>CM057459.1:851700000-854100000 GCA_016271365.2 Neoceratodus forsteri | reverse complement strand
GGTACATGACAGAACCCTTGAGAGATCTAATGAGCTCTTTTTGTGGGATGGTCCATGTCTTTGTGTTCAGACATAGAATGGTTTGAAAAGTTTCATAGTCTAAATAAGAATACGTTCAAACATATTCAATGTGGCAATCTCACTGGTGTAGTTTGTGCTCCATATTATTCATCAATGACCTTGGTGGCAAAATGTTACACTTCACTTTGGAGAAACAGTGCTTGCACAGCACAATGGTGGGCTGTGACTGGAAATCAGAAGTCAGCAACAAGAATGCTGACTATCAAAACCACATGTCATTGTATGGTGACAAGGTTTCAAGGTTCACAATGACCTGTGTTGTAACACAGACATTCACATGAGACACATACAGAGTCAAACTTCTCTGCCTTTGCCAATTCAAATCTCACAATTTCTTTTTCAAACTGTTTCTGGATGTCACTTTCTAACACATCCAGAAACAAATGATTGATACCTTTTATTGGACCAACATGGATGTTACAGAAAAAACAAAGTGCTTTAGCTTTGAACCAACCAGGTCCTTCTTCAGAAGCTTTGTGGCAGTTTTTTCAAATATCCCATACTATTAACACCAGATTATATACAAAAAGCAGAAATAATTCTCATTGGTTTAACATATACATTTAAAACATAATAGAAGATTACATCAGAGAAGCTAATTAACACCAGTATGCCTTTAACTGAGGAGCCCTCAGAAGGGCAAAGGTTATCAAGAATTCTCTACAGCCAGAGAGTTCTTGTCACATAAATTTTAAATGTCTCAGTATGCCAAGAAAGCATTCTAGTGATAAAAAAAAAAAAAAACAACTTTGGAGTAGCATTCTCTCTAATACATGTAAGATGAGCTCACAACTTACATTCCAATTGTCCTGTATATTAAAGGACAGATAATGAAAAACAAAATCCTGAAATTAGGTATAACTGCAAGTTGAAAGCAAGCCTCAAATTAACCTACACATATAAACATGATGCATGAAAGTATCATTTGTAAGTGTAAGTGCAAAATAAATAAATAAATAAATAATACTTGTCAAGGACCCCCAAGAAAACAAGACCATGAGCCTGATAAATGCAGGAACACAGGCATCATCAAAAGTAGCAGACTGATTGCTTGCTGTGTCTGTCACAGAAGTATCGTGCGTAGTTGTTTAGAGACATGTGACGGACACCATGCATGTCACCAGACTCTAATAGGTTTTTTAAAGTAGTGTACTGTTTGACAACTTGTTGAACTTCATATACCCTGTATACAAAGTTCTGCATGCCTGTTTGATGCACTCCAAGCATCCACATGTGGTGGAACATGCTGTCACAAACACCACTATCTAGGCACGCAAGTGAGTGACCCACAAGTCCAGTATGTGGATGGATCTCATATAGGTCAATATCGAAAACAGTTTATGTCTGTCTTTATGGTCTGCTAGGACAAAGAGGTTAATAAAGTGGGCAACTTTGTCAGAATGACTGTCTATGGTTGCAAGTTGCATCACATGCCCATGAGAGACAGTGACGCTATGACGCTGAGTAGGTGCTTCAGTGTCATCATCTGACTCCATAGTTGTATCATCAGAGACACTTAGTACATTAACCAGTTTACCAGACTGATCAATAGTGAAATTGCTGTCTTTTTCTGTGGATAATAAGACTCTTCCTAGAAATATGCTTCTGAGTGCTGTGTGTGGAGCCATCAACCTGTGAAAATGTCACAGAAATTGTGTACAGTCAATTTAGGATATTCCTGTAGCCATTTCTTGATGTCATGCACAACTTTCTGAATAGTTCAACACATGCATCTTCATACTTAAGCATTGAAGAGCAAATCTGCCCTACTCACAAATGCACATACTTTGAGACGCAATTTCTTCAGACTTATACGACTTTTCCTTTTGCACTCATGTCTCATCACAGCAGCAATAAGCCTTCTCGATCTTAGCTTTTAGATGCTAGTGATCAGAAGTAGTGTACTGCTGACAACTTGCTCTAACTTCATATACCCTGTATACAAAGTTCTTACATGCCTGTTTGATGCACTCCAAGCAGCCACATGTGGTGGAACATGCTATCACAAACACCACTATCTAGGCACGCAAGTGAGTGACCCATAAGTCCTGTATGTGGATAGATCTCATATAGGTCAATATCGGAAAACAGTTTATGTCTGTCTTCACGGTCTGTTAGGACAAAGAGGTTAATAAAGTGGGCAACTTTGTCAAACAATGACTGTCTATGGTTGCAAGTTGCATCACATGCCCATGAGAGACAGAGATGCTTGCAATGCTGAGTAGGTGCTTCAGTGTCATCATCTGGCTCCATAGTTGTATCATCAGAGACACTAAGTACATTAACCAGTTTACCAGACTGATCAATAGTGAAATTGCTGTCTTTTTTCTGTGGATAATAAGACTCTTCCTAGAAATATACATACTAACATACTAAAATGCCAGCAGAATAGGCCTAATGGTCTTTCGTGTCTGCTCGTTTGGTCAGCCCCACCCTGGGTGCTGACCTTGCTGTCCCCTCGCCTTCTCTGGCTTCTCCTTCCCAGTTCCGGATATTCTTGCTGCATTGGATTTTGCTTCCTGAACCCTTCCCTGTACCTGTCCCACTCCTCTTGAACCCCTCCACTGTCTCTGCCTCCACCAGCCCCTAGGTAGTGCATTCCATGGCTCTACCACCCTCTCAGTGAAGTAGCACCTCCTCCTTTCTCCCTGAATCTTCCCCCTCCAGCTTCCACCCATGCCCTCTAGTGGCCCCTTCCTCCTTCCTTCGAAGCACCCTCACTGTTCCTCCCTATTTACCCTCTTCATGTACCTGAAGACCTCTATCATGTCCCCAGTCCTTCTCTCTTCCAAAGTGTACATATTAGCTCTTCGAGCCTCTCCTCATAGGTCCTGTCCCCATGCCCCAAATCATTTTGGTTGCCCTCCTCTGGACCCTCTCCAGGAGGTTAATGTCCCTCTTAAGTGTGGCCTCCAAAACTGCACGCAGTACTCCAGGTGCGGCCTCACCAAGCAGTTATACAGGGGAGTATCACTTCCTCCTTCTGGAGGTGATCACCCTAGCGATGCATCCCAGCATCCTGTTGGCCTTGGCTGCTGCCCTCCTACAAGTCTCAGAGTTGTTCATCTTGACATCACCACCACCCCCAGGTCCCTCTCAGCCATTGAGACTTGTAGTATTCCCCCAGGGTGTACACTTGGCCTGGGTTTCTGGCCCCAGATGGAGTACCTTGCATTTCCGCATTAAACCTCAGCTTCCACTTTCTAGACCATCTTTCCAGAGCCTCCAGGTCCCCTGCAGGGCCACCCTCCCTCCCTCCCCATCCACCACTGCCCCCAGTTTCGAGTCATCTGCAAAGAGACTCATCTCACTCCTGATTCCTGTCCTTATGTCAGATACATAGGTGTTGAACAGAAGGGCCCAAGGACTGATCCTGTGGGACCCACTAATGACCCTCCTTGGGAAGAGATTATCCCACCAACTTCCGGTCCTGGAGCCAATTGCCTATCCATCGGATCATCTGGTTTCCCACCCCATTTCTCCTAGTTTATCCAACAGGCTCCCATGAGGAACAGAGTCAAATGCCTTGCTGAAGTCCAGAAAGAGGACATCCACTGGTCTACCCAGGTCCAAGGCACTTGTCACCCAGTCATAGAACTCCACCAGGTTTGTCTGAAATGATTTCCCAGGATGAATCCATGCTGTCTATCATCCAGGCACCCTGACTTATCCAGGGCCCCCTAGCCACTCCTTGACAATGCCCTCCATCACCTTGCCCACCACTGATGTCAGGCTGACAGGCCTGTAGTTCCTGCCACCTCCCTTGATCCTCCCTTGTGGATAGGCACTACATGCGCCACCTTCCAGTCTTGGGGCACCCACCCTGTCCTCAGAGAGATGGTGAAAAGCTCTGCCAGGGGTTTCGCCAGGACATCTGCAAGTTCCTTCAGCACTCTAGGATGTAATTTATCCGGCCCCAGTGCTTTCTCCATCTTAAGGGAGCTGAGGCTTCCTCACTCTCTCTGCTGTGATTTCCACTTCCAGTACCTCTTCTCCTGCTTAGCCCTCCCCACCTGCCAGTGATGCCCCTCTCCCCAGACCTGCCGATTGGTAGGGTCCCCTCCTCATTATCTCTGTCTCCTCCCATGTATGATGCAGCATCCCCATTTTCCCTGGTGAAAACTGAGGTGAAGTACTCATTTAGTACCTCAGCCTGCTCCTCTGGGTCTTGTGCCCATCTCTCCCTGATTTAATCCTGCTAATCTGCCCCTTCACCCTTCGTCTTTCCCAATGTATCTAAAGAACCCTTTTCCTCTCCTAATTTCCCTGGCCAGGTTCTGCTCCTTCCTTGCCTTAGCCGCCCTCACCACTCAATATGCTTCTGAGTGCTGTGTGTGGAGCCATCAACCTGAGAAAATGTCACAGAAATTGTGTACAGTCAATTTAGGATATTCCTGTAGCCATTTCTTGATGTCATAAAAACTTTTCTGAATAGTTCCAGCACATGAGACATCTTCGCCATAAGCGTTGAAGAGCAAATACTGCCCTACTCACAAATGCACATACTTTGAGACGCAATTTCTTCAGACTTATATGACTTTTTCCTTTGCACTCATGTCTCACCACAGCAGCAATAAGCCTCTCGATCTTAGCTTTAGATGCTAGTGATCAGAAGTACTTCTGCTTTCTGAGTTTGACATCACCAAGCAGTAGATTCAATGCTGTTTAGTGTGTAAAGTTATGCTTACCTTTGCAATAGTTGTGTTTCATCTCTGTGTTCTACATAACTGCTGCTTTGGTGAACATTTTGTTCTGCTGCTGAGCAAGCACTGTTACTGTAGAGTGAGACAATTTAGATCCACTACTCTGTGGTTTTCTGAATTTTTATGTCTTGAACTCGCATGAGGGTCTTTTGCATTAGTCTTGAGCAACAGTGATCCACTATGATACCTGTCTCATCTTGCTTAAATAGTCATCTGTGTTTGCTGGGCATGTTTTCTATCTGGGACTTCACAGTAGTAATCAGCAGTCTTACAGAGGTATCAGACACCTGTATAATAGAGACAGGAAAAAAGAAGATATTAGTATCTCTTTGTTTTGTTCTCTTCTAACATTCAATGTTGAGACTGTGTATTTCTGACTGAAGCATAAATATTAGACATGATTGGTTACAAAGGAGTAACAGTTCTTCACTGTAGTAACAGTGCACAATGAAAATCAATCAACAATCATGATGAAATGTACTAGTTGATTGAACGACTAATGATTTAACAATAGGTATGTAAAAATGTGTTAGGTAATCTATTGCCACAGTATGAAGTGAATAGAGCTGGTCTTACTCAAAGAATTATTTGTTTTGTGGAAAAAGTGACAGAATAATGTCATACATTCGAAAGTGTCACAATAATAGTGTAGTTGTGTGAAAGTTTCGTTACTGATATGCTGTTGTCGTGCTGAAAGCACTCACAGCAGTGTCCGAATAGTTACTGTCGTGCATGCGACAGTGTTGCAAAAATAGTGTCATGCCTCAACAATAACGAGAAAACAGTGTCGTGCATTCCACACTTTTGCAAAACAGTGTTGTGAGGTGAAACTATCACAAAAAATGAGTATGGGGAAGGAACAATATGCATTAGCCAATAATATGTTGATTTGACTTTGACTGGCAGTCACTTTAACCAATGCAGAGTCAGATTTATCAGGCCAGCTAAGGCAACTAATCAGAGACACTGAACAGTGAAGAAGAAGAACATAGCAGCCATCTTGGTTAAAAGTGAGAGACTGTGCCTTGCTTGCTGTAAGTAATAAACATTTTATTTTACATTTTCTAGCACTATAAAACTGTTACCAACATGTAAATAGTACTAATCAAAATGTTTTTTACTGCTCTCTTTGTCTATGTCTATAAATAGAAGGTAGTCTACTGCATTATTAAGTTATTACTGTTTAAAGTCAGACTGTGAATTGGTACTTACTAGCATAGATACAGCTACAAAATGGAGGGAGCAAGTAAGGTACATGTATGGCATAAGAGAAGGGAGAACTAATCAGTGATGACTCTACTTGTAATTGTTTGAATCTGCCCATGAAAAGGATGCATTTTTCCACCTTGAAATCTTTCTACATTTTCTGCTGGAGAAGAAGTGCTCAGATACTCAGTGCACACAGTGCATTGGCTATGTGAGACACAATTCTAGCCAGTCACAGACTTTGTTTGTCTTTCATGCATCAGCTCAGTGAGGTAGTGTTGAAGCACAGAGGGAAATCTCAGTTTTACTTACACTAGTGCCTAGCTATTGCAGGGACACATTGACTTTCTTGGTAGCTCTCTGTCCAGTTCTTAGTTTCAAACCTCAGAATGGCAGAAACAGCAAAAGGGCTTTGTGGATTGTTGGCAGCAGTATAGTAAGGCAAGCTTCTGAGTATGCTCAGAACAGTGATTTGGGAAAACCTGCAGCTCCCAAATTGCTGAGTTAAGTGGTTTGGCAGGGTGGAATGAGGTGGGAGCACCTCATGCCAACAATGCACAGGCTTCTGAGTATTCAAACTCATCCAGACATACTGCTGATACATCTTGGAGGCAATGATTTGGCCACTAAACACTGGGTAGATTTAGTACTGAGAGCAAAATTGGACCTTGCTTCTATAATAAGTATGTTGCCTGCCTGTAAAATCATTTTTTCAGATATTACAGAGCGTAGGGTCTGGCAAGCAGAGTGTCATATGTACCTGATTGACAGAGCTTGAAGGAAGGTGAACATACAAATATCTGCATATGTCTGGAATGTATGCCACGCATCACCCAGAGATTAAGTATTGTTATGATTGGCTATACCTACCAGACAATGTACACTTCTCACATGCTGGCAATTGCCGTTTCTGGAGACCTTCAAGATGCAATCCTCAAAGTCCTCTGAGAATGTCAGACTGTTTCACAAATAGAAAGTACAAAAAGGTTCTTTGAGAACCATAAGCTGTTGGTCAAAACTAGAATAACTTCATTGTATCAGTTACACAGGTGTTAACATGATCCGGGAATATTCCAGACTGTGCCAGGCTCAGGTGCAAGCCTGTGAACAGTGCAACTTGGATACACCAGGTTGTTGACAGGGTGATATTTAGTGGTGATGTGTCATGGTTCAGTAGCATTGAATATTTCATTGTTGCCATCCACATTGTACTGCTGAAATGGCAGTACCCCAGCACAAGTGGCTACAGAGGAGCAAGCAGGTGCAGCAGCGCTATATAGCTGTGCTAAGCACAAGTACAGTGCTGTTCAGGATGGATGTACAAATGAGCCTATGATGTATGAAAGGTGTATAGGGCAATTTCCATGTCATCATGGACCCAATTATATGCCAGTGGACCGATCGATGGAGACTTGATCCTGGTGCTCTTCCAGGCAGCAAGAGCTGGGTACAACATCCACCCTGACACTCATCAGCTACGTAGGAACACCCCATTGCAGAATCATAATGTGAAAGATGTCCCTGGTGGTCCAGTTGACCCTAACCTCCTGATCTTGACCTTGTTGTATTCAATATATCCCTGGTGTTGCATTGGACCCTACCACATCACGTGATTGGAAGGAGCAGCTGCACTGGACTGCCATTGTCATTTTTTATACAGAAAGCCCACGATTGGGAAAGTGAGATGGATCCAATGCTGCAACAGAGATATTCTCGCATGATAGAAACCTCTGAATTAAGCATGGGTGGTGCTGACATCGAGAAGATGGCGGTATTATGACTCGGGTGTGCCCCAAAGTGCCAGCTGACATGTTTCACTATGTGATACAGCACAGTGTTGCATGGCATTACTTTGCTTCTTCTTTTGCATTCAACAGTGTAGCATAAGTAGGGGTTGTGCCAACATATACTTAGCATATACCAGGTTGAATATTGGTATATACCAACTATACATGGGTACGACATCCTTAGCTGTGACACACACACATTACTGGTGCACCACAGAACATTGGTATTAGCACAGTGCACAACGCCCTTCTGAATATCTAGCTGGAGTGCATCAGTGGGCTGTTACAATACTACTGTTTTATTTTTTTGCATTAAGAGTGAAAACAACAGAAAGTCACACACATGTCAGAAGCCATGGCGAGTAATGTACTGTTTTCTGTGCTTTTATTGCAGATTGTTAGAGAACCACAGACCAACATGAGGATATGGAGCTTGAGAGGTGTGTCTGCTGGTCGAGGCAGTCCAGGTGTGAGGAGTGCCTGTATCTTGATGCAGAGCAGAAATTGAAAGCTGGACACTATGTGGAGGTGCATCAATGGCTACCTACACATGATATTGAAAGTGAAGAACAAGTCATCAGTCAGTAAGCGCAAGTGGAAGCTGTTATGCCAGTGATTTTACCAACTTAAAGAGTGGGCGGAGCTACCAGAGAACACAGATGCTGGTACTACCTCAGTTATGAACTTGGGAGGCGCTGAAAACTGCAGCAGGGGAGCTGCCTGACACCACCATAAGTAAAGAACAATATCCATGAATAAAACAAGTGTGATATTCAGTACTGTATGCAAATGTTGACATAATCTACTGTAACTTTGTGGCAAATGGGTGATTACCATACATTTATGACATCAAGTAAGTGTGTGGTTGCCAATTGTCAGCAACTACAGCTGGTAGACAGTCACCTATACATGTGACACATTGATAACCAGTGTTTGTTGGTTGAAAGGCACCACAACATCACAGGTGAACAGTGTGAAATAGAACGTTGTCATGCTCAAATACTTGATGCACCCCCATTTCAGCTGTAGGTTTGTTTAATGGCCTGAATCCTTGAGATCTAGTGAAGCATAGCTGGCAGACTGATTTGGGGTTTGTTAAGGTATATCCATGTCAGCTGCCATACTGGACTGTGTCTCCCCACCCTAATCGTTCCCTTTGTAAGAAGTCTGTTGCTCCCTGGTGATCCAGTGGTGCATACATCACATCGATTGTGAGCACTACAAAATAGTATGAAACCTGGTACTACAATGCCAGATGCAGGGCAATCACCAGTTGAGTTAGCAGTCACATTACTGTGTTGCACTGTCCTACACTTATCAGTATAAGCCAGTTCTATTCTGTATGACACTTCACTGCACAACTGACATTGGTTAGTATGGCTGCACAGCCATAGTACTCAGCATGTGGCAATACATTTGCACTATTCTGAAAGTCGGATCAATAATATATAAATTAATGGATCCATATTTTCAGCTTTGGGACTTTGTACTTATAGTGTAGTGTGCAAATCAGTACAACATGCTGTGCATGTATGACTATACAGCAGTTCTCTACATTGTTAAACGTGATGCAGCTGCATGCTTTCAGGTGATCAGCTGCCCCCATGCTCATTGGGTTGTCTCACTAATGTATTAGCTGTCACTTGCTGCATTGGAGATCAAATGTTGTGTCATTGCTATCATATGTGTTTTGTTGTCTGAAGTTCTTAGGTGCTGAAACAACATATGTAAATCAGTAATGCTTCATTTTATTGTTATCAAAAAATCTAATTATCATAATACACAGTTAGTCATTCTGTTACATATTTTAGCAGTGGTATCACAGATGTCAACTGTTCATCAATAGGAAGGGTGAGGCTGTCCAGTGTATTCATTATGTATAAAGATTTTGACTTGTGTCTGTTAAAATGTCATGTGAGATGCATTATTATACTGTTACTTGTTAACATACATTCTCTTTCTGTGTAAATAACCATTCAATATATCCAATTTAAAGTTTTCTGCCACATTTCTGAAGGTAGATCTGTAGATCATGTATTCAGTATTACTATGAGATTTTAACTGTTATTCTGTAGTTGTGTTGCCAATACCTTTCACTGTTGTTATGTTACACTGACAGTGACTGCCCAGTACTATTTAATTCAAAGCAATGGATATGATATAAGTTGGAGTGAACAAGTGCTAAAAATTAACATAGTGTCATTGATTGATTACTTACATATTGAAAAATATACATTTGTCAGTTTAGATGGGTGTGCAGTAACTGCACAATATTTGATCAAGGATCATGGAAGGTTATAGATATTTGTCAATTATAGAGACAGACCAGTGCTAAATAAGTTACCATGGAAATGTGACAATTACTACATCTCTTTATTACCATTATTTCACAGATCGCCAGAGATGCCCCCGTCTGTAGCTGAGGTAGTGCCAGTTGAAATAGAAGCTGTGAGGCTGTGGAGCCTGACTCAGACTCTGTCATCATTGAGAGTCAGATGGTAAGAAGATTCTGTACTTGTTTTTATAATGTTGATTACCTGCTGTCAGTAGTTTTTGTGATTACTTTACTGAACATCTATTATCAGTGAGGGACAGATATTTTTTAACTTTGCCCTGGGTGTAAAATGAGCACTTTGTGGCTGGAAAACTTAGTCTGCATTAGGAAATCAAGCTATATTTAAAGGAATAGCATGGGAGAATTAGCTTCTGAATATTGCATGCTAATGATACAGGGCAAACTGATCTAGAATGCAGGCAACCTTAGTCCTGAGAGAAGACAGGTCTGAATATGCCAACCAGGACATTCAAATCACAAAACCAAAGCAGTGCACAGGGATGTGAATGTAGGTACAGGTATATTATGTGATCAGTGTTTGTATCCAGCAAATGCGTAGGGGCCAGTACTGCAGCAGGCATCTTGCATATGTGAAAGCACACTGCTAGATACTGTGAAATTTTACCCACACTGTTTGCACAGCTCTAGTATGTTTGTGTGGGTTTAGCGAAGGGGTAACCATTGGACTGGTGCAAACATGTGTCTGCAGGCATACTTTTACATGTTCAAAGTGACATGTAAAAAGCATGCAAATGTAACCTTGAGAAACATCATTTGCATCTCATAATGGTCTACTTTGCATGCTGTTGGCACTGGGCTAATGTTCTAGTACTGTTCTACACCTGTGCAAACATTCTTATTGCTGCACAAGCACTCAGGCCTAATATTGTACAATATTAAACAGTGTTCTTTCACATGTGCTACTGCATGCTGTTGCAGTGGCACAACACAATCGTGAGCAGAGATAGTGGTGCTCCTGTGTTCAACTGTCATTCTGCAGTTTACGCTAAAGTGCACATTCGGCAGAACTGTAGAAAAGGGCTAGAGGTGTGTGTAGAAATCATTGCATTTGGTGAGTAGGGCACTGATAATGAATGCATTATGCTCTGTGACAGGTCAACATTGTGGTTTGCTGTTTGGATTCAGCCCTGCACTACCTCCATGTGAAAATATGCATATGTTCACAAATTATCTGCTCTTACTGTTAATCTCTGCATTGTAACAACAGTTTATGTATTATGAAATTTGTATACACTTACATTTAACATGTCCTGGACAACCACATACAGAATCATACTACATACTTCTGTGCTAGTATTAGAGAATATCATCTGCATATTTGACAGTGAAAGTATTGTAACTTATTGTGATTTTTCAAATCATGATTATTTAATAATGTGATCATATTCATTACAGTGGCCAGGGAGGCTGTGACTGAACCTGTGGTGCAGGTGAACTAGGAGGCAGGCAGTAATGGCAGACATACAGTAAGTATGACATCTAAATTATACAAATAACATGCACTGCGAGCTGGACTATTACAGCAAGTGCCATCCTATGGCATGCTAGCAAAATCTACAAACATCATTACTTATTGTGTAAGCTTCATGAAGAATATCATTTCAGTGTCTTGGCACAGTATTTAGTATGTGCTGCAGAGCACTAATTGTTTACTAGAAATGGAAATCCTCAGTGTTTAAAAATGTGCCTATTGCATTCTTTATTGTTCAACAATAGTCACACATTGCCAGATGCAAAGTATGTACATTAGTTTTACCAGCACTTACAGGATTGACTGTTGTTTTCACATTAACCAATTTAATGCTATTAAAATTGACAGAAGATTGTCTTTATATTATATTAATTGTTTGGATATCGTGTCCCTTTCAATGTGGAGAAGTTCATCCTAAGAAAAGTGACTGATAGAACTGAGAAGTTATACATGGAGATGCTTAAGATTAGGGATAACATACCATTTAACATCAGAGTGACATGATTCTTTATTCTTTGCAATACACAGCAGTGGCGTTAAAACACTGTCTGACATGTAGTTATGTTCCACAGAACATTGTAAACTATATTTGCTAACATGTGATGAGTGACATAGCAGTGCCAGGGTGTTTAACAGACATTGGGTGTTAACAACATGTTGACAAATACAGTAGTTAAACATGTGTCAGTTGTTTTAGGCCTTTGAAAATGAAGAATCTAATTTGTTGCATAGCTTACTGTGCTAGCCATAGTTAACATTTATTGCATATACCAAGAATGTGATACAGAGGAACTATTCAATATAACTGTACCAGTTTTGCAACTCATGAAACTTTTTTGAAATTAAATCATTTACAATACGTCGCGAGTCAAACAGACTATTTGCAGAGCTACAATGTGAAGGTTTTTTCTTTTTCACCCTCATGCTCCTCGACCCACCACTCCTTTGGGCTGCCTAGGTCCTTCACCCACTTTGCCTGTCCTATTGTGAGCCCTCCATCTTCATATCGCAGCCGCCCCTGAGGTAACTTGGATGTAACCTCAGGGCAGGTCCCTCTCGAGGGGCAGGCACCAGGTGGGCAAGCAGCACATACTTGGTCCCAGGGTGCTGCTCAAGTGGAGAGACTTTTTCAGGGCATTGGCAATAACGGAGGACCGGTGAGCCATCATCCGATTGGTTGAGAGGCAGATTTCCATTTTTCTATGCTGTTGCCACCTGCATCTTCTGCAGTGCTCTGATCTCCACCAGGGGCCACAAGTGACATGAACCCACTACCCGCCCAGGAGAGGAGACCAGTCCCTATGGATGCTCAATCCTCTCCTTCCCCTGCCAGCCCACAGCATCCTGAGTCCATTTCTGAACCCGGGTTGCGGCGTAGCACAGGTGTCGCATCCAGCACCTCAACCCTCAGCACCACGGGCCTGGCAATGTGAATTTTTGCACAATTTGCACCTTGCTGTATGTGTGTGACAATACAGACCTACATCAACTTACAATATATGTGGGAAATAATACAATCTTCTGAGCTTCAAGACAAGCAATAACGTTGTTTTTTAACATGTGTATATTCATGGTATTTTTGTCTCTTTACAGATAAATCTCATAAGAAGACCTGCACATTGCACTGCTGCTGTGTCGCAGGCTTGAGAGGAAGATTGATGGGCTGAAAGAAGAAACTCCTGCACTGAGAGAGGACAAGACAAATTATTGTCCTCTTCACAGCGCAGCAGGCCACCATTAATATTGTGCTTGAGCCTGTGGGCACAGCATCAAGTGTCAGCAAGCCAAACAGCACTGGCTCCCCTGCACCGCCAAGTACAAGTGTGTCTAAGCCACATTGAGTAGTCTCCACAGCTTTCTCTGGTATCTCCCTCCATGGAGCAACAGCTTCCACTTGCTGTGCGCCCACATAGTGTCCACATTTCGTCATGGACTAACTCGACCAGCAGCACACCTCTTCTTTGAATGAGATGTGTATAGCCTTTTTGTTTGATTTGTTTTCATACTTCTGTTGTTTTATTTAATTTTTTTATTTAATAATGCATCTTTTGATAAACAACATTATGTATATATGCTGTATAAACCACTTTTTAATTTTTGTATTTCTTCTGTATGTCATGAAACTATTACATATTTTGTTATACAGGAAAATAGTTTTATATTTCATAAATCATCATATTTTATATGTTCTATTTTGAGAAAAAGATAATGATATACTTATTTTCTTATCAAAAATATTTGTTGTGTTTCATTCTTACTTTTGGGGGATGTCTACTGAGACAGGTGCCATTAGAACATATTACTTTCACTGATATGGTTACAAGGTTCTGAGAGATGAACCTCTCTAATTGACTATTTACATTGTTACAGCCTTGTACTAATCTCTTACGCACATACCTGTAGAGGCTGACAATATGCTGAACAATATTTTGTTCTGTTTAATGAAATGTTTTTATAATAATAGTGAAAAGGCAGTGCCAGGAATTATGTTGATGGTCAGTTAGTTAACCTATTAAAGGATGTGGCACTTGTCTATACCTTGTGCCATAGTAGGACCCACAAGATCATGACCAGACTGTTACCATTAACATTGATCATGTGTTTGTGACTAATTAGCAAACAATGGTATTGGTAAAGTGGTATTAGATAGTCAGTACATTGCAGTTCAGTAAAGTGAAACTGTTAAAACATACTATTTATTATCACTGTTTTTCAAAAACGAATATCTATATGTATGCTTTCATTTAACAATACGTATCAAGTGAAGGCAGAGAAGCACAACAAGCAAGGGTATGGTCATATGTAAGAGTGCTTGAGACACAGAGGATGCCACATGCTCTGCTCTATTACAATGCTATTAGTTAGTGCAAAATGTATGTGAAAGCCAGAGCAATATGATTTGATGTGTGCCATTGCAATAGTAAGTTGAATAAAATGAAAACAATAAGAAGTTTCTTCATATGGACAGTAGTAAGATACAAACATTAATCAGGTGTTGTTACTGCAACTGTTCTACAGTTTGGCAGCAACATATGATTTGCTGTGATACACCAAAGATAGACGTGGCTCCAACAAACACAGTAACAGATATGGAGAGCTTCATAGACTGTCAAACATAGATAACAGAAATATTCCCAGTGTGACTTTCCTAGGTGAATTGTACCAGTACATCATTTTCTGTTGTGCCATACAATATTAGTTGTAATGCAATAGATAACAGAAAGACATATGACAGATAAATACAGTGTCAGCACACATACATGTGCTAGTGTCATAAATACACTATCAGACACACGCTCACATCTTATTATTTGTTCTGTGTCATGAAATTCATCACTGTGATTGAACTGTGACCACTGAGAGACACATAAATTTAGGCAGCAACCAACAGAGGTATATTAGGTGTTTGGAGCACAATCCAACTATCACTGTTTGTCTGATATTTCATCACTATGTGTAACTGATAGTACTGGGATTTCTGTTGTACTTAGCATATCAGTCTCATACATCAATTCATTTGGTGGTAGTACAATGTGACAAAACAAATGTGCTCCACCACTGTACCCATACAACAAGTCTTTTGCTGGTAGTACGGGAACAAATTGTCGTTCTATGACCAGTGCATTCATATACCAAATGATGTGGTGACAGCGCAGGGAACAGTGGGGTCAAAACTCTCAGTACTGCATACATATGGTAATCATGTGGTGAGAGGTGGATCTCAAAGGGCCTGCACCCTCAGCACCGCATCTAGATATCTAGTTATGTGGTGAGAGTGGTATCCCACCAACACATTTCCTTTAGTATTAATATTCCTCATTATCAAAAGAAGGGAAATTCATGGCAAAAACTAAGTTTAATGCATCAGTTAAGGTTTTCCACAGCAACAAATGCGAGGAAATTCAGTGTTAGGTTGAAAACCCTAACCCCAAGTCACCCCACCCCCAGCACCACACACACACACACGGACACACACACACATATGCAAGTAGCTGGGAGGACCAAGGCAACACGACCAATCACAGACTACCAGCAGCAGGTGACAGAAATAAAATACAACTGCATAAATGTACTACAAGACATCTCCACCCACCTGACCAGGTACTGCATGCTCAGTGGAGATCCACAGCAAAACTGAGGCCATGTACACCAGATGTACACATCCCTGATTGCAGGTGCATACAACGTTCCACACTTAGGAGTTGCATGGCCTTTCCTAGCGATGCCACACACCCCAACACACCCACTACTGCCGTAGACTGGAGAGACACAACAAAACTTAGGCCTTGAGATGCATGGTATTTCTGATTGCAGGTATGCACAACAACAGAGTTAGGCACTGTGACCCTTTGGCAGCAAATGAACGAGCCCTGAGACCAGATACTGCATGCTGACTGTGCAGGTGCAGCAAAAATAAGGCCATGCGCATTAATAGTGAAACTTCTTCATTGCAGCCATACATATCTTTGTGCACTCATAAGTTGCACAGTGTCAGCCACAGAATGCCCACCCCACCAGGTGTTGCATCCTGACTGCAAAACCACAGGAAAACAAAGAGCATGGACATGAATGGTACACCTTCCTGATTGCAGCTACACTCCACTTACCACAGTTATCACTTACATGGCCTCAGTCAGGGGATGCTCCCCAAAGTGCAAGACCATATACTGCATCTTGAGTGTTCACCTTCAGCAAAACTGAGGTGATGGAGAGCAGTGGTACACCTGACTCATTGCAAGTATACTCAGCTTAGCATAGTTGGATTAGAATGGCCTTATATAGGGAATGCCATCGTCCTGGCCAGGTACTGCATACTGACTACAGATCTACAGCTACACTGACTCTATAGCATCCATGGTACAGTTATGGGACTGCAGCTACAGTCATCCTTGCATGCTTATGAGTTGCATGGGTGACCCGTAGTCCCCCCACACATAGTGCAGTTATTGCATTCTGAGTATGCAGCGACAGTAAAAGTAAGTCAATGCACATCAATGGTACACCTCCATCACTAAGGCTGCACACCTGTTAGCAGAATTAGAATTTGCACACCCTTGTACAGGCAATGGCTTGCTGAGCCTCAAGATCAGGTTCTGCATCCTGAGTGTACAGACACAGAAAATGTACAGCTAAGCACAACACATGCTCAAATGGTACAGTTGTTGTCTCATGATGATGTATGTGTCTTGAAGTAGATCTAGGCAATTGTATTGTACTTCTGTGTATTTATAACTGTACAAACAACTGTATTTCTGCAATCATGGAGTTTCATTGCTGGTGTACAGTCACGGTGCACCAGCAGGTGTTGTGGGTGTGTGGCATCACTAGGTAAGGCCATGTAACTCTAAGTGTGGTACATTGTGTGCACCTGCAATCAGGGATGTGTACATTTGGTACATGGCCTCAGTTTTGCTGTGGATCGCCACTGAGCATGCAATACTGGGTCGGGTGGTGGGGATCTCTTTTAGTATATTTATACAGTTGTACTTTATTTCTGTCACCTGCTGCTGGTTGTCTGTGATTGGTCATGTTGCCTTGGTCCTCCCAGATACTTGCATGTGTGTGTCTGTGTGTGGTGTGGTGCTGGTAGGGAGGGCAAATGCGGAGTTAGGATTTTCAACCCTAACACCGAATTTCCCTTGCTTTTATTGCTGTGGAACAACCATAACTGAAGCATTAAACAGAGTTTTTGTCATAAAAAAACACACACATATATATATATATATATATATATATATATATCACCATACAATAAATAATCACATATCAAAAAGCAGTATCCTACATATAATTCCATAGGACGGGCCAGCGATACTAAAAACTCTATTGCTGGCCATTTTCAGCTTAATCCTGGAATTGCCCTTACTGAAGTCCAGACAGGCCATGTCCACCACCCCTGCCTGGTCCACTACCTGCATCACCTAATAGAAAACTCTATCAGATTTGTCTGGCATGACTTCCCACTCATGAAGCCATGTTGCCTTTCATCCTGCATACCGCTGGCTACCAGGTAGTCTACAACCCTTTCTTTTTTAGTAGTCTCCATTACCTTTCCCGCCACCAGGTGAGATTGACAGAGTGGTAGTTTCGGCTGTCTCCCTGCTGCCCCTTGTGTAGTGAAACCACCTCTGCCCTCTTCCAGTCCACAGGTACCCACCCTGTATCCATAGACAAGTTAAACAGTCTCATCAAAGGTGCTGCCAGCTCCTCCCTTAGCTCATGGAGCACCCTTGGGTGAAAGCCATCCAGTCCCATTGCGTTGTCCACCTTTAACCTGTCCAATTCCTCCCTTACTCTATCTATTGTAACATTCTAAAATCCAATCCTCTACTTTCCTCTCCTTTCTCATCCAGCTCTGGTGCTCTACCCTCACCCTCTTTCGTGAAGACTGAACAGAAGTAGCTATTTAGCACCTCTGCTTTTTCTAAGTCCCCCTCAGTTTTATTCCTTCCTCCTCCCTGCAATCTCATTATTCCCTGCCTCACTTTCCTTCTTTCCCCAGATAACTAAAAAGGTTTTATCTCTCCTCTTGGCCTGCTTTGTTGTTCCCTCCTTAGTGACTGCTTTAGCCCTCCTTATCTTCTGCCCGACCTCCTCCTCTTTTCTCTGTATGCCTCCCTATCCTCCTCCCTTTGTGTTGTCTTATACTTCCTGAATACTCTTTTCCTCTCCCTTACTGCCCCGCCACCTCCCTTGTGAACCATAGATGTCTCCTCCTTCTTCTGTTCTTCCTAACCTTCTTGACCGAAATTTCAGTGGCTTTCAGCACCTTTCCATAATAGCTGTCAGTAACTCCTCCACATCCTTTATATTCCCATTCCTGACATTTCTTATCCAGATATCCTCCTCATTCTGTTAAAGTCTGTTTTCTTGAAGGCCATTACCATAGTTCTTGTCCTATTTACTTCCCTCCCCATTTCTACCCTGGACCTTATAGCCCTGTGGTCACTTGTGCCTAATCATTCACCCCCTGCCTCTTCCACACTTTCCTTTTGTGAGAACTAAGTCCAACAAGCTATCTCCCTAGTGGGCTCCCTAACCAGTTCTTGCAGAAATACCCCTTGTAGTTCTTCTAGATCCCTCTGCTCCTAGCTGATAACACTGCTGGGATCTCTCAGTCAACATCAGGAGGTTTAGGTCCTCCACGAGCAGAACCTCCTTTTTGTGCCATTCTTGTAATTGTCTATATAAACTGTTTATAGAAACATAGAAACATAGAATGTGATGGCAGATAAGGGCCACTTGGCCCACCCAGTCTGCCCATTTTCCTACCAACATAAGCTGCAGATCCTAGTTAATCAACAGCTTACTTCCTCCTACCCCTACTAGGACTGCCTTATGTCTGTCCCATGCATTCTGGAATTTCCCACTGTTCTTGACTCAATGACCTCCTCAAGGAGGCTGTTCCATGCATCCACAGCCTCTCTGTGAAAAAAATACTTCCTCACATTACCTCTGAGCCGTCCACCTCTATCTTCAAATTGTGCCCCTTGTTCCTGCACATCTCTTTTCTGAAAGATGCTACCCTCTTGGACATTGTTGGATTCCTTGAGGTACTTGAAAGTTTCTATCATGTCCCCTCTCTCTTCTTTCCTCAAGGGTATACATATTAAGCTCCTTTAGTCTTTCTTCATATGTCTTCTGGTGCAGACCCTGCACCATTTTAGATTGCCCTCCTCTGGACAGCCTCCACTCTGTCTATGTCTTTGTGGAGATGGGGTCTCCAGAACTGCACACAGTACTCAGATGGGGTCTCACCAACTGTCTGTACAGAGGGATAACAACTTCCTGTTTTCTACTATTGATGCCTCTCCCTATGCATCCCAGTATCCCCTCGGCCTTTCTTACTGCCTACTCACATTGCTTGTCCACCTTTAGGTCATCTAATATAATTACCCCCAGGTCCCTTTCCATTTTACTGTTGTCAGTATCTCACCCCCATTGTGTACTCTTCCCTGGGTTTTGTTTCCCAGGTGCATTACCATGCTTCTTTGCATTGAATCTGAACTGCCATACATCTGACCATTCCTCCAACCTTGCCAAGTCCCTTCTCATCCTTTCCACTCCATCTTGTGTATCAACCCTGTTGCAGATCTTTGTGTCCTCAGACATACTTTTCCTTCCAGTTCCTCTGCAATGTCACTTATTAAGACATTAAAAGGACCGGTCCTAGTACTAAGCCTGGTGGTGTGCCCCACTAGTAACCTCCTTTCTTCACTGTGGACTCCATTTACTACTTCCCTTTGCATCCTGTTGTCTAGCCATTTTATTATCCAGGCTACCACCTTGGGACCCACTCCAAGGCTGGCTAACTTGTGTATTAATCTTTTGTGTGGGACTGTATCAAATGCCTTGCTAAAATCTTGGTAGGCCATGTCACAGCCCCTCCCTGGTCTACTACTTTGGTCACCCAGTCAAAGAAATCTATTAGATTCATCTGGACATGACCTTCCCATCATGAATCCATGCTGCCTTGGGTCCTGTGCCCACTGGCCTCTAGGTACTCAACAATTCTTTTCTTCAGAAGTGATTCCATCATTTTCCTACCACTGAGGTCAAACTAACTGGTCTGTAGTTTCCTGCCTCTGTCCTACTCCCACTTTTGTGAAGAGGAATCACATCCGCCCTCCTTCAGTCCTCAGGTACCACCCCATCCTCTCCATAATCCCTTCCTCCCCTGTGGCAGGAGGTTTGTAAACCACCCACCCTCAATGATTCCCCAATCCTTTGTCTAAAGTGACCCATATTATATCTGTCTCCTTCCTCCTCCAGCCCTCTGTGGCCCTAATTTCTTCTTTGACATATAATGCCACCCCACCTCCCTCTTCCTGTTCTGTCCTTCCTAAACAGTCGGTAACTAGATATGACTGTCTCCCAGGCATGATAGATCAGTCCACCAAGTCTCACTCACTGCCACTATGGTGAAACCCTCATCCACCATGGTGGCCTCTAATTCCACTAGTTTATTCCCCAAGCTCCTGGCATTTGCTAATAATCCCTTCCACCATGTAATCCCCTCTGCCCTATCCTCTTCTTCAAACCATCTCCTGTTGTTGCATGTTGTCTGCCTTTCATCTTTGTCCTGGGGGCCTGTTAGCCTCACAACTCTTCTACTTGTTTGAGTGGCCTTTTCTTTAACCCCCCAAAATCAGTTTAAATGTAACTTCCTTACTATAAAGTCTTCCAATTTGTCCTTTAGTACAGCTGTCCTTCAAAGCTCAGATACAGCCTATCAGGGCATATAGTCCTTCTTCCTCCCACATTGATCCACAGTCACCTATTAATCCAAACCCCATCTGCCTACACTATCCTTTGAGCCACTGATTGAATTCTGCAATCTATTCCCACTTTAGTATGCTTGCTCTTGGCACAGGCCACACCTCTGAGAAGGAAGGGAAGGAAAACTCTACCACTGCAGAGACATAGCAAGCTCCTCAGACCTTGCCTGTACCTCTTCCAGACTGTTCCCTCCAGATCATTGGTGCCAAGGTGAAACACCAAGTGTGTCCTCCCATCCTGTTGCTTGCCCCATGATGGTATATTGTGCCTCACCTATATTGCTGTCATAGCTGGCATACACTGAACCCATACTGCACTGTTCTTGGCTCCCTTCCTCCCATCTAATTCCCTTTATAATCGAGTCCCTATAAGCACCACCTTTGTACTCCCTTCTTCCTGCATGTCCTTTTGGTAATCCTACTTTACACCAAGAGAAAATATGTCCCATTATTCTCAATTTACTCTACTTATTTACTTTGTTTTGTTTCCCTTTAAAATGGCACCAAGTTGAACATTCTACTTAGGCCCAGGTATTTATGTGCCTGTAACCTATATCGCAAGCACTCTCACACCACACCAATTTATTATCTTAATCCACCTCCTCCATTCACCTACTGTCCTTTTTCAAACCAAAACTTGTAAACACATGGCTTGTTCTTTTTACAATGTGGCATGCTAGTACATTAGTATTATCTTGTCTCACTATACTGTGTAAGTGTTCAGAAATCTAGATTTTAAAATCAACATTTTATTTTGCCAATATAAAAGGAGTTGCATTGACACATGGCGCTGTATACCAAATAAATTGTTTTACAATTCTACAAACTGTCTTCAGGTATACACTTTTTGATACTGAATGTGTTAGTCCCTCATCATCAAAGATTACAGTTGTCACACTTAAATGTTCCTGGCACATTTTTAAAAACAAACTACACACTTAAATTAGTAGCGGATAAACCACAATGTATGGTTTACTGTAGAGGGCATTGCAGATCAAGTGACCAGTAGCCTACATAGCACTGTGAAACAGAGTGTCAGGCCCTCTTCACATGTAGGAACATTTAAGCATGACAATTGTAGTTTTGTCAGGTGGTACAAGATTATGGGGAATTTACACATTCAGTATTGAAAATACATGTCTGAGCAGATAGGATAGGCTGCCTCCAATCTGCACAGCTTTTGACCTGCTCTCAAGATAGGAGGAGAGCCAATTGACAGAGGAGTCATTTAATTTCCAGTAGCAACTAACTTTGCTGTTTTCTCTTTATAGATAATTCCTGAAGAAGATCTGTTTGAAATATTGATTCTAAAAGGTATTCTCTAGTTTCAGTATACTTTCTATATGACCTTTATTTTTTGTTTCAGCCCACATGGATCCAAAACATCTTATTTTGTACTTTCATTTAACATGCTCCATTTACAAATCTACACTGGTACACATTTGTGGAACAGACTTTCAATTACTCGAAATTTTAGCAAAATCACTTGGACCAAGATCTATATTTATTCTTTTGCTACACATAAGTAGGGCAGATACAACAATAGGCTGGCTCTTTTATTCTGGCTAATACATTTATCTTCCCCTTTAGCCTTGGTGCTGAAGAATGGTGTAATGCAGAACCTGGCCTCTAGAGTTGCCACTTCCAGGGTATCTAGGACTCCCTTTCTCAGGTGCATAGAATTAATTGCTCAGCTACCACTATCCCAAAATGTTGACCAAGAAACACTCAGTCCTACAGCAACTACTACGCTTCAATTGATTTATGTACAGAAAGGCCCTTGAATGAGGAGAGAGTGAAATGGAAAAGCATAACTGCAGTCACCAGGGTCATGCACTGGTCCATATCACACTAAAATGAAGAAGCAGAGAATGGTGACCACCATTCTCTGACATCTATCTTCGTCTCACACTAATCTGTAGGGCTCTGAAGTGGAGTAACCCTCTTTTCTTTCATAGAAAAGCATCATGACACCACTTTATGATATATTTCCTGACCTAGAAAAGTCTCCTCTCAAGCTGGCATGGCAGGCTATATGCTGATACTTAAGAGGCATTGGACATTGTCACTTGTTTCAGAACCCCAATATCTGTCTTTTCAGACTGATTGATTAGGTAGGTCTCATCTATTATTTCCAACTGCAGACATTGGACTGATTTTCTGGACCTCAAATTCTTTCCATTGGTAAGTTTCCAAGGCAGAGTCCTGACTGGTCTGATCTCAGACATGGACACCCACCCCAGCTTGAGATACAGTATCAGGTCCATTGCTTTTCTTGCCTACTTGGAGCTTGACCACCCCTTCCTTTAAGGAAGGTGTGAGACTACCTTCTCCAGCTCGAAAACATTTTTGCTCAGCAGCCCTGCAGAACTCTCTTCATCATAGAATCATAGAAATGTGCCAGCAGAAATGAGCCTTATGGCCCATTGAGTCTGCCACTAGCCCTCCTCCTTTATCTCTTGCTGTGTCTCATGTTGGTGCCAGTAGCTATCTGAAGCTCTGTTTCTCTCTATGCTGCAAATCTTTGGCAGAAAATGGGACACCATTTTTTTGTTTTGTCTGCAGGGTTCTACTAGGGTTGGAGCCACACTGAAATTAAGAGATACATGAATCAGAGTTGGAGAGCACCTGACTTGGGGGGTACAGAGGTGTACTGGAAACAAAGCTGAGTATGAGGTGGACATTCCAGAGCAAAGAGGCAGAAAGAGTGAAAGAGGGAGTACAGTCTGGCAAGTGTGGACTTGGAAGCTGTACTGTATACTTGTCACCATAACTGAATATAGGATCATGTTCAACAGATTTTTCTTTGAGCAGGAAGCAGTATGCATGCTGTACTGCTGTACAAAGCACTGTGTTTATGGTGAAGCTTCTGGTTGATAGTGCCTCCATGAAAGGAGAAATGCAGTGATGGTCCAACCATCACCCAAGTTATTTGATGGAGGATATATCTCAATCACCACACCATCAAGGGTATGGAAGGAGGGAAAGTGAGAGTCTGGCCAGCTTCTGCCTGGTGCTAAAGGCCATACTGACCATGTTCTTGGCATTGAGGGACAGTTGGGGTGAAGAATGAAGAGGAGATAAGTAAGAGTTGGGACAGGGCTAGATTTTCTGGGAGCTTGGCCAGGGTAGGAAGAACGTTTCTTGTAAATGAGGGGATCCCTGTTGGAATGGTGAATGACTGTTTCCCATTTCCAAGCATTGGGGACAACTGCCAAGATGGATGAGAGGTTGAGAATAGTAGTGAAAGGAATATCAATGGCAGGAGCAGAGGTGAAGGAGCTTAGGATCAATAACATTGGGGTTCTGACCTTGAGGGCTTTAGAACTAAAAAGCCTTGAATGAGGTAGCTGGAAAAGTAGGTGATGGGGATGAAAAGGGAGAAAAAGGATGTGGTAGAGAGGGAACAAGTATAGAAGGTAAAAGGGTGTTGAAGGTGGAGGCAACAGGGCAGAGATGGGAGTTACCACAGTGTGTCATTTGCTTTAAAGTAGATTGCCTGACATCCAAGGCCTCAACCTCAGGTGTGGGTCTGCCCTGCTTCCGTTATAGTTTCTCATTGCATAAGAGTTTAGTCACATGCCTGCATGTATTTCAATTCTATTTAGTCGATCTGCCATGTCCAATCCCATTATATCAATAAAAGCAACTCCAGCAACATCCAAAAATCTCCTCAGCTGCCGCTCAATGTTGTGGGTCAGCAGGGAGAATAATCAGTTAGAATGAGTCCAGAGCTGTCGACTGTAATCTTCCTGATGCATTGATTACATCTTGTCTTGTAAAACTCCTGAGGTTAAGTACAGGTTCTATAACCTAAGTAATGTTCAATGTCTCTTGGTTTGCAGTTTTGTTGCATATGGTTTAAGAACATCCACCAGTCTTGCTTTTGTCTGGGCTTATGTTTTGCCTGCAGACTTCAAAGTTATGAAATCTGCAAAAAAAGAAAAAATAATAATTTAAGATAAATGTAGAACAAGTTAGTAGAAACAAAAAGTTGAAATTGTTCTACTTGCTTTCTTTGCTTTTTAAAATGGGGGTATACAAAACACTGATCAAATCAAACAACTCCTTGATTAAAACACATCACTTGACCGTTACTAATTTACCTAGAAAGTGCACACTTCACAACTAACCTGTCCTAATCTACCTATCAACAACCTAACTAAAACCTTTTTCCATTAAAATAAATATGTTCTCCACTTTTCAAACACAAAACCCACAACAAGGCAGATTAATTCAAAGGCATAGAGCCTTTGGGCCTGACTCTAGAAAGGAAACTATGCCAGAAACAAATAACACAGTTATGGAACTTACACAACAGCAACT
This sequence comes from Neoceratodus forsteri, assembly GCA_016271365.2. Classification (NCBI taxonomy): domain Eukaryota; kingdom Metazoa; phylum Chordata; order Ceratodontiformes; family Ceratodontidae; genus Neoceratodus; species Neoceratodus forsteri. The sequence continues at coordinate 854,074,792 of CM057459.1, read as the reverse complement.
GCGGCCCAACATACACCAGCAGATATGCCACAGCAATGGCAAAGCTGCAGCTGAAAGACAGAGGAGGAAGAGGAATTATGGCCAAGAGGAAGTCAACACCCTGGTGGAGCAAATCGACCAGTCACCATGCACTCCTCATGGGACACGGAGAGGATGCCAAGACGAGGGAGAAACGCAAGAGTTCATGGGACAGGGTGGTACACAGAATCAGTGCCATCGCTGCACAGCACAGGAGTCTAAGATGTGCAAAATAAGTGAGTGACCTCAGGCACCTGGTGAAGTGCAAGAAGGTGCACAACAGGTGCAGTGCACAGGGCACAGGGGTGGACCCACCCAGCAGGAGCCACTCAGCTGCATCAACAGGAGGATAGCAGCACATCTCAGCCAGCAGAGCATTGCTGGCATAACACAGCTGGACATGTTCAGACAGTGGACGGCCACAGGTAGAGACACACAACTAGCAATGTATGTGACAGGCCAGATATGGCAACAGTACCGAAGCCAACAGCAAGATAAGATGAGTGGGGTGACAATGTGTAGGCAGATGTAATGATGTGAAGGCATGCCACAGGAATGCCACATAGCCCCACAGCTGGCCACAGAAGTAGGCAAGGGAATCAGACAATGGCAAGGGACAGGCCAGGGACAGGCAAGTGTGCTGCTGACATGTGCAGCAGTGCAAAGGAATGACCCATGGCCAACTGTGGAGGGGCTGACACAGGCACATGAAACCAGAGGGGGGCTGTGCACAGGAATGGGCTGGGCTGCACTGGGGATACTGTGTCCTGCACTGTGTACTGTTGGGGGGGCAGGCAGAGGTAAGGTCTGGGGCTGCACTGGGGAAGCTGTATCCTGCACTGAGTACTGTTGAGGGGCATGCTGAGGCATGGCCTGTGCTGCACTGGGTGTTGCTGTGTCCTGCATTGTGCACTGCTGGAGGGGCATGCTGAGGTATGGCTTGGGCCGCACTGGGTGTTGCTGTGTTCTGCACTGTGTACTGTTGTGGGGGCATGCAGAGGTAAGGTCTGGGCTGCACTGGGGAAGCTGTGTCCTGCACTGTGTACTGTTGGGGGGGCATGCAGAGGTAAGGTCTGGGCTGCACTGGGGAAAGCTGTGTCCCACACTGTGTACTGTTGGGGACATGCTGAGGCATGGCCTGGGCCACACTGGGTTTTGCAGTGTCCTGCAATGTGTACTGTTGGGGGCATGCTGAGGTATGGCCTGGGCCACACTGGGTGTTGCTCTGTCCTGCACTGTATACTGGTGGGGGAGCTTGCAGAGGTAAGGTCTGGGCTGCACTAGGGGAAGCAGTGTCCTGCACTGTGTATTGTTGGGGGTCAAGCAGAGGTAAGACCTGGGCTGCACTGGGGAAGCTGTGTCCTACACTGTATACTGTTGGCGGGGCTGCTGAGGCATGGCCTCGGCTGTACTAGGTGTTGCTGTGTCCTGCACTGTGCACTGTTGGGGGGCATGCTGAGGTATGGCTTAGGCTGCACTTGGTGTTGCTGTGTCGTGCACTGTGTACCATTGGGGAGCATGCAGAGGTAAGGTCTGGGCCACACTGGGGATGCTGTGTCCTGCACTGTGTGTTGGGGGCCATGCACAGGTATGGACTGGGCAGTAGGAAGGGGCATGGGTCGCTATCCCAGTGTCTGCACAGTGCAGAAAGGGCCGCAGGGGTTGTGCATGGCTTGCAGGGACAACGTAGTCACCCAGGGGTGCAGGTCCCTGCAGCATTGTGTTATCCCATGGGCGTGGCCTATGCATGGTGCCACTGTGCAGTGGGGAGCCATATGGGGCAGCCGTGTGACAGCTGGCATTGCCGAATCAGGATGGACAGCACAGCAAGGGCAGCAATGGTGGGGGTCCATGCCATTGGTGCAGGACGCATGTACTGTGGTGACATACACCAGGTGGGACAGCACAGAAGTGGTGGGTGCAATGCCAGAGCACAACACTGAAGCAGACCTGTGAGGGTAAAACTGATCAGGCAAGTGAGGACACACTGTGATGCAGGGATGCACTAACACATTTCCCATCCAACAGGTGCAGTGGCAGCCGTGCAGGTGGCTCCAGTGGAGCCAGAAGGCAGGATGAGTAGCAGCAGCAGCATTGCCAGGATGGTGCAGGCATGGCCCAGGCCACTGGCATGGTGTTGGATGATGGCAGCAGCCCATCGGATGCTGGAGGCAGTGCTGCCACCAGTACACCTGTGGCAGGAACACCACAGCCGATGTCAGAGCCTGAGGAGAGTGGGATGGTGAGAGCCCCATGGTAGAGGAGGTAGTGGACAGTGGTGAGGAGGATGCAGGGACCACCAAGGACACCACCAGCAGTGCCACCTCATCTGAAGGGGCAGTGCGGATGCCCATGGTCTACTGGGAGGTGTCGGACCAAGACCAGTTGGTGGCTGAGCCACCATAGGTTGCTCTCAGCCCACTGAGTGCCCGTGGACTGGAGGACAAGTTGGATGAGGCCATCTGGGTGCTGCAGGACCAGCTGTCTCCACCAGCCTACATTGGGGACTACTGCCAGTCAGTGCTGGCCAGCCAGGGGATTGCAGGCAGGAACTGGGTTACATATGGCAGGCCATGCAGGGCACCACACCTGCATGGAGCTGTAGCTATCCAGCAATGCCAGCAGCCTGCAGGCATTCACTAGAGACACAGCGGTATGCATGGCTGGCCTGGGGATGTCATACAGGGCATCCGGCACTGTGCCGAATGCCAGATGGTCATCATGGACTCGCCTCAGCATAGGCCTGGACCACCAGCAGTGCAAGGATATAGCCATGGCAATGGCAATGCAGGCCATAGTGCATGCACAGCAGTCAATGAACCACCTGCAAGGCCTGGCCCTGCAGATGGCACCCTGGCCACTGCTCATTCCAGTACCCAGACACAGCCACAAGCCAGTGGGACCCCTCCCCACCCGGCCCAGGCGTCCAGAGTCCACCCACCCACCAGTCATGCTGCTGGAGATGCAACCCAGCCGGGCACCATGCACACTGATCTGGGCACAGGACAGTGCCATGATGCACCATGGTGGTGCATACAGGCATGCTGGCAACACAGCCACAGGCTAGGCTCAGCACCTCCCACAGTCCCACAGGAAAAGGGCAGGCACAGGGCACATGGCGGGCACACCGAGGAGGTGCTCCACAGGCTGCACAGGGCCCAGTGCTCAGCATGCACAGGGCAACACACCTGCAGCCCTCAGCATAGCCTCTGCCACACGTGGCACAGAGGCAAGTAGGCTTGCATGGGCAAGCACAGCAGCCCACCTGTGAGCACACAGACCCACAGGGTGCGATGCCAGGGTGGTCTGCCAGGCACTGCACAGCCCACTAGACCAGAAGGGTCCCCACAGCCCAGCAACCGCAGGAGGGGTTGGTGCAAGGATAGCATGCAAGTGGCAGATGGCTATGACATGCCCAGGCGACCTGTCCAGTAGGGGAAATGGTGGGTGGGGCTGCAATAGGCGTGAGCCATATGCATGGAAGGGGCACATGTCTATGGGAGGCAGTGCGGTCACATGGGTGGGTGTGTGGGTGTATACGCATGACTGTGTGCATTAGTGAGTGTGGGGCAGGTGTGATGGGTGGAACTCGGGAGCACTGTGCATTGGGCACATGTGTGTATTGAGCATCATGTAAATAAACCTGTTTGCACCTCAATCCCATAGGTGTGTTGTCCTTTGTCATCATTGTATTGGTAGTGCCTTACTGTAAACATGTTGGGTAGGGCATAACCCCCAGTCACAACAGTGCTCTGTGTGGCCACTGCGGTGGGCATCTGCCTGCCACTGACCCCCCAGGGTGCGCATGCATGCACACACACACATGGAGCTCTTCAGGCAAGGGTACTACACATGCAGAGCCACCCACACCCATTCTACATCTGCATTGCATCCACAGGGAGCACACACAAATCGTGAATCAGGCAGGCCGCATCCCTACATTGCAGATGCCATGCTGCACATTGCTATCGCAAATGCACTACACCACGCATGCCGTGATACAAGACATGTGATGTGCGGCATGGGATAATGTGTGAAATGCATGCGGTTGCAAGTCGAGAGGCCCAGGCACAGCCTAGTGGTGCAGGAGCTCCAGACCTGGCTATAGGAGAGAGCTGGATCAGAACAGTGCCCTCCAGGGGCAACTAGAGAGCCGACTCTGGCAGGAAGCATTCCATAATCTCTTTGCATTTCAACTCTACAAAATCATTAATTATAACAGTTTGGACGAATCCTCAACTAAAAATATTTAGAAATTATTGCAGAAGAAGCCATCACCTATCAGCCGGTATAAAAATTGAGATGGAGAAACAGAAGATTTGGTGACAACTCCTTCCAAAACTTTAGCAGCGAAAACCAACAAGGCAGCAGAGCCCTGGGCTCAGAAGGAGACAACGGGTGAGGCATCTACTACCCCTCCATGGCACCAAATTCTGGCCACAATGCAGTCAATGGACACCAAGATAGAAAAGACATTAACTTGGCTAGAAAAGCATGATGCAGCTCCTTAAAGAACTTTCTACAACTGTTACTGACAGTGAGAAAAGATCGATCTCCACCCAGGCTGCAGTCGCCACTCTAACTCAGGAGAATGGGCAACTACACAGTAGGATTGAGGCCCTAGAAAATGAAGCCCAAGCAAAGAATGTCTGCTTGGTAGGAGTACCAGAAGGTGCGGAGGGGTTCAACCTGTTGGGGTTTCTCAAAGAATGGATGAGAACCTCAATCCTGGTGCCAGAAGACTTCAATTGGAGTTCCTGAGAAAGCATATAGAGTTAATCCCAGAGTACGGTCTCCTAATACTAATTTACCTCGCACAGTACTACTACAGACAACAGGAGGGACATCCGTGACACGCTGATAGCTAATGCGGAGAGTATATCCTTTGGAGATTAACGAAATGGATGTGAAGCTTTTCCCGATTTGTCTTTCCAGACGCGGTCTTGAAGGAAAAGATTTGATGGAGTTCGACATCGGCTGAGAGCTCTCGTGTGATTCACCTTTCGCTGCCAGCGAGGCTCAGGATAATATACGGGGAAAATCGTGGCAATTTATCGACCCAGCAGATGTGGGAAGATGGCTCGAGAAGACAGAAAAGGAGTTTGCTACAAGGACTCAGTATTAGTTGAGGAGTCAGAATCGATGGGACTGAAGGACTGGTGTGCCTCCTGATTTTATTACCTACCAATTCTGAGTTAATAAGTTTATCGGGTGTTTAAAACATGTGTTAATAACATAAATGAGGGCTTCCCTCTCCGTATCAGTGCAGAGAGCTTGGTTTAAAAGATTTTGGGGAAACGATGTTCTCCAGCTCGACACTACTACAGTGAGCAGGTACTCTAATGTAAACTTTGTGCCTGATCAATTCTATATCTCCGCATCTAGGGAAGGGGAAAACTGAATTTGGGATAGCTTAAATGGGATCGATATGCATGTAACTCAGTTTGTTTAAAACATATATGAGGGTAACTTTGGATATATTGCCAAGGAATTATCAAGGTCCTTCTTAATAACTTTAAATGGCTCTAATTGCAGAGGTTATGCATTGCAGTTTCATTCTGTATTTTTTTTATGTATACATGGATAAATAGCATTCCTTGGTGAATGCCTGAACTTTTCCTTTTGTTCTACCTAAACATGGACACTCCACAGCCGCTGAGATGACTAGCAGTTCTGGACTTGAAAATGGACATTAATTTGTCTTATTTTCTTTTGGATCCCCAATCTTATTGTATAAGAATACAGGGGGCAAATATGAACATCATACTGTCTTGTAATTTGTTTCTTTATTATTTCCCTGTATGAGAATGACATAAATGTATCATCTAAAATAAAAACAAAAGTTAAAAAAAAAAAAATAGTGCTCTCCAGACCAAGACAGGGACAGACAATCAGCAGACTGGTGAGTACTGGGCCACAGCAGGACCCCACACCTTACATACCCTACTCCAGCTGTTACTGCCCTGAGGGACAGGCATGCATACCTCTCAGCCTGTTGTCCCCACCTGCTGTACAGTGCCTGTCACACTGTGGAACTCATGGGCTGCATGTGGAACACTGTAACAAGCAAGACCTAGAAGCACAGACCACTCTTGTACTCTTGCATCCATGTTCAAGGGGTGTGGCAGGCATACTCAAGGTACACATTTGTGCTACAGTGCTGTTGGTGTCTGTCATAAACCATATGCCTTTCTATTGACAGGTTGCTTTCTAATCTATAGTATTTGGGTTGATGTAGGCCACCAAGGGTGTCTTTGTCTACATTTCTGTCTAGGGGACAGATACATTTATAACCTCTTTAGGGATCAGAGGAATCATCTGACAACAGTCAGACTTGTTTGGAAGGAAACCATTTGGAGAGGATGTATACAAATAATAATGGCGAGGACTGTTGGGGAATGTGTGTACAGAATGGAACCTTCTGGCTACACCCCTGTTCATGTTCAGAATGTCTGTTACACATGACTGATATAGTGACATGCAGCATGTAAAATGAGTTTGCCCATGTATGTGGACTATGAATGTGGAACAGGTCCTGCAATGTGGCACAGGGAGCCTCTATGGGGTACAATGGGGAACAATCCTTGTACTGTGTTATGGGCGAGAGGTGTGCAGGCATGACCATCCCAAAGGTGGACAGTCAGGGGTCCTGATACAATATGTGCAATGGCAGTGGTCCGTACCAGGGGCTGGGCTGTGGGAGGGTGCCTAGGATGTAGGGGGGTCATGGCTGACCCACACCACTGTGTCGCAGGCAGTGTACAGACATGCCATGTGTGTGGTAACATGTTGCCTGTGTGTTTCATCACTCACCCATGCAGTTAGGCCAGGCAGGCCTGCACCCATGCATGTGGGCGGGGGCAGACATCCTATGGCTGTGTCCTTGGACAGATTGCACCGACAGCCCCCTCCCACTTCTGTGGACTATGTGGGACAGTACCTCAGGATGGGAGTCACCCGACCCACACAGTGGGGCAGTAGTCAACCACTGTGGCCCCCATGGTGGTGAGATGCATGCCATGTACTGCGGTGATGGGTGTGTTGTGTACGTGGTATCCGGCCAGCAGCATGCAGGCACTGCACAGTGGCTGTGTGAGCAGCACACTGCCCATGTTGGGCAGCCATGGACCAGGACTCTGGGGTGGAGCATGGGGTGGGAAGGCTCCAGTGCTGAGGCGCCTGAGGGGTATGCCCGAATCCCTCTGAACCTCTTGGCAGTACTACCGATGGCACAGGCAGGTGGCCCAGGCCGCACTCCTCAATGGCCCCTGCAGTGCAGGGCTGTGCCTGCTATGGTCGCAGCCTCTCAAGCGGCCCACATGTGTTATGCACAGCTGCCACAGCTGGGTTGGGTTAGGGACTCACACTGCCATGCAAGCATTGGGCTAGCCATGTAGGCCACAACAGGTACAGTGCTGCACCCAATGGCATAGTGTATGAAGGCCCTGGCACAGTTGACAGTGGTCTGGTGGCTGGGTCTCCGATGTTGGCCGCCTGGACCAGGGATGTGCCATGAGAGGGTGAGGGGTTTGGGCCTGTCTGTGTGGCACAAGCCCCACTGTCGCATGATACATGGCCCAACATGGGTGTCCCCTCACTGTGGGTACCCAGGAGGGTTGTACCAACACAGGGTGGTATTGTGTTAGTGGTGGGCACTATTAACTGCCATGGTGGGTGCTATGCAGGTGTACCGTTATGCCTCTTGTGTGTGGGGCATAGGATGCAGGCAGGGTGCGACATCCACCAGAACTGGGGCGGTACCCAGTACCACACATGCCCTGTTGGTTATTGCTGCCACACCACAGTGGCATACTGTACCACAGGGTCACAAAGTGTGTCACAGACTGTATGGTACAGCGTGGTACAGTATCCCTGTGTTTTAGGTGAAGATGCATGGACAGTGTGCCAGCAGGCACTCCATGGAGTGCACAGTGCGGCTGGGACTGGTCACGGGTATCCCTGCTGGAGTTGCCAAGCAGCGCCCTTACTGGACCACACAGGTGGCACCATGGCCCAGTCACACTGTCACTGTGCTGCTGCAACGGGATGCATATCTGTTTGATGGGGTGTGTCACTGCAGTGGTGGACTGGCCTGATGCCAGCCTGTGTGCTGTTACCAGTCATGCCGCTATGTCCAACCTTAGTGCCATCCATGCCTGAGCAGCATGCTGGCAGCCCATGTCCCGGCTGTCCCATGTAAAGATGGGTCAGGGTGCCACCAGACATCGCCCAGACTGTGTGAGGGGGCCTACACAGCTCATTGCTTGTGCCGAACACATAGGTGCACAGCCGCCTGCCCAACTGGCTGTAACACTGTCCTTGTACCATGCCTACTTGTTACACCTGTTGGAGTGCGCACCTGATCATCCACTCTGTTCAGAGTCGGTCTCAGCAGGGTGTCCTGGGGCTGTCCTGGGCAATGCCTGTGGGATGATCACCAGTGTGGAGGGTTGCACCACCCACAGGCTGCTGACCGAGGGGACACTTATGGCTGTGTACTAACCCATGTCCATTCCACAGGCGGACACATATGAGTCTTGGTGAGTATATGCCATTGCTCCAGATGCACATTCCCAATGCCTGTACAGCACTGTGTACCTGACATTGCTGGTCTCTGTCATCTGTGTAGGAATCAGCACCACTGCACAGGTCAGGTAAGTACACACTGCCACACGCAGCTGCTCTGGGGTTCTCCGACTGTGCTACAGACTTATGTTGCCCTCTCTCTTTCCATCCAGGTGTGCTTCAGACCCATCAGTGCCACCAACTCTGGACACCAGGGTGCACAATACAGGTAAGTAACTGTCAGTCCCCATGCCAGCACCACAGTTGGTATTGTCAGCCCCTGGGCACCTGGTGCTTGTGCCGCATGCAGGTCCGCATGGGGTGGTGGTGTGGGCGTGTGACAGGACTGCATATGGTGCTCCACACCCACACTGTGCAGGGCCAGACACGACATGCCTCTGCAGGGGACAGGCACCGTGTTGGTGCACTGTGATCACTGTGTGCCCAGCCCCTGTATGGCACAGCTTGGCCCCCTATACACCTCATACTATGCATGGCATTGGTGCAGGGGTACCACCTGGGGTGGTGGGCCACAGTTGCAGGCCTGTGACCCGGTGCTGACCCATGTCCCACAGCCAGTGTCTGGTGTTGCGCATGGTGGCTGGGAAGTGGTCTGTACAGCCACGGTGGAATGCTGTAGTATGTATACATTTCATTCCCCTGTTACAGATGCCATGCAGATGATAGGTCATTATGTCCTCCTGGGTCATCCCTGAGTCTAGCGGGCATGCCCTGAACTTTACTGAGCATGACATGGCACTGCTGGTAACTATGTGCAGCAGTGGGGTAGGATGCTGCTAGCACCTGGGAGCCAAAGGAGCAGTGTCGCAGAAGTGAGTGGGCATGGACAGCCATCTGCACCCACATGGTGGATGCAATGGGGACATGCTGGACCATCTGCCAGCTAACCCACTGCTGGCAAGACCTGATGCGGAGGAGGGCTGGGATCCTGCAGTGGATGATCAGCATGGCCTGCCGCAGAAGCAGACAGCCACCCAGTCTGGGCAGGATTCGGTGTTGGTATGTATCCCTACAGCTGTTCATCTGTTGCAGCAGTGCTGGTGTGAGTGGCCATGGCGTGTGGTGCCTCCAGCACACTCACCTGTCCCTTCACCCAACAGGTTCCACTGGCATGACCCACGGCATACAGCAGAGGCACCTCACCAGTCTCAGGCAGGAGGTACTTCACTGGAGGTCAGATAAGTACATCCATGGACCCCTTGTGTTGTGGCCATGGCTGTTGGCCACAATGTGGTCATGCTGCACCCTCACATTGCTTTCCTATGTGTGTGTGCCTACCTGTCTGGGCCTGGCACTGACCGCATGCTTTACATCCCTACAGGTGTCCATAGCAGGCTGCCACAGCATCAGAGGGCCCTGCTGCGGGCTATGGCAGCCATCAAGGCACAAGATGCAGAGGAGTACTGGATGCACATCCAGCGCTGGCAGTGGAGGGCCAGGATGCTGCTACCAACATCTTCCTCCTCTTCCTCTGCCTCCTCCTCCTCTGCAGTGGCAGCAGCTGAAGAGGACTCAGCCACAGTGGACACACAGCCAGACCAGGGTACCCCACTGATGGTGGGCAACAGGAGCCAGAACCACCACAGCCACACAGCCTGGACAGGGGTGCAGAGTCACAGCTGATGAGGATAGGGCCATGGCTGCACCACTGACCGGGTCCTCTTTTGTGGGCGTCGCAGCAGGGGCAGGCGAGGATGCCCCACCACCAGACACTGTGCCATGTTCTGCTGTCCCTGCAGGTGGAGATACTGGGCCATGGCAGGAGGTGGCCATGCTGGTGTTGCATCAGGAGGAGGCATTGCCTGTAGCAGCTGAGGGACCCATTGATGAACCCGTGCAGGGTGGGGACCCCAGACCATGAGTGCCTTTGTAGTACTAGTGACCGCCATCCTGCAAGACATTGGATACTTCCATGGGTCAGTGGCCACCCTCCTCTGTGAACCCAGTGGACCTAGGTGCCATGTGTCTGCTACTGCTGGATGTGGGTGGGGCTTTCCGTGTGGGTGAGCATATATATAGGGGTGGTTGGTACTGGTGGGTCTGAACATATGGGTGTTGTGGGTGGACATTGGGTGGGTGAGTATGCATTTTACTGTTTGTTTTGTGAGTGGGATTGTGGTTTGGTTGTTGGGACTGTGTTGGGATGTATGTGGGTGTGGGTTAGTGTTCAGAGTTGTGGGTGGCTGTTTGGGTTTGGGTTTCCTGTCATGTTACTGTTGCCTGCTTTTCATCCCCATCCCCTTCCATTGTTACCCTGTATTCCTGTTCTATATTGTTCATTAAACCATTTGCCATACACACTGTCTCTGTGTCTGTTCTTGGTATGCTTGGCTGTGTGTGTGTGTGTGTGTGTGTGTGTGTGTGTGTGTGTGTGTGTCTGTCGCTATCGCAGGGGTGCACACTGGTGTCAGTGCCTGCTGTCCCCAATGATCCCTCCCTATGCATCAGATTGGTGTGCCATTTGTGCTCCTCACAGCACAGGCCATTGTCCCCAGGCCACATCTGTGTGGTGTCCTGTGTGCTGTAGGTCACCATGCATGCTATGGTGTCCTTGCCACCTCACATTGTACCTCCCAGCTGTGTTGTGGCACAGTGACTGTGCTGCACCTTTCCACCTCAGGGTGCCATTTTTCCCTGCAGGTGGCACCACTGGCATGGACGTTGGTGTGTCTCACCACCATCTGTCCACTGGTCTGTGCCACCCGTGCTGTGTCCCTGTTGTGGTTGCACTGTTTACATGTATCAGTGGCCATGGCAGGGCATTGTGCCTGGTGGTGCCATCATCCTGCATTGTGCCTGTGAGCTCTGTGCATCCTTTGTACCATGTGCCACACTGCCTCTGTGTGCCTGCCTTCCTCAGACACTCTCTATCCTATCTCACATGTGTGTTGCTGTGTGTCGGCCTGTCTGTCCCTGCTCCTTTCTATACTGTGTATGTTACATCTGCTCCCACCTGGTTTATGTTGCACTGGCTGGTCTTGATGTAAGTTGTGGCACTGCTGCATCTAGAATCCACCCTGGCATTTCTCTGCCATTTCCTTGGCGTATGTTCAGTTGCGCATTTAGCGTACCTGCAGGTTTGTTCACAACTGTGGTGTAAGTTGCCATTGGCATGCTGCATTGCATCAATCTGCATCTTGCAATGTAGTATTTCATTTGGCGTATTTGCTGGAAGTATTTGCGACTTGTGCCATTCCCATTGGTGCATCTGCATTGCACATTGGCGTATGCTTTCTAGAATCAGGCCCTTTGTTTCTAAACTCACCTATTCTACCTAGCAAAAATCTAACTAAAGGAAAATAAAACTTTTTCCATTTTTTCCATTTTATAAAGCACAATAACACACTCCAGGGTATGGGTTTCTTGAGAATTCCTGCACTTCCGAGTACTTTGAAAGTCACTCGGCCATTGTGTGTCTTCCAATTCACCCAGGTCCTGCGTTAACTCTCTAGAAATGCATATCTTTTGTGGGTTATCACTTGCATAGTGCCATTCTTACTTTGAAGCACTTCACAATATGAACAATTGCAATGTGCTATACAACAAAAACAGACAGAAATCATAGTAGTGTGTAGAAAAGGTAAATATGCAACAAATAATGTCAAATCATAAGGCCAGGGTAGGCTTTTAAAAGGCCACATATGTACCACTTCCAAGTGGCTCTCTGACATAGTATTGTAAACATATATTGTTAAAGAGTTCCATAGGACTAGGGCTAAGGAGGATGCCTTATCTTTAGGGAATGTGTGGCAGAGTCACTCAGCAGACCCATGTACAAGGGGATGGGTGGTCAGCACTTCATGAAGACAGGTGGAACCTGACCTGTACAAGGCCTTAAATGGCAGAACAGAGGGATCACCTTCCCTTACTATAAATGGCCTGCTGCAACCAGTTAATGGTATATTCCAGCAATATTGTTGAAACCATGCTACAATGAGGTTGCAGCAATATTGCTCACTGTCACAATTTATAATGCAAATCAGATTGCTGCAACCTGTTCTTTTGCAGCCTAATGTAGTAGTAGGGTTGTTAAAATGTTTCTTTTGGTGACCTTCCTGCAACCATCAGGTGGAGATAGCTGCAGATTTGCCAGAAATAGAAGCAGCAATATTCCAGCACACTTCTGCTGCTACAGTACCTCACTGCAACCTTTTTGCAATCTTCCAATACCATGAGAAGGAGATAGTGGGCAGGGTTGCCAGAAATCTGCAGCAGCTGTATTTGCTCAAAGTGCTTTCTTGCTGCCTTACTGTAACCTTTCATAATGACCATAAAAATATGTACTCATTAGTTTTATCTGTATGCAATTTTGACCATGAAAGACACACTGCTCTATAACTGATTGTTTCTATATATGAGATGCAATATTATGCGCATGCTAGGAATGTACAGTATCATGGTTTCATTGTACACCACAGTATTGGAAGTCATTGTATTGATTCCATGGGCAATTTCTGATATTGTGATAACTGTGGTTCAAGGTATTACATGGTTTTCAGGCCTTTCAACTAATTGTTGGGGCATTTTAAGAACATATATCCTTTCTGTGTCAACTCTCCCCAACACAAGAGCTTAAAATACTTTATTTTGCATAAAAATAACTACTTACATGATACTGTGGTATTTACAATAACCACAGTATTTATTATCATGGCAATCATATCAAATTTGATACCATACCATCCCTAGTGATGCACCATTAAGTGTCAGTAAACATGCTCAATAATTTTTATTATAGAAAGTCATTAAATTCCCATTAATTTGCACATCAATAATAGGTGAGCACACACACATTAAAATCTTAAAATCGTTAACATCTCATTATTTTAATGAGCTTGACAGGGATGAGGAGGGCCGTTAAGATTTAATGGGCATTAAACAATTAATGGGTATACACGTATTAATTTAGGTACCATTAAGTAAGGAATAATACATGGTCAGGTGTGGGTGTAAATCCATTAACATTTACCATTAATGAGTACATACAGTAAATAAGGGTTCCAGTAAAATTTGGATTTTCATTTTAATGATACTTATATAAATGTCTTGAACTACATTCTAATGGTTCATGAACCCATGGGCTCTTGTGATATGATGCCTTTAATTTATTTGTGCACAGTGCCACTAATTTGTTTACATCCAACATAGGGACACAGAAATTCTGCACCCCAACCAGCAACCAAGTATAAGGCTTTTGTTGTCTGTTGTCATCCCACCCCTTCCACTATCCTCATACCCAAAAATAGGCTCCACTGATCACCATCCATCCCTGCAAAGTACAGGAGTCCATAATCCATGTTTTACACCCCCACCTATTAATGGGTACATAAATAAGGGTGCCAGTAAAATTTGGATTTTCATTTTAAAGATACTTATGTAAATGTACAGCTCCTGGAGAGGGTACAGAGGGAGGGCAACAAAGATGATCGAGGGCTAGGATTTGACTTACGAGGACAGACTTGAGGAGCTCTGCCTGTTTTCATTGGAGGAGAGGAGAGACAGGGGGACATGATTGAGGTCTTCAAGTACCTCAAGGGAATAAATAAGAGTAAACATGGAGGGGATCTTTAGACTAAAGCAGGGAGGCATCACCAGAGGCCATGGTTTGAAGTTGGAAGGTGGAAGGGTGAGGGGAAAAGAGGAGGAGGTTTTCACTGAGAGGGTGGTGGACCCTTGGAATGCTCTGCCTGGTGAGCTGGTTCAGAGATCCACAGTGGAGGCTTTAAGAGAGGGTGGGACAGACACAGAAAGTGGATGTATCAGATGATGGCCTGTCCCAGGGGTGGGGATGGATGATAGGGTTTCTGGAGCACAAGGGATGGGAGGGTCTCTGCACCCAACTAAGGATCTAGGTTCGAGCAGACTTGATAGACCATAAGGCCTAATCTGCTGGCAAATAGTATGTTAGTATGTTAATGTCTTGAACTACATTCTAATGGTTCATGAACCTATGATCTCTTGTGATATGATGCCTTTAATTTATTTGTGCACAGTGCTACTAATTTGTTTACATCAACATAGGGACACAAAAATTCTGTACCTCAACCAGCAACCAAGTATAAGACTTTGTGTTGCCTGTTGTCATCCACCTCAACTATCCTCATACCCAAAAATAGAGCTCCACTGATCACCATCCATCCCCACAAAGTACAGGAGTCCATAATCCATGTTTTACACCCCCACACTCGTAACAGATGCAGATGCTCCATTAAAAGATAATTCTACAAATCAGAAATCAGATTCATTACCTGGCCTAGAGATCCTCAGCAGGTGCCTGAACCAGCTGCTGGGTGCTTAAACTTGACAAAATTAAAATAATTGAACATGAAACAAAGAATCCAATGCACAGTAAATAAAACTGCTTTGCTCATAGGTAGGATACTCAGAACTAATTTGTGAGCTACAGATTGCTACATGAACTCTTGGGGTGGGGAAGCCTAGTTAGCTAATAACTGTACCCCTGCCCCATGTGAGTGGGAGATTGGGATGTAAAGTAGAAGTAGCCCCTGGACTGCAATATCACTTGTACAATAAAGCAAACAACCTTAAAATGAAACTTAAGAATTAAGGAGAGGAAAAAAATCACATTGCATTACTCTCCTTCAGTTTCACTTCTTGTGGCTGGGGATAAGATTGGATACTGGCACCTATAGCAAAAGGGCATATACGTGTTCCATCAAGGGTTCTTTAGAATTCAGCTACAGTGCAGAACTGTTGTTGTGGTGGTGGTGGTAGGTGTGGGGGAGTTAATATAAGCTGGTGTTCTTAATTTCCTTCAAAAGCATGTATTGATCTGCCTGTAGCTTCATGCCACACCAGTGACATCTCACTTCTGCACTCCCTGTGTCTCAATGAACAGCTTTCAAAGTCTAGTCCTTGCTGCTTATAGGAGAAGCTTCAGATGTTGGGTAGACTTCTCTTTTTAAATTTTGTGGCCCAGTTATAAGCACAGCCAACCCTTTCCTAAGTGTCTTTGCATATTGCACTCCTTAGAGGGAGAGAAGGGATTCAAATGCTGCAGGCTCTGAAGAGGTACTAGGCAGGACTAGGAATCTCTATCTCTCTAAAGAGCAGCTACTTGTGTGCAACATCCCAAGAAATAATTCTGGAATATAATAAAATCATGAATAATAGCATCCTAGTATTTCTCACAATTCGTGAAACTCTTAGTTTATGAATTAAACAAAAAAAAGTCTGTCTTTTCCACATTGCTAAGGCTAGTCCTTGGGCCACACCCTCCACATCCCTTTGATTTACCACACTTACTCCTTCCCAATTCTTTCACATGGATTTAAAAAATTGCCTTCTCTGTGAATTTTAAAAGTCCCCCTTAGCCAGAACCCCACCCCAAATCATCATTATTTACATGTTATACCACCTTCTGACCCTCAAATCATAACTTGGGAAACCATATGTAGCAAACTATCCAGTATAACCCAATCCCCCTCACTGTATCCTGAAGCACACTTGGCCTCCAGCTCTGTAAGTCCACAAGATGAATGATAGAGCACAATTGTGTGAATGAATAGGAGGGAGGAGGCAGAGTGGTGTGTGTCATTGATGAAGCTATGCAGAAATCAATCTTCCATAGGCACAGAAACATAGAATTTGTCAGCAGACATTCACCTTTGACCAACCCAGTCTTCTCATTTTTTCATGTCTATACTGTTATCACAGAACCAACCTGCTCTCTGGCTACCTCCTCCCTCCTGCCTGAAGCCTACCACAGTTTTGCCTCACTACTTCTCCTGGAAGACTGTT
This sequence comes from Neoceratodus forsteri, assembly GCA_016271365.2. NCBI lineage: Eukaryota > Metazoa > Chordata > Ceratodontiformes > Ceratodontidae > Neoceratodus > Neoceratodus forsteri. Next base: position 854,058,427 of record CM057459.1, on the reverse strand, counting down.
ATGGTTTTTGACCACTTTTTAGTGAAGAAGTACTTGTGACATCCCTCCTTAATTCCCCACCTTCTGCATCATAAGATACTTCCTTTTTCTCATGCCTATTCTAGTCTGAAAATACTCCTCTTCTTTACCTTATTCACCACCATGAGGTACTTAAGGATATCTACCATGCCCCACTCCTCTCTTCCAGGGTGTACATTTTAAGATCCCTCAGTCTTTCTTGCAGTGCTTATGAAGCAGCCACAGAACCATTTTAGTTGCTCTCCTCGGGACAGCCTGCACCATGCCTATATCTTTTCTCAGATGCACTCTCCAGAACTGGACACAGTACTCCAGGTGGGGTATTGCCAATGATCGATACAGTGGTAACACTGCTTCTCTACTTTTGCTAATGGTTCCACACCCCTATGCACCCCAGCATCCCACTGGCCCTGCCCACTATCACATCACACTGTCTCACCACCTTGAGGTCATCAGATATGATAATCCATGGTCCCTTTCTTGTTTAGTGACCATCAATACTTCACTCTCCTCCATTTTATATACCACTCCTGGATTTCTATGTTCCAGGTGCATGATTTTGCATTTTGCATTGAAATCCAGGTACTATGCTTGATCATTCCTCAAGTTTCATTATTCTTTTCCCTCCTGTAGAGAATCCACCCTAGTGCAGATTTTGGTGTCATATTCGAAGAGTATCATCTAGCATCATCAATGACATGTAACCCCTGCTTGCAGGCACCTTCATGCTGTATCTCTCTGACTGATTGACAAAGTATGTGGGTGTGGGGTGGTGACTAGCCTATCCTGAATATCAATATGTGCCTGAAGTCTTACCACCTTGGAGCCTTATACTGTCAAATCTCATAAGCTAAGCAGAGTCAGTACTAATGAATAATAGGATGGGAGACCTTCAACACCATGTGGCAGTGAGGCTGAAAACTGGAAAATAGCTCCAAAGTCTCCTTTTCAGGACCCAAAAATATACAACAGGTGTGGGGACTCTGTTAAATGCCTCTCACCCTACATGCCAGTTATAGTATTTATCTACACTGCACTCCACTTATAATGGACTCTATTATAATGGACAATTAGTTCTAGCAGACAAAAAATGAGTTCCCAAACTAAATATATCAAATCCAACACATTTTCTCTGGTTATAATGGACAGAAGCATTGCTTGTAATGGACTCTATGAAGCTTTTATGGGCATTTGTAGTGTTTTCTTTGGGGAGGGTAGAGCTGTTGAGGAAATGTAAAATTAAGATTGTAAAGGTACCGAAATTAAATTTATTACACATAGTTCTCCCAAACTGCATATACCTTTATTAGTTAATAAATTACACTTGAGGAAATGTAAAATTAAGATGGAGAAGATACAGAAATTAAATTTCTTACAACATAATTCTCTGCAAACTGCATAAAACTTTATTAGTTAATAAATTACACTAAAGGAAATTATTTCATATTCCAATAAACCTTACAATTGCCTTTGTTCGTACTGTCCTACAACCCTAACATCCAGCCACTAGAGTTAGTATTTTTCTTACCTTCTGCAATCAACTTCCTTAAAAATTTATTTTCCCTGTCTGTTAAATAATTTTAAATAAACAAACAAAAATACAGAAATGTATATATTACACAGAATTCGAACAATGTGTGAACTTTTATAGGTTCTCATTCATTCTGACCCCTGCTCACACACATACATATATCCAACACATAGGCTCCACCTCCTCCGGATATAATGGACACTGGATATAAAGGACAACAGTTATGCGCATTGATGCATCCATTATAACAGGCTTGCACTGTAAAATAGTACTTACCTGCTCTGTTTGAGTCACAGCGTCCAGAGTTGGGGTGCTTAGGGTTTGGAGGTATTCCAGTAGGATCTGAACAGGAAACACAGAGAAACTTGAGAAGACACAAAGAGACCAGTTGTAGAGGAAATTAGGTTAGAATTAAGCAAAATTACACATATCTGAAATTGACAACTGACATCTGAACAGACCAGTTGAAATATAAGGAATATAGGTTAGACTGGTTCCATGTCAAAATAGAGTAACTAAAATAGCAAAAATAAAATTAGTGCATAAACACTAGTGCAAAAACACAATGATATCAAACAGTAGCGAACCAACAGAATAGCAAAATCAGCAGGTGCAACTTCTGGGTCACAAAATGCACAGAGCGTGTTTATTCTATAATGTTATGTGGAGGGCTCTGCCCTCACAGCCACCTTTTATATAGATAAACAATCAAATCCAATGTATTTTGTCACCCACAAAGTGCACCAAAGCCAAATCTAGAGAACACCAGTAAACTTTCTCACCAAAACACCCGTACAGCACAACAGCAATAACAAAAAAAAATAATCAGCTGAAATCAGTCCTGTCAGCAGCCAGAATCAAACCCACAGCCACACATCCTACAAAGCCCTGCCCATAACCTTCCTAACATACACCCTACCCTGCCCACTATGCCACGATGACCAGACTGCTAGAAATCTGCCCACACACTCACTTCTCATTAAGAACCCCCATGCATTCAAAGGCAGAAAGGACTGCACAAATTATTGAGCTATACAAGCACTGTAAAACCACATCACTCAAATCACAAGCACTATTTTTTCATTCTCTGTAATTGACTCATTCATTTTGAGTCACTATTTTCATGGGATACTGGTTAGTAAGGAATTTATGGTAATGGGGGTAGAGGAGAGCAGAAGGATACAAAATGGTACAATGCAGCACAGGAGTAAAGAAAGAGGAAGTTTTGGGGAACACATGAAGCTAAGGTCAAAGTTAGGAAAGTAATATGGAAAATAGAGATAGAAATATAAAATAAAATGTAAAAAAGACAGAAAAATGGAATACAGAGTGTTATGGGGGCTCAACAAAACCACCTTGGAGTTCCTAGGTGGCCAGGTGGCAACAAATTTAAGTAGCAGCCCTAGTGGGTTAGGTGTGGATCCTTTTGGGCTAGTGGGCACTGCATTATTTAAAAGGGTACATTAGTGGTCCAGCACCTAGAGTTTTCATTGTATTATGTCTCAATCACTTTGTTCTCTCCCCAATCAGGAAAAATACTTCCTTCTAGTAAAGTTCCATGTTGCAGCCCCCCTCGTGCTCACCCACATACAGGAAACTCTCTGTTACAATCACCCACACCTGCCCATATCCCTTGCTGGCAAACATCCTCATCTCATTTCCCCACCCTGCTGGCAAAGTCTACATATAGCCATTCAGAAATATATTTTTCTTATTTCTCCTGGGGACCTGGCTAGGACCCTCCTTCCACCAACCACCAATTCCCATCTACCTGTTCCCTGAGATCCGGCAGTCTGCACTCATGAAACTATAGGCCACCCATGGTACACCACTGTGCTGCCCTCCTGGCTTACACCCCATGGCAAGGGTTGCCATTTGCTCCATAGCTACTCCTCCCCCAATCTGACCATCCACGGTGGAAGTGAAGGCCAGGAGAATCACCAGGAGTTGGTTGCTAGGGACTGGGATGGATGTGGAGGACAAGTGGTGGCTTCATCTGCCTGTGACAGACCCATTTGTCTCTCTTTAATCCCCTGCCCACCCTTCAGGTGCATGATGATGTCAACGGACACTGGCACTTGACACATCCAATGACAGCAGAGTTTCAGCTCCCACTCTGCAACCCGACATCACCACCTGTGGTCACCCCTGGTAGTGGTACTCCAATGGGACACAGATCCTCCCCATGAGGAGGACAGCATCCACTGAGTTGCTAAATCCTCATCCCCCCACCCTCCAATGGCCATGCTTCTTCCTGAATCCTGGTCATCATCTTTGAAGAAGTAATGCTAACGCTGTACCAGTGATGTGCTTAGTTTTAATTTGGGCAACATTGTGCCCAGCAAGAGTGGGGAGATGACACAGAACTAGGAAGGAACATGGTCTGACTTTTAATTTGGGGATCAGAGTAGACTGAGCTTCTGGTGAGGTTTGGGGACAAGCCAGGAAAGGTGTATATTTTAATACTGGGGCATATGTTGGCAGTTTGGAAGAATGACAATATTGGCTGACAGTGGAGTGCTGGTTTTCGGTTTGAGCAGTAAACTAAAAAAGTTAGGTTGATGTGTTTGGGTTTTTTTTTACTCTTGGAGTTTTTTACCCAGATGGAGTAGGTAGCTTACCTGTTGGAACTGGCAGACAAAAAGACCCCACACAGGGCAGGCAATCATAGCAAACACCTAACCCAGCTCTGCTGTCTTCCTGCTGCAATGGCTCACTCTCCTCCTGATAAAATCCAAGCACAGATGGGGGTAGCATGGGACTTAACTCCTCTGGCCTGGATGACAGTCAGTGGCAGTTGAGACCTTGTAGGCCTATAACCCTCTTTTCAGTCTCTCTTCATCTAAGATGGTCAGACCCTACACGGTCACACATATGCCAGGCCACTATGAACAGACTCCCACACACGCCTGACCAATGCAGTGCTAATCTTGTAGTGCCACAAAGTAGCAGTATCCTGAGGCCCTATTAAGAAAGATTAGCCATGAATCCCAGGAATGAAGGACAGAGCACATAAGTGTGTTTGAGGATTTCCATAGGGACCATTAAAATATAACCAGGGGAAATAAAATGTGTATAGGGGCCCAAGGGTATAATACATATTTTTATACAGGTCAGAAGAAAAATAACATACACCAGGCTGACCAGATTCCAGAAGCTGGAAACTGGGTCACAGACTCAAAACAAAACCAGCAGGTCTGAGTACTGGTAGGTCACAGAAGCAATGGGGATTTGGAAGCTCTGTGGTGCATTCTGGGGTTTATTTGAACAAATAGATACTTTTAGGTATTTCCTCACATGTTATTCCAGAAGGGAAACAGCCCAGTGTTTGTCTGGTCTCAGCCATCAGTCAATGTTAACAACAGCCGATAATCAGAAAACAGCATTCTGACTACCATCACCTCATCCTCTTCTTCAGCCCTATCCACTGCCTGCTCACCCACCCTCAAGCTCTGACCTGTTCCTATCTCTATCTCTTCCAATCATCTTTTCCCCAAAATAAGTGTACTTTTTCATTCCTCCCTCCTTTGTCTGACCAGCCCCTCTTTCATCCCTGAGTGAAGTAATAAAAGCTTTTTTTTGCAAGCAAGTTTTCTTTTCTAAACTGGCCCTCTCTGCCTCAGGACAGTTACTTTGTTACTCTGCCTGCCTTTTGCTCCTCTTTCCTTTTTTATTTTTGTTTATTTCCTTCTCAGTAAATGCATAACATTGTATTTAAGCAGCTGCTTTCAGACCTGAAGGTAATTGTTCTGGTCAGTCTCCTTGGCTTCACCCTCCTCTCTCCTCCTCTGACAGTATTGATAGCAGCCCTGACCACAGCCTGCTCAGCCACACCTAAATTACTTCCTGGCCTAGCTGGAGAGAAACCCAATTTGCATTTATACACAGTGAAGAACATTCATGGTCCCTCCTGCTCATTGTTTATGGACATATAAACTCAGGAAACTCTCTGTGCAGCTGCTTGCATGCACCTTTGTGGTATGAACATACCACACATACTGTACCTTGGCTCCAGAGTGGATCCAGGATCCAATCTGCCCTTCATGCTCCCTCACCAGTAGTCTACTGCACCCCTCTCCTAATTGCTCACGTATTTAGAAATAATTTTCTGGGTGTCTAGCAGACCCTCTATCCTACATACTATATGTATTAAGAAATACTTCTCCTGGTGTCTAGTGGACCTCTTCCCTCAATCCCCATATATTTAAAAATAAATTCCTAGTATCTAGTGGACCCCCATTGTCAGATGGCAGCCAGCTGAGGAGGTGAAAGGAGGGATGTGCCAGTCTACCATCCTTTGCAGTTAAGCAGGTAAGTGGTGATCAAGGAAGGCGATTGTGGCATGTGGGAGGACCTCCATGGGCAGTGGATGGCACTCAGGTGGAAAAAGTCTGCTAGACACCAGGGAAGTTATTTCTAAATACAAGGGTAATGGGGTAGGTGGTCTTCTAAACAGCAGGGAAATTATTTCACATATATGGGCAATCGGGGGTCAGCCAGACACCAGGAATGTCAAATACTTTTACACCATGGGTGCCAGGGTGCTGCTGCCAGCATGTAAATAAGTATATAACTGGCATGCAAATGGCCCTTAGCACCTTGTATGCCTGATGGACTCATTTGCATGTTCAGGGTGAAAATAGCAAACAGGAGCCCTGTCACTATCACATTTTAGGCAGTGTTATCTTCATCCTTGCTAATGCAGGTGCTATCTGGAAAACCAGTGATGTGTGGACAGTTCACTGGACTCCACCTCTTGGGGAAAACCACAGAGTAATGGTGGAGTGGCTGAGGATAATGCCTAGAGATTTATTTTTAAAATTTTGGTAACTGGGAAAGGCACACTGAGCCATGGACCTATTTCCAGATGCGACCTGGGGAAGAGGAAGTGGAGAAACAACAATACAAAGTTAACTGCATAGCAATAGATACAGAACAAATACATTTGAATAATACACAAACTATATACAATAAAGTACAAGAGTATTCCAAAAATACACCAATTAAACAAATAAATAAAACTGGAATATACAATGACTTGTGATCAGGAGAAGGAAGTGAGAGAAGTGCAGGAGTCAAAAGTGAAAGACTAGGTGATAAGGAGAGAGAAGGCGGAAAGGGAGAGGGATGGGAGGACTTCATCATGGGGATGAGGAGGGAGGCAGTAGTAGGAGGAGGAATGGGATTCAGATGCTTTTAAGGACTACAGCCATGGGCAAGGTTTGGACCACATGGGAGATTGTTACAGAGGAAGGGAGCCTGAGACAAAGGATAACTTGCCAGACTCAGAATGAGGTTGTTGGAGGGTGAAGGAGTAAGGATCTTGGGTGTGAAGAGTGTAACCTGGGTTGGTGGAGGGGACAGGACATTGGTGAGGTAAGAGAGCTGAGTACCAAAACAATACTTAGCAATGAAAATAGCACACTGGGCAAAGCAGCGCAGGCTAGTGAGGTGAGAGAGGGAGCCGAGTACAGGGAGCAGTGGTGTGTTTGATAGGGAAAATCTGAGATGAAGCAGCAGAAGGCATAATGGGTCTAGTTTTGAGAGAGAATGTAGGTATGCCAAGCTGTATACAATGTTGGCATAGTCTATGGAGGGCAGAATTAGTTTTGTGACAAGCTCTTTCTGAGTAAGGAGTGAAAGACAATCCTTGTGTCTGTATAAGGTGCCTAGTTTGGGCTGGAGTTTTGAATAGATGGCATCCAAGTGTTGGGAGAAGTCCAGTTTAGGATCAAGCCAGAGTCCTAGGTACTTGAAGGAGTCCACTGTTTCTAGTTTTGAGACATTTAAGGAGTGAAAAGAGGTGCAGTCTAGCAAGTTTTTTGCAGTTCCAAAGACCATTGTGACAGCTTTCTTAGTGTTGCGCTTGAGCAGATTTAGAGTATACCAATGTAGTACAATTTCAGTCAGCCTGGGGGAAGCCTGTACACTGGAGAGGAGGGGCCAGACCTGTACATAACCATGTCATCAGCATACATATGTATGTGGGATGTGGAGCAGGAGGAGGGTCATTTATTTATGAAGATTGAAAATAGTAAAGTGCCAAGTTGAACCCTTGGGTACCCCAGCAAGGATGGGAAGGGAGGGTGATTTCTCCCAATTGCACATACTGAAATCTGTTGCAAAGGTAAGCTCTGAACCATTCAGTGAAAGAGGCAGAGAGGCCAATGGAAACAAGTTGGCCCAGAAGGAGAAGGTGGGAGACCAAGTTGAAGGCATTGGCTAGGTCTATGAAGATGGTCAGTGTCAGCTGGCCATTGTTCATAGCAGAGTGGATGTGATTAGTAAGACAGAGTAGCTAGGATGAAGTGGAGTGATGGCACCAAAAGCCAGATTGATAAGGAGCTAAGGACATTATTGGATTCCAGGAAGGAGGTTAGCCTTCTTGAAATAAGGGTCTCCAAGCACTTTAGCAAGGGAGGGAGTAAAAGATGGACCTGCAATTACTCAGTTGGGAAGGGTCATCACCTTTATACAGGGGATGACCTTGCAAGCTTTCCTGCCATGGCGATTGAGCCCTTCGTGAGTGATATGTAGAAAATGTAAGTGAGTGGGGGGCAATTGCCATTGCTGAGATCTTGAGGAGATTGGGGTTGAGTCCATCAGGACTTTCTTTGGATTGGTTCAAGGCTTTGAGGGCACGAAGAACCACAATAAGGGTGACAGATGGAAAGGAGTAACCAGTTGAGGAGAAGGTAGTTGAAAGGTCACTGCAGGTGGAGAAAGAGAGGGAGATGAAGCATCCTTAGGTAGGGCATTGGTGGTGAAATAGATGTTTAAAGAGGTGGCTGATGAGCTGGAATCATTTGCATCCAAGACTATGGGGAGCAGTATGAGAGAAGAGAGGGAGTGCCTAGTAGTGAGTGAAGAGTTTTCAAGAATTCTGTAGGGATGGTGCGATTATCATTAATATGGTTATTGAAAATTTGGATTTAGCTGCATGCACTGCCTTAGTGCATGTATTCCTCAGGATTCAATATCTTTGTAAGTTAGTAGCATTTAAGGTCGTTTTGTAAGTGCTCCAAGCTTGATCTGTATTCTTGAAGAGATTGATCAAGTTGGGGACACCTGGGAGGTGTCTGTGATGGAGGTATACACTTTTGGGGAGAGAATGGGAGTCCCATATGTTTAGAAAGATTTTGGAGAAGGCTGCTAAGGTGGAGGCAACATTTGGTGCAGCAAAAACTCAAGACCAGTCAGTTAGCTAGAGGTCAGACAATAGTACTTGGGTGTTAAGAGACCTTAGGGGTGAAACAACATATACTTGGGGGGCAAGTAGGATGGGAATTTATGACATGATAGGTAACACATTTGTCACTAAAAGCATCCCTGCCATGGGTAGTTGAGAGTGTGAGAGGATAAACCCAGTTAATGAGGGAGTGGTTACTTGAGTGGGGTTTACTCTGGTTGGTTTGGTTATGAGTTAGCTAAGATTCAGGGACTTTATCTCCTGACTAATGCTTTGGATTGGGGAGTGAGCCAATTTAGATTAAAGTCACCCAAGAGAAGAAGCTCACTAGATTGGACAATGTAGGTAATGGTGGCCAGACGAAATGATGGATGAGGGTTTGGCTTTGGGGAGAATAACAAACCCCAATAAAGATGGGTGCGGGGGATGGGATGGTTAATTTGTTGAGTAACAGTTCATGGAAAGAATGGGTGGCCTCCCTGGAGGACAATAGAATAGGAGAGGGATTTGCATATATAAATAGTGACACTATCTCCATGCTTGCCTCTGTCTTGTCTATTGAGCAAATAGTCAGGGATCACTAATAAGGAGGTGACAGTCCTTGAGGAGAGCTAAGTTTCTGACAGCATAAGATGTCAGGAGACTTTAGAGTTACCCATAGCTTTATGTGATCAAGCTTAGGCAGGAGGCTTCTGGCATTTATGGTGTAGAAGCCAATGCCACCATTTGGAGAGGGTCTAGTGGTAGGACCTTTGGCACATGATTTGATTTAATGTCTCAAGAGAGAAGAAGCTGGAAAGGACAGGGCAAGTAAGGAGTATGCAAGGGTTCCATGTGCCCAAGCTTCAGGGCCAGGTAGTGGCATAAGACAAGTTGAGGGTGCTAGCACTGTCAGCATGGTGAAGACTATGCTAGGGTTGAATGCTGACTATTAGGTATAATGTCCCTTTAAGAGACCATACAATTGAGTATAGCCAAATTTGGTGTGAGATATACAGCAGGTGGGTTGAACCAAGTGGCGAGGGGTGGGGAGGACAGCAATACACACCTGATGAGGATGCAGTATCAGTGGCTCAGCAGGTTGCACACTCTCCTCTGAGGTGAGAAGATCCAAGACTGTAGATTCTATCCCCACACCAGGCACTTGAGTTAAATCCCAATATACTGACACTGTAGAGTAGCATGGGGTACTGCACTCCTGAGGTGCAGTCTTTCAGTTGAAATGTTAAACTGAGGTCCTATCTGCTTCTTCTGGTGGTAGTTCAGGTGGATATTAAAGCTCCAATGGCATTTCTCAAAAAGAGTGGGGGATATTTGATTGAAAACCCATCAACGCAAATTGGCAAATAACAAGGTAATATATGGAAAATAGACAATATACACTATAAATAAACATAATACATAAATGCAGTAAGTCAAAACCCAAACCCAAAGCAAACATCAAAAACAATGATAAAACCCACAAACCTATTTGCAGCCAAAACAGTGCACTGATTTTCAAAGGAAATCTAAACATCCAAGTACAGTCTCAGAATAAAAAAAATGAAAACATTGTTCCTTACATCATGCACTTACAGACTGTTGAAATCATAATGAACATCTGAGAAGGAGCAGACAAAAAGAAACCAAAACTGAAAAGATAGCTTCTCAGAGAACAGACAGAACACCAGGAGGAAGGAGCTACTGGTATAACGAAAACTTCTACTGGGACTAAGAACTAGAAATCTTGTACTGGGACCTACAATTTAGGGTAAAAAAAGAGTTAGTGTGTTTGTCAGAGGTAGTTGAAGTAAATTGTTATCTGCTATCTGTGTTATCTGTGTATTTATCTAGGTGCTTGTCACAGAAGTGTCAGAAGGGAATTGTTATCTGTGAAATTAACTAAGTGTAGAAAGATTTGCAAAGCAGGGGAGTGGCTTAGCTGAAGGAGCCAGGTTAAAACCAGATTTAAGCACTGCCCTAGATAGCTTCTCCCAGAAAAGACAGAACACCAGGAGGAAGGAGCTACTGGTATAACTAAAACTCTCTACTGGGACTAAGAACTATAAATCTTGTACTGGGAACTTCAATTTAGGGTAAAAAAAAAATGAGTTAGTATGTTTGTCAGAAGTGGTTAATGTAAATTAATTATCTGTGTTATCTGTGTACTTATCTAGGTGCTTGTCACAGTTGTCAGAAGGAAATTTTTATCTGTGAAATTAACTAAGTGTAGAATGATTTGCAAAGTAGGGGAGTGGCTTAGCTAGAAGAAGCCAGGTTAAACCAGATTTAAGCACTGCCATAGATTGCTTCTGCCAGAGAACAGACAGAACATCAGGAGGAAGGAGCTACTGGTATAACTAAAACTTCTCTACTGGGACTATATTGCCTCCTTCCTCCCCTCCACCCCAGCCTAAACTAGTTCTACTTTATAAGCACAGATTTAACTGATAACAGAACTTCCTGTTTGGAAACAGGAAGTGAGTGATCACAGAGCCACCAATGACTCACCATCCTAGAAGGGCAAGAGTAACTCTCCATCCCCCCATAGCTGCTAAGGTCTGACTCTGAGCAAGTAAGGAAACTACTGAGAAATATAGGAACTTCTTGTCTTAGAACAGGAAGATCAGGAGCTAAAAAGAGCACAGAGGCAGTAAGTAAGTAGGGAAGAAAAATAGAAAAAAAGAAAATAAACAAATTAAAGAGTAAGTATTCCAAACAACAGTTAGGGGCCAGAAAAAAGACATGATGGGAGTGATGCAGTGCAGTAGCTGTAGAGCAGCAGTCTTCCGAAGAAGCGTTCTGGAGGATGCAGTGTTGTCCCATCTGCAGGCACCTCTCTGGGCTGAGGAATGAGGTTGCTCATCTCCAGGCTGAGTTGGTCAGGATTTGGGATCTCCTCTCCACTCAGGGACTACCAGAGTCACTGCCATTGCCTCAGAGGTTGCCAAGAAAGAGGAGCGGTTGGACCACAGTGGGCTCAGTGAGGGTGGTGGAACAGAGGCACATCCTCCAGTTGTACCTCTCACAATTTCTATGCCATTCTGAAAAGTGTGGTTCTTCTATGGAGGCACCCACAGTGGAGACCAAGGAGGATGTTGGGAACCTCCACAAAGGAGACCCACAGGAGGGTTGCATGGGACCCACTGAGGAAGGAAACAACCCTGGTGGGGACTACATTGTTAGGAAGGTAGAACTGGGAAGGAAGGGAGTGGGAGGTAAGGTGCCTGCCTGGAGCCATGGTTTGCAGGGACAGGGGCGAATCCCTCAGGATCACAGGAACAGCTGCACAGGGGAGGAGCTGTATGTCATTGTCCACCTAGGGACAAAATGCCCTGGCAAAGAAAGGGATCAGAGCAGTGCAAGAAGCATTATGGAGATGGCGCGAGGCCTTAGACAAAAAGCACACACTGTAACCTTCTCTGCGGTGCTGCCTGTCTATGGCATGGATGAGGCTAGGGTTCTCAGCACCATGGGATTCAATCAGTGGTTGAAAACTGGTGCAGAGCACAGGGATTTGGCTTCATTGGAGACTGGGGTCCACCTGGATGGATGCAGGCCTATACTGGCATGATGATCTGCATCTGTCCAGGAGGGAAACCAGGATCCTAGGTTATAGGTTTAAATACTTAATTGACAAGTATTTTAAACTAGCTGGGGAGGAACTGGAAAGGAGCAGGAAACCTAGCTCCCCAAAAATCAGGGTACTAAGTGAGGTAGACAACAATATAGAGATGTCAATAGGGAGAAGTGCAGAGGTAAATGGAGAAAGTGACAAACGAAATAAGGACAGGGATGGAGCAAAGAGGTAAGGCCATCAAGAAATGGAGGGTAATGAGTACCAACGCCCATAGTCTGGGCAACAAGCTCCCTGAATTGGTGGCCTTGATGGAAGAGGGATGCATAGATATTGTAGCAGTCACAGAAACATGGTACACAGAGAACCATGACTGGATGTTAACATACCAGGGTACACAACCTACAGGAGAGACAGGGAGGGCAGAAGAGGGAGGGTAGCTCTCTATATAAGAAGGGATAAAAGCAACTGAACAAAAGAGTAAACAGAGAGGAGAGGAGGCACTGTGGGTCACCTTAGAGACTGGTAATGGCACCATCATCTGCACAGGGGTTGTATACAGACCCCCATGTCAGGAGGGAATGGACAAGGATATGATAGAAGGCATACTTAGGATGGCAGAGAAAGGGAGATACTGTTGATGGGGACCTTAATATGCCAGATGTTAACTGGAGCACCTTTGATGCAGCTACATACAAAAGCAGGGCCATTCTTGATGCCCTTCAGGTGGCATGCCTCAGACAGCTTGTTTTGGAACCTAATCATGAGGGAGCAATCTTAGACCTCATACTCTCAAATGGGGACAGTGAGAGGATCTCAGATCTAGAAGTGGGAAGTCATTTGGGAACAAGTGACCACCAACAGTGAGGTTCACAATAAACTCAGCTACAGAGTCAAGCCATACAAAAGTGAGGGTTCTAGACTCAGGAGGGCTGACTTGGGCAAGATGGGAGAGTGCCTTAGAAAAGCACTAGCAAGCAGGCTAGAAGGAGGGTGGAGCAACAATGGGGAAATATCAAAACTGCTATTACAGAGGCAACAAGCCTTTGTGTGAAGCAAATAAAACAAATCAAAACAAAGAAAGCCACTATCATTCTCAAAAAAGTGTCAGTGAAGGTTAGGGAGAAAAAGATAGCATTTATGAAGTATAAGGAAACACAGAAGGAGCAGGGCAGAGAACTGTACCAGTTAAGGCAGAAGGAAGCAGGAGGGTAGTCAGAATAGCAAAGGTACAAACTGAGGAAAAGACAGCCAACTCCGGTTGAAGAGGGGATAAAACCTTTATAGGTATATCAGGAGCGAGAAAGACAAAGGGAGGGATAGTGAGGCTGAACAGAATGGATGGTAGGTGGGCAGAGAGTGACAGTGAAAAGCAGGGTACTGAATGAATACTTCGTTCAGTATTCACAAAAGAGGAAGTGGGAGGTGCCTAATCAAATTAACAGAAGAAGTCTGGAGAGGGGGTCAATCCCAGTCCTTTCACAGAAGAAAGGGTTCTGAAAGAACTCCTAACACTGAAGGTGGAGAAAGCAATGGGGCCAGATGGAATTCACCCCAGAATTCTAAAAGAATTAAGCAAGAACTAGTGACACCACTGATTACCCTTTATAACAAATCATGGGAGAATGGTGTGGTACCTGAGGACTGGAAGAAGCTGATGTGATTCCCTTCACAAAAGTGGGAGCAAGACAGAGGCAGGAAACTATAGATCCGTCAGTTTGACCTGTGTGGTGGAGAAAGTGATGGAATCACTTCTGGAGGAAAGAACCGTTGAGTACCTAGAGGCCAGTGGGGCACAGGACCCAAGGCAGCATGGGTTCACAGTGGAAGGTCATGTCAGATGAATCTAATTGATTTCTTTGACTGGGTGACCAAAGTAGTAGACCAGGGAGGGGCTGTGCATATTGCTTACCTAGACTTTAGCAAGGCATTTGACACAGTCCCACACAAAAGATTAGTAGTCAAATTAACCAGCCTGGTGGGTCCCAAGGTGGTAGCCTGTAAACATTGGCTGAACAACAGGATACAGAAGGTAATTGTAACTGGAGTCCACTCTGAAGAAAGATGGTTACTAGTGGGTACTGCAGGGTTCAGTACTGGGTCCAGTCCTTTTAATGTCTTTATAAGTGACATTGCAGAGGGACTGGAAGCAAAAGTATGCTTCTTTGCAGATGACACAAAGATCTGCAACAGGGTTGATACAAGGAGGTGTGGAAAGGATGAGAAGGGCTTGGCAAGGTTGGAGGAATGGTCAGAAGTATGGCAGCTTGGATTCAATGCAAAGAAATGCAAAGTAATGCACCTGGGAAACAAAACCCAGGGAAGATTACACAATGGAGGAGGTAGTAACAACAACAAAATGGAAAGGGACCTGAGGTAATCATATCAGATGACCTTAAGGTTGGCAAGCAATATGAGAAGGTGGTTGGGAGGGCTGGTGGATACTGGGATGTATAGGGAGGCATTACCAGCAAAACAAGAAGTTGTTATCCCCTGTACAGACAGTTGGTGAGCCCCATCTGGAGTACTGTGTACAGTTCTGGAGACCCCATCTCCACAAGGACATAGGCAGGATGGAGGCAGTTCAGGAGGAGGCAACTAAAATGATGCAGGGTCATCAAGAGAAGCCATATTAGGAGAGGCTAAAGGATCTTAATATGTATACCCTTGAGGAAAAGAGGAGAGGGGGGACATAATAGAAACATTTAAGTACCTCAGTGGAATCAACAAAGTCCTGGAGGGTAACATCTTTCAGAAAAAGAGATTGCAAGAACAAAGGGACACAATTTGAAGATAGAGTGGGATGGCTCAGGGCAATGAGGAAGTATTTTTCATGGAGAGGGTGGTGGACACATGGAACAGCCTTCCTGAGGAGTTTGTAGGTCTAAAACTGTGGGATAATTCAAGAATGCATGGAACAGACATAAGGCAATTTTGTGGGGGTAGGAAGAAATAGGCTGTTGGTTAAATAGGATCTGCAGCTTATCCTCTAGGTAGGGAAATGGGCAGACTAGGTGGGCAAAGGGTCCTTATCTGCCATCAAAGTCTATGTTCTATGTAAAAGCGTCTACTGCTTTCAATAAGAAAACTAGATAATCACTGATGCTGAGTACTATAAGGTAATATGAAGACTCCTTCTGTTGAGTCTTTTCAATATCTAACACTTTTGTACAAAATAAACTTAATTTATATTTGATAAAGAAGAAAAATTTCTTTCACCACTTCTGCACCTTGGCCAAGGGTGATATATAATATCTTTCTGATAAACCATCTCGATTGCAATTTGACACTGGATGCTAAAAGTTTCATGAGTCATTATTTTTTGCCTTAAGACCCTTTGACATTGGGCCTGCCATAGGAAATATTTTAATTACAAAAAACTTACAGTGTTGTTTTCTGAAACTTTGGAGCGATATACTCTCCCAACATTATAATATTTTAGGTTAGCGTATTAAGCCATGGTAATTGCCACTGTTTTCCTAGATATGTCCATAGGGCTTTAATCCGCTCACAGTTTAATAGAAAGTGTTCCATTGTCTCTTCAATTGTCCAACAATTTGGGTAGGGCAATATCACTCTTCAGGGCCTTGTCTTTGATATTACCTCTAACATTAAAGTGTCCATAAAGGAGAACCACAGTACTTCCACATATGAGGGAATCCTCCACATATGAGGGGAATCATGAGTTGTTAACTGTGCTAGTACCCTTTTATGTAGATGTAAGGGCAGTTTTAAACTCTGCTTCTTGGGCTTGCCTTTTACTCATTAAGTCATACAACTTGTGCACTTAAATTTGGGAAATCTGTTCAGTGGTTAGTTTCCATTTGAACATTTTCGAGCTGTAGGTTTAAGATATGTGGGTATGTTTAACCTAGGATGGATTTTGGTGCAATTTGTTGCCATTCCTTGAAACAGAATTGTAGATTATTGTAAATCCATAATACCAAAGGGCTTCTATCAGGGATAAGGCATTTTTCGGTGTATGTACTATAAATAATGTATGAAAGAAAGAAATGTGCTATAAATAATGCATGAAAGAAAGAGATGGGATCAATCATTCCCAAACCCCTTTGTTTTCATAGATATTTGTGGGTCCTCTTAATGGGGATTAATCTATTTCTCCATAACTTTGAAAACAAAAAGCTTAAGAGCCTTGTTTCTAGGTTAGTGGGGGGATATAAAGCTACATATAAGAAACATGGCATGAGGATTTTTTAATAACATGTACCTTTTTAAGTTTAGCTAGTTTCCAGCCTTTTCATTTAATATAATGTAATTTACAGAATGTTGATGACAATGGTGAGAAGAAGGTGGAGGATGGCAGTGGCTTGAAGTGGCTAGAGGTAAGTAAGTCAACTGGAACAGTGATGAGTGCCTGAAATGGAAGCAGGCTCAGTGACCTTGCAGAAAATCAATTCTAAAATGTTATTATCTGTAAAGTTCTGAACTCACTCTGAGGACAAAAGATCAGAAGGTTGGAGGTTCTGGCCCCACTCCAGGTACTTGAAGTAATACCATTAACTAATGCTAGAGTGCAGTAGGAGGGAATACAGCACAGCTAAGGTGCCATCCTTTGGATGAATACCAAGGTCCCTCCTGCCCATCACTGGTCTCTGTCCAGGTGGAAGTAAAGATTCAATGACACTACTCAAAGAAGAGTTAGGATACCCCAGTGTCATGCCCAACAAAGTTGTCAGTGTAAGAAAAATCATCCTTAACAACAATTCTTTTTTAGAAAGTTTATATTCACAGAAATACAAAACACTGAAATTGGTCACTTCAAATAGGTATATACCTTGGGTGCATGCCAGAAGACTAAAATAAGTATACTATGAGTATAATTGAGACTAGAACAAACAAACACACATACAGTATAAAATGTACCAGCACATTTTGTAAAAGTATATAGGAAGTATAAGTCAAACAGTTCAGTATTTTACAAAAGGTTTCATATACAAGTGAGTATACAAGGGTTTAAGTATAAGGCATGCTAGTATACTTGAAGTATTAATCAAGTCTGTCAGCATACCGTAAGTATTTGTATTGCACTTTAGTATACTCATTTTCATGTGGGATATCTCAGATGGGAAGGGCGGGGGTAACACCTATAAATGCACATCATTTTTGAAATTTAGATTATTATGTTTGTGTGTGCGTACTAGAAAGAATTAGATTTAGGCACTCAGAGTTAAAGCAAAACCATGAAATGTAGAACTGTGCAATGCCAGAATAAAACAATTCAGACAAGGTTAAGCAAGAGTCATTTCTGTGTCCCTATACAGGGTTAATGTGCTTTACGTACTGTTTCAGTTTCACTGCTTTTTTTTCCCTGAGAAAGTTAATATTCATCATCACTTCATAAATAAAAGGGGTTAATTATTACTTTTAAGTTACCAGATGGACTTTGTCAGTCATTTGTTGGATGCTCATGCAGTTTGCTCCTTGTGAGAATAGTAATTCCTATTCAAGTATTAAAATAGTTCTCATTATCATGATTATTTCATTAACAGTAGTTAGAAATTCAACATTGTGATATGAAGATTAATTAGGGAAATGTGGCTATAATTTGATGGTCATAAATATGAATGAATATTACAATCTGTTAGCTGACACAGACAATGATTCATGGATTTTCATGGAGAATTCTACAGCAACTGTCATAGAGAACAGCAGAATCAGCAAACCTAAGTCATACATGAATCTTGAATATTATAAGTCAATAATCAAAAATGGAACATTCTTATTTGCTAAATGTAGTCTAAAGGGGTGTGTTAGTAATCAGATACCTTCCTATACAGTAGTACAATCAAAATTTAAACTATTAGACATTAATTTAAAAATGTTAAAAACAACTTTGTTTAACAATAGCATTAAGGTGCACTAGAGATTGGGTTACCATATGGAATTAATCAAACTGTAAGGGCAAAAGGAATTAAACTTCAACTTTTGTTATCTCATGGATGCTGTGGACTTAAATTAATTCAAGGCAGCTCAACCTCAGGCAAGATAATGACTAAACATTTATACCAATATATTTCAAAGCATACCTTTACCGTTCACCACTTGTAATTTTAATATAATAATATTGCAATGTGAACACACTAAAGTACTCAGACTTAAAATACATTTAAAAATATTAAATGTTCATTCATATATATATATATATATATATATATATATATATACTGCCCATGCTTATATAAGTGTAGCATGAATATAAATATATTGTGCTTATAGTTAAAGGATACATTAGCAACCCAAATGCTTCATGAACAAATTGCCAATACAGATGCATAGGATACTGGCTATTAGCACTGAAGCACAGTGGCACCAGACCAGTGGTATGACTAGCTGAAGCTTTGGCTGCCTCCTGCCTGCTACACCAGCAACTGTGGTTTGGGAATGGCCATTGGTTGCTCATGGGCTGCACATGGGAGAGAGTATTGAGCATCCCTAGGAATGATCTCCTCTTTGGGAGGGGCAACTCATTTCCATAGTTCAACTGCCACTTGGAGGAATCTGGGCGGCAGAAATGTGGGACTACAAGGAAAGGCGACCCATGCCCAGATGCTGGTGGCATCTACACTGTGAAAGAACATGTATATTGCACCATTGCATCATTGTGGGCCCCAGGAGAAAATTGAGAAAAACCTCAGACTGCAGAGCAGTTATGGCCTGGTCCCTTGAAGGCTCATACTGTTGACAGGGTACCTCTGGCCAAGTCCTGTGGCAGCAGACACAAGAGGAGCTTGGTAAGCTCCAGGAGGTTGGGTAATGGGACCAGGGGACTGGTTAAGCTGAGCACTGATCAGAGAGACTACAGAGTAACAAAGGTTTAAAACACACACATGCACACACACAACCATTAATATACTATCTACAGAGTTTGGTGATTGTCAGATTTGAATGTTGTAAACAAACCAGATAATTTTTTAAACCACAACTCTAAAGAACTGGAAATGGCTGCCAGAATAATTGTGTGAGGATGTCAAAGGAGCAAGAGCACTTTAGTGAGCTAATTTACATATATAGCACAGTGCAACTATTTATATCCTATTGTTACGTTCATTCATTTATAGCAAGGTATACTTATCTTGTGTTTTAGACTGTAATACACAAACTACAGCCAGTGTAGTGTCTATAATTAACTAAATGAGCAGAAAAATACAGTACATATTTATACTCTGCCACAAGGGTAGGGTAATACAGTTGAGCACTCTCAATCCATTGACATTATTGGACAATAGCATTAGCAGTCATTTTATGTTCATTTTGGAGTGGAAGTTTAAATAAAAAAAACAAGTTTGTCAGTAACATTCAAAACTAACAAAACACTATACTCTGGAAAACATAAGTAATGGCTACAATGTTTTCTTAATGCTTCAGTACAGAGCCTTAAGTTTTGAATTGGTAATTTGTGCATACAGGATATGGGTAGCTTAGGAATCCTTTAACATATTTCTTAGATACAATTATACAATGGCAAGAAATTCATCTATTCTGATTGGTCAGTGTCGCTTGGCACAGTGATGATATTACAATAACATCACTGTATTAAGTCCAGGCACACACATGACCGCATGACACACCATAAAACCATGCCTGTCCTGCAGAATTTACTGCCGCTCTCTACCGCTGCTATAAAAGCTGCAGCCCCCCCGCACCCATGATGCACGCCTACAACATAAAACCTCCCACCCACCTCATAGCAACATTTTTTTCTTCTGTTCTGCTGTTCTTTTAATAATAATGAAGCCTGCAACTGCATAAATAAAATTGTACCTCAAAATGCTGCTGTCTCTTGACTCCGTCATTACTAGATTGTCCCACTTCATGGACTGTTAGGGTCGGCGCCCATTCCCTGAACATTATTTTTAAACTATAACAAGTATAATAATTACCTAAAATAACGCCACTTTTAAAGAGACGGCATTTCCTTCTCCCGGTTACCGCCAATGTCATGCGATGCGGGCACTGTAAACTCATAAGCTGTACAGTTCCCGAACAGCTTCACAGCCAGAAATATTAACACACTGAGTTTAAAAGGTGGGAAAACATGTTAGAAAGTCTCCTTCAAGCACCATCCTTTATAAATGTACAGCCAACAAGGTCAGAGGAGACTGATAGAACACAGCAGCACAAGAAAAAGCTTTAAGATTGAACAGGCAACATTATACACAACAGCTCCACCCATGGTGGAAGAAATAATGGACTTTTTTCAAATGTACACCTACACTCACTAAAATCAAAGAAAAATGGACAGAAAAAGTATTTTCTTTCTTTTTTTTTTAATAAACAAATGAGCCATTGTATAATAGCAATAAGGTACTCCAGGATGTGTGTTATTGTGTGTGATAATGTCACCCTGGGTGGTGGAAGCACTCGGCTTCACCTCATGCTTCTACTCCACCCCAGGAGTGACGTTATTACAGAATAACACACACCCCATCATGCCTTATTGCTTAAATATATGGACATACAATATTTGGGAATAAAAGCACAATTAAACCATTGAATTTTCTCCCACAAAATAAAAAATAAACCATACTATAAGTTATTTAGATATGGGAGTAGCTTTGCAGCGTGATTGCTCATTGGCTTTAGTGGTTGGATGAAAAGGGCCTAGCTGAAAGTAATGGAGTATGAGATGGTTCCCATGGAATCTATAGCTGTCACCTAGCCTAAAGTATTGTTTTAGTTGGTTAGTTAAGGGTCCAGTGGTATTATAGCCCCAACCTATTTGCTAGCTTGGGAATAATCAAGTGGATCCTTTGTGCAGGATACAGGAGCAAGAAATGGGGAGACAAAACAACAACATAACTGCTGAATAATGATTCATAATACTGTAACATCAATGAGTTCCAAAATGGGCATTTTATTGTGTAAAACTTACATTTTGTTGAAGTCAACCCAAACCATATTGTTACACAGTTCAATAGTCTTCTTAAAGGTTACATCCTATAGCAGATGAACCTAGAAATATGATTGAAAACATAGTTTTTACAATATCCATTCAGTTCTGAACCATTTTCTTGCACAGCATGTCAACTGTCTAGTGGGTGACTTTAATCCAATTCTCAGTGTTGAGTTCAAGGCTTAGATTATGCAAGATGGTCAAATGCAATAAATCTCCAAAACTCAATTTCTTCAGGTGAGGTTGCCTTCTTCAGTGATGTTGTTATCCAGATGGTGATGTTGCATCAAACCTTTAGCCTCCTGGGTTCTATATACAGCTGCCTAACAGAATAGTGACCTTGCACATTGCTGATGATCAGGAAGATAGATATAGATTGCAAATGGAGAGCTTCAGAGATACCACAAGGTGGGAGCAAAACATTTCAAATGTGTTTTTCCATGGGTTACATGGTAAATTGGGATTCTAATGAGTAATCAGAAGTGCTATGGCATAGTGCAGTTTTATTTTAAGGAAGATATGTTGCTTTACATTAGCCCCAAAGCTGAACTCACTGCTCACATCAGGTAGGTTCTTAGACTGGTTTTAGTCTACCAGCATTCACCTACAGATGTGAGATAAAAATATTGAATGAGCTATCTCTTGAATAATCATGTTTAGTAGCAGAACATATAATTTTGTTTTGTTGAAAAGAATTAGAATGAGACACACAAGAAAATGGTATGGGATTCTATACCCTGAGGATTATTGAAATACAATTGCTTATTTGTAAAGCATGAGTGTTTGAGTGGACATTATGGTATGTAGCACAGGTGACAAAGATGAACTGCAATATGTAGACAGCAGGAATGACATCACAGATGATTAGAGTTCTAATGCTTTTCATTAGTGTGGTGATGGTTTTACAACTTTAAATACCCATCATGGTTTAAGGGATATATTTTCAGTTCTAATAAATAGTTACTGTGACTTTTAGGGCTTTGAGATTGCATGTTAGGTACAGAGCCCCAAATCAAAAACATGACCATGGTGTTTTACTGTACAGTAAGTACTATAGAAGATTCTGCAACTAAGAAACAAGGTGGGAGTTTAAAAAAATGGAAAAGGTGTTAACTCATTTTAAGATTCTGCAAATTTAAAGTTCAAAAGTGTTTAACATTGATAATCCAGGTTTACATTTGCAGTCACAAAACGTTATCAATGTGAGTGTAATCACTTTATAAACCATACAGAGCCTGCCCCTCATAAACATGTTCAGCTTTCTTGGAATAAGTTTGGGCTAGCTACAATGAAAGAGGTCTGTGAGGAAGTCTAGTAGTTGTGGGCCACATTTTGTGATGTACACCCACACCGATGTGACTACTGGTGAGTTGTAGAGGCCTGCTGGGTGCAGTATTGGTAGGAATTGTTAAGTGTTCAATTTTGGAGCACATCAGACTATCTAATAGATTTCTTTGACTGGGTGACCAAAGTAGTAGACCAGGGAGGGCTGTTGGCATGGCCTACCTAGATTTTAGCAAGGCATTTGATACAGTCCCACACAAAGATTAATACACAGGTTAGCCAGCCTTGGAGTGGGTCCCAAGGTGGTAGCCTGGATAAAAAATGGCTAGACAACAGGACGCAAAGGGTGTAGTAAATGGGTCCCAAGGTGGTAGCCTGGTAAAACATTGGCTGAACAACAGGATGCAGAAGGTAATTGTAACTGAGTCCACTCTGAAGAAAGAGGGGTTACTAGCGGGGTACCACAGGGTTCAGTACTAGGACCAGTCCTTTTAATGTCTTTATAAGTGACATTGCAGAGGAACTGGAAGGAAAAGTATGTTTCTTTGCAGACGACACAAAGATCTGCAACAGGACTGATACATAAGATGGAGTGGAAAGGATGAGAAGGGACTTGGCAAGGTTGGAGGAATGGTCAGATGTATGGCAGCTCAGATTCAGTGCAAAGAAGTGCAAGGTAATGCCTAGGAAACAAAATCTCAGGGAAGAGTACTCAATTGGGGGGTGAGATACTGACAACAATAAAAATGGAAAGGGGCCTGGGGTAATTTTATCAGATGACCTAAAGATGGGCAAGCAATGTGAGAAGGCAGTAAGGAAGGCTGGGAGGATAGTGGGATGCATAGGGAGAGTATCAATAGTAGAAAACAAGTTGTTATCCTCTGTACAAACAGTTGGTGAGACCCCATCTGAGTACTGTGTGCAGTTCTGGAGACCCCATCTCTGCAAAGACATAGACAGAGTGGAGGCTGTCCAGAGGAGGGCAACCAAAATGGTGCAGGGTCTGCACCAGAAGATATCTGAAGAAGAAGACTAAAGGAGCTTAATATGTATACCTTGAGGAAAGAAGAGAGGAGAGGGACATGATAGAAACTTTCAAGTACCTCAAGTGAATCAACAAAGTCCAAGAGGTAGCATCTTTCAGAAAAGAGATGTGCAAGAACAAGCGGGCACAATTTGAAAATAGAAGGGGAAGGCTCAGGGGTAATGTGAGGAAGTATTTTTCACAGAGGGATTATGGATGCATGGAACAGCCTCCCTGAAGAGGTTGTGGAGTCAAGAACAGTGGGAGAATTCAAGAATACTTGGGACAGACATAAGGCAGTCCTAGTGGGGGGTAGGAGGAAGTAAGCTGTTGGTTAACTAGGATCTGCAGCTTATCTGTTAGGGTAGAAAAAAGGGCAGACTAGGTGGGCCAAGCGACCCTTATCTGCCATCACATTCTATGTTTCTATGTTTCTATCTTCTTAGTTGCATTGAAAAACATACTTGTTTGGCCTCTTCTAAAGAAACTACCTTTGGACCCTGACATCCTGGCAAATTACCATCAGTTCTCTGACCTGGTCTTTCTAGAAAACATTGCTGAGAAGATTGTGGTGCTACAACTTGAGGAACACTTGATACCCTATGACATCTATGGCCCCTTCAGTCTGGTTTATAGGTCTATGCACAGCACAGAGAGCACATTGGACGGGTGCATAATGATCTCCTCTGGGTAAGGGATGTAGGAAATGGTCAGTTCTCATTCTCCTAGATCTCTCATCAGCTAGTAACACTGTAGACCATTGGTTGTTGTTGCACTGTATAATGGAGTACTATGGACTAACTGAAATGGTCATCTGCTGGTTTGAGTCCTACATCATGGGCAGAGTGCAGATGGAATTAATGGAAATTTATTTTCACCCCAGTGCCCCTGTTCTGTGGAGTTCCAAGGGGTTGCTCCTCTCTCCTGTGTTGTTTACAATATATGTGCTGCCCTGGAAAGATTGTCAGACAATACAGTGTGAGTTTTCACTGCTGTGCAGATGATACCCAGCTGTATCTCTAATTTGCAACCTGGATGCCTGGCATGGTTGAAGTGCTTATTTTGTGCCTGGCTGAGATCCAGGAACATATGGCACAAAGCTGTATGAGACTTAACCCAGGATATGTCTTTGGAACTGATGATCAAGGTGGGTCACAGAGGGTATGTGGAAGGAGCTGTAGAAGTAACAGGGCTTTGGGTCAGGTATTTTAAGGTTGTGAGCTCCACTAAATAATAATAATAATAATAATATTTTTATTTTCATGTGCCTTTCAAAAAACAAGGTGCCGTACATAATAAAATCAGCAAATCAAATATATAAACAATTATTCATAAATAAAATCATTCACAATCATAATACAACCAACAAACTAAATTATTGAAAGCCTGAGACCACAAATAAGTCTTTAAAGCCTGTTTGAATAACTCCACAGTTGCACACTCCAAATCCGACAGGGTAGAGAGTGCCAAAGGGTAAACGCAGCAAACTCAAATGCTTTTGCACTGGAAGATTTTAAGCATACCCTGGAACCTCTAGTAACCCCTCGCTGGATGAGTGGAGTAATCGACCGGGCTGGTAGGGAATCAGGAGCTCTTCTTCAGGTAGTTCAGCCGAGTCCGCATAGGGCTTTAAAAATCAGCAAGCCGACTTTATAGGTGATCCACCACTGAACTGGCAGCCAGTGCAGCTCATGCAGCACCAGTGAAATATGACAAAATAGCAATGACCCCATCAAAGTCAGGCTGCTGCATTCTGCACCAGCTGCAGTGGTGGATTTCTACCCCAGAAAGCCCTAGGTAAAGGGAATTGCAATAATCTAAGCGAGAGGAAACAAAGGCATGGATCAATGTCGGAAGATCATCGGACGGAACAAGGTGCCTAGTCCTGGTGATATTCCTAAGATGAGTAAAAGGAAGTTTTGATGACCCGCTGACACCTTATCGAATGCAAGGTCAGCCGCTCGGCAAAAATTACCGCTAGAACTACACACCCATTCAAAGGTCAGGGTGAGACACCACCCAGAAAAATTCTCGAAGGTGCACCTCCCCAACCCCCATCCAATGACCTGGATCCACAACCAACACCTCAGTTTTGTCTGGGTTCAACCTTAGCCAGCTGGAATCCATCCAGTCTTGGATTTCTTTCAGACAGTTGTTAAAGACTGATACAGCTCCATTCTGGTCGGTTGCAAAAGCTAGAGTAGAGCTGGGTATCATCAGCATAGCAGTGAAACCTCAGCCCATACCTTCTTTCAACGTCTCCAATGGCATATACACCATGAACAACATGGGTGAGAGGGACCGAACCCCTGAGGGACTCCACATGACAGAGAAGTAGTGTCCGAGGAATAAACTCCTGACACCACTCTCTGATATCTACCCATGAGGAAAGATGAAAACCACCTGAGAACTGTTCCAGACAGCCACAGATGAACCTCAGATGACCAACAACACCTCATGGTCCACAGTGTCAAAAGCTGAAGAGATCAAGAAGGACCGAGATGGAGCGGTTCTTCCACTCTCTAGCCATCAGGAGATCATTGAGCACCTGAACCAGCACTGTTTTAGTACTATATCTCTTATAAAAACCAGACTGGAGTTGTTCATAGATGTCATGGATGGTCAAATGGTCCTCCAGTTGTGCAGCCACAACTTTCTCAATAACCTTCCTGTAAAGGAAGGTTAGAGACAGTCTGTAGTTGGCATGGCAGTCTGGGTCCAAGGAAGCTTTCTTCAAGAGAAGTGTCACCACAGCCTCTTTTAGAGAGCTAGGAAACTCTCAGACTTCAAGGAGCACCAGACAATCTGTGCCAGGACTGGACCGATAACCTCAATACCTCCCAAAATTAGGTCCAGGATCCAATCTACAGCAAGTGGGAGCACACTCTGGATAATCCGCATGACATCCATGAACTCCAGATGGCCAAAGGTACTCCAAGACACCCGAGGTGTAGCAACCTCACACTGATCAATAGCAATGCCCACAGAGTGTGCGGCTAGAGTCCCACCGTGATGTCAGCCACCCTTATTTTGCAAAAGAATCAAACAATTTCATCACACTCTATTCGCGAGAAAAAGCTCTCCACACTTGTAAACAGGCTGGGTTGCAGAGTCTGTCCACAGTGCAAAAAGCTGAGCTGGTCGATTCTGAGCAACTGCAATCTCCCTAGACAGAATTCTGCCTTCTCACGGGAGATTGTAGATTGAGACTTGACATGAAAACTCTGGGGTTATTCTGGATGAGATGTTGACATTTGAGACTCAGGCATCAGTTGTAGTCTGGAATGACTTTTACCATCTGAAAAACATCCCCAACATTAAATCCTGTATCTCATCAAAGGACCTGCTGACTCAGGATTGACTACTGTAATGCAGACTACCTCAGCGTAAATAAGGTATCACATGACAACTGCAGCTGGTGCAGAACTCAGAGGCTAAGTTGCTGTCAGGCCTACCAAGGTCTTGTAATGTCAACCCAGTTCTGATTGAACTGCACTGTCTGCTGGTTAAGTGGTGTCTTACCATTAAGTTTGCTTTACTAACCTATGAGGCCATATATGGGTTGGGTGTAGCTACCTGTATGAGCTCCTGAAGCCCCACGAATCCTTACACCCTCTCTCCTCCACAGGAGGATATCCTATCCATTCTGAGGGTCAGGTTTAAGTCTTCCTGAGAATGCTTGTTTGAAGTGTCTGACCCCTATTTAGGAATATACTACTTAGGGTACTGAGGAGGCTCCCTCAGTGGAGGCATTTAAGAGGATCTGAAGGCATATCTGTTTAGAGAGTCCTTTGTTGATCAGTTATGACCTTGGTGTATATATTCTGGCTACTGCAATTGATTTATTTGTTATTTATCATTCTGCTTTTCTATTCTTT
Source organism: Neoceratodus forsteri (assembly GCA_016271365.2). Lineage (NCBI taxonomy): Eukaryota > Metazoa > Chordata > Ceratodontiformes > Ceratodontidae > Neoceratodus > Neoceratodus forsteri. The sequence continues at coordinate 854,031,033 of CM057459.1, read as the reverse complement.
CTGCATCCAGTCCTGCAATTTCTAATTTTTAGGTTATATGTGACATAAGGCACCCTGAGCCATATAAAATAAAGGTACTACTACTGTATACTGTACAAGAGGACAAAGAACAATTTTAGCTTTAAAACAAGTCACCAAAGTGTTAAAAAATGGAACAGCAGCAGCAAACTCAACTTGTGGCTGAACTGTAATGTGAGTACACATATTGTAAATATTTTGAAAATCCAAACATCTAGTCCCTACAAGGATATATCAAGCATTTTCTGAACTCCCCTTTCCCATTTAATGTCTTTACAAAAAATGCAACTTATTTTATATTTCACTTATTAAAAGTTAACTTATTGGATGACTGAGTCAAGTGGCACACAAGACCAGTTTGTGAACATCCCAAGTAAAAGTAAAACAAATAAACACAAAATAACATATAAATAACTACAATCACACATCAAAAACATAAAAATCAATTAAGTATCAAAAAATAACAAGTTATTTGTGACTTTGCAAATATATCTTAGCAGCCTTTTGAATAGCAAATAAAATTAAAAAATCAAAAACAGTGTGCCCTCAAAAGATAAACAAGTGCACTCATATGTGAAACATGTCTGGGTAATAGAAAGACTGATATTGAACATTACCCAAGGTGTATGATGTAATAGATCCACCAGATATTCAGGTAAATATGGAACAGTTAAACAATTGACTGACCTGTAAATTTCAAACAATCAATTTAAATCTCTCCTAAAGAGGGAAAAGACAGTTCCATTTGGAAAGACCATCCACATTGGTGTGAATTCCATTTAGTTTTCAATATAACATGCAGAAGATGATGATAAACAGCATTTAGGGAGATAAAAATTCAACAGCTTAATCTGGTTCAAGGTCAGTTGGCATTCATCTGTATCCCCTCCCCGGGACGTGCCTGAAAATAGACAGGATTTGTCTAGTGCACTTACCTGGTCAACAAAGAATAAATAATAAAAAAAAAAAATGAGGTAGATGCCAGACAGCCCAGTGGCATGGAGTGCTGAGCTGCTAGGCACCTTACTTCCTGCATGCTGCTGACCCAAGTACAAGAACTTGGGTCTCTTGGGAGCTGGTCGGGAGGGAGAATTGAGCATCTGGAAGACAGCTGTCCTCTCCCAGAGGAAGGCAGTTAATGTAACCACTGTTGTTTGCCACCTGGAGGTGTCCAGGTGATAAGGCAGGTTCTGGGTATGTCCAGTGGGTGGAACCTGCCCAGGTGTTTGAGGATGTCTCTACAAAGGCAGAGTTTGTCCATTATGCCATTGCACGGGTGGGTCCAGGAGGAACCTAACACACCTTATTTAACAGACAGTAAATAAAACTGAAAAAGTACAAATGAGGGCAACAAAACATATATCAAATATGAATAATATGAATTACATAGATAGATTAAAAGAACTTAACTTATACTCTATGGAATTTTGGAAAATTAGAGGTGACTAATGCCTTACTTTCAAAGCCTACCATGATAATGTATTATTGAAACACTAGGATTGGATAGACATACCACAGTTAATAATAATACTAGATCTCACAATTACAAATTGAGGGTGAAGTTCATAAAACACTGCAAATGATTCAATGGTTTAATCAAGAACTATAACCACATGGGATAATTTGCCTAGAAATATTATGGAAAGTGATAATATGAACTCCTTTCAAAGAAACCTAGATAAATTCATGGGTGATCAGAATATCTTCGCCACCATTAAGCTAAATGGTGGCAAGTTCAATAAATTGCTTCAGTCTGTGGAACTTGAAGAACATGATGAACCTATGAACACTAGGGTAGAAGGATGATGACTGGTCTCTAACAGGCCTCTCACCAGTGACTGGGCACTCTGCCACGGTCCAGCACCCAGGACATCAGCCAGGAGGAAAGTCCTGGAGAATCTAGGTGATGGGGCTGTAGGGGACCAGATAGAGAGGTGGAGTGCCAGAAATGAGGGGATCAAAATATATAAGAAATTAAAAAAAAATAGGCAGAGGCATGTTGATAGAATACTGCACCATTGTCAAAAATTGAAGATCTGTTGGAACAATATGTCCGCAGTCTGTTTCTAAAAGACAAACACACTACACATGGTCTCAATAGGATCAAATTCTCAGATTTTTTATGAATGTGAGACTGAAAGTATCAAAAATAAGCCTAAATATCTGAATTTAGTTATGTTTTACAAAGGATAATTCTTTAAGTGATACAAAAGGAAATAGCTGTGTTTATACAGTTCTTGGCACGGGGATGCTTTGTAGCTACTTTCTGAGATAATCACCTGAGTGGATGCCTGTCTGTCAGTTATACCTCAACTCTATGTTAAAATCAACACTGCAACACTATGGTTGAATGAAAAGGAATTAAAAAGGAGCTCCAAGAGCTACATTTCTATTAAAGTCGATAGAAATCTCTCAGTTGTGATGTCCAAGAATGAAAAGAGGAGCACAAGATATTGCAGAGCACTTTCTACCCAAACAGAGCCTGAACAAAGAACTAAAGATAACTGGTGGGATATTCCAGAGTGTGCCGAGCAGGGGCACAAGCCTGAGCAGCACAACTGGGATGCCAGGGGGTGTGCTTTGCAATATTCAATGATGCTACGCCATGGCTCAGCACCATTGAATATGGCAACGCGCCCTCCCGCAGTGCAGTATGGTGCAGTGGCACTGCACTAGTGCAAGTGGCAAGGGAGGAGCAGGGAGATGTGCTAGTGCAGCGCAGGGCGCTTAGGTGCAGGAATCGCGATATTCAGTGGTGGATATGAAAATGGGGCATAATGCATACAAGGAGCAACTGGGGTTATTAGCATGTCATTATGGCCTCTATTTGCATGCATGGGTCGCCAATCTCTGGTGACTTGCACCTGGCGCCTTGCCAGGCTGCAGCTGCTGGGGACCGATGCCCCTGCACATCATGGCAAAGTGCTCCAATGTCGATCACAGGAATAAGTATAAATAAACACATCCCATATCCTTGGTGGTCCAGTGTACTGCTTCCAGCCCAATCGGAAATAGATATATAAAAACATGATCTAAAATATCCCTGGTGGATATGGGATGTGTATTCATTAATACTTATGCCTGCGATTAGGCTGGAAGCAGTCCACTGGACCACCAGGGATATAGGATGTATTTATTAATACTTATGCCCACGATCGGTTGGAAGTGATCCACTGGACCACCAGGGATATGAGACATGCATTCATTAATACTTATGCCCATAATTGGGCTGGAAGCAGTCCACTGGACCACCAGGGATATCAATTATACTACATGTGCCTATGATCTAGGTGTGGGGGCATGACACCAACAGACCCTGGCTCCGAGCTCGGGTGCCACCCACAACTGGCAGCTGCTGTGTTGCACCCTGCAATATGGCAGCTCACCTGTTGGTGGCCAGCCCTTGCTCCTATTTCTTTTTGGCACAACTTTGAGCACCAGTGTGTGGAGCAAGTAGGTTGCACTGAAGATATGTACCGCACATCCCAGGCTGAATACCGGATGTGCGGAATATGCATGGGCTCGCCCCGCACTTGTGCAGTATACAATACTGGTGTGCCCCAGTGCATTGGGATCTGCATGGCACAACATCCCTTTGAGTATCATGCCAGGGGATTATAGAGCAAGAAGGTGCAACACTGTTGCACCATGCAACCCCTTTGAATATCCCACCCAACATGTATAGAAAAACAACTCAATGTTCTTCTACACAGCCTTTGAAAACTTAGTAATGCAGATGCTGCAACTGAAAACATATTTGCAAGCTACTTCTGTAGTTATCCCTACACCTGACACAGCTGTACTTTTGGAAACAGCCAAAATCACACTGTTGGCAGAAGACATTTCTGAGAAGACACACAAATTGCTACCTTGCTATCTGGTAAAGCTGGATCTCCAAATGGTCTTAGAAGACTTTTACCCAGCTATATGCTTTGATCAGCTGTTTTCTCCCAGTTGTATGACCACTACTGATAATTCCTGATCCACTGCTGGGGTGGACAAGCCACGTGCTTCTACCTCGACTGGCAATGGTGTCTGTCTTCAAAAGCAACACATAAGTAGACTCATTAATGAAAACAAGAATGCCTGCTAGTTAACAGCATATAACTAGTTCTTATTATCCCTATAACAGGATACTAAGGAGGCCCTGACTCTATATAATCCACTTTGACATCCCCAGCCAAACAATTGCCAACTGTCACATCTATCACAACAGGGAATTAGAAGAATGTGTCAATGCAGTTGAAGACTCCGCAACACCTTTATCAGCAACTACATATTTAACAGCACACAAATCAACTAAAATACTTTAGAAAATATCAAAACAAGTAGATCAGTCTTGCAGGAGTAGCTTAAAACTCGCAAGAATTCCAGAAAGTGGAGAGAGCAGGGGTGATCCAATCCCATATTTTGAGAGATTCCTAACAGAAGCTATGCACCTTAAATACCATGAGGAATGTAATCATCTTGACAGAGTACACAGAGGCAGGCCTGCAAAACCAGTAACCTGTCTGTATCACTGTCCAGATTTGTATATGTGCACCCAATCGATTTTGAGATAGGGAATGAATATTGCAAAAGGCAGGAATGGAAGATAGACTATCAGCTAATGGCATCAAGTTTCAAATGTTTCCTGATTTCAGTGCAGTGACATTAAACACTCCATAAATCCTTTGATGGTGTGAAAACTTAACTGAGAAAGGGATCAAATATGCAAACCTCCCCCTGAAACTGTAGATTCTTCGTCAGAGGAAGAATACAATATTTTGTTGATCCTCACACTGCAACAAAATTGCTCTTGGAAGAAAAAAAGGACATGCATCACATTATTAAAAGGAGGGTAAAATGTCACATCAAGCTGAACACCCTTACAAGTCCCCTCAGTCTGGGTTGACTGTGAGTATACAACATCTTCCCAACACTTTTGTTGCTATAAATGAACCTGCAAAACTGTACTGCCGATTATGACACCACAGATTAGGACATTGAGCAACATACATCCACAACAGAATCTGTGATGGACAGTACTACTACAATTATGTCTACTACTTTAACTATGAAATGAAAGGAGTCACAAAGAAATTAAGCATGAAACATAAAGGGAATAAGTGACAAGTAGAAGAAAATATATATAAGATGGAGGTATTAAACCACACACTATGGTTAAATTTATCTCTCCACCAACTGGTTTCAGTACTATATCCCATAGGTCAATACATCAATAAAATAACTGAACAAAGACTTATGTTATACTTGCCAGAGTAGTTCATTTATATGCCTTCCAGGCTTGTGATTAAAATAGTTAAACCAAATACTACTAAGAAAGAAAAGTAGTTGAGAAAGGCTAAATCTATAGAGAGGAAAAATGACGGGAGACAAAAGTTGCAAATCATAGAAAAGTAAAATATTGACTGCTCCCAGGCACCCTAGTTAGTTAATCTCACACAGGTATACATCTGTTCCAAGTCCTTTGTTTTCATACAGTAAATACTAGTCACCTGGTATTAGTTATCTTCACTGAATGTCATTGTTTCTTTCCTCATTCTCTTTCACAACCTGCTTGCCAATCAGAGACTTGGGATGGCCATAACCAAACTACACAAATCACATCACAAAGTTTATGGCTACATGGGATGTTGCAGAGCACATATACAGAAAAAGCAAAACTCTCCAGATGCATGGAACATATCCACCATCATTTGTCATTAAAACACCTATCAGTACTGATCCACGAGTAGAAGACTGCAGAGACCTACAGTACTTCATTGAATGGGTAAGTATAGTACCTCTACTCTACAGATGTTTTTGCAGTTGTACTTATGGATGTGGGAGGTGGACTCCTGTAGAGTTAGAATGGATTTGGAGGAGGCTGTGTTAGATATTTGGGGACGGGTGAAGATATTGTAAGTTTTTGGGAGGGGGATGGGGAGGGGGACAGAGTACAGAAAAAGTAAGCTAAGAGACGAACAAATGAAGCAACTGTGAATGTTGTTTTTAGAATAGATGTTTACACTCCAAATAAGTTTGGTGGAATTATTATTTTTTTGCAATTTAATAAACTTTATTGGGTTCAATAAATTGCAAACAATACGCCAAATAAAAATGGTGCAAAATTCAGATGACACTTAATACATGACCGCTGAGCATTGCATCACAAACATATCAACAATAAACCAAAAATACACATAATAAAGGAGTCCCAAGTTTAGAAATTGGTTTATTCTGAACTGCCAAACAGGAAAAAGTTTGTAAATCCAGGGCCAGCCTTCGATACTAAGGCGGAGAGAACAAAGCAGCAAAACAGAGTGTCGAATGGTATATATTGTAAAATGTACGTACTGAATCTGAAATTTGAGTCTAAAGGTATCAAATGATATAAAACCTTTTTTAACTTGTTCCTCCAAAGAGAAAATCTCTACCCCAGTTCAATGTCTCTGTAAAAGTGCCTTCTTGTTGATTAATACATTCATATTGTTGAAAAGGGGTTGACTGAGATCTGTTTTATTAAGCAGTTATAGAGAATGACATAGTTGCGAGTGAACTCTAACAGACCATTCTATTGGGGTGGACTTAAGAATTGCTGAGAGTTTAGCAAAGGAGGTGTATAATAAGGAGCACTATGGTAAGCAATGTTATTCCGCTACAGTATACTCAATTCTTAACCAGTTCAAGATACACTGCCGGTTTTCTGTAGGTTGTTCCCACTGAATGTACTTAGAACCATCCAATGCAAAATAATAGTTTTATACACGATGGAGTAGAAGCTCACCTAATTGTCTAGGCCTACATAGATTGTGTACTTGTCTAAAGGGTTTTCCCAGCCAAATAAAATTGGACCATCTTGATTGGATCTTAATGAACCAGGCCTTAGGAAGCACTATATTCAACATGTTTAATGTATACAGTAAGCAGGGCAAGATGGCCATTTTAATAATATTGGTTCAACCCTATACTGACATAGATAACTACTGCCATGTCTGCAGGTCCAGCTCCATTTTCCTAAAATTGGGTGCAAATTTAATTTTTAAAGTCTGCATGTCTGGAGACAGCTTGATGCCCAAATATGGTAGGGTCTGAGACTCCCATTAGAGATCCAAAGTTTTGATGTCCACTTTGGAACAGTCTGTGGTTAGGGAAATACAAAGGTTTTATGTAAATTTAATTTGTAACCAGTTACTTGGCCAAATTCAGAAATCAAATGAAGTACTGCTGGGAGAGATGTGTGCCAATCTGAAATATGCAAAAGCACATCGTCAGTGAACATTGAAAGTTTATAGTCTCCAGTTTCCAACCATATCCTTTTCATTACAGCTGAGAAAATTATTTTCCTCATTAACAGCTCTATGTATAGATTAAAAAGCATGGGGACATGAGGCATCCTTTTGTGTACCCTAGTGACCCAAAAGGTATTTGAAAGTTCACCATTGCAGAAGAGTGTACACATTTTAATCCAGTTCTCAAACTCAGGGGTATGCCATACCTGGGAAGAAGATAAAATAGATAAACCCAGGAAACATGGTCAAACATTTTCTGTGTCCAGTGACACCAACACAACCTCTGAGTTGGTCTCCTGGATGCAGAGGAAAGGTGAAAATCTTCCTAAAGTGATCACTGGAATGATGTCCAGAGTGAACCCTGCCTGTTCTAGACCTATTAAACCAGTCCAAAGAGGCAATGAGCTTGATGTCTACATTCAACAGAGAAACTGGTTGATAGTTATCTGGGACATTGAGATTCTTACTGGGATTTGGGAGCAAGACAATTTTGGCCTCAAAAGGGGTCCTCCTTGATGTCAGCAGCACACAGATAGTTGTAAACAAAGTAAGGGTTGGCACCAGTTCAGCTTTAAATATTTTATAAAAGAAAGGGACAAAGCTGTCTTGAGCAGGGGTCTTGTCAGGTGGCAAGGACCTGATCATTGCCACTAGCTCAGACTCCATTATAAGTCTCACCAGTGATCTCTGCTGTTCCTCTGTAAGCATAGGCAGATCTATATCTGAAAAAATTGCTCTTGAGTTGTCTGCCAGTTAAGATCAGTATCTGCCTCTGTAGAAAAGAGAAGAGAAAAAGTTGAAATATCTCTACTAGCTGCTTGGGATCTGATATCATCTGTTGTGAAGAGAGGTCTAACAAGGCAGTTACCCATCTTGCCACTGCTTTCTGTCTAAGGCATAGGGCAAGCAATGTTTCTGCTTTTTACCCCTGCCCTATATATGTCACTCTACTGCTGGCTGCCACCCAGGTTACTTTATCTAATAGGTTAGCAGAATATTGGGCCCGTAGTTGACCAAAGTCTAACCACTTATCTTCTTCTGTATCCCTGAAAAGTGACATCTCTATCTCTTTAATTCTGGTCAGCCAGCACTAAACTTGGATCTTGGATCTGGATCTTTTTTTCCCTAATCACAGCAAGCCTGATCAATTCTCTCCAGATGGCTTTCAATGAACCACACCATACATCTATCAGAGAAATGGAATTACCATTTTCAGCGATTGAACCTGGAATGAAATCTTTCATATGTGACATAAGAGTTATACCATATAATATTAATAACTGCAAATTTAGTGACCATAAACTAATCCAGATGGGCTGATAAGGAGGGACAGGTGAACCTGCAGGCAGGAATGATCACACAGTACCCTAGCTTCAATGCTAGCCCTCAATACATATTGCAAAATCATATGACTGATTAGGAAATAATCCAAATGGGAGTACATGCCATGGGGGTAAAATGTATAAGATTGCTCTCTGGGGTGTAAGACTCTCCAGGGGTCTACTAGCCCCAATGTGTTAATAAACTCCCTCAGAGCTCTTTGAGCTGGGGAAAAGGCTACATTCTTCCTATAAGATCTGTCTGTGTCATTAGAGTGCACTAGGTTTCAGTCCTCCCCAAGTATGAATGGAATATTGGTGTCACAGACATAGACATATGCCAGAGCTGGAAAAAATGAGGAGTATCCATTTGGGGCCATAAATAGAACCCACTATAATTTCCATGTTGGTAAGTTTACTATAGCAAATATGTACCTACCATATGAATCTTTTATTTCTTGTATTAGCTGGAAAGGTACAGATTTGTTCACTAAAAGGCCACACCTCTTCGTCTGGCACTAGGACATGTTCCATACACCTGTCCCACCCATAGTTTATTCATATTCTGGACTTGATCTGGTGGAAGATGTATCTTCTGTAAACATATACAATAGAGATTGAATCTTTTAAGGTAACGTAATATACAATATTTTTTGTTGTTATCCGTGCACACTTTATATTCCAGGACACAAAGTTCCAGGTAAAGACAATATATTAACACAAATAATTTTCCTGATGTTAGCCCCATGAATGATATGCCTGCATGAGCCCCTCCCCATCCCATGCCCATAAACTAAAAACTGATACACTCCATCGCTCCCAATCCCAAAAGTAAATTTTCTCACACACGGAAACCTCTTGTACCGGGCCTAAGCCACCTCCTAGCCATAAGGGCAGTAACTGCTGGCATGGAAATAAGCTCCTCTGGACTAATCACATGTGGCCAAAGTGATTCCCACCTCCCTCATTCAGGAACTCAGATAAAGAAAAGAAGGAGGCTATAAAACATATTAGTATACCTTGGTCTATCCTTATAAAGAATGATCAACATCTTATTTTCCTAATATAAGAGAACATTATTCAGCATCGATCACATTACTTTCCCAACTTGCATACTCTAATAGGCACCATAGCTCCCCTATGCATTGACCATGAAGAATAAATCAAACACAGTGCAGGCATAGACATTTTATGTAACAATCCCAGGACATAGGAAGCAAAACACAAAATAAACTGCATCACCATACAAAATGCCAAAAAATGCAGCCACAACAGCTTTCCTCAGTCTCCATATTTGAAAAGTTCAATATCTCTGACCCCAAAACCTAAAACCACAGCTACTGTACCTGTATTTTAAGCTTGGCAGAATTTACTCATCATCATTTTCTTTTTACTGCACAATGACTGAAAAAGTAATGTTGTATCTTGGAATGTGAAGGGATTAAGTACCAGATAAAAATTAGGAACATTTTAAATGTGCTGAACACCATTCAGTTAACAGCCTTCATTACAAGAGACTTGCCTACTTGAAAGTGATTTCAAAATATAACTAGAACAATGGGGTCTGCTGTACAAGAGAAAAGGCTCTTCTTAGCCAGTCGTGATGTCACAGTCAGTGAGGTCCCAATGTTTGTAAGGTAGAAAGGGAATAGAACTAGTTATATTAGCCTCCAAGTAGAGAATTATTCAACAAATCACACCTGATAATACCAAGTAGAACATTTTTGAATTTAGAAAAGGGAAAATAAAATGTACTTCAAAACTAGAAAGTAATAGTTAACTACATTTAATATATTTTCATTTCAGGAAGAGTGTTAACTCTTTGGAAGTTATAATAGCTAATCAAAAAAGTGTCCTGCACACACTAACCTGACAAGAGGATGCGGACAACATTTTCTTAGAAAATATTTAATCAGACATAAACAGTCTGATTAATGTTTTCCTAAGAAAATCTTGTCTGGCCCCTCTTTCAGTTAGTGGTGCAGAAAACTTTTTGATTTGCTACTTTGGTGGTTTCTAGCACCACGTCCTTGTGCATACTCTAGAGTCACCAAGTTATAATAGCTGCAGAGCTGGTCTAGGGCAGTATATTGAAACATAATATTTTTGCCAGCCCAGTGGCTCAGCTGTAGCATCACTGCCCACCACACCAGTGACCAGGGTTTGGGAGCAGACTCAGGATGCATGGTAGTCTGCCTGAAGTGGAGAGGATTCAGCTTCTGAGGGATAGCATTCTCTCTGGGGATGGGGATCTTCTCATACCACTTCCATACTGCCACCACACAATAGTAGTACAGAGGGCGTGACACTGTTCGGTGGCTAGCAGCAGGCATTTAGTGCATACATGCATGCCTCTACACACGGGCAAAACTGCCTTGGTTAATGCCACTTAGCCAGGGAGAAAACAGGAAATGGAGACAGCGAATGATGCCTGGTTTGCTTCCTGGCACATTTATTTATTTATTTATTTTTATTTATTTGTTCTAGGATTACGAATACCTTTGATCTGAGGATCTTTTACAAAGGTTCCACTTCATTGGTACAATTGAAACAAACATAAGCAAAGATAACAGTTTCTAAAATAAAAAAATAAAACACATAGTCTTGTAGAGGAAAAAGAACAAAAAGGTGAAACTTTGGGGAGGGAAAGGAAAGGAGGAGGGTGCAATCAGGGAGACTAGGAGGATGGGAGAAAAGGTAGGCAGGTGGGGGCAGAGAGGAGAGGTGGAAGGCGGTAAGAATAGAGGTAGTGAAGCTGGGTGGCATTTGTCATGGGCCAGCAGGGGAGGTGAAGATAGGAGGGGGTGCTGGCAAAGTGCAGGATTCAGGCATGACAGATCTGAACTGTGACTCTCGGTGGAAAGAACAGTAAGTCCCGCATCAACATGTAATCACTGTAATGGGGATGAGGGTACTCTGTACCAATATGTTATGGACCTCTTCTAGGTCCAAAACTTTGTAGGCCCTAATACAGAGAAAGGTGTCCCCTTTTCAATCATTCTAACTATTTCACAGCCAAAGTTTGCCTATTGGGAGATTACTCAGCCATTCCACTGCATATGCACAATCCACAGGGTGCTAATCACTCATGTAACTAAATTACTTATTATCAGACAATGGAAAGGAGACTGACACCTTTACTCTGAATGGGTCATTGAATTTTAAATGCCCTAATGCAGAGCAAGCAATTGCCTTTTTAATCAATTTGGACATAAGTTTGAGGCTTGCTGGTCTTCTTTTCAGACCTTTTTCCAACAGTAATCTTGCCAGATTAATACCTGCTATATCTCTCTCCTCAAACAATTGCCATGACTGTATTAATTGATATCAACTCATACATAGTTTATTATAGGCACCAACTCTTCCTCTTTTCCTACCTGGTGATTCAATCTTATTATAAGACCCAAAATGTGGATGCACAAATAGGGCTGAGGTGGTAGGGGGGCAGAGAAGTATAGGGAGGGAGGGTCTTTTATGCTTGTGTATTGTCACTGTTTGTCTGTTATTGATTATGGTTTATTCTGTTTCTTTTGTGTGATATTTCTTTTTGATATTGTATAATACACTTCTAATAAAGTATACTTAGTTGCAAATATATATATATATATATATATATATATATATATAGTCATATGCAAGGTTGTTAAAGAATTAGCAGGTCACATTGCAGAAAACAGTACTACACGGTTTGCCTCCAGAAGCTATGTAGTTTGTGAGCTATAGTGTCTAGTTGGGAAATTATAGAAGACAGACAAGTGCAAAGTGAAGACCTTGACTGTCTTGAGGGTTCTTCACCAAGATACTGAGTGACTTAAGGATACCTGGTGCTGGCACCACTGAACTTTTTCTATGGAGCACCTATGAATACTTCTTCATTAATACTCTACCTAGCCTTTCTGCCTCCTTTTGGCAGGTCAAGTGAATGGCAAGGCAGAATTTATGGATATGGCTTCACCAAAACTGTCACAATATTCCACATCTTTTACAAAACCTATGAAACCTAAATTTAGTTAATGATGTTACCTTATACTTTCTGCTAGCTAATACTGTAATTTGACCATCTTTAAGTAAGAGATAAAGACATGTTTTAGGGCTTACAACTGTGGAGTTTACACACCTGCAAATTGTTTTTACGTATTTCTAAATGTTTGGCTGCTTATGATTCAGCCTCTTTTTATTGTATTTGTATTTACAGTATTCTTTTACCAAGAGAAAAGCTTCATAGAGCAATGCCCATTTAGAAAAAGGTCCAGGTTAGGACAGGTAAGCAATACAAGAGATGAAGACAGTGCAATACATCACAAGCATCAAAAATAATCAGGTTCATAAAACATTAAAATGAAAATAGCATGATAACAAGAAGGACCTGGTACTGCTGCAAGCACTTAGGAGCAATTTACACATCCAAGACAAAAGGATAACAGCAGACTCACTAGTACAAGTGCTTATTTAAAACAATGTAGTATACTTAAGAAAATCATATAGCTTATTAACATTCAAATTTGGCTGATAGTGACAATCAAGAAGAGGAGCTGTGACTGATGAGGGAACCAATTTAAACTTAACACGTAGGTTGCTCCAAAGAGCAGGGACTAGCCAGCTTATATCCATTTTAATAAAATAAGTGGAACACTTTGGGACAGCAAGAATAACAATAATGTTTTTCCTTGGGTTAGATGTCCCAGTAGATCTTGTGAAGAGGGTTTTAATGCATTGTGGCTACAAATTCCAAAATGCCTTGTACAACCATATATGGAAGTTTCTTAGCCTTCTGTTAGAGAGCAAAAGCAGCCAATAATTGAGTAACTGCTGCAGTGGTGTACTAGAGGATGCTGTCAGTGAGCATTCAACCACTTGCTATGTCCCAGCTTTCCAGTTTCACAAAGTTCCCCATATTATTTAGTCTCAACATTTTAGAACTTTTGATCATTTTGCTATAATTTCCAAGTGGCCAATACTGACTGGTCCTACATAGATTTATACCTGATAATGATTTAGTCCTTGTTTCTTTTCCACAGTGATCTTTTTCCTATTCAAGAATAGTGGCTTTCAAAGAGATAAATATCTGATTAGACAGTATAAATTTTCATGGACTGCTTTTAAGGTGTATTCATTTGGTAGCCCGTTGTCCATGTGCCTTTATATCAATAATCAGGTGAAATATTTAATTAATACTGAGTTTACAAAAACTAGTTGGTGTTAGTTTGTCTGATACCCAGTGGTTCTGTGACAACATAAATGCTTTGACTAACTTTAAACTAAAAGTACTCATTAAGAAATTGGTGGATAATTATAGGGAGCATAGGATCTCTTCAAAATAGCTGAATCTCTAAGTTCTATGTTTTCTGACTTTTCAGGTTTTAATTCAAAAGTAACACATTATTATTTTTCTGATTCTGCAGATAATGGTTCCCTAGTAACAGATCACCATTCTATTTTAAAAGGGTTATTACTGGTTTTGTTCTGGAACTTGATTTTCTACTGTGGACTGGAGTTGTGATTTGGGGATGGTTTAGATGGTCAATTTTGAAGCTTTTTGTTCCATAAATTACATCTCCTTATGCTTTAACTTAAATTTATCTCTAATTTCTCAACAGTTTCCTTTTAAGTTGGTAATGTGTTAGAGCTGCTTCTGTACATTTGGCTGATTAATGCAGTAAAAATATTAAATTGTTGGCACCAAACCCAGCCCTGCTTTATATGATGAAGTTGCTATTATCTCCATCCTGCTGGAGGTGTCTTGGGGAAGGTACATTCCTCCATTTTCTATGGGATTGCCCCAAAATGGTGAGGTGGTGGGATCAAATTATTTTCTGATTCAAACTATAATAGGAGGTGAACTGCCTAATTATGCATCGCTTGCGTTTTAGGAATACTATGCAGTTACTGGTGTAGTACCATATAGTATCTGCTTGGTTTATTGCAGCCATACTGAAGTGAAACAGCTGTTACATCATTTGTGCACTACTGATGTTCCTACCATAGGTGAATGACCAGATGGCATGTTTCAACTAGCAGGCTATGAATGACTAGCATACATTGCAGGTAAATCCCAACAGTTCCATCAAGTTTGGGGCCCATTTTTAGAAGTTATAATATTTAAATGCTAGTAGTGGGCTTGTACAACCCCCTGGGCACCCAGAGTGCACAATGAGGCAGAGATGAAGGTGTGAAGGAGGACCTTGCACCCTTGCCCTCATTTAAGACTTTTCAAGGGGTTTGAAATAGGCTGATTCCTTATTCTTACCTGCCCTCCTCCCAGCAGCAGCCCCAGGGTTTTTGTTCTTAAGTTTCTGTTACATTTCTTTTATAGTTCATGATGTATTCTTGTTGACACATTGTATTTAATAATCTGGAAGGCTTCATGTAGGAGTGAATTTAATGGTGAGGTTGTTTTCTTAGATGGGTAACTAGCTTTTTGCCTGTATATTACTTTGTTATCCATGATCTTATGGTTGTGGTATGCAATGTTGTATGTTGGAATCTGATAAGCATGACATGATCTATTCTCTATATGGTATGATTTTTAGAGTTCCATTTAGTTTATAATCCAAGCAGCACATTGTGCTCTGGGAAGGTATTGAGGCAGCATGCTGTTGATAAGATTGTACTTTGTTTATTTGGAAACCTCAATAAACAATTATAAAAAAAAATGGTTGTTTCCTGACCTAAGAAATATGGTGCTATTTTGAGTGATGATGTTGGCCTACTTCAGTTTTAAATACTATTAGCAAATTACTGGAGAAAATTGTTGCTAATCAACTAAATGTTTCAAAAATGTAGCATTTTTGTACCTAACAGCGGAGATTTCAAAAAGGTTATGGGACAGCGACTGACATGGTCAGGTTCATGAACTCAATCATTTGTGGTATGGATGCAGGGCCTATGACTGGGGCTGTGTTCATGGACCTGACCAAGGCATTCAACCTGATCGATGATGACCTTCTTTGTTTAAAACTCGGACACTTGGTATTTTGACCTATGTTGCCTCTTGGGTGCAAGATTACTTGACTGAGTGGACACAGTTTGTAGGGGTAGACTATGCTTTTTCCAAATCCTGTACAACTGTGAGAGTTGTACCTCAGTAGTCTATATTAGGGCTATTGGGGTTTATGTCCATTTATTAATTTCTCCCATATTAATACAGGTTTAGTGATTCATTACTTTATGCTGATCATTTAATCATTTTTTCTAGTGTCAAGGATTTAGCTATGATATCTAGTAACATGGAATCAGACTTTGTTCTGTATGTAGCTGGTTTTCTTGCAATTTGAAATTCTGAATTCAAAGAAAACTACAGTAAGTCTATGATTTTTGAAACTATGGCCATGCTACGCTTTGTCTTTTAGGTTATTTGATAATTTAGAAATGAAAGTGAACTAGTTACCCAGTTTATATTTCTGGAAGTTTTCATAGTGTATGCTTTTGAAACTATGGCCATGCTAAATGTAGGTCCATTTCATTGGATATTTGATAATTCAGGAATGAAATTGAGCTAGTTATTCAGTTCAAATACCTGGGAGTTTACTTGAACCTGGGTTATCCTTTTCTGATTATGTTAAAATGTGTGTCATAACATTAGCCAAAAGTTGGGGTGGTTTATAAATTGAAAATTTATTTTATTTTGAAATTTGCAAAGTCTTTGCAGTAGGCTCTTTGTTATTATATTTTAATACTTGTTTATTGTAGTACTAAGGAGTGTCACGATCTCAGTCATTTACAATATTTGGGGTTTTGTTTTTGTTGGCTCTTCAGCATACCTATTGCTGTCTTCTAAATGCTCAATTAGGTTTGTTGTCTCTTGAATTAAGGACAGAGTATTTTGTTGTTTGTTTAGTTGTTTAAGATGGATTTATTTCTCAGTTCCATCAGTTCTTTCAGATCTTCTTCCTGTAAGGACTATGTTGGCTAGTTTGCATTTGGCTTATGGAGTTCATCTTCAAATAAATACCCACAAAAGCAAAATAGGGTCACATGCCTGTTCAATTGTTGCTCCCAGCTACTGGGGCAAGTTACCAGAATTTCTTCATACACCTGCTTATTTTCTATTTTCAAAGCTATTTAAAACAATACCTCCTTACTTAATGTTCATGCAATTGTTAGTGGTAATGTTTTATTTTGATATTTATTGTTATACTGCTATTGTACTGTAATTGCTTTGGCTCTTGTAGAGCCTCAGAAAGGACCCTTGTGCTAGTGCTCCACACAGTTTAAATAAATAAATAAATGGTGTGTTCTACCAGACAGGGTAGTAATAAGTGAAATGTGATGGCAATGCAGAACTAGACTAGCCTGTTGCATAGTAGAAGATCCACCATAGACTATGTCACCACTTTCAAGAATGGTAGAAACGAAGTGCATTAATCTTTAATTGTGTTTGTGGTTAGGCAAAATTTATTCCTGAAGTAGAAGCCTCAAATGAAGTTCTGAAAACCTAAAAGGTTTGTGTCAGCATCTCAGTGAGCTGCAACAGATTCACACAACATTATTGTAGATTAATGTAACAATGCTGACAATGCTGACAAAGATATGCATAAAATATTTTACAATAATGTTTTGCCTAGGTTAGGCAATACCTGTCACTGCAAAATGATATTTTGGCCATATTCTGAAATACTGTATGCAAAATGATGCAATGGGTCAAGACAAATACTGCAATTCAAATATAATGATTTGACTTGATTATTCAGTGATTGATAAACACATTATTACAGGACCAGATTTATAATATTAAGAGCTGAATGTCTGGTGATTACTCCAACTGCTTTATTATTGTAACAGGAACATTTAAGGATTAATCCATAAACTCAACCATTTATTTTCATTGAATACAGTACTCACAGACATTTAACAATATATTTTACTGCTAAGTAATAACACTGCAAAAATGTTATCTTGACAAATCTTAAGCTCTTGTTTTACTAACAATCTTTCATTTTTATTCTCCAAGATTTTCTTAATTGTTTACTTACTTTTAAGTAAAATGTTCTGATATATTGGTTTGTCTTGTGAAGAAAATCAAACTTATTTTGTGGTTATATATTTCTTATTTTATGTTTTTTTATTTATCTGTTACAAATAATATTATATTCCTTCTTTCCACCTCTTTTATATCTAACGTGAGATTATGGAGTAAGTTTTTCTTTTCTCAAACCAGGTTTTGGAATCCCAAAGATTCAGGCATGCAGTGCAATTTTGTTCTAATAGTTTTCATCTACTGTAACTAATTATTACGTGACTGGATTAGCTATGTTTAATGTACCATGTTACATGCATTAATATAAAATTAAGTTTCAAACAAAAAGTTTTTATAACTTTTTAGTGCATTTCCATTGCCAGATCAAAATGCCGGGTTTGTGAGCTGGATTTTTCCTGCAACCAGTTTAAGCAGTTGATGAGTTGCAGCCTTTGATTATATTTACTTTTTCAATTGGCATAGTCTTTGCATTTGTTTTTGTAAATTCTTCAACTGAGTCTTACCTTTACTCATGTTCAGGGTAACCAAGCTTATGCCTCACAATTTAACAATTATGTAATTGTTTATTATCATTGACATCCTCTACCTGCATACCCCTCTGATGTAATACACAACATCATGAAAGATGTGTAGATTATAGCAACCCTCATTGAAGTATTTTCAATTACTTTAGCTACCAATCTTGCATACTGCTTGGTCATTTTGAGTTCTGTAGGGTGCAATAATGCATACCCTGGTGGCAATGTGCATGACTGCTACTCATGCCATAAACCAACCATGCTTGGAAACTGAGCATATATTCCCACCTAAGTAGCAGTATTGCTAAGCATTTGGCTTATAATTCTTTTGTATCTCCTTTAAAATACAATGCAGTCATCATTTGTAATACTGACATTATTTGCTATCAAACAGATGATTCTTTTCTTTATGATTAATAATAAAATACATGTGTGATCTGTTTAAAATAAAATCTTCAGTACATAAATCACTGTTTCAAAAATTATCAGACTGATTAATTTTATCACACATATAATTTTGTTGTGCTTACCAGACATTTAAAATGATCAATGACAAAATAACATACACACTTTTAATGAGTTTTGTAAGTAAGAGAATAGCTTAAAAATGTAATGGTCCCTTATACATAGCTACACCAGTGACTGGTGGCATTAGGGGGACATGGATTCCTATACTGCTGTCAGAACAAAGGCTTATAATATCACTTTTATAATAATACACTTAGATTCACCTCGAGCCTTATCCAAAAATTATTTCATAAATTACCCAAAATAATAAATATTCACATGGATATTATCCTATGCTCTCCAGATTAAAGTATAATGGTAAATGACATTGCTTATCACACGTATAGTTATATGAAAATAGATATTTTATTTACACCTATGGTTCTAAATATTACTCATTAAGGTTTAATTAACTAACACTTTTGTTTTCTTAGGAACTTAAGCAAACAATAATCTTAACTAGAAGTTAGTCCCTTCTAAAATCAGATAAAATAATAATAATTAAAAATCAATTCTTGATAATAAAATAAAATAATTTTTCCATCAGTGGTTTTGTCCTCATTCCCCTTTGAATTAAAAGCACACCAAAATGCATTTGTAATTCAAATGATAATTTTTACTATATATGGGTATATAGTTTTAAGCATTGCAGGAAAATGAAACATAAAAGACAAAGGTGTGTAATCATATGGTAAAATATGATATCATCAGCACATTACATCATCACATATGATATCATACGATGTGACATCATAAATATGACATCACTAGATGACATCAGTGGAGACATGGGGCTGGATATTCAAAAGGTTGCATCTGCACAAGTCCGAAATTGTGCCATTCTGCCATATTCAGCAGGAGGCAGTTGCGCCTCTAAGTCATGCTGAGCAACAGCTCAATGCTAATGAAGGCATGCTCAACCAGAGGGGAGGAACCATGATAAACTGCACAGCCCAATATTCAGTGGCTGTGCAAAGTTGTGCAGGCATAACCCCAACCTGCACCTGCACAACTTTTAGCAAAAGGAGTAAGTCGAGGGCCACCCGCAGGTGAGCTGCCACATTGCAGGGTGCAACACAGCAGCTGCCACCTGTGGGTGGCCTCAACTTACCCCTGTGCTCCCGTAGCTCAATCATGGGCATAATAGTAACCCCTCCCTGACTGGCCCGATCGCGGGTATAACGTATAAATCCTCTCCTCAACTGGCTCGATCATGGGCATAACTGTAAATCCCCCCGACTGGCATGATCGCGGGCATAACTGTAAATCCCCCACTAGCTCAATCACGGGCATTAGAGGTCAACCCCCAGAACATTCTGGTGGTCCAGTGGACTCGTGGCTCAATCAAGGCATTAGAGTCCCCTCAAGGTCCGTAGCCTGGTGATCTAGTGGTCCCCCACCACCATGGAGTCCACCACCCCGCCTCCTCATCAGCTGGCGGTGGCAGCACCACCCACCTGCCACCGCCACCCACTGACTGCTGTGGTAGAGCTGCATGCCCATTGGTTCAGAGCAAGAGCCAATGGGAGTGCAGTCTACAGCTGGTAATAAGGTGAGTCCAGGATTTGTGAATGAATGAATTCATTCACATATCTGGACTGCCTTAGATGGTATGGGCTGCATGCCCATTGGCTCTTGCTCTGAACCAATCGGTGTGCAGCCCTACCAAGCAGTCAGGCAGCAGGCAGCAGAGTGGCAGGTGGTGGTAGCTGCCACCACCAGCTGACGGGGAGCGGAGTGTGGGGCTCGTGGTGGGTGGGTAAATACTAGATCACCAAGCTACTTGGACCTTGGGGTGGACTTAATGCCCATGATCGGGTTTCATGGTCCACTGGACCACCAGGGATATTGTTCTTGGGGTGGGTTGATCTCTAATGCCCACGATCGGGCTAGTGGGGGGTTATTATGGTTTTGCCGCATCAGGCCAGTCGGGGAGGGGGATTTATGCAGTTATGCCCACGATCGGGCCAGTCTTTGTTAATCAACTTCAACGATCAGTATTACAATTAGCATTTTAGATTCTCTTGTTCATTTCAATCTTTTTAAATTCTTGTACCTTTTAAATCTTTAGAATTTCAGTATACATAAGGCTAGTAGTTATTTATTGTTACATTTCATACATTCTGTTCTATGTGCTGAAGGCATTACTAAACTGGCACTTGTAACTTTTACCAACGTTTACCAAGATATCATTCCTTGATTGGAAGTTACCTTTTGGTAGTACACATATTTAAGTTTAAGCCCTATTTGTAGTTTACCTTTATAGCAATCATAATTACATTGAGATTACATCAATGAAATTACAAAAGCTTTTACCACTGTTACCTTATTATACTTTTACTAAATAAAATCAAACTTTTCATGTTTCTTTGTACATTTCTTTTATCAAAATTAACATCAATCAAAAATTCTCTGTCTGAATTTATTTTATTTTCCAACATTTTATTCTTATTTAACTACATATGCTTCTTTAAAACTTTTTGTTTATTTCTCTTTGAGGTAATAGTCTATTAGTCTTCCTTATAACTGGAACAACACATATCTGAACTGTAAATATTTCCCCTTTCACTTTTGCTAACCACAGTTAGTTGTAAAAGTGACAGGCTCTTTTGATTTATGTGCTAGGAGAAAACATGCATTACTCTAGTGCACATACCTAGGTACAGTGTGGAATGAATTTTCAGATCCATACAACTACTTCAGGTTAGGCATAAACAATAATGTTTATAACACCTTTTCATTAACCTTAACGAAATTCACTTACTTTATTTGAGATAGTTGCAGTGAGCACTCTGCAACTGGCACATTGAGGGATAATTTATCTAGACTCAAGGTTGGTGATGTCACTTTATTGGGTAAGGATTTTCCTTAATTGTGACAACATCATTTTATTGGCTAGGTTTATATACACCCAGTTGTACAAGTGCATCCATCCCAAGGCATGGGAGATGTCCAACCTTGTATCGCATATAGGATATAGTATACTTTCCTATCTGGAGTTTTGATGCAAGTGCCTATACTTTTTCAAACTTTATTTGTGGTTTGGAACATTTGTAATGATTTATTTTAAAACTGGGTAAACCTGTGCACTGCTTGGATAATACAGAACTTCACAAGCTCTGTTATTGTCTGGCATTTAGTTTTACCTCTGGTTTTATTGAGTGGCACCTCTTTTCCACAGTCCTCAGTGGATCTGGTACTTAAGAGTTCAAGGCTGTTGTCAAATACAGGATAGCAGTGGAAAAGCTGGACTTATTTCTTTGTAAAAATGCTAGGCATCCATTTTATTAGAGATTTTATCACATCTTGTTTTGACACACAAGCCACATACAGTAAGCTGTACTTCTCAATTTAATCAATTTTAAAATTACCAAAGCTAAATACATTAATCACATTTGAACCTACACAATTCAGTTTTATCATTAAATCATTTTCTTCACTGCAGCATGAAGTTCATTGCTTAGAAACTTTATTGACTCTTTCTAAATGAAATAGGCCTCTTCACCTGTGACCATGAGATTTTTGGCCATAGTCTAGAATAGGTGTAAACCTCCTTAGAAGGTCATTTCAATCAAGAAATCATTACCTGTTTTGTTTGTAACATATACTGGATGTTTAATCACCATTTTACCAAATCTTAATTTTAACCAAACTTTACCTAAGGTCTTCTGAGCTTCTCTTCATAATCTACACTTTGTAAACTGTCAGGAAATGTTTTCAGCTCCTTGGAGTCCCCTAAGGCATCAGTCACTTTATCATACAGATGTTTAGACAGACTTACTTCAGCCCCAGAATCAAGCAAAGCCTTATGATTTAGACTGTTTTCAATGTTTATGTCACAGTAAAACATGTTTGCTTTTCCTTTTGGAATTAAGTTGCCCAGGCAGAATTTGTCTTTCTTGTCTGGCAACACAACAGGTTTTTTACAATGACATTGTACACTAGTTGATACTAGCTCAGGAACCTTTAGAGAAATGTTAAGACAGAGATAGCATTTTCATCTTCACTTGGCATCTCATTTTTAAATCTCATTCCAATCTCATTATTGTTTTTAACAGTATCAGTTTCTGTAACCATGTTAGCAATAGTGTGAACAGGATCCACAAGTCACACAACACTACTAGTCATATCTGTATAGGTACAGTTGAGGAGGCATTTTTACAGAAAAGAGAAAGTCAGGAGATGACTGAGAAACTTGGACTATATAGCTTTGAATAAGAGTTTGTGTTTTTTCTAGTTCATTTTTGTATCCTTTATGTCCTCTTGTGAATTTTAATTATCTCCTTTAGTCTTATATAATTATGTGTTGACTTGTTTTGAGCTGCACTATAACATTTCTGGTCATTGTTAGAATAGTGTCACCCCTGTGGTCAGTTTTGTTACCATACTCATAGCTATACCTTGCACTTTGCCCTCCCCTTTGAGAGGGACTCCAGTGTTGATAGTGGCTTGAGTCTCGTAAGACTGCCAAGCCACAGATGGACAAAGCATGGGCTTAAATTGTTTTTTCTTGTTAGGCAGAGGTAAATTATCTTCCCACCTTAGCCGGAGTATTAGAGGTGGTAGCCTTTAATACCTTTGCTTGAGGTACAGACATCTTTCTTTTTGTTTAATCTTGTGCTTTTTCTGTATTTCCTGAATGTTTCATGCTCCAAATCAGAATACAAATTTCCTCTGTCTAGGGAAATTATATTTTTGCTCTGAGGCAATTCATTTTCTGAGTCAGATGACACACTTAATGATCTACCAGAATCGGTCAAGCAATCTAACCTTTGAATGCTTTCTTTTCCTTTAACTTGACTTCTACTTTGTAAACTTTTATACTTTTCTTTTAATTCAATTAAATCCTTGTTAACTTGTGCATAAGCATCTGCTAGTTCAACATTTTCTGCTTTGAAGTTTAAATACTGTTCTTGATATTGTTGTAACTCACTTCATAAGACAGCATTTTCAACCTTTAGATTGACTAAGTCACAGTAGTTATTAAAATGTAATTTTTACACTCTTGTAAAAGCTTTTCTGACATTTCTTCTGGGCCTGCAAACCTACCACACTTAAACATTTATCCTTCAACATAGTTTTCAGCTGTTGTATCCTTTTATTTTACTTTCAATAAAAGTTAGCTGTGCTGGGTATAAATTATTGTCTCAGTGCTAAGCATATCTGCAGTTACAGCTAGTGTTGTCATGGCTATGCAATTGTGCTTACAGACTTTTAACAACAACAATTGAGTATTCTGTTTGAAAAACAGATGAAACAGCAATAACTTCTTACACAACAATGTAAACAAAGTCTCTTTCTTGAGGCTTTAAAAGTTATTTTTCTTGCTGCTTTACTGTTAGTCAGTGATTCTATTCTGTTCACTTGTATGCTTTAGCTTCCCTCTCTTTGTTTAAGGTAACTTCACACTCAGAAAAACAAAACAGAAAAGTATTATTTCTGCAGTTTAGAAATCTTTCAAATACTAACAATAATAACAATATTTTTTTTCATACATTGTAAGTGTGGATTTTCATTTACTTACAAGTATATTCCACAGACGAGAACCCCAAAGATGTCAAAACAAAGGCTTATAGTATTATTTTTATATTAATGCACTTAGATTCACCTCGGGCTTTACCCCAACATTATTTCATAAATTACCCAAAATAATAAATATTCACATGTGATATTGTCCTATGCTCTCAGATTAAAGTATAACAGTAAATGACACTGCTTACCACACGTATAATTATATGAAAAATAGATATTTTATTTACACCTATACAAAGTTTCTAAATATTCCTCATCAACATAAATATCAAGCCTAATCTTGTAAACATCATCATAATTGTTTCAGAAAATCCAGCAACTAATATAACAGATTTTAACAAGTAAGTAGTGCAAATGATAAGTCATATGCATTATAATAAATGGTAATAATTAAACTAAACTTTGTTATACTTAGCATTTAACATAACCTTCATGCATAAAACATGCAAACTCATAAGATCAATGTCTTAGATTATTTCTGTATAAAACTTTTTCTCCCTGCTCCATGTGCCCCCATCTGACCGACTCCCCATCTCCATCCCCCAGAATTACTGGGGCTTACCTTATGCCTTGTCTGGGAATGGTGCCTCACAGAGAGTTGGTCGCCATCCTGCTGCCAGCAGTCTTTTTCTGTTTTCTCCTATTTTCCTGAGGACCCCAGGAGAAGGACACATGTATGTGGAGGCACACATGCCCCTTACAGCCCCGGTAGCAGCCCTCGCCTGCCCACCACATTGGCCTATCACTGCACCTTGCTTGGCGCAGCCTGGCTCACCAGGGTAGCTGAGGTGAGGGATGCCACACCACCTCCCTTGAGAGGAGAGCTGCATTATGGCCACCCATCCTGCTCCACCCACCCCCCATGCTGACCTCTAATGATCCAGGCTCACTCCCAAATCTGGGTCACTGGCATGCCACAAGGTGAAATGTCCAGCCTCAGCCCTCTGCACCACCAGGCTGGCAGACCTTTAGAATTCTTAGTTAACCAAACAGAGATCCTTCTGCATCTCTATCCTGGTCCAGAATGAGGTGTGACCAGGCAAATTCTTTAATATGAACTGCTCAGGTGATGTCATCCCCAGATTTTGACTGGCCTGAATCACCAGAAAGGTAGGGCATCTCAGAAGATAAATGATGACATACAGAAATGCCTCTCTCAAACTTATTTTTGGGTCAAAGTTATTTCTTTAATACAAGTCTTATTTAATGTAATTTATACATTAAACCTGCATATTCAGGTGTTTTACCTTAAGCCACTTATTCTAGTATAATTCTGATATTTGCAACATTTATATTTCCTAAGTTACACTATTAAGGTCATAACTTCATGATTTCAATAAAACTTCGTAAAATAAAATGATAGTTTTACTCTTGGTAGTCTAAGCTACAGAATGATATAAAATTTGTAAGAAACATCCATTCCTAAAGTCTTTAAAACATTTATGTTTTATAG
This sequence comes from Neoceratodus forsteri, assembly GCA_016271365.2. NCBI lineage: Eukaryota > Metazoa > Chordata > Ceratodontiformes > Ceratodontidae > Neoceratodus > Neoceratodus forsteri. Next base: position 854,005,435 of record CM057459.1, on the reverse strand, counting down.
AGACACATGAAGTCTTTGTTCTTTTAAGTAAAGCAATGAATCACTGTCAGAAAAGTTAATTTAATATAAAGTTTTAGACAGTATTTCCATAGCAACAAACTACAGGTTTAATATTCATATTGTTAGACTGCTTAAGATGTGAGCTATCACGAGATACTAGATTTGTCTAGTTTGAAATAAGAAAATTATGTTGAATACATCTTATTTATAACTTTAGAATCCTTCATTCTGTAATCATAAAATTTAGTAAACTTATTTATCATACTATTGTCCAATAACTATCCGATGTTTGTAGTAGCAGTACATTGCATCTTTAAACTCTGCATAAAACTTCTTATTTCTATACAGGGTAATGGGACTTTAAAGTCTAAGATAATTTATTTTCCTTGGTGCTAGCCTGTATTAGTCATATGGCTTCCTATCTGATTGCAGTTATGGATACCTTGCTTTAGCTAAGGCTTTCCATTCAAACACCCATAAATCTGTCATGCAAGGTTTGGACATCACAGAGATGGTCCTTGGAATGTGGTTAGCCCTTAGAACAACATTGCACTCCATGCTTAGCTTTGAAGGTGTCCACTTATAACACGGCTTAAAAACAAAATGGAGTCTCATCTTATTTTCTCAGACCACCTACTATATGGAAAAGTGTTTTAGGGAACAGAAATATTCTCCTTGAGCATTAAAGCCAGACATCTTGTCTTAAGGTTTAATTAACTAACACTTTTGTTTTCTTGTGAACTTGTGCAAACAATAATCTTAACTAGAAAGTATTCCTTTCTAAAAATCAGATGTAATAATAATAATAATTAAAATCAATACTTGATAATGAATATAACATAATTTTTCCATCAAGGGTCATACCTATACTGCCACCCACCAACTTCCATACACAGTCAGCTGCCACTGTCAGCAGGGGGCTGATTGTCAACTGTGACTGTGGTGCTGAATGCAGCTATGCAAATTTTGTTCTGAATGTTAATGGCAGCATAATGTGACAACTAGCATGTAGGGAAGTGTGGCAGCCATAGGAGTCAGCCCGGCGGCAGCAGTACATTGTGCCATGCCATGATCTATACTTGTGCACACAGCCCTAGTACTGATGTAATCCCCAAACCTTTTCATCTCATACCTTAATGCCCAACTCTGGTCTTCCCAAGTTGTCCTGTGGCCCTGAAATCTCATGCAATATGATGGAAGTCTTTCATATCCATACAGTGGATCCCTCCTAGCCCTGTTCCTATATTATCTACTGTTCAGTGGCACTGTACACTGTCTTATTTATCTATTTATTGAAATGTTTCACCAGGAAGGTTACACTGAGCAACGATGCTCATCTCACAGTACATCCTGGGGAAAGGGAGGAACAATAAGTAATAACAGGATAATACATCAGGAAGTCACTTAACAGCATATAGACAGACAGTACAGGATTACAACCAACAATAGCTAATAACATTTCTACACTAGGATACATAAAGAGAGACCAGCAGGATACAGCAATAGGTACTAAGGAAGGGGTGACACAGGAGAGGTTACAGAAAGTGCTAAGGTTGCAAGAGGGGTTAGGAGGGGCATATCAGGCCAGCTGGAGGAAGAAGGAGGTATAGACCAACAGCTAGGCAGGGCCCTGCAGGGCTAGGTGCAGCTGCAGTTTGTCACTAGGTAGTTTTTAGGATATAGAGAGAGAATAGGCTGAAAAGGAGTGTGGATGGTTGGTAGCTGATTCCAGAACTTAGGTAGGTGATGGGAAAATGCCATTTGGTCGAATGTAGTATTTCTGTATGGTATATTCAGAGAATGAGAGTCAACAGAATGGAGGGGTGTAATTGGAGGGTGAGGGTCCGATAAGGAGGTGGAGAGGTAAGGGGCAGTGAGCCTAGCCAGAATTTTGAGGTAAACTTTGCTAGTGCAAGGTTCTCCTGCCAACAAGTGAGGGAAATTTAGAGAGCAGTAAAGAGTGCAGTGGTGTGTCAGAGCAGTGGTATCCAAGGCAAATTGGCAGAAGGAGTTAAAGAGAGGTTCCAGCCTGGATAAGGAGGATTGAGGGGCAGCCCAGTATATGACATTGCAATAGTCGAAAGTTGGCAGTATCATTTTATGTACCAGTTCACGCCAGCCGGATGAGGGACACTACCTCTGTTTCGATAGAGGCCACCTAGCTTAGGCCTTATTTTCTTCAGGATGGCATCGATGTGAATGGAGAAGTCTAGGTACCTATCCAGCCAAACTCTGAGGTAGCAGAAGGAAGAGGTGTCATCTAATAAAGTTCCATCGACGGTTGCAAAAGGTGGGTAGGGAGGAGTCTTGCTAACCTCTGCCTAGTACCGAAAGTCATGGAGACTGTTTCTTTGAGTTTAGAAAGAGGTGATGCTCACCTTAGCCAGCACTGTACATTTTTGAAATTGAGCTGGAGCCTGATGGCAATATCAGGGACAGATTTGCCAGTTTGAACAGTACAGGGTCATTGGCGCATATGAATATGTTAGTCGATAAGCAAGCCTGAGGGAGATCATTGAGGAAGATTGAAAAAGAAGAGGCCCAAGTACCAATCTCTGGGGACTCATGGTAATGTGGGGGTGAGGAGATGGCATCTGCCATACAGACAGATTGTGTTCTGCCTGACAGATAGGACTTGAACCAATCAGTGGCTTTTGGGGAGAGACCAGTGGACCCTAGTCAGGACAGGAGTATAGGGTGGAGACCATATCAAAGGCCTGGCTAGGTCAATAAAAATAGTTGAGGTTATTAGGCCTTTGTCCATGCCTGTGGCAATAGTGTCAGTCAGCTGTAGCAGGGAAGTGGCAGTGGAGTGGTGTTTTCTAAAGCCAGATTGGAATGGAGTGAGAAAGGAGGAGTCACTAATGTAGGAGGTGAGTTGTTTAGTACTATGTGCTCCTGGAGCTTAGCCAGAGTTGGAAGGAGAGTGATAGGGTGGTAGTTGCTTGGGGAGGAGGGATCTCCCTCTAGGGAGTGGTAGAACTGTAGCATGTTTCAAGCTGTCTAACCCTTCTCTTGCTAGAATGGACATTCTGGCTTAGATGACAATGACTCCTGGCATTTCTTCTGGTCCTGGGGTTGCAGTGCCTTGCAACCAGGGTAAGGACACTGTGGAGTTTCTGTGCATAGTGTGGAACCTCTGTGTATACCATTGCCCCAATTAACTCTGCCTTCCTTCCCTTTAAGCCATGTTCTTGTGTACCGACATACTGTATGTGCTACGATTAGGAACAGTATTGCAACCCTTTGTGTATATCACAAAGAAGTGCAATAAATTAATGTGGTACAAAGTGGTCCTTGTGACCACTTTATGGTACAAATGGGTGACTGTGTATGGGGCCCAAGTTCTTCACTAACAGCCTTAGTATCTGTCCATATGATCAATAATCCTGGACATACCACTGTATGTGTTCTGTCTATATGGAATGTTGTACTGTATTTCAAATATTGTACACTTCGTTGCCAGTATGACTCCAAATTAGTTTACTATCCTATGAAATCTATTTTTTATTTTAATGAATTCCTTCCATTTTTTTATCAATGTGGATAAAGAAAGAGCTATGCTCATCTGTTGTACTTCTATGTTCCAGTAATTAACACAACTCTTTACATCTCATCGAAAAGCCTAGATTAGAACTTTGTGGAATTTTAAAATTCTGTGGAATGGGATTCCGTGAAATTTCCATAATTTCTACTTAAATTCTGCAAATTCAATCAAAAGCAGAATGGTTGAATTCCATGGCCTTTTTTACCACAGAATATGATGTAATCCATTACTGCAGAATAATATTCCACAGATATATGTATATTCTGTGGAAAAATTCTGCAGCCATTTTATGCTAATTACATATAACACACTTATCAAATATCTTAAAAACAGTAATTTAAATGTTTTCTGGATTAAGGACGAGTAATATAATCATGAATTGTGTCCCCTGTGGGTTAAATATATGTTCTTCTGGCTCTTAAATTGGCAAAGTGCATCATCATCCATGAAATAATATTCTGCAGTATTATATATCTGCAGAATAGAATTCTTCATGTAGACTCCTGTTAAATGAGTCACATGGCTGCATTCCACATCCAGAATTTACCCATTTGACTTCTGATCTCTGTACAGATCATACATGTTTTAGAGAAGGAAGGAGCTACTCTGCTGTGTTCTGTGTTGATATAAAAGAAAACTGCATATAAACCTCACAAAATTGTTTTGGTCAATTACTTTCACTTCAGACTTGTAGCAACAATAAAGCATTATTAAAACATAAAGCAATAATATGGAGTGACAGACTTGAAAACACATGTTCATGTGTGTCTGCGGGCATACTCAGTGTACTTTGCTGAGTAGTACAGTAAAATCTTGAGAATCCATAGGCACCATTAGCCTCAGACAAGGAAACAAACACAGATAGTGCCTGATGTACATCATGAACTATTTTTCCCCTTCTTGGATGTGTTATAGTGAGTTTGTGATCTTTTAAAGATGGGTGGGTGCTAAACTAAGAGGCCATGATTGTATGATTGATCCGATTGAGTGTGTATGCATGAGTGCTGGTGTGAAAGATCCTCGTAAGGCTGGTTACCATGATGTGGTACTGAGGCTTATCACAATGTATCCTAACCATTGTGTACCTACAAGCCAGCCAACTTCTGTCTGATTCACATGTGTGTATTTTGATCATTGGCTTACATACCTTGACTTAAATGTGGGTAGGTAATGTTGTGTGGCAGGGCAGCACATCTTTGTTTCTGTTCATGGAGAGGAGGCACTTTCATCACCTATCTAGTACAAGTTTAAAATTCCTGGATACATTCCTGCATAAAATAACTTTAGTCTCGATAGAAACTATAAGATTAATGTTCTGATAATTGACTGCTTGGATTGATGCTGGTTATATGGGTTCAAAAGGAATGTTTTAAAATCAGTCATAATACAATCAATAAAGAATAATTACAGTAAAGGGATATGTATTTATTTGAAGGTGGAATTTGCCTTAATGTGGAATATTTGGGGAACACATGGTTTTACTGATGTTGACAACTGTATGCAACTGATTCTGAACAGAAATGTTGCAGTAAGGAGTGGAACCATGTAAATGGCTGTTTTGTTAAAACAATAACATATCCAAATGATCAGTGGATTACACATTTGTTTTTAGTGTTTGTAATTTCTTGGAATTTGGGAGTGAAAGACATTTTTGTAGAGGGTTTATTGATGATTGTATATATATTTACATATACCCTACTGATTGGGTATATATATATATATATATATATGCACACACACACACACATATATACACATACACACGTATATATATATATATATATATATATATATATATATATATGGGATATGACATGGCCTGGCTGAAGATATCATATTTATCTTCACGAGAGGCCAATGATGTCATGATATCTCACGAGTGGCTAAGCCATGAGTGAGATATCTTGATGTCATGTGGCCTCGTGAAGATAAATATGATATCTTCAGCCAGGCCATGTCATGTTCTGTTTTATAAGTATGTTTTGGGCTTCTGTGCAGCACAAGTCCTCTATGCCTCCCTTTAAGGTGATTTTCTGATGTAGAGGTTTGGAATTCATAGACAGAGATTTTGGACCTCCTGTATCCCAGGTGAGTTAATATGTTTACCCCTCCCCAAGCCTTCCATAGTATGTAAAAGAAAATTCATTTTGAATAAAAGTTATCTGGTTAATGTTGCAATTTGTGGTACTGTTAAATTATGGGTTTCATTTTTTGCCTGTCAGCACTTTTACTTTTTGTGTTGCTTTGAGCGTGGCAGAGCATGGTAGGAGTTAATTGGTGCAGAAGCAGTCTGTGAAAAAAGTGTAAAGAATCTCCTCTTTTTGTAATTTTCCTGTGTTTGTTTGAATGACAGCCATGATCAGGAGAGATGACAACGGCTTAGTCGGAGGTTTCAGAGTAGATTTGAAGCACAAGCAAGCATTGCTATAGCAACACTCGCCTGTGCTTCCATCTAGTACTCAAGCTACTGACTCACTCTTTTGTCATCTCTTTACAGTTGGTGGCTTTTCAAATAAACAGAATAGAATGGGAGTTTTTGTATTTCTTAGTACATAGTGTTTTTGCCACCAGATAAATGATATCACTCGGTCACGCTACAAATGAGGACTAAAACTGAAGGGGCTAGATTTTACACAGTCAGAGGATTAATTCAAATAAAGTGAGTACAATTATGGGAAAAGGACAAAGTTTATAATTTTATAAGAGAGCGCTACTTTCAGTTATTGTGAGGAGATCATTGACACTGCTCGGTAACACTGATAAATGCTGTAAAAGTGAAAGTGACTTGATGAAATGTCAGAACAAATGGTAGGATCAGCCAGATAAGTTTTGATATGACATATAGGAATGTGGAGATAACAGATGGCATATAGGAACATGAGATAACAATGTTATCTTTACTGACCAGTGCAGATATCATTTTTATACTTTTAGTTATCCCAAAACATATGTTGTATAAATATATATATATATATATATATATATATATATATATATATATATATATATGGCTAAGCAGATTTACTGTGTGTTATTATTTCTTTTTCTGCTTGCAGGTTTTGTTACTGTTTTCACTTGCATGTTACTGCTTTATTGTTCTGTGATTCAAGTTTCTGTTGCAGGTATACTTTCTGCTGCATTGACACAGGTTTGCCTACAGGTTTGTTACTGTTTTGTGTTACAGACTACTGCTGTATTCTTTTCTGATTTAAATTGTTTTTGCAAGGTATATCTTTTGTTAAAGTGTTCTGCAGCTTGTGCTAAACGGTTTTATTACTTTTGTACTGCTTTTCCCTATAGCAAAGTGTTTTTTGCAGAGTATATCTTCTGTGAAATTGTTTCAGGTGGTGCTTACAGGTTTTACATTTTAACTATCATTAGGTTAAGCTTTCAGGGCCAATTACAGCAGCACATATGAGATACAGACTGAGGGATAGCGACTGCATTTGTTGTTGGTTGTTTGTTTCTGCTCTTACCTCCTTGTTTCTTTTGTCCGTGAGTCTTCTTTTCTGCAGGGAAGGCCGAACCACCCATCCACATCTTTAACCACCACATGCTACAACATTCTGCTCTCCTTTTATAGAGTAGCACAGTCATGACATTTCCTGTCGTAAAGCAGGAAGGGAGGAACAGAGGAGTATCCACACAGTGGCCTCACTTACAGGGCACAATTAATTTAACTTGTTATAAACATATATATAAAAACAAACAGAATAAAAACATATAAAAATGTATCTTTTACTTTTGTTTTCCTTCTAATTACTCGGACCAGGTTATGAACTCAGTAACTTAACCGAATGGATATTATTAACTGCAGGTACTGCGGAACACTTTCAAATGGGCAGTTATACAAGATTTGAGGATCCTGTCTGACATGCTGGATCATCAGAGTTCTAGGGATCAGCTCCATGCAGCTTGGGCAGAGACTACATGCCTCATATTGCAAATTCATGAGGAAATATATTAGAACCGCCTCCATTTCCCCAACACCCAACTGAAGCACCTCGACTGCAGATGGTAGTTGGTCTGGGAGGTTGACAGGTGGTTAGGAGAGGAAAATCAGGTGTCCCATCACTCAATGTTCACCAGTGTATCACCTCCACAAACTATATAAAAACTACAAACAGGTAACTGCCTCTATCTCAGAAATCAAACAAAGGGCAGAGGACACTGCATAGTTGGACACAGCAGCAGAGGAGCTAGCACTACAAACTCACCCAAAACAAGGACCAAAACAAAAAAAAGCAAAAGGAAATTCTAAGCACTTCTGATCATATGAGACTCCATGATTCAGGGACTTGATAACTACCTCCTACTGGGGGTAATGTTCAGCAGTCTCCCAGGTACATTAGTGTGGAGAGACACTGATCACATTGTTAAAATCACGAAAAGCAGGAGAAAACATTGACATACTGGTACACATAGGTAGGGATGTAAGTTTGTCATGGATGAGGTTTTAATGACTCATTGTTTGTTCATGAAATCATTAGTAAACAGTAGTAAATGTTGTGGAACTGTCATCATTGCTACATTCTGATGACACCAGTGAAAGTCATGGAAATCCAGAATAAAGATCAAATGTCAAGGAATCAATGCGTGTATGACTGCCATGACAAACTTACATTTCTACACATAGGGACTAACAATCTTGTCAGCTGGTCAGTTGTGGAGCCCAAGGAACACCTAACCAGGCTGGGAGATAAACTGTCATCTATTTCATCCAGCATCTCCTTCTCTGAGATCCTAACAGTCTGGGAGAGGGGCAGATGGATGAAAGGTCAGAGAAGGGGGAGATAAACATGTGGCTCAAGGGCTGGTGCCAGGAAAAAGGATACAAATTTGTAAGCAACTGGCAAGAGTTTTGAGAGCGAAAGTTCTTTAAATTCAATGGGCTGCATCTGACTAAGGAGGAGTCAGCATTGGGGCAGAAGTTTGATGTCTTTGCAGAATATTTAAACTAGCAAATGGGGAGAGGGTGCAGCACCTGATACATTAAATGGGAAGAACCTCTCCCTCATCTAGTGATTAAAGAGGAGTTCACATGTTTATTCTTCTTTTGCATTACCAGGTAAGGAAAAGATCTTGCTCCCATATGATATGCAGAGGAAAGCTGGAACTCGCCCCTACAACTATCACACCTGAAATCTGGCCAATGGAAAATCAAGTACACAAATGCCTGTAGCCTGGAAAACAAGATCCCAGACCCAGAGGCAACAATGACAGAGCTAAACTGAACACTGTAGCCTTTAGTAAGATATGGTTCACCAGTAACCACACTTGACATACTTCAATACCAGCTTTGTACTGTTCAGAAGAGACCAAGGTGCAAAGGGGGCTTTATGTCAATGAAGATATCAAAGAAACAGAAATTCAGAATACACATAAGGAACCAAAAGAACTGTGGGTCACCCTGGAAACAGGAAATGGGACAGACATATGAACTGGTATTGTCTACAGGCTTCCAGACCAGGGGAAGGACATAGACAACTTACTGTTAGAAGATATACAGAACATGAAGTTAAAGGGAGGTTCTGATAATGGGAGGAACATTCACCAGAACTAGATACATAGTGGATTCCTGCAGGGAGGGCCTCAAACAATTAGTACAACAACCCACAAGAGACAGGGCTATCCTGGAACTAGTACTGAATAATGGGGAAAGGATCACAGATCTCGAGGTAGAAGGCCACCTGGGGACAGTGACCATCACATGGTATGTTTCAATTTAGAAACTCGAACTAAATCATCCCATTCCAAGGCAAAATATGTGACTTCAGAGGAGCAGACTTTGATACATAGAATTTGATGGCAGTTAAGTACCGCTTGGCCCACCTAGTCTGTCCATTCTCTATCTAACAGATAAGCTGCAGAACCTAGTTAACCAACAGCCTACTTCCTCCTACCCCCACTAGAATTGCCTTATGTCTGTCCCATGCATTCTTGAATTCTTCCACTGTTTTTGACTCTATGATCTCCTCAGGAAGGCTGTTCCATGCACCTGCAACCCACTGTGTGAGAAATACTTCTTACATTACCTCTGAGCTGTCCCCCATCTTCAAATTTTGCCTTCTTGTTCTTGCACATCTCTTTTCTGAAATATGCTACCCTCTTGGAATTTGTTGATTCCTTGAGGTATTTTAAAGTTTCTGTCTTGTCCCCTCTCTCCTTCTTTCCTCGAGGCCATACATCTTAAGCTCCTTTAGTCTTTCTTCATATGTCTTCTGGTTTAGACTGTGCACCATTTTGGTTGCCCTCCTCTGGACAGTCTCACACTGTCTATTTCTTTGCTGAGATGGGGTCTCCAGAACTGCACACAGTACTCAGATGTGATCTTACCAACCTATCTGTTCAGAGGGCCAACAACTTCCTGTTTTCTACTGGTGATGCCTCTCCCTATGCATGCCAGTATCACCCAGCCCTCCTTACTGCCTACTCACATTGCTGGCCAACCTTTGGGTCATCTGATGACTATCTCCAGGTTCCTTACCATTTTTATTGTTGTCAGTATCTCATTCCCGCTGTATACTTTTCCCTGGGTTTTCTTTCCCAGGTGCATTACTTTGCTTGTTTGTGTTGAATCTAAGCTGCCATACATTTGACCATTCCTCCAACCTTGCCAAGTCCCTTTTCATCCTTTACACACCACCTTGCGTATCAACCTGTTGCAGATCTTGTGTCATCTGCAAGAGAAATACTTTCCTTCCAGTCCCTCTGCAATGTCACTTATAAAGACATTAAAAGGACCGCTCCAGTACTGAACCCTGTGGTACCCACTAGTAACCCCATTTCTTCACCATGGACTCCATTTACTATAATCCTCTGTGTCCTGGTGTCCAGCCAGTGTTTTACCCAGGCTACTACCTGGGACCCACTCCCAGGCTGGACAATTTGTTTATTAATCTTTTGTGTGGGACTGTATCAATGCCTTGTAAAGTCTAGGTAGGCCATGTTTACAGCACCTCCCTGGTCGACTACTTTGGTCACCCAGTCAAAGAAATCAATTATATTTGTCTGACATGCATCTTCCTGCAGTGAATCCATGCTGCCTTGCTTCCTGTGCCCCACTGGCCTAGGTACTCAACATTTCTTTCCTTCAGAAGTGATTCCATCATTTTCCCTACCACTGAGGTCAAACTGACAGGTCTGTAGTTTTCTGCCTCTGTCTTGCTCCCACTTTTGTGAAGGGGAATCACATCCACCCTCCTCCAGTCCTCAGGTACCACAACATCCTCCCACAATTTATTAAAAGGGTAGTCAGTGGTGTTACTAGTTCTTCTAGAATTCTGGGGTGAATCCCATCAGGCCCCTCCTGGATAGATGCAGACCATAACACCAGTATAGGCCTGCAGTTAGCTCTGCAACACTTTCTCAACCAGTCATTGAATTTCATTGTGCAGAGCACCCAGTCCTCATCCATGCCATAGACATGTAGCACTTCTGAGAAAGTTACAGTGTGCCATCTAAGGCCCCTCCCAACTCTACAAAGTCCTGTTACACTGCTCTGATCCCATTCTTAGCCAGGTCATTTGACCCTAGGTGGATAATGACATCTAGCTCACTCCCCTTGCAGCTGCTCCCATGATCCTGAGGATTTATTTCCTGTCCCTCAAGCCATGGCACTGGTCAGGCACCTTACCTCCTTTCCTCTCCTCCCCAGTTCTATCCCCTAACAATTGAGTCCCCCACTAAGAATTGTTTCCTTCCCTGTGGGGTCCTGTGCCACCCTCCTTTGGGTCTCCATTGTGGGGTTCCCAGCATCCTCCTTGGTCTCCACTGTGGTGCCTCCATAGAGGAACCATACTCTGGCAGAGTGAGAAATGAATTGTGGACAGGCACAACTGGGGTGCACCTCTGTTCCAACACCTCACACTCCCTGAGCCCTCCATGGTCCAACCACTCCTCTTTCTTGGTAACCTCTGAGGTAGTGGCAGTGTCCTGGTGGTCCCTTGGTGGGAGGAGATTTCCAGAATCCCTGCCAGGCCAGCATGGAGATGAACAACCTCCTCCCTCAAACCAGAGAGGTGCATGCAAATAGGAAACAACGCAGTCTCAGAATGTCTCCTGGAAGACTGCTGCTCCACAGCCACTAAATTGTATCACTTCCTACATGTCTGTGTCCTTCCTGTTACAGATGCTTTTCTTTTTTTTTGTTCTTGTTTTAGTGTGTCAAGGTTTGTGAGTGTCTCTTCCCCTATTCAGTGTGCTGTGCCGTTAAGGATATGAACAGGTGTATGTTGTTAGCAGTTTTGGGGAAGTGATGTCAGAACCCCTGCTATAAAGGAAATTATGTGCTTGGGGCAGGTGGGGTGAGGGCAGGGTGAGTCACGAGTAAACCTGTGCCCTCCAGAAACAATCAACTACAACTCTGACCCTCCACCCAGGGATTGTCTTCCTTTCTTTCAGACACCAATCTGACAGAGGTTAAGAAACAAGTCTAGTTACAAATGACTGCAAATATCTCCAAGCTACAGTTCCTCCTGACAAATTAAAGTTAAACTAAGACAAGTCAACCTAAAAACAGAGAATCAATACTAGCTACTTACATAGGTCCAAAAAGTAATAATTCAATTCAGTGTAGTCTAGTAAATAACCACCTTGATTTAAGGAAGCTTTGGCTGCGTTCTCTTTCTCTGTCTAAGATGGCCAACAGAGTTAAGCTAACCCTAACAAGAAGGCGTACAGGTGAGAGGGTACAGCAAAGTGGCCAAGCATTAATGATTCAATACTTGAAGTAACATCCCATTGTGTTAGGGAGAAAAGCAATGGCAAAAGGAGGAAAACACTTTGGTTCTCAAAACAGCAGCAGAAAAGATCAGAGCCAAAGGTTGGCCTTCAGGAAATATAAGGGAACTCAGCGGGACAAATATAGGGAGGCATTCCAAAGTTTCCTAAGGAAGCAGGAAGGCATAGAAACATAAAAACTTAGACTTTGATGGTAGATAAGGACCACTTGGCCCACCTACAGTAGTCTGCCTATTCTCAGCATTGGATAAGCTGCAGATTCTAGTTAACCAACAGACTGCTTCCTGCTACACTTTACTATAATTGCCTTATGTCTGTCCCTTGAATTCTTGAATTCCCCCATATTTTGACCCGACTTCCCTCAGGTAGGTGGTTCCATGCATCCACCACCCTCTCTGTGAAAAAATACTTTCTGACATTGCCCTGAACCATCCCTCCTGTCTTCAATCTGTGCCCCTTGTTCTTGCACATCTCTTTCTCTCAAAGATGCTCCTGTCTTGGACTTTGTTGATTTCCCTGAGGTACTTGAAAGTTTCTATCATGTCCCCTCTCCCTCCTTTCCTTAAGAGTATACATATTAAGACCTTTCAGTCTCTCCTCATATAGCTTCTGTTGCGGACCCTGCACCATTTATTTGCCCTCCTCTGGACTGCCTCCAGTAAGGCAGGCAAAGACCCAAACTGAGGAATCACTAGCACAAACAGTAAAAGAAGGGGACATGACTTTCTATAGACACATTAGAGAAAGGAAACAGTCCAGAGGGTGTATTGCTAAGATCAAGGGGATAAGGGGAATGTGTGGAGGAGGAACAAGAAAAGCATCTATCCTAAATAGATACTTCTGCTCACTTTTACTGAGAGGAAGGTAGGGCAGGGCCCACAGCTCAACATGATGGACACAGGGAGGACATGTGCACAAGTCCTTTCACAAAGAAAGGTCCTACAAGAGCTCACTAAGCTCCAGGGTGGACAAGGCAATCGAACCTGATGGCATACATCCCACGTACTAAATGAGCTAAAAGCGGAACTAGCAGAACCATTAACAGAACTGTTTAATGAGTCTCTAAGCACAGGAGAGGTCCAAGAAGACTGGATAAGGACTCATGTGATCCGCTCCACAAGAGTTGCAGCATGGAGGAAGCAGGGAACAACAAACCAGTCAGTCTTACCTCAGTAGTGACAAGATTATGGAGGCACTCCTTAAGGAAAGGATAGTGCAATACCCTGTAATCCATAGGAGCACAGTATCCAAGACAGCATTATTATTTGACTGGGTATCCAGAGTGGTGGACCAACGGGTTGCAGTTGATGTCACCTACCTTGACTTCAGCAAAGCTTTTGATACTGTTCCACATAGAAGATTGACTAATAAGCTGGGTAGGCTCGGGGTGGGTCAGAAGTAGGTCAACTAGGTGGCAAAGTGGTTGGTGGGCAGAACAGAAGTGGTGGTAAATGGTATACAGTCAGAAGAGATGCAAGTCACAAGTGGGGTACCTCAGGGATCAGTCCTGGGTCCCTTCCTCTTCAATATCCTCATCAGTGACATTGCAGATTGACTGGAGGGTAAGGTCTGCCTATTTGCAGATGACACCAAGATCTGCAACAGATTAGATGATCCAGATGAGGTAACCAGAATGAGAAGATCAGGAAAATTGGCAAAATGGTCTGAAGAGTGGAAACTTGGTTTTAGCAAAAAGTGCAAGATCTTGCACATGGAGAAGAAACCCTGAAGTTACCTATAGGTTGGGAGGGAGTTGCTGTCAGTCACAAGGGAAGAAAGAGACTTGGGCATCATCATCAGAGATAACCTGAAATCATCCAAGCAGACCACTAAAGCAGTTGATAAGGCTAGAGAGATGTTGTGGTGTATTAGTAGGGGTATCACAATTTGTAAGAGGAGGTAATAGTCCCACTTTACAAGACAGTAGTTAGGCCCTTCTGGCATACTGTGTGCACTACTGGAGGCCACACCTGCACAAGGACATTAACAAAATGGAGGCAGTCCAGAAAGGCAACCAAAATGGTGCAAGAACTGCATCAGAAAACATATGAGGACAGATTAATGGAACTCAATTTGTATACCCTAGAGCAAAGGAGGAGAGGTGATATGATCAAAACATTCAGACATCTTAAGGGCATTAACAAGGTGAAAGAGTCTAACAAGTTTCAATATAAGAAAAATAGAAGGACAAGGGACACGGCATAAGATTAGAGGGAGGCCAATTAAGGAGTAAAGAGAGGGCGTTTTGTTTCACAGAAAGGGTGGTGGGATGCATGGAGCGGCCTACCTCAGGAAGTGGTGGATATGAATACAGTGCAGGGCTTCAAACAGGCATGCGATAGGCATAAGGGAGCAATACAGATGAGTATGAACAAATAGGCCATTGACAGTAAGAGCCTATGGCACATTCACAGAGTAGAAAAAATGGGCAAACTGGATAGGCCTTGCAGTCCTTATGTGCAGGCAACTTCTTTGTTTCTGTATATATATATATATATATATATTCATTGCAAAAAAACTGTGTTAATGCAACGGGTTTTCACAGCAACAAAAGTGAGGAAATTTGACATTAGGCTTTTCAACCCTAACTCCAGCTTCCCTCCCCAACCCCACCGCCTCCCCCACTGGTGGCACACACACACACACACACACACACACACACACACAGGCACAAACATAGACACACACGCACACACAGAACACACAACTATGGGGGCAGTACAAGGCAAGACATCCTATCACAGACAGACACCATAACGCGCAGAAATTACATTCAACTTCTTAAACATACCACAACAGGCATCCATCATCCATATTTCACCAACTGTATCAGTTCTTGTGCCATTCCAGTCCCTATATGTTGCACAGACTCCTACATAACAGCATATTACAGAAACTAATGCATATGCGTTGTTTGGACTGTGAACCCATTTAGTCTACTACTGTGTTATCAAGTAGTCAATATCTGCATAAAAGCATAGCAGTGTGCCATTACTAATAGTTGTCATTTTGCATGAAAGCATACTGCACACCTCCACTTAATTAGTTGTTACTGTGATTACTAGTGTGAATTTCTAAATAATATGGCAGTTATGTGACTAGTACTTGCGCCACTCACTGCACAAGTTTGATTGACAATTGACAAGGAGCAATTACAACACAGGTTGTAATGCATAATTAACATTGGAGAGTTGTAATCCATTTCTGCAAACCAGTTATTCAGGCATAAAAAATGTTCACTAGTAATTATAGTATGTACACTTGGGTGTGTGTTATTCCATGCATTCAGTATTAGATTGATTTCACAGTTGAAAAATATTAAACATTTTATAGGGGCTCATAAGTAAGTTTCATATCAACTTAAGGCCAGTACAGGAGTCTTCTATTACGGCACATTGAGGATCTCCCCAACAATTTTAACATATACAAGTCAGCACTGGTTGCTTAATTCAATATGGTTCAAGTTTGAGACTTGTACTAGCTGAAGTGGACATAAATGAACATGGCCTTATATAGTCAGTTTAAAGAGCTGCTGCCTCCTAAAAACTCTAGAAGACAATATTTATGTACACTTCAAATTGTATATCATACAGCTTCTCTGTTTATCCTGCCCTTTATTTATTAATTACTGAGCAGGGCTACAAACAGTAGTGAGAAACAAATATTGTGACATACTTGGAATTGAAACTGGGCCCCTGAATACCATCGCAATGCTCTAACTACAGAGCTACAGGCTGAGACAGTTGGATCTGGGGTTCCTGGACACACATCCTTTTCCTAGTATTGCATATCCTGCAACTAGGAATCATCAAGATGACAATTAGATGTGTTTGTGCGTATTAGCTACTGCTTAGCAATTAAATCACAAATTGTAGTGAAAGAAATAATCTGACCTAGTGGAACTGAACCCAGCCCCCAGAATACCATCTTTGTGCTCTAACCACTAAAGCTACAGGTTCACATGCTGGACTTGGGGTTTATGGACACATTTCCTTTCTCTGGCACTTCAAATCCTACAACTAGGAACAATCAAGATAAAGATGATTTTGGTGCAGTAATTAGCACTGCGTTACACTAAATTGCAAACTGTAGTGAAAGAAATAATTTGACTTACTGGAAATTCAACCAGCACCCTGAGCAGCATCCAAGTGCTCTAATGATTGAGCTACTGGCTCAAATGTTTAGATTTGGGGTTCCATAGACTCTTCCTTTCCCTGGTATTGCACATCCTGTAGTGAGGAACAATCAAGATGACAATTAGAAAAGTCTAATTGTCATCTGAGCAGAGTTAGAAATTCATGGTATTCCTGTCTATTTTGTGTACCAGTTTTCATGTTGCAATGCCATTTCATTATACTGGTATTCTGATGTGAGAACTACTCCAGCATATTTGTTGATCTATTGTTTAATCTATAGCACTACTCTTTTTGATTTGTGGAATCCCAGACTCTGATGCAGAATACTAAATTTGGGGTTTGGTATTCCAACTGCCACACCAGATTATTATGTTTGCTTGCACGCATGTGCAAGAAACATAGTGCCATCATCCGAGTTTTCCAGAGGTGTGCAGCCTCTTCCAATTCAGTCAGTGTGTTTGCAGGCACGGTCGCAGTGTGCCAATCACTGCTCCAGCTGTCTATGACAGCTGAAAATGCAGTGGCATACAGTTGAAGGAGCTCCACTTCAGTGAGCAGAGCTCCCCTGCTCAACATGCATGCACTCATATGCGTGCTGGCGCTCCCCCCACTCACATACTGTAAGCCGGCCAGGGGTGCCCAATGCCCCATCAGCTCCATGCCCTCCAAAAAGCTTTCCTGGTGCCACACTGGAGCCCACCCCAGCGTGGCACAGCTCAGGCGGGCCGACAGGGATGCCCAATCCCCATCGGCTCCAACCCCCCAAACAGCCTTACAGCTGCCACGCTGAGAACCCACCCCAGCATGGCACAAGCTCAAATGGCTGATGGGTGCCCAATCCCATCGGCTCAGCCTCCCCAAACAGCCTTTCCAGCTGCCATGCTGGGAGATCACCCCACATGGCAAACATCCAGCGTCGTCTTAGTAATAAAAAAAAAAAAATGTAAATTAAAAGCGGTCCCTCACAGTCTCCCTGCCCCCACCGCACCCACCACTGTGCACCCTGCCTCCCCACCCCCACCCATACTTACCTCCAGAGTCTGGCGCGATGATCTTGATTGGACCCAAGAACACGTCTGCCTCTTCAAAGCCGACCCATGAACTGAGGAAATGCCGTAAGCTGTTTAATGTAATAGATAGTTTTTCAACTTTGCTGCATATCTTTGGCATTTTTTGAATTTTGCACCAGATTTTCAACATTGGGTTTTGGGACCCCTTCTCATGAATGCTGTCACTGTCATGGCGTTACTCAGGCCCAAAGGGTGATTTTGCAGCCACTGCACGAAATCACCTTTCCAGAATGATTAATGAAACAACATTGCCAGTGTTCATAAGGTGGGCTCTAAAAGCCTATTTTAAAATTTTGTGGGAAAATTCTAAAATGATTGTTTCTGATGCATTGCGCTGGTTCCTACACATGCTCGTAAGTTCATGAATTTTTCAATATTTTCCTCCAGATTTTCAACATTGCCATTTTACCACACCTTCTTATGGGCAGTACAGCTGTCATTTTTCATCTCACCCAAAATGTGTTTCCTTATAGCGCTATCGTGCCAGTTGGTGTGCAAAATCAATATACGGGACACATTAAGAAAATCACAGTGACACTGTCCATGAGCAGAGGTCTTAAAATGGCTATGTTGAAAATTTGGTGAAAAATTCCTAAAATGACTGTTTTACAATCGTGCGTTGCAGAGTTCCTACCCATGCTTGTAAGTTCGCAAATTTTAAATATTTTCACTCAGATTTTCAACATTGCCATTTTATCACACCTCCTTATGAATAGTATAGTTGTCATTTTTCATCTTGCCCACAATGTGTTTCTTCCATGTAGCGCACAATGGCGCGGTCGGTGTCTTGAAATCAATGTATGGGACACGTTAAGAAAATCACAGTGATGCTGGTCATGAGCAGAGGTCTTAAAATGGCTGTGTTGAAAATTTGGTGACAAACTCCATACAATGACTGTGTTATGAGTGAGCATTGTGCAGTTTCCACACACCCTCGTAAGTTCATGAATTTGTAATATTTTCAGTCAGATTTTCACCAGTGGCATTTTCCACCTCCTTATGAACAGTACAGCTGTCATTTTCCACACCATGGCCGAAATGTGTTTTCACACTTTAGCACAGAAACGCGTGTCGCTGTGGGAAATCATTGTTCGGGCAGATAAAGAAAATCACACTGACACTGTTCACGGTTGCAGGTCCCAAAATGCCTGTGTTAACAATCTGCTGTAAAAAATCCCCAAATTAGTTACATTACGGGTGTCGCGAGTACAGTTTCTATGCACATTGCGACTTCAACAGTTTTTTAAGATTATTAGCAGATTTTCAACATTGCCATTTTTTTTACACCTCCCCATGAACAGTACTGCTGTCATTTTTCCCATCCTGTTCGAATGTGTTTTGCACCTGTGGTGCCAAATGCCATAGTCGCTGTGCAAAAGCAGTTTCGGCTAACAAACTGATATTGCCACTGTTCATGAGGTGGGGTCACAAAAAACCATGTTGAAAATTTGGAGAAAAATACCAACGAATGCCTGAGGCGTTAGGTTTTCCGACCATAACAACGCCCACCCTGTAGAGAATGACAGGCATCAGGGTGTGACTTGGGATTCTTGCCTGTCATGCTCATACCATTTCCACCCCACCCACCCTGCAGCCAGTGAGAGGCATCAAGGTGTGCCTCAGACTCTTCAGGCCCAAACTTCACCCCATTCTCCTATACACACCTATCTCACTTTATTTCCTGATGGAATGGGGTGCGCGCAGAACCAAAGACCCCAAGGCACACCGTGACACTTGTCAGTGTCTGCAGGGTAGGTGTGAGTGAAATGGCATGGTTGTTATGCCTGATGACCCAAAGGCACACCCCAATGCCTATCAGTCTCTGCAGGGTGGTGGTGGGGTTGGCTTCAGTTCAATACTTACGCTGCCATTCCTATTATGCAGCTCTGTAACTTCTACACTACCAATGCCTGACAAATGCTTGTTTTTGTTTTGTTTTATTTGTATTCCTGCTGAGGAAATATGCATGAACAAGGATTATACAATGGCAATAAAAATGCTGACCTTTGATTGGTTAGTCTGGAAATGAACCCGTGATGTTATCCAGCACAACATCACGGATCTAGTCAGCACACACACCACAGCAACTGTACAAAATCACTCCACACACCCCTCATGTGGCATGGCAGAATGCTTGGTTAACTCCGATTCTGCACCTGCCATCAGTGCGCCACTCACTTGCTGCCAGATGCCAGCAGCACAGACAGTAACAAGAAGCTCCTAGCCCTCCTCTCAATGTGTCTCAAAGTGGAAAAATCTTTTGAATAAAAAAAAAAACCATCATTCTTGACAACATTTCCATTCCCGCGTGGCAGTACGAGGCGCATTCAAACAACCACGCTTGTCACTGCCTGCAGAAGATGCTAACTTCCCACTCGATGTTTCTGGCGAAAAAAAATAATTTCATAGTAAAAAAAAAACAACAAAAAAAAAACAAAACCAAAGGAGTCATTCCGCCAGCGGTCCACGCTCTGCCCGTACATTTGTATTTTGCAGTCTGCTGTGCTCCTTACATACCTGCTGTAAGTGAATGTACTTCACCACAACACTTGCAGATCAGTACCAACAGTTTCAGCTCATCGCACATCACAATCTTTCCTGGCCGGGGGCACGGGTAACCATTATCGCAGATCACAATCTTTTCTGACCTCGGCAGCGTGTGGGGAAGCATGGGTAACCATTTTAAACAACCCGTACTGCATAACGGTGGGGGTTCACAAAGCTAAATGGAAACATCAAATTTGGATTAAAAACTGCTGACATAGCGGCTCAGTTAAACTTGATGAAAAAAAAGATACAAGTGTCGTGTGTGTGTGTGTGTGTGTTGGGGGGACAGAAGAAGCAAATGTGGCACCACCACCTGCTGGGCAAACAATAGAACTGCACTACTTTTTCAATATGATTCCTACTCAATGAAAAAATCAGTCAAACAACACATTTTAAACATAATCTCAATCTATTTTTATTTCATTTTACAAATGAGCCATTGTATAATAGCAATAATGCACTCCAGTGTGTGTGTTGTGCTGAGATAATGTCACTTCTGGGGTGATTAGCCACACTAAATATGCGGCCTCATACCTAATTACCCCAGGCGTGATGTTATCCCAGCACAACCACACCTCTATGCATTAATGTAAATATCACCATTAGAGTTTATATGCACAATTGTCCCACTTGCTTTCATAATCTTTTTTATGTCATCACAGGCTGTTGCCATGGGAATAACAATAATGGCACAAGCAGAACATTATGGCATCAGGTGAAGAGTAAGCAATAGGAACTGATGAACACTCACAGAAAAAGGATTCCATTTGCATGCATATAACTTCAGTAGTAAAGAAGGAGAGAAGCAATACAGAACTAAAGTGAAGTAAGTGCTGACCTGTGTCCAAATAGACTGCTTTTCAGAGTTCTCCTAGAGGCATTGGCTGCTGTTTAAAGAGCCTATCTCACCATTGGGAAATCATAGACTCATAGAATCATAGAATCTTGAAGGCAGAAAAGGACCATACTGGCCCATCTAGTGTGCCATTTTTTCCCCTATACCTCCCCATCCCTGCCAGCCCCAGCCCTCCCACAGTACTCAGCCACATGCTTATCCCATGCCCTCTTAAATTCTTCCATTTATTTAGCCCCATCACTCTGTCTGGTAGTCTGTTCCAGGGCTCCACCACCCTCTCTGTGAAAAATGCCCTCTCACATTGCCCCTGTATCTTTTTCCTTGCAGTCTGATGCTGTACCCTCTAGTTTTGACCCTCCTTCCTCTTAAGTAAACCCTTTTCTCCCACTTTATTGAGCCCCTTTACATATTTAAAGTTTCAATCATGTCTCCCTTTCCCTCCTTGTCTCCAGCGTGTGCAGATCCATCTCCGTATACCTCTGCTCATATGACTTGCCCTGCATACCTTTCACCATTGTGGTTGCCTTCTCTGATCCCTCTCCAATTGATATATATCCTTGTGGAGATGTGGCCTCCAGAACTGAATCCCATACTAAATGAAATGTATGATTCAGACTCAATTCAGAGTGTAGTTCATACTGTACATTGTCTGTATTTCTTTCCACTTTATTGCCAAGCATTGTTGCATGAAAACAAAATTAATGTCCCAACTGTTGTGGCTGATTTTTGACCTGTCATCATAATCCTCAGCTTATGACATCTTAATTAGTTCCACATCAATAGGTTTTGATGTTATTAACAGATCTGTGATTTCAAATGTAAACAAACCCTAGAGCAGACAATGCAGAGGTCCCTGTTTTCATTCAAATACTAATGTTCTGCATCCTCAGGGCTGAACACAAGATGGACCAGACAAAGACATCTGATCGGAGCTCTCCAGCAGGTCACTAGGACACACTATGGAGCTTAGCTTTGGTAAATTCTGTAGATAACACTAAGAACAAGCACTTCTTCTCTCAGAGGGTGGTGTACATATGGAACAACAAACCAAACAAGTGAGACTTAGACAAAGAGGAAAATCTTGGGTACAGGCCTTTGGGGCAGTATTGGAGGGCTACTGCATCATAACAACATGGAACACGCTCGTGCATGTGTGTCACCCAAACATCACCAGTCAGGAAGTGGCCATGGCTTTGAGATCAAGACCAGAGGAGAGCAGATCTTGACTGAAAAAAACCCCATAAAAGTAAGGGCTATTATGCGATTCTTTTAACTTTGCATAGTGGACCATACACAGTAAAGGCAATATATGGTCTACTATCTATGCCAAGCATATGTAACTATCTCGAGGTTGCCATGTTGATGAACCTCTTGAGCTGCACTCTTGAGGTTCAAGCGGTTGCCACGGCAACCTCTCGACTAATACATATGCTTGTTATAGATTGTTGACTATACATTATCCTCTATAAAATGAGCAAAATTCTAGTTACATCAGTGATAGTTTCAAAAGTCAAGCAATGGAGACAATTCCTAGTTACATCAGTAAAATTCTCAAACGTCATTAAATGGATTCAACTTTTAGAGTGGGAGATTCAAAAGTTATACAGTGGATGCAAGTCCTAGTTGTTGTTAATATCAGAGTGTTCTGATATTTCTAGACAATATTCTGTCTTCAGGATCAATAATTCAAAGTTGAACTTATCTGCAGCATTTCAAGTAGTTTTATGTTACTCTTCATCCAGTTTTGGATAAAGCTGATGTTAGACATAGGAGTACATTATGGATTGATTACATTCAGTCTCACAATCATGCCCAGACACATTTATAGCTGAAGTTTACAAATTGGTCATAATGAAGTCAGTGTCTGTAAAATTGGAATTAGCTATGTCCTAGCTTTGAAAAACTGGACATATAGGAAGCTTGCTTATGTCCAAAGCTGTACAATACAAAATATTTACAGAACATAGGTTTTGTATAGCTGCCACCCTCCCATGCCTATGAAGACAGTATAGGCCTTAAGTCAAAGTACAGTTGGAAGAACAATTTTGCTTACCAAGGAATTACTTGGTACCAAGGGTTGTTCTGTGGGTAATGAATCTCAATAACTTAGTACATGTTTGCACTGCATAAACATTCACCCCTGCTTTTGAATCAGAAGGCAGGGGGTCAACCTGGAGAACCTTGAGTTCCTTCTGTCTTTACCATGATAAAGCATTAGTTGCTGAGATATTTCAGAATTAATAAAATAAAATAAAAAATAAAAAGTAATCATTGTGTGTCATAATGGAAAAGAACAAATTGGGTTTTCATTAAAAGTAATGTTGCTTAAGATATGTATATTCAGAAAAGTAACTACGAACTCGCCAAGTTTGTGTGGTTGCTAGACTTTTAATGTAGTACTTGGTCTATGAGGCAGTATACCACAGTGGTTAAAGGTACTAAGTTGCAAACCTGGAGTCCTGGGTTTGAATCCTATCAGCCCTCACTTGCATACTGTGTGATCCTGAGCAAGTCACTTAACTTCCTTGTGCTCCCTGGTCACAGCTGGAAACAAGCGCTGGCTTAGTGTGCCTTTCCTGGTTAAAACAATTTCCCTTTCCCTAATAATCACAATTGGGAAAAACAGTTTACATATGCAATTTCTACTGTAGTGCAGTTTGTTAAACAGTAAACATCTTTCTTTCATGATTTTAAAATTGATAACCGGAGAAGCACACTAAGCTGAGAACTCATTTCAAATGCAACCTGGAGGAAAGAAGGAGAAACACAATTATAAACAAAATACAGCCAGCCTGGCGATGTGGTTACAATGGTGATGACAAACATCATAAGTTGAGTGCAGAACAAACAAAATGGTAAAACATTGTATATGGAGGACAAAACAATTAGCATACATGGATGTGATATTGTCCTAAATCATGTAAAGTATATGGTTAATCTTGTAGACTGCTATGTGACCTTTTCTCTGGACCTCTCCCTTCAATTCATCTGTCAAACAGTAGTACTAGCTACCTACTAATGGGAACAAGCAAGCTTCATCTTAATATTGTCAGGCGTTCCAGTCAACAGTAGGCAATTAAACTTAGTTCTTGCAGACCAAGGACTAGAAAACTGGCTCCATGAAACATCTGCAAATACAATAGCATCATTAATTTCTAATTAGGATAAATTTTAGCGGTATCTCTAGAAATCTTGGGCAAGCATTTTTGCCAACACAACTGCTTCTAAATTTACTGAACAGGTAAATTGTATGTACAAATGTTTTGAACATCTAGGGTTGAGCCCTGGAATGACACATGGTGCTTGCATATAAAAGAAATAACATAAAGGTACCTTGTGCCACACTGCACTATTCCTGATTTTGTGCACAGCCTGCACCATAAGCTGGCAACCTCGCAACTCAGGCTTACAATGTATTTACGCAGATGCATGGGTGCACCATGGCAGACAGGGCCTTGTGCAACAACAGTGGAGCAGTACACCTAATTCCAGATTTTGAAGAATCCCCAATGGCTCAGGGCTCACAGGGGCTTAGACCAGCCATAGCTGGTCTAACAGTCCATGTGCCACCATGGTCAGGACAGGTGGGACAGTCAAAGGTATCCTGTAGCACTGGTCAGCCACTAGCTGCAGTCTGAAGCAGGCATGGGTCTGCCTGGGTAACCCAGGACTTGCATTATAGCCCCAAGAGGCATCTCCACTGTTGGGCACAGCCATGGTCTGACACCCACAGAAACAGATACATCCTGTTACTGGTATACGTAAGTGGGCCATGTACCATAGTGGCCATCACCTACTGCCAACCCACCACCATTGTACACAATGGAACAACCACCAGCATCTCAGAATCACATTGGCAGCGTGATTGTCCACTGTGCAGATCCCAGTGTACTATCAACACAGCAGGTGTTGCTCCAGGTTATACTGAACTGCATTGGCATCTACTGTGTACCTTGTGCATTCCCCAACCTATTCCACAGCACTGAACAGTACCCAGTAACACCTGACAGGTGACTTGCATACCATATGCTGGCCTACCTGCCCTACCAGTATGGATGCAGTGGCATACAGTACAATGTGGAATGAGGTCTGGGGCACCCAGAAATGCACACAGACACACTGATTCACCAGTACACACAGCAGTGGAGCAAGCAGCATGGCATGCTTTTGTAGAGACACACTCCCATTCAATCAGGGTGAGGCACCATCAAACAGAAACTCCTCAGGAGTCTCTACCAGCATCATCATCCACTCCCCTATCATCCATGCCTCAGGGGACAGCTCTGCACAGGTAAACATCATTACAGTCTCTACAGCCTCCACAGGGATTTTGCATGTTAGTCGATCCAGACAGTTTATACTACATATCAGTGTCTCACCTCAGCTGCAGCCTGCACAAAGCCTGGCACTTTAACTGCATCAGACCTGGTAGTATCTCTCACCTGCACTGATCATTATCATTCAAGTTCTCCCTCCACAACCAGCCACACTGTCCAGTTGCTACAGTGACACCTCCCATGCACTGGGTCAGTCAGGTACATGGCACACAGGAGGGTTGCCATCAGTGTACAGGTACAGACTGTTCACAGTGCCAGTCTGCAGAACTACTCTGGTGGAGCTATATGCCAGGGAAACATAGAGCTTCCACTGAGTATGGTGTTGAGACACCTGTAGCCACAGGAATGTGCTAGTGCTATCCTAATACCATCTGTCACCTGTCTGGCAGTTGTGGGCTACAATTCTGCCAATGTGTGGTGTACTGTACTATACTACCAGCTCTTACTGCTGTAGTCTATTCTGTAGTCTGGTGTAATTTCTCTATGGGCTCATGGTGGTTTGCTCTTCCTTGGTGTAATCAGTACTGTTTTGCCTTATATAGACTGTTCCACTCACATTCCTTCCTAGTACAACCATTTTCTGCTACTCATAATAGTGCAAATGATGGCTATATATCCTGCTCACTGCCATCTGTAGGTCCCATTGCACTTTTACTTCCTGTGCATGGACATTGAAATGCTGTCTGGCTACTTCTGCTTCCAACTAAGGTATCTCTGACTGAGTTTCTTTGGCATTGCTCCATTCCAAGCTGCCACAAATTCAGCAGCTGTGTATCTGCAGACAAATGTGCAATGTGCACCACTGACATTGTGGCACAGTGGAGTCTTGAGGCTGTTGTTCACAGGACAGGGATAGATGTGTGCCTCCATCAATCCCGACCAGTGCACCATTTCTTTGATGCACAGCCATGGTTGTGGAAATCTCAGGAGTTTGTTGCTGTGACCCCACCTGTACCAAAATCTGTGCAGGTCCCTGGCACACCGGACTTCAGTGCAAGCGTCGTTGGTCACAGTTTGAATTGATCTAAGAGCCCTTTGAAAATCGAGCCCTGGTTATGGATAATGACTGAAATTCACTTTGCAAATTAATTCACAAATTCCATGGAATTCACAAACAAATTTACTGAATTCATTAAGTTTTGAATGGTGAAGTTGCCTTTCTTTTTCACAATCACTCACAATGTGGTCAATTCTCTGAAAAAAGTTCCTTCACAGTAAAACCTTCAGAATTTTGTTGAAATCAAAATTCCCAGGGTATCTGAAACTTCACAAAGCTTTATGAAAAGGAATTCTGGCTGCTTCATGGCAACTTCATCAGCCAAGTTTAAATGTTCTACACTTCTAGCTGCAGAAAGTTAAAACAGGAGATCTAGATACAGATCATACCTAAGACACATAGGGGCCAATTCTGGAAGGTGTGTGCATCGGATGCAACTTGCATCCAATCCAGTGGCTGCAACTGACACAGTTGTGGCAAATGCAAGTAACAGTGTTTCAGAAACTTTACTAGTTGCATCACAGTATGTGGAATTGCACTAACTGGAACATTTGCAATATAAAGGCGGTGCAGTCACAGGAGTTGATGCACCTGAGTGTATAACCACAGACAATTGTCTATTTATTTGTTTAACAGATCTTGAATTAAAAGTACCTTTAAACTAGGAGCTCTTTTACAAAGGTTCCATGTCAGATAGTAACACAAATGAACAAATGTAGACAGGAATTTAACATACAAAATTACATACCAATTAAATGGTAATAGACAATATAATCAGATATACAGAACATAACAAAATGAACTTTCAAAAGACCCTGAGGGAACCAAATCAACACTGAGAAACAGCTAAGGCTTTATCCAGTAAAAGGGAGGGTGGTGGGGAGTATGAGAAGAGGCAGGAGTGGATGGAGCAAGGGGGTATGGAAGGGGTTATGCATGATAGGTAATGGGGATTAACAGAAAAGTGGAGGTAGGTGATAGGGTAGGGCTGTGAGGATGGTGCAGAGGAGGATGGGTGACCAAGTGGCAGGTTCATTTGCTAAGTGTGGTGGAGGGACTGCAGGAGTGATCAAGTGCTACCAGCTTAGGATAGCAGTCACAACCAGAAAGTGCCATGAGGTGTTGACAAAGCTTGTGTTTGAAAGGCAGGGGCATGCTAGGGGGTTTCCTGGGTGCTCAGAACCCCCCGCTGACTATGCAACCCTACCCGCTTCCCAACTGTGCAACTTTCGCGACCCCCCTTCTTTGCCTGCAGCTGATCGTCTTCATCTTCTTGTTCCTCACCGCCCGGCCCCCAATCCATTTAAGAGACCTGAGTCACTGACACTCACGGCATCCACTATTCCAGGCGGCGGCGTGGGACTGGGACCTCAGGTGTCTCTCTGAGCCTCTTGGCGCCTGCTTAATCCTACGGCAGGCAAACAGTTAAACCCCTCGTTGGACTGGTGCAAGGCATGCGGGGAAGTCGGCACCCTCCCAGTCGGGACGCTCAGCTTGTAGGCATCAGACCTCGGCCCGCCTCGGCTCTGCATCACGTGGAGTGCAGCTTGGCAGTCACATGATGCAGAGCCACCGCAAGCGCCAAAGGCGCGACTTGAGCTCATTGGGGCAGGAGACCCGTATTGTGAGGAGGCAGCTTGCCCATGGCCTGTGCCTAAGATTTGAATTAATCACAAACACTGAAGTCCGGCCGATCGACAAATATACTGTGAACCTGTTTAACTTGACTTGGGCATTGGGGGATCTTCGGAGGAGGATTTTCAGCAAATTAATACTTTGGAGTTGCTTAGGCCTTGTTAGCATCATGGAGGGCGGCAGACTTGCCTGAAAGGACCAGGAGGTGAAGTCAGGGAGGACAAATATATAAATTGAAAATATGTTTGCTGCAACTCTGGGCAAAATATCAATGGGGAGTAAGGGTCAAGGTCTGGAATGATGATGAAAAATAATTACACAGACTGTGGTAATTATTTTCTCATCATCACAGACACAGGGATTATTCAGGTCTGCAGCAACTGCTGTGAGTCCGAGTGAATTTGAAATGGTATGGGGTAAAACTCAGTAGGGATTATAAGTCACTGTTACTAGCATGGTTCAGGTAACATGCACTCTAGTGCTCAGCTGATCACTAAGTGGCTGGGGAAAAGTACAGAGTAACTTATTTCCATCCTGAATTTAAAATAAGTGACTCTGTCATGGCTATGATTGGAATTAAGGTAAAAATAATTACCTCAGGAGGATATTTCTGATGTAACATCATGGCAGTGCTGCAGGTCCTGTGAGGTGAAATGGGGTGGGACAAACAGATTCAGAAGGCATATAAACTGACATGGCTAGGAATTAAGAAAAAAAAATACCTCAGTCAGCCAGGAGGATATTTCCATGACTGCAGCTCCATTACTGAGGTGAAAATGGAGCAAATATTTAAACAGGGAATTAAATAGCTAGGAAATAAGGTAACCTCAGCCAGAGAGATATTTCATGCACTGCAAGCAGTTTCGTGAGTGAGGAGAAATGGGGTAAATAACGGATTCAGGAGAAAGTTACGGAAAGACTGACATAGGAATTAAGGTGGATATTTCAGGTAGCATGTCCAACTCCGTGACTGAGGTGAAATGTGGTGGCTGTTCCATGCATCCACCACCCTTTCTGTGAAAAGAACTTCATCACATTACCCTTAATCGGCCTCCATCTAATCTCATGCTGTGTCCTGTCCTGCAATTTTCTTATATTGAAACATGTTACACTCTTTCACCTTGTCAATACCCTTTAGGTGTTTGAATGTTTCAATCATGTCACCTCTCTCCTCTCCTTTGCTGTGAGGTAATCTGCCCCCTCATATGTTTTCTGATGCAGACGACCCTACACCATTTTGGTTGCCTTTCTCTGGACTGCCTCAATTTGGTTAATGTCCTTGTGAAGGTATGAGCTGCAGTACTCAGATGGACCAGTGTCTTCTGACTTGTGATACCCCTACTGATACACCTAACACCCCTAGCCTTACCTACTGATTTAGTGGACTGCTTGGATGATTTCAGGTCATCTGTGATGATGATGATGCACAAGCCAGGCAGTCACAGGAAGAAAAGACTTGTGCATCATCAACTCCCCTCTCAGCGTACAGGTGGCTTCAGGGTTTCTCTTCCTATGTGCATGATCTTGCACATCTTTGCATTAAACCCCAGTTGCCATTCTTCAAACCATTTTACTAGTTTATCCATATCTCTGTTCATTCTGCCCACCCCATCTGGATCATACTGTGTTGCAGATCTTGGGTGTCATCTGCAAACGTATAAACTTTGCCCGCCAGTCCATCTGCAATGTCTGTGATTGAGGGAATGGGTGAATAGGAAATAAAAGTGTGGCTGGCTTATGAATTAACACAGCTAACTGGACACAGAATCCAATGAGGTTACTTATATCTGCTGACCACATCACACACAAGTCAAAAACATAAAGGGGTTCTATCTGTGAGCTGTGTGTATTACTCTCATGAGACTGCATATTAAAATACAGTCAGGGTGGTGGGCTGATCTGTGAGCTGCCTGTGTAATCTATCTCATTCATGGAGTACTGATTAAAATTACACAGGCCCGTAAGATTAATGGTGATTTGAATTAAATTATTCCACAACATGCTGGGTGACAATGAGGTAGTAAAAATAGCACACAAAGATTATAATTTCACAATACTTTATTCTGGCAGATAAAGACCACTTGGTCCCCACCATTTCCCAGTGGCTAAGCTGGCAGATCAGTTCTAACAGCATACACTTCTAACCCCTCCGTACTAGAACTGTCTTGCGCCTGTGTCCCTACATTCATTTTCACACCTGAACCTCAGGAAGGCCATTCCATGCATCCACCACTCCCTCTATGAAAAAATACTTCCTCATGTTGCCCTCAGTCACCCTCCTCTATCTCGAAATTGTGACCCTTTTCACATTTTGTTCAGAAAGATGCTACCCTTTTGGACTTTGTTCCTTTTAGGCATGAAAGTTTCTCTCATGTTTCCCAGTCAGGCTTCTCACACCTAGAGGTTATATTCAGGTCCTAAAGTCTCTGTCTCTCTTCATATTTTGCTGCAAACCATGCACCATGTTAGTTGCCCTCTGGGCTGCCTCCATCCTGTCTATGTCCTTGCAGAGAGATCCCCAAAACTGCACGCAGTACTCAGGATGGGTCTCACCAGCTTTCTGTACATGGATAACAACTTCCTATTTTTATTGGTGAAGACACTGACTATCTCAAGATCCCCCAGGTCTCCTTACCTTTCCACTGCCTTAGTCCCAGCATCCAGTTGTCTCCATGCTTATCAACATATTGCTGTCAGTTACTCAGCACATGAATAAATCCTGTAAGATGCTGGGTTACGGATGTCTTTAACTGTATTACAACACCCTGCTTTCTTACTTAAGTTCTTATCTTGTTCTTGCCATCAGTTTTTAAGTAAAAACACTAAATAATGGAACAGTACTTCTCTGTACAAAAAAGGATACCCTTCCCATTGCCTTAGTCTCAGCATCCAGTTTTCTCCATGCTTATCAACATATTGCTGTCAGTTACTCAGCACATGAATAAATAAAGAAAATCCCTGAAAGATGCTGGGTTACAGATGTCTTTAACTGTATTACAACACCCTGCTTTCTTACTTAAGTTCTTATCTTGTCTTGCAATCAGTTGACAGGCACAGATGATTGGACTTGGCTGGGGCCTTTGGCAGGGGTTACAGTTAATATTGTGACGTTTTGCTCTGTTTGCAAGGCAAATACATTTAAAGTAATGTGATTGATATTGAAACCATGCATTAAGTAAAATTCTGCTCCTCCATTTCAAAAGGGACATTGACTTGGATCAGTCTCTGAGATGGCAACTACTAAAGTGAGTTTACCAATCAGGCAACTCTTTCTTCATTTGGATTTGGAACAAAACGACCATTAAGCCCATCAGAAAGTGGGAGCTCTCAAGGTGTGTCTCTTGCATATTGGAAGCACTGTCTAATCTTTATTATCAGTCTTTTCTAAAACAACTGAATTATAGTCAGAAAACAGAGTCATTATTCTTATTTGCATAAGAATGATTGTCTTTCTATCTTGTATTGTGCCTCCCACCACTCCATGTTTTCATATTATCATAGGTAGTTTGCACTTGTCATTAATGACATTAGTCTGAGCAATAAATACATTCAAGCATCACTAAAATATTCCCATTACCACCTACTTCACCGTTTGCATGTCCCCATTGTCTCAACCCGCCCCCAGCAGTTTTGCAATACTGTTATTAGGAAACAGCATTTGAGCAACACATAAAAAAACTTGTCTCATCTCTGCTTTCATTTTCCCATATGCATGAAGAAATTAACAATGCCTTTTGTATTTTAGATTCAGGCATTGCAGCAGAGCAGTGACAACAGAAGTACTGTTCAAGAAAGCTTCTCCAATGAAAACAGCAGTAATAGCATACTAGTGCAAAATGTGCAAAATGAGAGTAGCAGTATGCCAGAGGAGGGCCCTTATGATATCGGTAGAATCATTGGCACCTCACTCAATGATTCTGAGAAGTATAAATACCTCACTCAGCACTTCAGTCCATCAGCTACTTATATGTTTCCAAAGACAGTGATGCATGCTAAACAACGGTCCTTCCAACACAAATGGTGTATTGAATACCCTTAGCTAGTTTACAGTGAATCATTGAGGGTGGCTTGTGTAAGTTTTGTAGCTTGTTTGGCTACAGTGATAGCTTAGGCACTCTTGTCACTAAACCATTAACTAACTGGACAAAAGCAAAGGAGATTCTAAAAGAACACTGCAAGAAACAATATCACATGAATGCATTGGAAAAGGCTCAGAATTTTAAAATAACTATGGAAACCCAGAAAAATCAGTGAGGAGCAAACTTGATGCTAGGTGTGCTGCAAGAATTGAACAAAACAGGAAAATATTAGGATCAATAATAGAAACTATACTTGTCTGTAGTGGCAGAATATAGCTTACGTGGCCATATTGAGAAAATAGATGATGATACCCACAATCCAGGAAACTTTATCTCCCTGTTAAAATTCAGGGTAAATGCTGGAGATACAAGTTTAGCTGAACATTTACAGTTCGAGTGGGAGAAATGCACAATATCACTCGCCAGATATTCAAAATGAGTTGATAGAGATTATTGGGGATCAGATTCGAGACAATATAATTAAAGACATAAAAGATGCTGAGTACTACTCTATTCTTGGTGATGAAGTTACAGATGTAAGTAACAGAGAAGTTTTGTCTCTGGTACTGCGATATATTGACAAAACTCAAAATATAAGAGAGGACTTCCTAGACTTTGTACCTTGTGAGAGAATAACTGGTGAGGCACTTGCAAGAACATATTACATAAATTGGTACATTGGAATCTTGACATTTCAAGCATGCCGAGGCCAAGGATATGATGGGGCCTCAAACATGTCCTCAAGCGTTCGAGGCACACAAGGTTTAATTTGCCAGCAGAATGAATCCGCTGTTTACGTGCACTGTAATGCGCATTGCCTCAATTGTGCATAGTGAACTCTTGTCAACACCCTGAAATCCGAACATGCATGATGTGCTTAACCAGTGTTGTAACTTCTTCAATTTCTCACCCAAAAGAAATGAGCTTCTGTTGAAAGTAGTAGGGCGTAATTATCCTGAAGCTAAGCAGGTGACATTGCAATCTCTTTGCAGAACAAGATGGGCAATGAGGCATACAGCATATAGAGATATTTTATGATCTTTTCATGTATTCTCATTGCACTACATGTCATCAGTAATGGACAGCAATATGCTGATGAGTATGGAGAATGGAATTGGGATGCTGAGACTAAGACATTAGCAAATGGGATCCTTTATTCTATGGAGAATTTCCGTTACATTATTTGCTTCATCACAGTCATGAAGGTACTGAAGTTTGTGCAACCACTGAGTGTAAAACTGCAAAACAGTGCAATTGATATAATTAATGCTTACAACATGATTACCACAGTAGAGGACAGTATAAAGGTAGCTCGACAAGAAATTGAGACTCTCTCCACAGCTGGTACACTGAGGCATGTAGTGTTTCAGAAAAGGTCAACATTCAACCTGAAATACCATGCACTGTTGGGAACAGACTCACCAAAGCAATACTCCTGCAAGTGATCCTGAAGAGTATTACAGGAGGGTGATTGCAATTCCAATGTGATTATCTCCTTGAGGCACTGGCTGTGAAATTTTCAAGAACACAGCAAGTTGTGGCTAAGCTAATGGGCCTTATTCCATCAGTGATTAAATGCAATGGTGGAAACATCAACCTAGATGACGTTATCAATTTCTATAAAAAGATATTCCTTCTCCTCAGGTTATAGATGTGGAACTGCTAACATGGAAAACTAAATGGCAAAACAATCAAAACCCACCTGATACTGCTGTAGAAGCATTCAGAGCCTGTGATGCATCCTTTTCCCAAATATATACACTTTACTCAAGATACTCTAATTCCAGTCAGTAGTGCACAATGTGAGCACTCTTTCAGTACTCTTGCAGGCTCAAAACTTATGTGAGAAGCACAATGGGAAATGAGAGAATGTCAGGCCTTGCCTTAATGCAGATTCATTATGGAGCTAAAGTAGACACTGATAAAGTGATTGAAAGGTTTGCAGCAAAACATTCAAGACGGATGTTGCTTGTGAATGTGATGTCACAGTAACAAAATGAGAACTAGAGTAAGAAAGCAGGGGTCCATTTAAGTAATTTCTTCCTACCAGGCATCTTAAAATACTTTAGTATATTTGCCATTTTGAAGCTGGAATCCTTATTTTGCATCAATCCAGACTTTAAATACAGAACTAGATTAGAGAGGATAAATCTGATAAAGAAACAAGAGAGCCTGGCAAATAACTAAAGTTGTGGGTTATAGTTGTAGTGTGCATGTTACTTGTTATTCTTACACTCTGA
This sequence comes from Neoceratodus forsteri, assembly GCA_016271365.2. Taxonomy (NCBI): domain Eukaryota; kingdom Metazoa; phylum Chordata; order Ceratodontiformes; family Ceratodontidae; genus Neoceratodus; species Neoceratodus forsteri. Next base: position 853,971,249 of record CM057459.1, on the reverse strand, counting down.
TGACACCCAGTTGTCAAATAATTCAATCTACCATCTGTATCTGTTCTACTGGTTTGATAATTTTAATCACATTGATAATTACAGAAAGCCAGCCTTGTCTTAATGCATATTCATGTGCCAAAAAGTGTAAATTGAGGAAGTTGAAAGGTTTGCAACAAAACATCCAGGGCAGTGGTGGTTCTGTGATGGCAGTAACAAATTAGAACTAGAGTAAAAGCTGTGATCCACTAATTTCTTCCAACCCAGCATGATTTTTCTGTTTATTTCCATACTACATGTTGTTATTTTGAAGCTGGGACTCCTTATTTTGTGTCATTCACAGACTGAAAAAAACTCAACATGAGTACAGAAGATAACTGATAAACAAACGAGTTCTAGGAAAATAACTATATGTGTTTGATGTGAAAAGTAGTTAATGTAATGTTTGTAGTTAACATTTAAAAACACTCTTAAAACCCAGTTGTCAAATGTGTCATTCACTGGTTGCATACTACTTTGATGGGAAAAGCTGTGTATCCCATGTGTATCAATATCGGCGTACATTATAGACAGGCACTTTATATATGTTTTAAATATTTTAATGCATTACTGTTTAATATGTGAGCTGCACACAAACAATAAACATTTAAAAATAAAAAGTACCTGAGTATTATTTATTTTCCTTAAGAGTAGGTCATGCATGTAAAGAGGCAAAGGGAGGAAAAGAATTAACAGCAACCATACAAACTGCGGACAGTTTTAAAGGGAATACATGCAGTGGGAAGGTGGAACATAAAGGGCAAGGCAATAGCTGAACAAATAAATTAAATTTGGAAATGAAAATTACTCCCTCCCCAAAAAAAAAGTTTAGAAGGAGCACCTGGCTGAAATACTTGAGATTGCAGGGATGGATGAGAATGATGATTCAAATTTTGAACATTTGTGACTCAACAATTATTGCCTAAAATGCCGCGAAAGTGCACCATTTACTACCTACATTTCAAAATTTTCTGGGGGCATGCCCCAGACCCCCCTAAATTGTTTGGAAACCCCCACTACCAAATCCTGGCTACGCCCTGAAAGGCCCAGTTTAGAGTCAAACAGGATGTTGCTGTGTATGGAGTTGAGACAGTAGGGAACATGGTAGGCAAATAACCTTTGACCTTGAAGGGTGCAAAGAGATGGACCTTAAAAGGTTGGTTTTCTGATCCTCTAGTGTGGTGGGGGTTAGTGGATAGAATTAACAGGTTCTGAACACCCAGCGAAGTTGAGGCCAGGCTAGTTTTTTAGCTAACAAGCAAGTCTGACACTTGATCCTGCCTTTCAAATGTAGCCACCCCTCCTGTCCATCTAGATCACAAGTATCGTGAGCCAGTGGGCACCTGTGATAAGCCTACAGGCTTTATTGCTTCATTGTGATCCTTCTTAGGGTAGTGTCCATAGCTGTGCTATAGATTACCAGGACATAATCTATGATGGATATAATTTAGCTATATATTGCTAACCTGAGTGCCTCTGTGGTCAGGCTGTGGTTGTGCCTATGCAGAAGTCCAATTCATGTATTGACAGTTTAGCAATGTTATCGACATGGTTTGCAAAAGTCAAGTTGCTGTCGATGGTAATTAAAAGATATTTGAAAAGATTGTACCAGTTCAAGGAGGGTGCCAGCGCTGTTCAATATTGTGAGATGTTGGGCTTTATGCTTGTTATAAACATTAGTGAACATCATAACTTTGGTTTTCTGGTGCAGGGGCACCTAATGACCAATGGTGCAGGAGCAGCCTCAGTGACCCAGAGTCAGCCAACAAGGCCCCTCAGAATAAAAACTTCTGCACAGAGGAAATTGATGCTACTCAATGAGGTGGGTGCCCAAGTGGATCTTCTCTTCAGCAAAGGTGGTGACAGAGACCTCAGAGACAGATGAGACAGTCTTTGGAGAAAGATGTCTCAAGGGTAAATTCTGTGCTCCGTGTCATGAGGTATGTGAGGGAGTTGCAAAAAGATACAATGATATAAAAGGCGTTGTAAGAAGCTGGCACAGATCAAGCAAAGTTCCATGGCCACTGGAGGAGGACTTGGGGAAGTTGTGACACTGAGCAGCCAGGAGGACAGTTGCCAGCCACCTTAGCACAAGGCGTGTTGAGGGACAGCAGCCTGGATGTATTCTGACTCTGTCATTCAGCAGGTAAGCATGATACTTTGCTGCTATTTCTGTTTGCCTCTTGCAGTGTCATATGGCCAAGTGTGCTGGGGGCAGGAGCACAGCTGACAACAGGGTAGAAGCACCCCACCTCCTAACAGTGTGAATGTAGCTGTAGGAGAGCAACAGTACATCCTGCAGGCACACACCCCCAAACCACACTCTAGCAGACACAGTGATGACTGTGTCCAGTGGAGAATGCATATTAGAGCCTGACCAGCAGCGTATATTTAGGCATCATGTGTGAGTGTGTCACCACAGGTGGCCCTGAAGCAGGGGAAGCAGAAAGACCTGCCTGGGGTGCGTGTCACAAGAGATCATCATGGGATAACCATGAGGGCAGCAGGGATTGTGTATAATGTGACACATTCTCATGTTGTGACAACCTAGGGCACATTGCCCCAAGACTTGGCAACAAGATGCTACATAGACATCTGTGGGCATGGTACTTCCATGATGGACTCTTTTGAGGGCATGCCCATGTGTTCCCTGGCACAACCATTGTGTATTGTGTAGTCTCACACATGTCCAACATGCTGGTGATGGGGTGCATTGATGTTTGTGTGGTTTGGGGACAGTACAGGACATGTGTGATGTGAGTATGCTGGCATGCTGCAGTGCAGGGTACCTGAGGGAGAGAAAGCAGGGCTGGCCCAATGTAGATGGTGCAGAAGTGGCAGTGTAGACCATGCTGTGGGACAGAAGGGAAGTATACTTTGAGGTGCCCCTCACCCCTAGGATGTCATGTTGTAGGAATAACATCAGACAGTGTCTTAGCACAGCATATGTCCCCAGCAATAGGGATGCATGCTGTGTACAGAGCTGTGCCATGCTAGGGACTCATAGTCTGATGGAGGAACATGTATAGGAGTGATGGTGTGATGATGTGCACACATTATGTGGAGAAGGGGCCATGGTATGATTATTTGCAGAAGGACACCAAGCAGTGATATACTGTAGGAAGGTCATAGTTACACACAGATATGTAGGGTTGTTGGGGGTCAGGAAGAGGCTTCTTAGCTGTGATGCATGTCACCACAGTGCTAACAGGTTTACAACAGCCTGTGTTTTGTGTTGAACAAGGGGTTGTTCTTACCCCCAAGTCAAAGTGCTGCAGAGAGTGTGCAGGACAATGTGGCACAGGAACTGTCACCAGCATCCTCCATGCAGGAGTGGGTGGTAGCCAAGGGATGTAGACAATGCAAAAGACAACACCATTAACCTGAATAATGTGGACTGTTTATATCACCAAATGCTGGAGTCAGAGGTTGAGGTGGGACATGCATTATGCACCATCTGGATGGCTCTACAGGCACTCTACCGTGATGAACTGCACTATTATACGCTAGTGGAGGATGAACTGGCCAGAGTGTCTGAGGCCATTTGAAGGCTATGGCCTGTAGTTCAAAGGGCAGTGAACTCGCCACAGTCCTGTTCGTCCCATTTAAGGGCTGTTCTCCTCATTCCACACATAAACATTTTTCCTCACAGCTGAGGCTCTGTCCGTCTTCTTTCTGGGCCCTCTTTCCCTGAGCCCAGCCCCCACCCTGCTGTGTTTGTCTCCTCCCTTCTCCTGTTGGAATCATCTGGAAGTGCTAGACTTCATGCCTGGTTTGTACTCCTCCTGCTTCTGGGTCAGTAAATGTTGCTTTTGCCTCCTGCTTTGGTCTATGTTTTGCTGCTGAGAGAGAGAGAGAGAGAAAGCAGGTAAAGCCTCGAATCAATGGGGTTATTTTCTAGACTATACTTAATTGAATTAGTACTTTTTGGACCTGTGTAAGTAACTAGTATTGATTCTGTTTTGGGGTTGACTTTTCTTAGTTTAACTTTAATTTGCCAGGGAGGAACTGTAGCTGTGAGATATTTGCAGTCATTTGTGACTAGACCTGTTACTTAACCTCTGTCAAATAGGTGTCTGAAAAGAAGGAAGGCAGTCCCTGGGTTGGAGAGTCAGAGTTGTAGTTGATTGTTTCTGGAGGGCATAGGTTTACCCCCACCCACCCTGCCCTTCACCCACCAGCCCCAAGCACATAACTACCTTAATAGCAGGGGTTCTGATATCACTTCCCCAAAACTGTTAACAACATATACCTGTTCATATCATTGAAGGCACAGCACACTGAATAGGGGTAGAGACACTCACAAGCTTGCACACACTAAAACAAGATCAAAGAAAGAAAAAGAAAGAAAAGCATCTGTAACAGGAAAGGACACAGACATGTGGGAGTGGTGCAATGCACTGGCTCTGGAGCAGAAGTCTTCCGGAGACATTCTGAAGACTGCATTGCTACCCTATTTGCAGGCACCTCTCTGGTCTGAGGGAGGAGGTTGTTCATCTCCATGCTGACCTGGCAAGGATTCTGAAACCTACTCCCCACCCAGGGACCACCCAGGCCACCACCACTACCACAGAGGTTACCAAGAAAAGGAGTAGTTGGACCACGGTGGGCTCAGGGAGGTGAAGGTGGTGGAACAGAGGTGCATCCCTCCATTTGTGCCTCTCCACAATTCATTTGCTACTCTGGCAGAGCATGGTTCCTCAATGGGGCACCCATAGTGGAAGAAAAGAGGATGCTGGGAACCTCAAAATGGATACCCGCAGGAGGGTGGCATAGGACCCCACAGGGAAGGAAACATTTCTGGTGGGGGACTAAGTTGTTAGGGGGGTAGAACTGGGGGAGGGAGGAGGAGGAAAAGGAGTTAAGGTGCCTGCCTAGCGCCATGGCTTGGAGGAACAGGAAACAAATCCTCAAGATCGTGGGAGCAGCTGCAAGGGAGTGACATGGATGTCATTATCCACCTAGGGACAAATGACCTGGATGAAAATGGGATCAGAGCAGTGCAACAGGAGTTTGTGGAGTTGGGGAGGGCCTTAGATAAGTAGCCACATGGTAACTTTCTGAGAAGTGCTACCTGTCTATGGCATGGATGAGGCTAGGGTACCGCACACCATGGGATTCAATGACTGGTTGAAAACTGTGCAGAGCCCAGGATTTTGCTTCATTGGGGACTGGGGCTCCACCTGGAAGGATGCAAGCCTATTCAGGTGCAATGGTCTGCATCTATCAGGAGGTTAACCAGGATCATAGGTGATGGTTTAAATGCTTCTTTGGAAAACATTTAAACTAGCCAAGGGGTGAGGCACTAAAAGGAGAAGGAAATCCTAGTTCCTCACCAAAAATCAGGGTAGTTAGTGAGGTAAACACCAAGATAGAGCAGTCGATAGGGAGGAGGCAGGGTAAAGGAAGAAAAAGACAAAGGCAGTAAGGACAGGGATGGGGCAAAATAAATTTAAAATGGAGTAATGAGTACCAATGCCCATAGTCTAGGCAAAAAGCTCCACAAAATGGTGGTCTTGATGGAAGAGGGATGCCTGGATATGATGGTAGTCACAGAAACAAGGTACACAGAGAACCATGACTGGGATGTCAACATACCAGGGTACACAATCTACAGGAGGGACAGGGAGGGAAGAGGGAGGAGGAGGAGCTATCTGTAAGGGAAGGGATTAAAGCAGCAGAACTAAAGGGTAAACAGGGAGGAGAGAAGGTACTGTGAGTCACTCTGGAAACTGGAAATGGCACCTCAATCCACACAGGAGTTATATACAGACCCCATCTCAGGGGAGGAAATGGACAAAGTAATGATAGAAGGCATCCTTGGGATGGCAGAGAAAGGAGATATTGCTGATGGGGGACCTGAATATGCCAGATGTTAACTGGAGCACCTTTGCTGCAGCCACATCCAAGAGCATGGCCATTCTCAATCGCTCCAGCAGGGATGCCTCAGATAGCTGGTTTTGGAACCTACTGGGAGGAGCAATCTTAGATCTGGTTCAGTCTTGAAGTGGGTAGCTATCTGGGAACAAGTGACCATCAAACAGTGTGGTTGATGATAAACTTAGTTGTAGAGTCAAGCCATACAATAGTGAAGGTACTGGACTTCAGGAGGGCTGATTTTGTCAAAATGGGAGAGTGCCTTAGAAAACACTAGCAAACAGGCAAGAAGGTGGGGTGGGGCAACAATGGGAAACATCAAAACTGCCATCACAGAGGCAATAAGCCTTTATGTGAAGCTAATAAACAAATCAAAATGAAAAAAAAAACATTATGGTTCTCAAAAGAAATGGCGGAGAATGTAAGGGAGAAAAGATAGCATTCAGGAAGTATAAGGAAACACAGAAGGAGCAGGACAGAGAACTGCACCAGTTAAAGCAGAAGGAAGTGGGAAGGCAGTCAGAATAGCAAAGGTTCAAACTGAGGAATAGATAGCCAACTCGGTTAAGAAGGGATAAAATCTTGTATAGGTATGTTGGGAGCAAAGAAAAACTAAGGCAGGCATACTGAGGATGAATAAGGAGGAAGGTGGTTGGGCAGAAAGTGACAGTGAAAAAGCAGGGATACTGAACAAATACCTGCTCAGTATTCACAATGGAAAAGAAGGAGGAATACCTAATCCGGTCAATAGAAGCACTCTGGATGGGGGGTGATATTAGTCCTTTCACAGAAAAAGGGTTCTGAAAAGAACTCTTAAAACTGAAGGTGGATAAAGCAATGGGGCCGGATTGGATTCACCCGGAATTCTAAAAGAACTAAGGAAGAACTAGTAACACCACTGACTACCCTTTTTAATAAATCATAGGAGGATGGTGTGGTACCTGAGGATTGGAGGAGGGCAGATGTAATTCCCTTCACAAAAGTGGGAGCAAGACAGAGGCAGGAAACTACAGATCTGTCAGCTTGACCTCAGTGGTAGGAAAATGATGGAATCACTTCTGAAGGAAAGAATTGTTGAGTACCTAGAGGCCAGTGGGGCACAGGACCTAAGTCAGCATGGATTCACAGCAGGAAGGTAATGTCAGACAAATCTAATTGATTTCTTTGACTGGGTGAACAAAGTAGTAAACCAAGGAGGGATGTGGACATGGCCTACCTAGACTTTAACAAGGCATTTGACACAGTGCCATAGAAAAGCTAATAAATAAATTAATCAGCCTGGGAGTGGGTCCCAGGGTGGTAACAGGTAAAACACTGGCTGAACAACAGGACACAGAGGGTAATAGTAAATGAAGTCTACAGTGAAGAAAGGGGGGTTACTAATAGGGTACCGCAGGGTTCAGTCCTGGGGTCAGTCCTTTTAACGTCTTTATAACTGACATTGCAGAGGGACTAGAAGGGAAAGTATGTCTCTTTGCAGATGACACAAAGATATACAATGGGGTTGATACGCAAGGTGGGTGGAAATGATGAAAAGGGACTTGGCAAGGTTGGAGGAATGGTCAAATGTATGGCAGCTTAGACTCAATGCAAAGAAGTGCAAAGTAATGCACGTGGGAAACAAAAACCAAGGAAAGAGTACACATGAGGGTGAAATACTGACAACAAAAATGGAAAGGAACCTGGGTTTAGTCATATCAGATGACATAAAGGTGGGTCAGCAATATGAGAAGGCAGTAAGGAGGGCTGGGGGATACTGGGATGCATAGGGAGAAGCATCACCAGTAGAAAACAGGAAGTTGTTGGCCCGCTGTATAGAAGTTGGTAAAACCACAACTGGAGTACTGTGTACAGTTCTGGAGACCCCATCTCCGCAAAGACATAGACAGGGTGGAGGCTGTCCGGAGGAGGGCAACCAAAATGGTGCAGGGTCTGTACCAGAAGACATATGAAGAAAGAATAAAGGAGCTTAAGATGTATAGCCTCGAGGAAAGGAGGAGGGAGGACATGATAGAAACTTTCAAATACCTCAAAGGAATCAACAAAGTCCAAGAGGTAGCATCTTTCAGAAAAAGAGATGTACAAGAACAAAGGCACAATTTGAAGATAGAGGGGATGGCTCAGAGGTAATGTGAGGAAGTAGTTCTTCATAGAGAGGGTTGTAGATGTATGGAACAGCCTTCCTGATGAATTTGTAGAGTCACAAACAGTGCTGGAATTCAGTAATGCATGGTACATACATAAGGCAATTTTAATTGGGGGGTAGGAGGAAGTAGGCTGTTAGTTAACTAGGATCTGCAGCTTATCTGTTAGGTAGGGAAATGGGCAGACTAGGTGGGCCAAGTGGTCCTTATCAGCCATCAAATTCTATGTTTCTATGGCTGCAGTCTGTGCTTCTGTCTCAGTTGTTTGTTCTCCCTACTGCTCCTGTGGTCCTGTATGCTTTGTTTGCTTTCTGGGGTTTTCTAGTATGTTAGTACCCCTCTATTTGCATTGTAATATTTAGCTGTATTAGGGTTGCCAACAACAGATTTCAAAAATAAGGACAGACCCCCTGCCCTTGTCCGCCCTAGCCCCACCCTAGCCCCTCCCTTTCCAGCCCTGCCTCTCCCCAGCAACATACGATGGAGCAAGTACCAAACATTTTATACACCTCATGGAAGCACAAATTTTTGTCTGTTCCCTTTGGGATAGCATAAGCTCATAAAATACATGTGATAACTGAAAAGGCTGAGGTTAGTGACACATCCATACATGAAAGACATGTATGGTGATCTTATAAAGGAGCAAGATCAGAGACCTCAAAAGTAACAAATGCTGCAAGAAAGATATGCCATTCTGAATGTCAACAATGCTTCATTTAATAAAGTAATGAAATGTGGCAGCAGCATTTTATATAATTAATCACAACTTATGTTTTCCATCAAAATGTAATAACTAGTTTAAATTAAAGGGCCATACACTATTTATGTTCCAGAGATATGGACCTAATGGTCTTGTGCATAATGCTTGGGCCTATCAAACATGTGAGGGATTACCAATACCAATACCAAACCACCCTGCTTGTGCTTTTTGATACATAATTAAGTGATTACTGGTGGGTTTCAGGCTCAGCTGTAAGTTGGCTATACAGCTCCCCCATGTCATCTGTTCTGTACTCTGAATTACTCCCAGTTCCAGTATTTAATAAAGTAATTTCTAAATTTATTTCTGTGACATTGTTTGACTTAGCTACTTTAGTGCACCCACATATTTATGTAGCAGTGTTTTCCTGCATCCATGGTGGCCACGGCTTCCATTTTATTTATTAATACTGTTTTTCTATTACTTGCTTTGCAGTTTAAAAAACATGTATGTGTTCGTCAATATCCTTAGACTCCTACCCCCAGGACTTAATCCTGATTCCTCCTGGCCTCAACTGTTCAGCTATAGCTAGCCTAAAATAATTGACTCAGTCATGGGTGTGAGTTGTTGAACTAACTCAGGGACCTGGAGGCTGAAGGCAACAAAACACTATGGCATTGGGGTAGTTTAGGTTGTTGTGTTACTGAGTTACAATTTTTCAGTCTCCAGTGGACACAGTGACAGTCCTCCAGCTGCAGTGTATGCTCCTCTGATAACCAACCAGACAAGTGTCACCATCACTGTAGCGCAAACCACCGTCCAGGGCAGACATCTGCTCTCCTCCCAGCTCCTGCATGTCTCTGCTCGTCACTAGGTCTCAGTGACTGACAACTCCTCTCCTCATCTCGGTCGGGTGATGGAGCAAGCACATATCCAGCAGATGAAGTGCAGGCCTTGGCTTCACAGGCCTGTTGCCCCCAACCCAAAACATAACCTGGTCCCATCCTAAGTCCCTACCTGCAGAGGCAGAAACAACACTACAGCCAGGCCTACCACCTCCTAATGCCTCCAGCCACTCACAGTGACCCACTCCTGGTCCACTGCACCAGCTAGCCTCCTTGAGAATTTCCCTGTGTTGTGCTCAATGTACGAAGACAGGACAGCACAAGCTGCAAGCTAGCAGCTTGAGTGGAATCACAGCAGCAGTCTCCTGCTCTCCTGGCAATGTCAGGCAGCTATCCAGAGTTGTGATTGTGCATGAGCACAAAGCTCCCATGACCACTAGGGATTATGGGGGACTGACTCTTTTGGGAAATTGGGGCCACCAAAACAATACAGGACAATAGGTGTCCAATATGAATTTTAAATGGGACATGGGAACATATTCAAAAATAGGGGCATCCCGTAAAATACAGGACTGTTAACAACCCTATGCTGCATTGCTAATCAAGCTCTGTTCATCATATTTCAGCAATTTCTCTTTCTCTGTACTAGGTGCCTGTGTGCTCTCAGTTCCAATTGCTGTTTCCATGCTGTAGTCCCTGTGCTCATCACCTTAACTGTTTGCACCTGCCTTTATTACTGGCTCCCTTATCAGCTATCACTCTGTCTCATTCCCCTGCCTGCTCCAGCAGTGTTGTGCCCTTCTGCATTACTCCTCACTTCTATGTTTGTGTTATTTAGGCTCTTCTATTGCTACTCCCACTTTTACTAAACAATACTTTTACTAAACCCACAGTAGTCTGTTTCTGATGATAACCTAATCCTGCTTTCATGGTTGGCTAATATTTAACTTATTTCATTAGCTGCTTAGTGTCATCACATCATGTTCATGGCTTCTTTCTTTCTTTTTCATATGGATGGGCACTGAGGAGTCACAGGACATCGCTACCCCAGGCAGTGGAAGCAGCTTCCTATTTGTCATGTATTGTATAAGCTCCTGGCTTGCCTGGCCTCCTCCCCTGCTCCGCATAGCCTTTATGGCACTATGCAACCAGTTATTCCAGACAACTCTCTACCTGAGGTCTTCTGGCTCTACCCAGCCTTCTGCCATCCCTTACCTAATATTATGCACCTGGTTTACACATCATCTGAGCCTTCCTGTCCCTTGCACTACCAGCATCACTCATCCCTTTCAAGTTTCCTACCATACTGGCTTCGCAGCCTCATCTTACCTAACTGGCTTCAAAGCCTCCTCCTTTCCAATTGTTGACCCTGGCTTTGCCCAGCCTTGCTGTTCTTTTATTCATAACATACAATTCAATTCACATAGAAACATAGAAGTTGATGGCAGTTAAGGACTGCAAGGCCCATCCAGTATGCCCATTATTTTTATCTTATGAATGTGCCATAGGCCTTCACTCTGTCAATGGCCTATCTATTCATACTCATCTGTATTGCTCCTTCTGCCTATCCCATGGCTGTTTGAAGCCCCGACTGTATTCACATCCACCACTTCCTGAAGTAGGCCGCTCCATGCATCCACCACCCTTTCTGTGATTACCTCTTAACAGGCCTCCCTCTAATCTCATGCTGTGTCCTCTTGTCCTGCAATTTTTCTTATATTGAAACATGTTAGACTCTTTCACCTTGTTAATGCCCTTAAGGTGTTTGAATGTTTCGATCATATCACCTCTCTCCGCCTTTGCTCTAGGGTATACATATTGAGCTCCATTATTCTGTCCTCATATGTTTTATGATGCAATCCCTGCACGCTTTGGTTGCCTTCTCTGGACTGCCTCCATTTTGTTAATGTCCTTTAAAGGTGTGGCTTCCAATACTGCACGCTGTACTCCAGCTGAGGTCTAACTAGTATCTTGTAAAGAGGGATTATTACCTCCTCTTAAAATTGTGATACCCTACTAATACATCCCAACATCCCCTAGCCCTTACCTACCACTTTAGTGGTCTGCTTGGATGATTTCAGGTCATCTGTGATGATGATGCCCAAGTCTCTTTCTTCACCTGTGATTGCCAGCAACTCCTCCCAACCTAAAGGTGACTTCAGGGTTTCTCTTCCCTATGTGCATGATCTTGCACTTCTTTGCTTTAAACCCCAGTTGCCACTCTCACAACCCTTTTGCCAGTTTACCCAGATCTCTTCTCATTCTGCACATCCCATCTGGATCATCTACTCTGTTGCAGATCTTGGTGTCATCTGCAACAGACCAACCTGCCCTCCAGTCCATCAGAAATGACATTGACGAAGATATTGAAAGAGGACTGGCCCCAGGACTGATCTTTGAGGTATCCCACCTGTGACTTACATCTCTTCTGACCGTATACTGTTTACCACAACTCTCTGTTTTCTGCCCACCAACCAATTTGCTACCCAGTTGACCAACTTCTGACCCATCCCAAGCCTACCCAGCTTATTAATCAATCTTCTGTGTGGAACAGTATCAAAAGCTTTGCTCAAGTCAAGATAGGTGACATCCACTGCACGCCTTGAGCCACCACTCTGGTTACCCAGTCAAAGAAATCTATGAGATTAGTTTGACAGGATCTTCCCTGTTGTAAACCAGGGCTGTCGAATAACAAATATAATTTCCTGAATACCATGAATAATGAGCTATTCGTTATTCAGAGTCGAATAACGAATAGTGCACTATTCTTCCGGTATTTGGAAGCTGTAAAAAGCTAAAACACCCCTACCTCCTCCCTAGCCCAGATCCGTCAAGATAAGAAAGAACCCCCCTTCCCCACCCTCAGATAGCACCCCAAACATACTCCCCAACCACTTCATGCAAATCATAATTTAAAAAATCAATGGGCAACCAGCACAACCACACCCACCTCCAGAGCTGGCTGCCAAGTTTCACTGTGCCCCCACACACACACCCATCCCCACCCCAGAAGCCAGTAAAGAGGCTGTGGAGGCCAGTGGGCTGTGCCGTCACCCATTGGATTTTGCTTGTTTCCTTTTTTATTATTACTGCATGAAGTGGTTGGAGGGGAGGAGGGGTTTAAAAGTTATCTGAGGGTGGGGGTAAGGGAGGTTCTTTTTATCTTTCTGGATCTGGGATAGGAGGAGGTGGGGTTGCTCTTAGCTTTTTTATAACAAATTATCAAAAGTGTCCGAATACCGAATATTTGGCTGACTATTCTGATGTACAGGCTCTGAGTACTAAGTATTCGGCCGAATATTTGAAAAAGTATATTCACACAGCCCTATTGTAAACCCATGCTGTCTTGGATCCTGTCGCCTAGAGATTCCAGGTCTTGCAGTATCCTTTCCTTAAGGAGTGGTTCCATAATCTCTCCACTACTGAGGTAAGACTGACTGGTCTGAAGTTCCTTGCCTCCTCCTCCTTGCTACCACACTTGTGGAGTGATCACATGAGCCCTTCTCCAGTCTTCTGGGACCTCTCTGTGCTCAGAGACTCACTGATAATGGCTCTGCTAGTTCCACTCATAGCTCCTTTAGTACCCAGGAATGTGCCATCCAGTCCTATTGCCTAGTGAGCTCTTGAAAGACCCTTTCTTTGTGAAGGGACTTGTGCACACCTCCCTCCCTCCTGTGTCCATAGTGCTGAGCTGTGGGCCCTGCCCTACTTTTGCCTCAGTAAATACCCATGAAGTATCTATTTTGGATAGATGCTTTTCCTTGGTCCTCCTCCACACTCTCCCTTATCCCTTTCATCTTAGCAATACCCCCTCTGACCATTCTTCTTTCACTGATGCATCTATAGAAAGTCTTGTCCCTTTCTTTTACTGTTCGTGCTAGTGTTTCCTCGGTTTGGGCCTTTGTCGCTTTACTGCCTTCCTGATTCTTGGTTACTTGGTAGAATGGACAAAAGAAGGCCGAGCCCATCGAGATTGTCCTCCACAAGTGTGGATCATTGTATATGGGGCTATCCTAATAACCATTTATCAATTTTATTTTGAAAGTCACAATAGTAGGAGAATCAACAATATCTTGTGGTAATGAATTCCATAACATTGGGGTTCTAATAGTAAAGAAATTTTGTCTTTTATTTGTATTACATTTTTTATGTCAATTTGCTTATTATGTATCCTAGCAACAATTTTTCTGTTGGATACTTTTAAGCCACATTGTTCCACTAGAATAGGAGATTTCATAATTTTAAATATCTGTAAAGATCACCTCTTATTTGTCTCTGTTTGAGTGAATATAGGCCTGACTTCTGTAATCTGGTGTCATAATCTAAATTTGCATAATGTGGAACGATTTTGTCACCCTATGTTGAACTTGTTCGATTCTATTAATGTCTGATGCTAAGTAGGACGTCCAAAAGGAGGAGCCATAATCCTTATGGAAATTTGGTATGCCTCCCTATCTTTGTCTCGCTGTGTTCCCTTATATTTCCTGAAGGCCAGTCTTTAGTCTCTGACCTTTTCTGCTACCATTTTGAGAACCAACATGGTATCCTCATTCTTTGCTCTTGCTTTTCCCCAACACAATGGGATGTTGCTTCAAGTACTGCATCTTAACGCTTGCCCACTTTGCCTGTACCTCCTCACCTGTATTTCTTCTTGCCAGGGCTAGCTTAACTGTTGGCCATCTTATCAAAGTCAGCTCCTCTGAAATCCCATATTTTGCATTGGAATGGGATGATTTAGTTCTAGTGTACAAATTGAACCATACCATGTGATGGTCACTGGCCCCCAGGTGACCTTCTACCTGGAGTTCAGTGATCCTTTCCCGTTTGTCATTACTAGATCTAGGATTGCCCTGTCTCTTGTTGGTTGTTGTACCAGTTGTTTGAGGCCCTCCTCCAGCAGGAATCCACTATGTATCTAATTCACTCCCAATTTGGCTTCCTACTAGACTTGGTCAGCATGCATTCCTGTGGTTGACAAATGATATTTGCCTTACCTAGACCCACGAGGGTCCATACTGCTTAGCCTGACCTACGACAGGTCTCTCCTTGTCAGCTCTCATCCAGTCAAGACCACAAAAGGTCCTCAGTGCTCAGTCTGACCAATGTACAGGTCTCCCATGTCTGCTATCATCTATTACATCCCACCTGTGGGTCCTACTCTCATTACAACTCACTCCTCCGCATTTTGGAGATATGCTGACCATATCCATTACTTTAAGGTCTCAGGGCTAGCCCTGTGGCTGTGAGTCTCTCTCTGCACCCTGAAGTCCGCATCATGAGCATGAGAAACTTGGGGCGGGGTCCTTCTCACTTGGCCCATAGTTGGGAATGTCCTCGCTTTGGGTGGACCTTCAGTCATTAACCATACCAAGGCACCTCTTGATGTAGCATTGAAGACTTCAGCAGTGAAGGGGTGGGTCTGTCATGGGAAGGGTCTCTTTAGCTGCTCGAGTGGGTTTCGGAGGCACCCTTTAAAGCTATTCTCCTACAACTGCCTCTGGTTCACCAGATTTGTTCTTAGATCATTAGACTGGCCGAGCACCTCAGTGGTCATTACTATCCTCCTCCCACCTAGGAAGTTGGCAACAAGATGGCCCGATGTTGCAGAGTTTGCTCACAACCCTCCACAGAGTTACTGCTAGAGGATAGAGCCAAAGTGTTCCCTGAAATTGGAATTCCCTAGATTGATCTACTAAATTGCAGTAGTAGAACTCTCACCAAACAAAACTGTTCCAAAGCCTGGAGGAAGGTGACCTAGGCCTTGGATCCCCAGAGTTTCCTTCTCATAGGGAGTTTTGCTGTCCTCTGTGCCAATAGTCATGATACTAGATAGGCATAGTTGTAGTCCCTAGATCACTTAGTTAGGTTTCTGCTGTTGGTGGGAGTTGGGAGACTGCCCGTAATCGTCCTTCTCCCTCTTTGGTGGTTCTCTCTCTACTTATGAGGTCAGGCTTCCATGCCTTACAGTCAGACCTCTGGCGGGTCACTATTCACCTGTTGTTTCCTGCCTACTCTGCTCAAACAATACAACCATCTGACCCATGCTATCAATTGAACCCATGCTACCAACCAAACTACATACAGGTCTTTGACCCTGATAAGTGTTCACTACCTTGTATGCTTTACTCAACACTTTTTGGGGCTTCTTCCTAAGGTACCTTTAGACAAGGGAATTACTCCGTGGCACCTCAAGGGATGGAACCCTCCTCTAAGGTTCCTTGCCTTCATAACCCTACAGGGTAATATACCCCATGGACAGAGAGCGCACAGCCAAAAATTATCTATGTTACTCAAGCATGAACCAGTTGCACAGGTATATTGAATTGGAAGGCTAAAGCCTGTAGTTGAAGGCTGTGCAACTGGCTACACCCCTGTTCAGCCCATTTAAGGGCTGCACTCCACGCACAAGCATTTTTCCTTTTCCTCCATCCACCCCTCTTACTCCAGTGGCATGCCTCTCTGTCCTGTGGGCTTCTTCCAGTTGCACATGCACATTGAACTGTCAGACTCTTCAGCACCTGTCTGCACGTGACAAGTGACACGCATCAGCACTGGAGGCTATTGCATCTTCATCAGTGTGTCAAATGATACTTCAACATCTGACAGCCCTGCTGCAATGTACACCAGATCTGCAGGATGTTGGGAGCCAAGTGGACATTGCAAGTGCCCTGGGGGTGATTTGGGCACTTGAGGCCCATGGGCCATATGCAGGCAGACCCAGCCCGCTGTTGTCAGTGTGGGCAACATGCACAGAGGACTGCAAGGTATGATGGACAGTGCAGTCAGTGTTGGGGCCACCGTGAACAGGACTGTAGTAGGAGGGTCATCATACCTTCACACTAATGCAGACATGGGCACAGTGTGCAGGATGCTATGAGAATGCGTGTGATAAGGAGTGCGTGCCTGTGAATGGTGGCCAATTTCAGGGAGGAGGCAAACCACTGTCAGCTACTTTCATGGCAGTGGAGTTCCTAATCATGCCACTAAGCCGGAAGGTGATGGGGCACATGTGCATCAGCATCCCAGGGTCCGTGATGTGATGTGCAGTACAGGAATGGACACAGTACACTATACCCACAGAGCACTCACAGTCATGTGCTGCCACAGGAAGGCATTGCATGCAGTCAACTAGGGAGAGCAATGCAGCCTCCAAACCCTGTGGTCATGCTCATGGATAGCAGACCTGTATGTGGCAGTGGGATGCTGAATATTACACTGGTCCTTCAGGGAACCAATACACCCCACAGAGGTGTGTTGGCACCGGGGCCCTAGAAGGACCCCTAACCACAGGGCCACATGAGTGGATGGTGCTGTCCCATGTAACACCCCACAGCATGAGCTACCACTGTGCAGCACTGTGTACTGGAGTGCAGTTGTCATGGTTCCCACCCCAGCACAGCAGTTATGGGAAGCCACACCAGACAGGCTGCAGGCACACAGGTGGCAGCCACTGTGCCCTCACAGACCAGCAGTGCTGCAATGGAGCCCCTCAACAGGCCTGGTACATGGAATGACACTCCACTTGCTATGATGAGGGTTACAGGCATCAAGGACATGGTGATGGCCCCACCCTTCTCTGTAGGCAGTCCAATGCAGCAGCAAAGGTGATGGCCCACACATGAAGCACTGAATACAAGCTCCAGAGAGCAAAGTCCACCACTCCAGTGGCAGTGCTCCATAGATAATAAAGGAATGCAGCACTGCAGGCAGTGGTGGGCCAGACCCATGTTGGTGGAACTGCTGTACATGGTACATGGGGAAGTTCACATGTCAGTGATGTGGCTGTGTGAGGGGCCTTGTTGATTGGCAGCAATAACCAGCCATGCCACAGCTGCACAACTGATGGTGCCCAGGTGATGCTGCACCAAGGTGAATGCACACACATCTCAGTGTCATACATGGGGTGGGGTGGGAAGTGATGTGGCGAAAGGGGTGGGATTAGGTAAAATCCTGGTGGGTTGGGGAATAGCGTGATGTACATGTTCATGTGGTACATATGGTGTACATAGAGTGTTTATGATGGTGGTGGTGGGAAGTACCAGGGTGAGTTGATTTGTAGTGAAGTACACTGACATATTGTGCACATGGTATGACACCAATAAACATTTTGATGCATCACACCTACAGGTCTCTGTTAGTCTGACAGCAGGGAGCATATATAGACACGAAAGTGGGCTGTAGACAGTGTTGGGTATGTGTGGACAGTTACCCTTCACACGTGTGGGTGCCAAGTGGACAGACATAAACATGTCACAAGGATAGTGTTCCTCTGAACCCCTGGGGTGGGTTGCTGCTGGTGCATGCAGACTGCAATATATGCAGCACATCCCCAGCATGCTAGTGGTGTGCATCCCTTGGCCATGGTTTGAACTGCATGAGTGGACATGACATCCCTTGTCATGCACGGCACAAGGTTCCCCTGCTGCCCTCAAGGCTCAGCTATGGTGGCCCACAGGCCAGATAGTAGCAGTGATCAAATGCTGTGTTGACCATGGGACTGTGCCTGCCACATGGATCCTCTTCAGGCATGTGGCAGAGTGCTTCTGCTGCCCAACTACACCTCGTGCTGCCAGAGCTGAGGCCAGGACTTCAAGGGCCCCAAACTAAAATGTAGTCTTAAGCCCTACAGTATGACCAGTCAGTCATGGGAGCAGAACCAGACCCGCCCCCATTCAGTGACTGCAGAAACACTGGGCACACACCTTGGCAGGACAGCAACCCTATTTTGTGTCGGTTCGTGCGGCATATCTCAAATTGCAAAGCAGGAGGGACTGACCCCAGCACCTCCAACAGAAAATTCTTTACTGCAGGGGCAGTGTCAAGCAGCTGCCAGGCTGATGTCATACACCAGAGGTAGCAGTACCAGACAAATCTACCACTGCATTCAGGAAGCACTCAGGCATCAGTCTTGTAAAAGTGCAATGGAAGACACTGTATAAGATGCAGCTATGGTGGGAATGGGGGGTGGATCCCAGGGACCCAGAACTGGTATCAGGGAGAAAGACCAGTCACCAAACACATGAGCAGTGCATGTTATGACTGAATCACATACCAACATGAGCATTGTACCTACCATTACTGCTGATGGGGCTACTCCAGTCAGAAATAATCTCATGTGCAGCACATTGTACTACCACATACCACACAGCATCCTGGACATGTCTAATGACTTCTGTTGTACACAGTCCCCCACCAGAACATGGACAGTGTCACCTACCAGCCATGTTAACAGACTTGAACATTTGTCATAAGCCCCCACACTAGGAAGAAAGCTTGCTAACGTCCGCCCACCATCCTGGACAAACAGGCCCTTTACACACAAACCAACACATGGCACACGACTTCCCTCATCTGCCACCATGCTAGGGAAGCACAAGATCTTCCTTGGGAGGCCTCCCCCATCCGAGGAATAACACCATGCCTTTGAAGACGTGACCATTGTTTGTTAAGCACACCTATGTACAGGACATACCTACCCACTCCTGCAGCCATCCCAGCCCTGAAACAGTTGGTTTGACACAACCATTCCACCTGGCAGGGACCTTCCCACCAAATCAACCATCCCAGGCCTGCACATTTCATATCATGTGGATAAGTCCTCCTCCTGGGACACACTTCACCTTCCCACAAGCAAACATCACAGACCAGGAAATCTGGGGTTTCAACAACTTACCCTCACACCACAGATATTTCCATCTGCCATCAACCATTCCAGACCTACACAATTTTGCTGGGTACAGCTCCTCCAGCTGGGTGGAACCTTACCATCCACCACTAACCTTCCCATGCCTTCACACTTCTTACACACAGCACCTCCCAGCAGTGACCACCCTCAGCATTCGGCTCAGTGACACACTATGGTTGCACAATGGACTCTCATGTGCTGCATGCAGACACCATGCCCATGCTGTGTCCTGATGGCATGTGCACATGCAACACAGTGCACAATGTATGGGCCATTCCGTGGTCCCACACATGCCTATGTTGTGCTGTGCCCAATGGACAGGGTGACAGCAAACCATGATGTGCACTTGGGATGGTACACCAACCACACACATTGCCTCCATACAGACCTGCTGACATCCTACTGCCATCCCTACACCCTGCCCTACCACACCCACAACACATTGTGAAGAAGGACACATGAGGCTTGACTTAAGAGTCAAAACAAACTTTATTGCAAGACAGGCTGACAAACAACAGCACCAACAAGACAAAAGGTGGCCTAGCACCAAGAGGTACATAGTCAAAATACAACAGAAGCATGCAATTAAGCGCTCAACAAGGCAGAGGGGCCACAAAGGGTGGCAACAGGACTGAACAGCCCAGGAACAAACAGAAACTGGGGACCTCTGTCACTTGGGTACACTATGCAAACTATGTACATCTGAACACTACAAAGTCCATACTGCAACACCTCTGATAGGGAACTTAGTTCACTGTGGACAGGCACAAATTGCCTCTTGCATGTTCTAGATATTGGTGTGGACACGCTGTATGCCATGGGTCACATCAGCCACTGCTGTGGCATGTCCTCGAGGCCCTCCTTGAGAATACATCCAAGGCTGTCTACACAGTCATGGTCATGTGGGACATGCTGCTCAGCCCCGCTCTGGCATTTTTCCTACAAAGCAGCAGCATCACTTTGCTGCACCGCATCTTCTTCCAGGGCACCATTGTCCTCAGGTGGTATGTCCTCCTAGCTCCATAGAGTACTCTTGGCTGCCTTGCATGTCAACTGCTGTGGCATCCAATGCAGGCAGCTGAGCCATAGTGGCAGGTTCCTAGACAGTCCGTGAGCGCTGTGCTGCACCCACTGTCACCATGGTGTCCTCCCTGTTTCCCTGGTTCTGGGATCCTTGTGCTCCAGGCACATGTTGGCCACTGCTGCACTTGCTGTTGCCAGTCTTTGACATGTTTTTCTACATACTTGTGGGCCTCCTCTGCTTCCAGTCTCTGCATGGCTCACTCCAGTGTCTGCTGCTGTGCTGTAGGGTGTCCCACTGGCTCCCTGCACTGTGGTCAGCACCTGTTGGAAAGACAACAGTGGTGTCACAGCAGGTACACTGTGAATAGACAGCATGCCTCATTCAATAATCCATGCTCACAACACATGCCCACACACCCCAACTGTGTTTATTCAATGGCTCCTTATGGATTCCCAATGACATCACCGGTCTTGTAGTCGGCAACACCAGATCACCACAGACCTGCGAGCAGGATGTCACACACGATGATGCACCTGAGACACTATGCCTGTGTGACAACTGCTGGCCTTGTCTGCCCAAACCATGTAACTGTGCATTGCTCACTCATATTCTATCTGTGGGTTTTGTGGGGTGGGGACCTGTTCATGTGTCAGGTGTGTGGTATTTTCCTCCCTACCACTGTCTTTCTGACCACATTTGCACCGCATGGGAGGACATGTTTTCCAGGGGTCCCCAATGCATTTGGATATGACCCCAGCATGCCTAGTAAGTACAGCACCCAGACACATATACGGTCAATGAAACACTGGGCCAGGAGGCAGGGTGATCCATCCAGAAGGCTGTGAGGGCAGGTATGCCTATTATGTGACTGCAATGGCGACCAAGATGCAGCTTCCCAAACATTTGGCACAGCTGTTGGCATGCCTGGAGCACATAAAGGTCCCACCCACCCCCCACCATCTGCCTCTGTTGGTGTGCATGGATAAAATGCCTCTACTGTGTGCAGCACACGTTGCTTCAGATGATCAACAGTGGTGTGACCTCCTGGCCTGAGTGCCCTGCCAACATGGCCCACTCATGCCTCCTCTTGCCCCACCTGTAGAACCAGCACATGCTGGAGACATGACCACCTGCATGTGCACCATAACTGGTGTGGCATAGCACACTTGCTTGACACATGCACAAGCAGGCGGTTGGGCAGCTCTGTATTGACACATACCCCCACCCACACCCCAGCACAGCCAGTGTTCCAATGCTACCAAATGGGTGCAATGCTGGGTACCCATCCTGTCACCCCACAAGTACTCCACTGTACCTGCTGGACCCCATGATGTGTGAATTGAGGTCAGGAAAGAGAACCACAGCATGGCAGGCACTATATGTCCATCCTACACATGGGAACATCAGAGTAGATGAGTTACACCCATGGAGAGTGGACTGGAGGTTCATTACATCCACATGTACTGGGTAACAGGTAAGTGTACTCCCTGGCCATCCCCAGAAGGGCAGCCATTGACCACCATGGACTGTTGCACTGCTCACTGGTGCCTGCCAGGTGCACCTTGGTGTCTACTGCTGCATGTGATGACCACCCACTGGGGTGTCCTGACTAGTGTTACCTTGACAGCTGCACAGATGTATAGCCAGTGCTTGCCAGCCTGCATGCCGCCTGTCGGTGGATACTGCCATCCCCTTCACATCATCTGGGAGACTATGTGCCACCCTCACACAATGGCTTCATAAGGCAGGCTGTCAACAAGCCATGTGGTCCCGCACATGACAACGCATCATGCTGTTGTGTCTGCACATGCATTGCCAGTGTGCACCATGCTCAGCCCTCCTGCATCATTCATGACCATGGTGCAGACAGCTCGGAGTTACACATGCACAATGGTTTGTGTAGCAGGTACATAGGGAACCCTGATGAATAGATGCCCCATCCCTCATGTAGAACACAGGGCCATGAGAGACTACACACATCAAAACACAGCCCACAGCAGGTCATGTGTTGCTGCCATTTGGCCTGGGTACAGCGTCCACTTGCCTCCCAGTGCCTGGGTGCTACATCATGCTACCAATTGGTGTCATGACATCTCTGGGAAGTCCTCTGATGGTGGTAATGTGGGTTGACATTGTACTATCCTCTCTGGTCTTCCCCCATATTGCCAACCCCTGGCCCAGGCACCACAACTCCTGTGGCACCATGACTGGGCAACCCTGGACTGATCCTCACGCCTATGGTCCAGAGTACCCATCCCACATGGGAACTATGAGTACACAGTGGTGCCTATGACATGACACCACATGTGGTGCTGCAAGATGTGCAATACACTATGTTATAGCAGGGATAGGTATAGTCCTGCTTGGTGGCACAGACCCCAGGGACTGTGCATCATCCATGTACCCTTTGGGAGTCTTAATTGGTGTGCTATGTGACAATCCACACTCAGGCATCCTGTACATCATACTGGGGCTGCACAGGTATGCAGTGCACCATGCTGTGCATATCACATTGTAAGAACCCCAAGTGGCACCACGTGGGACATAGATCCTGGTGCCCTATGACACAGAGCACACCTTGTACATCCCGGGTGGGGTCAACATGCTGACATTTCCTTACATCTCCTTCACAGACACAAACATGGGGTTGCTGTGCATTACATTGCTTTGTGCAGACCCCAGCATCACTTTTCAGTCCAGCCCTGAACTGTGTCCATTGGCGCAATGGTCATTTGAACTACTGATGTAACACTCTGTTGGAATGGTATGTGGCGGGTGTCACAAACGCACTCAGCGGGTCAGGCCCTCTGCTCCCACAGTGCCAACCTCTGAGAGCAGTAATGTTTTTATTTTATTTGTTTCATTTTGGTGACTGCGTAAGTGCACTAGACAAATCCTGCCTATTTTCAGGCATGGCCGGGAGAGGAATACAGATGAATGCCAACTGACCTTGAACCAGATTAAGCTGTTGGTGGTATTTTTAGTGAATGAGGGAGATTTGGCCAGGACACTGGAGAATTTCCCTACTCTTTCGATAAGTGCCATGGGACCTTTAACATCCACCTGAACTACCACCAATCCAGGCAGATGGGACCTCGGTTTAACGTCTCATCAAAAGGCGGCACCTCAGAAGTGCAGCACCCTCTCATGCTGCACTAGTGTCAGTACTGGGATATCAACCCAAGTGCCAGGTGTGGGAACTGAAACCACAGCCCTTTGATCTCCCAGCCTCAGAGGTGAGTGTGCTCCCTACCCAGCACTGACACTGATGAACAGGTAACAGACAGGGTAACCCTCCTGTCTGCTTGTGGGTCTGGATCACCTTTAGTCTCAAGTTCTTGGGGATTCAAACTGTGAACCTAATGCTAGCCTACCCAAATGTACAGGCTCAGATAAAATTCTCTTTGGGGATGCAATATATCTTTCGCCTATGGGCACCTGACCAGGTATCCAAAATGAACCCTTAAAACTCTATAAAAGACCTTAGGTATATTCTTACCTTTTCCCAGTTTAGTAACACCATCAAGCTTTGGACAGTTTTGTCAGTCTTAACCCTCTATACCTCACATGCAAAAAGAACTTCAAAGACACACCCAGGCAGTCTTTCAAAATAATATATTTACTAAAATGGATAAACATATGTAAATGTAAACACAGAACACTATATCAAAAAGCATACAATCACTTAAAGAACAAGGTTAAAGTACAAAATATAAACTCCTACCACAATACAATTAGACTTTGTCTATCTAATGTATTACCTCTTTACAGTACTTAAGTTAGATCAGAGAGCACGTTTCTTAAGAGTCCAAAAGATATGTCAAAATGTTCAAACACAGTATACAGTTTATGTCATCTAGCTCCTCCTTTTAAATATAAAAATATACAAATAGTATGTCCTATCAGGAGGTATTTCAAATAAGGTGACATCAGCAAAAACTCATTTCCCAATATGACTCCTTAATTAGCATCCCTTTTTGATCTCGAGCAGTTCCTATTCTCAGAGCACATCAAAGATTTTATGACTTTTAGCACCATGGTGGTATAACATGTTTTCCTTCTAAGACATCATAAAAGTTTACGAGCCCTATATCCTGGCAGCTGGGTCAGTTCTAATTAAGACAGGAAAACCAGAGACTCTTAATTAAGTCTCTCTGGTCCTTTAATTACCTCCTGGTTTCAGGTTAATACATCCTGTAGCTTCTAAAACCTGGGAGGGGCACCCATAAGCACAGCTATATTTTTGTATTACAAATAGCATAGAACAATCATAACCAGCTGGCCAAGCATCACAGTGGGTCTCCATTACATGCAGGTGGACTGCACATGCACCATAAGGGTTAACAAGCAAGGATCCTGGGGACCCACATGGTGTGTGTCTGCAGTCCTTTTTGCTGCAGGTCCTGACCTCATCTTCTATAGGTTATGTCTGTGCCACCCAAGGGCATGTGGAAAACATGCCTTACCCCACCACAGTCGGGAATGGATCTTTACTTGGAGAGGAACATAGGTCTGCTGCCTGCTGTCCACATGACTCTGCCCATGGGTGTGCCACACGTATAATGACCTCTACCAAATGATGCTAGAACACCTACCATCATTGGCTTTTGCATTATCACTGCTGCCTGAACCAGTGTGGTTTGCGCTGGCTCCCTCCTCCTGTCCGACCTGGCTGCCTGAGGTGTCTGTGTGAGTACAAAAGCAAGGCACTACATCAGTACATTTTACAGCTGTCATTGGTGGTGGCTGGGTGAGATGGAACATCTTTGGTATGTTCAGAGCACTTACCACAGGCATATCTCTGGCCACCACATGGCTGTGTCTGCTTCCCTGGCAATGTCCTGCAATCTCTGGAATTTTCTGTGTCTCAGGGACAGGCCATTCAGCCTATGTTTAAGCTGGCATGGTGTCTGTTGCATGCTTGACACCGACCATAGACATCTCACTATTCTACCCACATATGGTCCCTTTTGACCTGGGGTGCTGTATGCTTCCAGGGGCATGATTACCCTGTCCCATTGGGCCACAGAACTCACTAGCAGGGCTGTCTCCTCCTCAGAGAAATTTGGGTCCCTCCTGCCATGTCTTGGTCTGCTGGCACTCATTTCTGTTAGCAGTGAACTGGGGACCCTGTGAGACCCCTGGGATTTACTGCAGAATGCTGGCTAGTGGTATGGTGCCTGGTTCATATCTATGAACTTCGCCATTGCAGGTTGCATATACCATGCAGTTTGAAAAGCTATTTCCACATTTGATGGCTGTACTTTACTGCATGCACAACCTTTCCTGCTGCAGATTGCATCACCTGAATGATACATCCTCGAGACCTCTGCAGCTTGAGTCAAATCTACATCTACATGATGCATTCTGAGCCATGTAGTGGCCATTCCCACATAGTATGCCCACACCACTTCTAGAGAGCACTGTCATGACTGCCGTGCCCAGTACTTCTCACCTCCTCAACCAGCAACATTCCAGGGCACATAATCATATGTTCCACAGTATGTAATTTCCATGGTGCTGCATTACTGGCTACTGCTGGTGGACCCATGACTGACAGGGCCTGTGCCACCTAGTAGATCAAGCTGCCTCTGGCCCCACTGTCCAGCTGGTACAGGCATGGACTGCTGCTGTGCTGGCTGCTTTCACACGTCACACATTTCATGGGTCATGGTCACCATATTCTCAGGAGCATATGCCTCTGGTTACCTAGGCATGGCAGACACTGCATGCTGTATGCACCATGCCCCTCCAACCTCATGACTGGTATCATGAAAATGGTTTGCCTGTGCACCCCAACTCTCTGTTACATCAACTGTTATACACAGTATCCCTCACAGGAACACAATCCATGCCTGTAGTGCTATACCTGCCCAATAACATGTGACATACTACATCACACATTCCCCACAATATACGGGGTGTCCATCAGGCACCTTGCAGACTGTCAACAAGGTGGCCAGACCCTTTCCTCCATTGGCCATGTCACAACAGCAGTGACCCATTCCTATCTGTCATGCATACCACCAGCTGGAAGCATTCAGAGTCCACACTGACTGCTTCTGCATCCTTGCATCATCATGCAGTACATCTCCACACACAGTGTACCCCACTCCCCTGCCTGAACAGAGGTTACACATTACAACATTCAGGTGGCTTGGGCCACATTCAAGGCAACTTCTGCCCTCCTACCCATTCAACCCCTAATCCTCAGGTGCATAACTTGCTGCTGCATGTCAGGACACTCTGTCCACAGTACTGTAGCAATGCCAGCTCAGCCTCCATGGTGCCTGCCAGTGCACAGCCATGTACAGGGCAATCACACAAAAGTGGACACACTGCTGTGCTATGTGCTGGACTACAGGTTGACTGCCCCAGGTGGTGGGATGTTCGATGGACATATGCCTGGGCACACATTTGCTGTTATGTTGTGTGTACACTCTGACCACTGGGTGAGTTTACATAAAGTGGCTGCCAATAAGCTGTTGTCTTACAAGCTGACCTGCTACAGATGTGCTCCAGTATCCCACAGCCTGATCTCCACTGTGTTCAACATGCCCGTCCCCTTCATCCTGCTCCTCCTGACACACTGCCCAATGTCTGTATCCAATGCATGATGAGACAGGGCAGTGTTGTGGAGGGTACAGCAGGCCATCACAATCTTTCAGACTATCTCTGGTGTACTGCAGGGCCCCTCTCGATCAATCCAGGCAGCAAAGCTGTGACTTAAGTAGGCCAAATGTCTGCTCAAGTGACAGCCCTGGTGACAGCATTGGACTCCTTGTACTTGTTCTGAGCTTCACTGTCAGGGTGTCTTAATGGCATCATAAGCCATGGCTGCTGAGGGTAACAACTGTCACATGCAGGACAGACAGGACCACACTTAGTCACAGTCCGGCACTGCTTGAATCCCTTCCTCAGGGCCCCCACTTTCACCCCACCTTCCAAAGCAGTCCAGAGGAGGGCAACTAAATGGTGCAGGGTCTGCATCAGAAACCATATGAAGAGAGACTGAGAGCTTTAATATGTATACCCTTGATAAAAGGAGGGACAGTGG
Source organism: Neoceratodus forsteri (assembly GCA_016271365.2). Taxonomy (NCBI): domain Eukaryota; kingdom Metazoa; phylum Chordata; order Ceratodontiformes; family Ceratodontidae; genus Neoceratodus; species Neoceratodus forsteri. The sequence goes on along the minus strand of CM057459.1, from coordinate 853,943,899 downwards.
GGACATGATAGAAATGTTCAAGTACCTCAAGGGAATCAACAAAGTCCAGGAGGGTAGCATCTTTCAGAAAAAAGATGTGTAAGAACAAGGGGCACAATTTAAAGATAGAGGGGGATGTTTCAGGGTAATGTGAGGAAATGTTTTTCATGGAGAGAGTGGTGGAACATGGAACCGCCTTCCTGGAGAGGCTGTGGGGTCTAAAACAGTGGAGGAATTCAAACATGCATGGGATAGACATAAGGCAATTATAGAAAGGGTGGCAGGAAGTAGGCTATTGGTTAACTAAAATCTGTAGCTTATCCAGAAGGTAGGGAAATGGGCAGACTGGTGGGCCAAGTGGTCCTTATCTGCCGTCAAAGTCTATGTTTCTATGTTTCAATGGGCTCATACCCTTGCCCCTCCCACATCAGTGGAGACCTTGCTGCAGACATACATACTAGAGCACTGTGGCACAGGGAACATTGGTCCTGACATGTATGCCACAGCATGTGCAAGACGATCATGGCAGCAGTCTGTGGCCCTGTGTCTCCACAAGCATTGATGCTCTGTCTGGCTGTTGACATGGCATACACAATGGCCTGGTTCCACAGCTTCACAACATTACCTTGCATACATGCTTATCAACTCACCAAGCAGCCATCCACCTTGGATGTCTCCATGGAAAACTCCTTGTGCAGCCCACTCTGCCTAATGAATTACCCATCATAATACAACCCAGGGTACTTTGCCACCACATCAAGAATGTGGCAGTGGCTGTCACACACAACCCATACATTTATTGGTGGTAGCCTCTGATTTACATATATATCTGCATCAGAGTATGGGGCATGTATGGCTATGCGTGTACAGTCCACAGTGCCCAACACAAGGGGAACTGTGCAATGCCATAGAAATTCTGCCTCACAGCATTCAACTGCTGTTCATTCATTGGGAATGATGTATACTGTTGAGTTCTATGCAGCAGGGCATTGAGGAACTGGTTGAGGCATTTAGAAATTGCAGACTGTTATATGCTTACTGTGTCATTGGTGAGGGTCTGGAATGTGCCCGTTGCCAGGAAGCATAGTGCTGCTGACACCTTCACTTCAGCTGGAATGGCACACTCTCTGGGTCCAACTCTGCAGATTCCCATGGAGCTTCACTCAAAGTTCCTCTATGGCAATGTGAAGCAGGCTGTACTGCGTCAGGCACTGCTCCACCGAGAGTTCTTGTAGGAGATTCACTGCCTGAATGCCCTTATGTGGACCAGTCCCCAAGTCTACCTTCTCTCTGAATAGGGACAGTAGACTATTCCTGCAGGGCATTTCAGCAGGCCACACTACACCAACTATGCAATGCTAGCCAAATGGCTATGAAGACTGCTAAGCCTAGCATTGTACAGCTTCACCCCTCTCATGCTTTTGATGCAGCAATAGCTCCTCTGTAGTGAGTCACTTGTGGGCTATGGCCTGCCCCATTTATGTGTTCCAGGTTAGCTCAAATCCTCCTGATCTAACAGGCACATCCAAAGCTTGATGCATCTGTGACACAAACTGCTTCTAAAATCCCATTTATGGGGATGATGTAGTCAGGTTTGATGCAACCTGCAGTTGCACTCTGCCATAACTGAGACAAGATGGATCTCCAGATGTATCTTCCTTTGCCACAGCAGTGCCAAAGTAAGTTGTAGGTAGCCTTTAGAATCATGCCTGATGCACAGTGTGATGCAGCTCGCACTTTGCGCCATACATATTTGATGCAAATCACTTGCGTCCCTTTAAGTCCTTCTGGAATCAGTCCTGTACAGTACATAATTAACTTTATCAAGTCATTTATCCTCTTTTGATGTTTACATGCATTAAGCTGAAGTGGATACAAGTAGAACCCTGATAAAAGTAATATATTGCAGCCCAGCTTCTGTATCCTGGGTAATTAAAGGGAACATAAAGATAGGCTTTATCTTTTAAGGTATAAATGGTACAGTACATTGGACATATGTATCCTCTCTAACCTTTCGATTGTTCTTTGTCTTGTGTTGGCTTTTAAATTATCCTTTTAACTATGTTGCGGTCCTTTGATATTGTTTATATATTTCTGGGATAACACAACACACAACTGTAATTTGTAAAGCACCATATACTTTAAAAAAAACATTGATACTTCAAGAATGAAAATCTTCATGGTATTGTATTCAAGTGTGTGACAATTGCAAACTATCAAAATTTGGGAATTTCACAGGAAAAAGCTAAAATATTAAATGTTGTGAGCTAAATCTTTGATCTGGTTGTGTTCAACACTCGCATAGATGAGGCAGTGAGTGTTTGGAGTTCAGAGCACCATTTTTTTCCCAACTCCTTCTTAATCAAATCAAGAACAGTCTTTATTTCTGTTCTCTCTGGCTTCTAACTAGGCCAAGAGTGAGAGACCTTTATAGAACAAGATCAATTTTTCATAAAGCAAGGACAGGGCAGTTACAATGAAATCACATTTTCATTTTAAAACCTTTATCTCAACATTAGCCAGTGAGAACTGTACTTTAAAAATGCTTAAACCTTGTATGATCTCAGATTCAACAGTGCCTTCATAGCCATTACAGAAGTGTTAAATGTTTCATTAATGATTTTAAATAGTAGATTACAATGACAGCCAGGCTCTTGGGATTGGGTTTGAAGTGCCTGCATTGCTGCAAAAGGCATTTCTATCAAGAAAGCCATTAACAAAGAGCATTGTGTACTTACTGTACTTAATCACAAATAAACTAAGAGGAATCCTACAATTTTACCTAGGCTGCATTTCCTGTGACAAGATGAAAATGTTGGAGGATAAGAGGCCTATTTACTTTAAACATGATGTAATCTTTTCAGCAGTTTGGTCTCTTTTTTCTACATTATTTATAGGTACTGTATTTTAAAATATGTTTCTGCTGTTCTGAGAGACAAAATAAAATAAATGTACATCTTACAAGGCAAACTGTTCACAGGAATAATTTTCATCTGAGTTCATTTATTTCCAAATTTTTACAGGCTTTTAGGAGAAGACATTAGCAAATTATTTCTAGAAGATATTAAACTATATTTTTCTCATCCAAGCCACTTGTAATACTTTTGGAGTCACAGTCCCATGTGTAATAGGGAGTATCCTTACTTTAATGACATAGTAGTTATCATGCAAAATAAATCTAAAAGCTGAACAAGCTTTAATTCTTTCATGGTGATGTATATATTCTTCCTATGAATCTTTGTATTATTGGGATGTAAACAATTTGATTTTTTTTTTTGCTTTATTGCGAACGGCCTTCTAGAAAAACATTGCTTCAGTTCTTTTGCACTGGTGTTCTTTGTCTTTTATTTGCATTCCTGTTTTGAGTTCACCATGACTCAAAGCAAGTAAGACCTCAAATAGGTGGTTCCACTTCCTGGGATGAAATACAGATGAGCCACATTTATGCATCCAAACAAGGACAAAACACACATCTGTCTCCTGTTTTCAGCCATTGCAGATGGGTGTTTGATGTCATTTGGAATCATACACTCCTGCTTAAATTCTGCCATGGTGATTTGCATACTGTATACTTCCCATGATAGTTTGCATTATTCGGTATTGTATATTTCTTTAATCAACCAAAATTTTGTATTGAAAGGAATTAGATTATGAATCATGCCCACACCTTCTAAATGGCAGTACTGGAGGAGTCCGACCCACTTACTCTACTTGAGAAGTATGGCACGTTCTATGCCACATTGACCTGTATTTTGTTTTAGCAGTTATTTGATTTTGGGGCTTTGCCCACCACATCCCTGTGTTAAGAAAAGGGAGAGGGCAGATCCCCAAACTCAAATAAAGTGATAGAAAAAACTAACTCAGCCATGCCAGCTAACCCTTAGTATCATAAGCTTAGTAACAGTAGGTACCAATACCAGCAGAGCAGCAAGTAGTGTAGTGGTACTATAGCATAATACATGCTAATTTCATGATGTGCCATTATACTGTTTGTATGGGTCCAGACTCATTCAATATCACCTTGTAAACTAGGATAAATGATGTAGACATGAACATCCATATGTTATGTAGGTAGAGGAAAATGTGAAGACTGGGTGGGCCAAGAGGCATTTGTCTGCCATCTGATTCTATGCTTCTATGTTTGCATTTTAGGTGGTATAAAGGTAAAAAAAAGGAAAGTGCACTCCACTATCCGAAGGTGCAACCAATTATTTTATTTATTTATTTATTAAAATGTTTCACCAGGAAGACACACTGAGCAACAAGTTTCTCATCTAACGGTGTGACCTGTGGGAGGGGTTACAAAGGGTTGTGAAGGATGATCAGTTATAATAGTATGGGTAGTACAAACAATACAACATTGTAAGATTGTGCAACAGCTGGAATATAAGGTATTGTACAATAAACAGTAGTGGAACATTGGGTAAATTACAATACATGGCCAAATTCATACAAAGAGCATATGAATGTACAAAAGAAGTAATAATGGTTCAATTACACCATGATAAGTCCAAAAGAGAATTAGAATAATAGATAGGAGAGGTATATTACTCCCATGTCATACACCCTTTCTTATTTAATATTTTTGTAATATACGGATATAATTTAAAATATTAGGGCTCTGAATTTCTTTGCACACTCTCCTATGATAACGGCTGCCACAGCACTATACTGCTCACTCAAGGCTGACTCACTCCAGTCACTGCAACCACTCTCTGTTGAGAGCTGCTTTCACATATGGCTCCGGTCAGCAGCTTTGATCAGCAGTCCTACCTGTCAGGTGGTTTGCAGAGGTGAGTGAAGGCAGGATCAACCAGATGTTAGTTCAACTTTCACTAAAAGACCACCAACAGCCGGCCTAGAGGCTTGGAGGGTTAAGGAATCAATGCCTTACCTTCTGTCATGCTGACAACCATGTTCAAGTGCAAGTCAGTCTTTGAGCTTAGGCCGGAGAAGGAGGAGAAGATCAAGCATCTGAAGAACTGTTCTTCTTTCCCAGGATGGGTGGTATGCATCTCCCACAAAAGACTGCCACCAGGGAGGCCTGGTGGCAGTGTGTGTCAGGAGTGACCAGAAAGGAAGAGTGCTGAATTGCTGCATCATAAGTGTGCCTCCATGGGCACACACTTGAATGAGCATCAGCAAGGGAGAGGGAACAAAAGGAAAATGGAGCTAGCGGGCTCCATGAAAGCCTTGCAGTGTGGTGCTGACTCAGCAATCCTGGGTGACTCTGGATTGTGCTCTGAGGCAGAGAGGATGGTCCTCCCCTGCCTGGCCTTGTCATGGGGGAAAATCCATGGGGACTCAACCAGTGAGGCTGCTGAGTTGGGGGCAAGTCAGGAATGAAGGAGTCCTCTGAGAAAAGACCAAAAGTCTGCTAGCTCAATGGCAGGGAGAAACAGAAAAGAAAGAAAAAATATTGCAACAGCTTAATCTGGTTCTGTAAGTCAGTTTACATCTGTACACATATTACTCTTCCTTTTCACTTGGTCACACATGGAAATGAGCAGCAGCTCAGTGTCCCTCTCCTGGTCACAATCTTTCAAATAAAATAAAAATAAATAAACAAATAAATAGTTTACATAGACAAAAAAAAATCACAGTGCTGAATGTACAAGGGTTACAAATTACTCTCACTAAGTGAGAGATAGCCACCATGTTTTCCATATTGTTCTGCCCACCCACAGACAGAAAACGGTCAACCACATACCATGGTTTGAAGAACCTCATCTTGCCTCTCTTGCAACCAGAATTGGCACCACAGCAACCAGCTTTACAGTGTACACTTGCACTATTGTAGTTCTCTGATAATACTATAATTCATGTAACCCCCCATTATTTTGCAAATGACAGGTGGTATGCTGTTTAAATCTGACAGCAGTAGAGGTGGGGACTGGGTTCAGGGAGGAATAGGTCACTCGGCACAAAGGCTAGATTTGGCTACTCTGTACAGGGCACCCAAGTAACTCCGAGCACAGGAAGCAGTAACTGTAATGTCCAATACCATAAATGGGATCTAAAGTGTGGCTTTTATTCACATCCAAACAGAATAAACAAAGCATAGATGGACCCCACAGAGCTACATTCCTGGTAATGCAGATTAAAAGAATCAAGAACACTTCTTCAACACTTCAGCCTCAGGCTCTGAACCCACTGGGCATGCAGCCTGGACTTGCACACTGCTTTGGGTACACAGCCCAAACTTGTACACTATTCTAGGTTGTCCCTGGCTCGCCTCTTGCCGCCACTCGGACACCTTCCATATGTCTTGGAAACATTTTCTGGTGGCGCCCTAAACCACCTAGGAGCACCTCAGCTCTATCAGGAAACTTCATTTTAATCCCACATCTGGTACTTTACTCAGGCACTGGCCAAGTACCTGAGAGAAAGTAAAGTTGCCAATGAGCAAATCCAGAGAGGTGAATTTGTTACTACTGATGGGGGTCTCCCATCTCTCGCCTCCACAATTCATACCTGCCCATTTCTCTGGACAGTAAACACTTCCTACTGTAAAGTTTGGCAATGTAGATTAAGGCTAAATGTATGTCACATTTCTCTACTTGTCTTGCTTTCCTTTGTGCTGGACTTGAACATACTTTTACTTGGCTTAGCCCATTTCTGTAGGCCCCCACTGATTAAGCAGTCCAATCCCTACTTTACTTCACTCTTTGTGCTGGACTTGAAACTACTTGAGTTAACCGGCAATGTCTATTACACTAGACATCCTACAGATTAAGTAGTCCAATCCTCACATTCCAACAGTTCAGGTGAAAAAACATTGGCCCTCTGTCAGACTGAACTCACCCTTTGGTTGCAGGTGCCCCAAAGGCGATTCCTCCACAGGAATTTCTCCAGAGCTTCTGTGCCGCAGCACAACTTGAAATAGGCAGCTTCTTCCATTAGCCAGAACCAGGAGGGTTGCCCCTGGAAGACAGGCAAACCTCTCCCCAAGGGAGGGGCACTTGGACCAGTGACAGCAGTCTCTACCACTTCAGCAATCGGTTTCTGTCTCTCTTACAGTGGAAACACACACCTACTTAACAGTAGCTCTAAAATAGAGCTTAAAACTCTGAGAGCCTGCCCACAGACTGCTGTGCTGCTGTCTTCACCAAGACTGCACACAGACTCTGTTCAGATTCCCCAATATTCTGTCCTAACTTCCAACTGCAGCATTCCAGTGGTGCTCATGCAGCTGAGAGTTCTATGGTGATAACATCCCTCAGTCTCAGCTGAGACTGAGACTGAGAACAGAGTGAGACAGTGTGAAATCCATTTAACTGGAGTTTCAAGCTGCCTTCCCTGCCTACCACTAGGTCTTACTGGGATTCTAGTAACCCTGGGTAACAGGGGGTTACATTCAGATCTCCAAACGATAGTATTACAGGCTCTGAATGAAAGTATTACCACTGACAAACAATAGTATTATCAGTTTCAGGAGTGCTATTACAGGAATGACTGCCCTAGATAGTTTCTGCCAGAGAACAGACAGAACACCAGGAGGAAGGAGCTACTGGTGTAACTAAACTTCTCTACTGGGACTATGTTGCCTCCTTCCTCCCTCCCTCCACCCCTGACCCTAAACCAGTTCTACTTTTATAGGCACAGGATTTAACTGACAACAGGAACTTCCTGTTTGGGAGCAGGACGTGAGTGACCACAAAGCCACCAAAGACTCACCATCCTAGAAGGGCAAGAGTAGCTCTGTCCCCTTAGCTGCTGGAGGTCTGACTCTGAGCAAGTAAGGAGACTACTGAGAAATATAGGAACTTCTTGTCTTAAAACAGGAAGATCAGGAGCTAAAAGGGCACAGAGGCACTAAGTAAGTAGGGAAGAAAAAGAAAAAAAGAAAATAAACAAACAGAGGAAAGAGTAAGTATTCCAAATAACAGTTAGGGGTCAGAAAAAGACATGATGAAAGTGGTGCAGTGCAGTGGCTGTGGAGCAGCAATCTTATGGAAGACGTTCTGGAGGATGCAGTGTTGTACCATCTGCAGGCACCTCTCTGGGCTGAGGGAGGAGGTTGCTCATCTCCAGACTGAGTTGGCCAGGATTTGTGGGACCTCCTCCTACTCAGGGACCACCAGAGTCACTGCTGTTGCCTCAGAGGTTGCCAAGAAAGAGAAGCGGTTGGACCACAGTGGGCTCAGGGAGGTGAGAGTGGTGGAACAGAGGTGCATCCCTCCAGTTGTACCTCTCACAATTTCTATGCCATTCTGCAAAAGTGTGGTTGATCTATAGAGGCACCCACAGTGGAGACCAAGGAGGATGCTGGGAACCTCCACAAAGGAGACCCACAGGAGGGTGGCATGGGACCCCACAGGGAAGGAAATAACACCTGGTGGGGACTCCATAGTTAGGAAGGTAGAACTGGGGAAGGAAGGAGAGGGAGTAAGGTGCCTGTCTGGCACCATGGCTTGAGGACAGGGACTGAATGCTCAGCATCACAGGAGCAGTTGCACAGGAGGGAGCTGGAAGTCATTGTCCACCTAGGGACAAATGACCTGGCTAAGAAAGGGATCAGAGCAGTGAAAGAAGGATTTGAGGAGATGGGGAGGGCCTTAAACAAATAGCACACATGGTAACCTACTTGGAGGTGCTGACTGTCTATGGCAAGGATGAGGCTAGGTGGTCCACACCATGGGATTCAATCAGTGGTTGAAAACTGGTGCAGAGCTCAGGGATTTGGCTTCATTGGGGACTGGGGTCCACCTGGATGGATGCAGGCCTATACTGGCATGATGGTCTGCATCTGTCCAGGAGGGGAACCAGGATCCTAGGTGATAGGTTTAAATATTTCATTGGCAATCATTTAAACTAACCAAGGGGTAGGCACTGGAAAGGAGCAGGGAAGTCCTAGCCCTCCAAAAAATCAGGGTACTAAGTGAAGTAGACACCAACATAGAGATGTCAATAGGGAGAAGCAGGGTAAATGGAGAAAGTGACAAATGCAGTAAGGACATGGATGGACCAAAAGGGGTAAGGCCATCAAGAAATTAGGTAATGAGTACCAACACCGTAGTCTGGGCAACAAGCTCTCTGAACTGGTGTCCTTGATGGAAGAGGATGCCTGGATATTGTAGCAATCACAGAAACATGGTACACAGAGAACCATGACTGGGATGTTAACATACCAGGGTACACAACCTACAGGAGAGACAGGGAGGGCAGAAGAGGGGGAGTAGCTCTTTATGTAAGGGAAGAGATAAAAGCAACTGAACAAAAGAGTAAACAGGAGGAGAGGAGGCACTGTGAGTCACCTTAGAGACTGGAAATGGCACCACAATCTGCACAGGGGTTGTATGCAGACCCCCATGTCAGGGGAGGAGGGAATGGACAAGGATATGATAGAAGGCATACTTAGGATGGCAGAAAGGGAGATACTGCTGATGGGGACCTTAATATGCCAGATGTTAACTGGAGCACCTTTGCTGCAGCCACATCCAAAAGCAGGGCCATTCTTGATGCCCTTCAGGTGGCAAGCCTCGGACAGCTAGTTTTGGAACCTACTCATGAGGGGAGCAATCTTAGACCTCATACTCTCAAATGGGGACAGTGAGAGGAGCTCAGATCTAGAAGTGGGTAGCCATTTGGGAACAAGTGACCACCAAACAGTGTGGTTCATGACAAACTCAGCTACAGAGTCAAGCCATACAAAAGTGAGGGTTCTGGACTTCAGGAAGGCTGACTTTGGCAAGATGGGAGAGTGTCTTAGAAAAGCACTAGCAAACAGGCTAGAAGGAGGGGTGGAGCAACAATGGGAAATATCAAAACTGTCATCACAGAGGCAACAAGCCTTTGTGTGAAGCAAATAAACAAATCAAAATGAAAGAAAAGCCACTATGGTTCTTAAAACAAGTGGCAGTGAAGGTTAGGGAGAAAAGATAGCATTTACGAAGTATATGGAAACAGAAGGAGAACGACAGAGAACTGTACCAGTTAAGGCAGAAGGAAGCAGGGGGGGTAGTCAGAATAACAAAGGCACACACTGAGGAAAAGATAGCCAACTCGGTTAGAAGGGATAAAACCCTTTATAGGTATATCAGGAGCATAGAAAGACAAAGAGAGAGATAGTGAGGCTGAATAGAATGGATGGTGGGTGGGCAGAGAATGTCAGTGAAAAGCAGGGATACTGAATGAATACTTCTGTTCAGTATTCACAAAGAGGAAGTAGGGGAGGTGCCTAATTCAATTAACAGAAGCACTCTGGAGAGGGCGGGTAGATCCAGTTCCTTCACAGAAGAAAGGGTTCTGAAAGAACTCCCTAAAACTGAAGGTGGACAAAGCAATGGGGCCAGATGGAATTCACCCCAGAATTCTAAAAGAATTAAGCAGAGAACTAGTGACACCACTGACTACCCTTTATAACAAATCATGGGAGGATGGTGTGGTACCTGAGGACTGGAAGAAGGCTGATGTGATTCCCTTCACAAAAGTTGGAGCAAGAAAGAGGCAGGAAACTACAGACCTGTCAGGTTGACCTCTGTGGTAGGAAAAGTGATGGAATCACTTCTGAAGGAAAGAATTGTTGAGTACCCAGAGGCCAGTGGAGCACAGGACCCAAGGCAGCATGGGTTCACAGGGGAAGTTCATGTCAGATGAATCTAATTGATTTCTTTTACTGGGTGACCAAAGTAGTAGACCAGGGAGGGGCTGTGGACATGGCCTACCTAGACATTAGCAAGGCATTTGACACAGTCCCACACAAAAGATTAGTAGTCAAATTAATCAGCCTTGAGTGGATCCCAGGGTGGTAGCCTGGGTAAACATTGGCTGAACAACAGGACACAGAAGGTATTTGTAAATGGAGTCCACTCTGAAGAAAGAGGGGTTACTGGTGGGGTACTGCAGGGTTCAGTACTGGGTCCAGTCCTTTTAATGACTTTATAAGTGAAATTCTGAGGACTGGAAGGAAAAGTATGCCCTTTGAAGATGACACAAAAATCTGCAACAGGGTTGTTACACAAGGAGGCGTGGAAAGGATGAGAGAGGACTTGCCAAGGTTGAAGGAATGGTTAGAAGTATGGCAGCTTGGATTCAATGCAAAGAAGTGCAAGTAATGCACCTGGGGAAACAAATCCAGGGAAGATTACACAATGGGGGAGGTAGTAACAACAACAACAATGGAAAGGGACCTGGGGTAATCATATCAGATGACCTTAAGGTTGGCAATCAATGTGAGAAGGCAGTAGGGAGGGCTGGGAGGATACTGGGATGTAAGGAGAGGCATCACCAACAGAAAACAGGAAGTTGTTGTCCTCCTGTACAGATAGTTGGTGAGACTCCATCTGGAGTACTGCGTCCAGTTCTGGAGACCCCATCTCCGCAAGGACATAGACAGGATGGAGGCAGTTCAGAGGAGGACAACTAAAATGGTGCAGGGTCTGCAAGAGAAGCCATACGAGGAGATGCTAAAGGAGCTTAATATGTATACCCTTGAGGAAAGGAGGAGAGGGGGGACAGGATAGAAACGTTTAAGTACCTCAGTGGAATCAATCAAAGTCCAAGAGGTTAGCACCTTTCAGAAAAGAGATGTGCAAGAACAAGCAGACACAATTTGAAGATAGAGGGGACGGCTCAGGGCAATGTGAGGAAGTATTTTTTACAGAGAGGGTGGTGGACGATGGAACAGCTCTTCCTGAGGAGGTTTTTGTGGTCTAAAACTGTGGGAGAATTCAAGAATGCATGGGACAGACATAAGGCAATTTTTGTGGGGGTAGGAAGAAATAGGCTGTTGGTTAAACAGGATTTGCAGCTTATCCTCTAGGTAGGGAAGTGGGCAGACTAGGTGGGCCAAGCGGTCCTTATCTGCCGTCAAAGTCTATGTTTATATGTTTTTAATTGTTTTGTACACTTTAGTCCCATATGAAATGACATATCTATATATTTCAAAAGAAAATAGAACAAAATGCTAAAAGCTGATAACTAAGTAAAATGTATTACAGTAGTGCTAGCAGAGACCACTCAAAGATGCTAATACCGCCACTGAAAATGTAACAGTTATAGTTAATCAAAATCAAAACAAACAAGTTAGTTTTCTAGAATAAGACCAGGACACATTCACTACATAGCTGTCAATAACTGTAACAAGGAAAGAAAGAGGCAAATGAGGTGAAGCCAGAGTTAACAGTGGAAGTCAACAAGAAATGAAGAGGTCAGTATGCACCTAAATGGACAACAAGTAGTAAACATTTCCTCTCAACAGTTGATGTCAGATGAGGTAATAGTATTTCCAAAATGTCGGTACCATGATCTAAACCTCTTTAATTTGTAAGTGGATATATTTAAATTATTACAAAACTCAGTTAAAAATATAATTTCAAAGATCAAGATTACACAAACTGAAACTGGGGACAGAAACATGGGTTTCCCAAATTTAATTCTTCTATCAGGACACTGGGGAACCAAAGAGTAATTTATATCTTGCAAATGATATGTTGTGGAAAGAACTGACCAACCCAGAAAGGACTTTGTATACGTAGTCTGCCAAGTTTGAGGACGATGTCCAGAAATTAATAAGTATTAGCAGTGATTGGGACCTACTATATTTGTCTAATCCAGATCAGACTAAGGAGTTATACATGATTTTGCAATGATGCATTTGGGTGCAACGATGCTCCCTGTAAATCAAACACTGGGCTTACATTAAAAGTACCTTTTGACCCATTTACTGAGACACCCTGCAATCTGCATGTTTGAGTAGCAAATATAACATGATAGATTGGAGTTAGTTTAAGTTCCTGACTGATCACACTTTCACAGCTTCTCTGTAGATTAATAGAAGGCTATTAGAGAATCAAAACAGATGGCAAATATTGCCCATTAAGGTGGCAGACAAGGGTAGAATGGTAGTCATTCAGGACAATATTCAGTAGGTAGGAGAAATAATGAAGCAGTTATCTGTTAGTATCTGTTATTAACAGTCTATTTTAATCCTTTGGCCTTTTAAACTCAACTCAGTGATCTGATAGATCAACTATTTGATCCTGGCTGAATCTATCAAAGTAAAAGTAATTTTATGCTTTAAATGACTTCCCGCTTGTCCTTAATGCTATACCTGTACTTTGCTATGATTCACGCTGCTTGAGAGGGACCTCCAGAATGTCCCATAGTGTTGAGCGGGTCTCCTTAGTAAGGATCCATCCAGAATTGTTTGTTTTTCTTAGCCAGTTGGTGCCTAAAATCCCAAGTTATCGCTCTAGAAACTATGTATCTTACCAATAGACAAGAGGGTTGGTAATGGTTAGACAGTTATTGTTTGTTTTCTACTGTTGTTATTATGGACCCAATTTTCAAAAGTATTACAACAATCGCAAGGACTTGCCTCAAAAGGTTATGATGCAAGAGGACATTTATGTCACAAGTTGTGGTGTTTGCAGTTTTCTAACTCAGCCTGTGTCAAAGCCAATGCAGTTGCGCCAAAGCCCTTGCATCATGGTTGCAGCATTTTGGTGCACCAGCTTGCAAAGGGCTTGTACTATGGCAGGGTTGCAGCATCCCTTGGGGATTTTGTAAGCCCACTGTGGATGCAGCAAGGGCTCAACTTGTTCAGTGCCACACACTGTTGCAAATGGGGGTCTGATAATGGGGTCAGGGACAGAAGGAGCACAGGAGGTGGCATGGGGGAGATGGGAGATAGTGGGTATGAATGGGATTGATGTGGCAGTTGGTGGGGTGTGTATGCCTTTGTATTTATTGCACAATGTCTTTCACTATATTGTAGAGTTACTACACAGTACTGTACCTATACATTATACTGTACTGTATATACATGCACATCCATACATCCATAGTTGGGCACTTGCTACTTCTGTTAGAAAATATGCTGTCATGTTATTCAGGCATAGCTTTTGCCCCTCCATGGATGAGTTGGGATAAAACTGTTTATTGTATACTGTATACAGTACATTGTAGTACTCTTTACCACAGTGATAGACATTGCTGCAATAACTACAAAGGCATACACACCCACCAGGTGCCACATCAGTCCCATTCATGCCTGCTGTCTCTACAAGCCCCCATGCCAGCTCCCCTGCCTCTTCTGCCCCTGACCCTCCTGTCCAGCAGCTTCACCATCACCCCCAACCATTCCAACCCTTTAGTGCTGTGCTGGGTGTCAGGGGGGGTCAGATCCCTGTGGCAACTCCACAGGTGCACAAACTGTTTGGTGCAGCTATCGGATTGTAGCAAACACAGGGACTCTAATTTCTGTAGAATCAGGCACAGGGCCCCTTGTACACCTGGAGTTTACTGCAGCCCTGGAGCAATACAAATGGTGTTACTCAAGGGATCTTTCAAAATCGAGCCCTACATCTTTATATACCTGTTATGAACCATGACCTGGGCATCCAGTCTACTGGTAATTTTTACACACTGATGACAGTTTGGAACATACATCCATAAGCTGTATTATAGATCCACTTAATGTGCTTTCACAAAACTATTTTACATTTGATAGCAGATTCTACTTGAAGCTAAGAATGACTGCTGTTGTGGCCTCCTTAGCACCTTTTATATGCAAGAACAATTTTGGTTTGGTAGGAAAGGTGGATGTGTTTTGTGGATATAAACTTCCACCTCAGACATGTTATTTATTGGCATCATTTTATTGTGATATCATAAGTGTCTGGGGTGACATTTTAGATAAGATCCAAGACATCACTGAATGGTTTAGATAAGATCCCAGACACAACTGAATGGTTAAATGATGATTTCAAATCTTGCATGTACATTTCAATCAAATACATCAGAAAGTGAATTTCTGGATATAAAACTGGGTTTGGACTCAGATAAGAAAAGGGTTTATTCCCTACAGGAGACCAATAGTTGGCAATAGTATTCTTCAAGCAAGAGCTCTGGTCAACAGCATTTCTAATAGCCGATTCTGGAGCAGCAACAGAAATTGTAGATAAGATATAACTTTTAAGGATGAGGCTCGTTGCTGTCAACTAGATGGAAAGACTAAGACTACTCAGCTGCTGTGATTGACAAAGTGTTCAAAAAAGGCTGCGCAGTGAACAGTAAAGTTATTTTGTACCAAAAGGAAACAGAACTTACTTTCATCACAGATTACCATGAGCATTCTATGGCAATAATGAATATAATTAGAGATAAGTAGAACATTCTTTAGTCAGATCCAGTTTTGGGTCCCCTTAGTGGGTACTGCCACTAGAGTGACTTTCTGAAGGGAGGGGCCAGGAATGGTGCACCATTAAACCTGAACTTATTTTAGTGAGCACGAGTCAGTGAAACACAAGAACACAGTAGAAACCTGTTTTATGTGTATAGAAGATGCAATATTGATCTATGCAGAAAGAGGTTTAAAATGTGTCCATCCACTTTCTTTGGTGGAACATCTGTTATTTCAATATATGGATTGCAGAACCTTTTAACAGCATATGCAGGTTTGTGAATTTGTAGGAATATTTATTTGGGACACTCAGATTGCACCAGCTAAGTGCTAACCCAGGAATACATAAGAGTCATTGTGGCTGGTTTTGTGGAAAATGTCCTAGCTGCACACTTCAGTAGAAGACTTCAGTAGAAGACACAGCTGAAGCCCAACTGCATTTAGATTCATTAGTCTTGAACATGATTCTCTTGAGTGAGGAGGAAACATGGTCTGTACCTCTTTCAAAAGAAAGTGAATGGATTATGTAAACTTATGCCACGGTAAACACTGACCTGAACAATGAAGTGGACTTTAAACCCTTCTTGTGATTAACTGCTGTTGTGCATATTTACAAAGAGTGAATATTTGAACTACATGATTGAAAATTTAATTTATAGTTCTGGGGCTAGATTCACAAAAGTCACAAAGCTCAGCTCAAAAGTTGGCGTTGCACTTTGCGATTGCTCAGGTGTCAAATATTGCTATTAACAGTTGGATAGTGCACCACGCCATCAGACCTGAATAGGGCAAGATCAAGGCAGCAGTAACCCCAATACTGCTAATGCCAACCCCATTAGTCCCTCCCTGACATGCAGCCAGGAGTATGGCTCTGCAATAAATAGTGCAGGTATGCTATTTGGAATTCACAAAAGCAACCATGTAAATGAGCCCATTGGGCATGCAAGGTGCAGTGTGTCCATTTGCATGCTGATTATGGGTCCATTTACATAGGCCACACTGGGGTTGAGCGCAACCCATTCAGCCCCTGCCCAGAGGCAGCCATGTGTCCCTGTTGTCTAGTGCCCTCTGCCAATTGCAGGCCTGAGTATAAATAAATATTATTTCCTGATGCTAGTGGTCCCCTCCTGATATCCAATTGCTGGCCCTAGTATAAATAAATATCATTCCTGGTGCAATGTGTCCTGCCGAGTGCTGGAGCGAGTATTCCTTGGTGCAAAGTGTTTCCCTCTTCCACTGATCGTCAGTCACCAGGCCGATGTTACAAGACTTGTGCCCTGGTGTCCAGTGGTCCCTCCCCACCTGACCCTTCACCTGATGAGAAGTATATTTTCTCCCTGGTGTCCAGTGTAACCCCACTGTCCTGATCACCGGTATGATGCATTTCAACATTTCTCTGATGTCTAGCGGACCCTCTCTATCCCTGATCCCCTGTGTACTACATTTAAACAGTTCCCTGGTGTCTAGTGCCCCTCACTGATTGCCAGAATGATATGTTAAATTTATATGGCCCTCATGCTAGTGGTCCACCCTTCACCTGCTGATTGACAGCCTGATATGTAAAATATATATATATCCCTGGTGCTTGTGCCTCCACCATCTGATCACCAGCCTGATATATAAAATATATATTTCCTCAGTTGTAGAAATACCATTCCCTGGAGTCTAGTGGTCCTCCCCACCTGATCCCATGCTAGGTGAAAAGATAATGTTTCCTGGTGTCTAGTGGTCTCCTCCAAACAATCCCATACCCTTTAAAAGGCTATAATGTTTCCCTGGTGTCCAGTGGTCCCTCACCCCATCTGCACCCATGCCCAACAAGCAGTCACTGATTCTATAAAAATATGATTCTTTACTAAAAGACTAAAAGTAGTCACAACAGGATGTATTTACAGGAAAACAAAAGGGTTCCACATTTACTAAGAAGCAGAAAATAAAACAAGATGAACATACAGTTGTTGTACAGCAGAATTCTGAGCTATTCTCACCAAACATCCTTCACCTGACCTAGTAACATAATTGCACTGTCCTTACTGTGCTACTTTACCAGTCAGCTAGTCTTTGTATGGCAGGGCCCTGGTCTTCAGATGTTCCAAGTCCAAGAGAACATGCTTTCTTACAGCACTTCAATTTATTTCTTACTCACTTTGGGAGGGATGTCATTCCCTTTGAATGACAGTTTCATGCTGTCCCAGCCCCTTTTGAGAGTGTGTGTGTGTTCACCTTTCACCAGCTCCTTGCTAACATTATGACATGCACCTGGGTGCTTTGTCTGATATGAGAACATCTTCAGGAAGGACTCCCTCTATGGTTATTGCTTTATTGCCTCCTTCTTAGCCTTCCTGTTAGCTTTCCAATGAGAACATCAGTTCATCCATCCTGGCTGATATAAGCTGTCATATAATACTTGATCATGTGATCTGTTAGCCATCTTGCACGGAAGCAGACGATATTCAGAAAAGAATAAATGAATCAAATGAATACATGTCTTGGTCCCTTTCCTGTATCATCCCCCACCTCAAGAAATGAAGGTGTGTCCCTTTGGGCAACCCCCAAGAGACACTGCCATTCATGTAGGGCCTGGGAGTGCCTAAAGGAATATGGCATGCACTTAGCCCTGCCTAGACTGTCTTTCTGTATTGGTATTCTGTGCCCCACTTTGGTGCTGAATGATCATATTATATGACTGTAATACCAAACTCTAGTGCAATAACTTTTGTTTTGCCCACTAGTCCTATGCAGCCATGTTAAGGGGTTATGATCTGTGACCACAGTGAACTCCCTCCCATACAAATATGGTTGCAGCTTCTGAAGGGCCCACACTATCCCCAGACATTCCCTATCCACTGTGGCATATGCCTCTTCCCTGGGCAGAAGCTTCCGGCTCAGATACACTATGGGGTGCTCCCTCCCTGTAGTGTAACCTGGCTCAGGACGGCACCTAGCCCATGGTCCAAGTTATTCATATGTACTGCAAACTTTAAGTCATAATTGGGGCTAGCAAGCTTGGATGACCACATAATGCCTCCTTCAACCATCGGAAGGCAGACTCCACAGTCCTCTGTCCAGAGACCTTTTAGGAGTTCTCTTTTCATCAAGTCTGTCATGGTATGGCCACATCACAATAGTGAGGGACAAACCTCATGTAGTACCTGGCTGTTCCCAGAAGTGCCCTTACCTGTTTCTTTTGTGGCAGGGGTGAGCCGGGTCGGACGGCTTCAACCTTCACTGGCTCTGGACAGATGCTGCACTACCCACCCGGTGCCCAAGTTAGGACAGTTCCACCATGCCTACTTCACATTTTCTGCCTTAAGTGTCAGCCTTGTGGCCTTCAGTCTGGGGAACACCTCCTCATGTGCCTGACATGATTCTCCCATGTCTGGCTGTAAATGGCAATGTCATCCATGTAAGCCAGTGCATATTGACCTGGCCCAGCTAGGATGCAATCCACACGCCTCTGGAAGGTTGCAGGCACATTCTTCATCACAAATGGCATTACTCTGAATTCAAATAAGCCAAATGGGGGTAACGAAAGCAGACCTCTACCTAGCTGAGAGGGTTAACATCAGATACCAGTAGCCCTTCATCAGGTCTATCATGGCCAGAAACTGGGCTTTTCCCATTTGTTCTGTGGCCTCATCCATCCTGGGCATAGGCTTGGCATCAGACTTTGTACAGTTGTTGAGCCTCTGGTAGTCAATACAGAATCATGTGGTACTGTCCTTCTTGGGGATCAGAACAACAGGTGAAGAGTAGGGGCTACTGGACTTCTAAATCACTCAAGGGCCAGCATCTCATTAAGTTTCTCCAGCACAGTCTTAACCCCTTGGTACCTGTAGGGCACTGCCTCAGTAGGAACTTGAGCCCCAGTGTCCATGTAGTGGTGAGCCATTGTGGTGTGCCCCAGATTCACCTTAAATGTCCCCAATTCTCACAGCACTCCTCTCATCTCCTCAGCCTGGGCCAGTGCCAGCTGCCCTGAGAGGGTGAATTTATTCACCAAGGATCCCCCTGGCTTCTCAAAGGAGGTTCACCAGGGGATCAGCTTCATTCCCTCCTCTGGCATGCTGCACCGGTGAGGATCATTTTCTCCCTCTCATAGTAGGGCTTCATTAAGACCACATTTTATACCCTCTGCCTTAGCCTTTTGTCAGGCAGCCCTACTATATAGTTAACATCATTCATTTTCCTGATTATGGAGAATGGGCCTCCAATGCTGATTGGCTTATTGTGTCAGACTGAGACAAGTACCATCACTCTCTGTCCGACTCCATACTCCTGGGTTCTGGTCCCATAGTCATACCAGGCTTTCTGTTGCTGTTGTGCAGTGGTTAGTGCTCCTGGTAAGCTCCATGAGCTCCTAGCATGTCCCTGAAATTTAGGATGTAATCCACAACAGACTCCCCTTGGACAGCATGGTTACCTTCCCATTCATCCCTGACTAAATCTAGGGGACCCCTCACCCTGTGACCTAATAGGAGCTCAAAGGGTGAGAACCCTGTGGACTCCTGTGGGACATAACTGTATGCAAACAGAAGGTGAAGTGAATATTTGTCCTATTCCCTCTTGTGCTGGTCTGCAAATGCCCGAAGCATAGCTCTAAGGGTCCCATTGAACCGTTCGACCTGGCCAATTTTCTCAGGGTGACAGTGTGAAGCACAGAGCTGTTTCACCCTGCACTTCTCCCATAAACTGGTCATTTATGTTGACATGAAATTTGTTCCCTGGTCTAACAAAACCTCCTGAGGATATCCCACTTGAATAAAGAATCCCAGGAGTTCATCAGTCACATGTCTGCCTCAATGGAGGACATTGCCACTGCCTCGGGTACCTGGTTGCGTAATCCACCACAATCAGTTTGCATTGTTTGCCGGTGTGACTAGGAGTACTTGGGGGCCCAACTGTGTCCATGACTACCATCTTAAAGGTTTCATTGATAATAGGCAGGGACATTAAGGCTGCTGTAGCCTTGTCCCTGACCTGTCTAACCAGCTGGCTTCTGGACAAGTCTGACAGTAATTTGCCACATCTGTGTACATGCTTGGCCAAAGAAGTTGTTGGCAAGCCACTCTTTGTGTGGTTAATAACCAGGTGGCCTGAAAAGGAAAGTCATTGCCAGACCAGAAGCTACTGTAGTCCTGGGGATTAACCGCTGCTGGAGTTCCTCTCCTCAGCTCCTTCTGTCATGAACACTTCCTGTACAACAGCCCATTCTCCCAATAAACTTACTTTTTACTCCCTTGAGAGGCATCAGCACTATCTGCTATCTCTCTCTGTCTTTAGAGGGAAGAATCAACTCATTGTTTCCTTCCCAACTCCTCCCATCTGACCCTTCCCAGTTCCCCTTCAGGAGGAAAGCTGCCCTGGTGGTGACCTCCTCTGCTTGCTGTTAAGGCTCATGGCTGCTACTTCTAGCTAGCCCTTCAACCACACTATCTACTTCCTCAGCTACTGAGAGATGGGTCTGCACAGGCTGAGTTTCTCCTCCTCACCCTCATAAGCTTGCACCTTTGCCTAGCTACGAGAAGTAACACATGCTAGTTTTTCCAGTGGTCAAAATCATTCCTATGATCACATCCACATGGAGATCATGTGCTGCTCCCACCTCCTGTACCCCATGGCTGCCCTCCTGCTCAGGAAAATCCGAGCCATTGGCACTTGGCTCACTGGACCTGTGACTCATGAATCTTGGAGAACTGCCTGGGAGAATCTGCTCTGCCTCCAGCAGATGCTGTCTCACCATGGAGATGGAGGCACCCATGTCCCTCAATCCCTGTGTTACTGTTCCATTGACCAGAATAGGGTCCATATGCTTGCTCGAGTTTGGTGGCACTACAGTGTCCATGCAGTTTACCAACTGCACTGTACTGTCTTGGTCACCCCTTCCTCCCAGCTTTGACCCTTTACTCCTGTTTTTAGGGCAGTCATAGGATAGATGCCCCACTTTCTGCAAATCCTTTTCCCCCAGCTCCTTGTTCTGCTTAGAACCAGTGGGTTCTGTTTGGGGCTTGGTGCAGCCAGGTTTCCTTTAGGTTCTCTCCTGGGTCCTCTTAAAATCATGTGCTGCTGCACCCTAATAAGTCTTATGCTGCAAATGTGGTCTGCTAGCCAGATACAAATCAACACTTTCTGCTGCCTCCTTGTGGAGTTGCATGCCCGATCCAGTAGCCAAATGTGCAGATCATCAGGTACAATTTTAAGAAACTGTTCCTTACAATTATATCTTTAATTTGCTCTATAGTCCACCCATCTACTCAATGATCTAAATAAGCACATATTTGGATATGCAGTTATACATAACTGACTCCTGAGACCTACTTAATTCTCTTAATTTCCTTCTATCAGCTTCAGGAGTCAGTTCAAAATGTTTTAATAACATTTTTAACTTTATTATAATACATCTAATTAGTATCATACATTTAAGCAAATGCATGCAAAGTATGGCCAGTAAGCAATGGGGTCAGGTGGATCATCCAAGAATCCTTGTCTATATTAAATTGCCCACAAACCCTTTCAAATGATTTTAAAAGCAAATTCAGATAATCTCCTTCCCAGTATTGTGGGAACATTTTAGAATTGCTTTTGACTTCATGGTTGAATTCCTTTGCCATTAGTTACTGTTTGCTGCATTGTTTGCTTGCGTAGTTTCTCCATCCAGTTTCGTGCGTGTTCAATCAATCAATCAATCATTATTTATAAAAGTCCCTTTCTGAAACCAAGGCCCTTACAACAACTAATTAAAACACATCAATAAATAAACAATACAGAAGTTAAAACTAATAAATACAACAGGCATTAAAATCAGAAAATGCTAGGTTAAAAGATACATTTTCAGGCAACTTTAAAACTTTCGGTGGTCAGGCAATCTCACACCTGATGAGGTAGAGAATTCCACAGGGTCAGGGCCATAAAACTAAATGACCTTGCCCCAGATGCCTGGAAATAAACCCTGGAATCTCTAGCAATCCCTTGTCAGTGGATCGGAGAGGGCTGAGGGACAGAAGAGGAGAAGGAGATCTTGCAGGTAACTCCATCCCTGGTCATTTAGGGCCTTGTAGGTCAGCAAACTGACCTTGAAGGTGATCTGCCACTGTACTGGCAGCCAATGCAGTCCACAGAGTACAGGCATTATATGACTGATCCTAGAATTACCAGTCAAAAGCCTGGGTGCCACATTCTGCACTAGCTGTAGTGGCGGATATCAACCCTGGTAGCCCAAGGTAAAGGGTGTTGCAGTAGTTGAGGAGGTAGGTAATGAAGGCATGGACCAAAGTTGGACGTTTGTCGCAGGGAACCAGGTGCTTTACCAGGTCGATATTCCTCAGATGGTAAAAGAGGTTTTGACAACTGCCAACACCTGTAATTTAAGGGTCAAGTAGTCATCAAACATAATGCCCAGGTTCTGCACCTGGTCTGAGGTAGTTAGCTGAACACCTCTAAGCCATAGACTCAAAGGTGATCCTGCCAACAAACCCACCTCCCAATGACCTGGGTCCACAACCAACACCTCAGTTTCTTCTGGGTTTAACCACAGCCAACTCACTTTCATCCAATTCTGGATCTCAGCTAGACAGCTGTTAAAGACTGAAACAACATCATCCTGGCCAGGAACAAAGGACATGTACAGCTGAGTATCATTTGCATAGTAGTGAAAACTCAAGCTGTACTACCTAATAATCACTCTAACAGCAGCATGAACAACGCAAACAACATGGGTGCCAAGATGGAGTCAGTGGCATCCCTGCAGGATGGGGAGTGGAGCTGAGGAAAAGTCCCAGACACCACCCTCTGAGTCCTACCCTTGAGGAATGATCAAAACCATCTGAGGACCAATGCAGAATAAATAGGAGGTGCTCTAGCAGCACGCCATAGTCTATGGTGTCAAATGCTGCAGAGAGATCGAGAATGATCAGGATGGAATGGGTCTTTTAATCTCTGGCTATTAGGAGGTCATTTAGTACCCAGACAAGGGCTGTCTTGGTACTATGTCTCTTCCTAAATACAGACAGAGAGAATCATAGACATTGTGGCTGGTCAAATGGTCATCCAGCTGTGGACGCAACCACATTGTAAATAACCTTACCCACAATGGTAGGTTGAGACAGGCCTGTAGTTGGCCAGACAGTCCAGGTCCAGGAGGGCTTTTCAAGGAGGGGCTGAACCACGGCTTCCTTCAGGGATCTGGAAAGATCCCCTCTCCAAAGACATCCAGACTATCTCAGCAAGGACCGGGACAATTTTATCCACACAGCCTACTAAGAGGCGTGTGGGGCCCAGTCAAACTACAGTTGGTCTGACGAAGGACTGAATGACCATCACAATGTCTTTGATTGTGGGCTGGTTGAAGTCACACCACACAAACTTGGTGTCTTGCATCTCCTGCTGACCACTGCAACTCCCCTTAGAGAGGGTCAAGCAGACTTCGGCCTGATTGTGGCAACCTTATCTGTGAATATTTGAGCAATCTTCTCACACTGTTCTTGTGAAAAAGCATTTCAGGCTGGAGGCTGACTGGATTGCACAATCTGTCCACAGTCCAGAAAAAGCTAGTCTGGTCAATTCTGTGCAGCAGCAGTTTCCTGGACAGGAACTCTGCCTTCTTATGGGTAATTGATGATTGCTAGACCACATAGCGGTCCATCAAACTAAGTCTGTCACATTCCAGGCCTGACTTTCACCAGCACTTCTCTAGTCTTCGTCCCTCCCCTCAACTCCTCAAGGCCTCATAATGACAAGGAGACCTGGGTGAAGAGTGAGGGGCGAACGAACAGGAGCAATGGAATCCAGAGCCCCTGTCATTGCCTTATTATAGCAAGTACCAGGTCCCCTGTACCCATGCATTCACTCACTAAACCCGATAGGTCCAGCACCACCATCAGGCCATTAGGGAAACACCCTCATAGGCTGGTACCGGACCTTCTACAGAGGCAGCCCTATTGGGGGTCAGGAAACTGAATCCAATGATATGATGGTCAGACCATCCGACTGGTTCCACCACCAAGTCAGATATCTCCACCCCAGGATAAACACCAAGTTCAATGAATGACCGCCAATATGGGCCAAAGAGGAAATAACCTGTGTGAAGCCAAGCAAATTCATTAACTGGAGAAAGTCCTGATCAAACTGCAAGAGTTCATCGTCGACCCAGGCATTGATATCTCCCAGGATCAGCCATCTGGGGATCCCAATGTCAGGTCGACAATGAAATCTGTGACTTCCTACAGGAAAACATTCCGTTCTCCGTGGATGGTAGATGAGAAGGATTCTGCACCCCACACACTCGCCCATGATACATTCAAAGGAGTTGGTGATCCCCACTGTTACCTCCATCAGCAACATAGAAACATATAATCTGACAACAGATAAGGACCGCTTGGCCCACCTAGTCTGCCAATTTTTCTACCTAACAGATAAGCTGCAGATCCTAGTTAACCAACAGCTTACTTCCTCCTACCCACCACTAGGACTGCCTTATGTCTGTCCCATGCATTCTTGAATTCCCCACTGTTCTTGACTCCACGACCTCCTCAGGGAGGCCATTCCAGGCATCCACAACCCTCTCCATGAAAAAATTCTTTCTCACATTACCTCTGAGCCTTCCCTCCTCTATCTTCAAATTGTGCCCCTTGTTCTTGCACAACTCTTTTTCTGAAAGATGCTTCCTCTTGGACTTTGTTGATTCCTTGAGGTACTTGAAAGTT
The DNA here is from genome assembly GCA_016271365.2 of Neoceratodus forsteri. Taxonomy (NCBI): domain Eukaryota; kingdom Metazoa; phylum Chordata; order Ceratodontiformes; family Ceratodontidae; genus Neoceratodus; species Neoceratodus forsteri. Next base: position 853,919,092 of record CM057459.1, on the reverse strand, counting down.
TCTATCATGTCCCTCTTCTTCTTTCCTCAAGGGTATACATATTAAGCTCCTTTATGTTTTTCTTTGTATGTCTTCTGATGCAGACCCTGCACCATTTTGGTTTACCTCCTCTGAACAGCCTCCACTCTGTCTATGTCTTTCGGAGATGGGGTCTCCAGAACTGCACACTGTACTCCAGATGGGGTTTCACCAACTGTCTGTACAGATGGATAATGACTTCTGTTTTCTACCATTGATGCCTCACCATCAGGTTCAGTACAGATCTAAAACAGATAGCAACACCCCGCCCCTATGATCCATCCTCAGGCAGCGCATCACTGAGTACCTGTCTGGAATTGCTGAAGCCAAAATGGGACCAGCATTCTCATCCAGCCAGGTCTTGAGATGCAAGCCAGGTCAGATGATCTGAACAAGATCTGCTATTATAGCAGTCTTGTCCTTAATAGACCTGGCTTGCACAACACCACCCGAGTACTATGAGTAACCAAGGAAGACCGTGTTAATGCTGCACACAAGCAGAGCCCCTGGGTATGGGAACCAGACAGGCAGGACCCTTCTGGACCCATTTCGCCCCAGGGCATCTCCTTGTCACCACTATCCCAATCCGCCCACTCCTTTCCATTCCCTCACCAGGCCCAGCTCCCACCTCGACCTCCTAACAATCCCCAGACCCTGGCACTGACCTTATCCTCTGGGGACAGCGAGGGACAAGAAAAAGGGCAGAATTCCCTAAGCCTGGAGGGGAAAATACCTGACCATCATTATGTCTTCCCAACACATTATCACCACACTCTGCAGACACAGAGACACACAACACTCAAATCAAACTCTCAAACTTCCACACCACTCCAACACATACAGCAAATAATCAACCAAAACCCCCAACCCAACAATAGAAACAATATACAATAAAATTCTATTACAAGTATGATGGTGATTTCAATAAAAGAGAAGCTCCACAAACTCTCCAAATGAATAATTATGACCTCTGAGGAGCTCCCACCTCCAGAGAAAATAAAATACTGCTTCATGACACTGTCTCCCACATAGACCAGGAGAACAGTCTACAGTTTATCAAATAATTCAGTTTAAACAGGGCACTCTCACTGCCCACTAGGTACAAAATATTGGAAAAAAGAAAGGAGTCTGACCATCCCTAGGTGCTGAAAAATGTCCAGAAGTATATCTTCCACAAAATGCTTCCCCAGCACAACTATAACTTCAGGGATCCTAGGAACTTCCTTCAGTCCAAGCTGTTTGACCACCCAATCATACTTTTAAGAAGTTACCGCCACAGGCTTTTAGGTTGCAAATAGGTCTCCAAGTGAAGCTGTCTCTCTGGCTGTTGTTCTCTTTCTTCTCACATAAGGATCTCATGCTGGTGAATCTTTTACCTTCCTCTACCTCCAGCCTTGATCTCTCCTCCTGCATCCGGATTTCATGCTGCTGAGCCCTCTCACTTTATTCAGCCTCCAGCCTTGCCCTCTGTAGTCTGGCATCCGTCATCACAAGCTCTGCTTTCAGGATCTCCAGCTTGGTTTGATTAGGCTGCACAGCTCCCCCAGCTTGTACCATGAGGTGCACCCCTTGCTCAGCTGATGGGACCTCAGCCTGGAATTACCTGGGTCACTGTCCTCAGTGACCACCCATCTCAGGTATTGGGCTATGCCCATTTGATACTGTCTGCCCTTCCTGCAGCTGGTCATGTACCAACAGGTATTCCATGAGTGCACTCTTTGTCATGCCCTGGTGACAATTCCCTCTCTGTGACAGCTCATGGAACTGCTGTACATGAAATTTGACAAAGCCTGAGGAGCTCATATTCTCTACTTATGCTCCATTAAGCTGTCTAGAAATAATAACGATAAAAAAAACAGTAGTAAACAATGCAAACTTTGAAATCCTATTTCATGACTGTTAAGGTATATTTTGCTGGCATTCCATCACCAATGTGCTATGTCTCTTTCAGATATCCTGTCTACAGGAAAGCACACTGTATGCTGCTCTGCACTGCACTGGTACCAGTTGCCACACTGATATCACCATTCTGGCACTAATGTGATGAAAATCTCTCACCAGGGACTTCAAGTTCACTGCCACCACTGATGGTTTTTACCAACAGGACACCAGGAGGATCTGTTTTTACCTCCCCTTACACAAGATCAGGAAGGTCAAACACATAATTGTAGGTAGAGTGCCCTTCAGAGACGGACTGCAATCAGAGTCCAGCAGAAACAGTAGAACTGCCCTTTTAAGTAAAATAAGCAGTTGCTGATTATATAAAAATATGATTCTTTACAAAAAGACTACAAGTATTTACAACAGGATGTATTTACAGGAATACAAAAGGGTTCCACATTTACTAAGAAGCAGAAAATAAAACAAGTTGAACGGACAGATGATGTACATCAGAATTCTGAGCTATTCTTACCCAAAATCCTTTACCTGCCCTAGCTACAGAAGTTCATTGTCCCTTACTGTGCTATTTTACCAGTCAGCTAGTCTTTGTATGGTAGGGCCCCGGTCTTCAGATGTTCCAAGTCCAAGAGAATGTGCTTTCTTACAACACCTCAATTTATTTCTTACTCACTGTGGGAGGGTCACATTCCCTTTGAGAGGCAGTTCTGTGCTGTCCCAGACCCCTTTGAGTGTGTGTGTGTGTGTGTGTGTGTGTGCGTGTGTGTATCCACCTTCAGCAGCTCCTTGCTAACATTGTGACATGCACCTGTGTCCTTTGTCTGACATGTGAACATCTCCAGGAAGGACTCCCTCTGGGGGTTACTGCTTTATTGACTCTTCCTTAGCCTCCTTGTTAGCTTTCCCATGAAACATCAGTCCCTAAACCCAGGCTGATGTCAGCTGTTTTATATGACTTGATCATGTGATTTGTTAGCCATCTTGGCCCTGAATCAGATGCATATTCAGAAAAGGATAAATGAATCAGAAGAATACATGGCTGTGATCCCCTTTCTCTTCAAAATCAAACAATGCACCTTTTGTCATATGTACATATCCCAAAAGTTTAACAGATCTAGTTAATCAGTGTATTGAGATTGTAGAAGTATTCATATTTGCAAACTACCACCACGTCCGAATGAAGCCTCATGATAGAAAAATGATGCAGGGTGTTAACATTCACATCAGTTAGCACTTTAATAAATGCTCCCTAGTCACCAACCTGTTGTGCTCCATTTTCTTTTATCTTTTGGAGTTTTGATGATGTGATTGTTCTGCATCTTTGGAATAGTGGAGTGCACTTTCATTTCCTTTTTAATTTGCATTTTGTACCAGCAAAATAGCAAATGGAAATGAGTGTCTACCTCATTTATATTAGTTTATAATGCATGGGCATGAAACATAATCCCATTCCTTTCAATACAATATTTTTCGTGTTATGTGCCATTTTATCTTGTTGGACAATTTTAGCTAGTTACTGTTTTCAATTGTTTATGTTTTAAATCTATTAAAACAGAATTGAAAAATAATATGTATTCCAGACTGTTTTATTTTGAAACATATGCATTTTAACACAGTCACAATGGGTAACAAGTACCTACCACTGTCCTAATATCATTTGTGTGAACATTAGTATTAGAACAAGCCACTTCAAACACTGAGCCAGAACATGTGGAACAGTGAGGGGCTGTAGTAATCACAGATGAGACCAATATTGCTTTCTTTCTGACCTTATGTGCATTAAAGGGTGCTTTGAATGCTCATAAGCAAAAGTGAGGATTACTTCAACCATGCAGCCTACAGGTTCTGGCACATATGTCAAATGGAATCCAATGTTACATACTATATTTGGTTATCAAGTCTACTAGGAGAAGTCAGCATTACAAGAGTCCCCTATCAAACAGATAATCTCTCATCAGTTAGACAAATTTAAAGGGTAATCCAATTGGAATTCTTAAAGTCCTTATTTATAGTAATCCAATTAAGTTTTATGAAATAAGCTTTGTCTCCCATGAACAATATTAAAATAGATTTGCAACATTGAGAATTGCTGTCCTTGAAATTTCAGCACTAGGAAGAGTCAATATGACAAAAGTGAACAGACTATCTAAAGTATTATTTCTGTTTCAGACCCTCCTATTGATATTAACAGTTATAGAGAATAATGGATAGGCAGAGTGTGATATGACAATTCTTTTCACACCGAGGTGTTTGATGACCCATAAACCTCGAGAGCAAAGCTTGAGAGGTTTATGCTGTCATTAAATACTGAGGTGTGAAAAAATAGTCATAGGCACCCACCTGACTATCTATTATTTTATATAATTGCTGGTAGTTGCTGTTAAAATAGTTGAGGAAATACAGCACGGAACTGCTAACGTGTTGATAATTTATTTTGAAACACCAAGTTTAACAGTGAAAGAAAACACATTAAAATTAGGCAGAAATCTTATTTTTTTGCTTGCAACTATTTTTTTTAAACATTAAACTGCCAAGAAGTTACCATGAGGAAAAACTGTCAGTAGTGCTCGAGATGTGTTCAGCATGAACTCTGCTGGACTCTTTTAACACTGTAAATGTGATTCTGTAAAATGCCATAATAACTCAATTTTGGGCTATTACTGCATTTTTTGCTCTAGAAAATTAGTTATTAAAGGGGTCACCAGTAATTATATTATTATATTACTATGTTTTGCATGTGTGATTCAGGGAGGCGATTAAAACATTTCACTGAAGGAAGGAAGAAAGAAAAACAGTCTGAAATGGATAAACTATTTATCTAAATGTGTGTGTGTGGGGGCTCTCTTACCTAGTATTTACTAGTATTATTTTTCAGCTCTGTTAGCTCAGCTCCACGGTTGTTTTGTAAATAATGATAATGATTTAAAGCTGTCAAACTGGATGAACAGTTTGTTCATGTACTATAACTGTATTAAATATTTACTCTGTGCTGGCCTACACAAGAAAATGATAGTTAGATATATGAGATCCAGTACAACCTTTGTTTACCTTGACCTTTCCTGAAAATGCATGAAAGTGGTTGAACTTTGTATTTATAGTTATATTTATATTTATTCTGTTTTGATTAATGTACTATTTTGAAAATATGACATTGTAATGCTCCCAAAGCCATTGGGTGCCATATACAGTAAATACACATGCCTTTCCTTTCCTTGCCTTCTGCATCTGGAATACAGTCATGTCTTTATCTAATACTTCACATACAATGTCTCTATATTCTCCAGTTTATCTAAGTATTTTTCTTTCCTGCTTCCATATAGGATTATGCATTTAAAATATAGTATAAGAAAAATATTACTAAATGTTCAGATCACTTTCGCCCAAAATACTCTTATGAATTATACTGCATTTTTTTCCAAATTCTTTTGTTAAAGATATGTACAAATATAGCCTTTATTACATGACTTATTTTGTATAATCATTATAGATACATAGATACATAGAAATTGTCAGCAGATAAGGACCGCTAGGTCCATCTAGCCTACCATAAGCCCTATACCTGCATGCAGTCACTGACCCTAGTGATCAATGGATTTTCATCACTCCTTCCCACCCAATTTTTCCTTGTGCCTCTCCCAGGAATGTTTAAACCCTCCACTGTGCTTTCCCCACCATCTCTTGTGGCAGACTGTTCCAAGCATCCACCACCCTCTTTGTGTAGAAACACTTCTTCATGGTACATCTTAATCTACCCCCACCCTCCAATTTCATATTGTGTCCCTCATTCTGATATATTTTCTGCACTGGAAAAGTCCCCCCACCTGCATCTTGTTTATGCCCTTGAGGTGCTTGAGAGTTTCTCATGTCCCCTTCTCCTCCTCTCTTCCAGCGAGTACACACTGAGGTCTCTTAGACTCTCCTCATATGTTTTGTGATGCAAGCCATGCACCATCTTTGCCGTGCTCTCTGGATAGCCTCCACCTTGTCTATGTTCTTACGCATGTGTGGTCTCCAGTACTGCATGCAATACTCAAGTGAGGCCTTACCAGTGTTTTATACAATAACATCACCACCTCCCATCTCCTGCTAGTAATGCCTCTGCACCCAGCATGCCACTGGCCCTCCTTGCAGCCTTTATGCACTGCATTGATACCTTAAGATCATCAGATATGATAACCCCAGGTCTCTTTCCTCTTTGGTGACAGTCAGCATCTCCTTCCCATTCTTAGGTCTCCCAGGGTCCCCCTACCCAGGTGCATTATATTGCACTCTTTTGCACTGAACCTCAGATGCCACACCTTTGACCATTTTTCAAGCTTCTTCAGGTCCCGTTTCATTTTCTGCACCACTTCTGGAGTATCCACCCTATTGTAGATCTTGGTGTCATCTGCAAATAGGCAGCCTTTCTTTCCAGCCCTCACAATGTCAGTAATGAAGACATTGAACAGGACTTGTCCCAGTACTGATCCCTGTGGTACTCTGCTGGTCACGCCTCTCGCCCCAGATTGATCCCATTTAACACCACCCCTGCCATCTGTCCATCAGCCAGTTTCTAACCCAATGTATAACCTTATGTCCCATGTGCAGACTACTCATCTTGTTAACCAGTCTTCTGTGTGGGATGGTAATGAAGGCTTTGCTGAAATGTAGGTAGATGATGTCTACCTCCCTCTCTGATTCACTTCCTAGTCACCCAATCCAAAAATAATCTATAAGATTTGTTTGACATGACCTTCCTGCTGTAAATCTGTGTTGCTTCAGATCCTGGGCACCAGTGGAGTACAGGTGTGCCACTATCCTGTCTTGCAGCAGTGTCTCCATGATCTTTGCCACCACTGAGATGAGGCTGAATGACCTGTGGTTCCCTGTTTCCTCCCTACTGCCACTTTGTGTAGTGGGAATACATGCCCTCCTCCAGTCCTCTGGAACCATGCCTGTGTTGAGTTACTCTGTGAATAGGGCAACCAGAGGTGCTGCTAGTTCACTTCTCAGCTCCATTAATGTCTTTGGGTGTATGTCATCTGGCCCTATGGCTTTATCCACCTTCAGCTTTGTGAGTTCCTCCAGAACTCTATCCACTGTGACTGGACTGATGTCCACTCACCCCCCCACCATTGCCTGTGCTCCCCAACTGTGGCCCTTGATTCTCTCCTACTTAGTGAATACAGAGCAGAAGTGTTTGTTCAGTATTTCTGCTTTGTCTCCTCCTTCCTTTGAGCCTCACAATAGCCCCCAGTTTTCTTCTATCACTGAAGTACCTATAGAATGGCTTGTCCTTTTTTCACAGTCCATACTGAACCTTCCTCTGTCTGTGCCTTGGCTCCCAACAGCTTTCCCTGCTTCCCTAAGATATTCAAGGTACACCTCCTGTCTTCCTCCATTTAGGTTCCTTTACATGTCCTGAAACATTCTCTTTAGCCCTTACTTTGTCTGCCACCACTTTAGAGAACCATAGTGGTTTCCTTTTCATTTCTCTTGGCCACTATCCAATGCATTGGTTAGTTACCTCAACTATGGCCCTTTTAGTTTCCCACTGTTCCTCCACTCCCTCCATTACCTCTCCCTTCTCCAGGGCTGCTTTAAACATCTACCCATTTCACTGAAATCTGCCCTCCTGAAAGCTAATAATTTTGCCTCAATGTGGCTTAACTTAGTCCCTGCTTCCATGCCAAACCACACCATGTGGTGGTTGATTGATCCCAGCTGCCCTTCCACCTGCACTTATCCAATACATTTGTACATATGTACCTATGTATTATATTTGCATGTTTGAACATATCTTATTCCCCCATCCATCATCCATTAATTCTAATACATACAAATAGTGGCCTGTCTGGTCAATTAATAATATTAAGTGGTTCTTTTATTAGATTTGCAGTAATGGAAGTAACATCTTTAATGTTTAATTCCAAGAGGTATCACATAAATCAACATCCTCATTTATATGATCAATCAATTTTCATGATATAAAGTATTTTTGAAAATTTTACTCCATTTATGCACTTCAAAGACAGGAAGCTTGGTAGCTGCCACTCTTCTACTATTAGTCTTTTAGTACCTATAGTAGCAAGTGCTATTTTATTTTATTTTTTCCCTAATCCTAACATCTCTACATCACTAAGAATAAAATATTCTGGTTTAATTGGTATATCTATTTTTATAATATTCTCAATTTAAATTTTTGTTTGTTGCCACCATGTAAGAATTTCCCACAGTCCCACATTAAATGAAAATTATCTTTTGTTTTGTTTTCTTTACAATTATGCCAACATGTCCGTAAATAATTAATGTCAATATGACTTAACTTATATGGAGTGATATACGCTCTGTCCATGATCTTGAACTGGATGTCTTTATTTTAGCACTAATGTCTAACTTATGAGCTTGGATTTGAATATTTTCTCTTAATGTTATCCACTTGTTCTTCAGGTCTTCCCTCCATTTGGTTTTACATTTCTGTATAATTGTCTCTGCTTTTATTATTCTTTCTGAGAAAATGTTCATAAAAATGCCATTATACTGATTTTGTTTTTAATATCATACTTATACATAACTTTAATTACATTCAAAATGTAATAGATGTTTTTGCTTTATTGACATTATGTGTTTGTCAAATTTAATTTTTATTATTAAACATTTAGCCATGCATTTTGTGTTTGCTGTTCTTGACATTTAATTGTAAATGCAGAGCTTAACATAAATTCACCTCTTTCATGCAATCCACCCAGGTTACAAGATTTAGATATTTTAATTCCCTTTTTATTATCATAGCATTGTGTTTGTCCCATATTTTAGAGTTTCCAGTTATACTGGCATTGATTTTGAAATTGTTCCTTGGGAAGAGTTTATTGATTTTAATACAAATATTTTGTACTGTAATAATAGTAGAATTTTTGATATTACTAAAATTCTGGGATATGACAATATGTCTTGTATGTTTAGATTGGATTTTTCTTGTCTTAATATTAGGGGTGGGCAAAGTTGAGAATTCTACTTTCACAGAACTTCTGCAAACTGTTGGAAATGTCATGGAATTTTTAGAACTTTTGCCATTGGCAAAATTGGGATTTTCCACCGATTTTGCTGAGTTCTGCAGAATTTTTGTGAACTGTGGAAAAATGCATATAAACTGCATAATTTATTCTATTCACTGGTTAATGAACTCTCAGTGAATGAGTGCATGCTAGTACAACCATGTGGTCAATCACTAACAAGTCAATGGGCCACCAGTAGTGGAGGAGATGAGGGCTGTACCAGTGGCCCACTCTGGTGCAGGGTGGGGGGAGGGGTGGTGGTTGATGAACTGTCAGGGTGAGGGTGGGGGTCCACTAGACACCAGGGACTTGAGATTACCTTTAAGGGATCAGGGATGGTGGGGTCCACTAGACACCAGTAAATACTTGGAATAGAGGAGGATGAGTAAGTGGACTGCCTGATTTTTGTGTGAGTTAAGGAATTCAGGATAGGGATGGCGGTCCACTAGATACCAGGAAAATAACATATTTTGGGGGCCATGGTTGGTGGTGGGGGGCACAAGACACCAGGAGGGATTGAAGTTTTATTTCTTGTTTACTGGGACCCACAGACCATGATCCCCAGGTAGGGGTTGGGAACCACTAGACCCCAGGGATCAGGGATTTTCTGGGACCCATGATCAGTGGGTGGGAGCCACAAGACACCAGGAGGGTCCAAGGGAGTGAGGGAGGATTGTAGGTATTTATTTTTACTGTGACCCCTGATCAGTGGTGGGTGGATTAATGAATTAAACTGTGGTTAAAAAATGCTACATAACTGACAACTAGCAGTGATCCATTCTGCAATTTTTTCCCACAGTTTAATAAATTAATCCACAGTTTGTATAATTATTACACAGTTTTAATGTGGAATTTCCATGAAAGTTGTGAAAATGATTTCTGACTTTTCATGGAAGCAAAATTTGCACTTTCGTGGAAATTCCGTGGGTGGAATTTTTTTTTGCACACTCCTACTTAATATTGTTTGACTTAGGGATTGACAGGAACCTTCCTCATCTGTTAGGGTGATTGCCAGAAATTATCTATTGAATGGTCTGTTTCATTTTGCATTTCAATAGTAATATATTGGGACTGGACATCTTGTGCCACCTTTTTCTTTAACATAATCAATTTGTCCCAAGTGATTCTGGGAGCTCCACCTCATCACAGAAACTTTTTAAAAGTTGTCCTTATTTGTTCAAACCATGATATAGATATTTCTCCCATTGTGCCTTAATATAAAACATCAAATGTGGCATAACCATCATTTTAAACTTCGGTTTTACCCCAAAGGATAAAGCTTTATCTTGGCAAACACTTAGCATTTGTTATTCTGTCCATTTACAATTTTTGGTTCTATTTCATTGTTTTTTGTAAATTATTTATTAATTGAATACCCAAATATTTTATTGAATCCTGATTTTTCATTTCTGCAATCATTTCTTTTGTGTCCTGATTTAACTTATTTATCATCAGTATCATAGATTTAGACTTATTTTAAGTGTAATTTGGTAGTGTGAGTATTTATTAATTCCTGTAGTAACTTGGGATATGTGTCTTTGGATTAGAAAGCATTATTAAAATATAATCTGCATAGACATTTAACTTACAGTGACATTTCACCAGGTATTGCTTTATTTAATCTAATATGATTTAATAAAGGCTGTAATTTGATTATGAAGTGTTGTAGATGAGGGACAACCCTGTCTAACTCCATTTTGCATTTGTATTGGTTCAGAGATAAACTGCTTTATTTTAAATGTTGCTTTTGGGCTTTTGTATAATGTTTTTATAGCCTTTATGAAGTATATAGAAACCCCAATTTTCTAATGTGTGAAACATAAAATTCCAATTCACTAGATCAAAGGCTTTTAAGGCACCTAAAGCCATTGCTATTGTCTTAGGATCTGATTATTTGACTAAGGAAATGGCAGCTTGAACATCACCCAACTCCTCAAAAATATTTATTTGTTTGACAAACCCTTTTCGTTCAGTGTGAATAATGTGTGGTATATAATATTTGTATTTTGAACAATTAATGTAGCCATTATTTTGTAGTCACTGTTCAGTAGAGTAATTAGCCTCTAATTTTCCGGCAGAAGTGTATCTTTATTTTCTTTATGTAGTAGTATGATGTCTGCATCTTAAATGATAAGGGAAGATCAATTCCTGCCACCATTTCCATTGCCAGTTTATACCTCCAAGGTAATAGTTCTATCTTGAATGTCTGATAAAACTCAATAGTGAAGCCATCAGGTCCTGAGGCTGATTTTTTTTCATCAAATTGATGGCATCTAATACATCTTGTTTGGTATACTGATCTGATTTAATTAATAATTCTCGTAACTTGCTGTCCTTCAAATATTTTGCAATTTCTCTACTATCACTATTTATTTTGGCATAATTATATATGAATTAATAATATTCTATGAAGGCCTTAGCTCTTTCTTCATCACTGATAACTATTTTATTTTGAATATTTTAATACTGGAATTTGTGTTGCATTCTTTTGCTTTTTAAGTGCTTATGTAAGAAGCTTACCTGATTTGTCAGCAAATTGGTATACTGCAGTTTATTCTTAAGTTTTAAATAATTGTTTTCCACTGTTTGCTAATAAAATATTTTTGTCTAATGTTTTGATCTAACCTAGTTTGATATTTAGTAGGATCTATTTTAACTTTATCTTGTAAATCCAATATTTCTCTCCAATTTATTTGTTTTTCCCTAGATATTTTATTTTGAGCTATTTAGTATGACATTATGGCCCTCTTATTGTAACTTTGAATGTATCCCATATTCCAATTACTTTGTATCCCTCATAGTTAAAATGCAAACTTTCCAGTATTTGTTTTTTCATTACAAAAGGCAGTATTCTGTAGTAAAATATTCTGAAAATGCCATTGTAGCATAAATTTATGATCTTTTGTAGGTATAGGTATAAAGTTCAACGTTATCATAGCATGGTCCAGAATCAAGATTTCCTTTATATTAATTTTTTAATTTCCTTTATCAATTCCTTATTTGAAAATAAAATGTAATCTATTCTATAATGTGCATTTATGTGTCTAGCTTTATAGCTGAATTTGTTTTTGCTGGATTTTGTTTCTCCATACATTACATAAATTATGTTCATTTATAAACATGTTCAGGAAACTAGATGCTCTATAATCTGCTATATCTGTATTAAAAGATTTATCTTGCTTAGGATTCAAAAAGCATTCAGGTCACCTCCAATCAATATTTTCTTAGTGTCTAATTCTATCAAGGCTTGAGATAATTGACTAGAAAATTAATCCTAGGAAATGAAAGTACCATATATACTGTAGATCCTAAAGTTATGCCAACCCCATATACTGTAAGTGTCCTCTTACTACAGTTATCTTTCCTCATTGTCTTGCTACTGTTTAATTCTGTGAAGTTTGTATTTTTGATATTAGTAGGTAAACCCTCTGCTATTGGTGCTAACTTGTGAGAAATAAATGTGCCCTACCCATCTTTTTTTAATTTTTGTTGTTGTTGATATTCAAATGTGCTTCTTGAATAGCTAAAATATTTACTTTTTTCATAACTGTATTGCAAAATCAAAGATTTGTTCTTGTAATTGTTTATTCCATTTACATTACACGTGGAAAAGACAAGTCTGGAGATCCAGCTAAATTATTCACCATAACTTATTTCTAGCATTGCTTTTAACCTCCTTTTGTCTTGTTACTTCAAAAATAACTCTCCAGTGTCTATCCAACCTCTTAAAATCCCACTTATTTGTACAACCTACAGACCCATCTTTTATTGATGTCATTGCAAAGTACTCTATTTTCTGTAATAAAGACATTATACAAGCAAAACCTGTGATTCTTACTGGGAAAATGTATTCTCCATGCACTGATTCAAGTCCCTCTTACTGCACCCAATATATTACATCTGCCATTGGCATATTTCCTTTTTCCTTAATGCCATCTAATTTGACAGGATTAAGGAAGAAAAGCAAAGGCATCATTGTATTTTCTTCCTGTCTTGGGGAACATTGTTCAAAATCTCAAAGACATGTTAATTTTTAGAAGGTAAGTGGAAGGCCAGAAAAGAGAACTAAGGAAGCAAAGGAAAAAGGAGAGAAAGAAAGAATGATACAGAGTGAAAAAAACCTTATATATTTCTTCTTTGTTAACTGTCTGTCTTCTCTCATCTTCTGCACTGATTCCTTCTTCCTCAGTCTTCTGTATTATCCCTATGTGTTTTTTGGTTGGGTATCTAATTTTTCCATCTTTTGTGTATCTTGGAATATTTCTGGAAATTTAGCTTTTAGGTCTTTCTCGGCCTCTTGTGCAGACTCATATACAAGCTGATTGCCTTTGATGAAAACTTTTTGCTTGTAAGGTGGTACAAATATGGATTTGGCTCCATTTTTCCAGATAATAGTTTGTAAATGCACATATTTCTTCCTTTCAATTATCATTTCAGTACTGTAAAATATTTATTGTAGCTCCATCCAGTTGTATTTTCTTTTTTAATACTACTGTAGCGCAGTATTATGTCTCTGTCTCACTGACTTTGCATTCATACTATTATTACCCTAGGAGGGACCTCATCATCTGTCACCGCGTAAGGGCTTTATACACGTGATCATATTGCATTTTAAAGTCATCTTTAGGAATTTTAGAAGGGAAGAGAAAATTGTGCCCAAAGATTTTGTTATAGTTGTCTGTTGGTCCCATTTTCTGGGACTCACAATAATCTTAGGTGTTTTCTTCAGACCTGATTTCAGCATCAATTACTTTAGCTTGTAATTGTTTTATTTCCTGGTCTTGATGTGAAAGTTGCCTCTTCATCAGCACCATTTTATCTTCTACCACACTTATCAGTTTTTCAGCAGTGACAATTTTCTAAATTTACTTTGTTTGAAATTTCTATGTTTTTAAGTGAGACCTTTATATTGTCCACTTCAGACACTAGCTTGTCCAGCAGGTCCATCTTGCCTTTGATAGTAAGTGTTTCTTGTAAAATATTCTTAGCCCATGGGGGCAGCTCTTGTTCTTGTGAAGCCTTATTTGTTTTCACTTTCTCCTCTCTGACTTCCTCCTTCCCTATCAATGTCTATCTTGGATATTCTGAGAATATTGTCCTCATCTTCTGAGGAACTTAAATCCTCTGCAATTTCAGCCTCATTTAAGTCTGTTTCAATATATTTATTGGCTTTCTCGGTTTCAATATAGTTGGCTTCCCAGCCAAATGCCCTTGAGGTAACCATTGCCTCAGTGCTTGTACTCAGAGGTTCTTTGTCTTTTAAATAGTTTTTTGTTTTAATTAGGTTCACCACAACATAACCCAGATAGATCATCTTAGGGTAGCTGGTTCATTCCGCTAGTGTGTCAAACAGACGGGCATACTGATGAGTCCTGGTAGGATGAAATACGTGTCTATGTCTTCTGTTGGCACACTTTGCAAACTGTGTGAGAGCCCTTTCAGCACCATTCATTTTACTTAAAGTTGAAAGCAGCATAATATTGTGTGGTAATTTGCATATGCAGCCCATGATGCTTTGCATTGTGGGGGCATGTGATTTTGTATTTCTCACTTGTTCCATCAGTGCTGGATTCTGAACCAGCATGAAAAGCCATGTTGGGGTCAAAACTTTTTTTATGGGTATTTCCAAGGTCTGAGTGGTGTACAAATTGGAGAGATTAGTTCTGGTAAAGTGGTAGAAGATGTCCTGGTAGCAAAGAAAAAAAATATTTTTGGTTGGTTGGGGTTACTTTTTTTTCTATTTCTGGTGTTTTTCATATGCAGACTCATACTTTTATTTTTAGTTCTTGAAGGCTTTATTCTTTTAGGTTTTGCCTCTAATCTTTCCACTGCATTATTAGATTTTTTGTCATTTAAACTTGGAGTCCTAACTTCTGGTAAACATCAGCTTGTTTGTTCCTCTCTTTTCTTACTCCCTTATTCAGTTCAATTTTGCATTCTACTTTCACCCTCTCTTTGCCTGCTACACTATTTCTGGAGGAGGCATGTTATATTCTCTAGCTAACTTAGCCATAAGGGAAGGAAGGAAGGAAACATATTCAATTCAGTGCTTTAGAATAACTGGCAATTGCTATTTTTCTTTTAAACTTAGATTGTGGGCTTTTAGTGACAATATACTTTCTTTGTTGTCTTTACTTATAATTGTTTTGGGCTGTTGAAAATTTAAAACATAGTGGTGGTGTAATTCTGTGCTGTTGGGTGAAGGCGTTAATTGTCTGGCCTCTGACCTCAGCTACGTGATAAATGGAGGTGGGGCTTAGTCAGAGTTGAAGTAGCAAGTACAGTTTATTTTCTCAGAAGAAGCCAGAAGGGGAAGGAAGGAAACATATTCAATTCAGTGCTTTAGAGTAACTGGTAATTGCTATTTTTCTTTAAACTTAGATTGTGGGCTTTTAGTGACACTATACTTTCTTTGTTGTCTTTACTTATAATTGTTTTTGGGCTGTTGAAAATTTAAAACATAGTGGTGGTGTAATTCTGTGCTGTCTTTAATTGCTACAAATTTTATCTTGGCTTGTCTGACTGCCCTGTAGTTGGGTGAAGGGTGTTAATTGTCTGGCCTCCGACCTCAGCTACGTGATAACTGGAGGTGGGCTTAGTCAGAGTTGAAGTAGCAAGTAAA
Source organism: Neoceratodus forsteri (assembly GCA_016271365.2). Classification (NCBI taxonomy): domain Eukaryota; kingdom Metazoa; phylum Chordata; order Ceratodontiformes; family Ceratodontidae; genus Neoceratodus; species Neoceratodus forsteri. Next base: position 853,903,519 of record CM057459.1, on the reverse strand, counting down.
GTTTATTTTCTCAGAAGAAGCCAGAAGGGAAGGAAGGAAACATATTCAATTCAGTGCTTTAGAGTAACTGGTAATTGTTATTTTCTTTAAACTTAGATTATGGGCTTTTAGTGACACTATACTGTCTTTGTTGTCTTTACTTATAATTATTTTTGGGCTGTTGAAAATTTAAAACATAGTGGTGGTGTAATTCTGTGCTGTCTTTAATTGCTGCAAATTTTTGCTCCCTCCCTTCCCCCAACTCTTAATTATATGCCCTGTTAAATCTGATTGACAGGAGCTAAACACAGGTATATGTAAGGGTGTGAAGTAGGAGGGCATAAGGGAAGAAGCCCACCCTCAGCACAAGTGTTTTGATTCATTTATTTATTAATTGGTTTCTTTTTCTTTAAAAAAATATCTGAGGATCAGTGGCAGGATTTTAGGACAGTAAATTAATAAAAAGGGAATGAGGAGAGCTTCAGTAGCAGACAAGTAGTGGAATTGCAGTATAATGTGGGGAGTGGTGCAATGCAGTGGCTGTGGGGCAGCCATATTCAGGCAGACCTTCTGGACACTGAGGTGCTGCCCCATCTGCATGCATCTCTCTGGACTGTGGGAGGAGGTAGCCAGACTCAGAGGAAGTAAACTGGGTCAGGAGTACCATCACCCCTATCCAGGGACCACCCAGTCCAATGCAACTGCCTCAAAGGATGCCAAGAACGAGGAGCACTTGGATGACAGTGGGCTCAGGAGGGTTAGAGCAGTCAGGCAGAGGCACATCCCAGATCCTATTCCACTCAAGAACTCATATGCCACACTGGCAAATGAGGACAACCAAATAGAGGTACTCAGAGAAGTGGAAGGAAAGGATGTGGAGGTTAGCCAAGGAGATGACCTCAGCGGGAAAGCAGTGGACCCCAGAGGAGAAGGAAGCAAATCCTGGTGGGGACTCCATAATAAGAGGGATCCAGCTAGGAACACAGGAGGGGAGGACAGGGAGGTGAGGTGCCTACCAGGTGACACGGCATGGAGGGATGGAAGGAAGATCCTGGGGATCACTGAGAAGGCAAGATGGGAGGGTGAGCTGGATGTCATTATCCACCTAGTACTAATGACCTGGCAAATGGGGGAGCCAAAGGAAGTTCAGGAAGAGCTTAGGAAACTGGGGAGGGGTCTCAAGCAAGTAGCTACTTCTGTCACTTTTCAGAAGTACTACCTGTGAGAGGCAAGGAGAGCATAGGAGTACACCAGGAACTTTAACTCATGGTTGAAGAATTAGTGCTGTGAGGAAGGTGTGGATTCATTGGTGACTGGGGACCCACCTGGAGGATGGAGGTTTGTTCAAGCCGATGGCCTGCATCCATCCTGGAGAATCTAAGCACTCAATGTTAAGTTTAAATGCTACATTGAAGCATTTAAACTAGCAAAAGGGTGTGCAGGCCAGCAAGGAGGTACCTACTTGCTCACCTCCCACAGCTAGCAGTGGAACCAGTGAACCAGAGGAGGGCTATCTCTGCAAAGCAGTGTGCAAAAGATGGAGATTAGTGCCCCAGAGGTGGATAAGCAGAAAAGGCAAAATGCAGCAGAAGGGCAGACAGCAAGGAGAACCAGGGATAAATGACAACCAAGGAAGGGGCTGGAGTAGAACAGTGAAACAGTCTAGGAGGTCAAATCATGGAAAGCCATGTCTGCAAATGCCAGGAGCCTTAGCAACAAGATGGAAGATCTGAGGCTGTCATGGTGCAGTCAGAACTGGACATTGTGGCCATCACTGAAACCTGGAGTAATGATAACCACGACTGGGAGATGGCCATACCGGGCTACAACATATTCAGAAGAGACAGAGCAGGCAGAAAGGGAGGAGGAGGCACTGTATGTGAAAAATGACATAAGGGCCACAGAGATCCAGGAGGAACAAAATGGGGAGAGATATTGTGGGTTAAGCTGAAAGGCAAATGGGGACAGCCATCCACACAGGTGTGGTCTATAGACCACCAGCCCAGGAGGAAGAAACAGATGAGGAGCTGATGCTAGCCATCCAAAGGATGGCAGACAAGGTGAGGTAGTACTGGTTGGAGACTTCAATATTCCAGACGTGGACTGGAGCATCCCAGCAGCAGCATCAACTAGGAGCAGATTTATCAAGGACTCCTTCAGGGTGCCTTCCTCAAGCAACTGGTCATGGAACCAACTTGGCAGAAGGCAATACTGGACCTTGTGCTCACAAACAGGGACAGTGTGATGGGGGTAACAGTGGGGAGCACCTGGGAAACAGTGACCACCCAGTCATTGTGGTTTGAAATCACAGAAAGAGCAGAACCAAACCACACAAAAACACGTATCCTGGATTTAGGGGACAGTCTTTGGGAAAAAGGGAGATACTTGAAAGAGGCATTAAGGGAATGGGACAGGAATCAGGGTTGAGGAACAGTGGGCAGTATTTAAAATGGGATTACAAGAACAACAGAATTATGCATTAAGCAGGTTAGCAAGAGGAAAAGGAAGAGGAGACCATTATGGCTTTCCAAAGAGGTAGCAAAGAAAGTGAAAGCCAAAAAGATTGCATTCAGTCAATACAAAAGACACAGGCAGAAGGGATAGGGAGAAGTACCAGGAGAAGCAAAGGGAGGCAGGGAGGTCAGTAAGGGAGCCAAAGCTCAGACAGAAGAACACATTGCAAAATCAGTGGGTAGAAGGACAAAACCTTTAAAGGTACATAAGTGAAAAAGAAAGACAAAGGGAGGGATAGTGAGACTGAAGGGGAGGATGGGGTCATGTGAGGATGACAACAGTAAAGCTGACATGTTGAACAGGTATTTCTGCTCAGTCTTTACTGAGGAAGAGGAGGGTAATGGGTCTGAAGGGAGTACAAGGGGTGAGAATGGTGCAGAAATGGACACAAGTCCTTTACACGAGAAAGGGTCCTGAAGGAACTGGAAGTAATATGAGTTGATAAAGCAATGGGGCCAGATGGGGTGCACCCAGGTCCTTAAAGAACTAAGAGAGGTGGTGGCTGAACCTCTGGCTATCCTGTTTAGCCGATCACTGGAAACAGGGAGGTACCTAAAGACTGGAGGACAGCAGATGTAGTCCCCTTATACAAAAGTGGGAACAAAGAGGAAGCAGGGAACTACAGACCAGTCAGCCTCACCTCGGTAGTGGGGAAGATCATGGAAGCACTACTGAAGGAGAGATTGGTGGAACATCTGGTTGCCAATGGACTACAGGACCCAAGGTAGCATGGTTTCACCAGGGGAGATCATGTCAGACCAACCTCATTGAATTTTTGACTGGGTGACTAGGAGGTGGATCAGGGAGGGCAGTGGACATGGCCTATCTGGACTTCAGCAAGGCCTTTGACACTGTGCCACATAGAAGACTATTACACAAACTGGGAATATGGTGTGGGCAGGACAGTAGTGTGGTGGGTAGGTAACTGGCTGGGTGGCAGGACACAGAGGGTGGTGATAAATGGCTGTCACTCCACAGAGGGAAGAGTGACCAGTGGGTACCACAGGGATCAGTGCTGGGACCAGTCCTATTCGACATCTTCATCAGTGACATTGCGCAGGACCTAGAAGGCAGAATTTCTCTGTTCACTGATGACACAAAGCCTGTAACAGAGTAGACACACCAGAGGGTGGTACAGAATGAGAAGCGACCCGCAGAAACTTGAAGAATGGTCAGGGGTTTGGCAGTTGAAATTCAATGCAAAGAAGTGCAAGATAATGCATATAGAACAAAAACCCGGCACAATATATCAGTTGGGGGTGAGGATATAGTATACCAAGCAGGGAAAGGGATCTTGGGGTTATCATCGCTGATGACCTCCAAGGTAGGGAAACAGTGTGACAAGGCAGCAGGTAAAGCAAATAGGATGCTGAGATGTATGGGCAGGGGCATCACCAGCAGGAAAAGGGAGGTCTAATTCCGCTATACAAGACACTTGTGAGGCCCCACCCAGAGTACAGTGCACAGTTCCGGAGACCATACCTACGTAAGGACATAGACAGGGTAGAGAAGGTTCAGAGGAGGTCAACAAAGATGGTGCATGGATTGCATCACAAGTCCTATGAAGACAGGTTGAAGGAACTGAACATGTACTCCCTGGAGGAGAGGAGGGAGAGAGGATATGATAGAGACATACAAGTATCTTACAGGGAGGAACAGGGTGCAGGAAAACACTATTTTTAAGTGAAAAGATGTTCCAGGACTAGAGGGCATGGGATGAAGTTGGAGGACGATGATTCAGAGGAAACATGAGAAGGAATTTCTTCACAAAACAGGTAGTGGACAAGTGGAACTTCCCTGCCAGAGGAAGTGGTGGGGGCTGAAACAATCAAGGATTTAAGAATGCATGGGATAGACATAAAAAGAATTCTGGAGGTCAGGGTATGGGGCAACAGACTGGGAGGAAAACAAACTGAACTTACAAGCTCCAAATGGGCAGACTGGTGGGCCATAGGCCTCATCTGCCGATAATTGCCCATGTATCTATGTGTCTATGTAATTTGGCATTCTCCTTTCACCTCTCTTTGCCTGCTACACTCAATTCTGGAGGAGGCAAGTTATATTCTCCTAGCTAACTTAGCAGAGTGTATATCTTATATGCTTTTTCACAAATGCTGGCAAACAGATTGAGAGATTATTATATGAGCTTGTTATTTAAAATAACTTATTAACCCCTACCCTTCCTTTGCCACTCTTCCTTTCCACAGTACATCTATTTCTTGCTTTTCACACACTGATCTTTTGTCTGTCTGGTCAGTGTCCCATTTGGTTAACTCTATTTTTTCTCCTACCTACACCAACTGCCACACTATTGGAGTTTTACATTTTTTGTAACGCCTACAGAAATAAAAGGAAGATTCTATATCACCTTATCTCTGACTGGTTACTTCTTCAGTGTTCTGGTTGACTTCACTGTTCAGAAGCACTGTAAGACTTATCCAGCAGTAGAATTTTCTCTTGAATCAGTTGCCAAAATCTGGGTATTAGCGAGGAAGAAATACAACGTTGAGTGCAAAATGTGACTGAAAATTTTATTGTAACTCCATTTTATGGCACAGATCTCTGCCTTAACTTGTACAAACAAATAGGCCAACACCAACCATGTCTACCTAGCTCCCATTTGGGAATTGCATTCTGTTTAAAGATACACTCACCCCCGGTCTTAAATGGGCTGCTCAGTTATTACACCAAGTAACAAATGCATTTTTAGTAAATTATTTTATCTTACTGAGTGATGCTCTGGCAAATCATTTCCATGTTTAATCATACTTTATCCAAAGTTTCACATGGACAAATACTGGCTGCAGACTTTTGGTTACTAGCAAACTCCTTCATGATGCTGTGTTCAGGGTTCTGTATTAGTGCATAAAACTCCTCTTCCTCTTATCCCAGAAGTTTCCTTTTCTATATTGCTGACATTTTTAATAGCAGCAGTTCTTGTCATGGGAGAGTATCACAAGTAGAATAATACTACAGCTAACAAACCATGTACAGCAAGACTGAGATTCAACTGAAGGATTCTGATGACATCAACAGCCATGATAGTAGGCCGACTCTGTGGCACTGAGTATTGAGGCACCCACTTGGCATGCTGGTGATCCAGGTTCTTGCCAGCAAGCAGGACAACTGGAGCGGAGACCAGTGGGGAGGATTAGGACTGTCTGCATGGATGCTTTCCTCTCTGACAGGGAGGGATGGTTTACATCACTTTGAGTAGCTCCTGGTGTAGTCCAACAGAGATGCACTTAGCGGCATGGGTGACCATACACTGCTGTGCATCCTTACATGGATACCACAATGTGTGGTCTTTATGTGGGAGGGGCAGATGGAAGGAACTAAAATGAAAATTGCTCATGCTGGTGCCTCAGATAATGGTCCACTGTGTTTGTCACCCAGTGTGACCTGATTGACCAGCACACTGTTCTTATTCCCTGACTGTCACCCCTGATGTGAGAGGCAGTTCCTTCCAAGTGGGAACATGGGAGCACCTGGCAGAGATAAGCGACAAATAGTGGGTGTCAGAGGATCATGGAGATCCTGAACGTAAATGATGGCAGGAGGATTGATTCAGGCAGCAAAAGAGGAAAACACACATGGAGTCTGAAGAAAGGGGCTCAGTGACCTCAGAAGAGCAAATAAATAAATAAATAAATGAACAAACAAACCATGACAGTGAAGGTCAAGTGGTATATGATGTATTTATAATCCTGAGACTGGGTGACATGCCTTGCTGCATTTGATAAGTTTTATTTTTATGATTTGAAAATAAACCCGAAGCAGTCACCCAAAGCTAAAGTAAATTAACAGTTTTGAAAATATTTTCAAAACTTATTTTTCTCTGAGTTGATTGTTATAGGTCACCACCCAACCACCTATCAATTGCTGTACTTCAAATTTACTCATCTAAAAAATATGTTCATGCTTCTCTTGTACTGTATGAAAAAATCTTCACAATCTACCTTGCTCCTTTTACTCCAACAAGCTGTCAAATAAGCATTTTCAAATCATTTTATTTTTTTTGTTGGCTCTTGATATTATAGTACAATGATGAGCAACAGCTCCTCAGCTTTTTGATTTTTCTGTCCAACTGATCTTTGATGGTTTATGCTGTGGGAATGCTCAGTTGAGATGAGGCACCAAGAAGTTAAGATATCATCATTTATAAAACGAACAAAAGGGTTGAGACAGTGGGTGTGTTAAGAATCAGCTAGGGATGTATGTGTGTGTGTGGGGTATTAGGAAATTGTTGGCCAGAAAGGGATGCTGAGCAGAATCATATTTCTAGATGCAACCTGGAGTACAATGAGGCTAAATAATTTGTTTAGGATCATACAGCAAACAAATGGAAGTGATGGGATTCAAAGTTTCAGACTAAGGCTGCTGGGTCTCCAGATTCACAGACTGTTGCTCTAACTACTAGGAACTACATCTTCCTCTTAAAAGATGTTCTTCCATCAAAGGCATGGAGAAGGTTATTAAAAGATACATGTTTCTCCTCTTCCTAGCAGGTTGCAATACCTTGAGATTGGGGAAATTACTATCAATATTTACAGTACAAAATTACTACATATGTAGTCTCTTAATTGGGACACACTGGTGGCAGGTTTTTCATCCCAGTTAAGTGGCCATGTTGATTAACAGGAGACAGTTTATTTTTTTAACTCTGTTTGACATGTATCTGTGCTGCAGTGCTGCAAGTGCTATGCAGACTACACAGCCATGCAATGAGCTAGTCTCAATTGAGTTTCCTATTCATTTAAAATGGAATCAAATCTTACTTATCTACTTACTTACAACTACATGAGCGTGTTAAAGGCTGATTACCTTCATCAAAATCCCCTACCTCACAGGTATAACTCAGGCTGCTATGCTATACACTACAAGCCTGTTATCATTATTTCTGTCTCACCTGCATGCGTCATGTAGTATCTGGGCTGTCAGTACCTCATGTTTGTTCTTAGTTGGTGTTAAATTTATCAGAGGCAAGGGATGCAAAGGACAAACACAGGACTCAGTACAAGGAGAAAAAAGAAAAAAGGTGCAAGGAAAATATAAAAACAGAAGCAGGAAGGAAGTGGAGAGAGGGAAGAAAAGCAGTGAAATGAAAGTTACACCTACTGTGCTCAGGGATGAGAAAATAATTAGTGGATATGTGTGATGGACAGGTGGGCATGGCTGGATGAAAATCATCCAAATTAAGAGCAGGGACATTCTGTTTAAGCATTTAGAGCATCCATAGGATAACACAGCCACTTAACCAGTTTCCAGCATGGGGAGGGGTGGGGGTCCAGCAAGATGGCTGCAAGTTGGCTGCAGGCTGCACCACTCCACTCCAGCAAGCTTCTTACTTTAAGATATAGCTCTTAATTTTAACAATAACTCCTGCCCATTTATGATTCTTTTTTTCCTAAATGGGATACATGTTGTGTATGTGTTTTTGGAGTTTAAAGTCATAGCTAAATGAACAGTTATTTGGCATTCTTGAGCCATGGGAGAGATGACTAGAATATGAACTACATGTGGCATCGCTGAATGGATTTTATAAAGAAGCCTTCTATTGAGATTTGGATCCAGGATAGCCATTAATCAAAATGAGGATTCTTGGGATCACTGTGGCATTTTAAGAGTTGACATGCTTGTTTAGCCTTTACAAATGTATGCTAGTGTTGCCTTGGGGCCGGGGTTACTAGAATTTGTTTGATTTGGTAAATCCCAAAGTTACTGCACTTAGTGGAGTGATTTCTTTATTTAGATTCAACAGGTGTACACTGCCAGAATTGGAAAAGGGAAACTACTGGAGGAGTGTTCCAGATTGTGGAAAGGTTTTTGAAACATGCAATGGACTTCCAGTGTAGGAGATTAGAAAATCACTCAGAAAACCTGGTAGTGACTTTATTGTCAGCAAAAGCAAACCCAAACGGTAATAGCCAGGGGCAACTTGTGGTGAGAGTCTTAAAAATAACTCCTTCTCCCAGGTGCCCAGGTGACTGGTTTATTAAGACTCATATATAGAGGTATAGTTTTGGATTCATTTTATATTCCCATTTTATCCATTTAAGGCCTTGCCTTGGTTGTTGGTGTTTTGATATATATGTCCAATATTTCTGATGGAGTTTATGGACTCCATTCAAAGGTATTGATTAAATGTGGCTTATTGACAGATCATGGCCAACTAACATTGTAAATAGCATTGAGTCACACTATAGCTTTATTGCAGCATTTAAAGTGGCTTCTCACAAGGATCTTTTCACTCAAGAAGTACTGTATATTATTTTAACTTACCTATTGATAGTTTTGCTGCACTCTTTCATTGGTCAACTTGGAAAGAACAGCATCCTCGGAAAGTGTATGGAACTATGGAAAACTTTTAAAAGAAAGGTCATTGGACTGAACAATGGATTAATACAGTGGCATTTGCTCAATGACTCTTTATTATTTTTATAGAGCTTGTCTTACTGTTAAAGCATATATTACAAAGGTATGCTAGTGTTGCATTAGGGCCAGGGTTAATAGAGTTTGTTTGATTTGATAAATCCCAAAGTACTGCACTTAGTGGAGTGATGTCTTTGTTTGATTCAACATGTGTACACACTAGTGTTGGAAAGGGGAACTGCTGGAGGAGCTGCCCAGTTTGTGGAAAGGTGTTTTGAAATGTGCAATGGATGTCCAGAGCAGGGTGACTAGAAAATCCCTCAGAAAAGCTGGTAGTGACTTTATTGTCAGTAAAAGAAAACCTGAATGCTAATAGCCAGGGGCAACTTGTGGTGAGAAACTAGAAAATAACTCCTTCTCCCAGGTGGCTGGTTTATGAAGACTTGTTATTAGATATATAGTTTTGAATTCATTTTATATTCCCATTTTATCCATTTAAGGCCTTGCCTTGGTTGTTGGTGTTGTGTTATATAAGTCCACAATTTCTGAAGGAGATTTTGAACTCCCCATTCAAAGGTATTGTTTAAATGTGGCTTATTAATGGATCATGGCCAACAAACATAAATAGCATTGAGGCATGCTATAGCTTTATCACAGCATTTAAGGTGACTTCTGACAAGGATCTTTTCACCAAGAAGTACTGTATATTCATTTAACTTACCTATTGATAGTTTTGCTGCACTCTTTCATTGATCAACTTGGACAGACCAGCATCCTCCAAAAGTCCATGGAACTATGGAAAACTTTTCAAAAGAAAGTTCATTGACTGAACAATGACTTATTTCCTCAAAGACTCTTTTTATTATTTTTATGGAGCTTGTCTTACTATTAAAGCATATATTTGTTTTATAAGGTGCTTTTATAGTGCAAAATATGGAATGTTTAATGGCCTTTGTAGAAGCTGTATGGAAGCCACTTCAGTCATGGAAATTCTAACAGATATATTTCATTTTTCACTGTCCTGTCTTGCATGTGAAATTTTCTCTGATTTAATGCGATTCAAATTGTTTTATTTATTTACATGTAGCCATGGAGTTCAGAAAGCTTTTAACGCTAACTTTCAGCACATTCCATACAGAATGTAACATATATAACATGGCTTTGAATTTGTTAACTGCATTGAGAAGGTTTGCCTGGTCACTTGGTCCTACGAAATTTTCTAAAAGTTAGAACAGTTTAATTCCTGTAAGGTCTGAATTTGCCTTAGGATCTGTGTTCACATTCAGTCAGAGTTATTTGATGTGTTTATCCCTTAATGAGTCAATTCATCAATTATGCTCTTGAGTTATTTGGAACACTTCATGTTATGACCCTATAGCTTTTACCAGACAAACTTCATATTTAGCCTATTCTATGATAATCTGAGTGCATGATAATTCACTCCCGTAGAATTCATACTGTGACTATTTGCTCCCAGCAGTACACTCTATGTCAACCCACCTCCAACAACTCTGGTTGTGTCAAATCACTCCCAATGATCACAATTTATGATAAGATGATGTGCTATAAAGATTATTGTTAATTTCAAAGTACTGAAGGTTAAAACACAGTGTATTAATGCTTGCTAATTGCTGGTCACTATTACATAGTAATTACAATTTGGAGTGGGTACTTCTGGGGTAATTACAATTTTATAATTAATCAGGACAGCTTGTCCTCACAATACATCTACTGGAAAATACAAAGTGAAGGACTAGCTGTAAAACATGCCCAGGACCTGAATTTGCCTTAAAATGTAAATATCTGCCAGCATTGGCTTTCTATCCCCCAGACCAAGTCATTGCTAGATTCAAGGAAATCTCTGATGAAGAAGCACACATTTCCCCAGATGAAATACAGCCTATTATAGACTATTTTGAGGACACATGGGTGGGTAGGAGAAACAGAAGAGGAAACGGACGAGACAGCCACATTATGAAATAAAACTGTGGAACCATTCAGACAGTGTGTCAAATGGATGAGCAAAAATTAATAATGTCATGGAGGCTTTTCACTATGGGATGCAGAGTGTGCTATGTATGTCACATCCCACGGTGTGGAAATTTATAAATGGACTGAGGGAGGTACAGCAGAAAAGGATTCTGAAGTGGAGCAGATAATAGCCAGGAACCCACCAACTGCATCCAGGAGAGTATACAGAGATAATGTACTCGCTCGCCTGCATTTTGGAAAATGTCAGACCGCACTACTGAGGAGTTTCTCCGTGGAGTTGCTCACAGCTTTAAGTGCTGAGTATTGAGTATATACTGATTTTAATCTTTTGAAATAAAGTATTGCATTTTAACTCACCTTATAATACCTTATACCCTATTGCACTCTTGCACTTGCATCAGAAACTGAACCAGATGGCAACTATGGCTACAGACAGAACATCATACGCTGGTAACCATGACTACAGACAGAACATCATATGCTGTCATGAACAACAACATGAAGCCTGCATGATTGAAGACTGACCTGTAAGAGCACATTTAATTAATGTTGGAGTGTTTAATGAATGTTTTTTAATTTAATGTTGGACTGGGAGTTAATTGTCGAGGGCAGTAAATGTCGCAGAGGTGATTTGCCCTAGGAGTGTAATGTTGGGAGCAAATTGATGTTGTATTGATTGTTGGGAGCTAATTATCATGTTTCCCTATGGTAATCTGGCATTATAACAACTATTAATGGCCTTTATCTGTGGCCTGTTTTCAGCTGATTTGTACTGGGTCACATATAATGCACCTATTCCTAAACCGAATGGATTATAGTCAACAGGAGTATTTGTACAGTGGATAAGGGGTTAGGATGGGGGAGGTGGCCTCATCTCAGTTTGAATAATTATTTTGACTCTATAGCTGTTGGAGGGTATATGGGACATTGTTATGTCTGATGTGGGTTACAATACTGGAAACAATGTGAACTCAAATATCAGACCTAATTGCTTGGATTTTAAGCTCCCAGTAACCTGAGGTTGATCCCTTTCATTTTTACTGTGTATTAATCATAAGTAGAAAGTGACATACTCAGTATAATGCATTTTGTATATGATTATTCTTTGGAAATTATTTAATTGTTATAATCAATGGTAACATTTATTGTATTTTCTAAATAGTATTCAGTTATGTTCTGGATTTAATTCCAATGATGGCTACAACTGTCTAAATGACTTTATGCTTTGTTACATTGTTAAACTTATAGCTAGCATTGTAAAGACTTTATGTAAAGAATAACATTGAAACTGGAAACAGATTCCAGCAGGAACATCCCAATAAAGTGAATGTTCCGATTATCTGCATCCCAGTTAGCTGACCTCTACTGTATATATGTATTTGGGTGATAGATGTATTGGCCTGATTCTAAATATTTATTGATCATCATCACTGAGGAGGCCAGTTTGTAACTTGTGAATGCAAAGAAAGAAGTAAGTTATAAAACTCCAACTCTCTTACAAATGGTGATAAGCTGTTTATTATGAAATGGATGAAAAGAATCTATAAACATCATTAGACTAGAGAACTTTTAGTTGTGATCATAATGAACCATATTATCACATGCAGAATTTAGAACTTGCACAACAAGATTTTAACTTACCTTGATGCTACTTGGACTCTTGACCACAGTTTGCCAAAAGGAACATTATTGTGGTGACTTCCTACTCAGATGCTTTTCATAGTCTTCAAAGACAATTGTGGTTCCAGACCCATTGATGTTTAACTATTTCTATTTGTTGTCAAGGTTAAACTATACCCCCAATGTGTGCTTACACACACACACACGTATAATATAGTGATCATTGCTTCAGCCCTGCTAGGATTAACGTTTAGACAACAACTGTGACTTCAACTTTGCTTGGTCTCATACTAAAACCACAAACCATCAGCCAGTATACCCTGTACTGTTGCTGTCATGTGCACCTTCACTTCTGCTCCCATTTATGTAATTCCTACCGCTGAGGTCTAAACAGACGAGTAAACAGCAGCAATATTTTTGAATTTATTGAAGCAGTTTGGCCTGGTTCACCATGGACACCTGCTTTCAAGACTCAGGGACATAGGTTTTATGTTGATGTTCATTCATTTTGAAAGTTATAGGTTAAGTAGGAACACAGAGTCATATTGATGGTGTTATGTTCACTTCAGCTAGAGTTATTCCTGGAGTACTACAGAGTTCAATTTTAGATCATCTTTTGTTTAGTATTTTTTTAATGATCTGTCTTCTAGTGTTTTCTTTTCAAATATTTTGCTTTATGCAGAAGATGTTGTGTGCACTAGTGGTCTGAATGGAGATGATTTACTTTCAGTTTTGCAAAACAATTTTCTCATGCTTAACAAATGGTTTGTGAAAATGGATTAAAGCTTAATAAATCCAAAACAAAACCAATACTTTTTAGTAGTAAGCACAAACTATCTTCTACTCTACCTTCCTATGTGATAAGAAAGGAATTTCAGAATGAGATTGAAATGGTGGATTGTTTTAATTATTTAGATTTTAATGTGAAAAATTCTTGTCTTTTAATTTTCATTTAGATTTTGAGATTATGGGCCCAATATTCAAAAATGGGCAAAGCAGAGTGTAAAGTTTGCACTCCACTTTGCCCATGCCCAGCTGACCAAAGATGATATATTCAATCAGATAGTGCACTCATGCTATCCAGTTGAATATAGGAGCATGTCAGTGTAGTGCTATGTTAAGTAGCACTGCCACAATATGAATCCCTGCTGTCCAAGGAATAATGCCGCAGACTGGATAGTGCAGAGCAGATCTATGCAAATGAGCCCATCGGGCATGTAAGGTGCTAATGGTCTGTCTGCATGCCCATTATTAGCTTATTTGAATGGGCAGCAACAGCAGGTTTACATGGATCCACTCCTACCCTGAGTGCCCAGTCCCCTATAACAAAGGAAAAGTCCCAGGTGCCTAGTGGTCCCCTATCCATCAATCGCTGACCCATCACATACTCCTATCAGCCCTGGTAACCAGTGGTCCCCTAACCTCTAAACACTGGCTCATCACTTAGATCTGGTATCCCTGGTGATTAGAAGTCCCCCAACCCTCTGATTGCTGGTCTATCATGTATGTCTAATATTCCTGCTGCCCAGTGGCCTCCCCTCTCTGATCACCATCCCCATGCTGAAGATATATCCCTGTTGTCTAGTAGTCTTCCTTCTCCAATCACTGGCCTGTACATTATGGAAAATGTCCCTGATGGTCCAGTGGGTCTTTCTTCCTCCCTCTGATTACAGTTCCATCACCCTGTTTAAATATCCCTAGTGCTACAGTGGTACCCCAGCCTCTGATCGCCATCCCATTACCCTGTCAAAATATCCCAGGTGCTATATTGGTCCCCACCCTCTGGTTCCCATCTTGATACCTAATTCTTCAATTCCCTGGGCCTACTAATTCACCCCTACTGACCACCAGTCTGTATCTCAAAGAAGGAGCCTGGCATCCAGTGGACCCCTGTTCACTGATCCCTGTCCCCATATGTTTGTGGAAAGTTCCTGGCATCCAGTGGTTCCCGGGTCACTGATTCCCATCCCCATATGCCTGTGGAAATGTCCTGGCATCCAGTGGTCCCCTGGGACCTGATCTTTGGCCCCTGCAATTACCAAACTCCATGGTGGCCAGTGGTCATCTTAGTTTCTAACATCCAGCCTGCTACAAAACAAGAACGCCTTTTTATTGCTACTGTGTAAGCACACATGAAAGTGTCAGGTAAACATACAAAAAGTATATTACTCCTTGGTGTCCAGTATTACACCCCACCCTCCACTGACTGTTCCTGTACAGACAATCATCCCTGGTGTCTAGAGGACCCTCCATACTGTGGCACCAACCAGACCTGCACCAACCCCCTATACCTGACAGTCCAGTGCTGTGGCTGAAATATGTCCACTGGCACAGCCCTATGCTCACCTCCTTAGTCTACCAACATATAACAAGGCAGAGTGCATTTCCATGGAATTTCTCTGAACATACCTTCCTCGACTCAAATCCCACCTCCTCCATCAAGACTGGTCCCCTATCTTTAATGCAACCAACGTAAACACTGCCCTTGACACTTCATAAACATCTTCACTGTGGCCTGTGACACGTATGCTCCTACTAAGAAACTCAAAGTCAAATCACTCAGTAATCCTTGGCTCACAGGTGATTCCTCAGGATGCTAAAAACAAGAGACCACCTATGGGAGCTGGCCAGAAACTCTGGAAGGCAAAATGACATCCAAAACTACAAAAGTGCCCTCAATGACTGCACCAAAACCATCCAGCAAATGAAGTCCGCCTACTACAAGCATGCCCTCACAAACTCCTGGGGCAATAGTCGAATTCTGGAAGAACATAAAGGAACTCACTGGAAATCCACCAAACTCCCCATCAATACTTAACATCAATGGAACCACAACCCTCAACCTAAAACCATTGCAGATACCTTTAACAAAGCCTTTACTGACCTCAGCGCTGTCCTACCCAGGACTACTTCAAAGATGGTAAAGCCCTCTGTCCACAATGAACACTACTCCCACCAGCTTTCCCCACTTCTACTTCAAAGCAGTCAAGGCTCACCAAGTATACAAATATGTTACCAAAGCTCTTGGTAAATCAAGATTCAGTAATGATTCCCTTGATCTCAAAATCCTGTCTCTCACACTTGATGAAGTGCTTAGTCCTCTGACCAGAATTTTCAACCTTTCCTCAGCCTTAGCCAGTTCCCAGACAGATGGAATCTGCCGCTGTCACCCCACTCCATAAAGGTGGTGACAAAACTGCCTATGATAACTACAGACCTATCTCCTACTACTCCCACTCTCCAAGGCACTAGAACGCATTGTCTCGAATAGATCACAGAATACCTGGAACGCATAAACATCCTGTGCAAGCAACACGGGTTCTGCAAAGGTCACAGCACCTCCACAGCCCTACTTGAATTCACTGGCGCAATCCACAATGCTCTTGACTCTGGTGAACTATTAGGCTCAATCTACATTGACTTAACTAAAGCCTTTGACACCATCAATCACTGCCTCCTGCTTGTCCAGCTTCAGAACACTGGGCTGTCAACCAACTCCATTGGCTGGTTTAAGAGCTACCTTGAAGAACGGTCCCAAACAGTAAGAATCGCTGATACACTTTTGGACCCTAGACCGTCTGCCGAGTCCCCAGGGCTCCATTCTGGGACCCCTCCTCTTCAGCCTATTCTTAAGCTCACTACCGGACAGCTGCCCAGAACAACTAATTTCTACGTCAAGATGCTGTGACCTCATCTCGGACCCTGATCCCATCCAATTACAAAATAAACTTCAGCGGCCTTCTCCTCCATTGAATCCTGGTTCCTAAATCATAAACTGCTTCTCAATCAGAAAAACAAGTCTATGGTCTTCTGCAGCCCCCACAACAAAATAAACAACTCCTCCTCTTCATTGCAACCGAACAAGGAGCCATCCTAGAGCAAACACAATCATTCAAGTAACTCTGCATCACCCTTGATCCACACCTCTCATACGCTGTCCATATTAGCAATGTTGCAAAGTTCGCCAATGCGAGGTTAGGCATATTATTCCTACACAGGAAACACCTAACCCCAGAAGCACTGTCAGTGGCCATCCAAAGCTCCATCGTCAGCATCATAGACTATGGTCTTATCATACATGGGTCTACAACTACCACTGCTCTCAAACATATTGCATCCTCCCTGAATAAGGCCTGTCATCTCATCACTGGCTCACATCACCATACCAACACGTGTGACCTTTATTCCCAATCTGGATGGCTTCAACTGGACAAAGCCTAAAATACCAAACCTGCATCACGGCCAAGAAAATTACAGTGGGGCTTGCCCACCTGGTGTCTGTGCCCTCCTTAAGCCTAGACATAGGAACATCACTACAAGGAGATCCAATTCCCATCTACTAAATATCCCACGATGTGCGCACGCACCCAAGGACAAAGATTATTCGCCTATCGGCATCCAACTGGATCAACTCTCTTGGCAGTGACATAGCGACTGCTCCAACACTCTGCCTCTTCAAGTCCAAGCTGTGCTTCTCACTGCTTGTATCCTGTGATTGCCCATCTTAAGATTTCCACCATTCCAGCTGCACATGCCCCAGCACCCAGCACTTACAATCAGTCTTTGCACCCCTAGCACCTTACCTGTCATATACCCTCGACAAGGCCCCTGGCTGTACTGTCTTCTGCCCTCGCCCACCTCCCCTGGTATCTTCACTCCTGCCCCTACCCCCAACCACATCCTGTACTCCTCCTACCCCTGCACCTCCTACCCCCCAGATTCTCCACCTCATGTCCCCCACCCACCCTCCTTCCCTTGTCTTGCTCATAGCTCATGTCTTTGTACTGGTTAGTACATGTCTTTAAGTCAATTACTATTTGTTTGTAACATAAATGATGACTGTTGCACACGCTGACATGGAACTCTTGTAAAAGAGCCCTGCTCAAAGGTATTGTAATCCTAGATGAAATCAATAAAAATAAATAAATAAACATATGGGGTCAAGGATCAGTGACCAGGGCAGACAACTTGGCACCATGAACTTTCTGTAAATATACAGGGATGGGGATCAGTGACTGGAGGCACTGAAGCCAGGATTTTTGTAAGATACAAGCCAGTGGTTAGTGGAAGGAAGGACAACTAGGTACCAGGAATTCAATAATGTACAGCACAGCAATTGTATTGAGGGAGGGTGGACCACTGGGTACCAGAGATATTTAAAAGGTAACAGGATTGCAATCAGGGGACCACTGGACCACAAGGAACATTTTCTATAATTTCTGTGCTGGTGATTGAGGGGGGACTGCTAGGCACCAGGGATAACTCTTGAGCACAGGGACAGCAATCAGAGGGGCCACCAAGATACCAGGTATATTTCATTAGGGTCATGTGGCAGTGACTGAAGGGTGGGGAAACACTTTGGCACCAGGAATATTTTGACAGGGTAACAGGACAGTGATCAGGAGATGAGGGGACTACTGCGGCACCAGTGATATTTAGACTGGGTGTTAGGACAGTGATTGGGGGAAACTATGGCACCAGGGACATTTCAACATGGTGATGGGACAGTGATCGGAGGTTAGAGGATCACTATGGCACCAGAAGTATTTTGACAGGGTGATGGGATGGTGATCAGAGGGTGGGGGCTGCTATGGCACCTGGAATATTACAATAAGGTGATGGGATGGTGATCAGAGGGAGGGGCCACTATAGCACCAGGGATATTTTCACAGGGTAATGGGATGGTGATTGTAGGGATGGGGGCCACTGGACCACGGGGATGTTTCTCATAATGTATAGGCTGGCAAGTGGCAAGAGGGACAGCTAGGCACCATGGAAGTTTATTTTTACACTGGGAAGGCAATCAGGAGGAGGGGAAACACTGGGCACCAGGGATGTTTTATTTTTACAGCAATCCAGCAAATGGGGACCAAGAACCACCAGGGGAGGTTTTCCCCCACTATCCCACTTGGTTGTTGGCTGCTGTAACTTTTGCAAACACTAGGTTAGCCAGAATAAGACAGGGTTTTGTTCAGTTGTATTTGTATTGCACAAAGTGACTGTGCTAACCCCTTGCACTTTGCAAACCTTTTGAATATAAGGTTGTGGAGGTAGTTTTGTACCGCCTCTTCTTGTCCGCCTGCATACATTATATTTGTGCATATGCACTAATTTTCTTAGTGTGCACGATCGTTACTTTTGAATTCACACTCTGGCATTAAACCCCAGTTTGCATGCCCAAACACCATTTGTGTCCATGCAAACATTTGAATATTGGGCCCTAAGACTGTTAGTATTCAACTTGCTTTATTATATAGGATAGGGATTGTCTTTCTTTAAATTTAAAAAGTTCTGGTTCAGTCTTCAGTTTTGACAGCTATTGATTATAGGCTTCCCATATATTCTGCAACTACAAGAACATCTCTGAAAAAGCTATATCTTAATGAAATGCCTGCCCTTAGTTGTTTTCATGTATGAGATTAACTCATCATTTCCTTTTATATTCTTCCTCAGATTGATTTCCTGTTGATTGGTGGTCAGGTGGTGGTGTGTGTGTGTGTGTGTGTGTGTGTGTGTGTGTGTGTATGTGTATAGATTGTTTTCTTTTGGCATTTTTGGAATGGTTTTGTCATGTCTTCTGTTAAAAAATTGTGTTGGTTCTCAGGATTCAAATTATACTACTAAAGCCACTTTCATCCTCTGCTCAAGACTACCCTTTTTATAAAACAACCCTGGCACATTGGTCTTATATTTATAAAGTAGTATAAGAATTAAATTATTTGCCCCTTCCTCTGTATTTTTCAATATCTTACTTATCAAAACGTGAAACAGCACTGTGTTGAAAATTCACATGGTAAATGAGTTTTATGAGTTATATGTTGCATCACAATATTTTTCATGGCGCTTTGTACGGTATTGTGTGCTTTGTCTGTAGTGTGTCTGTTTCATGTTATGTCCTTGTAGTTACCAGTGATTACCAGATTTAAAATAAATAAGTCAATAAAAATTACACAAAGATGTATGATTTCATTAAAATACAGTACCATTTCAATCTCCTTTATCAACTAACTGCTGGTTCATTAGCATGCCTCAGTGCCATCATTTAAAACTTTATTACACCTCTGAATGAAGTCCCCATGTGCTTCCCTTTACTTCTTGTGCAATTGTAGGCAGCCACTTTGTGTCTGTTAGCACTACAGGCACCAAACTAGGCTCTGGTGTGCTCCTTGGTTGACCTCTTGAGTCAGTGGGTGAATATGTAATAAACAGCCTCTCAGTACCAGTTTCATTGACACATGTGCCTGTACTGGCTTTAACACGTAATATATATAGTTTTTTAAATGAAGTTTACAAATTAAAAATATATTATAGGAATATTTTTAAAGTTTTTTTCAATGTTTAATGAGAAAAATTGAGTAATGACACTCCAGAGTGTGGTATATATTGAGTTAAATCTTTTTCAGGTATTTGAATTCAGTCAGTTGTGCCTCATGCCTCACAACACTGGCAAGAGGCTATCCTATGATATAATATGCCCTGTCATGTATTAATTGGTTATAAAATGAAAGGGAAAACATCCTGATAGCTTTTTCTGTTCTGCCAATCTGAAACAGAATATTTCTTCTCATGAAAATTATATCTACAGTACAAAACAAACTTTATGTGCCTGTGTAAAATTTCCAGGATTCACAATGTTCTTAATGTCTCTTCTACTGAATCATTTGTCTATGTCATTTTATTTGTTCTAGATCTTCATTAGTTAACCATTCAATCAGAATATTGTTTCAGTTTGCACTTATTGGGCCCTATGCATGAATAGTGTGGAGGGGATATGCGTGAAACTGGGATGCGAATCACTTCACACCCTACATGCCCTCTCATGGATATACTAAGGGGTGGTGATCATCACATACTTTGCCAAATCCCCAGCCACATGAAGAGCAACATGACAGGGTGGGCAAGGGGTGCCAGCAGTACGCCTGCACCAAGGTGTGTAGTGCTGGCAGCGAGGGGTGGATGGGTGCCCAGGCTATGCCAGGGAGAACCCTGCTATAAGCCTGATATGCATTCACAGGAACAGCACCATCAGCAGCCCACTAGCCAATGGGAGGGCAGAGGATCCCAAAAAGGTGAGTGTCTGGAGATTCATGGTAGTGGCCACTATGTGCACCCTCACTCCCACATGCCAGTCCCATACCCAGTGCCACACACACATCACCCCAAACTGCTTGAGTGGTATACCGTCCTGGTGACTGAGGACCCCCAACATGCACACACAGACCTTTGTGTGCCCTGACCCCTATCAGTGCAGTAATCACTCCCTGCCACATAGCTGGTACATGCCACCCACCCCAGACAGGCACTCCTGCCCCACAGAGGTGTCCATTTGCACCACCACCATCACCCCTGTCCCCCATACCTTTGCAGTGGTACCTCCTGAGATGACCAGTGGCACAGCCTTCCTCACACTGCCACAGCCACCGCCATCTGACACATGCGCAGGGCAGGCAGCAGATGCATACCCCATGAATGCCAGATGGCTGATGGCTGTGGGACAGTGAGAGGAGAGCTGTGCCACTGGTCATCTCAGGGGGCACCACCACAAAGGTACAGGGACTGGGGTGATGGTGGGGGAAGTTGGTGCTGGAGGGCACAGTTCAGCTGGTTTGTTTCTCAGGGAGCACATGGGTGAGTATGGTGTGGCATGGGGTTGGCCATGGGCACAAGCAGGGGTCAGGGATTGCACTGTTGTCCCTGGCACTGGTCCTGCAGTGGGGGCACCAACCACTGGCCTGTAAGAGCGCATGTCCATGGGTCTCGGTGCCTGCAGTTAGCATTCAAGCACCCAGACCCATGTCTCTTTGCACAGGGATCTTCTCCCTGTCCAGAATGGACATCTGATTGGATTCCTGGACACCCTGGCTGCCTTGTGGAGTCCTGTGCATGGGAGGGGTGGGGCCGGGGACAGGTGCTTCTGTTGTGCATGCCAGGGTGTGCACCTGTCTAGTGTGGTGGTGCATGGAGGTTATGCTCATTTGTGCCTATCTTGCCCCCATTAGTGCACAACTTTCTTAAAATCTTTCGCTGAAATATGTACCAAACTACCATTTTGAACTCACTCGTAACATTCCATCATAACTTTTTGCTCTTCTGATGAACATTCAGTTCTTATTGTTAAAGATTCCACAGATTGTATAGATCCTTTTTCTCTGCTATACTTCAGCAGTTAAGTCTAGCAAAGAGCTTCAACTGCAAAAAAATTTGCTGCTACTGCTAACAATTTTCAATGGCTTAAAAGCCTTATGGACATAAATCTGACCTCCTCTCTAATCTACTTATTGATGGTTTTAATTATAACAACCCTACCATGATTGCTAATCCTTTAATATCAAAATCTCTGATTTCACAGCTTTCAGTGGAATCACTGATACTGGTCCTGGGACCTCAATACCTACTGATTGACACCTGTCACCATCTATTGAGCCCAGCCTCCCCTTTCTACCATGGAGCAGTAAGGGAGGAAGAGATCGGAAGCTGTTACTCTCCATCATGTAATACAGCAATTCTTGGTCCACTGGCCTGAAACCCAATCTCCAAGAAATAAATGGGCAAATTCATAGCTCAGCCTATCACAACCAATCCTAAATTTCTCCCTTCTCTGATATGGTCCTCACGCCTGGAAAATTGCCAAAGTCAGTCCTGTCTTCAAAAGTCATGAACAACTATTGCCCTATTGTTATAATCCCAGTCATCTCTAAAGCCCTAGAAAAGATTGTTGCATCACAGCTCAATTACCATATAGCCAAATACAACCATCTGTCAACCCCTCACTATGGTTTCAGGAAATACCATAGCACCTCAGCAGCTTTTCCAAATTAACAAATGATATGAGCCTTGTTATGGACTCTAGTCTCCTAAATGACACTGTTTTTATTGACCTCACAAAGGCATTTGACTTAGTTAAGTCGATCACTCCTTCAAAATAAGTAAGCCTCCTTAGTGTCTCCCTCCCACCATTGCCTGGTTCACCACCTGCCTGACTGCTAGAAACCTCAAGTCTGGCTTCACTCTGCCACTTCCAACTCTGCTAATATAACTGTTGGTGTTTCTCAAGGTTCCATCCTTGGCCAGCTCCTATTCTCTGTTCATATAAATGTTCCTTATCTGTATACTGTGGTTTTCTGGATGTGGCCTGGTGCAGCTCCTGCTGTATGCAGATCTTCTTGTCCTATACTACAGTGCTACTTCTGCCTTACTATCAGAAAATCCCTCTCAGGCTCTCTCGCACTCATTCAGTCTTGATTACCAGCTGAACAAATTAATCCTAAACAGCAAGAAGTCAAATGCCTGTTGTTTAGTTCAAAGCCTAAGCTATGGCCATCTCCTCCAAGATCTCTATAACCTGCACTGATAGATCCCCAGAAGAGGTCAACGGTTCCAAGTACCTGGATGTAATGTTGAATCCCTCCCTTGATTTTCTCCTCGTTCCCTAAATCTGCAAATCAGTGAATGACATGTTGGGGTTGACTTTTCAGGGTCAACTCCTGTTATTAACTATTGCTTGTCTGTCAGCAGCTCAAGGGTGTTCCTTCAAAGCCTCACATATGGCATTCTGGCATTACAAGAAGTAAGTAAATCCATTCTCAGATGTCTTGTGTTGCTTTGCCCTGGCCTCCACTAAGCCCACACATTACTGCCTCCTTTATGCAGGCCTGAAATTACTCTCCTTCTGGTCAATGGTTCATCGGGGTCATTTTGTTAACAATATCCTAAACACATGGTCCCCATCCTCCCTTGCCACCTTCCTGCAGTGCCATTCCCCAGTCTACTCTCTTAATTTTGTGGACTCTCAGCCTCTTCTTGAGTAGAGGTATTCCACTGACCATGAAAAACAGCTTTATCATTTATGTCCCAGTTTACTGGAACTCCTTCACCCTAAATTATTCCTCTGCCTAGTCTCTCACTTTTTGTAATGAGCTAAAGGATTCACTGTGCCACAATGTCCTTATTCCTGCCTCTCTTAGGTTTACTAGACTAGGTCAACCTGCCCTAGCACTGCACACAATACTCCATGTAGCTGTGATTTCAGTTCTCTGATGTAAATGATTCATTATTACACATTACTGCATGTTGTTATTTCTCCTGGTTATGATTCTACTATATATGTAAACCTTGCTGATATCTTTTTACAGTGTGTTTTTTTTATTGTTTTAACCTTCAGGCTGCTGACAGAATTAGAATGTATACGAATTTTGGAGTGGTCATGCAAGGGTTAAGTGATACTGATGCAAATTTCTGTTATTCTCACAGGTTATTCCTGATAATAGGTCTACTAGACTAGGTCAACCTGCCCTAGCCCTGCATACAATACTCCATGTAGCTGTGATTTCAGTTCTCTGATATGAATGATTCATTATTATACATTACTGCATGATGTTATTTCTCCTAGTTATGATTCTACTATATATGTAAATCCTTGCTGATATCTTTTACAGTGTATGTTTTTTTTTTTACTGTTTTAACCTTTAGGCTACTGACAAAATTAGAATGTATAGGCATTTTGGACTGGTCATGCAAGGGTTAAGGATGATGATGATGATGCAAGTTTCTGTTATTCTCACAGGTTATGCCTGATAATAGGCATGTGTATGCCTAGTGTGTTTTATCTTTGATATAAAATAAACACACAAACAGATATCTCAACAAAAGATATTGTATTCCACTGTACCTTTCAGTTTTAAGCTCATTAGTGTTTCCAAATTAATGTCATATTTTGTTTTTAAATATTTGTTTTATGTTGATTACCGAACCCCAATTTCAAATATCTGCATGTTGTGCATCTACGAGTCTTGCAATAAAATTATTGTAAAACTACCATGCATAGTTAACTGTGGAGTGTACAATCAGTTCACTAGAAGGTAGAAGTGCTCCACAAAATTATTGTCACCATTTATTTTTCATTATATTTAACATGATTATAGGCATCAGTGCACAGAGCCACTATACTCTTATTTTGTGTACAGTGGTCTCTAGTGTAGGAATATTTGGACTGGGCCATCCTACTTCATATCTAAGTGGAGAATTCCTAGAATAAAATTTGAAATGTCAAAAACAGTGACTTAGAAGTTATTACAAACAACCTTAGCTACTGTAACTCACATGAAAGGTCCTTCATGGTAAGTCTTTTATGATATAAGAAACTATGATATAAGAGATTCCTGTCATGAGATTTGGGTAGCCAGAACTGCTCAGCTTCATGGTCCTTTTACCCGCACTTACAGAGAACTGACTAAATCTTCTAAAGAAGCACAGCTGCAAATGTTGATAGTCCCGAAAATCACTCCTACTTTAACTCACAAATGTGGGAAGTAGCACGGTATGGCCAGGTGAATAAGTATATCATCATTCATGTTTTTTTAAGATAAGTTATAACTGAGCATTGTTAATTATCAACAGCCACCAATTGATCCTAAAGGGTGATTCCAATCTAAGACCATAACCTATATTATGATTCAATCATCAAACATATAATGTTTAAATTTCCAATTGATGATTATTGATTATTTGTGTAAGGTTAAATCAGCATAATGGTTCTTAATCTAAAAATGATCAAGGGATGATCACATGATTATGATGGTTCCATGATGCAAAATTGTAAGTCACATGAGTAATGTTAAAGTGTTATGTGCTAATATGAAACTATGAATGTTAATAAACTGCAAAAGAAAATGAAGTATAGCATAAATAATCCTGGTCAGTGTTTAGTCCTTCTAGTAAGGAGAAATGTCATGTTTGGTGTAGTATATACATTTGCATAGATAAAATAAAATAATTTTAGCACATAAGCACTGAGGAAGGATTACCCAAAAGGATTTTGCAATAAATCCAGGTTTTAAAGAAATGCAAAATTATGCAAACCCCAAAAATGCAAACATTGTGGAAAGTATATGTAAATCACTATCAAATAATTTAAACTAGTTCAGCTTTAAACAAGTGTTTTATGGTTCCAAATAACCTCTCACACAATCTGCAAATGCTGAAAATAGAAGATACAGACATGTGTTCCATGCTTCTAGCACTAATCACTTTGACTAATCTGTAGATTAACCCAGGAGAAGGAGGAGCCATCTCTATGATGGTCTTAAGGGTCTGAGTATTAACCATTATGCATATTTCAGAAGCACAATACATGAACTAAAACAATGGTATTTTCTTTTTTTAAACAGTTTGCCATTTGTAAATAAGTATTCAGAGCACAAATCTAGTATTTACAGGAACTCAACACAACCATAAAATGAACTGCTTTATAGAGATTTACAGAAAAAATTAGTCTTCATAACACAAATAAGAAACAAGATGTAAGAATAAGTGTAAATGTAAATGAAAGCAGTGTGTTTTGACTGAAGGTGCATTATTACTAATCCTTGCAACAAAGATGTCTACATAGGAGACAGAATGAATTCCAAAAGCTCAGAAAAATATTTTTCTGTGCATTAATCTTGACCATGGGCAATCAAGAAAATCATGATTATATGAGATTATCAATTGTTTACATAACATTATGTTTTTGATTGTAAGTCATTTCACATTTATGTTTACTCATTCTTAAGCCTAATCACAATGATGGTTTTTGATAATGAACATGGTTGTGAACATATTTCATAATGATTATTTTTGATACATGAAATCATATTTGCTGTAGGGCTGCACTAGGCTGATATTTCAGAGGGTGTGACCTTCCTTTTCTGAGCTAATGCCAGCCTCTGCCAACACATCTTTGTTTGAGAGTTCCATACATAATGATGAGGTTGCAATGCTCACTGCCTGTGTGATTACAACAATCATGGACCTTCTGAGGAAAACAAAATGGTCTCCATAGTTTGCACATTACAACCCCATGAAATCAAAGGAAACTGCATGATTATAGTCATACTATACAAGTAATAAATCATAATGGTGAAACCAGAGGTGATGCAAGCTCTGAAAAATAAAAGCTAGAAATACTAGATAAAAAGATATACATATGTTAGAAAATTTGGGAAGTATACCAACCTAAAGAATACAATTCATGTTTTGTGCTGCAGGTTTATTCCACAATCACATAGGATAAACTAAAAAAAAGACCTCAGTATCCAAACCTTCTCAGAAAAGATAAATAAAATAGCTTCCTGTCTCATTCAATAAATATAGTTATTCCATAGATGTAATCATTTAATCATGCTACTTAGAGTTATTGAATGTCCTAAGTCCAAACAAATGTTATGAGTCTAGAGTAGTCTTGGCATTATCTGGCAGGAAAGATATTTAGAAATATAAAAGGTAAGGACAGGTAAAGATACAATGTCCTGTATGTTTGACCTTGGAATAAAAACAGAATATTAAAATGGCAGACTAACACAGACACTGCCACTTCCCTTAAAATATCCAGTCCTATTACTTAAGTACATTACATCCCTGACTGTACTAGCAGTTAGGCATGCTAGAAATAGAAAATAGGCCATAACTGTTTGCTTCATTGATGATGTTACTGATTGGGTCAGTCTGCTTAGCTTTAGGAGAAATCTTCCAGACAGATAGTCACACATTAGTTGGCATGAAAGGCACCTTTGTTACTCAGGAAGTGCTTCCAAAAGATTATCCTCTCTATACCAGGGTTGGATACCACTAAAAGATAGTTATAAAAGGATTTTATGCTTGGGATTAAAGCAGAAGAAGACCTAGGGTCTATTGTGACTGCCTTGTCTTACTTTTTTAATAATGCAGTGGAAACCACCCAAAATTAATTGATCATTTTAATTGTTCATTGATTTTATTTGCAGTATCAATACCCACCTGTTGAAGGTTGTTCCACATATTTATTATTGAATTAGAAAAGTTATTTTCTCACAACTTTCCTACTTCTTTTAGTGTACAACCTGTTTATTATGCTGACAGGATGCATGGTTATCTATTTTAATCCATAAATCCAAACTATTTCAAAGTACTTCATCTTGCATGATATTATATACAGAGGGTCTTCCACCTTATCTGGCTGGATCTTCTCATATTTCAGACCCCTTACTTTGAAAGATATATTGGCTATACAGAAAGGGCTACTGCTGTAAACTCATTAGTGATCTGTGAATAGTAGAATTAGGCCTAAGAAGAATAATCACATCAGAGCTTTGCTCACTTTCCTATTACAGACCTTGTTGCAATTTCTGAGACTTGCTTAAAGCCCTTCATACTCCCCATGAGGTTGAACTTCCAGTTTATAACACATATAGAAAGGAAGAATAGGCAAGAGTGTGTGTGTGTGGGGGTTAGTAATACACGAAAGTCTCTCTGAATGCTTCCCTAGTAAACCTTTCAACCGTAGCTGATTTGGGCTGTTCAGTTATCATGGTAAATATTTTGCTTGGAGGAGGAAGCCAGTCCTTGTGGGTTGTGTCCAAAACCCACCAGGACAGCTCTCTGCAACTGATGGTCTCTGCCAAGCTATTTCACATGACTCCTTAGGGGAATATATTCTGCTGAGTGACTTAACTGGTCTCCCATATGAACCTTGTGCAACTGTTCTTGGGGCTCAACTCATCCAGGTTATTACTAAACCCACTAGACTCAATAAGAAGATTGATAACCACACTTTGCTGGACTGGGTCCCTGCCTCTAATCCTCTTAGATTCAGAGTGGCCAGGATTTTGCAGATGCTGTAAGTGACCACGTCCTGATTTACTACATGTGGAAGAAAACTTCCTCACACTCACCTTCCCCCAGGCTATTTGTGGCTCATGCGTATTCTAAGTTTGATCCATCCTCATGTTGTCTACCTTGTCAATTATTAACTGGGCTACAATAAAAGTACTGCCCAGTATTTAAACTGCACTTGACTTCTTTATCAATAACTTTTATCTGCTGCAAATTCTCACACCCCATTTAAACAGATTAGGGTCATAGAGCAGCACTCCAATTGGCTTTCCCCAGCTAAGACAATGCTTAAATCTTAGAGACAAGGCATGGAGGATCTTAAGTCCTGTGGCCTAATGGTGGATTGGCTCAAGTATAGAGAGTTCAGAAATACTTGAAAAAGAGATAGAAGTTGCCAAGAGATCCTACCTCTCTCAAATGCAAAATGAAAATCTGTCTAACCCTAAATGATTCAGGGCAAAAGTCAACTCCCTACTTAAAGGATGTTACAAATCCACTGAGCATGAAATTCTAGTGGATGGACAGACAGTCAGTGACCCCTTGGCTGCAGCCAGTGCCTTCAATGACTTCTTTACTGACCTGGAGAGATTCAACTCTCTCTGTGAGTACTCACCTCACTCCACCCTATCACTCCTGAACCAGTATTACCTTCCACAGAGTTTAACTTTCAGCAGGTAACTTGGGAGGAGGTACTGTACTAGCTCTTTAAAGAGGCTGAGCGTGGAAGGATCTGCAAGTTTTGATAAACTTGAACCCAAACTGTTGAAAACTGCTGCTCCTGTTATAGCCTTCCCAGTTGCCATGCTCATCAACAAATGCCTACATGAAGAACACTGAAGATTGTTATAGTTGTTCCAGTACATAAACGTGGCACAACCGAACCTACTGAGCACTACTGGCTATCTCTCTCCTCTGCTGCCTTGCTAGAATACAGGAATGACTCATCTACAACCAGGTCCTTGACTTCCTGGAGCAGAGGCACCTGCTGACTGATAGGCAACATGGCTTTAGGCAGCATAATGGTACTGGCACTGCCATTGTTAAACTGACAACTGATATCCTGGGTGTCATGGATAAAGAACAGCTCACCGTGTGGTCTTCATCAACCTTACCAAATCTTTCGATTTGTCACTCTAGCCTTCTATCAAAACTAAAGAACATTGGTCTTGATGAACTCTCTTTCAGCTGGTTCTCCCACTACTTCATTGATAGATCCCAGCTGGTAAGATGGAAGAGCTATCTCTCCAAAATAAACCTATTCTTGATGGTGTCCCTCAAGGTTCTAGTTTAGACCCCTGCAGTTTTCATTATGTGAAATGATATTTTGGGAACTGTGGTGAGGCAAGTAGTTTTGCAGTATGCAGATGATGCTGTGCTTTATGGGAATTCCTGGGATCCAGCCTTTCTTAATGTAAAGATTGAGTCTGACCTCCTTTAATTAGGAAACTTGTTTAAGGCCAATAAGCTGGTCCTTACGCCAAAAAACAAAGCAATGTTTTTGACCCTAGGAACTTGGGACTGTCTAGGCCACACCTGCTTGCTCTCACTACCACTATGTGAACACACTAGAAGTAGTTGAGTCCACCAAGTACCAGTTCCACCTTGGAATGCTCCAGCTGTGACAGTACTGAGCCTATAAGGTGCCAGTCGGCAATGAGGCCGACCACTGTTTTTGCATGGGGTGCAGCCCCTGCACCACCCCTTGTGGTATGCTGTGCCCTCCTCACCACCTCTAACTTTAATTTCCAAATTGGGGATGGTAAATCCCAGATTTGGCACCTGATGGCTCAGCACTCTAGTGCTGATGCCCTGATTGTCGGCAGTGCCAAATACCTAGGGGCCACTTGGATCAGGAACTTTTCTACAGGCCATTGACCATATAACACTTACACTTCACAAGACAATTGGTTTGCTTTACCAAGTTGGAAAATTGTATTACAAAAGATTCATGGCCCATGATTGCCACTGGCACACGACTGCCCTGGTACCACATGACACCCCTGTTTTGCAGTCCCTTAGGTGCTCAGAACTCAATAAGCTCAAAGTCCTATACCCAAAATTGGTGCTATGCCACAGGTGCTCAATCCAGACAGCAACATTTTTGTGCCACATACATTATTTCTGTGCAATCATGCATTCAGAAATGCATGGCACATTCCTTTCAATATTGTGCTTCCATGCATTTTTCTGGGATGTGCAGCACATCTCTATTTAGGGCTGCTCATCTCCTTTGAATATGTGGGCCATGGTCTAATTACTTTCCATCATAATGGGATTATGACTGATTCTCTTGAAGAGGACGCCTAACCTAAACATGGATCCTATTAGTTGTGTCCATGATATTTCCACAATGTTTAGATACTTTTATGTTGTTGGTAGTTAAAATACCTAGATCTCTTTCTACAGTGCATCAGATTTGTCAATTTCGCCCCATTTATGAAACATTTATTTTGTGCAATTTTTTTATGCTTTACCTTACATACATTGATGTTTAATTCCATTCTCCAGCTCTCAGTATAGTATTCAATTCTGTAAAATCAGATTGCAATGTCTTGCCTGCAAGTTCTAATCTAACCTCTATACCCATTTTGGTGTCCTCTGCAAATTTATTATTCCAAGAGTTTATCCCATTGCCCATATCTATAATAAAATGTTAAATAAAATGTGCCATAAAACTAAACCCTTAGGTTGGCCACAATGCACTGCTTATTTGGATGAAAAATTACTACACAATTCAACCCTCTGAGTCCTTTCCTATAACCCGTTTTAATCTAGGAACTAAAGCTGAATGAATTCCTCAGGTCAGACAGGATGAGGAGGAAGGAGGATAAGCTGCTAGATATATGGAGGGTATCCAAGCAATGGAAATGCAAGTAAATAAGGTGGTAGAGGGTGGAGGTACTGTGAGTCATGCATGAGACAGGAGCTGGAATCACTGTTTATACTGGTGTGTGGTCTATAGATCTCCCAACATGGGGGACTGGGTAGGCACTGGGGAAGCCATTTTGCACAATGGCAGGAAAAGGGAAGTGCCGATGGTGGGGCACTTCAGTCTGTATGATGTAGATGGGAGCCTCCCAGCCATGGACTCAGGTAGAAGCAGGCAATGCTGACTCCTTGCAGGGGCATTTCTCAGAAAAGTAGTCAGGAATCCCACTTGTGATGAGGCAATACTGACCCAATACTGTCCAATACTGGACAAAAGTGGCGCAAGGCAGAAGCAGGAAACTATAGACCTGGTAGTTTGACCTCAGTGGTGGGGAAAATGATGGAATCACTTCTGAAAGAAAGAATTTCAGAGTACCTAGAGGCCAGCTGGGCACTGGACCCAAAGCAGCATGGATTCACAGCAGGAAGGTCATGTCAGACAAATCTAATCGATTTCTTTGACTGGGTGACCAAAGTAATAGACCAGGAAGGGGCTGTGGATATGGCCTACCTAGACTTTAGCAAGGTATTTGACACAGTCTCACACAAAGATTAATAATCAAGTTAGCCAGCCTGGGAGTGGGTCCTAGGGTGGTAGCCTGGGTAGAAAACTGGCTGCAGAACAGGACACAGAAGGTAATAGTGAATGGAACACATTGTGAAGAAAGGAGGGTTACTAGTGGAGTACCTCAAGGCTCAGCACTGGGTCTAGTCCTCTTTAACATCTTTATAGGTGACATTGCAGAGGGTCTGAAGGAAAGGTATGCCTCTTTGTGGATGACACAAAGATCTGTAACAGAGTTGATACACAAGGGGGGTAGAACGGATGAGAAGGGACTTGTCAAGGTTGCAGGAATGGTCAGACATATGGCAACTTAGATTCAATGCAAAGAAGTGCAAAGTATGCACCTGGGAAATAAAATCCAGGAGAAGAGTACACAATAGCAGGGAGGTACTAACAACAACAATAATGGAAAGAGATCTGGGTGTAGTCATATCAGATGACCTAAAGGTGGGTATGCAATGTGAGAAGTCAGTAGGAAAGCCAGGGGAATACTGGGATGCATAGGGAGGGGCATCAAGTAGAAAAGGGAAGTGGTTATTCCTCTATATAGACAGTTGGTGAGACCCCATCTGGAGTACTGTGTGCAGTTTTGAGACCCCATCTATGCAAGGACATAGACAGGATGGAAGCAGTCCAGAGGAGGGCAACTAAAATGGTGCAGGGTCTACATCAGAAACCTTATGAAGAGAGACCAAGAGAGCTTAATATGTATACCCTTGATGAAAGGAGGACGGGGACATGATAGAAACTTTAAGTACCTCAAAGGAATCAACAAAGTCCAGGATGGTAGCATCTTTCAGAAAAAGAGATGTGTAAGAACAAGGGGCACAATTTAAAGTTAGAGGGGGATGGCTCAGGAGTAATGTGAGGAAATTCTTTTTCATGGAGAGAGTGGTGGACGCTGGAACCACCTTCCTGGAGAGGTTTTGGGGTCTAAAACAGTGTGGGAATTCCAACATGCATGGGACAGACATAAGGCAATTATAGTGGGGTTGCAAGAAATAGGCTGTTGGTTAACTAGAATCTGCAGCTTATCCAGTAGATAGGAAATGGGCAGACTGGGTGGGCCAAGTGGTCCTTATCTGCTGTCAAAGTCTATGTTTCAATATGTTTCTTTGGACCCCTTGCTCACAAAGACAGCATTTCAGACATCATGGTGGGAGGCCACCTGACGAACAGTGCTCATAGTGCAATGTGGTTCAACATTAGTATGGCAGAGGAAGCAAACCACACAAGGAAAAGGGCCCTGGAGTTCAGGATGGTAGACCTGAAAAAATTGCCAATCTCAGAGACAACCTAGTAGGGTAGATGGCCTGGTGTGGTGGAAGAACCATGGGCCAAGTTAAGGGATGGCATATTCAAGGCAACAAACCTCTGACAAAAGAAGTGAGCAAAACAGGAAAGAAAAGAGAATGGTAATGATCTCAAGGGAGGTGACTGGAAAGGAAAAGGCTGAAAGGGTAGCATTCTAGAGGTACAAAGAGTTGCAGAGGCTAGAAGACAGGGAGGTGTACCAGGAGGGAAGCAGGAAGCAGAACAGTGCAAACTAAGAAAAGGGTAGCCCAAGGAGTAACTTAAGGGACAAGACCTTTATAGGTACATTAGTGAAAAGAAGACTGGGGAGGGATTGTGTGGTTAAGACAATTGGGGGCTGTACAAAGGAGGATCAGGAAAAGCAGATATCATGGGCAGATACTTTTGTTCAGCCTTTGCAGAGGAAGGAGATGGGGATAGACACAATAAAAGCAGCAGGAGCACTGGAGGGAGGGATGGAGGTAGACCCAAGTCCATTTACAGAAGTGAGAGTCTTGAAAATACTTACAAATCTAAAAGTGGACAAAGCTATGGGAGCCAGATGAGGCCTGATGGGTATACCCTGTGTGGAGAGGAAGTTCATGGAGGTACTGGCTTCACTTCTGATGGCACTATTCAACAACTTATTAGAAACAGGAGTGGTTTCAAAAGACTGGAAGAGAGCAAATGTAATCCAGCTTCATTAAAATGGTAGCAGGGTGGAGGCTGGCAACTACAAGGTGGTCGGTTTGAGGTGTAGGGCGTGGAGGTTTTACCTACTCAGCAAGAATGACCTGAGCATTTGGCAAATAAAAATACTTGATGCAAAGCAAATAAAGTTGTGAGTCAAGTTCTTATTCAGGTGATTGATAATCAGAGTGTAAAGTCTTGTTTTGAAATTTGGAGTAAAAAAGGGCAAGCACCACTGACTCAGCACCAGAACTCCTGTAACAAAGTATGTGACACTTTTTGTTCCTGCTCAGTCTGACATCAGTGGTGGGGAATTATTGCAGATGCTGGTAAAGGAGTTGATCATGGAGTATCTTGAATCCAGCACGTTAGCAGATCTGAGGCAGGAGAGGTAGACATGACCCACTTAGACTTTAGCAAGGCCTTCAGCACTGTACCACATAAGAGGCTAATAAGGAAACTGGGAAACCTAGCACAAAGTTCTAGGGTGATAAACTGGTAGGAAACTGGCTATTGGCTGGGCAGTCCAGGATAGTGGTAAATAGAACTCACTCAGAGAAAGAGAGAGGGCCTGCATGGTACCTCAGGTCTCAGTACTAGAACCAGTCATATTTATTGTCTTTATAAGTGACATTACAGATGAGTTGGAAGGAAGATGTGCTCTTTGCAGATTATACCAAAATCTGTAGTAGGTTAGCCACTCTAGAAAGGGTGGAGAAAATGTACAGAGACGTGAAACAACTTAAGAAGTGGTCAAGGGTATGCCAGCTGGGTTTCAATGTTAAAAGTGCAAAATCATGCACCTAAGGTACAAAGCCCCAGAGGCAGAGTATAACATGGGAAAGATTTATATATATATATATATATATATATATATATATATATATATATAGTTATATAGGTATTAGAGGTAAAATCTTTATGCGACAGTTAGGTTACTCATCAGCACAGTGAGAAATTAGTACAGTGGCTGAAAGCCCCCTTGCACCCCCTCAGTATCACAACCCCAACTGCCAATGGGGTGTGCATTGAGGTCATCACCCTATCTCGCCCTCATCACATGTGTAAACAAACTGAGGTATAGGAGAATGGGTGAGAGTTAGACTGACGACCCCAATGCACAACCAGTTGGTGGTTGGGACTTGCGGTTGGGGGCAAGGGGGCTTTCAACCCCAACAAAGGATTTCTTCACATTTGTCGCCATGGAACAACCCTAACTGATGCATTAAATGGAGTTTTTGCCTCTAATTTCTCTTTCTTTGAGAATGTGCAGTAGAAATAGTGACTGAACATGGTGGTGGGGCTCGCACTCCCACCATGTGGTTTTGTGTCACATAGTAATGGTAAGTGCAGGAAAGGCAACCACTAATGGTTGTGCACACGGTGACTGAAATGTAAGTGGAAAAGCAAACATTACTAGAAACGCAATGCAAAGTGATGCCAAGCCGAACAGTGACGCAAAAGGAGAGACGCAACGATAAGGAAACGCAAAGCGTGACATGCACGTAACGGTACTGCAAATCAGAATGCAAATGGTAATATTAACAACAGACATAATGGCAAAGGAAACAGAAACAGAAACGCCAATGCAAGCATGTACACAAACGATAACGCATACGCTAATGCACACGGTGTCGTATACATGGAAACTGTAATGCAACGGGTACAGAAACGCAAGTGGAAACACTAACTGTACCAGTAAATAGAAGTGCACACCCTGTTTTTGCCCAACAGCTGCATGGAGAAACACAGTATGTACAAAGAATGTATGCATAATAATGGGCATCGGAGACGTAAAATGAGCTGTTAATACTAAACTGTTTATAGCTCAGGAACCGTGCACATAGAAAAAATTTAAATTTCACATGATTCATGACTTTCCTGGCTAGGTTTTCATTGAATGCTAGCCCATAGGGCTATGCATTGTCACAACAAAAATTCCATATCTCACACCATTTCTGAGATACGAAAGCCAAAATGCATGGTGAACGCCACCATGTTAGTCTATGGGAAAACACGTCAACTTCAGAGTACCATAACTTGGTATCTGTGCAATATTTTTCCACCAAACCACTACAATGCACATCTGTGAAATGTTGGCTGCCTTCCTCCAAATTTCAGCTCAAAAGACCAAACTGTTCTTTGCAGCAGGGTGGCAAAGAGCTCCTTCATTTTGGCCATAGTCTGGAAAAGTAGTGTCGATTTCAAAAGCTTACTGTGCTCTGTGAAAGTGTCACAGGTGCGACACTACTTTGCGATTTACTTTTTACAGAAATTTGAAAAACATATTTCTGGGGTGTTTAACCCAAAATAAAGACATGCCTAGCATCCTGATGGCTTGAAATTTCAGTCATCATGTTTCTTTTGCCACCTAGTGTTTTGGTATGTGGTTTCAAAGTGGGGCTTATGAATTAGAAAAATGACTTTTATATTACAATATATGAAGACAACAGCTGTAACAATGTTTTTCTGGGCTCTAAAGGAAAAAGCTCTTACCTGAGTGCAGAGATCATTTAAATGGGCTGTTAGGAGCCAGCAGCCCCAAAAGGAGGCTATTTTATAGAAACTCCCCAGCTGTCACTCTACAGAAAAGGGGTGGCATTTCTTGTCTAGGAGATAATTATGATGTCTTGCTGAATATCTTAGTCTACAGTGGTTGTTTTGAAAAAGGAATGATTTATTATTGTTTTGTTTCCACACACATATATGTAGTCATGCTGATTCACCAAAATGCCTGTATTAGCAGAGGAATGACTGCTGATTAGAAAAGAGGTGGATAAGCTGACCTGATGATACTGCAGGGAACTGTATAAAACCTGACGTGTTGCTCAAGGTTAGGCAGATCAACACAGGAGAGTGTCCTGTATCATTGTCTGGTGAGCACAGATCTTAGTTATATTGTTTCCTAAAGTTCACTACTTTGTGGCAGAACCATTAAGGTAAAGTAGTTCTGAGCTCGAGGAGAGATATTTTTTGTTATTTTTCAAACAGTCTGAAGTTTAAGACTGGTTTATTTCATGGTTTGGTTTCTTCAAAAAATTGTCTTTTGGACAATAAATATCACGCAAGAAAAGTGTGTTTTAAACCATATTTTGATTTAGTATGGCCTCTCATTTACCCTACCCACATTACCTGGTCACAGAAATTTGATGTCATAGTGGGATCTGGTTGTTCAGCTTTTGGATGAAATCAGAATCCGGTACCAGTCCTAGTACTTAGGGTGATAGGAGAAACATGTCGGATGACGAGAAGAAGAGTGACTTGGCGGCTGGTGTCCAGATCAGAACCCAGATGGCAAAATCTGGAGAGACCCTGATGCCTGGATTGGGACCTGTGGTGAGGACTCAGAAGCAGCAGGACCAGACCTCAGGAGGAACCAAAGAAGACAAGGACTTAAAGGAAGAAGAACAGAGGATCTATATGAAAGAACCACCAGAGGGATTACCAGAATTATTGAGATGGCCGGCCATACAAAAAATGGATGTGGAATGAGTGAGAAAATGAGAGGAGACATCAAGATGTCAGGTGGGCAGAGACTCTAAGAGCTTTACATGACTTGGGGCAGGTAGAGGTCAGGATGGAGTAGGCCAGGCCAAACCCTTAGGACATTAAATTAACAAGATGATGTCCTCTAATGACATAGAGGGGTATCTAACAACTTTGGAAAGGGTTACCCATGCATGTGAATGGCCTCAGACACAGTGGTGGTACTCTAGCTTCATATTTAACTGGTAATGCTAAATTAGCTTACAGCAATATGGATTCAAGAAAGGCCAACACATATGATCTTGTGAAAAGAGATCTTAAAGTGTTATGACATTAACACTGAGACCTACTGGCAAAGGTTCCAAACCCTGAAATTCCAGACCCATAACACCCCTCAAGAGACAGTCATACATTTAAGGGAGTTATGTAACATATGGTTACAGCCAGAAGGAAAGACCATTGATAATTTGCTAGATGTTGTAGTAGTAGAAAAGTTCTTACAAATTGTGCCCAGGATGTACAAACATGGGCCTGGGAGCACAATCCCAAAACTGCAGAAATAGCTATTATGTTAGCAGATGATTTTCTCTTCCCACCAGAATGTAAAGAAAGGGGAACCTGGCCATTTGAGACTGTAAACCCCAAACTTACACCCCAGGCAGACCAGTATATGAGCCTAGATATGGGATATATGAAGGCTGACAAGAAAACAGGGATGGTACCAGTGGAAGACCCTTCCTTAAAGACATCATTTGTAGGAATTGTAAAGGACAGGAACACATTGCACGCTATTGTCTGACAAAAGAGGAGATATGACACATCTGGCTTTGTTGAACCCTGGCTATTTCCTTATGAAGGTGAAGGTGGAAAATAGAAATGTGACTTCCCTAATTGATTCAAGCAGTAAACAGACTCTAATCTGCCCAGAGCTTATAACCAATAAAGAAAGGGACCTCCAATGAGTGTGGTCTGTGTACATAGGGACACCCATGTATACCCCACTGCTCAAGTGGATATGTTTATAAGGGAATGAGCAACCATGATGACAACTGGGTTGGTATCTTTTGCCTGTACCAGTGGTTATTGGGCATGACTTTGCTGCACTAATGCCTGAAAAGGAACTGTTGCAGCTGTTACTACTGAGCACAAGAGAAGAAACCACAGTAATTGAGAGACATTTTCCTTTTCAGGACAATGTGGTTGATGAGTCAGGTAAAATCAAACTGTCTCATAAGGTGAAGAAGGAGCAGAAGAAACAATGGCATAGTAGCCAGAAGGGACTAAAACATGATAATGTGCAGTCTGTTTTATAAAAGCAAATGGTATTTCTGAGCAAATGGTGGACACAAGCTTGATTCCCTTTTTTTCAACAGGTGCGAAAACCCAGACCCAAGGTGCCCCAGACATAATAAAGAAAATGATTTATTATATAGAGTTTGTACTAATCATGTGACAAGGAAAAGGCAGAGCAATTTGTTGGTACCTTCATGTTTTCAAGAAGACTGGTTACACCTGAGCCAGGATTTGCCATGGTCAGAGCATGGGGGATAAGATTGAAACCTGGGTAGGTTAACTCAGTATTTCTTCTGGCCCAGGATACATGAGGATGTAGCCAGATACTGCCATGAATGTGAAGCTTGTTAACTAGTTGCTCAGGTTGGAAAGAAAGATGAAGTCCCTTGATATGCTTATCCTGGTTACAACCCATTTGAATGGGGTGGATGGATGTGATAGGCCCACTAAACAAGAGTGCTAAGGGGAATCAATTCATCCTTGTCATGTGTGATTATGCAACAAACTGCCCAGAGGCCATTCACATGAGATCAGTCACCATGCCCAAAACAGCAGAAGAGTTAGTGAAGTTATTTAGCAGAGTTGGCATAGCCAAGGAGATATTAACAAACAGGGGTGCCAATTTCAATGTGGAGTTATTGAGGAGTTGTACAGATTGTTGGGAATAGTGGCTGTTCACACTTCCTCCATTATCTCCAAACAGATGGCCTGACCAAATGCTTTAACCAGACCCTTAAAAGGATGCATAAGAAATGTGTCCATGAGAAGGATAAAGACTGGGACAAATATCTACCATTTGCATTATTTGCCCATAGAGAAGTCCCCAGGCTCTATGGTTTACTCTCCATTTGAACTCCTGCATGGAAGAAATCCACAAGGACCTTTAGAAGTAGTAAAGGAATGTTGGGAGGAAGGCAAATACATGAAACACCCAGGCATCACCACCTACATGAGACAACTAAGACAGAGATTTAGGAGGCAGTATAGCACAATGATTTAAGGCTCTGAGTTGGAGATCTGGGTTTGAATCCCACAGCCCTCATTTGCATGCTGTGCCACCCTGAGCAAAGTACCTTAACTTCCTGTGCTCCCAGGTCACACTTGTAAACAAGCTTTCAGCTTAGTGTGCCATTCCTGGTTAAACAATTGGAAAAAGAAAATAGATTGGTTAGTATTCCACCAAGGCACATGAGATGTGTGTACAGTCCCAGAACACTCAGAAACAAGCTCACAATCAGGGAATTCATGTGAAGAAATTATCTGCTGGAGACAGAGTCCTGTTATTACTCCCTACCACTGCTAACAAACTGCTAATGAAATGGCAAGGGCCATATAGTTAGTGAGGCAGACTGGACCTGTCACAATCAAGATAGAGACCCTGATAAAAGACAGACCTTGACAATTTATCATGTGAACCTGTTAAAAAAATGGCAGGAAAAGACTAACAGGGTATGAGTATGCTAGTAATGCCAGAGACACCCAAGACATAGATGGATACTGCTTATAGTATGCTGGAAATTAGGAAATGGATAAGGGAGGGATACATGAATCCAACCCTAGATCCAGAAAAGAGAAAAGTTACAAATCATGCTGACTGAATACCCCAGTACTTTTACCAGGCCTTCAAAGGGAGTAGAGCACAAGATAAGAACCACTTCCCTCCTATAAGAAAGAAGCCATATAGACTTCCAGAAAGGGTGGGACAAGAGGTCCAGCAAGAAGTGGATACATTACTGAAACTCAACATCATATAACCTTCCACTAGTGTGTGGGGATCCCCATTGTGTTGGTTCCAAAAAAGGAAGGAGGCATATGACTATGTCTGGACTGTAGAGATTTAAATGAAGTGTCACAGTTTGATGCCTACCTGATGCCCAGTGTTGATGACATTTTAGACAAAGTTGGTAATGCCTAGTATATTTCAACCTTAGACCTTACTAAAGGCTACTAGCAAATTCCCTTGAGGTTACATCATAAAAGAAAACGGCCTTAGTATGCCTATGGGCCTATTTCAATCCCAGACCATGCCCTTTGGACCCCACGGAGCTCCAGCAACTTTCCAAAGGTTCATGAACCAAATGTTGGCACCCCACTTTAATTTTTGTGTAGCTTATTTGGATGACGTCATAATCTTTAGTCCAGATCGAATACCCATTTGGTGCACTTAAGCACTGTAATCACCTCTATTGCTAAACGGGAATCACCATCAACCCTGAGAAATGTGCATTGGCCATGTTAGAGACAAGGTACCTTGGTTTTGTTTTGGGAATGGTACCATCAATCCTGAGATCAATATGGTGGAGACAGTTGCCAACTGTCCACGACCTGAGACCAAGAAACATATCCATTCTTTTTGGGGTTGGCAGGCTATTACCCTGTGTTCATTCCTAATTTTGTGTCTATGGCAACACCTCTAACTGACCTTACAAAAGAAATATGAGAATAAGGTTAAGTGGTCAAAGGAATGTGAGAAAGCCTTTAGACATAAAGGCAGCATTATGTTCTTCCCCGTGTTACGTAGTTCTGATTTTCATCACCCATTTGAAGTCCATATAGATGCTTCGGTGCTGAGATTGGGCAGTGCTGAGCCAGACTATTGAGGAGTAGAACACCCTGTCTTGTATATATCACAGAAACTACATCACCATGAGCAAAAGTACTCAACAATGGAGCAGGAATGCCTGCCATCCAATTGGGTCATTGAGGCATTATGGTTTTATCTGTGGGGAGTGCCATTCACACTAATCACTGACCATTGTTACACGAGGTCCCTGCACCCCAATTGACGCCTCAGGGTACACCGTAGACAGCTAATGTTTAGACATAGGCTATACTAATACAGTGGACTAAAGGCATATACCATACAAAGTAGATGTTAGTATATGAATACATATTATTGTAACTCACTTTGCTTGCTAATGCACACACATTATACCATGTATTTTCTGTCTATTTCTTACTTGTCAGATGCCAAGACACCTGTCCTTGAAGTAATTGTAATATGCAAGGCAACATTGCCATCTTTTGGTGATGGGCACCACTTCACCTTGTTATGTAAGACTCTGTATAAGAACGTCTTTGTTCTAAAACTGATGACTTTACAGAATTATATAATGTTATCTTGGACCGTGGAGCCACCTCTAATTTAGCCAATAGGACTCATCTCTGTAACTAGAAATGTTTCTATCTTTTCGTAACCATAGTAATTATCACCGGTATATAATGTTATGCACAGATTCTACACCTCGAGACCTGGAGATCCCAAGAGACTACAGAGAAACCCTCGAGGTGTAGGGAACGCTTAGCACTTGGCTCCCGGTTCGTATTGGTAAGAACTGCTTAGGGCAACTGTGATTTATCCCTTTGTAATAATAAACTTGTTTATTACTCGAATGCAACTTGTCTGTGATTATTTGCATCCCCAATATTGCCAAGAACCTGAAGGTGAGTTTCAGACCTCTTACAATTGGCGACAGCGTGCAGACGATATTGGGTGTTGTAAGTTTTCACTTGTTGCTATACATTTCCTTTTCTCACGGGAACTGTAGGTGTACACCCCGTAACACCTCTCCTGTCTTTTCTACCAGTTTGTAGATACTTGCAAAGTCTAGCTGACTTTTGGGTGTGGTCGATGCGTCTCGACCCACTCCATAGCAGCTTTGAATTGCAAGCCTACAACTTATACAGTAGCCCGGCTGTGTTTAAAGTACTGTGTTGTGGATCGATACATAACACGTGGTCTTTTCACAGTTTGAATTTTCGCCCCCCCACACAATGGCCACCGTATCAGATATCTGCGCAGAACTGAGACTCGATGTCTCTAACTTTCTTACCTCCCATGGATGATGGGCTGACTTCGCGTGGGACACGAGTCAATCCGAAAACCCTGTACAGGGGATTTCAACCCAGTACACAGAGACGCGACAGTCAACCAATAAGCGTTGCGCTAAAGGGTTGATGGTTGCTGCTCTCTAAACTGCTTTGGAAGCCTCCGGCGAGGTTTCGACTTTGACCTGCAGATCGCATCTCTTAAGCAAGAGATGGGTTTTGCAGGAAACAGAATGTATTCGAATACAGCAGAACTTGAGTCAGAACTCCAATCTCGCGTAATGAAAAGGATTCACTATTGCATCATTCCGCACAGGCTGGTGAACAAGAAATGTACTCTGAAACAGGAGGTGAAAGTTTGAGACAGGATAAGAGTCAGGTGGTGCAAATGAATGATTTGTTAAGTGCTGCGAATGCACAGTTGAGTGATGAAATGGGTGAACTTCAGGACAAGATCAACCAGATACGTAATGATTTAGAAATAGCCTATAGGGACAATCGCTAATTGAGCTCGTACCATGTTTTGCAGAAGCAGAAACAGGATCAGGTTGATATGGATGTTGCAAGTGTGAATCATGATGAATGTAAAGCTAAGATGGATAAACTGCGCCATCAGCGTGAGGTTTTGACTGGCCACGTTAAGGCAATGGGAAGTGTAGCCCCTGCCTTTCACTCATCATTAGAGGATGAACCATCCGATGACGACGTCTCACAGTACAACGCCCAGTCAAGCCCCTACTATGGCCCAGATTCCCCACCCAGCCATCCACAGTATGGCGGGTCCCCGCCCACCACTCCCCAGGTCACACGTGACAACGCCGTGACGCACATCATGGGACACGCCATCATGGCGGCGCCTATGATGGGGGGAGCAGGCCCAAGCCTGGTCCCGACGGGCGCCTCGTAACCGTTATTAGTGTGGAAGACAGGCAAGAGATTGAAACCATGATTGATAGAGCATTAGGAAATGTTCCTCTTCCTGAAAGAAGTATGAAAGCCATTAAAAGTCAGATTCAACAAATTTTTCAAGAAGCTGGCACTCAGGAAGGTGTTGTTAGTACTGCGGCTGAAGCTGCAGCTCGCGCAGCATTGGATGGTGCGCGAGACGCATTACCTTTGCCTGATCGACCACCAACTAATCCCCTACAAATGGCCTACTTGTTCAGCAAATTGCTGACAGCATTGATCGGATGAACCCGTCCGACAATCTCAGCTGCCATTTGGAAAAGGTGTGCTCCAAGTGCGAGATGCTCAGCCTCGCCACAGAATATCAGGTCCAAATACTCACGCCAGACCATCGATCCTGGTTTATGGGCCAAACTCCTGAAGTAGTTCAAAAGGACGGGAACGCCACCTTGATGAAGTCGCAGCTGAGCTCATTTCTGCTCACAGCCCTGGTGTGGTTGGAGTAATGCTGGCATACCCGTGAAGCAAAATGCTAAAGAAAGTCCAGCGACCTACCACCAGAGACTCTGGATGGCCTATCAAGCAGGGAAACATCTGGCAGAAGAAGCTGCGGATGTAGATCTTATCGAATATAAGACCTTGTTCCTTAGAAACATGATCCCAGCTGTAAGAGAGAAAGTAGAGCCAACCACATACCCAAATACGGATAGGTTTGCCGATATTCTTCGGAAACCGAGAGTGTATCAACTGTACATCGGTGATTTGGGTTCCAGTTCCAAAGGTTGCCGCCGTGGAACCCGCTCTGGACCACGACACATTACACTGTGAAAGGCAGGCCCAGCAACAACAGCCCAAACATCCATCGGCCCCTCCAGCTAGCACCCAGCAAAACCCCAACAGGGCAACAACAACAACAA
This sequence comes from Neoceratodus forsteri, assembly GCA_016271365.2. NCBI lineage: Eukaryota > Metazoa > Chordata > Ceratodontiformes > Ceratodontidae > Neoceratodus > Neoceratodus forsteri. Next base: position 853,859,509 of record CM057459.1, on the reverse strand, counting down.
CAGTGGGTGGGAACCGAATTGGCCTAAAACAGAAGGCACAAGGGCAAAGGGAAGCCATTACAATGATCGGGTCCTCATATAAAGAGATAGCTGAAGAAAATAGAAAATTTCGAGCTCCTGGGGCAAGTGCACTGTAGCAGATGCTGTTCCGCACAAACACTTGCAACAGTACAACCAGCGACCCATGACGCTACTGGCCATGGAGACACCGGAAGTATGGGCTCTCAGGTCCACATAAGCCTGAACCCGGAAGCTCTCCTACATTGCATCAGTGCAACACGGTGAAGTCATTCATGCAAGTCAGATCCAACTTCTGCATGCCTCCAACAATACGGATTGACAATTACAGGCCCCAGTCCATATTGTAAACAAGCTGGTCTTGGATACAAACGAAGGCCCTGCACCGAGGCCAAGGTCAGGGCCACCAACTAACTGTCTTGTTAGATACAGGTGCAGCTGTATCTGTGTTACACGATGACCACCCTGAAACATCTCCATGGTCTACCGGACGGAAGACCAATATGTCAGGAGTTGATGGTGCTAGGCTACCTGCATATCATTCTCTGCCTTCACCGGTAGAACTAGGCCATTTAAAGGCCTCACATGCTTTCCATACTGATGGTGCTGCATGATCATCCTAGTATCATCGGGATTGACTTCCTTGCACCACACGGCTGTGTGATGGATCTAGCAAACATGTTTCTGATACAGATCCAGGGTCAATACCATACTGTCTTAATTCCTGACTCACATGCTGTAGCAACAATATCCATCAATAACAAAGAGTATGACGTCATAGATCTATTCAAGAATCATGAACTTTTCCTGAAACTCCTACCTATTCTGCAACGACATTTGGAAGCGTTTGCAGTTAACAAACATGATTGTGGCAGAATGCATACCATTATTGAGGTGCTAGGCCCGCACACGAGAGATAAAGGCAATATCCGTTTCCCACTGAAGCCTTACCCTCTCTCCGAAACAATCAAGTCACTCCTTAAACAAGGAGTAATCAGAACCTGTGTCTCCACTGCCAACTCTCCTGTTTGGCCTGTGAAGAAACCCACAGGCACCTGGAGACTTACTATTGACTACAGGAAACTGAATCAGGTTACTCCCAGTTGTTCCCCAACTGTATGCCTGCACCAGATGTGCTTCGACTTTTAACACCAGGTCAGAAATGGTTCAGTGCCCTGGATATCTCCAATGGTTTTTGGTCATTACCATTGGCCCTCAAGAGTCAATATAAGTTTGCCTTCACCTTTGAAGGACGATCAAATACACGTGGACTTGCTTGCCACAAGGATTCCATAATAGCCCATCCTCTTCCATCTCCATATGATGGATGCCCTACAAAGTTTCTCAGCCCCCAATGTCTCTTACAGTATGTAGATGACCTGTTGTTGGCCACTGCCACCAGGAACAACATCTGGATCTCTTGATGAACTATTGACTCTATTCAGAGAGCAGGCCTGAAGTGTAACCCTGCAAAAGCACAATTACGTCAGAAAGAAGTACTCTTCCTGGGTTTGAAAATAACTGACCAAGGCCGGAGCCCTACTTGGAAAAAGATTCAAGGATTACAAGACTTGCCATTACCTACCAGTGTGGCAACTCTTCGAAGGTTTCTAGGTATGGTAAACTATTCCAGAGATTTTATTTGTGATTTTGCTCAGAAAGCCGCCTCCTTTGTATGATTTACTCAAAAGGACGTTCCATGAAGTTGGGGCCCTGTCCATACCCAGGTTGTGATGTCACTGAAGCAGGCCTTGGCCTCCACCCCAGCACTGGTAAACCCCAATCCAGCATTACCATTCCATCTAGAGTGTGCCACCTCTGACATCGCTTTGTCAGCAGTGCTAGCCCAGAAGGTACATGGCACCTGAGACCTATTGCATATGCATCGCAGCCTTGACCCCAGTGGAACAGAAGTATGGCCTTTGTGAAAGGAATCTTCTGGCCACCTATTGGGTGGTCAAGCACTTCCTGTATATCATTGGGTACTCTCTGCTGATTCTTAACACTAATCATACACCTACTACTTTTCTGCTCTCAGATAGAGTGAAGGATGGTCAGTCTCCAACACCAGGCTGACACATTGGTCACTCCTCCCACAGGATAGGAATATTCAGGTCCATCAAAGCAAAGTTCCATCTCTATTAGCTCATGGCCTCCTTTTCAGGGGAACCCCATGACTGTACTTTGCAGTCACCTGACCTCCCAGATCCGGGTCCATTCTTCCCTGCCACCCCTGAGATACTGGAAAATACCTCTTTGTGCTGCGTTTTCACTGATGGTTCAGCATCATACTATCAGGAGAACAGATTGCAGGGATGGGTATTATGGTGGTGTATCCTTATGGGGACACTGTCAGAATATCTAAACGCTGTAGTGTAGCTTCATCACAGTACACAGAGATGGCAGCAGTGGCCTGTGCACTAGAGTTTATCCAACATGGAACTCAGGATACCATCATTTTCACAGACTCTAATTGGGTTTGCTGTTCCCTTACAGAATTTCTCCTTTCTGGCAGAAGAACTCCTTCCTCTCCTCTGATGGAAGCCCAGTGAAATACAAAGAATTGGTGATCTACATACATGCATTAGCACAGAAATACCGCACAAACTTTATGTGCACAAGGTTAAAGCTCACCCCTACATGATCCCTATCATGCATTCAATGACACAGCAGATACCCTTGCTAAGGAAGGGGCCCGAGGGGGATGTCTGATAATGGATCATCCAGAGGCCAATGCAGCTGTACAGGTTGCAGCTCTCAAAAGAAATCTGAATCTTTTCCCCTTGGACCTCTCAGCAGCCCAGCATTTGGACACACTGAACTCGAAGAAGTGTTCAGATTCCTGGACAAGGGTATTGAAGAAAGACTCCTACACATAACCCATATCGCAGGCATGAAGGTAAATTACATTTATCCCCTGATGATAAACTTATTTGGTTCCAACCAGAGGATACTACCACCAAATTGTGGGTAGTCCCCAGACATTTGAGATCTTAATTTTGCACCAGGTACATGACACACCTACTGGTGGACACCAGGGACGGAAAATACCTCCAGCGTCCCAAAACCACTGCTTGTGGCCTGGGATTACCAAAGATGTTAAACAATACATTGATAATTGCCTTGTTTGTGCACAAAACAATCCCATACCTACAAAACGAAATGCCAGACTTTTACCACAGAGACACACTGGCCCTTGGCATGCTGCTCAAATTGATTTTATCGGTCCTGACCAACACCAGTAGAAACAACAAGTATGCCCTTGTAGTAACTGATTTATTCTCAAAGTGGGTTGAGGCTTTCCCACCAAGACATGCACCATTAAAGATAACTGCCAAAATCCTGGTAGAACAGATTTTGTCCAGGTGGAGCCTGCCTCTCAAGGTAGACTCGATAAAGGAACCAGTTTTACAGGTGAGTTGATGAAAGAGTCCTTGAACTCCTTGGGGTCCAGCAAAGTTCCACATACCTTATCACCCTCAATCCTCAGGTCAAGAGAAAGAGCCAACAGACGGATTAAGCAAATGTCCAAATTTATTGAGGACAATCCCAAGACCTGGGATTCCCTATTGCCTTTACTCCTTATGGCAATCAGGGTATACCTCAGCCACCAGCCAGCTTACACCTTTCGAGGTAATGACTGGAAGACAAATGAGATTACCTGAACACTTGCTCTTGACCTGCATACCTCCACTGCAGACCGTGTGTCTGTAGATCAGTATGTGGAGAAACTCAGAAAGACCTCTACACACACACACTTGTATGCTGCAAACTGCATGGGTAAGACCCAGCAACAGTCCAAAATACAATTTGACAAACACACACAAGAAGTGGATTGGCAGGTTGGAGATCAGGTAATGGTACTGATTTGCACATCCCACCCACTCCTTCTCCAATAAGTGGGAAGGCCCTTACCCCATTGTCAACAAGCTCAGCCTGGCAGTCTATCAAGTTAGACTCCCACAACAATAAATTGACTGACAAATGGTTACATGCAAACCAGTTGAAACTGTACAAAGGAACTTAAAACTTACTCTTCCTAACCCCACTGGGTGGAACTGTACTAATGTACTAATCTTTCATCTTCCTTTTCAGATACAGTGACAAGATGGCTATCTTGTTCCTATCTCTCCTTCTGCAGGAGTAATCCCTTTCACCCAAGACACGGTAACGGACCTCCTTCACACCTGGATCCTCCAGCACCTCCTACAGAGGGAGTGTCCATCAAAATTCCAGATACTATGATTACTGTCCAGGAAGGTTCCGATGCATACCTCACTGCCTCGTCATTGCTTCTGACAAATCCACCCTTCAAATTGAGTGGCAAACCACATCACAAAGACAAATTCTCCTGTGGACAAACTCTCTAAGGAACTTTCCAGGGTTGGCCCAATGCTAAATTATCCCCAAATGGTTCACTGTCCTTGTTACAAACTGCATTAAGACACTCTGGTTTGTATAATATAACTGCTCTGATCGATCCTTCCTATTGTAATCTCTCTCTCAAGATTCTGCCTGCAGATTCTGTGCTGTCACACCACATGGCCTCTGCAGCCATGTATCTCTCTGTGCTACCTCCTGCCAAAAACAGCTTTTGAATGTCCAAACATAGCCCTGGTCCCTGTAGTGGTCTCACAGCCACTGCCCTCCCAGGTTCTTTAATTAATAACTTACAGTTTATGCATATACCTGTTTTATTTAACCTTACTTACTGAATATGAAAGAATTTGGTATGTGTCACAATACCAACACATCTGCATTCTATAGTACATTATTGCTTGATAGTTTGGCTGCATTTCAGATTCACACCAAGGATCCCTTTACTGGGGTTTATTCTACCGAACACAGAGGTAATTTTAGGAGTAAACCTCCTCCTAGTACTCTACTCATAAACGTAGTAAACGTGAAGTTGACAGTTCTGATGTTACAGGTGCTACAGGTACTTTCACAGGTCTTTTGGTACTGCTATGTCCATTTGGAACAAAGCAAACATTGCTGCTATTAAAAGTCATTCTGCAAAGTTCTCCACTGGTTTGGTTAATAATGTTTTACCACCCTTATTGCATGGTGTGGATGGCCTTAGTCAGGAAGAAAGAAACACTGTATACAACATGCACGACATCGCAAAGCCTTCACTGATTCCAAAGATAAGATTAACGCACTCATACAACAGAACAATAGAGAAGCTGATAAACAATACATTGGTAGAGAAATACTTTCTTCTGCATATGTTTCATATATCCTCACTACCATTAACAACCTCTTCCGAGACCTAGAAACTGGAAGAATCCCTGATATAATACATGACAGATGCATCTCTAAATGGTATTGTCCTAAATGTAAACTTCCAACTTGTATTTCCCTATGTATGCAACAGACATTGTCGATTCCTCTCCCACAGCACGAAATTTGGGGTTTGTGACCAGACACCCTAATACTGGTCCTTGTTTTCTACTAAGAAATGTTCTATAACAGATACCATGTTTGTCTCCTTTACTGTCTCCTTACCATGTTTTGATCCCACCACAGCCTTGTTCGAAAGCTGGCACTGGCGCATTCCATTGGGCATTTGGATGATGACATCTACCGAGACGCCTGAACCTACCACCTCTACTGGCCTACCACTCCTTCCTGGACGCTGGTGGCACCGCACACGGACTGTTGTGCTAAAAGCAATATATCTACCTGTGCCGATGTGATGTGTTTGATGTTATACGCCTGTTTGTGGCTACCTCCAGACAGCATTGATTGGACTTTCACTATGGATACTGACATCACTGAAAATGGTACCAACTCTTTGAATCAACGCCATTACCAGATCAGCTCTACCAGTCCTATCGTGAGGAAGCTCATCGCCTGTCAACACGGATCTCTAAGACGACTCCACACATGCCCTGTCCAGTTGCAAAATGGAGACTGCCTACTGTACTGTTCACAATATAACTCTGACAGAGAATACTGTATAGTGACTAATGTGAAATCTTATACATAATGATTCTGTTACTTATTTATTTATTTTTTATTTAGTTGTTTAACCAGGTATAGCACACTAAGCTGGAGGCTTTTTACAGGAGTGACCTGGGAGCACAAGTTCTTGCTCTATTGCACTTGTTCTATTGATTACCCCAACTTCTGTTTTGTTCCCACCAGAAAACTGTTATTGGACATACTGTCATAACCCCTGCCCTTATGGAAGCAGATATCATTGATGTAATCCAGATAATTTACTCACACTTTCAGAATACCTACCGTACTTTAATGTACACATAGATCCACTTACACTTACATTGAAATCACTTTAGATAGAAAGGACACACCTCATCCACATCAGCAATAATATAACCAAAGCCAATGAAGCTATTCTTGACCTAATCAATGATGGAGATATGAATAATGCATTGACTAACACCTGGTTAGAAATCACTTTTAAAGGTTTTGTTATAATGCAAGCATTTTAATATTTACTTTGATTATTATGCTTTACTGCCTATGATGTACACTGTGCCAAAACTGTGAGCAGCTCGAGTTCCTTTACAAGGTTCGCGCCTGGGATTGTAAAGGGCCACTGCCCTGTCCACGCCTTTGATTTGCCTGTGTTGCCCTTTGAGGCAACAAGGGGGAATTGTTACACGAGGTCCCTGCACCCTAATTGATGCCATCAGGGTACACCATAGACAGCTAATGTTTAGACATAGGCTATACTATTATAGTGGACTAAAGGCATATACCATACAAAGTAGATGTTAGTATATGAATACATATTATTGTAACTCACTTTGCTTGCTAATGCACACACATTATACCATGTATTTTCTGTCTATTTCTTACTTGTCAGATGCCAAGACACCTGTCCTTGAAGTAATTGTAATATGCAAGGCAACATTGCCATCTTTTGGTGATGGGCACCACTTCACCTTGTTATGTAAGACTCTGTATAAGAACATCTTTGTTCTAAAACTGATGACTTTACAGAATTATATAATGTTATCTTGGACCGTGGAGCCACCTCTAATTTAGCCAATAGGGCTCATCTCTGTAACTAGAAATGTTTCTATCATTTCGTAACCATAGTAATTATCACAGGTATATAATGTTATGCACAGATTCTACACTCGGAGACCCGAGAGATCCCAAGAGGCTACAGAGAAACCTCCGAGGTGTAGGGAATGCTTAGCACTGGCTCCCAGTTCGTATTGGTAAGAACTGCTTAGGGCAACTGTGATTTATCCCTTTTGTAATAATAAACTTGTTTATTACTCGAATGCAACTTGTCTGTGATTATTTGCATCCCAATATTGCCAAGAACCTGAAGGTGAGGTTCAGACCTCTTACACCATAATCAGCTTTGTTTAATTCACCAAATGAAAGACCATAACTACCGGATTATGAGGTGGTATCTAGGGCTGCAAACCCACAGATTTACTGTTAAACACCAAGCAGGTACACAACATGTACATGCCAATTTCTTATCAAGGTATGGGCCCTGGTTCAAATGAAAAAATTTGATCCTGAAAAGCAAAATGTTATTGTATTATAGTAAAATGTTTTACGATTCCAGGTAGTATTTATGTATCTTAGGTATACTTATTGTTTACTATTACCCAAGTTTTAATGTTTATAAGGGACCCTGGGTGGAACTAATAAGTAAGGTGGGCGGTGGTTCCATCCTACTCAGACATAGTTGGGTAGGTTGTCTTGGAAACAAGATTGGTAAAACCTCTAGCTTCTGCTTAATCATGGGGGTAGTAGATTGACCTCCCATTTCAGGCTACCAAGGCATTTCTTTCTTGTATCCCCATAGCTACAGTAAGTCTACTGCAGTAGCACCTTTACTCTGCTTTCATCCTTATTTATATATTTTTCTACTATCATAGGTAGGCCACTCATGGCAGTATCTTTACTCCCTGTGCTATCCCTCCATTATATTCCTTTCCACCCCTGCCTTGTAGTCTATATTCAGACTGTGTTGATTGCCCTAGGTGTCTGTTTCTGGGTATCTAAAACTCTAGACATAAAGACAGGACATTCTAGAGATTTGTTATGTGCCATTAACTGTAAAATCTGCAGCATGTTAGATATTGTACAGCTTTAACATTAATGTGCAGCACTTTATTCATTGTGCAGCATGAACTATAATTGTGCAGCTTTTCATTGTCTTGTGCAGGATGAGGGCTTGTTGTACTATTTACACTATGAAATCATGCCCTGTAATATTTGAATGTCCGATAGTCCTGTCTGTATCACTGTACCACTATAAACTAAAGTAGAAGTCCCGAGGGCTGCATAGCATTTGAATTCTGTAGTGTTAAGGTTAGGAGGCAGAGATTATTTCTCCTACAGCCACTTGACTGGTAGAGTGAACACTGATGTTTGGAGCAAAGAAACCTAGCGGCAATTCTGTAGGTAAAAATATCTGTGCAATAGTCAGGCAAGCCTCATGGTGCGACTGAGTTGATGGAATCAGCAGATGTGTACAGGGACACTTGTCCCAGCTCACTCCTCCAGGCTCCTATGATAATCTAAAAGAAACAGAAGAAGGGTTGTCCCAGAGTCAGGATGGGACTCTTAGAAAAATAAACAGCTTGAGCTACTAAAGAAAGCCCAATAAACCAAGCTTAACCTCATAAAAGGGAAAATAATATTTTCTGATGGCTTGAAATTTCAGCCATCGGGTTTCCTTGCCATCTAGTGTTTTGGTATGTGGTTTCAAAGCAGGGCTTATGAATTAGAAAGAAGGACATTTATATTACACTAGATGAAGACAATAGATGTAACAATGTTTTTCTTGGGCTCTAAAGGAAAAGCACTTACCTGAGTGCAGAGATAATTTAAAATGGACTCTTAGGAGCCAGCAGCCCAAAAGGAGGTTATTTTATAGAAACTCCCAGCTGTCAATCTATAGAAAAGGGGTGGAGTTTCATTTCTAGGAGGTAATTAAGATGTCTTGCTGAATATCTTAGTCTACAGTGGTTGTTTTCAATAAAGGAATGATTTATTATTGTTTTGTTTCCACACACATATATGTAGTCATGCTGATTCACCAAAATGCCTGTATTAGCAGAGGAATGACTGCTGATTAGAAAAGAGGTGGATAAGCTGACCTGATGATGTTGCAGGGAACTGTATAAAACCTGGCCTGTTGCTCAGGTTAGGCAGATCAGCACAGGAGAGTGTCCTGTATCATTGTCTGGTAGAGCACAGATCTTAGTTATATTGTTTCCTAAAGTTAACTACTCTGTGGCAGAACTATTAAGGTAGAGTAGTTCTGGAGCTCGAGGAGAGCTATTTATTTTGTTATTTTCAAACAGTCTGAAGTTTAAGACTTGTTTATTTTTGAATTTTCTTCAAAAAATAGTCCATTTGACAATAAATATCACATGAGACAAAGTGTGTTTTATTTTTTATACTTTCTTTTATTCAGACAGAAAATGTTTTAATGAAAGAAACAAAGACAAACAATATTCATCTTGAGAAGAATTAAAACAAAAATTCCAAAAAGTATAAAATTCACTTTTGGGGAAATGAAAGAAAATTAATTCATTAATTCTATTTATGCTAAGAGCATCTAAGTGTATCCCATTATATTACAACTGTTTCTCCTACTCCAAGCTAAATGATGTAAGAAACCACTATGGTTCTCAAAGGAGGGGCAGTGAAGGTTCAAGAGAAAAGAAAGCTTAGGAAGTACAAGGAATCGCAGAAGGAGCAGGACAGAGAACTGTATCAGTTAAAGCAAAAGGAAGCTGGGAAGGCAGTCAGAACAGCAAAGGCCCAAACCAAGGAAAAGATAGCCAACTCCAGTTAAGAAGGGGATAAAACCTTTATAGGTACATCAGGAGCGAAGGAAGACCAAGGGAGGGATAGTGAGGCTTAATAAGGGGGAGGGTGGGCAGAGGGAGACTATGAAAAGGCAGAGATACTAAACAAATATTTTGCTCAGTATTTTACAAAAGGAAGGGGCGGGCACCTAGAACAAACAGTAGAAACACACTGGTTGCAGAAGTTGATACCAGCCCATTTACAGAAGAAAGGGTTCTGAAAGAACTCTTAAAACTGAAGGTGGACAAAGCAATGGGGCCTGATGGGATTCATCCCAGAATTCTAAAAGAACTAAGGGTAGAATTAGTGACACCACTGACTACCCTGTTTAACAAATCATGGGAGGATGGGGTGGTACCCAAGGACTGGAGGAGGGCAGATGTGATTCCCTTCACAAAAGTGGGAGCAAGGCAGATGCAGGAAACCACAGACCTGTTAGTTTAACCTCAGTGGTAGGTAAAATGATGGAATCACTTGAAGGAAAGAACTGTCGAGTATCTAGAGGCCAGAGGGGCACAGGACCCAAGGCAGCATGGATTCACAGCAGGAAGGTCATGCCAGACAAATCTGATAGATTTCTTTGACTGGGTGACCAAAGTAGTAGATTAGGAGGGGCTGTGGACATGGCCTACCTAGACTTTAGCAAGGCATTTGACACAGTCCCACACAAAAGATTAATATACAAGTTAGCTAGCCTGGGAGTGGGTCCCAAGATGACAGCCTGGGTAAAAATTGGCTGGAAAATAGGACACAGAGGTAATAGTAAATGGAGTCCACTCTATGAAAGGGGAGTTACTAGTGGGGTACAGGGGGTTCAGTATTAGACCTGTCCTCTTCAATGTCTTTATAGCTGACATTGCAGAGGGACTGGAAGGAAAAGTATGTCTCTTTGCAGATGACACAAAGATCTGCAACAGAGTTAATGCACAAGGTGGGGTGAAAAGGATGAAAAGGACTTGGCAAGGTTAGAAGAATGGTCAAATGTATGGCAGCTTAGATTCAATGCTAAGAAGTGCAAGGTAATGCACCTGGAAAACAAAACCCAGGGAAGAGTACACAATGGGGGTGAGATACTAACAACAACAAAATGGAAAGGGACCTGGGGGTAGTCATATCAGATGACCTAAAGGTGGGCAAGCAATGTGAGAGGGCAGCAATGAGGGCTGGGGGATATTGGGATGCATAGGGAGAGGCATCACCAGTAGAAACAGGAAGTTATTATCCCTCTGTAGAGACAGCTGGTCAGACCCCATCTGGAGTATCATGGCAGTTCTGGAGACCCAGTCTTCGCAAAGACATAGACAGGATGGAAGCTGTCCAGAGGAGAGCAACTAAAATGGTGCAGGGTCTGCACCGGAAGACATATGAAGAGAGACTAAAGAAGCTTAATATGTATAGCCTCAAGGAAAGGTGGGAGAGGGGATATGATAGAAACTTTAAAGTACCTCAAGAGAATCAACAAAGTCCAAGAGGGTAGCATCTTTCAAAAAAGAGGTGTGCAAGAACAAGGGGCACAATTTGAAGATAGAGGGAGGCGTCAGAGGTAATTTAAGAAGTATTTTTCACAGAGAGGGTTGTGGATGCATGGAACGGCCTTCCGGAGGATGTCGTGGAGTCAAAAACAGTGGTGGAATTCAAGCATGCATGGGACAGTCATAAGGCAATTTAGGGATGGGAGTAGGAAAAGTAGGCTGCTGGTTAACTAGGATCTGCAGCTTATCCAGTAGGCAGGAAAATGGGCAGACTGGTGGGCTAAGCGGCCCTTATCTGCCGCCAAATTCTATGTCTATGTCTATGTCTATGTCTATAACTACCATTAAAAAGATTTTCAATCAAACATCTGGCATAAAGAAAACAATAAATAATGGAGTGAGATGGGATAAGTGGAGTAAAGTATATCATTCTACAAAAGGTATTTTTATAAAAAGAAATAGAAATAACATTCAGGTAGATACTGGAATATACTGTGTGCTATCCACCAAGTCTTCCTCCTCAGACAGTTCTTGTTCTGAATCCAATTCAGTAGGCAGGGCTATATTCTTATTGTAGAACGTCTTAGCAACATCAACATCTTCAAAAACATAGTCCTTGTTCTGAAACAAAACCTTTAACCTTGCAGGGTCCTGCAATACAGCAGTTACCCCTGACTAACGAAATTCAGATCTCAAGTTCAGGAAATGTTTTCTTCACCTCTGTGTGGTTAAAGAAAGTCTGATATAAATGGATCTTCTGACCTCGTATATAAATCCTCTCTTGACCTGGCGGCATACAGCATCTTATTTCTTTGATCTAAAGACAAAAGGTGCAAATTACATATCTAGGTAGATATTCCGATACATTACTTATTCCCTGTTTAGGTCTTGACTGCAGTCTAAATACCTATTCCAGCAACACCTGTTGATCAAGAGAAAAGCCATCATCAGGATTTTCTCAACTTCCGCTTTCAGTTCTGCTGTAGAAATATCTGCTGTAAGCCCAATCAGCCTCAAATTTTTCATTAACAGTGTGTTCTCTATTTTTCCAATTGTAAGCCCCTACAAATGGGGGTTCCTGAAAAGTCTTTCTCGAGCTTGTCTAAATGCTCACTGCCAGGCTGGTGTCCTGCTTTTAACAGTTTAAATGTGATTGCTAGAAAGTGCCTGTATTGCCTCTGTGTACTATCTCTTTAAGAGCTGCCTGGATTGCAATCATAAGTAGTCTGAGAGGGAGCTCTGTTGAAAGATGTAACTATTTGCTGAAAATCATTTAGAGTGATAATGATAATGTAGTTTGTCCAACCTACCCTCTTCACAGCAAGGACTGTTTTATTTATCTCCACTTTCTTGGTCCTGGACTGCAAATTGGACAAATCAGTACTGATGGGACGTAAAATGAAGCCAGACTCATGAGCTGTCTGGAGTCAAAATCTGTAGGAATTGTAGCTTTGGGATTTTGCACCTGAAGGGGGAGCCTTTGTTGTGACTGACAGGAAGATCAGCCATCTGAATCTTTTGGATCTTGAGGAATTTCCAGGCTGCTGCAGCTAGTTTCAGTTTTGAGTTGAGAAATGAAGAAGTAACAGCTCAAGTGATTTTGAGCAGCAGTTCTGTGTAGTTTTGCATGGGAGAACTGTGAAAGGGCTGGGTTTGGCCTGCCTGTCTGCTGCTGTCCCTGAGAGGGACAATAGAGTTTATTTGGACTGAATCCGAGTTGTGAGGACTATTTAAGCCACTGGACTGTGACCAGGCTTTAACCTGAAGAAGACCGAAGATTTGCTGAATGCGAACAGACTGTCAGGATTTCTAGCTGGTTTTAATCTCTGGTTTGTGCAGAGACTTTGTGATCATGACCGAGAGTGGTTTGCCTGGTACAGTAGAATTTCTTTGCATGTAAATGTGCTGTGTATTGAAAGTGGGTCATGATTTGATTTCCCACTGTGTGAACTCTGTTCTGCTTTCTGAAACTTTATCCAGTCTAATCAGACTGAAACCGCCTCTCCATTTGGACTGGGCCATGCCATGCTGAACCTACCAGACTACTCCACTGCACAGAGAAGACCATCGATGAGAGATCTGCCTGAGATCAGCCACCTGCTCCATGCTTGAAGAGGAAGGATGCAGCAACAAATTGTGTGGGCTCTGCTTCTCCTGGCACTCCAGATTAACCATCTGCTGTCTCAATTTTCTTCCAGCATGTGTCCAGTCTTGGGTATCGTGAGTAATCATCAGAGTAGCTCCTGCAACAACAGCCTAATCTAAAAGTGTGTCATCTGATTGTCTTGTTGTCTTTTCACAAACTAAACCTCCGGCCCAGATTACAAATAGTGTGTGTTGTACATGTTGTTTTCTTGATCACGGGCCCCAACCTAGTTGCAACATTCCTGGCTAGCCCACCATTCTCCATCTGGGTACCCAGGGTGTGTGTCTGTTTATGAACCCGAAGTGCATACATAACTGTTTGATTGATAGAGCCTTTAAGCAAATTAACCTGATTACGCCACCCTTGTTCAAGCCCCTTAAATAAATCAGATCTAACTATTTTGCATTTACCCTGACTGTGGTTCCAGTTTGTGCAAGAGTACTGTACTGCTGTTAATTGCTGTGTATAACCTTGTTTTTACAGGGTCCCCAGGGCCGGGCCAGAGGAAAGCCCTGGTGGAAAGTGCAAACAGGTGAGTACTTGTGTGGTGTGTCAGGGTATTGTGAAAGTGATTATTATGTATTGTTCCCACCAATAGTAAGGAAAGGGGGTTACAGTGTCCCAGAGGGCTGTGCCTACGTTAACTTGACCACTACCAACCCTGACCTCCGGGTGTAGGCACAGGTTTCAGAACTTAGGGCCCCATAACCTGCTACTAGAAAAGCAGACAGAGGTAGTAGCCCTTGGGATAGCATCACCTAGGGGTTACAGTATTATACATAACCCTTAATGAATGTAATCTTTTAGTTCCCAGTTTAAAGTATTAACTACAAACGTAACAAAATGTGGTAGTAACATACTCACTGCAATAGATCTGCAGACCTCTAGTGGGAAATGGGATCTAAATTTATATAAAAAAACAATTTTCAACTAATAGTAGAAGTAACTGATTGAATTTGTAATGAGAAAGTCAGCCCTGGGGTCCAAACATAACCCCAGATACTTAAATTGACAAACTTGCTCAAACTACCCAGTAAATCCGCAAAACTATGCTGGGATTATCTCTGAGAATAGAAGGCATACCAAACACCATAGATTTAGTTTTTGTGAACTAAGTACCAAGGAATTATTAGAGAACCAACGGCAAATATACATATTAAACGCTTAATACGTTCTTCAGAAGGAAAAGGGCATACAACATATAGAACATATGTACTGTGCAAACCAGGGATTACACACTTACTGCTACTTATGTGTGTGTGATATATTATTTGATGTGAAATACATATCTTGTTTTTTATGCTTGTGAACTATCTGTCTGTTGAACTGTTTGGCTAGAGTTGGGTGCTTCCTGGTTGGGACTCTTGGCAGTGTGGGATCTTGGAGGACTGAAGGGCTACAGACCCTGATTCCTCCCTTAAGAACAACTTCTCCCACTTTCCTTGAGCACCACACAAGGTGACTCAACACTTTAGGCACTTCAGTACTGGACAATTAGCCTTCCTAAAGGCTTATTTTAATGTTTTTAATAAATTCATCTATATGAAACCGGAAGTCGCGGTGACGGACTTCCGGTTCTGTGCCTTCAAATTCCTCGATTAGCGAGCGGGCAGCGGATTACACACTTGCTGCTACTTATATGTGTGCTGATATACTATTTGATGTGAAATACATATCTTGTTTTTATGCTTGTGAACTATCTGTCTGTTGAACTGTTTGGCTAGAGTTGGGTGCTTCCTGGTTGGGACTCTAGGCAGTGTGGGATCTGAAAGACTGAAGGGCTACAGACCCTGATTCCTCCCTTAAGAACAACTTATCCCACTGTCCTCAACCACCACACAAGGTGACTCAAACACTTTAGGCGCTTCAGTACTGGACAATTAGCCTTCCTAAAGGCTTATTTTAATGTTTTTAATAAATTCACACTAGCGTGAAACCGGAAGTCATGCGTGATGCACTTCTGGTTCTGTGCCTTCAAATTCCTCCCATTAGTGAGTGGGGCTAGCGCATATGTAATGAGGTGGTGGAGAAAAGGCAGAGACACGCGTGTTCAGCACGTGTCTTATCGTGGTCCATCGAAAGTATGTCAGGTCTGAGGCCCGAAAAGTTCTGTGACACTAACAAGGTAAAGTGCTTATCTTCTTCGATTTATTTAGGATACAAACATCATTATGAAGAGAGCAAACAAGTATTGTTCTTCTTGTCAGATGTATGCCATTGGCAAACAAACTGCCAAATATATTTGTGATAGATGCATGTGATTAAAACCCTACAAAATGAGGTTGCACAACTCCAAAACAAAGCTGAAGCTGTCCCTGATACTACCAAATTAGTTATTAACCCAGAAATTGAAGCATTAGAAGAGTTTATAGACCATATGTCACTTCTCCTTGAGACCACTAATACAACTACTACCCATGCTGATGTTGTTAACACCACTGTACCACTGGGTTCTTTAACAAAACTTCACTAAAGCACGACGTTTAAAAAATGCTTCAACTCCTTATCACCCTGACTTATCCCCAAGAGCACACCTGTCACCAGATGAAATACCTTGGTCTACCATTGCACACACCAGATCCAACCAGTGAGAGAATTACACCTTAACACCCTCCTCCAATTTCATTACACAACCCTTTGAACCTTTGACTTTACCACAGTTGATACAATCAGCCCTAGCTAGAAGCAGTGTAACATAGTTACTAAGACAAATTCTGACTCAACCCTACAACTAACACTCTTTTCTAACTAACTACACAACATGGAAGTAAGCACAAACCAAACAATATCTATGTGGTACATCACCCCATATCCTCACCTAATACTAAGCAGGTTTTGTACTGGGTGATTGCATGATTAAATTTATTGATCGAGCAATCTAAACCCTGACAAACAGAACCAAACCTGCTCAAGTTACAGGGGGCAGGGGTCTCAGATATAACATCCATGACTAAAGTGCCTTTCTGCAGCAGGAAATAACCTCTAGTAATCATTCAATGCTGGGACCAATGACATTACCAAAATTCCACTTCAACAACTTAAACAGGACTTTGTCTCGTTATGTAATATTCTAGAAGAAAGGGGTGTAGTATTGGTATTTCAGAAATCCTCCCAGTTCCTTGAGCTTCATATCAAACTCTAAACAAAATCAAAGCACTGAATGAATGGCTTCATAAATAGTGCTATAGGCAAGGTATCGCTTGTCTTACACATTGGGAGGAATTTAATGAAAATCCATCTCTCGCCTGCTGGGATGATTTACACCTCAGCAGAAGGGGAGTTCTCTTCTTGTCAACAGTTCTCAACATTTATCAGAAATAATTTAAACTGACTTCAAAGGGGAGACTAGGCCACTAACACCATCTCTTAATACTCCACTATTACATAATCTGAATGTTCTATCATTTAATGCAAGATCTCTCAACTATATAAAATGGCTGAATTAGAACTAAAAGTCCATGAATTTAATATAGGACTGATAGCCATAACTGAAACATGGGGAAACCCGATAAACAATGGATTATGGAAATTCCAGGATTTAAACTTTACAGTAAAAATAGACTGGATAACAAAAAGGGGAGGAGGAGTCTTTATGTCACTAATAGCATTCCGTCCTTTGAATCTACTGTGCTAACCAGACAGAAAGTATCTGGGTACACTTACAACCCATGGTCACCCCAGATCCTGGTTGGTACTTGTTACCCCCAGATATCTGCTATACTAAACAACTAACTTCAGAAATTACTCAAATTGTCAACAAGGAATCAGTAATTATTTTAGGTGACTTTAATCTCCTACAATAAACTGGGATATTTTATCAGGCACTAACCAGCATGATATACAGTTAACTTCAACAATCATTGATCTTGGTCTTACCCAACTAATCAGAGAACCTACTGGGACACACATATTGGACTTAGTTATAACTAACATGGAGACTTCCCTGTTTAACCTACATGTTATGGCCCAATAAGTAATGGTGACCACATGCCAATCTTTTTTTCTAACCCCTGGTACATAAAACTCCTACAAATAAACTTATGATTAAACTTTATGACAAAACTAATTTTTCCAAAATCAATGAACAGCTTACAGCTATACCATGGGACTCAATACTCTCACCACTTAACATAGATGGTGCATGGAACATCTTTAAAGATATTATTTATGACCTAGAAAACAGTATGTTCCAGAAAGAATTAAATATAACAACAAAGGCAAAATTCCCGCTTGGTGTAACTGCTCTATTAAAAATTCAGCATTTGTAAACAGAAGTTATTTACATTATTGAAACGGTGTCTGTCAGAGCAGATAGAGGGAACTCTACTAAAATACAGGAAGGCAGTCAAGGACCTTAAAACATCCATCATTTTAGCTAAACTGAATTTGGAATTCAAAATTGCTCTCACACCAAAGATTCACATAAAAGTTTATATTCTTACCTAAATGGTAAAAAGGGAGACACCAAAAGGGTAGGTCCTCTAATTATAGATAACACTACCATTATCTCTGACGAGGTTATGGCAATTGAATTTAACAAATACTTCTGCTCAGTTTTTGAGCATGATATAGAACCTATGCCCTTTGTCAATCCAGGTATGACACTTACTTATTCCATTACATCTTCTGAAACATGCAATCTCCTAGATACATTAAAAAATAACAAGCCGGGCCCTGGCAATATAACCTCTAGATTTCTCATAGGAAAATCTAACTGTATTGCTACTCCACTCATCATTATTTTTAATAAATCTCTTATTGAATCCAGGTTTCCCTTGGATTGGAAAACTGCTGTTGTTATGCCTATCTTTAAAAAGGACTACATTGCAAAACTGAAAACTATAGACCTATCAGTCTTACGTCTATACCCTGCAAACTACTGAGAAAAAAGATTAAACTATTAATTGAAGAAGAAATGCTGTCTCTGAACATAGGTGACACTACACAGCATGTATTTAAAACTGGTCATCCATGTACTACCAACTTGCTATGTTTTACAATACAATTAGCAAAAATCTTGACCTAAATATCCCAATTGATGTTATTTTGCTTGATTATAGTAAAGCCTTTGATAAGGTCTCACATTCTATACTGATAAATAAACTAACTAATCTAGGATTTTCCTATGGCATTGTGTCCTGGGTTCGTAGCTGGTTGTACAAAGAACCCAGACTGTTAGGGTGAATGGGGACTTATCAGGTAAAAGAAGGGTGTCTAGTGGTGTTCCACAGGTCTCTGTTCTGGGACCCACATTGTTTAGTATCTTCATTAGCAACCTAACCATTACATCAAACAATACTATGTCGAAATTTGCAGATGACACCAACTTGGATGGATGTGTTGACAGTGATATTAACAGGAATATCCTAAAAATGATCTCACGAGGATTGAATCCTGGGCAAAAAGTCAACAGAATGTTATTCAATGTGTCAAATGTTCGGTATTACACATGGGTAATAATAACCCCAAACAAACATATTGCCTTAACAATATTACTGTTAGGGAATTGTTTGTGGAAAAGACCTGGAATATTAATAAATAACAAGTTGTCCTTCATCGACTATTGTAATAAAGTAGCCAACCATGCCAATGCTCTTCTCTCGCAGAATTAATAATACATTTGTTCTCAAACTGAGGAATGTATTATGGCACTTTACAAAACACATATTAGACCTCATATGGACTATGGTTCACCTTTCTGGAGTCCCTATTTGGTTGTGGACATTACTAGAATTGAAAAGTTTAGAGAAAAGCTATAAAATTATACCACATCTCTCACAAATGGATTATGGATCTAGGCTCCACAAACGGACTTTACTCACTTAGACTTAGAAGAACAAGCGGTGATCTTCTCCAGCTATTTAAGATCTCTCACTCTGCTACCTTAATGAACTCATGTGGATTGTCGTTCACATCTAGAAAAATTGTGGCTAGGAATCACAATAAACAAATAGGAGTTGACAGAGCAAGAACAAATAAAAGGCAACAATTTTTATAGTTAGAGCCCTAGAATCTGGAATTCCTTACCTCAGGATATTATCGATCATGAAACATAAATAACTTCAAAGCTAAACTTGATAAATGGCTTTTAGAACAACATAATGGTATAATGATCCACAATGTGTGGAGGACAACCACAATGGGCTTTGGCCTTCTTTGTCCATTAACCGAGTAACCGAGTAATAGCAGTATGAGCTGGACTATCAGTCTATTGACAGGCTAAAATATATGTTCCCCATGAACCTATTTGTTACTGTCTGATGTACCACCTGTACTCCTCTGGTATGAAACCTTATTTATTTACATGAATTTATTGTGAAAGTTATGTATGTTTTGCCTCATGGAGTCCTGCTTTCCTGAATTCCCTTATTCACTGTTATTTCACCTGTAACTTTGCTACTACTAAGTAACATCACTGTGCCTAATGTTTGCTGCTGTTCTCAATGAGTATTGTACAACCTGCCATGTTTGTCTGTACCCTCCCAGGTCATGACTGAAAATAGACAACTGTAAGCCTGGTCAACCCTGCCTGGTGAACGAAAACAAAACAAAAATTAAAAATAAATATCATAGCTAGGCTATTTCTCCATGAAAGGTGTAGCTTAAGTCACTGCTATATTTATGTGCCAGAAATACTGAAAAATAACAGACAAGTGATCCATATTCCAAGTGTGATGTTATAAATGTCATGGTAAAAGGATGGGTTAAGATCCATAGCTTGTTGAATCCAGAATAGAAAATATCCATAAATATGGGCAAACAGTGCCATAGTGTAAATAACATTAAAAATGGGCTTCAAAATTCAAGAATTTGATTGGCTCTCAGGGTACATTAACTAACAGTGAGAGCACTCTAAATAAAAAGTGTCATCCTATAGTGTCACTTCACACAGTAAAATATCCTGCTGCTCACTAGGGCTGTGGGAATTTTCCTGAATATTCGGACGAATATTCGTATTCAAGTCCTAGGTATTCAGTATTAGTTATTCAGTATTCGGTTGGAAAAGGTGCTTTTTAAGGAAACTTAAAAAAGCACTTTAACAACACCATTAATCACCCATTAAACCTGGTGTAGCATATACACCTCAATGAGACTTCAACCACCAATGCAGAGCTCTCATTAATGCAACACAAGTTACATGCTTACACTGATCCACCACACCAAACATATAGCACTCCAAAATGATATCAAGCATTGCATTGGGTCAGCACTGGAGGGTGCTCATTGTCACAGACACAGGAGCCCATGACATGGGCATTGACGATTGAGTGCTTGTGATAATGGCAACTCAATCCTGGTGCATGTCAAGGGCTACTGCTAAGGAAGGGTGACCAGATGGGGAGGTGGGTATATAGCGCAGGACATCACTATATGTGTGCATGTGGGGGGTCCAGCATGACGGAAGGCAGGAAGGGTTGGCCTGGTGTGTGTGGTGTTGGTGGGGCTGCCAAGCTGGCCCCATAATGTGGTTGGTGGTTGTCAGCCTAAAGGTGCAATGGTTCCAGGTTCGGCACGCCTACATTTTTGTGTGCCCATCCTCCAATTTTTTTTTCTCTCCAGATTTGTGCACCCCCCAGACATGCTCCCTGAGCAATCTTCTTTAGTAGGTGTGGGGCAATGCAAAGGCACAGCACACTGTATGAACAATCAAAATTTAAGTCCCTGGCACTGTTTTCCTGTGCATTGGGGTGTACATTACTGAAATAGATTTTGGTGATATACTGTATACTTGCCCTGCCACCAATCATGATTGCGCTTCGTGGTTATCACATAAATCCACAGACATGGGGTAGATGGTGCTTTGGCCAAGGGCATAAGAATAGTGTAACAGTGGCTGCCATAGTGGTGACAGCTGAAAGGGTGGCGCTGCATGAATGGCACCAGTGGTGGTGATGGGAGGCACACTGACTGTAGATGTAGCAGCAATAGTGATAGCAGTGGGAACACTGGTGGTGGTCTCTGCTGCTTCCTACACAAAGCATGTATGCACTAATGCCCTCCTACTACTACACAAAAGGATGTGGCAGTGAATGTTTAGATGGAACAGGTGGTGACACCAGTAGTAGTAATAGTTCTGCTGGCAGGTATTAGTAGTAGTAGTAGTACTATTCCCAATGCTACTAGAACTAAAAAGGCTTGCTTGGGGAGAAAAATATTTGAGACCATCTAATAAAGAGACATCTGTCTATCATCATCCATGTAGACTATCTCACCACCTTCTCTGGAATTGTATTATGTATCAGTAGTATACAGTGAAGCAAGACAAGATGCAATTCAATACTTTGCAGTAAATGCTGTCACAAAATATTGATAACTAGAGATTAACTGCCATTGAATTACACTGCTCCTTGCAGCATACTGCAGCACTTTGCAATAATTTTGCAGGCATGGAAAATAATTGAGACTGGTGATGCCACACTGGTAACCTGAATATTTCAGGCATGGGAAATACTTGAGATGGGTGATGCCATACTGGTAACTACAATATTTCAGTCATGTGAAATACTAGAGACTGGAGATGCCATACTGGTAACCGGAATATTTCAGTTGTGTGAAATACTGGAGACTGGAGATGCTATACTGCTAACTGGAATATTTCAGGCATGTGAAATACTTGAGGATGGTGATGCCATACAGGTAACCAGAACATTTCAATCTTGTGAAATGCTTGAGACAAGTGATACCATACTCAACCATAATATTTTAGTCATGTGAAATACTTGAGACAAGTGATACCATACTCAAAACATAATATTTCAGTCATATGAAATACTTGAGACTGGAGATGCCACACTGTTAACTGCCATATTTCAGGCATGGGAAATACTGAGACTGGAGATGCCACACTAACTGCCATATTTTATGCACTGAAATACTTGAGACTGGTGATGCCACACTTGTAACTGCCATATTTCAGGCATGGGAAACACTGAGACTGGAGATGCCACACTTGTAACTGCCATATTTCAAGCATGGGAGACACTGAGACTGGAGATGACACACTATTAGCTGCCATATTTTATGCACGTGAAATACTTGAGATTGGTGATGCCACACTGGTAACTGGCACCTGAAAGCTGTTAAAAGGATTGATGGAATATGGGCACCAGCAACACAGGGATGAGAGATGTAGCAACACCAGTTGAGGATTTTGTATTGGGAACAGCAATCAATAGATGGGTGGCAGTTTTAGGCACTGGGAACTGCAGGGCATGCTCGTTCAAAAGAATACACCATGACAGTGGAAGTAATAAAGGAAAAGGGCTGGTCACAGATTTGTGTAGTATGACTTTGAATATAAATGATAACATGTGCTTATTTGCTAACAGAACAATGATGGTTAACACAGAATGGCTTGTATGGGTCAATGCTACAACACACAAATGTTGTATCCAGTACAAGACAATTATTTAATGCAATTGTTAGTGGCCTATATGTATCCAAGGTGAGGTTGATTTATTTTTATAAACACAAGTTGCTCCACATGTGCAGGGTCAAGTGAGGATCGGTGAGGTTCCACCACATCCCCAGCAGTGCTGAACATTCATTCAGATGGTATGCTGGGGGGCAACAGATATATTTAAGGGCCAACTGTGCCAAGTGCGGAGATATTTCATCCTTTGATCCAGTACTCCACTGGATTTATGGAGAATGACCCAGAGGCTCATTAAAATAACTCTTCAGCAGATTGGGTGCCAACTGTGGCTGCTGTTCTGTTCTCTTCTGCTGCTCAGCCTGTAGTGATGAGCTGAGTTTAGCCCAACAATCACCCTCCTTCTCAAGGTTTTCCATACTGCTTTCAGTTTGTGATTCTGAGACTGGCTCATCAATAGGGTTACCTGCTGGTTTCATCAACCCAAGGATGCAGAAACTAAGTTCTGAGCACATCTGCTTCTGAATGTCTATAGCCCTGTGAGTGGGCATTATAAGGTGTAGTACCTCACCCTTGAAATGTGGATCCAACATAGTGGCAAATATGTGCTTTTATTGAACAGAGATCCGAAAATCTCACTCTAGTTCTGTGGTGAGGTTTTCCACAAGGGATATCACTGTTCCTGGTGTCCGTTTGGATCTTTTTCAGCATTTTCACTGAATCTCCTCATGGCTTATTTCAGGATCTGTACAGCAGGAATTACCTGACTTAGCAGTGCAGAATCAGAGCTAAGGTCACAGTGCTCCTTTTCAAATGGGGCTAAAACCTTTACCAAGCCCCCAATCACAGTACAGTCCTGATGTCCGAGGACTCTCTATATCTGTTTCCACGCTTATCTCATGAAGGGCCCACTTTGCTCTAGAAGCCTTTGCAGCATGTAATAGGTGGAATTCCACCAGGTCTGTACATCCTGGATGAGATGAAGCTGTGGCATCTGAAGATGCTCTTGTAGCTGATGCAGATGGTTTGTGGCTTTCACAGAGTGATGGAAGTGGCTGGATATGCTTCTGGCTACTTTTACTGCGTGATCTGCCTCTGCTGTGTTTACAAATCCTTTGTCACCACCAAATTTAGTGTATGAGCAAAGCAACGTATCCCCTCAAAATTGCCATCTCTAAGTGCTTTTATCATATTTGTGGCATTGTCTGTGACCACAAACCCTACCTGATCATTGTTTCCATCAATCCATGGGCTCAACATCTCTTGCAGGACGACAGTATGTTTATAGCCTGTGATCCTTTCCATAACACTGACATTTAGCAAAGCAGACCTGCAGAGAGAGGGGAAGAGACAGAGCCAGCACCAGTACCACCATCACTACCAATGACTACCACATCTGCAACACACCAGTGTGCTGTCAGTAACTTATATGCATGATTTGTATTCATGCTGGTCCACATGTCAGTTGTGCAGTGGAAAAATCCACCAACAGCCTGTGCTAGCAGTCTGGCAACTTCTTTTCTCAAATCACAGTAAATTTTGGGTACTACAGTATGTGAAAATGTGGTCCGTGATGGTATATAATACCGAGGGTGCAAATACTGCAGTAGCCTATGGAAACCTGTGTTTTCCATTAATGGAAAATGGCTGCACATCCAAGGCCATCATCTCACCAATTAAATTGGTGATCTTCTGTGCTGTTGGGTGTGATGCCTGGTGTTTGTGGGGCATGGAAGGCTTGCATGATGGGTGTAGTCAAAGTAGCACCACATCGCATTGATTTTGACTTTGAACCCATGGTGGAGGGTGTTACAATAATAGATGATTGAGCAGAAGAAGGCAGAATGGGTGATACTCCTGTACGGGATGCCCTATAAGTGGTGTAGGGGAGCTGAGGGCACACTGTCTGTCTCAGTAATAGAATCACAATAATACTTATGCATCTACTGGACCAGTACCAGAAGAGGGGCTGACAGGCACATGTTGTGAAGGGGAGGAACAGCTGTGGATCACTGAAGTGCACTGGGATGTTTCATCTGCAGATGGTTCATCATTGATGTTGTTGTGAGATTTGAAAGGTTTTACCATGACTTATAGTACAGTCACACACACATATACTGCCTTTGTTGGATCATATTTTACAACACTAAAGTACAGTCACACCACACTTTTTCTTGCACTGACAGTGGAAGTATGGGCCCCAATAGGGCAACTATGGGCATGTTTTTCCTTTCTTCTTATCCTACCTGAGTGCAGTGGATGCAGTTGTTCTACCCCTTTCTTTCTCCGCAACAGATGTTGTTGTAAAACTACTTTGTGTATCAGATGGAGTTGAACTTGACACAACTCTTTGAAAGGACAGGGTGGACTGTATGGTTTTAGGGGAGGAGGGTGACCCTGACTGGCCTGCTTGCCATGACAAGAAGCACTGCATTTTTTTGCAGCTGCACATTCATGATTCTCACACAGATATGCCGATATTCGCCTCATCGCCAAATTCGCTTAGGTGGGTATCACTGTCAGATGATGTACTTATCAAGTCTTGAGGCTCTCTCTGGTAAATATTCAGAACCAGATGAATGCTCTTCTTCGGAATCCTCCACATCAGCAAAAGTAAATGTGGTGAGAGCAAACTTGAGGCTGAGCAACAGTACATTTTGGCAACACAATTGGTGCAGTCATTGTAACAGTTTCATGGTTAGTACTAGTCACAGTACCTATGGTCATGGGGCACAGTTGGCAAGGTAGTAGCACTGTCGACCATAGTCCTGTTGCCAGAATTACAATCAGGAGTTACAGTTGAAGAAACTGGCATCATATTACAGCTAGTTGTAATACTGGCAGCAGTAGTCATGGTGACAGTAGAACACTCAGGACTACTAATGAAGGCAAAGGTTGTGGTGACAGTGGCTGTGCAAAGAGCACAAATAACAGTGCACACTGTTATGGCAGTGGTGGTGTCAACAGTACAAAAAGGATTTGCTCTGGTTGCTGAAATCACGGCACTGGTGGTGGGGAGGAGCACACTGATAGGCGATGTTACCTCTATGGGGACAGTTGTGCATAGTACTACCATTGGTAGTGGGGTGGGTTCCTGTTCTTGTATAACTGGAGATGTCTGTTGTAAAGCCCTCATACTTTTATAAAATGATGGTGCTGCAAATGCAGTTCTAGTAATAGTAGTGGCAGCAGTTGAAGTTATAGTAGTATTAGTACTACTCCCAATCTTACTGACACCAGAACCTGAAGGCTTAACAGGGAGAAAACTATTTTAGAGCGGCAAATCCAAGCAGACCTTCTCTCATCCTGTTCCTCACCACTTACGACTGGTGGTGAAGATGACTTGTTTGGGCTGGACCATGCACGTTTACGGGATTGATGAGACATGGTCCGTAACTTACTGTGTTATATTATTTGTGATTAGTGTCTTTGTTTATGTTGGTGCTTCTTGCAAAAACAACAATAGCAACACCGCAAATGTAGCAGCTAATAAAGTCAAGCTGATACTAGAGAGAGATGGAGTCCAGAAACAACTTACTTACTGTACGATGTCAGTTGTGCAGTCATACTGTACAGCACTAAGCTTTGAAGGTGCACCAAACAACTTACAACACTCAGAACCCAGTGAGTCACGCCTGACACACACAGAAATACTAAAACAGTTCACAGAAAATTTACGGTACACACCTACAGTAGTGCACACACAGGGCAAGACAAGCAAAAAAAAAAAACTAACATGCACAGTAGGCCACTCAGGTGCAGTGAGCTGTGGAGGGAGGAGTCACCTGTGACACCCTCCTTATTCAGATGTACAGGGAACTGAGCCAAGAACCAGACTACAGTCAGCAACAATTCAATGGGCCAAGCCTGACCCACAGTGAGAAAAAAATAGCTGCTTTGTATATCACAAAAAAATGCATGCAGACAACTGTGCATGCACTTGCAGGACATAGATTACAAGAAAGCAATACAACGCATGGCCACGGATGATGTGTGTTTCGGTAAGTTGTGACACAGATAAGAAGGAGTCAGATGACAGTCACATCTCACTTATGCAGGGAACCGAGCCTGGAACCTGATTACAGCAAAATACCAATTTGCTTCACAAAAGAAATAGAAAATACCACAGGGGCTATGTGTGATTTGGAACAAAAAGTAAGCAAGCACAGCAGTGGGGATGGGGCAGTCAGCAAAAGCTTGAGCCACTCACTGTTGCTGAGCCCAGTAACAGTTACCCACTACATGCAACAGCCAAACTGGACATTGTTGACCAAAAATCCTGAATAGAACTAATTGGTTCTAAGCAAAATCAAACCACGCTGCTTCAGTTGAGCTGTGAAACTGTAAGCAGTGGGGAGGGAGCATGCAGCAGCACCACACAGATTCACTGACACACAGATTCTCCTTTCCTTGAAACTGAGCCCAGATTCAAGGATGAAAACAAAACTGCAGTCAGATGCAGTCACAAGGTGATCAGATGTAAAACTGGATCACACATAAAACATTTTTAAACGGTTATAAAAGTTACAAGTGGTAAACTAAACAGAGCTAGCTCTCTGAGAAACAACTGTCTCCTCTCATCTACACACTCAGAGTGAGGATATCACATGGTGTTCCTGGCTCTGAGCTCCAATAACAGCCTCTGACTGGCTAGGAAGCTCTGTGAGATTTTGAAATCTCACCCTAATAGAATAGTACATCCCGAATAGTTGCCAAATAGTGAACTATTCAGAATGTCCATCCGAATAGTCGGCAAGCCTACTATTCGTGGTATTCGGAAATACTGTTTGGACCATGCACAGCCCTAATGCTCACCCCTACTTCCTAATTGGCTACAACAACTAATTTGTTTTAAAATTGCGGCCATTTTTTTTACCTCTTAGCGAGATCCCCACACACACACACACACACAATATCCAGTCCTTAAGCCAGACCCTATACCAGTAATTTTAACAAGAAAATCTCACCAGTATAAAAAGAAATAGAAATATTGTTTTGTTCTTTCTGTTCCAAAGTTGCAGTCACTGATGGAGTATTTAGCAAAGGACACCCCTCCAACCTCGGGTCGGAACCCTCCCCATCAAAACACTTTTCTCCTGTTACAACACAGGCAAAATTAAGCTTTTTTTTGCTTTGTTTGTATCTTTTAGAAACCTTTGTTGAATGAAATGGAAAGGCACCACAACCTACCACATAACTACGGTCAGCAGTGTGGTTTTCAAAAGCACAGTGTGTGCCTCTGTAGAAATCCCCAGCTGCTGCTTGCCGGAGCTCCTTACATATCAGTGGCTACTTCCACACAAACCATGCCAAAAATGGTAAAAATCTGTTTCAAGTAACTCTATATTCCTGACTTGCTCCACAAAGACATTTAACTATAAAACAACATAGTGTGAGTTCAGTACCATGCTCAACCAACCACATGCGGCAATTGGCAAATGGGTCTCCAGTTATAGCAGCAGAAGAGATATAAAAGTTCATGTTTTTCTCCTGCACTCCACTCTCCATTTCACTGGCAGGGCTTTCAAAAATGTACACCAAGTTGAAAGCAAAATCAGGGGTAGGAGGTTAGAGCTTAAAATAAATAAAGAACCATAACAGTGCCTTCTACTGCCAGTATTGTCCAATGACAGTACAAGAGGGACTTTTACAAAAGGACAAAAATTGAATTCTAGTCATTTTATAGCATTACTGTATTTTTTCTTTAGTGTTATAAAAATGACACATGTAGCCATTTTCTAAGTGCAATAATACTCTCAGGGTGGGTGGTATGGGCAATACCGATCTTCTGAGGCTATAAGACCCTCCATGCGTGTGTCGGACCTCATCATGCCCCTAGGCAGCCTGATATTGCTCAATACCACCCATCTTGTTGGATATTACTGCTTGCATGATTCCATATGGTGATGTCTCTTAATAACTGCAATCCATTATTGGACTATAAGTGCCTCCTCATAAAGGCAGAATCTTGTTTTGGCTTTCTGTTAGCAACAGAATTTTTAAAAGATTTTAGAATTGCTCAAAACCTACCTATCCTCTGTGGAATATTAAGAAGTATGAAGGTGCATGTAAGAGCTGGCATTTGTGCAAACAATTTATTCAAAAGTTTTTCACATCTCTGCAAAAGGTACTCAACTTTATTTATTTATTGAAATGTTTCACCAGGAGGGCACACTGAACAACAAGTTGCTCATCACACTGCGACCTGTGGGGAGGAGTTGTATAGGGTTGTGAAGGATGATCAGTTACAATTGTATGTGGGTAGTACAAACAATCACAACATTGTAAGATTGTGCAACAGTTGGAACAAGGTATTGTACAATAAACAGAAGTGGAACATTGGTAAATTACAATACATGTCCACAATAATACAAAAGAACATATAAACATACAAAATAGTAATAATGTTATAGAACCATTTATAGTGCATGAGTGTACCAGGAGCAGGCTCGAGGTAGTATGCAAGTGCTGTTGGAGTAAAAAGATGGGATTAGGTTGTGCACAATGGTGACCCAGAAGGGCAGGTGGAGAAGGGGGAGGCAAGAACTGAATATGAGGAGAAGGGGTAGCCATTCCTGATTTCCTCCTTTAGGATGTTGAGAACCCTGCCAGTGGGGGTCATGGTAGAAATGCAGAAACTGGGGATATGTATTAAGGTGGGTTAAAGCAGAAACAGCTGAGGGAAAGGTAACTGTGTAGGGTAGAGATAAGGGAGTAGTTGGGAGAAGGAGTGTCGTATTGGGAAGGGAATTCCAGATATTAGGGAAATGATGGGTGATACCAGTCTGACTGATGAGGGTGTAGTGGTGAAGGACCATCAAGTTGTGGGCATCATTTGATCTGAGAGAGTGGGTGGGGAGGTGGAGTGAGAGAGGATGAGCGATGGGGGGAGCCACCCCAACCAGAACTTGGAGGTTAGTTTGGCACAGTGAGAGATGCTGCCTGTGAAATAGTAGAAGGAAGGTTAGAGAGCAATAGAGTTCACTGTGGTGGGAGCGGAAGGGGAGTCGATAGTAAAGTGGCAGAAGGAGTTAAAGATACTGTCTAACTTGGTCAGGGAAGATTTGGGAGCAGCACCAGAGACTGTGGCACAGTAGTCAAAGATGTGTAGTATCATCTTCTGGACAATTTCATGCCTCACAGACAGTGGGATGCAACTACGATTCCTGAACAGAGGATCAAGCTGGAGCCCAGTTTCTTCGGATAGCATTGATATACACAGAGAAGTGTAGGTGCTTGTCCAGCCAAATCCCTGATTTCTAAATGAGGAGGTGTCCTCCAAGATGGTCCCATCAAGGATGTGGAAGGTGGTAGGGCCGGAGCCCAGAGAGTCTCTGCCTCTTGCCAAAGGTCACTTAGACTGTCTTCTTGGCATTTTGAAAAAGCTGGTGAGAAGCAAACCAGAGCTGAACTTGGTTGAAGTCATGCTGTAAGCTGGTTTGCACAGCAGCAGGTTTTTGCCGGAATTGTACAAAACATTATCGGCAGTGTACATGTTGATAGAAGAGGATGAACAGGCTGTGGGAAGATCATTAGGAAAATGGAGAAGAGTAGGGGAACAAACACTGAGCTCCTGAGGGACACCAGTGTTGGTGGGGAGTGGAGGGAGATGGAATCAAGGATTCTCACCAATTGGGTCCCGCCAATGAGGAAGAATTTGAAACAGTTGGTGGTTGACGGAGCAAGGTCAGCTGAGGAGATTGAATCAAGAAGCAGGGGATGGGAAACAGTGTTGAAAGCTTTGGCTAGGTCAATGAAGATGGCCTAGGTGATCAGTCCATCATCCATCCCTGAAAGCATGGAGTCAGTAAGCCTGATGAGGAAGTGTTTGTTGAGTGGTTCTTCCGAAAACCATATTGGTAGGGAGTGAAGAAGGAGGAATCAGAGAGGAAGGGTGATAGTTGGGAGAGAACTAAATGTTCTTAAAGTTTGGCAATGATAGGAAGGAGGGAAATGAGATGATCGTTGCCAGGGAGTGGATGTGTCACCACCCTTGGGGAGAGGAAGGACTACAGTGTGTTTCAAGGATGATGGTACTTGGGCAGAAATAAAGTACAGGTTAAGGATGAGGAAGACAGGATAAGCAACTGCAGGAGCAGAAAGGTAGAGAAGTTTAGGATCAAGCTCATCTGGTGAGGATCCTTTAGAGGGGTTGAGGAATGACAGCATTAATAGCTTCATCAGAGAGAGATAGTAGAAAGGAAAATAGGGAGGATAGGCACTGGCTGAAGCGAAAAGCTGAAGTTAGTAGGTGGCAATGGGGAGAGGGAATTTAGAAGAGACATGGTATGAGGTGTGGTAGGCATTAAATTAATTGGCCATGGAGCCAGGGTCTGACACTAGGGAGTTATTTATTTTGAGAACTGGAGGGAGGGGAGAGAATAGGCATGAACAACCTCCAGAATTTAGATGAAGAGTTAATGTTAGTCAGGAATGAGGAGTTGAAATAATCGGACTTAGGCAGTCTAGTAGCTGTAGTACATGAATTGCATAGCATTCAATACTTGGCATAGTCGTTTGGATGTTTAGTTAGTGAACAAGTCCAGAACATGTGGGCATGAGCTGTCATCCCTTTGTCACATAATTTCCAGCAATGCCCCCATTGATGCCCATATATTGTGACTGAATGATAGGTGTATGAAGTATCTACCACAATACTTCCATGAAAATTCTCCTCAGAAGAGAGGATGTGATTTTACTACCATTAAGGGTGTGTTTAAGTCAGTTGTCAAATCCTGCTTTCACCTGCAAGTCTTGGATCCACCTTGCCCATATTACCCTAATGTCAATATTGTCCAACTCCTGTATCCCACTATAGAAATTCCCAATCAGGTGGCCCCAGGAATTGCCTGAATTAACTGAACTAAAAAGGTTACAAAGTAAACCCATGACATTTGGAAACTTTGCACAATCACTGCCTTGTTCTAGCAGGAACATCTATATTTGCATGTATCTAAAATGCTCCTATTTGTGAATCTGTATGCATTTTGGAGCATCTCATGGGGAAAAGGGTATTGGCAGTAACCAGAAAAGAAGAAACTTGAATAATCATATCTGAGGATCTCAAGATGGCAAGTTAGTGAGACATTTATGTGGGGCCAGTGGAATGCAGAGGTACATACAGAGGGGTATCACCAGCAGAAGGAGAGAGGTGGTGTTGCACTGTATAAATCATTGGTGAAATCCAACCTGGAGTACTGTGTCCAGTCTGGTGACCACATGTCAGGAAGGACATGGACAGGGTCAAAGCGGTCCAGAGGATGGCAAATAAAACGGTACAGGGCTGCATCAGAATACCTATGAGGAGTGACTGAGGGGCTTCAGTATGTACACTCTGGAAGAGAGAAGGAGAAGAGGCACATGATAGAGACCTATAAATTCCTCATGAGGTTGAAGAAAGTATAGGAGGGAAAAATTTTCAAGGAAAAATGCACAAAAACAAGAGGTCATGCAATGAAGCCAGAAGGGGAAAATTTGAAAAGATGTGAGCAAGTACTTTTCACTGAAAAAGTGGCGGATGCTTGAACCATCTTCCAGTGGTGGACGAAAACCGTAGTGGGCTTCAAGCATGCAAGGGATAGGTACAGGACAATCTTAGCTGGGAAGCTGGGGGAGGCGGTGCAGAGATCAAGTAGGCTTTGGTGACAGTATATAGGCACACATGGGCAGACTAGGAGGCTAGCTTATCTTATCTGCCATCAAATTCAATGTTTTATGTTTGTCAAAGGCTTCAGCATAATATAAGAATATAACATCAACTGGTGACCATTTAATAGGTATTTACTAACATTGTCATAAAATCTACAATATTAGTTGTGCATAAACAACCACCAGTGAACCCATGTTGTGTTAATTCAATGTTTCAAATATCCTCCAGTTGTTCTATTGTTGATTCCTTATTAAAAACCTACTAGAATTCTGAAAATTATCAAAGTCAATCTCATTGGTCAATAATTCACAGAGTTAGATTTGGATCCTTTCTAAACATCTGAACTAGAGAAGCCATTCACCATTCTTGTAAAAGGCCCATATTATAAGAATTGTAATGCGTGTTTAGGGCCAATACATTGGATCTTCTTGTCTTATCTTGCTTAATATTATGGAAAAGTTAATATATTAGTTAACAACCTTCTCATTTACATTAATTACAATATAAAATACAAGAGTTAGTTGCCTCATTATTTTCATAATCAGTAGTGCTGCATGACATTTAGCATACACGAAACAGAGAAACATAGAAAGTGATGGCAGAAGGGCCCATGTAGCCCATCTAGTCTGCCCATAAGCCTACCCTTTCCCTTAACTATTTTTCAATGTTATGGTGCCCTTGTATCTATACTCTTGCAAAACTGTGAAAACTGTCAGTTTTTATCTGTGTCATTTTGTGATAGTGTGGCAAAGACACAAGTAACTTTGTTCTTTTTCCCCAAAATTGTACATTTTAAAATGTGAGTTCTTAAAATGTGTTTTTCCAACGGTAGCATGATTTCCCAAGGTCTGCATTTTAAAAATATGTAGTCTTAAATAAGTGCAGTTTCAGCACATAGCACCATTTCCCAGATGGTGCATTTTAAATGAAGTCTTATAATATGCAATTTCAGGAAATAATTCACTGATTCAGCACATAATGTTTTCTTTCAATATACAGCATGAAATTTCTCTGTACACTTTATGCTGGGGCTACTGCTATGCGACAGATTTAAGTGTTGATGCCCAGGATGTCAGCATTTCTTGGTATGGGTACTGTGCTGCTACACAGGATGCAGCACCTCCTGTGGAGATGGCACTTGTAGTTCTACAGGCTCATCACACAAAAAGAAATGCCATTTTAGTATACTGTACACTTTATTCTGACACTACTGCTACATGGCGAATTACAGTGCGGGTGACTTAGAATGACAGGCCTTGCATGCACACTGTGAAGCTGTGCATGATGCAGGACCTTTATTTATTTCATTTTTGTTGACCAGGTGGGTACACTAGTGAAAACTTTGTCTATTTCATGCATGGCGCAGGACAGTTACAGACAAGATGAAACAGCAATTACAACATTATCAAATTCAGTACAGTAACATAGGCTAGAATATATAAGTTGTATATGAAACAACAGACAGCAGAAGGATATGTGCAAATACAGTAAGTGCAAATTGATATGCATAGAGAGGTAAGACCATGTGAATCATTAATACTGAATAATTTACATGTTCACTTACCAATGGACAGGAGGTGCTTGGAGCTCTTCTAAAAAGCCTGGTGTGACTTGAAGCATCTTAATGACACAGTAAGGGAGTTCCAGAGCTTGGGAGCAATTACTGAGAAAGCCTGTCTCCCATCCTAGTGGCACAAATAGGGCAATCAGTGGGGACTGATCCATAGACCACAGTCTTTTTGCCTGTGTGAAGGGTTTAACCTTGTTTGCTGAAGTGGCTGGTGTACCAGTTCTGAAAATGTTATCGATGGTACAGGCAGCTGTGAAAAGCCACTTTACTAAAGTGGAGTGTTCATACTGCTACCAGCTCATGACAGAAAAAATATATATTGATTTGTTTTCAATATACATTTCCTAGCACACTGTCTCTATGTAATTTCGACTGGTGTTATTGCTATACCATGAATTTCAATGCTGATCTTTGGAAAACATAGCACTGCACACACCTTTATGAGTATGGTGTTTGTAATACTACTGGCTGATAAAAAAAAAAAAATAAGTTTTCATGGAGTTGTTTGGTTCTATTAGCATATGGCAAATTTCAGTGTTGACAGAAGGAAATTAGTACTGCTCTATGCAACACACTACTATGTACAATGCAGTGAACTCCTTATGGCTCTGTGCTAAATTTTATAGCCAGGAAAAGCTGTTCTTTCCATGCTTGCCTATACTTTGCAAAGGAAAAATAAACGTCCTAAATGCACCCCATGAACTAAAGGCACTGCAAACATAACATAAAAAAGATTGACAAGTAATTTCTGGCACATATAAAAAGAAAATAGATTTAAAGATTGTTTTATCAAGGATTGCTCTAGATTGTAGCTCTGCAGGTCTAACTCTTTAGACAGCTTCCTGTGAAATGTAGATAGATGGCTCACCAACCCTGGAACATGATCAGTGTAAGCCAACCAGGAATCATGGAAAAGTCCTCTTGCCCACTCAGAAAAGTGTTGTTTGATAATATTCCAGTAGTTCTTCTTTGTAAAATTACACACATTCAAAAGAGTATATTTTAAATTGTGAATGTGAAAAATGTGCAAGTTAATTTTGCACAAAAAGCCACATGGTGCTTCAAAACAATATCAATGTCACAGGATTAAATCTATGTGAGTCATACTGTATAACCTCTTTAGTGCTATTCATCTTGCACAAATTAAACAAAAATGTGCATTATTTACAAATACACACAATGCTGTGTGTGAGAATTGTGTATTTAAATATATTGCACTCAGTCTGCAAAATTTCACTAAATGTTTTGAAAAGTTTGCAATTTTACAATAAGTTAACAAGACTGAGTTTTGCAATTCACCCTGCACTAGTAATCAATGAACAGGATACATTTCTTCTTGATTGGCACTGATAGTGCTATGCTCATAAATGTATAATAACATATTAAATGTAATCTAATTTTAAGCACCTGTTATACTGGACATATTTGCTAACTAATCTTGAATATAATTGATTTAAAAACTGCACTTAGGCATCAGTTAGGTTGAAGCAGAAGGCTACAGTTGTTGCAACTAACATGGCCCAATAGTTCCAGACATTTTGGAATATTTCTAAACAGATTCTGTCTTGGACTTTACAGTGGCACAGCAGGAAGGGAAGGAATTTTGTAGAGATATCAATTGCTGCAACTGTATAAAGTAAAGAAATATGGCATTAGTTTAAAAGGTCCCATGAATCTTCATAATTGTGTGGAGCAGTGTTCCTTGGGTTTGAAAAATTGCTTAAAGCAGCATTGGTGTTACCTTAACGTCAACATTGTTTTTCAAGGCATATAAATGTATTTGTACACCACAGCTCTGAAAGAGAGAGAGAGAGATCATAAATTAAGGTAACACAATGCTTTTCAAGCAATCATTTGAATGTGAAACACCACACCACACCAAACACTTTTATCGAATTAGGTGGCTTTGTGTTTAACCCTAACTGATGCCTAAATGCAATTGATTCCTATCCTTTTTCAAATGGATATTTAATAACACATACACAGTAATTTGTGTTTAAAATGACCTGTCACTGCATTGGGTGCCAAGCAGTTCCTAGTGTCCAGTGGCACTTTGTCCTTCACCCCACCATGTGTCAAGCAGTCCCAAGCATCCAGAGGAACCCCATATCATAATATCATAGTAAAGCCAGCAGAATAGGCTCCATGGTCTATCATGCCTGCTCGAAGCTAGCCCATGCTGGAGCTCACTCCTCCACCCACTAGCCCCAGAGGTGGCCCTCTGGCCCCAAAATTCCCAATGTATTAAATTTCTATCACAACTCTGCATATCACTCCCAATAACCCCCGGCATCCAGTAGCCATCTCCCTTCCCTTATGTTGCCTCGAGACAAGCAATATTTATTACCTAGAGGCATTTCTCATCTCAATCCAGGCCAAAGTCAAGACGTCCCTGCATCTACTTGCAATGTCTCCATCAGCATGCCTCAATCTAAGCACTATCTGACACCCAGTGGCATCCTTATCCCTCAACCTGCCCCATATAATCACCCTAAGTAGGTGTAAGTGAAATATTGAGGTGCCCAGTTGTACTTAACTGGCTTGCCTTTACAGTAAATGTCCTTGTAATGCAGGTCTTGTGTGCACTGCCTTTTGTTTTCCCAAATCAACATCCAGAAACATGCCCTCTCACACCCCAACCCAGTTCAAGTACTCCTGGTGTCTGTAGGCTGCCCATTATGCATTAATTCCTAATCCACCTGGCTTCTGGCAGTCAGTGACACCCCTGATCCTCACTCTGTTGCAATCTAATTGGTTCCTGACATCTAGTGGCACCCCTCACTTTGCCCTAATTACATTTCTAAAAACAACAAGCAGATCGTCTGTGTGGTAATGATCTTATGCTACACTGTGGGATGTACCAAAAAGGCTCATACAGTAGCAGAAAAACATTGCACTAAGAAACTTGGAGTCTGCTTAGTAATTTATTAAATTTCTACACAAACTGTGCAAAAACAAAAACTAGGGCAAATAAAGTAGCAGTGGTGTAAAAAGTTAACATTTTATCAGTGATCTAGAAGGATGGCCCCTGTTCCTAATCCATGTGTTCCTGGTATCCAATGGCATCTTGCTGAAAGGACAGCCAACAAAAATAACTCACTTACCTCATTACAGAGTTTTGCAATATTGAATTCAGATGGTGAGTGTAAGGGTGGTGAAATGTGCAAATTGGCAACTTTGGGTTGGTTTCAATTTGGACTCAATACCTTTAGTTTAACTTTAAGACTTCAGAAAAGACATTTCAGGTCCTTGCTATTGGATTTAGTAGGCTACCAATAGGGGGTAGTATAACTCATAGCCACCTTTTCCCACCCCAGTCAATCAAACCTCTTACCCTTCTTTCTCCAGGCAGATTATTGAAAAAGACTCAGTGAGTAAGAGGCACATTCTAGAGCTTAATTTGATTTTATTAAAACTAAAATGCAAAAGGAGGGTATGTGTAAATTTATGAAGTGTATGAAGGACCATTAAATTAGTCCTGGTCACCTGGGAAGGCTAAAATGTTTTAATTAACTAGTTGAAAGTCAAAATGAACCCAAAGTGACCCAAATGTCAACTGTTCCAAAACAAGATAAAAGGATGAATTTTGACACATTCATTAAATAAAAATGTAACATCTGTTCATCCATAGGCAAATGGTCAAAGAGGTGAGTGTATAGTTTACAGTAGCCACCATTTTAAGATAGACTGTACTTTTATGGGGGATGTACAGTGGGTATTGGTTCCTTGTATCAGCAAGAAAATATTGGGGTTGGTAAGGGCAAGATGGTGAATAAAATGTCTTGGTGCTGAAAATTGGGTATAATAGAGGCTCTAGAAAGCCTCCTAGACTCAGAGTCTGGTGACTGCATATGTTTTTTGAGGCTGGGTAGGGGCTGACTACTAGTGTGCCAATGGAGATAAACTCCCATCTCTAGGTAGCTGCATAGGCTTTCAGGGGTGCAAGGCTGGCCACAAGTAAGCCACTATGAGTAGGCTCAGTGATCGACAACTTATTTGAGGGGTTGAATACTAGCAAGTCACCATGGATGGACTCCTAATGGCTGTGTTTTTCAGAGGATGAGAGGGTTGGCTACTAGCAAGCCATTGGGAAAGGACCCTAGTGGCTTTATGTATATTTTGGGAGGTAGCCAACTGGTGATAATAATTGATGCCCCCACCCTTGGCTGCACATGGGTTATATGTAAGCAATTCACCAGAGATGGACTCTCAGTGGCAGCAGTGTTTTACACACACATTTGCCAGCAATGGGATTGGCTCCCAGAGCCATCTTGTGGCTGACAATGGAAAAGGCTCCAAGAGATGGCCTGAATGTGATGATATCCACAAATGGAACATACATTACTAATGAACTGAACAATCTTTCATATGAATGTGACAAATGCATGCCTTTTAATCATGTCATTACTATGTTGCAGGCAATTCTATAATAGATCATATATGTAATGTATTTCAGATCTGCACTGTTACTTAAAAGGAATGTCTACAGTATTTAAGTCTGCAGCACGACAATGATATTTTTATTTCAGATTTCGAAAGAATACCTTTGAGTCAAAGACCTTTACAAAGGTTCCACATCACATAGATTAGGTACAGACAAGCATTACAATGATTGTTACAGAGTAAAATTCAGTTTGTTACAAGGAACAGTCATTCTAACATTCAGGTACTAGAGCAGTTTAGGACAGTTAAAAACAGGATGCATAACAACCCCAGGAAGACTAGTATTAAGAACTATGAGTAGGATAAAGGCCGGAGGCCATTGTCAGTGGTAAAAGGAAGGGAAGGGCCAGGTTCAGGTATAATCACAGTCACATTGGGACAGGAGGTGGGCCCTAAGGTGAGTTATAAATTGACCAATTTTTGTTCATAAACCAAGGAGGAGGGTAGGTTGTTCATCCACAAGGGAGCCCTATAGCTGAAGGATCTTTGGAATACAGAGGTACGACAGGAAGAAATAGAGAAGAGACGGTGTCTGAGCTATGAGTGTGTATAGCTTTAAAGTACAGGGTGATTAAAGGGTGAGTACTGAGGGGAGAGGCCTAAGGCAATTTTGTTTTGCCAGAATGCAGGTGTGGAATCTGATTCTGTTGTCAAGGTTCAGCCAATTGTGTCCATATATAGTGGACAGGTATTTGTGAGCCTATCACACCCAAGATAAGACAACAGGCCGTGTTTAGGACAAGTTGAAGTCTATCAAGGGCTGAGTGCTTGCCCTCCAAAAATCAGTAAGGCATAGGAGGAGACAGAGAGTACTGAGAGGAGACAGCGTTTTTCAAGGGCATCTGGGGTAAGGCAATGTTGAAGGATGCAAAATCCCTAGCCTAATGTTTAGGGCCTTAGATAGTTGGTGAATATGCTCATGATAGGTAAGGGTGATGCCCAGATATTTAAAGGAATCCACTAGTTACAAGGGAGTCTGGGTTGCGTTAGTATTTGAGGGAAAAGCTCCATCCTGGCATTCTGCAGATGTGTGAATAGCATAACTTTGTTTTTTATAGTTAATAATAAGGCGTTGTGAGGAGAACCAGCTTTGACAGAGTTGAAGGAGGACTGAGGGACTGATGAAGTAGAAGGGGTCTGTGCTGCAGGAGAAGATGACAGCATCATCTGCATATAATAATAGGTTGGAGGGCAGGATATGGGAGGAAGTTTAGGAAGAGGCTGAATAAAAGAGGACCCAAAATGAACCTTTGGGACACCTGAGATGACAGGAGATTTGATGGAAGGGCATTGCCAATTTTGACCAAGGGTCCGGTTCATGAGGTAGTCAGAGAACCATCCCATGACTTCCTGGAGAGAGACCCAGGTTGATCAAGGAGGTTTGGAGAAGAGAATGGTGGCCGGTATCAAAAGCCTTTGTGAGGTCTATGAAAATCGTACTCATGATGTGGCCTTTATCAGCATGTATGGATGTGTGATGTAAGTTCAAGCAGGGCAGTAGTTATGCTGTGCCTTTGCTGAAACCATGTTGTTGTTTGCAGAGAAGGTTATATTTATTGAGTTGCTCAGTGAGCTGATCAGAAACTATCTTCTTTAAGGCCTTGGAGAGGGAGGAAGTATGGAGATAGGGTAGTAATTGTTAGCAGAGGAGTGGTCCCCACCTTTAAATATGACGTGATAGATGCGGATTTCCACTTGGCAGGAATTTACCTAGACAGAGGGAGAGGTTTAAATGTGAGTGAGAGGAACAAGGACTTCCTTAAGGGTGAGTCAATAATTCTGAAATCAAGGGAGTCAGAGCTGAGGAGGCGTGGCTAAGGGCAGACATTGTATGGTTCTGCTGACTTAGGAGAGATACGGCACAGATAAAAGGGGAGCACCGGAGGGGGAAGGTGCTGCTAGGAGCTGGAGCATCATAGAAATTTGGGGAGAACATGACTAAGGTTAGAGAAGGCATCGCTGAAAACTGCGGCAATATGAGTGAGGCCTCTGGTCAAGGACCCGTTAGCCATGACTTGTGTGGAACTGGATTAGAGACCTTACTGCATATTTCCTTAATGTTGTTCCAGAACTTGCAGCCGGAGCCTCAAGACGAGGTTAGCGGATTTATAGTATTCTGCTTTGGCTTTGCTAATGGTCCACAAGACTTGTTCTGAGCCATTCTATACATATGCTCATCATGGGGACACCGGACTCATTGGAGAGCTGCCACAATGAGTTTCTAGTTCGCATTAAGGTCTTGAGCCGTTCAGTGAACCAAGGTACATGATTGCCTTTAACCATTCTTTTAGTGAAAGGTGCAAAGAGGTCGCATATATTATTGAAGGACAGGGTGAATAGGTCCAAGGCACCATCGGGTTTGTGGAGTTTGTAATGAAGGACCAGTCCGAGGCCCTGAGGTGAGCTTTTAATTGTGCCAGTTTACCAGGGCCAAGTTTACATTGCTCAATTAATTTGGGAGGAGATCTAGGAGTTTTACAGGACCAGGAACAGAGAACTGGTAAGTGGTCACTGAGTGCATTTGGTAGAATGGAGACATTAATGATCTTGTGTGGACCATTGGAGAAGATGAGGTCTAGCAGGAGGAAGATCCAGCGCGAGGGTCAAAATGGTGGGAAGTGACCAATTGAGTTAGGTCTTGGGCTGTATGATATCGATGAGAGGGATGGCGTCCTTACTTAGCCAATTGATATTAAAATCTCCAAGTACAATCAATTCCAAATGTAATGGTAGTGTCCAGATATGGCAATATAGCACGGAAGGCTTGTTTTTGATCCCTAGAGGAATGTATACCGTTGTAATATATAAAGGGTTTGGGCTCGTTGCAGTGACAATTTGACAGTGAGGGCCTGTGGGCATGCTCCCAGTTGAGGGGAGGGAGGTAGATCATGCAATATGTCCTTAGTGTAAAGGGCACAACCACCCCAATGCTTCCTTTCGATCAGCACTGTAGAGGGTAAACCTGGACAGGGATACCAAGAATAGGGGTCCAAGGTGAGCCAGGTTTCACACACAGCTATGACATCCAGTTGATGCTGTAGCACCCAGCTCTGGAAGGAATCCCACTTTTTAGAATGCTACAAATATTGAGGGAGGCAATACACAGTGCACCAGGGGTACGTTGTGGAGGCATCATGACTATTGGTGGTCCAGGATTAGGATGGACATTCCTGGCATGAGGAGGAGGAGGAGGAGAAGGAACCTTATGGTGGGTTCCAGAGCACTTCCTCTTATTATAGTGGGAGAGTTGGGTAGGTTGCATAGTGGGGAGAAGGTAGGAATGGGGAGAGCCTGAGTGTTAAGGAAGGCCTGGAGGAGGTGATGAAACTTTGAGTGGATAACAGTGACATATGCTGCAGTAGCTGGGTCTGACAGTGTCAAGAGGTGTAGCCAGAGTTGTACACCTAGGCAGGCATTCATAGAGAGTGACAGGAGTGTATGCTGTATGCACAGCCCCTTCCCAGGGTCATGGGGAGAGAGAAGCTATCCATATGTTCACAAGCTGCCACGAGTCCAGGCTGAGGCCAATTGCAGAGGAGGGAGGGGGAGGGGTTGAGGTACAACAAGGAGGGGACTAAGCTGAGGGAAACAAATGGCAAAGCAGCAGAAAATAGGAAGCATCCTAGCACCAAGTATGTAAAAGCTCAAGGGAGAACAGTAACACAAGACAGCTAGCAGTAGAACAGCCTCAGTGGCTGAACCATATAAGCTGCTAATGGAGATCTAGGCTGATTGGCTAATGCCGCCTATAAAGGGAGTGCTCACCAAGGGTGGTGGTGGGGTGGTGGGGAGCCAATGTTCTGCGTGCCGGTGGGGCAAAGCAGCAAAGTTCTTCACTGCTGCTTGCAGCTCAGCACACTCAGACGTACCGTAAGACAATTGGGGGTTGGGGATGGCGCCAGACAACCACTAGCCCCTCTGACCGCTGTTAATCTGTGGAGAGAGTAAGGAAAAGGTAAGAGATTTAAATAGTTGGAGTGGGAGAAACAGGGAGGGGCTTAAGAAGTGAGTGAGCACCTGAATTGGAGTAAATTATTGAGCTGAGTAAATGCTCGTTTGGGTTGCTCAACCTTTTTTTTTTTTTACTTAAATTCAATTGGTTTTTGATCCTGGCTAAACATTAAATCTGTAACATTGAATGAGCAGCACTAATGCAGCAGTGATCCGAGGGAGCCCAGCTTGAATACATTCCCATTGACAAATTAAATTACACTGCAGGTATGCACCAAGGAAATTCAACCACAAAGCCCATAATTAAACATAAGTACATTCTTAAGGCACCAGTCTATTGGCACCGGTAACACTGAAAGCTTCCTATGGTATCCAACAGCAGGAGACTATCTCCACACATACGCTGACAGTAAAATGGGCCAAGATTCAAATGAGAGTAGCAAAGTCCTTTACCGCTACTCAGCAGCTCAGCACACTCTGACGCACTTAAGACGATTCGGGTGGGGAAGGGTGCTGTACAACCACTAGACCTCTTGACCTCCGCTGTTAATCTTAAGACAATCGGGGTGGGGAGGGTGCCATACAACCACTAGCCCTCTCGACCTCAGCTGTTAATCTTAAGATGATCGGGTGGGAGGCACCATACAACCACTAGCCCCTCGACCTCCGCTGTTAATCTTAAAATGATTCGGGGTGGGGAGGCGCCTGACAAACACTAGCACTCTCAACCTCCGCTGTTAATCTTAAGACAATTCAGGGTGGGGAGGGTGCTGCATAACCACTAGCCTTCTTGACCTCCACTGTTAATCTTAAGACGATCTGGGTGGAGGTGGTGCCATACAACCACCAGCCCTCTTGACCTCTGCTGTTAATCTACGACGATTCTAGAGGTGGGGAAGGCACCGCACAACCACTAGCCCTCTCGACCTCTGCTGTTAATCTTAAGATGATCTGGGTGGGGAGGGTGTTGCACAACCACTAACCCTCTCGGCCTCCGCTGTTAGCCTTGAAAAGGCACACATGGTTTATGCACGAAATGTCAGCTGTAGCTGGGAGCACTTTTATACTTGCTGTATTTTTCTGTTTGCACATTAAAGAAAAATTAACTTTGATTACCAAGTGAGGTGATAATTATTTTCAAATATTTGGATGTAAGCTAAGTTGTTGTTACCACTGCCAGTGATGGAAACCCTGCAGTATGGTTAGAAGGTGGTCATGACCCCAGGAACCATCATGGACTCATGAAACCATTTTATGTGATACCACTATGCAATGTTCTATCACATATGAAACAGTTTTATTTATTCATTAAAAATCATGCTAGTTTTGCCTGCCGGTGGCGCTGAGGGTTGTGAGGTGCTGGGCGCCACACCTAGCTCCACGCTGGCAACCTGGGTTCAGGATCGGACTCGGGTCACTGGCGGGCGGCCGAGGGGAGTTAGACTTGAGCATCCCACGACAGCTCACCCTCCTGGAAGGTTAAGGCAACAAGCCCGGCCGACGGTCTGACTCTGCCGAGGCTCGGAGTACTGCAAGCCCTTAAGGTTAGGAGGAGGGCTGTCACGATACAGTGTGACGCTGGTGCTTTGTGCCTGATGTCAGGGTCCCACACTGTAAGGTGGTAGAAAAGTGGAAAATGCCCGCCATCGCCAGGAAGATGGAGCCCGGAGACGTGCCCCTCGATGTACCTTCACCGGCCCAATGGCCCTGGACCCACAAAAAGTTGGGATTGATGGGTAAGTGAGGTTTTGCCCCATCCCTGCTCGGGGGTAAACCAAGCTCCATGGGGTTCCAGAGGGTCATACGGGCAGGGTGGAAGGTAGAGGATGTCTACCTTGGAGGTCTCCTGAAGGGTCGGGGATGGCAGGCAGGGAAGGCTTAATAAACATAAATTGCAAAAAAAAAAAAAAATCATGCTAGTTTATAAATATTTTAATTCTATAAACTACAGAAACATAACCTATGTGATAGGATCTAATGAAATGTAACATCTCAGACTTCAAAATAGAAAGCAGGCATTTACTCTCTTTGGATTCCAAACAAGACACCGAGAATGACAAGCATAATTAAAGTTTATTGCTGTGTGCAAGGTATCTGTGCATGGCAACCCACTAGACAAAGGAGTGCCCACTAGTTCTTCTGTATTTAAATTGTTTTGTAGA
The DNA here is from genome assembly GCA_016271365.2 of Neoceratodus forsteri. Lineage (NCBI taxonomy): Eukaryota > Metazoa > Chordata > Ceratodontiformes > Ceratodontidae > Neoceratodus > Neoceratodus forsteri. The sequence continues at coordinate 853,814,906 of CM057459.1, read as the reverse complement.
CATTGGGTTACTGAATAAATCTCTAGTGCTTAGAATGGCCCTGTTTGTAAATGACTATGAGCCTGATTCTTGAAGGCCAATAGAAGGGCACAAGATGGGCTGATCCATGGTGCAAACAAACTATGGGTGCATCAGTGACCTATGCCCTATTCCAGAAAATAGAGAGTGCCTGCCAATGTCCCAAGTTGATGCAGCTGCAGGGGTTGCGTCAAACCTTTTGTCATACCTGAGGGGTGTGATGGAAGATCCTGGCACAATCCTAATGGAGCCACAAAGGTGGGGAGAGAATATGTCTGCATGGTCAGGTCCTGGGGCAGCGGGACCAGTATGGGTGCCATAGTGGGCAACGTGGGAATGGTGGCAGTGGCAGGGGTCAAAGGCAGAAGCAGGCAGAGGTGCCATGGTCAGTGGAACAGAGCCACTGGACCCAGCCATACTGAGGTAGGCACAGATGGACCCTGCCACTTGACCTCCAGGTGTCTACATCCTCACACCTGCCCCATAGGTGACACAGTCCCCAACATGCATCAGGTGCCATTGGCTGCAGGGTACAAGGCAGTCAGAGGACAGAAATGCCCCTAGGCACCATGATATTCCCCTGCTAAACACCCACTGCATGGAGTCTGGCTGATGTCCAAGCATGCTGTCGGGGACCGTGTCATCTATGAAGCAGGTGCCAGGGATGTTGTCTCCTGGGGGTTCAGTGCAGGGTCCATCCATACCTACCTCTGTGTGCCTGGACCCTGTGTCTCTGTTTCACAGGCCATGGCACCTCCACCAGGTGCCACCTCTGATCCCTGCCACTGCCATCATACCCTGTTACCCAATGGCACCCCACTGGTCCCTCTGCCCTGATCCTGACCATGCTGGTTCCTCCCTACACCTCCCTCTAAGGCAGTGGCACAGGGTCCTTAGACCAACTCACAGCTGGTCTAACTTCAGCTCCTCTTGGGACTGTAGCGGGGCTTCTAAAATCCCAAATAAGGGATGGTGCAGCCCCACCATGGTGCCAAGCCACTTGTAACCTGGCACGCTGGCACTTCTGCCACAAGGGTGGCATAGGGCAGCCTATGATGCAAGACATCCCAATTTTGATGCAGCCTGCATTCGAAAATCCGGACTGCTGCAAAATTTGGTGTAAGGGACCACTTGTTTTAAAGCCTTTTGAGCAGGCACCTGCACCAAATTTTTGTCTTTTTAAAATCGAGCCCTATATCTCAGATTTCAAAGGCTGGATTTTCAAATCAAATCTGTTCACCAGTATTTTCAAAGCAGACTGTTGTCTGCACTGTCAGACCATCTATTAGATGGACTAGCAGATTGATGCAAATGTGCAGCTTGCATCAAACAAAATGAGACGTGCTGTTGTTTTAAAAATGCACATTTTTGATGCATGCATGATTTTTGACACAAGCACCATTTTGTTCAGTGCCTGCACTATTTCATTTTACCAATGCTCCATTTTGTTTGATGCATGCACCATTTATTTCGTGTATGTAACATTTTGTTAAATGCCGGCCACTTTTTCACCATATGCACCATTTTGTTTAATGCATGCCCCATTTCTCTGACACATGCACCATTTTGTTTGATTCATACACCATTATGTTAATGCATATGCCAATGTTTTGATGCAAGCTGTCACAAATCATAGAGCCTGCTGCAAATACTAAGACCCTTTAAACACAGGGCTACAGAACTTTGCACAATTCGATGTTGCTGACAAAAGCAGAAACTGCATTTGCATCTGTATTTGCCCCTTTAAAATCCAGCATCCCCAAAGCATATTACTATTTTGTTTATTTAAGTTGACAAAACAGCACTTTTATTTGGATATATGTATGTATTTCCAATATTTTGTGATGTAAAATCAATCTTTCCAGTTTTTGACCAGTGACAAAAGATGTGCATGCCAAGTTATGATCCATGTCAAATTTTGACCAAGATATGTGTCACAGATACTAAGAGTTTAACATAAATGTTCCTACTCAACCTAACTACAATTGTAGTACTGTTGCACTGTACTAACCAAGTTAATCATTACTGAACTGAGGAGTAGCATACCAGTTCAGTTATTTCTTCACTCAAACAATTAATTTCATTATTTATTTATTTTGGTTTTACTTCACAAGAATACCACCTCAGTGTGAGATGTGTTCATCTGTATCCACACTCCTGTGGGATGGGACTGAAAATAAGGAAAACTGCCTTGTCTTCCATCCTGGTCAACACAAAATAAATTAATTTCTTTGAAATTACTCATACTGGGATAATAACCCCATAAGATGCAGAATCACATTTTTATGGTTGTCCCAGGGAGGACAGCAGCTGTCAGCAGGGTAACATAGTCCTGCAGGAATTGTTACACACAGGCTAAAATATACATAAGAAAACAAATAAGCTCTACAATTAAGTATGTCCAAACAGTAATCAAAACAAGCTAAGAAAGTAGGGTCACAGCAGACTAAGAGCATAAGCATCGTTATGCAATATGATCATGGTCAGTTATTTATTTATTTATTTATTTATTTATTTTTGTCTATTGTGATCTAGGATTGACATCTTTGAGCTAAAAGATCATCACATAGGTTCCATGTCAGGTGAGTACAATACAAACATTGGTAGATAGGATCACAATTGAATAAACTGTGCACATGCATAGTACGGGTAGGTATTAACATCAAAATACTGATCTTTAAACAGATTGTAGATATACATTAACATCAAAACTTAAGCAAAGAGTGATGTGGTAAAGAATGTCAAAAACCAAGACAAAGATATTAAGTGCTGAGGGAGACTTAGTCCAAAGTGCAGAGAATGGGCAGAAGAAGGTGAGCAGCCAAGAGGCCTTGTCTGAAGGGGAAACTAGAGGGAGGTAATAGTAGGGCAGGTAGGACCAGGTAGGCAGGACAGGATGGGAGCATGCAATGGGGAGGGTGAAGGTGGGGGTAGGGGAAGGAGGAGGAGGAGGAGAAGAGGGAAGAATGTGCATAGGCAGCATGGGGTGGCAGACAGGCGGAGGGAAACAGGGATGTGTATTAGAGTAGGCAGTCACAGTGGGACTAGAGCACTATTTGTTGCTTTAGGTTCTGTTTGAAGGCACCCAGCATTGGGAGGTTAGCAATGTTATCCTGAAGGGAGCTGGAACCAGTGGGGTACGGTAAGTGAAGGAACTTGTCCTTGAGAGGTGTGGCAATGGAAGGTAATGAAGAATTGGTGCTCCGACCTTCAAGTAGGCAAAGCTTGACGCAAGGTATGAGAAGTTGTTGAACCCCCTCGGAGGCAGCAGACCTAAGTAAATTATTTTTGTCTAAAGACATTGTTGGTATTTTAATCGGATGCTGAGATGGAGCCAGTTTGTCCTGACATATAGGTCACAGGAGTGAGTCGCCGAGGTGCACCTGTGATGAGCCAACAGGCTTTGTTTAGTGTTGTCTCTAAGATCTGTAGGGACGTGTCTGGCTGAACCATAGATGACCAGTCTGTAGTCCACTTGGGAAACCACTGAGCTGTGCACTGCAATACTTAGGGCTTCACATGTCAGTCTGTGTTTGTGCCTATGGAGCAATCCAATATGCGCATTGATAGCTTTGGAGATGTTGTCAATGTGGGGAGCATAGGAGAACATGTTGTCAGCTGTGATCCCTGGTATTTGAAGTGTTGAACAAGTTCCACTGGAGACCCCACATTGTTGCAGATTTTGAGAGGAAGTTTCTATGCTTACTTTGTGAGCAGCAGAACAACATAGTTTTATTTTTTTTGTAATTCATTATCAGTTTATGGTCATTGAACCATTTCTCAACACTGGAAAAGTCGAGTTGAAGCTGACACTCCAGAACACTTGGGTAGGAGCCACTGGAAAATACAAGCGTGTCATCTGCGTAAAGAAGAAGGCGACCCTGGCAGGCTAGAGGAGACTATTCAGAAATAAACTGAATAGGAGGGCCCCAGAATTGAGCCTTGTGGGATGCCAGAACAAACGGGTAGGCAGTCAGAAAGGACATTACTTATCCTCATTTGTTGTGAGCGTTATGCAAGTAGCTGCAGAACCATGTAATAGTGTCTGTGGAGATACCAAAGGCAGCAAGTTGATCTGCTAGGAGTTTACCAAATGGAAGACCTTGCTTAAGTTGATGTAAACTGCCCCAGCAAGATGGCCTTGGTCGAAGGATTTGTGGATATAACCTGTAAATTCAAGTGAAGCTGTAGTAGTACTGTGCCCCATCCTAAATCCATGCTGTTCAGGGCATTGAAGATGATATTTTTGCAGATTCTCAACTAGCTAGTCGGCAAAGATTTTCTAGAGCCTCGAGGCTCTCGAGTTAGTGGGATTCTGGACCAAAACAAATACAGGAGTTTATAAGGTGGCTGGAAAGATAGAATGTGAACACTTGAAAAATGGAAGCATTCCCCAGCTATAGAGGAGTTTGTTCCAGGTATCTGGGGCTGTAAATGCAAAGGCCTTTCTACCACATTCATGCTTAATCCTGAAATAGAGAAGGTAACCACTGCTGTTGAACAGAGTGAGTTGGCACTGCTTGACTGTGTGAGGGTGCGGGGAGATATTCAGGTACTTTTTCATGCACTCAGCTGTACAACATAGAAAGTCAGTGGTAATCATATCTGCTTGTGGCCTTTCTAGTTAACTTGGTCATACAACAGAAAATGATCAGTCACAGGAGAGGATGAACCTGCACACCTTTGTTGTACAAATAATCCATGGGCATCAGAGTGGTTTTGTTTTCACAGAAGTATATGATATCTCAAACATATATAGGAACATACAGTACAACGAAGCCAGCACAATATGAACATTAGGTCTATACAGTCTGCTTGAATTGCAGGGTCCTCAGCGTCAGCTAGTGACCCAGCCCCTGCCCAACCAGTCCTTCTTTTCCATCCACCTTCTTCTTGACCCTTATTGTTCTCTTTACGCTATCCCATCACCTCTTGAAGCTTCACCCAAGTTTTTAATGAAACCCACCTCCTCAGAAAGGCCATTCCAGCCTGCCGCAATGCTCTCTGTGAAAAATGCTTTGTAGCCTCTCTCCTAAACCTCCCCTTTATAACTGAGACTGTGTCCTCTTATGTTTTGATTTCCACAGCTTGAAGAGACCCTCCTTATTCACCATATTTATTCCTTTCAAATACTTGAAACACAGAAACATAGAATTTGATGGCAGATAAGGACCGCTTGGCCCACTTAGTCTGCCCATTTCTCTACCTAACGAATAAGCTGCAGATCCTAGTTAACCAGTAGCCTACTTCCTCCTGCCCCACTAGAATTGCCTTATGTCTGTCCCATGCATTCTTGAATTCTCACTATTTTTGACTCTATGACCTCCTCAGGAAGTCCATTCCATGAATCTATCACCTCTCCGTGAAGAAATACTTACTCACATTACCTCTGAGCTGTCCCCCTTTATTTTCAAATTGTGCCCTTTGTTCTTGCAAATCTCTTTTCTGAAAGATGCTACCATCTTGGACTTTGTTGATTCCCTTGAGATACTTGAACATTTCTATCATGTCCCCCTCTCCCTCCTTTCCTCAAGGCTATACATCTTAAGTTCCTTTAGTCTTTCTTCATATGTCTTCTGGTGCAGACCCTGCACCATTTTGGTTGCCCTCCTCTGGACAGCCTCCACCCTTCAGAACTGTACACAGTACTCAGATGTGGTTTTACCAACTGTCTGTACAGAGGGCCAAAAATGTCCTGTTTTCTACTGGTGATGCCTCTCCTTTGCATCCCAGTATCCTCCCAGCCCTCCTTACTGCCTTCTCACATTACTGGCCCAACTTTAGGTTGTTTGATATGACTACTCCCAGGTCCCTTTCCATTTTGTTGTTGTCAGTATCTCACCCCATTGTGTACTCTTCCCTGGGTTTTGTTTCCCAGGTGCATTACCTTGCACTTCTTTGCATTGAATCTAAGCTGCCATACATTTGACCACCCTCCAACCTTGCCAAGTCCTTTCATCCTTTCCACCCCACTTTGTGTATCAACCCTGTTGCAGATCTTGTGTCTTCTGCAAAGATACATACTTTCCCTTCCAGTCCCTCTGCAATGTCACTTATAATGACATTAAAAGGACTGGCCCCACAAGAACCCTGCACCTCACTAGTAACCCTCCCCTTTCTTCACTGTGGACTCCATTTACTATTATCCACTGTGTCCTGTTGTCCAGCCAGTGTTTACCCAGGCTACCACACTGGGACTCACTCCAGTACGGCTAATTTATATATTAATCTTTTGTGTGGGACTGTGTCAAATGCCTTGGTAAAGTCTAGGTAGACCGTGTCCGAGCCCCTCCTGGTCTACTACTTTGGTCACCAAGTCAAAGAAATCAATTAGATTTGCCTGACATGACCTTCCTGCTGTGAATCCATGCTGCCTTGGGTCCTGTGCCCCACTGGCCTCTAGGTACTCAACAATTCTTTCCTTCAGAAGTGATTCCATCATTTTCCCTACCACTGAGGTCTAACTGACAGGTCTGTTGTTTCCCGCCTCTGTCTTGCTCCCATTTTTTGTGAAGGGAATCACATCATCCTCTAGTCCTCAGGTAATACACCATCCTCCCATAATTTATTAAAAGGTAGCCAGTGGTGTTACTAGTTCTTCCTTAGTTGTTTTAGAATTCTGGGTGAAGCCCATCAGGCCCCATTGCTTTATCCACCTTCAGTTTTAAGAGTTCTTTCAGAACCCTTTCTTCTATGAAAGGACTAATATCAACCCCCCTATGCAGAGTGCTTCTATTGACTGATTAGGTATCTCCTCTGCTTTCCGTTGTGAATACTGAGCAGAAGTATTCATTCAGTATCCCTGCTTTTCACTGTCACTCTCTGTCCAGCCACCTTCCACTTTATTCAGCCTCAGTATCCCTGCCTTAGTCTTTCTTTGCTCCCAATCTACTTTCCAAAAGGTTATATCCCTTCTTAACTGAGTTGGCTATCTTTCCTTGGTTTGGGCCTTCTTATTCTGACTACCTTCCTGTTTCCTTCTTCTTTAACTGGTACAGTTCTCTGTCCTGCTCCTTCTGTGTTTCCTTATACTTCCTGAATGCTATCTTTTTCTCCTTACCTTTTCCTCCACTTCTTTGAGAACCATAGTGTTTTTTTTTTTGTTTTGATTTATTGTTTCACACAAGGCTTGTTGCCTCTGTGATGGCGGTTTGTTGTTTCCCCATTGTTGCTCCACCCCACCTTCTTACCTGTTTGCTAGTGCTTTTCTGAGGCACTTCCCATTTTGACATCCTCAGCCCTCCTGAAGTCTAGTACCTTCAGTTTTGTATGGCTTGACTCTACAGCTAAGTAGATCATGAACCACACTGTTTGGTGGTCACTTGTTCCCAGATGGCTATGAACTTCAATATCGGAGATCCTCTCATTCCCCATTTGAGAGTACCAGGTCTAAGATTTCTCCCTCCTGAGTGGATTCCAAAACTAGCTGTCTGAGGCATGCCACCTGTAGGGCATCGAGAATGGCCCTGCTCTTGGATGTGGCTGCAGCAAAGGTGCTCCAGTTAACATCTGGCATATTCAGGTCCCCCATCAACAATATCTCCCTTTCTCTGCCATCCCAAGGATGCTTTCTATCATTTCTGTCCATTTCCTCCCCGAGATGGTGGTCTGTATACAACCCCTGTGTGGATTGTGGTGCCATTTCAGTCTCCAGTGTGACTGACAGTGCCTCTCCTCCCTGTTTATCCTTTAGTTCTGTTGTTTCGATCCCTTCCCTTACATAGAGAGCTCCTCCTCTTCTCCCTCCCTGTCCCTCCTGTAGATTGTGTACTATGGTATGTTGACATCCCAGTCATGGTTCTCTGTGTGTCATGTTTCTGTGACTGCCATGATATCCAGGCATCCTCTTCCATTAAGACCACCATTTTGGGGAGCTTTTTACTTAGATTACGGGCATTGGTACTCATTTCCCTCCATTTTTATATGCGTTTTTTCTTTTGCCCCATCTCTGTCCTTATTGCCTTTGTTTTTCTCCATTTACCCTGCTGTTCTCCCTATTGACTGCTCTATCTTGGTGTTTACCTCACTAACTTCCCTGATTTTTTGGTGGGGGGCTAGGATTTCCCTTCTCCTTTTCAGTGCTACCTCTGGCTAGTTTAAATGCTTGCCAATGAAGCATTTAAACCTATCACCTAGGATCCTGGTTCCCCTCCTGGATATATGCAGATGAGCATACCTGTATAGGTCTGCATCCCTCCAGGTGGAGCCCAAGTCCCCAATGAAGTCAAATCCCTGAGCTCTGCACCAGTTTTTCAACTAGTCATTGAATCCCATGGTGCAGAGTACCCATTACATCCATGCCATATAGACAGGTAGCACCCAGGAAAGTTACCTGTGTGTGCTACTTGATCTATGTCCCTCCCCAACTCCACAACTCCTGCATTGATGGTCTCAGTCATGCACCCTCTCTGTCTTTCTTGCTCATCTCTCTAGGGAGTAAATATTCAAGGCCTCCTACCTCTTCTCCATCGTCCTACCCTGCTGGTTTCTGATCATCTTGGTAGCCCTCATCTGGACAGTCTCCAGCAGTTTTTGTCATTTTTAAGGTGTAGGCACCAGTACTATATGATGTACTCCAGGTGTGGCCTCACCAGTGACCTGCTCAAGGGCAGTAGCACCTTCTTCAACCCACAACTGTTCCCTCTGACAATGCAGACCAACATTTTATTTGCCTTAGTTGCCTCTTTTCTATGTTCATCATTTCTAGGTCCTTCCCTCCTTAGATGCAGTAACCTGGACCCCACCCACAGGCTGTACTCATTCCTTGGGTTCTTGGCACCAGTGTGCATAACCTTGTACTTCCTTGCACTAAAGGCAAGTTGCCAAATCATGAATCCACCTCACCAGCTTTCCAGATCTTCCCTTAGGTCTTGTACACCTTCTGCTGTGTCCATCTTCCCTCAGACCTTGGTGTCATCCACAAATGGGCACATTTTGCCTTTAATGCCATCCTCAATATCATTGAAGAAGATATTGAAAAGCACCAGTCTGAACATCAAGCCTGTGAGACCTTACTGGTGACCTCCCTGGTGCTAAAGAGCTCAACACCCACCACCACATCTTGGATCCTATCCTTCAGCCAGTTTTCCACCCACACAGTAAATGTCTAACCAGTCCCTATATCTGTCAATATCAGTCAAGCAAAGGGAGCAGAGTTGGAGACTACCTGCTTCTTGCATCAACACTAAAGCAGTGTTTACATCTGTAGAGAAAGTTAAGTCTGACAGTTGTTAAGATGAGATCAACATGCCTTCTGTATGTAATTGATTCATCAAGCCAGATTCCTAGATATTTGAATGTGTTGACTTGTTCAATAGTGTTGCCATCTGATGTTATAACTGCATGTTGATCAGTTGAATGAGTTAACAAGTTCAGAGATCCAAACACCAGAGACGTATTTTTTGTTGCATTAAGGATCAGTCAGGTGTTGACAAACCAGGAAGAGATTGCATTGAAATCAGGTTGGAGTACTGACTTAACCTCAGACATTGTTGAGATGGTCTGCTGTTACAGCAGTGGCACTAAAGCCTGTGACATCAGTGATCAGAGTTTTGGAGTGAACCTATGGTGTCATCTGAATACATATGTAGATGACACCTTCTGCTGTGCTTCTGGAGGTCATTAGCAAAAATTAAAAAATGGAGAATGGCAGAGTGCCAAGGACTGGCCTGTAAGAACCTCAAGATTTAAGACAGCAACGTCTGAACCATACCTTGTATGGGCACTTGCATGGTTACTCAAGCATTTTTGAAACCATTTGATAGATGGTTGACTGACATTAAAGTATGGAGCTTGAGAAGGAGTACTGCAAGATCCACCAAGTTGAAAGCATTGGAGATGTTCACAGCGATTGCCCCACTGAGAAGTCAATATCCATAGGTATGCAGAGATCACTGGTTACATTATGCAATGTTGATATGGTGGAATGCCCTTCCTGAAGCCAGATTGCATGGGAGACACTAATGGGCAGACTGAGTTGCTCAGTCAGCAGTGAGTGAAAGCACTTTTCAAGAACCCTGTAGAGGGTAGAAATACTGCAGTGGGTCTGTGTCGATTCAGACCCTGTTTAGTCCCACCTTGTGGAGGAGGCACAACTCTAGCACATTTCCAGTCAGTAGGTATCTTAAAGAGAGACAAGGAGATGTTTAACAACATGGCAACTAGGATATAGATATGAAGTGCTGCAAATCAGAAAGTCTTCAGGACATGGGAGTTTTATGTTATTAAATATATAGACAGCATACTGCAAAGTGTGTGAATTATAAATGGTGTTTATGACTAACACATAGGCAGATTTGTGAGTGCTTACTATGTGTTTTAGCCAAATAAGAAATTGACAGTTTGCAAACATAAAGTGATTTGTAAGAGTGTGTAATGGCATGCCAGGAGCACCTGCTAATGAGAGGTGTAGACATGAATATAAGCCTCCAAGCCATTATGGATACCCCAATAAATTCACAAAATGCTTACTAGCACTTATTAAGTTACATAATACTGAAAATATTTTGAACTGTTAGCAAATCACTGTAGAAACTTAGAAAGCACAATCGGTGCCTATAAAAAAAAAAACTACAGGTTGATATCATGGCATATTCAACAGTGGAAGTAAGGATTTCTGTATCATTCAATGTTGTCAATTGGAATTACATCCAACATGGGTATATATGCACTCCAACTAGGGGTCACTGGTACAGCTTTAAGAATGGTGCAGCAGCATGGAATGCAGGAAGTGTAAGAGTTAAAATTGCTCCTTTCAGACAGTCTTGTACCAGTGAGCCATGGCAAGCAACACTTCTGAATAGCTTCTCACCTGACTGGGATCTAGGTAACTTTATGTTTTTCTTGCCTAAGTAAAGTAAGTAACTCTAGCAGGTAGTGGCTAACTGACCATCAGGCAGCCTACTTTAATTCAATCATTCCTTCTTTTAATGAAAAGGGAGTGTTTAATGTGTAAACATACCTCCTATTATTGTTTCTCTTAGAAGGTCTGGAGAGATTTTAGGTAGAAACTTTTTTTTGGTTGTAAGCTTAATATGCTGCAGGCCCCTTTTCAATAGTCTTCTGGCTTGTGCCCCCAGGTAAGTGAAACATATTTTTCTTCTCAGAATGAAAAGCTGTCACCATGAATATGGAACTAAATAACAAAAAACATTTAATGAAAATTTGTATAACCACAATATCATGCATTTTCAGCACACGGTAAATATTTATTGCAGTTCATGATTTGTTTTATTAATTTGTATTTATTTAAAATGTTGGTAACCGGAAAGGCACGCTAGAGCAGAGCTTGTTTCCAGGTGCAATCTGGGGACAAAGGTACAAATACAACAAAGGGATGATGCAAACAGAATACAAAGTAAGGCAATGTACAATGCAAGTAAATATACATTTGAAATAGATGAAAACAACAGGAAATAATTTAACTATAAATATAATAAGGTGCTCAGGTAGAAGTTTTTAGTTGAGAGGGTCAGCAAAGGATGCACATGAGGGCACAACACTAGGCAGGAGGTGGAAAAGAGTGAGAAAGAGAGGAGTAGAGATGTGAAAGAGAAAAAGGAAGAACTAGAGCAGGAAGCAGTCACAGGATATTAAAGGGGGGGCTAAGAAGGTGTTTTAGTGACAGAAAGAAGGTGGTGAGATGGGTATGAGAGGGAGGTTGTTCCAAAGTGAAGGAAGTCTGTAAGAGAATGTACTTTCCCCATAGATGCATGCACACCTGGGAGTGCTGAAGGAGCGGGTGCAATTTGTATGCTAAATTGTAGAGGGAGGGAGTGGCCAGATTAAGGAGAGAGAGAGAAGACAGAAGAGTCCTAAACCAGTAATTAGCAATGAGGGAGGAGCAGTGAGACAACTGTCTTTGTAAGAGGGAGGAGGGATAGGACAGAGTAGAGGTCACAGCAGTGTGTCAGGTGTGGGAGATTTGAGGTAAAATGACAGAAAGTGTTAAAAAGATGTCAAGTTTGGAGAGCGAGGCGACAGGAGCTGCACTAAAGACAACATCAGCATAGTCAAAAGTAGGGAGTATCCATTTTATCCGCAAGTCACGCCTGAAAGGAAGGAGAAACAAGTCTTTTGATGGTAAAGTAGCCCCAGTTTAGGGGTGTAGTTGGAGTGAATGGCAGACATATGGGATTTGAAGTCAAGTGAGGCATCAAAGCCTTACACTGAGGTATTTGTAGGTCAGGACATTATCAAGAGGAATGCAGGATGAGGTTGAAAAACTGGAAGGGAGGGATCCTATCCAATTTCTGCTTGGCTACTTTTTTGGTGTTCAGTTTTAAGCAGTTGTCTTTGAACCAGTTGGTTACAGTAGGAAATCTTGTTGAAGGGGCTTTGGAAAGCTTGGATGGATGGACCTGGTAGGAAGAGGATGGTGTTGTCTGCATACATATGGATCTTAGCATGGGAACAGACAGAAGGAAGGTCATTAGTAAACAAGAAGAAAAGAACAGGGTCAAGGATCGATCCCTGAGGGACACCTGCAAGGATAGGGATGGAGGGAGATAAGACATTACATTTTACTGACTGGGACTGGACTGATAGGTAGGAACCAAACCAGGAGACAGCAGCAGGGAAAAGGCTGATATTGTTAAGTTTGTTAAGTAAAAAGAATATGACACTGAGTCAAAGGCCTTGGCCAGATCAACTAAAAATAGCCAATGTGATTTGTCTTTGATCCATCGCAGTGTATATGGCGTCAGTGGAATTGGAGTAGAGAAGTGGTGGTTGAGTGAAGTTTCCTGAATCCTGATTGTACCAGGAAGAGAGACCATGAAGCAGAAAGGAAGTTGTTTAAATGTGAGAGAACTAGGATTCTTGTACCTTGCAAGTGTGGGGGAGGAGGGATATAGAGCAGTAATTCCCTGAATAGTAGGACCCCTGCCTTATGTGGGGAGCACCATAGCAGACTTCCAGATTAAGGGGACAGTGGAGGAGGAAAGAGATAGATTGAGGAGGTACATGAGAGGAGTCAAAATAGATGGAGCGGAGATTTTGAGGAGTCTAAGATGTTGGCCATTGGGACTGGATTTAGCTGGGTTTAAGGATAATAAGGTACTAAGTACTTCAGAAGGGAAATCAGAGGCAGCTGATAAACAGAGGACTTGTTGAGGGCAGGGGAAGGCAGGAGAGAAAGGGGGTCTTGGGAGAGGCACAGGTTGTGAAGAAAATATTTGGGGAATCACCAACTGAGAAGGGGTCAGATACTAGGGAACCTGAAACAGAAAGGGTTGGTGTAGGGGGTTCAGAGGTGGGGAGCAGGGCGATTGGATGTCCTTCCAGAAGGAGGATGAGAGGTGTTAGATGTGTGCAAATGTGATCTGAAGTAGTCAGGTTTTGAATACTGAATCTTCTTTGTGCAGTCATTGTGGAGGGGCTCAGTATTTATACAAGTCGGCAGGGTTGTTTGATGTTTTAAAGTGATGCCATGCAAGGTCACAAGTTTTGCACAGGGACAGGATGTTAGAGGAGATCCAGGGACTCTGGTGTCGTTAACCCTAATTGATTTTGGGGAGGCGAGCATCCAAAATCTTTAAGAAGATAGATGTGAAATGGGAGAGGTCCACATCAACAGAGGGAGAGGACAGGACTGGTGTCCAGTTTGTTGACGCCACGTCATGCCATAGTTTAACAGAATTGAGTGATTTGAGGGATCAATATTATATTGAATATATTTTGGGGGTTTGGTGGAGGGCGATGTTCCTGACACAGTTGGTAGAGCGATTACTTAGTGCACTGGGAGTATGCCTTCAGAGCTGATTCAGTGAGAGTTGTTAGACAGCACCCAGTCAAACAAAGAATTAAACTGGAAGCGAGGGTTGGGACGGTGGGCTCATTGATCAGCTGGGACAGATTTAATGATTCTATTTGGAGACATAAGTTTTGAGACGGGAGAGTGTCATCTGAGGTTAAAGTGACCAAGTAGGATTAATTCATCAGTAGAGGCATGGGTAGTGATGGAGGTAATACAAGTGACTAGGGAGGGTGGAGGGAGTTTTGGGAGACATACAAAACTCCAACATAAAGTGGATTGAAGGAAGGAAAGAGCTTAGCTAAAAGCAGCTTGTGTGAATGAGGGATTGCTTTAGATGGGTGATAGTAGATGAGGTGGTTTCAGGAATAAATGGCAACCCCTCCTCCTCTTTTTCATTGTCTTGATGGTGGAGGTTGAAGTCAAGGAGGGCAAGCTGGTTGTCTGGGATAAGTGAAGACAACAATATTTCAGACATAGATAGATAGAATGTCCGGTGGAGTGCTGAGTAATCCAGACTTTTAAATCATCCAGTTTAGGAAGGAGACTATCAATCTCTGGAAGGACAGGCAAAGAGGCGGTGCTGGTGGGGCCAGGTTTAGCTCAACATCATCAGATAGAAGTAGAAGAACAATGAGAAGATGATTATGGGAGGAATGACGTTGTTTTTTATTCAGAAGCCCTGGGTGAGGGTGTTTGGGGATTAAGGGCAAGAAACGATGGATGGCTTGTTTTAAAGAAAGAGCTATTAAGCAGCTCAGGATGTATTAATAGCATTTGGAAAGGGAAGGATAAAGGAGGAGAAATGAGGGCATGGGGAGAGGGAAGGAAGTAGGAAGAAATGACATAGAGTGGGCAGGGTAGACCAGGGGCAGTTGAGACTGATGGGGCTGAAGTGGGGGAGACAGAAAGAGAAACATGACTAGGAGGGGGATACTAGACTACAGAAGTAAGTCATGAGATAACTAAGAAGATCAGAATGTGTCAACAGTGCCAACTAGTGGCCCAACGATATAAGATGCAAGTGACAAATTATGAAGATTAGTATAAGCTCTATGTCCCTGATCACATGACATGGAGCATCTATAAATCATATGCCAGCCAAAGGTGGGTGGTGGAGGTGGATGGGGCAACACACCCACCTACAAACTTACTTCCCAGTCAGTTAGCAGTAGCGATCCAGTAGACAGGAAAGGACCCACCTATCACTGTAATTCCAGTCAAATTAGGCAGGAGGGCAGAGCAATAGTGCATTTAATAGAGAATGGAAGTGGGTGGGTGGGCCAAACCACTACATAGCCAAGACAAGAAGCAGCTCCTAAGAAGCTAGTTCAAATTACAGAGATCAAATTTAGGACAAGCATCAACCCTAAGAAGCTGGTACAAATTAAGGACTAAATTCAGCTGTCCTGGCGTGAGTGCGCTAGAAAAAGGTGCCAAGTTCTTAAGGGAGCTCGTCCCATACCTTTACTGCAGCAGGCTGGCTCCACTGGGGAATTCGGCAGCAATCACAAGGGCTGGGAAGGCTAAAGCCATAACCACGCCTCTAGACCCTGTAAAAGAATGTGACAAAAGAAATTAATCTCTGCAGATAAGTAAGATTGCACCAATGGCTGAAGGGAGAGGGGAAGGAAAGGGTTTCAGCACTCATAGTAGGAGAGGACAGAGAACCAAGAATTACAGAGGGAGAGCACTAAAACTGGGAGACATTATGGAAAAAAGTAGGAGAGACAGAAGATTAATGAAGTTGGAAAAAGCAGTGCAGAAATAACTACCAAAACAACTTAATAAAAGTAGCCAAAGTCACAGAAACTCCTAAGAAGCTAATACAAATAACAGAGACTTAATTCAGGACAAGCAGCAACTCCTAAGGAGCTGGTACAAATTAAGGGGATTAAATTCAGCTGTCAGGGTGAGTGCACCAGAAAAGTCACCAAGTTCAGAAGGGAGCTCATCTCATACCTTCACTACAGCAGGCTGCCTCCACTGGGGAGTTTGGCAGTGATCACAGCGAGGGGCTGGAGATGGTTAAAGATATGACTAGCCTTCATACCATTCACTGCAGCAGGCTGGCTCCACTTTGGAATTCAGTGGTGATCACAGCAAGGTTGGGGAGGGCTAAAGCCATAACCAGCCCTCAGACCTCTTCACCGCACCAGGCTGGCTCCAGTGGGGAATTGCTGGCGATCACAGTGAGGGGGCTAGGAGGGCTAAAGCCTAAACCAGCCCCTCACACCCTTCATTTCAGCAGGCTGACTCCACTGGGGAATTTGGTGGTGATCACAGTGAGGGGTTGGGGAGGTGAAAGCTATAAACCAGCCTCACACCCTCCACTGCAGCAGGCTGGCTCCACTGGGGAATTTGGTGGCGATCACAGTGAGGGGATAGGGAGGGCTAAAGCCATTAACTAGCCCTTAGACCCTGTAAAAGAATGATGATTAGCTGGCCCTGTGGTGCTGAGGGATGACCGCTGGACGCCTCACCTCGCGACAAGCTGGCAACCTGGGTTCTGGAATGAGCTTGAGTTGTCAGAGGTCAGCAGTGAGGGGAGGGCAGAGCTGGATTGAGCTGCCGACAGGTAGGTTCTCCTTTCCGGGTGGTGATGCGGCCCCTCAGCCAATGGTGACCCTTAGTGGAGGCTAGAGTGGCAGGGGCATAGAGGGGCTGGGCGATAGGCCATGGTGGTGGGGAAAGGGTTTTAACCAGGGCTATAGGCACATGCACTCCTCCGTGAGCATGCAATCCTACTCCTGGGGCTCCTGGGTGAAAACCAGGGCAGAAAACACCAGTAGCAGCAGGATGGTAACTAACTCCTGCAGGCTCCGCCTGGGCCGGGTACAACATAAGGCCAGCTAGTCCGGGACGGGCTGGGGGTCAGTTGGATGGGGTGACTGACCAGAGGAGAATAAATAAGAGTTAAAAAAAAAAGAATGATGATAAATTATAACTGACTGGAAATAATAACAATAATAACATTTACCAATCTGGTTTTGAACCTTGTTATAGCACTTCATATAAGGAAGGCAAAAGCTATGTTTAAATCAAGCTGTGCTGGCATTTTAGCACCTGCTGACTACTTTACAGATATGCTACAGAAATCACAATTATGGAGAAACTTTGTGGCTAATACCATACTCAGTACTGGCATAGGAACCTTACCACAAATGCCACTTTCTCACTGTTTTGCAACCCCCCCACACACACACACTACTGTATAACAAATTCATTTTGGTGGGTATATACAATCATAAATATCTGTTAAGAATGGAAATCACCTAGGAAATTAAACGTAGCTGTTCTTAACACCAAACGTACTGCAGTTAGAAGCAACTGGAGGTGCATCACACAGTTAAACAATCCATCTTTAGAGCCTGAATGCCTTGCAAGTTTGTTAATATGTTCCGAAATGATAGCTAGACGGCACTGAAAGGAAGTAAACACTAAAGTCTTGAACAAGTACCAGATATAATGTTTCTTTTACAGTATGCATTTGTTTAAGAAGGTAATTGTATCACAGGTTACAGTGTCTCTGCACGCTAAATAAAGGCACTAAGTGTCAGGAATATGAGGAATGTATTTTATGTTTTCAAGCAGCATTGATTTAGTTCTGGCTATTTTATAGACATAAACATGTACCAGTGTTTACTTCCACCCCATCCTCTCATATGGAAATACTTATGTTGGTCCAACTAAAATATGTCATGTGTTTTCTTCTTCTTTACTACATAATTGTCTTACACAAACTTCTCTTGAAAAGCTGTACAAAAGTGAAATTTCAAGATAGCCAGCTAAACCATAATAAAAATTGGTGATTAAGATTGAGTCATGTCTTGCTTTCTCTGCACTGCAAGGTTAATATTTTCTGAAACAGAGAATGTAACTGTATTTAGGATTTCCTAGTAAAGCCAATGTTTTTAATTAAAAGAAAAAATACAACAGGTGCAATATTGTGATAACACCAATACAGAGACATCTCAGCCATATGTATTGAGCATGTTATTCACAGGAAGAGAGGGTTGGTAATACAAAGATTGAAAATATTTTTGAAAAGGCTAGACCTTGTTTAGAGGTTTTAAACACAAAGTAAATTTTGTGTTTCAGACATGAGAAAACCCACCACCACCACCATTTTGGTTTCCCTGGGCCAAAAGTGGCCAGTTGGGAGGGGAGGGATGGAGGAAGGGAAGAGATTGGAGTTTCCGTTAATGTATACTGCTGTTTCAACAGTAATAAGTCTTATTTTGTCTTAAACAGGATTAGAAATAATTCTGAAATATTTTCAGTAAATAAAGTTTATAACCATGTTGGTTCCAGAAAACCATAACTTTTGGATAATGTTTTTTTATTATTGCACAAGCAAAATGTAAATATTATGGCACAAGAGCTTTCATGTCTGTGCAGACCACAGTATCTCCTATACGTCTTTATTAATACTGTACTCACACTTAAGGAATAAGCTTCAAGAGGAGGCTTTAGAAACAGTGAGGCCCAGATATTCAGAAATGTGCCAAAGCTAAGTGCAAGTCTGGTGCAGTGCAAACGATGCGCTCATGGTGCAACAGGAACCATATTCAGAGGTTACGAGGCCAAACTGCACCAGTACAACCTGGCTGAATATGGCAGAGTTGAGCCATGGTGCAAACAAAAAGAGATGCTCCAGCGCAACTGTGGGAGCAGAGCAGCAGAGAAACAGAGGAGGGCTCGGCACAGAGAACAGACACAGGACAGAGCCAGGAAGCACAGTGACAACCCACAGAGGCCGCCACCAGCAGGGCACAGCAGGGTGCCCACAGGCACCCAGACACCTGACCCCAGAACACAACAGTGGCAGAGAAAGCAGGCAACAAGAGATGCCAACAGCCAATGGAGAGCCACCAAGGAGCCCCTGCAGGCTGCTGGCTGTGCCCACCTACCCAGACCATAGCAGGTCACACCCAGGACCATGCAGCCAAGGACACACATGCCACACAGGCACACAGGAAGCCCACACAGTAGGCACAGAATGTGCTGAGTGGCAGGTAACATGGCAGACCACATGGGACAGGATGCACAATGCCAAGCAGGGGCTCCAACACAGCATGCAGACAGCACCTGACCAATGACCATGGCTGTGTGCCACCACCACACACAAAACCACCACACACCCCAAAAACCAGCCCAAGGGCACCCCAAGGCACAACCACCGACCCAGGGATGGACACCACCACAGTGGGATATGCCACAGCACACAGCAGTGAACTATGGAAGCACAACACACACCCCTGCACATGCACACCACATGGACAAACAGTGGACACTGCAGCATGGATCCTCATACCACCTGCAAAGCAGACACAGACACACACAGGTAAGCCAGAAAATATATATTTGAGTGGAACTATATACAATAACAAGGGCTGGGAAAGGATAGGTAAAGCAAGGGAAGAGGACAGGGAACAGGGACTGTACAGTGAGGGGGGAACTGAAGGGAGGTACAGAAGGGAAATAGGGATAAACAGGGTCAAACTAATGGCAGCCCCATCCGGCCACTCTGGCATGCTGATGCTGCCTCCGTTCCACCACTAGCATCCATCTGACCTGGACAACCACTTCCACAATCATGGAGGCAACCAGAAGGGTCTGGTGCAGCAGTCCAGACAACATGGATCATGGTGGTCTTTGCCACCAGACACCTATAACAAGGGTCAGGACAGGTGATCATTGCAATGTCCCAGGAACCATGCCCACCCACAGTGCGCAATGGGCAGCAGGAACACAAACCTCTGAGGCCGTAATGGCCACCCGCTGGGGTGGACCAACACCAGTCAGCAACTTGGTGCATCATGACATTGCACAGAGGTGGTCCTTGCTGCACAATGGCCACATGACTGCACAATGACAGTCACATGGCCAGTGCACCGGCAGCACCACAGCAACAACAGTGGCAACCGGGCGCATGCCCACCCCACCAACAGCCAGCACACGTATCCAATAAACACACCACACTGGCATGCACTACATGCAGGTGACACATACAGCTGCCATGGTACATGGCACAGGTGGCCATGTCCACACCCACTCCCTCCGCCACCCCCCATGCACAGTGTGAAGGACCATGACAGTGCCTACCAGTCCTTTGTGGTCCTGCTGGGCTGGTCCTGCCCAGCACATCCTGCTGCACTTCTGCAGCCTGGGCCCTTTCATGGTCCTCAGGTCCTGGGAATGGAAAGAAGACAAGTTCGCGATCAGGAACTGACCACAGCAGCTGCCCCCACCCACACCCCTGTGCACAGGGTGTGCCTCTGCCCGACACAACCTACCCAGCTGCATCACAACACAAGCAGAAGCTGGCAATGCCACCCCTGATGTGCACAATGACAGTGTATCCCTCTGCAGGGCATGGCAGGCAGCCAAGCCAACACCAGAGTACAGCACCAGGGCAGACATGCAACATGGGATGACTTACCTGACTGTGGCATGGCCCCTCACCTGGCACATGCCTGTAGCCTCCTCAGGCACTCTGGATCTCACCACATGAGGTCCCTATAGTGGTGATAACATTGTTCCCCATTTCTGGGCACCCCTGTCCTGTGCTCCAGGCTGTTGGTGATGTCTTCACACACGGTGTCCCTGGCCTGCTGCAGGTGCCCTGCCCAAAGAACAGAGGGTGTGTGTCTCCATGCAGGTCACTAAGTTGGCCAAATTGACAGGTGACCAGTTCTTGGCTCTCCTTCTTTTGCCTGTGCCATGTTCAACTGAACACATTTGGCGGTGAAAATGGAAGCAGGAGGTGCATGTGCCCACACCATGCACCCGCTGCATGAGGTGCAGGACCATGCGCAGTGCATGCACATCACAAAATGCCAGAGAAGCATGGAATGGGTGTGGTTATGTGGGGCCACAAGGTCAGAGTTCCAATCCAGGGGTCAGGGTTGACCAGCATTGTGCACTTTTATGATAGGGCACAGCACCCCATGCGAGGCCATGCACTTAGCTGGCCCATCACAACATGCACAAGGCCACTGCATCATGCTGTCTGCACATGGTGTGAGATTGATGCCATGATGCTGTGATGTAAATGCGCACTGTAGGCCTGCGCACACTGCATGTGTGCACATTGTTCTGTTGCGACTTGCTCCAGTGCAATATTGTGATGTTCAGACACCACATGCAAATGAGCTCATCAGCCAATGCTTGGCACAGTGGGTGCATTAGCATGTCATTACTGTTGCGCCCAACCTCATTTGCATGTATTGCACCATATAAGCACCACGGAACAGCACAGGTCATGGACCGGTATTGCAACCTTGATAGGTAGTTGTGCATGCTGCTGCAGCTCATTGGGACCCAACAGCACTGCATGGTGGGATGGACCAGGAAGATGCTGCCACTGTCACACTGTACTGTCCATGTCCATAGGCAGCAACATGTCAGCACATGAGTAGGGTGAGGAGCGGGGCCTGTGGGAAGCGGAGGCCCAACTTCACAAAGGCCGAGACTGATGCTCTGTTTGAGGCCTACCTGAACAGGGAACTCATGTTGAGTGGTGCCACAGACACACCACAGGCCAGGGCTGGTGCATGGGTGGAGGTGGCAGCTACATCAACCAGCATGGCATCTACCAGCGGTCGGTGAAGGAGTACTAGAAAAGGTGGGAATGGACAAGTGGTGGATAAAGGAGAAGGTGGCAGCCATCCAGGAATCCCATACCACCACCGGAGGAGGCTCATGGATGCACCCACACTGACAGGCAGGAGGAGGTGGTGGCAGCTACCATATGCCGCACCAGGATGGAGGGTGTGCCTGGAGGAGGATTCCAGATGGGTGGCAGCCCATCACTACATGGTAAGTCTGCCTGCCATGCATGGCCGGTGGCATAGAGGGTGCGTACATGGGCATGCTGGTGTGCATGTGATTGGCAGGCATTCATGAGCATGTGTATGTATCCACGCATGCTATGCCATAGTACACATGCAGCGGCAGTGTACGGGGGCACATGGGCATTGCATCATGCCTTTCTTTTTCTTGCTGCACCAGCATACCTCCATGCGGATGATGTGGCGCCAGCAGTGGCAGCAACTATGGACACTGGTATGGCCCAGAGGACCAGCCATCCACCTCCACCAGCATCTGGAGGCTCAACAGGCTGCAGCTCACCATCACATTGCAGGTGGATGTCCTGACCTGGGGTCGGACAAGGCCCTGGATGTGTTCCTGCAGGATGCCAGCCTTGGTGTCCTATGCACAGAGACACAGATTGGGGTGGGGTCCAACTCCAATGATGATATCACACTGATACTGGGCAGCATAGACAATGTTGTGCATGAGATGCCTCTGCTTGCCTCTCGACACGGCAGCAGCATGACCAAGTGCTCTGCCAGTGGCAGAACAGCTGCCTGCCACCACTGCTGGTGCAGTGGTGTGAGCTGCCCCAGCTGTGCCCTGCGGTGGTGGTGGTGGTGTGGCTGCACAGGCACTGGGTGGCATACAGTGGGAAGATGGGCAACAGCAGCAGGCTGAGGGTACCACGAGGCAGCCAGACACAGGGTCTGCTGCCGGTGCATCTGCTGTGCCCATTCCCCTGCAGACCCCACTGTGCAGTGTCCACCAGAGAAGGGTCTGTGCAGTGGCTGGTCACCACAAGAGGATTGGCATCCCACCCGGACCCCCAGTGCACCTCCGCAGACAGAGCACACCATCTGCTGCAGGTGTCTACTCAGCAACAGGTGCTGCTTGCCACTGGGGTGCGTGAACTGCATGCAGAGGTGTGCCAGTTAGCTGAGCAGCAGGAGAAAGGCACTGTGCTGATCCTGGCAGGGATGCAGTGCATGCAGGAGGCCACGACTGCAACCTTGGATCACATTGCCACTGCAATCACAGATGACTTTTGCGCTGTTGACTGCCACAGGGCATGGCCATGCACAGGTGACCCCCCACAGTGTGCTGTCCACCCCATGAACCGTCGCAAGGTGACCCCAACACAGTCGATGCCAGGCTCTTTTGCAGGCATCCCAGACACACCTGGGCTGGCCTGTTTGGGTGCTCTGCACCCATCCCATGTGGACACAGTGGTGGTCCCATGGTTCCCCCATGGCTGATGCACAATCTGTGGCTGCTGATCGGCCCCAGCCGGCTGTCCATGGCCATGGTGGCCATGGTTCTGTGCAGCAGCCCTGATGTGTGGGCCGCCTGACAGCTGTCTGCCACTGCTGCTCTGTGTGCACATGGGTGTGTGTGTGCCTTCCTCTAGTGTCGCAACTGTATGTCATGCCGCATATTGCCTGTGTGCATGTTTGCCTGGCCACTGGATTGTGGCATGGTGTGATGAGGGAAGGCTAGCACCAGTTGCACCTGTGCACCACTGCAATGCATCTGAGCCATACCACAAACCAATGCCTTGATGTGTGCGTGTGTGTGTGTGTGTGTGTGTGTGTGTGTGTTGCTGTGTGTGGTTGTATGTCACTGACTCCCTACCCCTATCTCATGCCTCTGTGTGTGTATGCCCATCGCCATGCATGCCCCTGCATGTGTGTGTACCTGTTTGTGTGGCCCATGCATGTATCCACACCACCTACCTGTGTGCATGATAGTGCTCCTGTGCGATGGTGTCCTAGTGACAATGCACCTGCTGGAGCAGCCAGGGTCCCTCCACCCAGGGGTGGCTGTCCACCACCCTCTGGCCCATTGCCTCCATCATCCCCACTAATGTCACCCTCATCAGCCTTGACACTATCCCACGGTCAATGGCCATGTTGTGCAGTATGCAGCAGGCCAGGAATAGGCCACAGGCTTTCAAGGATGTACTGTAGGGCACCGCCTGACCTGTCTAGGCAAAAGAACTGTGCTTTCAGAATGCCAAAGACACGCTTTGATGATGTTGTGGGTGCTGGTGTGTGCCTCGTTGTACTGTTCCTCTGCTGGGGATGACAGGCACTGGTAGGAGGTGAGCAGTCAGGGCCTCAGTGGATAGCTGTCACCTGTGTGAAGACTGACATGGTTAGCCCTCTGCTATTCTATGATGTGCCCTTGCCTGAGCCTGGCACCCACACCACCCTGCACACCCTGCACATCCCCATCCCCAGGTCTGCTCTGCCCATCGCCCATTGCCTGTGCCATACTCACCCACTAGGTGGCCCGTGGGGATGTCCCCATGTTCAAATCTGTGGCACAGCACAGAGCTGTGCCAGATGAACTTGTCATGTGCACTCCCAGGGTTTGTGGCGCAGACACTGGTGATGCACCCTGTGGCATCACACACCACCTGGCAGTTGATACTCGAGCTCCCCTCTGATTGATGTATGCCACATCCTTGGGGCCAGGTGGCATGTGGATGGCCACATGGGTGCAGTCAATGTCCCTAGTCATGCCAGGCATATGTGCCACCCTGTGGAAGTCCTGCATGGTTGCTGTATGCTCTGCCTGTGTGCTGGGGAAATGGATGAATTCTGAAGCACGTGGCAGCGGGCATTGAGGAACTGTGTGAGGAGGCCAGATGTGGCCGACTGGGTGATGTCTGTGGTATCCTTTGTTCATCTATGGAAGGTGCCTGTGGCAAGCAGGCACATGACGGTGGTCACCTCGTCTCCACGGACATGGTGTGGCTCCGTGTGGTGGGTGCCTGCATCTCTCACTGCACAGCTCACAGAGCTGCCTCAGAATGTTTTATTCAGGTGGTACTGGCCCACAATCTCATTGTCACTGTAGTTCTCAAAGGTGATGAGGGCACGGTACCACCTGTATCAGGTATACCACCACGGCCCTTCCTTGGCCACGCTGTTCTTCTCCTGCCCTCTCACACCCCTCATTATGACCTCCATCATGAAGGGTGCACTGTCCATGGCCCTTGCTGTCCACTGTCCCCTGGGCAGTTGGCTGCTGGTTGTGTGCCACTTTGGTTTACTGCTTGTCTGTGTGTGTGTGTGTGTGTGTTTTCTCTCTCTCTCTCTCTGACCATCTCTCCTTTCTAATGCCACCTCTGTCCCTTTTCCTCTGTTTGTGGGCTTTGGTCTGTCGGTCTGTCTGTCTGTGTTCTCTCTCTCTCTCTCTCTCTATCTCTCTCTCTCTCTCACTCCCTCTCATTCACACCCCTGGTGCAGGTGCTGTGTTTGCGCCCTGAATTTGTATAGCAACATCGCCTGCTCAGAGCAACTTCGATTTGCTCCACATTTGCGCTCATGGTTTCACTGTTGAATATGCCACTGCACTGGATATTTGTGGAACACCCCTGCTCTTGCACATGCATTCATTATAGTTGTACATTGGTGCAATGGATTTTGAGCTGCACACTGTCTCCTGCTGAATATGACTCTTACACATCAAGACTTGGCGCCAGTGCAACTCAGTTGCGCCATGTGCAATAACTCTGAATATCTGGGCTTGAGTGTATTATAGCTACCATTAAAACTGTGTTACATATCTTTAAATTTGAAAAATATGACTGAATGCAAGATTTGAACACGCAATGGGAGGGCACAGTTATAAGTTGGTGTTTAAAATATTATTGAATCAACTGCAATGAGAGCAAGGGTTAAACTGATGGATCCTTGGTTTGAATGTTTTCCTGCAGGTTCTCTCTTCCTATGTCTTAATTTTAAATTTTGCACTTGAAAAGGAACAATGTGCAATACTAAAATGAGTCCAAGTCTTAGATTAATTTCTTTATTTAATCAGATAAGAAGAGAAAAATTGAGAATCAGTTCACATTTGCAATAGTGACCTGACCTAGATAATGATGTTCTTACTGCAGTGCAATCTGCATACCTTGAATCTGTAATAAACCCTGCTGGTTAGATATCCCACTGAGAATGCAATGCGTTATTTATCTGATTAAGGAGTTTTGCAAGAGTTTTGAGTTTTGTTAAAACCTACAAAGTGCTGGTCTTCCTTTTAACAGCCAAGGAAATGACTCAAGGAAATTAGTTATATGGTAACTTGTCATGCTTCCTCAAGCAGAACTGAAATTCTAAAACACTGCATATATAAAACCACTTTGTAGCCTTTAAAGAGTCAGTAAATATGTGTTAGTACTTTAATTAACACTGTTATTCCAGAGAACAAAATATGAGATCTAGAGAAATGAGAGTCTGGAAAGATCATTGCTTATACTGTGCTGTTGAATGAGAAGCAGCAACTACAGTATGAGAATAGCCACATCTGAGATTCAGTAGAACAAAATAGCACAGGAGTCAAGAAAATGGCAAAGCATACTTTAGATAAGTAGGAAAAGAAAAAAGACTAAGGAGGACATTGAAAATCTGACAAAGGACGAGACATGGCTGAATGATGATACTTATTAAGCTAATCTGCTAAATGAAAACCTCACCTCAATAATCACTGAGGAAAATGAGGAACCTCTCCCAAATATAAGAGATGCAGCGAATTTTAATTCCACGGCGAAGTGAGCATAAAGTGGGCACTTGGCGTTGCCACTCCGCCACACAGAGTGGGCAATGCATTGCTCACTCTGCCTTGTCATTACCACTTTGCATTAAGGCGAATGGCAATGCAAAGTAAGGCAAAGTCATTGTTTTAATGAACTTCGAGTTCCTCATTATGATTCTAACTGATCCACTTGGTGTTTTAGATTTGGCAGCCCTCACACATCACATGGCTACAGTACTGTATGTCACATGCTCTTTAGCTAGCCGGGAAGGAAGTGAGTCATACAACCAGACACTTTCACTTTCTCCTGTGCAGACAGAGAGAGAGAGTGTGTTTTTGACTGCAGATACTTTGAGATCAGAGCGAGGAGGAGGAGATTTAATCTTTGATTTAGACCCAACAGCTTTTTAAAAGCTACATTTTTGTCATTTACGATTTTTTTTACTTACTTTGTTCTTCTGTAAATTTTATTTTTCATACCTTTATAAGTAGTTAGTTGTTTGTCTGTGTGACTATGTGTGTGTTGTGTGACAGTGTGAGTAGTGATTGCTCAGACTGATGGAGCTCAGTAGGAGAGATGGAACAGGGTGAGGGAATGTCTGGGGTGGGGCAGCTCTGGGAGAGCGTGGTAGTGGTAAGCATCGCACGTGCACATGCGTGGGGATGAGCTCTCATTCCTGTTGGACCGCTTGAAACTTGTGAGTGTTCCCTCCAGAGCAGGACCAGCACCACCTCCTGTCTTGACTCTGAGGCAGTTGAACCACCATCACCACCACCACCAAGTCCAGCACCAAGTTCTCTAGATCAGGAAGTACTTGTTCCCCGGCCCAGGTGTGGATCCCATCCCTGTTCAGCACCGTGACCAGCTGGCTGCCAGTTCATCTGGCCCGGTTTTTGACTGTGTTGGGGGACAGCAGCATGGTCAAGTGCCGCCTATGTGAGGTAAAGTTGCACCGTGGCCACCAGGGGACTCACCTGGGACTCAAAGCACACCATATGCTCAATCACCACCAGTTAGAGTGGCAGGCTGCCACAGAACAGACCATGCCTGCACCTGCTGGCCATTCTGTGGCAGAGGTGCAGCTGTGCATGGCAACATTCCTAAGAAGAGGAGGGCCACAGCAGCACCTGCTGCTCCACCAGCACCCCCCACCACCAGCAGGTCAGCCTGTAGACATGTGGACCCCAGAGAACTGTGCGTAATACAGGCTGACTTGGCAGTTCTCTGGAGTGCTGTCAAGGACAACAACGAGAGGTGAGTTCTGTGGAGCAATGGCTGGATCACATAGAGGGACATCAGTTGCGATTATGTCCATGCTGGAACTGCTGCTGGATCAATGTGGATCCCACGTTAGTTTTTTTTTCAACACACCATGTGCTCCCGCACCTTCCTTGCTGTGTTATAAAATGTATTTCTCCACCATCCTGACCCTTGTAAGTAATTATGCCCTTTTGTTGTCGGCCCGTATGTGTGACAGTTTGTATTTTGAGCAGTGCAAGTATACTGTGCTAAACTGCATGTGTGCAGTCAGTCTTCTTTCTAGTGTGTGTATGTACTGCAGACACTGTCCAACTCCCTGACTTAAAACACTCATTAATGAGTACAATGGTGAGATGGTGAAGCATGGAGAGATACTACAAAACAGGCTTACAATACATCCAAGTAACTAGTAAAAATTAATGTTATGATTCATGACATGATTGTAAATCATGATTTGTGACTGCATTTGTGACCGTGATGATGAAGAAACATGAATACCTATGGCTGTACTTCCCGGCCCTAATGAGGTGTGGCACAAAACTCCCCAACTTAAAAACACCACTAATGAGTACAATGGTGGGTGGTGAAACATGGAGAGATACTACAAAACAGACTTACAATACATCCATGCAACTATTAAAAAATGAATGTTGTGATTCATGACGTGATCGCAAATTGTGATTTGTGACTGTGATGATGAAGAACGTGATTTGTATCATGAGTGACTCGTGATGGTGGTCCTGACTTAAAAAGCATATTAATCAGTACAATATTCATGCAGAATTATGCATGACACCTGTCCAGTACTCAAGGGAAGCCAAAGAAACAACTGTGACTTAAGTTAGAGATGGAGATTGGGCCCTAAAGAGATGCAAATGCACAGACAGATTAAGATTGTGCTGTGCACTGAAGAGATGCAGATGCAAAGGCACGACACCTAACCAGTGCTCAGCATCAGAAATTCAAATCTGAAAAGGATACCTTGCCGCTTGGGGCAGGTCATGGGAGGGGGCAGTGTACTGCACTGCTGCAGTAACAGTCACTAGTACTAGTACCAGTAAAGATACCACAAAGAAGTACAAAATGACACAGTTGCAGTGGATAGCAGGTTCACATTGCTGAAATTATGTGGCACAATAGAAGGTATCTAATTTGATGACATGTCACACACATACTCACACACACACTAAGTATTGCATAGCAAATTGAAAACTTAGTAATATAACCACATATTTTAAACAAACTAAATTATGCACTGCTGCACCACAACAATCAGCAAAAAATGGCAAGAATAATTGAAAATATTATTGTGTGTACATTAACACAGTTATGCAAGAAAACATCACCAAAACAGAAAGCACTGTCTTTTTCTGCAAGTTAATCTACCTACACCACAGATACGCCTCCCCCAAAGCACCCTTCCACTGTCTCTCAGTACACAGACTGAATGTTGTACATTAACATTCAAAATCCACACACAAACAAAAAACTCTTGATGATATGAGCACAGAAGGGTTTCCTATAATCGATGAACTAAAGTTTCAGCAAAACACTTATTCAAAAAGGCTTTTTAACAGCTTTTGAAGGTATGAATTGCAGAGAGCTCTCAAAGCAGATTGTCTCCTAAGCTTCCTACACACACCACTCAATTGAGGCTGTGCAGAACAATCTAGAGCCCATGTGACCTGAAATCCCATGAATCACT
This sequence comes from Neoceratodus forsteri, assembly GCA_016271365.2. Classification (NCBI taxonomy): domain Eukaryota; kingdom Metazoa; phylum Chordata; order Ceratodontiformes; family Ceratodontidae; genus Neoceratodus; species Neoceratodus forsteri. The sequence goes on along the minus strand of CM057459.1, from coordinate 853,785,809 downwards.
GTAAAATTCACCTTTGGAGCTTTAAAACAAAGGCAAGTGAGGCAGTACATTGTTTTCAATTCACCCACCGTTGTGAGCTATATGAGAAACTCTGCTGGCTCTCACCAGCTAGATACCTTGATTTTGGTTTGGGATGCCTCTCTGGGAAAGTGATCAGAACTAGCACTCCAGGGCTGGCCTGGCTTCTGCCTAGCTGAATCCCACCCCTACCAAGTTAGGTTCTCACATCAGGGATGCTCAAAGTCCCTCCTACCTGGACCCTCATGGGGATCGGGACTTTGCCATAAATGTGGCAGACTCTGGAATTCGCTGCCTGTGGATATCCGAGCTGCTCCCTCCTATCTGAGTTTTTGAAATTCCTGTGGGCTTCAAAACTAGCATCAGAGTGTGACTGCCCCAAACCTCTCTAGAGTAAAGTGTCAAATTGTCTCCATTGAATTCCTGGAGATATTTTCCCCACTGTATCAATGACTTCTGACTACTCCTGCCTAAAAGCCTTGGGCATTTTTACACCCATTATTGCTTCACAGTCATATGCTAGCCATGACATATTGCACCTTGGTCACTTGGTAGAAACTTGTACTACCGAGTGTTTCTGTTTCTGTCTAACATGTGCATATTTAGAAAAATGTGATGAGCTGTATATACCTGTCCGTGATCCAACTAGCCTAGGGGTGTATACGACAATGTTATAAGTTATATTATGACCAATCCAGTCCTTGAGCTATGCTCCACTCCTATGTATGATGACCGTATATATGTCAGTTGAACTAGCTAGTCTAGAGTGTATAATCTGAAGTGTACTTACTACTGTATGTTTCCCTAGTGTCAAATGATGTATTTCCACATGTTTGTTTACTGAGACAAAAACTGTACTCTCTTTGCCATGTCTCCTTGACTGTTGTTCCTCATGTTGTACTCTCCCAGGTCATTCCTGAAAATAGGCATAATACTTGTCTAGTGTACTTACCTGGTAAACAAAAGCTAAATAAATAAATACTTTGCCTTAAAATTAGTGGAGTAGTGATTTGGGAGGCGGAGTAATGCAAAGTCATTGTTTTCAATGGACTTTGCGTTGCTCTCTTGATCCTCCTTCACTCCATGAATCACTTCGAGGAGCAAATTGGGGCCACTTCTTCCATCTCCACTCCCAAAGTGTTCAGTCAAACTGGCAGTAGGGGTAGGTGCAGCAGTAGGAGCTGAGCATCAACCGGACCACTGGAGACAGAGTGCTCAACAGGTTCAGGGAACTGAAAATAAACAAAGCACCAAGTCCAGATGGCTTCCACCATTGGATTCTTAGGGTGGTATAAATGGCTTTAGCACTGGATCTTCTGGCAGACCTATTTACTGCAAATAGTCCTTGTCAACAGTAATGGTCCTGAGAGTTGGAATAAGGTAGTTGTAATTCCTTCACAAATGGAAGGAACAAGGTGGATGCTGAAAACCAAGGCTGTTGAGTCTGACTTCTGTTGTGAGGAAATGCTCAGAACTGCCAATAAGTAGTGGATGGTGGAGTTCTCTAGAAGAACATATGAGCATACAGTCTAACCAGCATCAGAAGGTCTTTTTGTCTTACAAATCTGCTTGATTGCAGAGCTACTGCTCTAAACATTACAATGGGCCCACCCAGATTCCCTGACAACCTTGACCCACCCTTCACCCTATCCCATGTCTTCTTTATCCCCTTCAGTGTTGATTACCTTAGATGGGGCTCATTCCTCACTGCCACCACCTGCTCTTCAAATAAGTGTCTCCTGACTTTCTTATGAATATATAATGTGTCAGCAGAAACAGACCACCAAGGTCAATCAATAGTTTTCAGCTGCCCCAACTCCTCCCTTTGTCATCCCACTGCCACCCCCACCCTCACTCTCCCTGTTCCCTGTCCCATGCCCTTTTGAATCTGTTCACAGATTTACATGATGCCACCCATTCTGGTAGGGCATTCCATTTTGCTAACACCTCTCTGTGAAATAGAGTCTCCTTATTTCCTTCCTAAATCTTCCCCTCCATTCTTAGCCAGTGCCCCTGGTGACCCTCCCTCCTTAACTTAAAGACCCCATCTGCCCCATCCTTACTGATTCCCTGAGATACTTGAATGTCTCTATCATGTCCCCATCCCTTCTATCCTCCAGGGTGTACATATTGAGGTCTCCCAGCCTGCTGTCATAGTCTCTCCCCCATTCCACATATCATCCTTGTTGCCCTCTCTTCACCCTCCAGCAGCCTGATATCATGCTTTAGGTATGACCTCCAAAACTGCACACAATACTCTAAGTGCGGCCTTACCAGCAATCTGTAGAGGCAAGATCACCTCACTTTGCCTGGACGAAAACCCCTCGCTATGCACCCCAGCATTTTGTTTGCTTTGCAGCTTTTGTCCTGCACTGGCAATGTTGTTCTTGGTCCCTGTTATCATTACCCCAAGGTCTTTCTCCTTCTCAGTGATCCCCAGCTTAACCCCCGAGCCAGTATTCGCTCCTTGGGTTCTTCACTCCAAACTGCATAACCTTACACTTCTTTGCATTGAACCCCAGCTGCCACCCTCCGACCACTCCCCTAGCTTGCTTAGGTCCCCTGCAGCTTCTTCCATGCTACTTTCCATCCACCACTGCTCCAGTTTTGGTGTCTTCAGCAAACAGACTTACCTTTCTCACCACCCCATGTCCAGTGTCTTATATAAAGATCCCAAACAATACTGGCCCCAACACAGAGTCCTGTGGCACCCCATTTATCACTGGCCTTTGGAGTTGAGAGCTCCCTCTCACCACCACCCGTTGCAGCCTCCCACTCAGCCAACTTGCAATCCAGTGCATCCTTCTTGCCCCTACTCCCACATCAGTTAGCTCCCCAAGCCGCCCATGAGGCACTGAATCGAAAGCCTTGCTGAAGTCCAAGTAAAGAACATCCACCGCATGACCCTTATTCAGTTCACCTGTCACCCAGTCATAATATTGTATCAGATTGGTTTGACAAGACTTCTCTGAAACAAACCCATGTTGCCTCACATCCTGGAGGCCATTGTCCTCCAGGATGCGACCCAGTCTTTCCTTTAGTATCGTTTCCATGAGTTTGCACACTATGGATGTGAGACTTACTGGACAATAATTACCCAGTTCATCCGTTGGCCTGCTCTTGTGTAATGGCAGTACATATGCCATTCTGCAGTCCAGTAGCACATCCCAACTCCAGTGAAGTGCTGCATAGATCCGCCAGTGGCTCTGCCAACACCTCCGCCATCTCCCTCAGTACCCTGGTGTGGATACCATCCGGCCCTGGTGCCTTGTCTACCTTCAGTGCCCTCAGTCCCTCTAGGACTCTAATTGCCTCAATTCTTCTATCTGTCGCCTCCTCTCCTCTCCTCTTGTCCCCACTCTCCTAGCTCCATGCTGGTAGCAGGCCCCCTTTTCTTCCGAGAACACGAACAAAAGTATTTATTCAATGATTCTGCCTGCTCCTCCCCTTTCTATCCACTTCCACCCTTTTAATCCTCACTATTGTTTCCTTGCACTTTCTTTTCTCCTGATGTTTCTGAATATTCTCCCCGTTAATTCCCTGTGCTAGTCTCAGCTCCCTCTGGGCACTGGCTTCTCTCACTTTTCTGTTAACCTCCCGGACCATCTTGCATATTCCTCCTGGCCACTTCCTTTACTGTCCTCCAAAACCTCTGGTGAGCCACTCGCTTTGCCCTCCCACCTCCACAACCTCGCAGTTCAACCAGCATGGTTTTCTTGCTCTGCTTCTCTTACTCTGTGCCTTGGTGAGGGCTTCTGTTGCATCTGTAACCCCGTTTAATAATATCCCATTTCGGCTCCAAGTCCATCTCATGCCTTATGCCCTCCAGTTTCTCTTTAAGTACTTCCTGCATCCTCCCAAAGTTCATCCCCTGAAGTTTACCACCCAGTAACTGATTTCTCTGGCTCCCACACATCGTGATATTAAACCACACTGTTTGGTGATTGCTGTTGCTAGTGGGTCATCTACCTTTATTTCCTCACTGCCTCCCATTTGACAATACCAGATTTAAAATGTTGATCCTGATTCTCAGGTAGAGACTCCAGTATTGCATGTTGTACTCCAGATGAGGTTGTACCAGGGATCTGTACAGTTGCAGGATAACCTCTTTCCTTCAATTAAAACACGGAACCCAATACACAGCCTCCCCAGTGGAATGTCATTCTTCTTGAATCTTCACCCCATTTGTTAGTAACAGTGCTGCCTTGTATTTTTGTCATCACTACAATGGAAAAGGTTCCTGATGTTCAACATGTTTATACATTTCAAGTTCTTGAATGTTTCAGTCACGCCACCTTCTCCTTTTATCCTTGAGTGAGTACAGATTGACTTGTCACAGACTATCCTCATGCCCTGTCATTCTGTCCCTGAACCATCTTTGTTTCCTTCCTCTCCACTCCCTCAGGCTAGTTGGTATTAATTCTTGGGTAGAGACTCCAGTATTGCATGTTGTACTCAGATGAGGTTGCACCAGGGATTTGTACAGTTGCAGGATAACCTCTTCTCTTCTGTTAAAGCACGGAACCCAATACACAGCCTCCCCAATGGCATGTTGTTCAAATATTACACTTTGCTTTCTGCGCTAAATGCCTACTAGCTTATTTTATCCCAAAAGAAGGAGTGGGATCCATTAGTGTTCAGATCAGAGCTCTGAAGTGATGTCAGCCCAGCCACCCGACGTCAAGGTGGCGATCCTTCAGCTGGGTCGTTGTTCCAAAAACACAACTGCTTGTGTTGGTCTTTATTAAGTAAGGTGCACCACCTAACTGTATTACTTTAAATAAGGTGCAGTTACCCAGCCAGTGTGCTGATCATTGGTGGGAGACAATCATACATATCCCAGACATTTTCATGTTGTATTTATTTTACAATTTGGACCAGGAAAGACACATTATGTCAAAGATTGTTTCCAGGTGCATACTGGAAACACAGGGAAGTTAAGTGACTTGCTTATGGTCACACAGTATGCAAGTGGTGGCTATGGGATTCAACCTCAGTTCTCCAGGTTCACAGCGCAGTACTCTTAACCACTTTGCTATACTGCGTAACCAATTAAAACAATTAAACAAACCCAGAAATAGCAGCTCAACTCTTGCTCAGTTGCAAACTTGAAATTGTTTCTCTCATTAGGTGCAACTGGTTATGGCACAAATCAGTTAAAACAAAGAACACAGTGCACACCTCACCCCTTAAGGCAAATCATTCAAATATTACAATTTGCTTTCTGCTTCAAATGGCTACTCAATTACTTTGTCCCAAAGAGAGTGGAGGTCTCTTTGTGTTCAGTTCGAGCTCTGATAAGTCTCATCCACCCATCCAACAAATATCAGGGTGGGCCAATCATCAGCTGGGTGCCTATTCTAAAATGTAATTGCTGAGTTGACTCTTTAAATAAGGTGCACTGCCAAATTGACTTACTTTAAATAAGGGTAGTTCCCAATCATTTTTCTGGTGATTGATTGGGAGCCAGTTAATGAGACAGCCGTACATCTCCGAAACATTTAAAAACCCACAGCCTTTGCTCATTTACAATTTTCAATTGCTTTTCTCATTAGGGATGCAACTAGTTATGGCACAGATCAGTTAAAACAAACAAACCAGTGCAACCCCCCAGCAAACTATTCAGATATTACAATTTGCTTTCTGCTTCAAATGGCTCATAATTACTTTATTCCAAAGGGACTGGTAGTCTCTTGGGCCCACATTTCAAAGGATAATGCACAAAAGTAGAGATGCCCTCCCATCACAATAAATACACGGAAGCACAATATTCAAGGCAGAGATGCATGACGCCTCTGATGTGCCATCATGCAGCTATATATATGCAGCCCATGTAAAGGGGCATCTCATGAATGTGCCACATATTCCTATATTCAGCCAAAATGTTCATCACATATGCCGTGCATCTCAGAAATGAGCCACCTAAAGTTAGGCATGGAAAAGCATGTCTTAATCGGCCAGCCACCCTCAGGGCAGGCCACAGAACTGCAGGCCAGCCATCCAGAAACAGCCCTGGGAGGTGCATCAGGACATGCTCCAAGCAACCACACACAGCTGTCATGCCAGGATGGATGAACTATGAGCCACAGGTGCTGTGTCACCATCGAACCATCCAGGAGCAACCCCTCACCGCACCCTGGATATAGACAACCAGCAGCCACATACCTGTTGTTGTCAGGTGCCCCCTAGGCACACCAGCAGGGTGGGCAGCCACCCTGCAGCACATGCAACAGGGGCAATGACTAGCACCCATGTGGTTTGGAGGGTCACCCAGTGGTGGCATGCACCCAGAGTGATGTCCATGGCAACTGTGCCCCTGTAGCCTGGTAGAACTAGTGCCCACATGGCATGGGCAAGAGACTGACCTGTGGCACATACCCACAGTGGTACATCATAGGTGCACACAGGTGGGACCCACTCACCCGGGTACCTGGTCACTGACTACACACTGCCATCCCTTTGCAGTACCAACTAGGTAACCACCATACAGAGGATGGGGCACTGCAGGTGATTATATGCAGCATACAGAGCTGGTGTATCACATGCATGTGGTATCCCAAGCAGCCTGTGTCACCCTGTGTTCCCCATTGCATGTCCAGGTGACCCTTGTAACCACTATTCAGGTGGGCCCCTGTTCCCCTGTCTGACCCTATAAATGGCTATGGGGTGTAGCACTGGACCTAGGCCACAGCAGTCCGCCCACCCACACAGAAACATCTCAGCACACTTGCCTGCTAGGCTGCAGTTCCTCCTGTTCACCTTGTGGGTTGGTGGGGTAGCCCCATAAGCTGGAACTGAGCATGCCTGGGTATGCAAATGACCTGCATACATTCCAGTAATGAGCTCCAGCATGTGAGGATTGGGCTTGAATGTGCAATGAGACCATTTGCATATCCTGGCTGAATATTGCATTATTGCACCATGCCCATCTCACCTGCCTCAGTGCATTTCACTATGTCCCTGCCTGTGGTGTGCTGTTCCACCTACCTGAGATGTGCCATACATCTTTAGTTGCACGATCGTGCATGTTCAGGATATTCAGTCAGACATGCACAATTGCATCCTAGGGCACATCTACTGAATATACCAATTTTTGTGCTGGCGCATCTCAGATGCACAGTGCTGGCATTTGTGTGATTTTGCAGGGGACTTTTGAATATGGAGGCCTTAGTGTCCAATTCAGAGCTCTGATGTGAAACTTCAGCACAGCCACCAGACATCAGGGTGGATCATGCATCATCAGGTTCCCTATTCTAAATGCAAATGCTCGAGTTGGCTCCTTTTAAATAAGGTGTACTGCCTAACTGACTTACTTTAAATAAGGAGCAGTTCCCAGCCAATGTGCTGGTGATTGGTGAAAAGCTAACTAATGGAGATAGCCATGCATCTCTTAAACATTAATGAAACCCAGAATTAGCACCATTGCTCATTCCCAAACTTTGAATTACTCTTCTCATTAGGGGTGCAACTGGTGCACTTTAAAGTCTGGTAGCTAGTCTGAAACTCGATGAGAAGTGGGAAGACTTCAGAATCGCATGTAGTTATTAGGTCAGGAAGCAGGGAAATCTTGTAACACAGCATTAGTTGTATAATTTCCTGCTGCAAGACAGTCTCACTGTGTTTAAAATATTTAACCTAAAAGCACTCTAACAACAGCACTGTGCTATGCATAAATAAACATAGCATATAAAAATATCCTATGCAACCCACAACTGAATGGTTTAGTTTGTAAAGGAAAAATATGTTGAGTACACTAATGTTTCAACAAAAGATTTCTACATCCTAGATGTTAAAACAGGGTTTACAGTATGTCTGGACAATATGTCGTGCAAAACATTAAAAGAGGTATTTTTCTAGAATTTTGTTAATGATTTGCTCAAAGAATAAAGTTATATATAAAAGATAAAGGAGACTATCCATTCAAAGACTACGGCTGCATAGAGTTTACATCATTTTCTTTTTAACAGCTGTTTAATAACTCTAAAGACTGCCCAGTCAAGAATGGTCACATTGGTTTACTGTACACCTTATCATATTTTTAAACCTCTATTAAAATTGAGAAGGGTATTTTGTTGGCTTCCGCTAAGAGTTTTGCATTTCATAATTTTTTTTGAGTGGTCTTTCACATTTCAAGAACAGGGTGATGGTTGGGTGGGGGTCAGTGTGGAGAGTAGGCAAATCAAAGGAATGACTGTGAGTGTGAATGTCAGAATTATGGTGCGTGGCTAGGGATAGGCTGGTTGCTTCTTAACATTCAAGTACCAGTTGTTGGTTTACGGAGTATGATGCCCAAAGAGCCCACATACATCTCCCACTTACACTGGCTACCAGCACACATTCCAGTTTTTTCCTTATTATTACCTACAGTCTCATCAAATGCACTAAAAGTGTACATCCAGTACATTCTCTCTATTCTAACTGTCTGTTCCAGTCACCCCACTATTCAGTTCTGGGATCTCCCTATCCTCCAAAATCTGGTGGATGTCACTGAATGCCCTGCTTCATTAAAGTGTCTGGCAGCTGGGCATTCTCTATGCCTATTCCTTATAACATTTTGTGCTCTGTAATCCTTGTTTTATGGCTTTTTTTTGTCTCCCCACCTACCCCCTTCAGACCAATTGTCCCAAAGACCTGCACCATTTCTCAGTTCACTTGCTGATCCCAACTACATATTGCAGCCACCACAGGGTAACCCGATGTTATCCTTCCATCAGGTGAATCCTCATCTTCCGAGGAGAAGGGGCCTGGTGGCCTGAGACATTGGCCCTAGGTGCTGCTGTGGTTGGGTCAGATGTAGCAGAGTCCCGAGGAGGCACAGATCTGGGGAGGCCGTCATCCTGGTGGGTGGAGACACCATGTTCTCATTTTTCCTCCTGCTTTTCCCCATTTGCGCTGCATCTGTGCTTCCCTGGTCTCCACTAGGGAGCGGTGCAAACAATGCCTTCCCTCAGCTCACCCCAGGAGATGAGCAGTCTTCTGGACACTCAATCCATCTCCTACCCCTGCTGTGACCCTCCAGCGCCCGAGTCCGCTCCTGAACCCAGGCCGGTGTGACGCTTTATGGCTTTGATTGTTTTGCCCGCATGATGACATGAGCATGGACATGTGATTATATACACTACATATGAACATATGAAGAAGCCAGCAGAAGAAGGCCATTTGGTCCATCAAGTTTGCTCATATTGCAGGGTCCACAGCTTGAGCTAATGTCTTGACCTCCCTCCCACTCCTCCCATCCTCCCTATCCATGATCTTTACTTCCCCTATGCCTATTAAAGCTTCCAACTGTCTTCAGTGAGATGACCTCTTTCAGCAGTGTATTACAAGTGTCCACCACCCTCCCTATGAAGACATGCTTCCTGACCTCCCACCTAAACCTCCCACCCTCCAGCTTAAGACTGTGCCCCTAGTTTATGGTTACCACTCAGCCTAAAGAGACTTCCTTATCAACCTTATTTATCCCTTCAGGTACTTGAAGGTCCCAATCATGTCCCCTCTCTCTCCTGTCTTTCAGGGAGTACATGCTCAGTACCTTTAACCTCTCCTCGTATGCCTTACCCTGCTGACCCACTATCATGTTTGTAGCCCTCTTCTGGACCTTCTCCAGCAGGTTAATGGTGTTAATGGTTAAAGGTTAAATGGTGTGAATAACAATTGATTGCTGTCCTGATATTAAAACTTCTGTCCCCACTTGGATATTTAAACTCTTTCTTTCTCAAAGTGTTACTAAACCGTGCACAAGTGCACATCTGCCAGATAGTGTCATGTCTGGGCTAGATGGGCCTTAACGGAGCAGAGAGTTTTGTTCTCAGTGGTGCTCAGTGTGCACCATTCTATCCTTGTTGGTTGTAACCCTTTTAGAGGTGATTATCGGAGACTGCTGAAACTCTGAAACAGGAGGGCTCTGTAAGAATTCATAGTGCTTATTTAAAACTTTTTAGTGTCTGCTGTTCATTCTGAGAATTCTAGTGCCAAACTAGCCTGTTGTGTTTTTCTGTCCCTCTGTTACTTTTGCCTTGTTTTAGGTCCCTTTCTTTGCTTCTTTAATAACTTTTGGGACTGTTGTACTGTATCCTCTCTGCAAAAATCTGTTTGCCATGTTTTACAATTTTTCCTCCTTTATCACATGTTCAGTACAGTTTCTGCAGACTCTGATCATTTTGACAGAGGAATGTTTTCCTTCAATTTTTGATGATAGAAACTGCATGTAGCATGTTTCTTTCTTTTTCCTTCCTAAAGAGTCTGTTAGCTAGCTTTACATCCCTAACAATGTCTAGAAATAGAATTTATGCCTGGCTGTATGCCATAGTAACACTAATGTAGTCAGTAAGGGTGTGAGATGCCCTTGGAACCCTCAACTTCTTGCTTAGTGCTGTCCCAAAATATTAAGTGATTATCAGTGTATCTCTTGTATAGTTTGATGTGTTTGTCCTCAAACACCTAAAAGATGAAAGTGTCCATATTTTGCATTCGACCCTTCTGTGGATTATATGTTGAACTGTATTTCAGTGCTTGTCTCACTTCGCTAACAGTTGGGGTTTGTTCTGATTAGTTATGAAATTGTTCATTTAACCTCACACTTCTGAAGAATTCTGTAGGTCTTCCTCAGATTTAAATTATTGGAGGCTGTGGCTGGTGAGGATGACAGACCCTTGCTTAGGACTGCCATTTCAGAGTCTGTTAGCCATTTATTGCTTTGATTCAAAACCACAACAGTCTCCTTCCATTGTATTCTGTGCCACCTCATCCGCCTCCCTCCCTCTCCCTCTTCCTCCTCCTTCCTGCCCTTGATATTGGTGCTCTTGTATGTTTAAAACTGGTCTGTGTTCCTTGTATGGTGCCATGAGAGGGAAGGGCAGCAAGATGTCCTCAATTCTGCTCTGCTCCTCAACACTCAGCATTCCTTTGGGTGACTTTTCAGTAAAACTAAGTAACCTCTTTTTATTTTTCTACTGAAAATAGAGTGCTGTTTTTACTTAGCCCTGAATAACAGCCCCAAAATTTTGCTTACCTGTGAAATGACTACGGTTGGTCCAGCAGACGATAAAGTGAGGTGCTGTGTGTTGATTTTCATTTAAAACCCAAATCCATCTCAATTAATTTACGGTGGTCGTGTTCTGCCTTATAGTTCATGCCACTGTAATTTCATGTGCCTGGAAATGTTCTAAGTATCTAAATGCGCATGTTACCTTGGGACATAATATTGATAGTGCAGATTGGAACTGAAGTATTCAGCGAGGAGAGACTCCAAGAGGTGCATGCTAAGTGCGCTGAAACCTCTAATTTTTACTTATCAAAGGAGCATTGAACCAGGAACCATGGAAGATCCCTAAGAATGATAAAAGCTTCGATGGGTGCACTATAAGTGCCAAAATGCTTAAATTGCATTTAAAAAGGTATGCCATCTTCCCTAGGACTGGTGGGTAGCATGTGAGGTTGGTGCCCGAAAGATGGCACCATCTGAAATGGCAACACGATATGGGAGAAAGCCCAAAAGGTGAGGGGGCAGGGGGGGACCAGATGTGGGTGACCCTAGCAACAGGATGTCGCTATACATACACGTGCGTGGGGGGCATGGAGAGCATGGCCTAGGAGGGAAGGAGGGATGTAGGGGTGGCACTGCGGTTGGCTGCCAAGCTGCCCGGGCATTGGGGGTAGCCCTACTCCGTGCTGGGGTTCTGGGTTCAGGTCTGGGTCCCAGCGCTACTGCATTTTATTGCGCCCAGCCCAAGCGTTATCAATATTTGGCTTTTTCAACCCTCTGTCATGCACCCCTGGAGTTGAGAATTTAAGTAGGAAGTGTGGGGGCAAAGCTCTGACATGGGGTGTGGAGGCATAGCCCTCACAGAAAGCAAAGTATAGAAATTCCCGTGCCATTCTTCCATGCACTAAGGATGTCTGGGTGGCGAAATTGTTTTTACACTGATGTCAGGGCGATAATGCGAGTCGCCATTCGTGCTCGCTATTATCACATAGAACCAGCTGGGGGGAGTGTTGCAATGAGTTAAACCAAGTTCACTGCTCTCATATGAGTGATTTTCTTGTTGTTACTCCCAAGATTTCTTCAATCAACACAACATCACTGGTCGGAAAATTGGTCAAATGGACCATAATGGGTACCATGAGGGACAACTGTCTAGGAGAGACCCTTTCTGGGAAGGAGATAGGACCCTAGACTCCCATTTGTCTGGTCAAAGAGGAAGAGATAACTATTTTCATACAGGTTTTGGGTACATTGATGTCCTTTGTATGCCCACATGAGATGCTGTTCCAGTGCTGGTGGCAGGGATAAGGGGTATCTTTCCCATGAGGTATCATTTCTGTCTCATTCTTCTTTAGAGCTAAATTGCTCAGCCTACTAACTGAACTAAGATACTGGGGTTCTGAATATTCCACTATTACTATTAAGATATACTTTTGAACCCAGGACTTTTTGCACAATTGATACCTTTCACAGGACAACAGGCCTCGCTTTACAATGCCCTCTCTGTTTTTTCTAATGAGAGATGCTTTATTAGTGCTATATTAGTTGCCCAGGGAGATGGGACATGGGGTACCCCCAAAAGTGGTGTGAGGCTTCACTTGAATCCTAATTCCCTTTACATACTTTATTATACTTTAATTAAAGGGTCACATTTTTTCCCATACTAATAGTTGTGTATTAAATGGCATAATACATGAGTGTTAGTTATGGCATTTAATACACGGCTCTTTGTGTGAGAGAATGCGGTGAAAAAGTGGCCCTTCAATTAAATAAACAGATAGTGGAGTGTAGTAACTGATTTACACACACCTCATTGTTGATGGCTGCATAAACCCCTCAGGCTTCTCCCTCAGGGCTTATGTGCCATCTAACAACTCGGTGTGTGTAAAATTCTCGCACACACTGCACCCCATGCTTTCTACTATATCTAATCTGATACATCTTATTCTCCTTTATAACCCTAAGGAGTGTTTATCAAATCAGAAGCTTAAAGCAGGACTCGCTGAATGGCTAATAATCCTTTATTCCGTATCACTGTGTGACTCTGAGTAAGTCACTTAACCGTCTAGTGCTCCTAGGTCGCTTCTGAAAACAGGCACTTGTGCCTAGTGGGCCTTACCAGGTTACCAAAGACTAAAAAAAAAACATTTGTGATTTTATGGCTTGTGGTTTTGTCATTCTGATTACATAAGAACACCTAATGGTGTTGTGCTGATCATGAACCCTTATGCTTTTTTACTCTGGAGGACTACAGGCGATATTGTTTTAACAATGTTCCTGATTTTGTCTGAAATATCCAAACTAATGGCAACTGTGTTTGACTCATTTGTAATTATATTTTAAAAGCCTAAACCCTTTTTTCCATTGGCTTTTTACTCCTTTAGAATGCACATGAGTATTGTGTGTTTATGATTTTGACTTTGAAGACATAGGGGGACGGCTCAGTGGCAATGTGAGGAAGTATTTTTTTCACAGAGAGGTGGTGAATGCATGGAACAGCCTTCCTGAGGAGGTTGTGGGGTCTAAAACTGTGGGAGAATTCAAGAATGCATGGAACAGACATAAGGCAGTTTTGTGGTGGTTAGGAAGAAATAGGCTGTTGGTTAAATAGGATATGCAGCTTATTCTGTAGGTAGGGAAATGGGCAGACTAGGTGTGCCAAGCGGTCCTTATCTGCCGTTAAAGTCTACGTTTCTATGTTTCTATGATGGACGGTGACAGAAGTTGTTACAGGATATAACTGATTTTGATTTTTGATTTTAATGTTTTGTTTTTATTCTGTGTTGTGTTTCTTAACTGTGCATTTTAGTAACAAAGATGTTTTAATTACTCAAAATGCTATTGCATGCAAGTGACAGCTCACCAGGTAAGAATTTTTTCATTTAGTACTTTCAACAGATGCTAAATGCATTTTGATTTGTACAGAAAATTTTATAAGTTCTATTACATATGATGTTAGAGGATCTTATACTATTTCGGACACATTTTATCACTATGTAGGAGTAGTCACTTATTCCTGGAATCTTTATAGGTAAAATCTTTAGTGTTTGGGCCAGAACAATCACTATGCCTCAGTTTCATTCAGACCACTATGTAATTAGATTTTAATGTAATTTATTAGTGAGCTTTCCCTTCCATTTTGGGGGTAGTTTGTCTGCCTTGTTGTGGCTTAATAATTTTACAAGGAAAGGGAGGTGGTATTCTGTAAGTTCTGCTGCTGACCTCAATTTACAATTACTTAGTATGGGATTTTGGGAGCATAATGACCAGTGGTCCAAAGGTATGTACTGTGACAGAACCTGTTCTTATCATGTATTTGATTGGCATTTAAACTCCTCAGGAACTCAATTCCCAGTTTGGTCCAAATGATACACAGCGGAAAAAGGAATCCATAGAGATTTTGCTATTGTTGACAGACATCAGGATCTTATAGGTGGAATCCCAATGAATACATATAAGAACCACAGAACAGAATAGTTCCCAGATAGTATCTCAAGTTTAAGTATAATTGTTAACTAGTGATGGCTCTGCTGGAGTGCCTAGTACTTATAAAATAGGCAATTTAACACTCTAATTTCTGTAGACCACTCCACCTGGAAGGGTAGAACACCCTCATAGATTTATCTATCTAAATTATTTATTTATTAAGGATGGTTCCAGCAGAAATACATTGTACAGATTATAGACAGCACAGAGCAAATTGTGTAAAATCTAAGTTAGGAACCTCACAAAGGAAATTAACCAGAATTTAAATTGGTGTAATATTGAACTGCTTCTGTATGATCTAATACAATGTTACTGGTCTAGCTATTCAGTTGCTGGGCTTTCAAATTGACTAACCTGCCATTCTACCATTCCTTGTGTGGACTGGGAACTACTTTTGCTTTGTTACGGTGTATAATGGTCTCCATTTAAAAAAGGTGCCACAGGCAGGTACACTTTTTATTGTTCTGAGAGTATAGGGTCTCTGTGGGGTCCTTCTGCTTTTGCATTGGTTCACTCCCCACCTCAGGTTAGGTGTTTCAGTGCAGTCTGAAGCTATTAAGTGTTTTGGTGTACTTCAGGGGTTTTCTGTGTTTTTCTCCTCAGCCCACTGTTTTTCCATTTGCGCAGCTACTATTAGGGCTGGGCACATGCTCCACCTTCAGACCATTTTCCACCAGTGTTTTAAGTGCATGCCTGTGGTGCACATTCTTGAATGGCACAATCCTATTCATTGCATTGCACTATTGCATTTGTGCACTCACTAGTGTGTGCACACCCATGCTAGTGCACTAATGTCACCCACTAATGAGTGTGCATGCCTATTTAGCGCATTTTGGCACACAAATCACTGTATACAGTTCAGTGGAGGGTTTGTTAGTCCAGCAAGCTATAGTGCTAATTATTTATTTTTAAGAAATTTTTTTGGGGGAGGGGTTCTGTGATGACTCTATTCTTGGCACCATGACTTATCGGAGACCATTAATTGTGAAGCGATGTAAGTCTGCAAAAGGGTGATAAGGCATTCCCTATAGGTTCCTATTGTCCTCATTGTGTTGCTCAGCTTAATATAGCCCTAAGCTGGTCTTCCAAGCTGGGGAGGGGGCACCTGGTTCTTCTATAGGCAGTGGCAAAGCAGAATTGCAAGAATAACTTTTGTTGCTCCTGGGTGAGCTTTTGGAACCTGATGTTCTGCAGGACATCCCAGCAGATACACCCAACCCCAAACCGGGTCCCCAGGTCGGAGGGGGAACACAGGCATGTCCACGTGATAACGGCGACTGCCAAACTGCAAGCCATGTTATCATGATGCCAGGGTGGATAAAACAATTTTGCCAACCCTGGCGTCCTTGGCACATGGAGGAGCGGCACGGGGACTTACAAATTTTGCTTCGCCCCACACCCCTCCGGCACTAAAGGATTCTCAACTCCAGCAGGGTGCATGTTGGGGGAAAAAGCAAAAATGTCAGTTTCAGGCCAGGTGCAACAAAATACAGTAGCACCCAGAACAAGACCCAAACCTAGTACCTCCTGCACTATGACCAGACACCAATCCATGATGCCACGGTGCAGCTCAGAAGCCGACCAAGCACCATCCCTCTGCCCCTTGCAGCCCATGCTCACCGTGCTCACTCACCCTCCCAAGCACATGTACATAAAGTAACATCCTGTCACTGCAGTTGCCCACCTCACCACATCCGGTCACCCTACCCTCCCCGATCGCCATTCAGGCTTTTGCCCACAACACATCACCATTTCAGATGGCGCCATCTTTCAGGCACCAACATCACAGGCTACCACAAAAAATAAGACACTAAAGAAGAACCTTCCTTCTATTAGCTCCAGAGTGGCCAAGAAGACTGTGGTTCTTAGTCCTGGTTAATCTAGCACAGCAAGTTCCTTCTGTCTTCCAGTGAGAAGAGACCTTCTGTTAAATGGTCCCAGTCTCACCTAAATTCTGGAGTAATGCAGCTAGCAGTCTGGCACCTGAAAAGAGGAGGCTCCAAAACTAGGTTTCTCCAAGAAGGTAGTTGAAACCTTGATTGCTGAGAAAAACATCTATATGCACAGCTTACGCTAGAGTATGGACCACCTTTTCATCTTGGGCCAAAGGGAAGGATTTTAAGCCTTCCAAGGCCTCAGTTCCACAGATTTGGGATTTCTAAAGGAAGGCATGGAGAAGGTACTGGTATGCTTTGAGGTCAGGTTTCCACTATCAGAGCACCCTTGGGGTTCTGCCTAGGGACTAATAGAGAGGTTATTAATTTCTTACATGCGATTGGCAGGAGTCAAGCAGTGTTTTGATCCTCAGTTGTGCTGTGGGATCTTAATTTGGTTTTGAATGCTTTCTGTAAAGATGCTTCCAAGCTGCTGTCATACAGTACATATCGCTGAATGTGTTGTCCTACATGATGTGTTTCTTAGTGGCCATGTGTTCAGTCAGGAGAGTTGGTGAACTCCAGGCTTTGTCTAGCAAGGAGTCATACCTTGTTATGCAAAAACAAAGTGGTATTCAGGACGATCCTGCCTTTCATCCCTAAAGTGCCTATGGCCTTCTATGTGAACCAGGAAATATGCCTTCCATCCTTCTGTCCACAATCTTCTCATCCCAAGGAGAAGGAACTGCACAAGTTGGATTTGCAAAGGGCAGTTAGAATCTATATTAAACTGACAACTAAGTTTTGAAAGTCAGGTAATCTATTTGTTCTTTTCTGAGCAGCCAAACAGGGTCAAAAAGCCTTTAAGGCCATCCTAGCTAGGTGGGTGGAGGCCTGCATTGCTAAGGCCTTTGTCACAGAAAGAAGAAGCCTCTGGCTCTCACCAAGGCACACTCCACCAGGGCGATGGCAACTTTTGAGCAGAGAGAGGAAGCATCAGTTTTAGATCTATGCAATGCAGCTACATGGTCTTCCATCCACATTTTCACAAAACATTTCAAATTGTATGTTCAGAGTTTTGATGACTCAGCTTTGGGTCACAGCGTGTTGCAGACAGCAGTTTGCAAGTTTTGATTACCCACTGGCAATATGGAGTGGTGCAGAAAGCAAAATTAACTTCATACTTATTTTCTTTTCTGTTAGCTCCAACATTGTCATTGCTCAAGATCCTGGTTCCTCATGAAGAATCTTATTCAGTATGCCGAGAGAGGTCTGGTTTGGTAAAATCCTCTACTTTTTGGACCCTTCTATTCTGCTACACTGTACTGCATATTTAAAGACTAAAGTTTTCAATTAGTCTTCAATCACAGGTTAACAGGTTCCATCATTCTTTCTTAAGGTATTTTTCCTGTTGCAGGTAGTCTCACTGCACTCAGTGTTTAAAAGTTATGTCTCATTGAGTATCAGCTTCACTTTCCCAGATCTTTGATTAGTATGGAGTCTGCCTTGTTGTTTGATTGTCATTCCTAAAAGAAGGACTGAATCGTCCAAACCTTGAGTACCATAGAAAGCATTCTCTTCCTCACATATCTACTAGGAAGGTGAGATAGCATTTATTTACAGTATTAAGTATTGTTGCATACAAGTAATTGGTTATAATATAGGCTAATGTGTAGCTACTGTACTATGGCACCGCCAGGTCAGTAGTGACTGGGGAGTTGCTGCTGCTTGGAATCCTCATTATGCTCAACATTCTAAAGCTTGTGTTGTGCCATTGTTCAAGTAGGGTGCATTATACCCGGTTGTTTTAATTTCCCATTGACAATGTTGGAGCTAACAGAAAAGGAAATTATGGTAAGTATGAAGTTAATTTCTGCTTTTCTTGATAGTCTTCAAATTCCTGAAACTTTTTCATTTCCCTAAAGTTTTGTGAAATGCTGCTTTGTCTCTTTTTTGTTTCCATTGCTTTTTGTGCTATTGATTTCCTCTGCTAATCCACTCCTGGCTAATTGGATCACTTCTATCAATGCCAGCAAGAAACTGTGACTACATTTATTGTGAATGCCTTCGACTTTTTATGGAGTTTCTTGAACTCAGTGCCTAAGTTGGGTTCAATTAACGCTGAAAGGACTCTAGATATTCTTTTGTAATGGATATATTCCTTGGGGTGTAGTTTGGTATCTTTCTTTTAATGGCTTCTAATTTGTGTAATAATTATTTGTCATTACTCCCAACTTCTAGGTTTTGTTTTGACTCTAATAGCTTCTGAAGTTTCTTTCAGTCTCCCTCAGTGAAGTAATAAACTATTTGTCCGGTTTCTTTGCTGGTACCTATAGCTTCAAAAGTCTATGCAACCATATTTTGTGAATGGATATTCTCATTTTTATCTTCTGTTCATATATAACTTTACTCTTTGGACATGTCATTAACAAAGTTGAAGAAAAAAATCTCTCTTCAACTTTTGGCATTGACACCCTGTCCAGACTTATAAAACCTGTTTTAAAACATTCAGAATGTGAGAAATCTTTGTTGAAATGTTAGTGTACTCCACATATTTTCCTTATATAAACTAAATCATTCAATTCTTGGATGCATACGGTACTTTGATATGGTATGTTTATTTATGCATAGCACAGTGCTATTGTTAGAGTGTAGATTAAATATTGTAAACACAGTGAGACTGCCTTGCAGCAGGAAAATGATGCCACTAATTCTGATCTGCTAGGTTTCCTGCTTCCTAATCCAAGAACTACACATGTTTCTGAAGTGTGGGAGCTCAGGGTGAGTAGTGTGCCACCCTTTTGTAGGCAGCTACTTCTCCCATTTGCAGCCAATTTAGATGGCAACATTATGCTGTTGCTTAGCAACTGCAGATAGGCATGGTCAGGTAAACAAAGGTGCCACGTAATGTAATTGCATCTCATGACATCACATGTGTGATGTCAATGCGCTCAGTGTTGGCACCTGTGCACTGGTGATTGGCTCTTACCACTTTAATCCCTGAGCCTACCAGTACTTAAGAAATGCTGCAGCACCTGGCATACAGAATTAGAGACCCTGCTGCCAGAAGAAGAGCTTTCCATATAAGATAATGCAATAATGTATTGCATTTGGCAGCAAGATAGCTGCAGTGCCACTCTGCTCCTTTTGCTCCACAATATTAAGAGTTTGATCATGTTTGTTAATCCTCCTATTTCTATATTGCATTGAATGTAATGAATGAAATTCACTGTATATTTACTCCTGACTTGTAATAGTGATTTGCAATAGTGAATTCCTTTGAGTATTTGTTGGTAAGACAAGGAATCATTCTGTGTCAGGGAGTTATGATGCCTGCTGGCATTTGCCTTTTCCAAATAGCCAAATTGCTGGATTGCTGGTTAAATGTTTACTGTGCAGTTGTGCTATCCTGAAAATAACTTTTACTGAGTACATGACATCTACAGAAAATGGACCTAGACCCTGACTGGAAAAGACCTTTTCCACAGTATGTTACAGCTTTTTGAACATTAGCAGGAGCTTGGACCATGGAACCCTGGAAGACCCAGGATAGAGGACGTCCCCTGATGCTGACTCTAGATGTACTAGTAGTGCTGAAGTGTCCATTTTTTCCTAAAAAACATATGCCATTGTTGCCTGGGGAAGGTTTTAAGTAAATAAATCAAAAGGTGCTTGAATGTTCTAATGGTCAGTGAGCACTTTTCCTTTTCTCCTACAGATATCTGTGTTTATCAAGTCTACAAGTGATATTGGCATTCAGAGCTACGGAGTAATGGAGGTGAAAATGTTATTTTTTTTTGTAAATAGGTTTTCATCCTCCTGGGAGCCCTGGCAGGTGGATGTGGTCCTTCTCAGGAGGAACTCACTCTCAGTCCCATAGGTCTGCTACTCAGCCTGCCCTGGAAGATCTCCCGAGATGACCCCTGCAGTGGGGCCAGGGAAGAGGATACTGGCTTTTCCCTCCCCAGAGACCCAATCCAGATACCGGGGCAGCCTCAGAGATACAGGAGCCATCATTGAACCTGACAGGCTCTGTCTTTTTCTTCTTTTCTCCTGTCCCCTCCTCTACCAATGTAGGACCTCAGTATGTGCCTCCCATGTCGTATTGCCTCCAGAAGCTGCCAGAGGGCAATCAACAAGAGGGACAACAAGCCTCCCTCCCCAGAGAGAGGAGAGCAGTCATCCAGATGCTCATCCTCTCTCTCCTGCCAAGCCGGGTGGCCGGGCTATTCCTGAACCTAGGTCGCTGGTGTGTCTCAAGGTGTAGCAACCAGCACCTCAACCTCCTGCACCACTGAGCTGGCAGAGGTGAACATTTTATGCAGAAGATGCTGAACTCTAACTGCCATGGAACCCCAGTAATCCAGTCCTTTTTTTCACAAATTGAGGTAATATTTAAGCTACTCAAATGTATTTTCTGTGGCAGACTATATAGAGTTTGCCTTGCCACTGAGTTGGATACTATAATGTGCTTCTTGTGCAACTAGAAATAATTTTCAATACAGATGAATGTTAAAACAGTAGTTGGCTTTTACTGGGAACTAATACCGATATAAAGAGAGGGGACAACATTTTGTGTGACAAAGAAGAAACTGAGAGAACATGTAGTTGGGTCACAGTTTGCTGGTTTGCCACAAAATGTTTTAATTTATTATGAAATATGGCTGGTCATGGCCTGTCAAGGGCAAAAGGCAGGTATGGCATCTGGAAACATTATTTAAAACTGTGCCCTCACTTGTCAGCTTAATCTGGAATGTTTAAAATTCCTGGAATTTAATGAAGGCAAAACATTGCATTAGCCCTGATAGATTGTAATTTAATTAAATTCATATAGTATTCTCATAAGGAATTAATGGACTTCAGTGTTAAATGGAACTTTAGCTCCTGTTTGGTTGAGTTTTTCACCCAAACAGGAAAGGAGTGAACATATGAGATAATTCAATTGCTTACACTGTAGCCAGTATAGTGACCCACTTGGTTCTTCTGAGACCCACCTACAGTATATATTGGACAAATGAGAGAACTAGTATTGATATAAGAAGTAATTGCTAAACAATGTTATCATATGTATATAGTTATATATTTAAGTGTTTGTGCATTATGTTATGATTTAATTTATGGGTTGTGGATGTTGGAACAAATGCTATATACTTAAACAAGTTTTAGCAGGTATTGACTGTATAATAAGCTGAGCTACTTAGCTGAACATTAATGCTGGGATCATTGGTTTTAAGGAACTCAGACAGCAGGTTCGAATATGTTGAGGTTAGTGTACTAGATAAGGAATGCTCATGTGTGCAAGTATGAAGGCTTGGTCCGTTGACTGGCATTGGACATGGCAGGTGGATTACCCATTGGTGCAATGGTGGAGCTGCTACGATATGCCCCTAAGGTGAATATATGGCAGGACACAGAGCAGCATGCATTGAGGGTGTAAGCTGTACTAGTAGTGCGGAGCAGTAGTGTAACTGGCACTGCTTACATGCCAAATAGTGGTAGGTATATTTGCATAGTGGGTTCCTGAGTGTGGGCATTGACATATTTCAGAAAGCTGTCAGGCGGATGACTTGACATCAGTCATTCACACAGCACATTAAGGTCTGAGTGCCTCAAAGAACTAAATACTTTTGACAATCCAGTAGCATAAAACTCTTGGCTTAGAACCATTTTTGACATGTAACTAATGAATTTTGGACTTGTCAGAGCATGTTCTTGTATGCAGTTATAATGACTGTTAAGTTTTAGCTGGTCTTAACTGTATGAATTTAAGGTATGAAGCTGAATATTATTGGTGAGACCATTGGTTTAAGGAACTGAGGCAGTAGGATCCGAGAATATTGAGGTTGTTGGACTGATTAAGGGATACTCATAGCGCAAGTATGAATGCCTGGTCCATCGACTGGAACCGAACATTGTGGGTGGGCAACCCATTGATGCTACTGTGGAGCTGGTCACATCTACCCCTAAGGCAAACATACAGCAGGAAACAGATCACTATGCATTGCAGCATGTAGTCATACTAGTAGCAGGATCAGTAATGTACCTGGGCACCGCATATGTACCATACAGTGGTAGCCATACCTGCTTAGTGGGTGTCTAAGTGTCGCACAGGTATATTCAGAAAGCTACTATGCATTTGATTCGATGTAAGTCATCCAACCAGCATAATGAGGTCGGAAAGCTACAAGTACCAATACTTTGGTAATCCAGTACCATATAAATATGTGGACTACAAATCCTTCTGATATGTAATTAATGAAGTATGGATTTATCAGAATATGATCCTTGTAATAACTTTAATGAACAGACAAGGTGGTATGCATAATGGTTTGGGATTGGTTTGGGATTTGGCACTTCTCCTTTTAAAGAATTATTGGTTCTGCATAATTTAATATGAAGATTAGATACTTGTGCACATATTAATATAAATGTGATAAATGAGTACCTGCAGATTAATGTGAGCTATGGAGGAAACTACTGAATTTGTCTGAGACAATAATCATAGTGTCTAACTTAAAACAGACTAACCACACTAATTCTGTCTTTTTCTGTCTTTTACTCAATACACGGATATACATATATATATATCCAATTATTGTTCGATATCAGCATTCCTGGTGTATTTTATTGATATTAATATTTTATTTTTACTGGTTAAACTATATTTTTAAAGTTTTTCAAGTGTCTGTAAAATTTAAGGACCTTAATGGAGGAACAATAAACTGAAACTGACTGTAAAAAAAAAATAAGGTAACCTACTTACTGCTAAGCAACGTGCAGTGAGTGTTAAACACTCTGTTACTGAAAACAAATACTGTAATTCCCTTTACTCTGTATTATTGTTGCTAGCACAACTTAAAAAAAAGATTGAAGATTTGATAAAGAAACAAAGAATACAGATAACAAATGGTAATAACTTGAATTATACAAGTGAATTGGCATCATTTACAAATATACCAATTGGAGATTTAATTAAAAAAGAACTACATTTACTTCCCACAGAATAAAAAAAACTAAAAACTAAAGAATAGAACTACTAAGACATGGTGAAGAATTCAGCAATATAAACCTGATGCTAACTAGCTATGTGATTTTAACTCTTATGCTCCATTCAGATATCTCTTTCTCCTATTACGAGGCTAAGCACAGTCCATAATTCCACCCAGTGGGTTTTGGACAGATATGAGCTCTGTAAATATAAGATAAACGTGCTAGACATAATTACGGTGTAAATACACTTTTCTTAAATTCATACCAGTGAATGGCTATTTAATATAAAGAGGCATTCATTTTAACAATACCTGAATCTAAAAGAACATTTAAATGGGAATTTCAGCACTTCAGAAGATGATCATCTTTGCATTCTTCAGGCTTGCAGTTAGTAAACAGCTATAATTTATTACCATGTATTGAAACTTGATTTTAAGTAGGGATTTATTTGTTATAAACATATAATAATCTGCACATTATGCTCTAATGACATGGGAGGAAGTTTAATTTTGATTTGAAACAGAACAAAAATGTACATAAAACATGGTCAGTAATATGATTGTTAAAAATATTTTAGTAAACAAATGCTATTTTGCTTTTTTCTGACCGGCCTTTTCTCTGATGAAGTCAGCATGGTGAAACATTAGAACAGGAGCTCGGGGTATGCTGTGATATACAAAATATAAAAAGTTGAACCTTTGTAAACAAGCAGTTCCTGCTCAAAGATATTTGTAATCCTAGATTTCAATAAAATAAAAAATAAATAAAATAACTACCTCTTGTGTGACAGGAGTTTCCTTTAGAATTTTGTTCCTACATGCTGTACTTTTGCCCACCAGCCGCAACCCCAAACTAAGAGACTATAAAAGGAGGAGTACCCAACTAACAACTTCCTGGTCATTTATAAAATTCAGGCCATGCCAAACTAATCTCATCAACTGTCTCTACACTGAGATGCAGACAGTGTATAAGATTCAGGCTGTAGATGCACTTGGATTTCAACAAGTCCTTTGGCTTAATGCTGCACATGAGGCTGGTGAACAAGATGAGAGACCTGAAAGTGGCAGAGAACTTAATTAACTGGATAAGAAACTGGCTCAACAAAACAACATAGAAAGTGATAGTGTCCCACATAGCTCAGAGATGTGACTAACTGGGTGCCTCAGGATTCAGTCCTTGGATCGGTGCTCTTCATTGTATTCATTTGTGACATAGTAGTGGACACACAGGCTGAAGCAAGATTGCAGGGTAGAAAAGTAGAAGGAATCTAGGAACTGAGAACTGACCTAACAAAACTGTAGAAATGGTCCAGAGTTTGGCAACTCAGATACAGTGTAAGAAATGCAAAGTCATAAATATTGGAAATAAGAAGCCAAAGCAAAGTATTACTGTAAACAGGAGGTGTCAGGAAAACAAGACTACAGAGGAAAGGGACCTTGGTTTAATGGTTAGTGACAGTCTCAAGTTACCAACCCAGTATAACATGGTGCTTGTGTAAGTCAATTGGATATTGTGCTGTGTCAGTAATGAAATCACCAGCAGGAGGAAGTAGTGATCCTGCTCTTGTATAGGCCCTTGTGAGACCCCATCTGGAAGACTGTACATAACTTAGAGACCCTGCCCCAAACAGAGTCCTGATCTCTGGAGACAGTGCAGAGAAGGACCACCAAAATGGTACAAGGTCTACAGGAAAGTTGTATGAGGAGTGGCTGAAAAACAGAGAAGGACAGAAACTGCTAGCAGATAAGGACAGCTTAGCCAACCTAATCTGCCTGTTTCCCTGCCTATAGTATCAACGCAATCCTATTTGATCTCTGGCCCATTCACCTCCCCCTTTCCTTTCTCTAAGCTTTCCTTATGCCTGCACTGTGTTCTTCAACCCCTAACACTTTTTGACATTGTTTTCCACCTCCACTGGAAGACTTTTCCAGGAATTCACTACTTTTTCTGTAAAGAAGTACTTCCTCACATCTCTCCTGAATCTTCACCCTCCAGCTTCTGATCATATCCCTTGTCCTTCAGACCCTTTTTCTGAAAAAATACTTCCCTGTTGTATATTGTTTACCCTGTGATATATTTAAGTTTTGTCCCATATACCCATATTTTCCTTTCTTTCAGGGTGTACATATTTAGGTCCTTTAATCTCACCTCATAGGACTTCAGCTGCAGATCCTGCAACATTTTAGTTACTCTCCTCTGGGCTGCTTCCAGTCTATTTTTGTCCTTTCTGAGTTGTGCTCTCCAGAACTGGACACTGTACTCTAGGTGGGGTCTTATATATTGCTCTGATAAAGCAATGGGGCCAGATGGGGTGCACCCCAGGGTCCTTAAAGAACTAAGAGAGGTGGTGGCTGAACCTCTGGCTATCCTGTTTAGCTGATCACTGGAAACAGGGAGGGTACCCAAAGACTGTAGGACAGCAGATGTAGTCCCTTATACAAAAGTGGGAACAAAGATGAAGCAGGGAACTACATACTAGTCAGCCTCACCTCGGTAGTGAGGAAGATCATGGAAGCACTACTGAAGGAGAGATTGGCAGAACAACTGGTTGTCAATGGACTACAGGACCCAAGGCAGCATGGTTTCCACCAGGGAGGTCATGCCTGACCAACCTCATTGAATTTTTGACTGGGTGACTAGGAGGTGGATCAGGAGGGCAGTGGACATGGCCTATCTGGACTTCAGCAAGGCCTTTGACACTGTACCACATAGAAGACTATTACACAAACTGGGGAATATGGGTGTGGGCAGGACAGTAGTGTGGTGGGTGGGTAACCGGCTGGGTGGCAGGACACAGAGGGTGGTGGTAAATGGCTGTCACTCCACAGAGGGAAGAGTGACCAGTGGGGTACCACAGGGATCAGTGCTGGAACTGGTCCTATTCAACATCTTCATCAGTGACATTCAGGCAGGACCCAGAAGGCAGAATTTCACTGTTCGCTGATGACACAAAGCTCTGTAACAGAGTAGACACACCAGAGGGTGTAGACAGAATGAGAAAGGACCTGCAGAAACTTGAAGAATTGTCAGGGGTTTGCAGTTGAAATTCAATGCAAAGAAGTGCAAGATAATGCATATGGGGCACAAAAACCCTGGCACAATATATCAGTTGGGGGTGAGGATATAGCACCACCAAGCAGGAAAGGGATCTTGGGGTTATCATCTCTGATGACCTCAAGATAGGGAAACAGTGTGACAAGGCAGCAGGTAAAGCAAATAGGATGCTGGGATGTATAGGCAGGGGCATCATCAGCAGGAAAAGGGAGGTCATAATTCCACTATACAAGACACTAGTGAGGCCCCACCTGGAGTACAGTCTACAGTTCTGGAGACCATACCAACGTAAGGACATAGACAGGGTAGAGAAGGTTCAGAGGAGGGCAACAAAGATGGTGCATGGATTGCATCACAAGTCCTATGAAGACAGGTTGAAGGAACTGAACATGTACTCCCTGGAGGAGAGGAGGAGAGGGGATATGATAGAGACATACAAGAATCTTACAGGGAGGAACAGGGTGCAGGAATACACTGTTTTTAAGTGAAAAGATGTTCCTGGACTAGAGGGCATGGGATGAAGTTGGAGGGAGGATGATTCAGAGGAAACGTGAGGAAGAATTTCTTCACAGAAAGGTGGTGGACAAGTGGAACACCCTGCCAGAGGAAGTGGTGGGGGCTGAAACAATCACGGATTTGAGAATGCATGGGATAGACATAAAGGAATTCTGGAGGTCAGGGTAAGGGGCAACAGACTTCTAGGAAAACATAAACTGAACTTACAAGCTCAAATGGGCAGACTAGTTGGGCCATAGGTCCTTATCTGCTGACACTGTCTATGTATCTATGTATCTTACCAGTGATCTATGCAGAGGCAACAACCCCTCCCTCTTTCTGCTTGTGACAACTATCCCTATTCACCCCAGCACCCCATCACACTCCCAACTGCTTTATCACACTGCTTGGCCACCTTTAGGTTGTCTGATATAATATCCTCCAGGAATTTTTACTTGTTGGTGGTAGTTAGTACCACCACCCTCCATTTTGAACTGCACCCTGGTTTATGTACCACAAGTGCATTATTTTACACTTTTTCACACTGAAACTCAGCTTCCATACTCTTAACCATACCTCAAGTTCTCTCAGGTTACTGCTTATCCTTTCCATCTCCCTAGAGAGTCAACCCTGTTGCAAAGTTTGGTGTTATCCACAAAGAGATAGACCTTCCCTTTCAGCTCCTCTGCAGTGTCACTTATAAAGACATTAAAGTGGACTGGTCCCTCTACTTATCCCTGAGGCACCCAGCGGTCACCCTCTCTTCCCTTCAGTGAAATCCTTTACCACAACCCTCTGCTGCTTATCTATTAAACAATTTCCTTCCCAGTTTAACACCTTTGGACCCACTCCTTAGCTACCCTGCTTAGTAGTCCTCTATGTGTAGCAGAGTCAAAACACCTCACTGAAATCTACATAGGCTTCATCCACCACTCCATCCTGATCTAGTTTCTGGTCACCCAGTCAAAGAACTCTGTCAGATTTATTTGACATGACCTCACCAACCATACACCCCATGAATTCATGCTGCTTCAGGTCTTGTAACTCTCTGGATTCCAAATATTCCACAGTCTTTTCCTTCAGCAATGATTCCATTAACTTTCCCACCACCAAAATCAGTCTGACTGACCTATAATTGCTATCCTCTTCCCTGCTACTACATTTGTGAAGTTGGACTTCATCTGTTCTCCAGTCCTCTGGGACCACTCCTCTGTCCAATGAGCTGTAAATAGGGTCATCAGAGGTGCAGCCAGTACCTCCCTTAGCTCCCTTAATACCCTTGTGTGAGCCCCATCTGGCCCCATTGCTTTGTTCATGTTTACATTAATGAGTTCCTTCCGACTCTTACCACCAAAATTGGATTAGTGTACTTCTACCTCCTCCAATGCTATTACATTTTTGTGCCTTTCCCATTTCTTTTTTTTGAACACTGAACAAAAGTATTTATTCTGGATGTCTGCCTTTTCCTGTTCCCCTTCTACACAGTCCTTTCTTTCCATTCTTAACATTACAATCCCACTTCTGGACTTCCTTTCTCACTTGCATACCTAAAAATGTCTTGCCTTTTTGTTACTGCCCTTGGTTATTTTCTTCAGTTTGCACCTTTGCACTCCTTACTGCTCTCCTGCTTCTCTCTGTTTCCTGATATGCTTCCCTATTCCCTCCTCTTCGTCTCTTGGTATCTTCTGAATGTTACCTCCTAACTTTTAACTTTTGCCACCTCTTCGAGAACCATAGTGGTTCTTTTTCTTCTTTATTTTGCTCCCTTGTTGACACAGAAGTTGTTTGCCTTCACTATGGCCCATTTAATTTCCCCAATGTTCCTCCACCGCACACAGCTCCCCTATGTCAGCTCATCCCTGAGTAGAGATATTGTGAAGTTTTACTTCACTGGCAAAGTTTGGGTGATGTTGCAAAATTCGCTTCACAAATTACTTCACAAAGTTCCCACTTCGCACTCTCACCTGTAAAGGTGGTGAAGTTAGGTGATGTTAGGTGAAGTTGGGCAAATTTAAGTCAATTTGCCTAGAAAGGGTCACTTCACCTTGCAAAACTTCATGAAGTCAGCAGTTCGCACTTCACAAATTTCACTAACTTTGTAAATGAATTTGCAGAGCAAATTTTATCCACTTTGCCCATCTCTGTCACTGAGGCATTTACCAATATTTTTATAATCTACTGCTCTGAAATTCAGCACCCTCATCTTTGTGTGGTTTGATTCCTCAGCCATCCTTATATTGAACCACACTGTACGAGGATCGCTGGTCCCCAAGTGGTCCCCCACCTTGTCTTCTGCAACACTGTGCCTGTTGGTAAATACCAGGTCCAGTGTTGCCCATCATGAATGGGTTCCTGGCTGGTTGCCAGAGGACCCTCCAGACATGGTGTCCAGCATATTCTTGCTTCTAGTGGAAGCCGTAGCTGTGAATCTGGCAGATTGAAGTCCCCTACTAAGAGTACCTTCCCTTTATGCCATCTTGCCAGTGGCTTCCACTAGTACCTTATCTACCCCCATGCTGCAGGTCTGTAGATCACACCAGTGCAAACAGAAGCTCATTCCCCATCTCTAGGGTGACCTGCAGTACCTCTACCTCTGGTTTTCCCTTTATCTTTAATGCTTTAATGTCTTCTCTACATAAAGAACCACACCTATCATTTCCTTCACACCCTGTCCTTCCTGAATTGAGTATAGCCTGGTATGATTTCAGTGCTCCATGACTCAAAATTGCCACATTGTCAGGTTGTCCCTGTCATTGTATCCTCTAGGTCTGGAATTATATTTTCTAGATACAACCTAAATTTGTAGTCACTGAAGGCAGAAGAGAGGAGAAAATATGAAATATATCTCACAGGGTTTAACTATGAGGACTGGAAAGCAGTGTTCAGACACAGTGATGAGTCATGCATCAAAGGCCATGAGTACAAACTGCCAGAGGTACATTAAGAGAAACTCAAAAATATTTATTCACAGAGAATGGTGGACAATTTGAAATACATACCAAGCAAATTGGTAAAGGTAGAGACAGTCTGTAGTTTTAGGGTAGTATGGGTCAGGTACAAGTTGCTAGAAGCTTTGGAAACTCATTGAGGTGAGAGGATGAAGCCACAGAACAGACTAAGCTCACAGAGGATTCTCAGAATAAGGTAAAACAGCAGTAGGCTGAGGTGGTATTAAGGTAGAGCCAGAGCAAATTCAATGGACTATTATGCCTTTTATGCCTGTAAAGTTGTATGTTTTATGTTTTGGTGATAGTGTTATTCATTTTAAATAACTGAATACTGTAATTATATCTCTGATGAGTCATCTGATCTCCATAAAAAAGCAGTCCCAGTTCAGTAAGTTGCTTCTCATATTGTAGTTCATGTTCTCCAGGTTATGAACCATCTTGGTCACTTTCCACTGTACTTTCTTCAATCTGCCAATATACTTTTGAGCATGGGGCTCAGTCTGACACAGTATACTCAGGATGACCCAGACAAAGGATATGTTCGTTGTTGTGTTTTTGAATGCAGCAAATGGGGAGCCAAAGGAAGTTCAGGAGATAAGGAAATTGGGGAGGGGTCTCAAGCAAGTAGCTACTTCTGTCACTTTCAAAAGTACTTCCTGCGAGAGGCAAGGAGAGCATAGGAGTGCATGCACCAGGAACTTTAACTCATGATTGAAGAACTGGTGTTGTGAGGAAGGGTTTGGATTCATTGGTGACTGGGACCCACCTGGAAGGATGGAGGTTTGTTCAAGTCTGATGGCCTGCATCCATCCTGGAGGGAATCCAAGACTCAATGATAAGTTTAAATGCTATTGACAAGCATTTAAACTAGCAAATGGGGTGGCAGGCCAGCAAGGAGGCTAGCTCTTGCTCACCCCCCACAGCTAGCAGTGGAACCAGTGAACCAGAGGAGGGCTATCTCTGCAAAGCAGTGTGCAAACATGGAGATTAGTGCGTGGTTAGACAGAAAATGGGCAAAATTCAGCAGAAGGGCAGACAGCAAGGAGAACCAGGGATAAATGACAACCAAGGAAGGGCTGAGTAGAATAGTGAAACAGTCTAGGGAGGTCAAATCATGGAAAGTCATGTATGCAAATGCCAAGAGCCTTAGCAACAAGATGGAAGATCTGGAGGCTGTCATGGTGCAGTCAGACCTGGACATTGTGGCCATCACTGAAACCTGGTGTAATGATAACCATGACTGGGAGATGGCCATACCTGGCTACAACATATTCAGAAGAGACAGAGCAGGCAGGAAGGGGGAGGAGAGGCACTGTGTGTGAAAATGACATAAGGGCCACAGAGATCCAGGAGGAACAAAATGGGGACAGATACTGTGGGTTAGCTGGAAAGGAAAATGGGACAGCTATCTGCACAGGTGTGGTCTATAGACCACCAGCCCAGGAGGAAGAAACAGATAGAGTTGATGCTAGCCATCCAAAGGATGGCAGACAAGGGTGAGGTAGTACTAGTTGGAGACTTCAATATTCCAGACGTGGACTGGAGCATCCCAGCAGCAGCATCAACTAGGAGCAGATTTATCCTGGACTCTTCAGGGTGCCTTCCTCAAGCAACTGGTCATGGAACCAACTCAGCAGAAGGCAATACTGGACCTTGTGCTCACAAACAGGGATAGTGTGATGGGGGTAACAGTGGGGAGCATCTGGGGAACAGTGACCACCAGTCATTGTGGTTTGAAATCACAGAAAGAGCAGAACCAAACCACACAAAACACGATTCTGGATTTTAGGGGGTAGACTTTGGGAAAATGGGGAGATACTTGAAAGAAGCATTAAGGGAATGGGACAGGAATCAGGGTTGAGGAACAGTGGGCAGTATTAAAATGGGGATTACAAGAACAACAGAATTATTCATTAAGCAGGTTAGCAAGAGGAAAAGGAAGAGGAGACCATTATGGTTTTCCAAAGAGGTAGCAAAGAAAGTGAAAGCCAAAAGATTGCATTCAGGCAATACAAAAGACACAGGCAGAAGGGGATAGGAGAAGTACCAGGAGAAGCAAAGGGAGGCAGGGAGGTCAGTAAGGAAGCCAAAGCTCAGACAGAAGAACACATTGCAAAATCAGTGGGTATAGGGGTCAAACCTTTACAGGTACATAAGTGAAAAAAAGACAAAGGAGGGATTGTGAGACTGAAGAGGAGGATGGGGCCACGTGGAGGATGACAACAGTAAAGCTGACATATTGGACAGGTATTTCTGCTCAGTCTTTACTTGAGGAAGAGGAGGGTAATGGGTCTGAAGGAGTACAAGGGTGAGAATGGCAGAAATGGACACAAGTCCCTTTACATGAGAAAGGGTCCTGAAGGAACTGGAAGTAATAAGAGATGATAAAGCAAGGGCCAGATGGGTGCACCCAGGGTCCTTAAAGAACTAAGAGAGGTGGCTGAACCTCTGGCTATCCTGTTTAGCTGATCACTGGAAACAGGGAGGTACCCAAAGACTGTAGGACAGCAGATGTAGTCCCCTTATACAAAAGTGGGAACAAAGATGAAGCAGGGAACTACATACTAGTCAGCCTCACCTCGGTAGTGAGGAAGATCATGGAAGCACTACTGAAGGAGAGATTGGCGGAACAACTGGTTGTCAATGGACTACAGGACCCAAGGCAGCATGGTTTCCACCAGGGTGGTCATGCCTGACCAACCTCATTGAATTTTTGACTGGGTGACTAGGGAGGTGGATCAGGGAGGGCAGTGGACATGGCCTATCTGGACTTCAGCAAGGCCTTTGACACTGTACCACATAGAAGACTATTACACAAACTGGGGAATATGGGTGTGGGCAGGACAGTAGTGTGGTTGGTTGGTAACCGGCTGGGTGGCAGGACACAGAGGTGGTGGTAAATGGCTGTCACCCACAGAGGGAAGAGTGACCAGTGGGTACCACAGGGATCAGTGCTGGAACTGGTCCTATTCAACATCTTTATCAGTGACATTGCGCAGGACCTAGAAGGCAGAATTTCACTGTTCGCTGATGACACAAAGCTCTGTAACAGAGTAGACACACCAGAGGGTGTAGACAGAATGAGAAGGGACCTGCAGAAACTTGAAGAATTGTCAGGGTTTGGCAGTTGAAATTCAATGCAAAGAAGTGCAAGATAATGCATATGGGGCACAAAAACCCTGGCACAATATATCAGTTGGGGGTGAGGATATAGCACCACCAAGCAGGAAAGGGATCTTGGGGTTATCATCTCTGATGACCTCAAGGTAGGGAAACAGTGTGACAAGGCAGCAGGTAAAGCAAATAGGATGCTGGGATGTATAGGCAGGGCATCATCAGCAGGAAAAGGGAGGTCATAATTCCACTATACAAGACACTAGTGAGGCCCACACTGGAGTACAGTCTACAGTTCTGGAGACCATACCTACGTAAGGACATAGACAGGGTAGAGAAGATTCAGAGGAGGGCAACAAAGATGCATGGATTGCATCACAAGTCCAATGAAGACAGGTTGAAGGAACTGAACATGTACTCCCTGGAGGAGAGGAGGGAGAGGGGATATGATAGAGACATACAAGAATCTTACAGGGAGGAACAGGGTGCAGGAATACACTGTTTTTAAGCAAAAAGATGTTCCTGGACTAGAGGGCATGGGATGAAGTTGGAGGAGGATGAGTCAGAGGAAACGTGAGGAAGAATTTCTTCACAGAACGGGTGGTGGACAAGTGGAACACCCTGCCAGAGGAAGTGGTGGGGCTGAAACAATCACGGATTTGAGAATGCATGGATAGACATAAAGGAATTCTGGAGGTCAGGGGTGGGAACAGACTTCTAGGAAAACATAAACTGAACTTACAAGCTCAAATGGGCAGACTAGTTGGGCCATAGGTCCTTATCTGCTGACACTGTCTATGTATCTATGTATCTTACCAGTGATCTATGCAGAGGCAACAACCCTCCCTCTTTCTGCTTGTGACAACTATCCCTATTCACCCCCAGCACCCCATCACACTCCCAACTGCTTTATCACACTGCTTGGCCACCTTTAGGTTGTCTGATATAATATCCTCCAGGAATTTTTACTTGTTGGTGGTAGTTAGTACCACCACCCCTCCATTTTGAACTGCACCCGGGTTTATGTACCACAAGTGCATTATTTTACACTTTTCACACTGAAACTCAGCTTCTCATACTCTTAACCATACCTCAAGTTCTCTCAGGTTACTGCTTATCCTTTCCATCTCCCTAGAGAGTCAACCCTGTTGCAAAGTTTGGTGTTATCCACAAAGAGATAGACCTTCCCTTTCAGCTCCTCTGCAGTGTCACTTATAAAGACATTAAAGTGGACTGGTCCCCGACTTATCCCTGAGGCACCCAGCGGGTCA
Organism: Neoceratodus forsteri; assembly: GCA_016271365.2. Lineage (NCBI taxonomy): Eukaryota > Metazoa > Chordata > Ceratodontiformes > Ceratodontidae > Neoceratodus > Neoceratodus forsteri. The sequence goes on along the minus strand of CM057459.1, from coordinate 853,751,575 downwards.
CCCTCCTTCCCTTCAGTGAAATCCCTTTACCACAACCCTCTGCTGCTTATCTATTAAACAATTTCCTTCCCAGTTTAACACCTTTGGACCCACTCCTTAGCTACCCTGCTTACTAGTCCTCTGTGTAGCAGAGTCAAAACACCTACTGAAATCTACATAGGCTTCATCCACCACTCCATCCTGATCTAGTTTCTGGTCACCCAGTCAAAGAACTCTGTCAGATTTATTTGACATGACCTCACCAACATACACCCCATGAATTCATGCTGCTTCAGGTCTTGTAACTCTCTGGATTCCAAATATTCCACAGTCTTTTCCTTCAGCAATGATTCCATTAACTTTCCCACCACCAAAATCAGTCTGACTGACCTATAATTGCTATCCTCTTCCTGCTATACATTTGTGAAGTTGGACTTCATCTGTTCTCCAGTCCTCTGGGACCACTCCTCTGTCCAATGAGCTGTAAAATAGGGTCATCAGAGGTGCAGCCAGTACCTCCTTAGCTCCCTTAATACCCTTGTGTGAGCCCCATCTGGCCCCATTGCTTTGTTCATGTTTACATTAATGAGTTCCTTCCGACTCTTACCACCAAAATTGGATTAGTGTACTTCTACCTCCCTCCAATGCTATTACATTTTGTGGTCCTTCCCATTTCTTTCTTTTTTGAACACTGAACAAAAGTATTTATTCTGGATGTCTGCCTTTTCCTGTTCCCCTTCTACACAGTCCTTTCTTTCCATTCTTAACATTACAATCCCACTTCTGGACTTCCTTTCTCACTTGCATACCTAAAAATGTCTTGCCTTTTGTTACTGCCCTTGGTTATTTTCTTCAGTTTGCACCTTTGCACTCCTTACTGCTCTCCCTGCTTCTCTCTGTTTCCTGATATGCTTCCCTATTCCTCCCTCTTCGTCTCTTGGTATCTTCTGAATGTTACCTCCTAACTTTTAACTTTTGCCACCTCTTTCGAGAACCATAGTGGTCCTTTTTTCTTCTTTATTTTGCTCCCTTGTTGACACAGAAGTTGTTTGCCTTCACTATGGCCCATTTTAATTTCCCCAATGTTCCTCCACCGCACACAGCTCCCCTATGTCAGCTCATCCCTGAGTAGAGATATTGTGAAGTTTTACTTCACTGGCAAAGTTTGGGTGATGTTGCAAAATTCGCTTCACAAATTACTTCACAAAGTTCCCACTTCTGTACTCTCACCTGTAAAGGTGGTGAAGTTAGGTGATGTTAGGTGAAGTTGGGCAAATTTAAGTCAATTTGCCTAGAAAGGGTCACTTACCTTGCAAAACTTCATGAAGTCAGCAGTTCGCACTTCACAAATTTCACTAACTTTGCAAATGAATTTGCAGAGCAAATTTTATCCACTTTGCCCATCTCTGTCACTGAGGCATTTACCAATATTTTTATAATCTACCGTTCTGAAATTCAGCACCCTCATCTTTGTGTGGTTTGATTCCTCAGCCATCCTTATATTGAACCACACTGTACGAGGATCGCTGGTCCCCAAGTGGTCCCCCACCTTGTCTTCTGCAACACTGTGCCTGTTGGTAAATACCAGGTCCAGTGTTGCCCATCATGAATGGGTTCCTGGCTGGTTGCCAGAGGACCCCCTCCAGACATGGTGTCCAGCATATTCTTGCTTCTAGTGGAAGCCGTAGCTGTGAATCTGGCAGATTGAAGTCCCCTAATAAGAGTACCTTCCCTTTATGCCATCTTGCCAGTGGCTTCCACTAGTACCTTATCTACCCCCATGCTGCAGGTCTGTAGATCACACCAGTGCAAACAGAAGCTCCATTCCCCATCTCTAGGGTGACTTGCAGTACCTCTACCTCTGGTTTTCCCTTTATCTTTAATGCTTTAATGTCTTCTCTACATAAAGAACCACACCTATCATTTCCTTCACACCCTGTCCTTCCTGAATTGAGTATAGCCTGGTATGATTTCAGTGCTCCATGACTCAAAAATTGCCACATTGTCAGGTTGTCCTCTGTCATTGTATCCTCTAGGTCTGGAATTATATTTTCTAGATACAACCTAAATTTGTAGTCACTGAAGGCAGAAGAGAGGAGAAAATATGAAATATATCTCACAGGGTTTAACTATGAGGACTGGAAAGCAGTGTTCAGACACAGTGATGAGTCATGCATCAAAGGCCATGAGTACAAACTGGCCAGAGGTACATTAAAGAGAAACTCAAAAATATTTATTCACAGAGAGAATGGTGGACAATTTGAAATACATACCAAGCAAATTGGTAAAGTAGAGACAGTCTGTAGTTTTAGGGTAGTATGGGTCAGGTACAAGTTGCTAGAAGCTTTGGAAACTCATTGAGGTGAGAGGATGAAGCCACAGAACAGACTAAGCTCACAGAGGATTCTCAGAATAAGGCAAAACAGCAGTAGGCTGAGGTGGTATTAAGGTAGAGCCAGAGCAAATTCAATGGACTATTATGCCTTTTATGCCTGTAAAGTTGTATGTTTTATGTTTTGGTGATAGTGTTATTCATTTTAAATAACTGAATACTGTAATTATATCTCTGATGAGTCATCTGATCTCCATAAAAAGCAGTCCCAGTTCAGTAAGTTGCTTCTCATATTGTAGTTCATGTTCTCCAGGTTATGAACCATCTTGGTCACTTTCACTGTACTTTCTTCAATCTGCCAATATACTCTTTGAGCATGGGGCTCAGTCTGACACAGTATACTCAGGATGACCCAGACAAAGGATATGTTCGTTGTTGTGTTTTTGAATGGCAAATGGGGAGCCAAAGGAAGTTCAGGAAGAGTTAAGGAAATTGGGAGGGTCTCAAGCAAGTAGCTACTTCTGTCACTTTCAAAAGTACTTCCTACGAGAGGCAAGGGAGAGCATAGGAGTGCATGCACCAGGAACTTTAACTCATGATTGAAGAACTGGTGTTGTGGAGGAAGGGTTTGATTCATTGGTGACTGGGGACCCACCTGGAAGGATGGAGGTTTGTTCAAGTCTGATGGCCTGCATCCATCCTGGAGGGGAATCCAACACTCAATGATAAGTTTAAATGCTACATTGACAAGCATTTAAACTAGCAAAGGGGGTGGCAGGCCAGCAAGGAGGCTAGCTACTTGCTCACCCCCCCACAGCTAGCAGTGAACCAGTGAACCAGAGGAGTGGCTATCTCTGCAAAGCAGGTGCAAACATGGGATTAGTGCCCAAGAGGTGGTTAGACAGAAAATGGGCAAAATTCAGCAGAAGGGCAGACAGCAAGGAGAACCAGGGATAAATGACAACCAAGGAAGGGGCTGAGTAGAATAGTGAAACAGTCTAGGGAAGTCAAATCATGGAAAGTCATGTATGCAAATGCCAAGAGCCTTAGCAACAAGATGGAAGATCTGGAGGCTGTCATGGTGCAGTCAGACCTGGACATTGTGGCCATCACTGAAACCTGGTGTAATGATAACCATGACTGGGAGATGGCCATACCTGGCTACAACATATTCAGAAGAGACAGAGCAGGCAGAAAGGGAGGAGGAGTGGCACTGTGTGTGAAAATGACATAAGGGCCACAGAGATCCAGGAGGAACAAAATGGGGACAGATACTGTGGGTTAAGCTGGAAAGGAAAACGGGGACAGCCATCTGCACAGGTGTGGTCTATAGACCACCAGCCCAGGAGGAAGAAACAGATAGAGTTGATGCTAGCCATCCAAAGGATGGCAGACAAGGGTGAGGTAGTACTAGTTGAGACTTCAATATTCCAGACGGGACTGGAGCATCCCAGCAGCAGCATCAACTAGGAGCAGATTTATCCTGGACTCCCTTCAGGGTGCCTTCCTCAAGCAACTGGTCATGGAACCAACTCAGCAGAAGGCAATACTGGACCTTGTGCTCACAAACAGGGACAGTGTGATGGGGGTTACAGTGGGGAGCACCTGGGAACAGTGACCACCAGTCATTGTGGTTTGAAATCACAGAAAGAGCAGAACCAAACCACACAAAACACGATTCTGGATTTTAGGGGGTAGACTTTGGGAAAATGGGAGATACTTGAAAGAAGCATTAAGGGAATGGGACAGGAATCAGGGGTTGAGGAACAGTGGCAGTATTAAAATGGGGATTACAAGAACAACAGAATTATTCATTAAGCAGGTTAGCAAGAGGAAAAGGAAGAGGAGACCATTATGGTTTTCCAAAGAGGTAGCAAAGAAAGTGAAAGCCAAAAAGATTGCATTCAGGCAATACAAAAGACACAGGCAGAAGGGGATAGGGAGAAGTACCAGGAGAAGCAAAGGGAGGCAGGGAGGTCAGTAAGGGAAGCCAAAGCTCAGACAGAAGAACACATTGCAAAATCAGTGGGTATAGGGTCAAACCTTTACAGGTACATAAGTGAAAAAAAAGACAAAGGAGGGATAGTGAGACTGAAGAGGATGATGGGGCCACGTGGAGGATGACAACAGTAAAGCTGACATATTGGACAGGTATTTCTGCTCAGTCTTTATTGAGGAAGAGGAGGGTAATGGGTCTGAAGGAGTACAAGGGGTGAGAATGGTGCAGAAATGGACACAAGTCCTTTACATGAGAAAGGGTCCTGAAGGAACTGGAAGTAATAAGAGATGATAAAACAATGGGGCCAGATGGGGTGCACCCAGGGTCCTTAAAGAACTAAGAGGTGGTGGCTGAACCTCTGGCTATTCTGTTTAGCTGATCACTGGAAATAGGGAGGTACCCAAAGACTGGAGGACAGCAGATGTAGTCCCCTTGTACAAAAGTGGGAACAAAGAGAAGCAGGAACTACATATCAGTCAGCCTCACCACGTAGTGGGGAAGATCATGGAAGCATTACTGAAGGAGAGATTGATGGAACATCTGGTTGTCAATGGACTACAGGACCCAAGGGCATGGTTTCACCAGGGGAGGTCATGTCAAACCAACTTTGTTGAATTTTTTGACTGGGTGACTAGGGAGGTGGATCAGGAAGGGCAGTGGACATGGCCTATCTGGACTTCAGCAAGGCCTTTGACACTGTGCCACATAGAAGACTATTACACAAATTGGTGAATATGGGTGTGGGCAGGACAGTAGTGTGGTGGGTAGGTAACTGGCTGGGTGGCAGGACACAGAGGTGGTGGTAAATGGCTGTCACTCCACAGAGCGAAGAGTGACCAGTGGGGTACCACAGGGATCAGTGCTGGGACTGGTCCTATTCAACATCTTCATCAGTGACATTGCACAGGACCTAGAAGGCAGAATTTCACTTTAGCTGATGACACAAAGCTCTGTAACAGAGTAGACACACCAGAGGGTGTAGACAGAATGAGAAGGGACCTGCAGAAACTTGAAGAATGGTCAGGAGTTTGGCAGTTGAAATTCAATGCAAGGAAGTGCAAGATAAAGCATATGGGGCACAAAAACCCTGGCACAATATATCAGTTGGGGGTGAGGATATAGCATGCACCAAGCAGGAAAGGGATCTTGGGGTTATCATCTCTGATGACCTCAAGGTAGGGAAACAGTGTGACAAGGCAGCAGGTAAAGCAAATAGGATACTGGGATGTATAGGCAGGGGCATCACCAGCAAGAAAAGGGAGGTCATAATTCCACTATACAAGACACTAGTGAGGCCCTCACCTGGAGTACAGTGTACAGTTCAGGAGACCATACCTACGTAAGGACATAGACAGGGTAGAGAAGGTTCAGTGGAGGGCAACAAATATGGTTCATGGATTGCATCACAAGTCCTATGAAGACAGGTTGAAGGAACTGAACATGTACTCCCTGGAGGAGTGGAGGAGAGAGAGGATATGATAGAGGCATACAAGTATCTTACAGGGAGGAACAGGTGCAGGAATACACTATTTTTAAGGGAAAAGATTTTCCAGAACTAGAGGCATGGGATAAAGTTGAGGAGGACGATTCAGAGGAAATATGAGGAAGAATTTCTTCACAGAACGGATGGTGGACAAGTGGAACACCCTGCCAGAGGAAGTGGTGGGGCTGAAACAATCACAGGATTTAAGAATGCATGGGATAGACATAAAGGTATTCTGGAGGTCAGGGGTAAGGGGCAACAGACTTCTAGGAAAACATAAACTGAATTTACAAGCTCAAATGGGCAGACTGAGTGGGCCAAAGGCCCTTATCTTCCGACACTGTCTATGTATCTATGTAGAACTTGGCACAGTGATGGTATCAGACATGGTTCAAACAGATCTTGGAGTACAACACCAGCCCCAACTGACCCTAAACTGTTTCAAACCGGCCTTGATGGCAATGCAATAATTATCTCATGAACAGTTGCACCCCTCACATTCACCCTGTAACTATGTCAAGTTGAACCTGGCATCTCGTGTAATTGCCCTCCTCACCTTCCCAGCCAGTCATTGCTAGCATTCAGTAACACACCTCCTCACCATGCCACAGTGCCAAGCATTGCTGGTAGCCAGATGCACCCCATACCCTCTCAAGCAAATGTGGCATGCTATACCACTCCATCCCACACCCTGCTCCAAGTCAAAGGTCCGGTGTCCAGACAGTTTCATGTTCCAAATACCAGCTGTTTTTTCTTCAGATATTCGTGAACAAACTGTTAGTCATACCTCAGCTTTTTGTGTTTCTCACATGCAGTTGTATTTTCTTTTCTCACAAATTCATAATCATAAAATACATGCAAAATCATTTATTTTCCCATGCAATCACATTTTTACTATATAAATACCTTATGCACATTTATGATGAAATACTCAGTGCATGCACTGTGATTGTAACTAAAAATAATATTTAACTTTAATAGTATTTTTGTTGTTTTAGAAACACATGCAGTGACTACATATTGATAGTATCTCATGAAACTAAGTCACAGAGTTCAAATTCAAGACATTTTCAGTTAAGTTTGAGGAAAAAGTAAAAGTTGTATGGAGCATTTTGTTTTGTGTTCATGACATGCAATCTTTTATTCCAAATACATAAAGGATGTGCAAAGCTATTTTGTTCTATGCAGTCACATCTTTCAGTGAGGCATGTGAGACTACACGATGAACATGTATGAACAAATGCTATGAACAAAGCTCAAATCAAAACTGTAGCAGGAATTGCTTTTTACATTTTTTTTTCTAAAAGACACACAGCAGCTACCTTGGGACATTATCTAATGAAGAGTTATATACCAGAAACAGTAGGTTTTGGAAAGATTCTCATCTGTAGAGCCACATTTTAAAAGTGTTGCTGGCCAAGGCACCTAGCTCCACCTGAGCTCTTTCCTTCTAGCTTGCTTGAAAAGACAGAACAAAGAACCTTACCAGAGTAAGGGAAAGGATTAAGACTTCTTTGGCTAGGCAGATTTACTGTGGGTTGTTGTTTTTATTTTGTACTTATAGAGATAGTTACTGTTTGTTGCTAACATTTTATTGCTTTATTTTTCTCTGATTCAAATTACTGTTGCTGGGTATACCTTCTGCTGCATTATTACAAGGTGTGCCTACCAGTGTGTGCTAACAGATTACTGCTGTAATCTTCTGATTCAAATTGTCTTTTGTAAGGTATATCTTCTGTTACTGATTTATTTTTCTCTGCAGCAATGTGTTTCTTACAGGGTATATCTTCTGTGAAATTATTACAGGTGGTGCTTTACAGGTTTTATAGTTTTATCTAGCATTATGATGAGATTTCAGGGTTACTGCATTTGTTGCTGACTGATTGTTTCTGCTGTTACCTCCTTGTTTCTTTCGTCCGTGGTTCTTCTTTTTGGCAGGAAAGAGACCAGCCACTCACCCCCATCCACAACCATCCCAAGCTGCACTCCTTTTATAGGGTAGCACAGTTGTGACATTTCCTGTGGCAAAGCAGGAAGGGGCAGATCAGTGGGGTATCCACATGGTGACCTCATTTACAGGGGCACTAGTAATTTAACTTGTTATGACAAGTTATACAAAACAAACAAAAAAACACAAAATCAAACTTTTGCTTGCATTTCCTTCCTTCTAATTACTCTGATCAGGTTATAAACCCAGCAAATTATCTGGAATGGATATCATTAATTGAAGGTACTGTGGAACACTTTTCAGAAGGGCAGTTTTACGGATTTAGGGCACTGTCGTACATGCTGGGCCATTCAAGATCTTAGGGCTCAGCTCCAGGCAGCATGGGTAGAGATTGCGCCTCAAATTTCATATTCAAGAGAAACATATTATAAGAACCACCCACCATTTCCCCAAACCCAACAGAAGCATCTTGACCGCAGAGGGTAGTAGGTCCGGGAGGTCGGCAGGTGGATAGGAGGGGAAAATTGGGTGCCCCATCACTCGGTGCTGTCAAACATATTACCTCCACAAACCATATCAAAACTACAAACAGGTATCTGCCTCTATCTCCAAAATCAAAAAGGGCAGAGGACACTGCAGAGCAGGACACTGCAGCATAGGAGCTAGCACAACAAAACTCACCCAAAACAGGAACCAAAACAAAAAGCAAAAGGAAATCCAAAAACTTTGATCATAGGAGACTCCATGATTCAGGTAGTTGATACCTATCTTCAGCAAGGGTAATGGTCAGATGTGTCCCTGGTATATCAGCTTGACAGACACTGGCTGCATTGCTAAAATTGTTCAGGAAGCAGGAGAAAACATTGACGTCCCTGATACACATAGGGACTAATGATCTCACCAGCCAGTCAGTTGTGGAGACCAAGGAACACCTGACCAGGCTGGGTGACAAACTATCATCCATTTCGTCTGAGATCCTGCTAGTCTGGCAGAGGGGAGCAGATGGACGGAAGGTCAGAGAAGGGGAGCTAAACATGTGGCTCAAGGGCTGGTGCCAGGAAAAGGACACACATTTGTAGGGAACTGGCAACAATTTTGGAAGTGAAAGTTCTTTAAATTTGATGGACTGTATCTCACTAAAGAGGAGTCAGTGCATTGGGGCAGAATTTTGATGTCTTTGCAGAATATTTAAACTAGCAAATGGGAGAGGGGCAGCATCCCATATGTCGAATGGAAGAACACCCTCCCCTCAGCTAGTGGTCAAACAGGAGTTCAACATGTTTGCAGTTCATTTGCACCACCAGGTAAGTAAAGGTCCAGCTCCCATACAATGCACAGGAAATGCCAGACCTCACCCAACAATAAACATACCAAAATCTGGCCAATGGAAAATCATGTACACAAATGCTCGCAGTCTGGGAAACAAGATCCCAGACCTGCAAGCAATAATGGCAGAGGCTAAACTGGACATAGTAGCAATTAGCGAGACATGGTTTACCAGTAACACACTTGGGAGACTTCAGTACCTGGCTATGTACTGATCCAAAGAGACCGAGTTGCAAAAGGGGAGGGGTTAAGTGGCCCTGTATGTCAATGAAAATATCAAAGCTACAGAAATTCAGAATACACATAAGGAGCCAGAAGAACTGTGGGCCACCCTGGAAACAGGAAATGGGACAGCCATAAGAACTGGGGTTGTCTGCAGGCCCCAGACCAGGGAGGACAGCCACATTACTGTTAGAAGATATAAAAAACACGACAGCTAAAGAGCAGGTTCTGATAATGGGAGACTTCAAAATGCCAGATACATATTGGTCAATACCAGCAGGAACATTTGCCAGAACTAGACACATGGTGGATTCCCTGCAGGGGAGGGCCTTAAACAACTGGTACAACAGCCCACAAGAGAAAGAGCTATCCTAGATCTAGTACTGACTAACAGGGAAAGGATCACAGATCTTCAGGTAGAAGGCAACCTGGGGGCCAGTGACCATCACATGATATGGTTCAGTTTGGCCACTACAACTAATTCATCCCATTCCAAGGCAGAAATATGCAACTTCAGAGGAGCTGACTTTGATAAGATGGCTAACAGAGTTAAGCTAGCCCTGGCAAAAGAAATACAGGTGAGGGTACAGGCAAAGTGGGCAAGCATTAAGAATGTAATACTTGAAGCAACATCCCACTGTGTTAGAGAGAAAAGGAAGTGCAAAGAAGAAGGAAACCACTTTGGTTCTCAAAAACAGTAGCAGAAAAGGTCAGCGCCAAAAGGCTGGCCTTCAGAAAATATAAGGGAAGCGAGGATGAAGAGAGAGAGCATACCAAACTTCCCTAATGGAAACAGGGAAGGCAGTAAGGCAGGCAAAGGCCCAAACCAAGGAAACACTAGCACAGACAGTAAAAGAAGGTGACAAGACTTTCTATAGATACTTTAGTGCAAAAAATGTTGTAGATGCCAGTATGGTCCTTTTAAGAACAGATTCAGAAACAAATGATTTGATACCTTTTCCATGTTGGTCCAATAAAAGGTATCAAATCATTTGTTCAGGATCTATAGATACTTTAGTGAAAGGATAAAGTCCAGAGGGGTATTGCTAAGATCAAAGGAGATAAGGTGGGAGTGTGATGAGGAGGACCATGTAAAAGCATCTATCCTAAATAGATACTTCTGCTCAGTATTTACTGAAGAGAAGGGCAGGGCCCACAGCTCAGCACCATGGACACTGGTGGAGGGAGGTAGGGCACCATGGACACTGGTGGGAGGGAGGTAGGCACTAGTCCCTTCACAAAAGAAAGGGTCCTACAGGAGCCTCGATGAGCTCAGGGTGGACAAGGCAATGGGATTGATGGGTACTAAAGGAGCTAAGGGTGGAACTAGCAGAGCCAATTATCAGAACTGTTTAGTGAGTCTCTGAGCACAGGAAAGGTCCCAGAAGACCAGAGAAGGGTTCATGTGATCCACTTCACAAGAGTGGTAGCACGGAGGAGGCAGGGAACTACAGACTAGTCAGTCTTACACTCAGTAGTGGGCAAGATTATGGATGCACTCCTTAAGGAAAGGATAGAGCAACACCTGGAATCCATAAGAGCGCAGGATCTAAGACAGCATAGGTTTACAAAGGAAGGTCCTGTCAAACTAATCTCATAGATTTCTTTGACTGGGTAACCAGAGTGGTGAACCAAGGAGGAGCAGTTGATGTCGCCTACCTTGACTTCCAGCAAAGCTTTAGATACTGTTCCACATAGAAGATTGATTAATAAGCTGGGTAGGCTTGGGGTGGTCAGAAGTTGGTCAATTGGGTGGCAAACTGGTTGATGGGCAGAAAACAGAGAGTGGTGGTAAATGGTATACAGTCAGAAGAGATGCAAGTCACAAGTGGGTACCTCAGGGATCAGTCCTGGGGCCAGTCCTCTTCAATATCTTCATCAGTGACATTGCAGATGGACTGGAGGATAAGGTTTGTCTGTTTGCAGATGACACCAAGATCTGCAACAGAGTAGATGATCCAGATGGGTTGGACAGAATGAGAAGAGATCTGGCTAAACTAGCAAAATGGTCGGAAGAGTGGCAAATGGGGTTTAATGCAAAGAAGTGCAAGATCATGCACATAGGGAAGAGAAACCTGAAGCCACCTTAGGCTGGAAGGGAGTTGCTAGCAGTAACAAGGAAGAAAGAGACTTGGGCATCATCATCACCGATGACCTGAAATCATCCAAGCAGACCACTAAAGCAGTAGGTAAGGCTAGGGGGATGTTAGGGTGTATTAGTTGGGTATCACAAGTCAGAAATGGGAGGTAATAATCCCTCTTTATAAGACACTGGTTAGGCCCCATCTGGATAATGCGGCTACTGAAGGTCACACCTTTACAAGTAAATTATCCAAATTGAGGCAGTCCAGAGAATGGCAACCAAAATGGTGCAGGGACTGCATCAGAAAACATATGAGGACAGATTAACGGAGCTCAATATGTATACCCTAGAGCAAAGGAGGAAGAGAGGTGATATGATCAAACATTCAAACACCTTAAGGGCATTAACAAGGTGAAAGAGTCTAACATGTTTAGTATAAGTAAAATAGCAGGACAAGAGGACACAGCATGAAATTCGAGGGAGGTTGATTAAGGGGTAATGTGAGAAATTCTTTTTCACAGAAAGGGTGGTGGATGCGTGAACAGCCTACCTCAGGAAGTGGTGAATATGAATACAGTGCAGGGCTTCAAACAGGCATGGATAGGCATAAGGAAGCAATACAGATGAGTATGACTAGATAGGTCATTGACAGAGCAAAGGCAGATGGCACATTTATAGTAGAAAAGAAATGGGTAGACAGGATGGGCCTCTGATCCTTATCTGTCGTCAACTTCTATGTTTCTATGTTTCTATGTAAAAGTTTAAGCTCTTAGCATCAGAACCACTTGAAACATTTGCCTAGCTGGGGTAGCACATTAATGTATAATATTGAGGCTGCCTATATAACAAGATAGTCCCAATACCTCATCAGTTTGCTTACCAGAGGCAAGTTTGGAATTCTGCCATACTGGCAGAAAATGGGAGACCAGAACCTCGACTAGCCAGCAGGACATTGAAATGGCACAACACAGAAGACCAAGCATGAAGTAATGGACATACAGTACAGTATCTTCCAGAGTATAGCATCTTAGCATACAGAAGGGGCAGGTGGGAGAGTGAGCTGAGGCTTTATGGTGGAGATCCTTCAGACATATACTATTGCTGGTGAGTATCTAGCCTCTCTCTTCTTTTATGACATTTCCCTCAAAGAGTAACTTCCTTAGAACAATTGCCTAGCAGTGCAACGCTGAGGAATGAGAGGAAGTCCAGGTAGGGACATAAGGTCCCAGAAGACAGCAGGCCATGGAGGATTGCAAGGCCTAAGCCAGCCTGTCTGCTGGACACCTGATATAAACAACAGCACTTAGAGAAAGGATAGATTGTAGTGCATGTGCTGGCAAAGCAATAATCAGCTGCCAAAACTGAATTAAAACAAGGCAGAAATGAAACCATGGCTAACAGACCTCTGGAAAACAGCAGGACACAACATACTAGGCATTCAAAACAAAATAAAATGTACCATACTGTACTAACCATGTTTAAAAGGTAGTACCCATAAAAACAGCCTCTTGCCATCCAGGCGGTGAACAAAAAAGGCCATGAAGACTGCATGCAGTCCATCATGCAAGCCAAATAGAAGTGTAAAGCTCCATGGACATTTAGAGAAAGCAGAATAACTACACTCACATTCAGAGGAGAAGGAAACAATCACTGGAAGATGGAGAGCCTGACACAGCACAAAGAATGTCAACATGTTGGAAAGGAGCTGAGGATAGGCGAGAGTGAAACCCAGTCTCAGAGAACAATAAGGAACAGGGTGTATACAAGCAATGCCTGTAGCTATGAAACCTGATGAGCCAAGGGGTTAGTAAACATAGTGTTGTTCAGACAAACAAATACATATCATAAGTGGCAGCAAAACCCACAAAACCCATGTAAGAGACTCCAGATCCAAAGGAAGAACCCACAGCTTAATGGTCTATGGACCACAACAAAATGGGGACAAAGGAAAGGCAAATATACTGAATATATACTTTGCACAGTTTTTACAAATGAATAGAAGGGCCCACTGCCAGACTGTACAACTTGTATGAAAGGGAAGCAGAGGGATCCACTATCAGTACCATTATTGAGTAAGGAATGCCACAAGGCCTGTAAGCACTATAGATATATAAATCTATTGGACCTGATGGAAGGCATCCAATACTCCAAGAAGGAGTTGTCTCAGGTGCTTGTGGAGCCACTAGCTGATATATTTAACGGCTCTCAAAAGATGGGGGCAGTGCCCATTGACTGGTCATCATCTGATGGGGTTCCTCTGCACAAAGTGGTAGGAGAGAAAATCCTGCAAACAATGGACCAGTCAGCCTGACATAGATAGTGGGAACACGTTTTGAAGGAAATGATAATACATATCCTAGCAACAAACAGTTTCCAGGACAAAAGTGAGAAGCTATGTGCAGAACATGTCAGACTATTCTGACTGAACTTTTAACATTGTTACAAGGGCAGCTGACAAGGGCAGGCAGTTGTTATGCAGTACTATGCCTTGACATTAGCAAGACCTTTGACTCCATCCCTAACAGGAGGCTAGTCAAAAACTAAGAGATCTTGGTGGAAGAAACAGTAATAGCATGGGTGTAAAAGATGGCTGAAGGGATGCACTTAGAAGCTGGCTATAGATGGGGAAACATTTGGAGGTCAGGAAGTGACTAGATGTGCACCACAGTGTTCAGCCCTAGGTTTTGTCCTCTTTAACACTTACATATGCAACATAGGGTATGAATTAATGGAAAAGATATATCTATTTGCAGATTGCGCAAAGATCTGTTAAAGAATGGACAGTAAGGAACATGTCAGAACTTTGAGGAAGGTTTTGGAAAGATTGGAGAAATAGACCAAAACATGAGAGTTGAAATTCAATGCCAAAAATGCAAAGTAGTACATATTGGGGGAAATGTGAAATACAATATAAGAATGGGGCGGGGGTAGTAGGGAGAGAAGAGTAGAGGAAAAGGATCCGGAGTGCTTATTTCGAAAGCCTTAAGTCAGTGCTGTATCCACTGTAACAGACCAGCGGTAAAGCAAATCACGATATTATGGTGCATGAGAACAGGAATCAGCAGCAAAGAGTGGTGATCATTCCCTTTACAGATCTCTGGTTGCTCAACCATAATATTGTGCAAAATCCTGGTGCACAAACTTGTAAAGGACTGTGACAGAGAGAGGCAGTGCTAAGGAGGGCAACCAAAGTGATATTGAGGGGTTACAGGATACATAGACACATAGAAAATGTTGGAAATAAGGACCGCTATGCCCATCCAGTCTGCCTGTAGGCCCTATACATGTAGGCATCCACTCACCCTAAGTGGTCAAAGGATTTTCATCACTCCTTTCCTGCCCAGTGTTCCCCTGTGCTTGTCCCAGGCATGTTTAAACCCCTTTACTGTGTTTGCCCTACCATCAGTTGTGGCAGACTATTCCAAGCGCTACCACCCTCTCAGTGTAAAACAATTCTCACATTACCGCTTAATCCCCCTCCAATTTCATATTGTGCCCCTCGTTCTGGTATTCTTTCTACATTGGAAAAGATCTCCCACCTGCACCTTGTTTATGCCCTTGATGTACTTAAAAGTTTCTATCATGTTGCCCCTTTCTCTCCTCTCCTCCAGTGAGTACATATTGAGGTCTCTTAGTATCTCCCTCATATGTTTTGTGGTGCAAACCATGCATCATCTTTGTCGCCTCTTCTCTGGACAGCCTCCACCTTGTTTACATCCTTACACATGTGTGGTCTCGAGTACTGCATGCAGTACTCTAGGCAGGTCTTACCAGTGTTTTATACAAGGGCATCACCACTTCCCACCTCCTACTAGTAATACCTCTGCTATGCACTCCAACATGCCACTGGCCCTTCCTGCAGAACTTGCACACTGCTTTGGTACCTTAAGGTCATCAGATATGATAACCCCTATATCCTGCTCCTCTTTGATGATGGTCAGCACCTCTACCCCTATCCTATAGCTCTCCCAAGGATTCCCCTACCCAGGTGCATTATCTTGCACTTTTTGCATTGCACCTCAGTTGCCACACCTCCGACCATTTTTCAAGCTTCTACAGGTCCATCTTTATTTTCTGCACCCCTTCTGAGTATCCACTTGTTGTAGATCTTGGTATCATCCTGCAAACAGGCAGATCTTTCCTTCCAGACCCTCTGCAATATCACTAATGAAGACATTGAACAGGACTTGTCCCAGCACTGATCCTTGTGGCATTCCGCTGGTCACCCTCTCTTCCCAGATTGGATCCCATTTACTACCACCCTCTGCCCTCTGTCCATCAGCCAGTTTCTAACCCACTGTATCACCTTATGCCCCATGCCTAGACTACCCATCTTGTTAATTAGCCTTCTGTGTGGACAGTATCGAAGGCTTTGCTGAAATCTAGATAGGCAACATCTACTGCCCCTCCCTGATTCATTTCCTAGTCACCCAATCAAAAAGATCTATCAGATTCATTTGACAAGACTTTCCTGATGTGAATTCATGTTGCTTCACATCATGGGCACCAATGGATTCCAGGTGTACCATTATCCTTTCTTTCAGCAGTGTCTTCATGATCTTCCCGCCACTGAGGTGAGGCTGACTGGCTTGTAGTTCCCCACTTGCATCTACTGCCACTTTTGTGAAGTGGAGTACATGCACCCTTCTCCAGTACTCTGGAACCACATCTGTGTTGAGTGACTCTGAGAACAGGGTGGCCAGAGGCTCTGCTAGTTCACTTCTCAGCTCCCTTAATAGCCTCAGGTGTATGTCATCTGGCTTCATGGCTTAATCCACCTTCAGCTTTGTGAGTTCCTCCCAAACTCTCTCCACTTTAAAAGTACTGATGTCCACTTCCTCCCCAATTTCCTCTGCTCCCCAGCTGTGGTCCTTGACCCTCTCCTCCTCAATGAATACTGAACAGAAGTATTTGTTTAGTGTTTCTGTCTTGTTTAGACCCCTCCTTGCACTCTCTCCTCCCTTTTGAGCTTTACAATCCTCCAGTGTTTCTTCTATTGCTGATGTACCTATAGACTGTTTTGTCCCCTTTTTCACAGTCCGTGCTAATCCCTCCTCTTTCTGTGTCTTGGCTCTCCAAACAGTCTTCCTGCTTCTCTTAGACATTCAAGGTACACCTCACTGTCCTCCTCCCTTTGGGTTCCTTTACTTCCTGAAACTTGTTCTTTTGCCCATACTTTGTCTCCCACCACTTTAGAGTGCCATAGTGTTTTCTTTCTTTTTCCTTTGGCCACTATCCTAATGCATTGGTTAGTTACCTCTATAATGGCTCCTTTCAGTCCCCCCACTGTTCTTCCATCCTCCATTACCTCTACCTTCTCCAGGGCTGCTCTTAAACATCTACCCATTTCATTGAAATCTGCCCTCCTGAAATCTAATACTTTTGCCCTTGTATGGCTTAATTGAGTCTCTGTCTCCATGTCAAACCACACCATGGGTGGTCACTGGATCCCAGCTGCCCTTTCACCTGGATTTTTTGACTCTGTTGTCACTGGTCCATACCAGGTCTGGAATCAGTATGTCCCTGGTGGGCTCATGTACCATCTGTCTGTGTCCGACCCCCCACAGGGATTCCAGGATGGCTGTGCTTCTGGCTGAATCAGTTGCCTGGGTGGTCCAATCCACATCTGGCATATTGAAATCTCCCATCAGCACAATTTCACCTTTAGTTGCCACGTCATGAAGTTCCACCATTAGCATCCTGTCCAATTCCTCTCTCTGTGCCGGAGGTCTGTAGATCACCCAGTATGTATTGCTGTGCCATTCCCCGGTTCAAGGGTGACCCACTGTGCCTCAGCCTCCCTGCCTTCCATATACTTCTGTAGCCTTTATGCCTTTCTAATGTACAGGGCCAACCTCCCTTTTACCTTCCTGTCCCTTCTAAACAGTATATAGTTTGAGTACATTGACGTCCCAGCTGTGATTAGCAGAATACTATGTCTCTGTTATTGCTGGTACGTCAAGGTCTGCATCCATCATCAAGGCTTCCAGGTCTGAACCTTATTTCCCAGACTGCAGGCATTTGTGAACATGACCTTCCATGTTTTACTCCCTGCCTCCCTCTGTTCCTATTTTCTATACTTTGCCTCTTCCCCCACCCCAGTATTCATGCTCATGTGCTCTTGCCCCTTATCCCCCTCATAAACATTTCCTGCCTGCTTCACATTGCTCGCTTAGTTGTTCTTGTTTTAAGTTGTACTTTGCATGTTCTCATGAGGTGTGTTCCTAACCCCACTTGTCTCTCCTGGCTCCCCTTGGCCAGTTTAAATGCTTTCTGCTGAAGCATTCCAACTTTACTAAGAAATGAGGTCCCTTCCAGACAGATGCAGGCCATCCTCCATAGAAGCTTGCATCTGCCCAGGTTGGGCCCCAGTCCTCTATGAAGCCAAATCCTTCCCTTCCACACCAATCCTTTGACCAGGAGTTGAAGGTTCAGATGTGGAGTGCCCTGGCATCCTCCATACCTTGGACAGGTAGCACCTCCAAGAATGAGACAGAATGTGCTACCTGTTTCAGGTCCCTCCCAGCTTCCTGAAATCTTCCTGGACTCTGGCTAACTCTGCCCTTCTCCTTGCCAGGTCATTGGTCCCAAGTTGTCAATGATATCCTGATCCTCCTTCCTGGCTATTGCCCTAGCAATCATATGGATTCACTTCAATCCCTCCATGCAGTGCTCCTGGGAGGCACTTGACCTCTCTCCCCCTGCTAGGTGTCCCTAATTCTTACACCCCTGTACAATGAGTCCCCCACTAGGAGAAGCTTCCTCCTCTGGGGTCCCTTGCCTCCTTCCCTGGGACTCCGCTTGGAGGTTCTGACCATCATCCCTGGTTCAAGCTGTGGGTGCCTGTGTGGGGCATTCCCATTCCTCTGAAACAGCGCAGGAGTTATTAAGCTGGACCAGTTGGGGATATGCCTCTGACCCCTCCCCACCTCCCTGAGCCCACTGTCATCCATTCACCCTTCTTCCTGGGCAACATTTGAAGTTGATGTTGTGGACCTGGTGATCTCTGTGTGGGGGTGGATGCTGCCTGTAACTTGGCCACCTCTGCACAGAGACAGGCAACCTCCTCCATCAGCCCAGAGAGATGCCTGCAGACAGGGCAGCATCACAGCCTCCAGATATGTCTCCCTGAAGACTGCTGCTCCACAGCCACTGCACTGCACCATTCTTGTCATGTCTGATGTGATCTGGCCTGCAATATAATCTAGGTACGCCTCTAGGTGAACTCTTATGGTCCTCCCTGTTCTCGGCGGAACTCCCTGTGTGATGCAGGAAGGTGTAACACCATGGGCCCACACCCTATAAAAGGAGGACTTAGCCCTGTGGTAGGAGGGTTGAGGGGTGGGTTGGTGGATTAACCCCTGGCTGTGTCCAGAAACAATCTACAGAGGACCCCTTAACCCTATGTTGGCAGAGGACATGCCCCAATGATACAAAAATAGATACATATCCCCAAATCCATTGAAATATGAGACCTGCACTTAAGGTAATAGACTCAAAACAAGTACAAACAGTTACAAGCTTACCAGCAACTAAATCCTTCACCCTGCCCCTCCACAAATTAGCAGCAGAAATGTAAATCTACCTGAGCCAAACTAAGTCTGTTGTTGCCCTTCTGATAAATCATATGAGTAAAGGCCTAGAGATTTCAACATGTATACTTTGGAAAAAGCAGGGAGAGGGAAGACATGATCAAATCATAAATATATGAATGGAAATAACAGAGTAAACAGGAATTGTTTATTTTAAATACAAACTTTTTTCAAATCCCCTCCCAAAAAGGTTTTGTAGTTGCTTCTAAATCACCTTTCAGACGGAAGTTAAAAAATTCCTCCTCTTGTGATCATAGTGTGAGGTCATAAAAGACTATCTTAAAAATTTGGGGCAACATGTTGGAATTACAGACATGTAAGGGCACACAGAAAAAAACTCTCAGAGGCAGAATGTTACAAATTCATAAGACCTTTGCACTGCCAATTAAGAAAGCAACCTGTTTAGACATCAAACATAACAACCAGAGACTCACAGTTCCATGAGGACACCTACAAACACCACACAGCTTCAGCCCACTGGCTTTTCCATGATCCCAAAGTGTACATTGTAAAAGCAGGGCCTCAATGAAAATGAAATAGTGTACCTTGTCTCTACTATTCTGTGTAAATACAGGATAAGATTGTGTAAACCAGGACCTTGTTGCAAATGAGATGTGTTTCATCTTGTCTGTTTGGGAAAAGATACATTATAGCAAAATATGAAAAAGCTGGAACACAGTACAGAGGAATCCCACTGAAAGGTATGCCTCTAACAGGTCTCTCCTGGGAAAAATACATTGTAAAAGCTGGATCCACTGAAAATGAAAATTGCATCTCAAATTGACTACTCTGTGTAAATATATTGTTGAAATGTGTACAACTAGTGCCCTCACTAATAATAAAATATTATATCTCTGCTATGCTATCTTGAGTCAATAGAATGCAAAATGTAAAAGCAGGACTACAATGAAAAAGAAATACTGTCTCTGAACTGTATTGTCCTGAGTAAATGAAGTGTAAAATGTGTCAGAGCAGAATCCAGTTGAAAATTATATATTGCATCTTGGCTAAGTCATCCTGGTAAAATTAAATATAGAATAGTGCATGGGAGGAGTGCATAATGAGAATAATGAGAACGTTTGCACTCTCAAGGTGAGTGATGTTACATAAACCCCATGCACAAAGCTCAAAGATTTTATCAAAGCATCCCACATCAAGAGTCTGCATAAAATTCAAGTGTGGCACCTCCTTATGCTTTGTTTTACATAACTGCTGGGGACTGTGTTTTTTTTTTTTTTTGCCCGCCAGTGTATTAGAAATAACAGCATTTGTCAATGCCGAATGTTTGCTTGCTGGCATTGGCATTGGTAGTGTAGGAGTTACAGAGCTGCATAATAGGAATGGCAGTGAAGTATTGAACTGAAGCCAACCCCACCACCACCCAGCAGAGACTGACAGGCACTGGGTGTGCCTTTGGGTTGTCAGGCATAATGGCCACGCCATTTCACCACACCCTACCCTACAGACACTGACCAGTGTCACGGTGTGCCTTGGGGTCTTTGGCCTTATGCGCACCCCATTCCATCAGGAAATATGGTGAGATGGGTGTGGTATAGGAGAATGGGGTAAACTTTGGGGCAGAAGAGTCTAAGGCATACCTCAATGCCTCTCACTGGCTGTAGGGTATGGAATGTTATGGCATTATAGGTGAGAATCCCAAGTCACACCCCTGATGCCTGCCATTCTCTAAAGGGTGGGGTGTTATGGTTGGAAACCCTAACGCGCAGGCCTTCCGTTACTATTTTCACTCCAAATTTTCACATTTTTTTTGAACCTCACCTCATGAACAGTGCAACATCACTTTGTTAGCCAAGGCTGATTTTGCACAGCGACTACGGCATTTAGCACCACAGGTGCAAAACACATTCTGAACAGGATGTGAAAATGACAGCTGTATTGTTCATGGGAGGTGTAAAAATGGCAATGTTGAAAATCTGGAGTGAAAATATTAAAAAACTGGTCAAGTCACAAGCGGCATATAGAAACTGTGCAACGCAGCACCGTAATGTAATTAGTTTGGGGATTTTTACAGCAGGTTGTCAACACAGGCATTTTGGGACCTCCGATCATGAACAGTGTCACTGTAATTTTCTTTATCTGTCCCAAACAGTGATTTCACAGCGACTACACATTTCTGCACTGAAAGTGTGAAAACACATTTCGCCATGTTGTGAAAATGACAGCTGTACTGTTCATAAGGAAGTGTGGAAAATACCACTGGTGAAATCTGGACTGAAAATATTACAAAGTCATGAACTTCACGATGGTGCTTGGAAACTCGCGCAATGCTCGCTCATAACACAGTCATTTTATGGACTTTTGTCACAGATTTTCAACATAGCCATTTTAACACCTCTGTTCATGAACAGTGTCACTGTGATTTTCTTAATGTTCCCATACAGTGATTTCACACCGACTCGCGCCATTGTGCGCTACATATGTGGAAACACATTTTGGGTGAGATGAAAAATGACAGCATACTTCTCATAAGGAGGTGTGGTAAAATGGCAATGTTGAAAATCTGGAGTGAAAATATTGAAAATTTGCAATCTTACGAGCGCAAGGAGGAACCGCGCAATGCAGGCTCATAAAACAGTCCTTTTAGGATTTTTTTTCATCAATTTTCAACATAGCCATTTTAAGACCTATGCTCATGAACAGTGTCACTGTGATTTTCTTAATGTGTCCCATACAGTGATTTCACAGACCCACTGCACCATTGTGCGCTACATGGTGGAAACACGCTTTGGTCAAGATGTGAAAAATGACAGCTATACTGCTCATAAGGAGGTGTGTAAAATGACAATGTTGAAAATCTGGAGTGAAAATATTGAAAATCAGGAACTTACGAGCGTGTGTAGGAACTGCACAACGCACCGCTAAAACAGTCATTTTAGGAATTTTTCCACCAATTTTTCAACATAGGCTTTTTGAAAGCCCACCTTATGAACATTGGCAGTGTCATTTTGTTAATCAGTGCTGAAAGGTGATTTTGTGCAGTGACTGCAAATCACCCTTCAGGCCCGATTAACGTCATGACAGTGAGAGATTCATGAGAAGGGGTCCCAAAACCCCATGTTGAAAATTTGGTGTTAAAATTCCAAAAATGCCTGAGATATGCAGCAAAGTTGAAAAACCCTATTTATTACATTATACAGCTACCGGCATTTCTTCAGTTCAGGGTCGGCTTTTGAAGAGTGCAGACGTGTTCCCGGTCCACCAAAGATCGCTACCTGGAGTCCGGAGGTAAGTATGGGGTGAGGGGGTGGGGAGGCAGGGTGCACAGGGTGGGTGCAGGTGGGAGCAGAGACAGCGAGGGACCGCTTCTGTGTTTCAGGTTTTTCTTTAAAGGACGATGACGTAGATTTGCCACGCTGGGGTGGGCTCCCCAGCATGGCACAAGGACGGCTGTTTGGGGGTGTGGAGCTGACGGGGATTGGGACCCTGTCGGTGATAGCATGTGTTGCCACCCTGGGGTGGGTTCCCAGCATGGCACCCTGTACTCTGGTGTGGGGGACAGTGGAGCAGACAGGGATTGGGCACCCCATCGGCTATCGAGTGTAGCCACACTGGGGTGGGCACCCAGCGTGGCATGAGGGAACTCCGGTTTGGGGAGGCAGCACAGCCGACGGGGATTGTGCACCCCGTCGGCTATACAGTGTGTGCGTGGGGAGGCGAGCACGCGAGTATGCATGCGATGTGTGTGTGGGGAGCACGCGATGAGCAGGCGATATCTTATCGCCATCGAAGCGTAAGTAGCTCCCCTTTCAACTGTGTACCCTCGGGTATTTTCGGCGGCTGTCATAGACAGCTTCAGCAGCCATTGGAGAACTGGGCGCCACAGCTGCAAACACACTGACTGAATTGGAAGAGGGCTGCCACACCTCGAAAATCGGATGATGGCATTATGTTTCTTGCACATACGCAAGCAAACATAAAAGGAGTGGTAGCCAAAACAAAAGCAAAAATAAAAAGTGTGTTTTAGCCAGAAACATTTATTATAGCATTAATAACTATATTACATTTGAAATCAACTGTATTTCAAAAAATACGTGTGAATTAGGTACTGATCTCAGAAGTCTTTCAGAACAGTGTCAAAAAGCAGCAATAACATGAGAACAGGAGTCTTGTGAAAACCTGGGATGAAACTAGTGAAATTAGTAACTTATTAACAGAAAACAGTTTTTAGTAGTATTTAAAATGCCCAGAAAGTAGAACATCTTGTAATTTGTTAAAATCGTGCCATTCTGAAATGTGGTTGCCATGACAATATTCTAATGAGGAGTGCAGTATAGAAGTTGCCATGGTTTCTGTGGGGAGACCTGAAAATGTAGTGCCATTTCTCCATTTTTGGTTTTCATTCAGATACCAGCTGAATTTTGATCTAACTTGCTAAGGTGAGTCTAGATTTAAAAAAAAAAAAAAAATTTCCAAGACAGTATTTGTGAAGGGCGTTGGTTTATTCTGATTGATGATTCACACTACTTGCGTTGTTTGCTGCATAACTGAGGAGCCTGAGGCTGCCCATAGGAAAAGTGGGTGCATGTTCTCTGTTATAACAAGTGGGTTATAACAGTAAATTATAAGCAGCTTTTCTATGGAAAAACAAACAGGGCCCAGTTATTACATCTCAAAAATGGATAAAAGCAGGACTCAACTGAAAACAAGATATTGCATTTGGCTATGCTATGCTGGCTAAATAACAATGTAAAAATGTGTAAAAGCAGGGCCCACACTGAAAACAACACATTGCATCTCATCTGTGTTATCCAGGTAAATACAGTCTGAAAGTGGGTAAATGCACAACCCCACTGAAAATGAAATATTGCATCCTAGCTGCACTAACATGGGTAAATACAAGATGAAATGTGTAAAAGCAGTACCCCAATGAAAATTAGATATTAAATCTCATGTGTTCTATCCGGTAGGGTTAGTAATTTAAATTTCACAGAGGAATTCTTGTGAAATGCAGAATTTGCATCTGTGAAATTCCATAAAAATGGAGGAAAATGTTTACTAAATTCTGCCTTAAACTGTGGAATTTTGACATGTATTGTGGAATAATGTCATGAACTGCAGAAAATATTTCTAGAGAACTAATCGCTTTTCTTTTATTTAGTAAGTAAAAACTGGGGTAACTGGGATCTGGGACCCTAACTCGGAACTGAGATGTTGGCGTAATGGAGGAAAAACTGAAAATGGAGGTGACACTGCTGCAATTGATACTGGTGGAACTGGGAGTAGAAACTGGTGGAACTGGGATGAAACACAGATATAATAAGCTATGATGAAATACGTGTAATTTTGAATACTTTGGGATGCACTAACAGAACTGTGAGGAGAAACAGTTTCAGCTGGGAGTAGACACTGCCGGGTACAAAATTCTATACTTTAGTGCCCCAAGGCAAGTACTTTTGTCTAAAGATATCTACAGCCCCTCAATAACTGCTCGCTGGGGCAACTGAGGCATCAGTACTACTGTATCCTCGTTTTTTCCTGTACTCCTACCTTTTGTTTCCATCTCCCCAACCAAACCCTTCCAAGTGCTTTTGCCATCTGCGATGGTGCAGTGTTAGCATTGCATGACTAAGTTCATCAAAGCAGTTACCCTTATGTGTAGTGGAGAAACCCAAACCAGGAAGAAGCAGTGTGTTGGAAAGCTGGTCATGTGACCACAAAGTCTATGCACTATGAATCATGCTGACTTAGTCACGCAGCTGGTGTCATATGACAGGTGCTTTCACCAGGCATTAGATCACAGTCTGGAGTGGAGGCATTAATTGGCTGTTGCTGGCAACTGATTCTCCCAATAAGTGTTGCCAGTGAGTGCTATTAAGCCCACCAGAATATGTTGTTGTGGGGAGCAGAACTGGTTGCCAGAGCAGCAGGCAGCACAGAAAAATGTCTCTTTAAGGGCTTCCATCGACCCCCTGCTAAATTTACATATGCCACTAAAACCCACCTCCTGTCTCCATTGCCTTTTCCTTGTCCACAGGCTACTGGCACCCTTGTGCAATCTGTCAAGGCCTACATTGCCCCTGCCATTGCCATCTACTCCTACTGTACCTAGACTGGCTTGCTGGCCAGCACCCTGCATAGGAGTCTGCTGTCTGCTACCTGCAAATTGTAAATGTACCCATAAATTATCATTTTAAGTAGTATGTATATTTTTGTTCAGTACTACTTTTACCTGTCAGTGTTAACTCTGAGCTACAGCTATTGCTGCCACACACTGTGTAACTACTAGATATATGTTGCCTGCTAATGTTAATGTGGAACACTGTGTATTTTCCTGTCCTTACTGTGACCTGTCTGTATGTGCCAGTCTTAACCGGCCATGCCTGAAAAATGTCATTGGTTCAGTGCACCAACCCAGTTAACAGAGGAATAAATAAATAAATACATTTAAAATAAAATCTCTTTAAGAGCTTGAAGATAAAGAAGTCCTTGAAATGACATTTGGGGCATGCTGACAGGATACAGTTGTTTAAAAAATCCTTTTAGGCAAATAATTATTCAAAAATGCCACTTTACATAACTACCTGCTCTCCATGGAGGGTAGCCATCACAGGCAGGAGTACGGAGGATTGTGTGTGCCTTGGAGTTCCAGAAGGAGGCAGGTGTGTGAGAGACAGGAAACCGGGGTGGGGTGGGCTCAATCAGTTGGGTTCAACATCAGTATTGCTAGTTTTTGTGGTGCAGGATGTAACTCTAAACCAAAAGCAGTAATATCTAGTCAAGAACAAAATAATTCACGCAAACCTGTGACAGCTGTGTGTTGGGTACTTATGGAGGTGAATGCAGTTGAAGCAGCAGTAGTGACTAAAATATGAGTTATTACCTAAACAATGAAAGAGGATTCCACAGTTTGCAGGAT
Source organism: Neoceratodus forsteri (assembly GCA_016271365.2). Classification (NCBI taxonomy): domain Eukaryota; kingdom Metazoa; phylum Chordata; order Ceratodontiformes; family Ceratodontidae; genus Neoceratodus; species Neoceratodus forsteri. The sequence goes on along the minus strand of CM057459.1, from coordinate 853,725,734 downwards.
AATCTGAGGTTAATGTAGGCCACTGCTTTTTAACTTTTCTTTATAATCCCTTCCTGTCAACTGCAGTGAGTCAAAGTGCGACAGGATACTGTTTCGAAAGAAACCAGAGTTGTGCAACACGCAGTGGTGTTAAGCCAGCTATACCATACAGGCATTCCAGGTGAATATAAATTTCAATCATTAGGGGAGTAATGAATAGTCAGGGGTAACAGCCAGAAGAATTCTTAGAGAAGAATGAGAGTAGGAACTAGATTTAAAGCTGGCAAGTGAGCCAGAGGTTTTAAAAGAGATGGGTAAGGGAGTTCCTCAGATTTGGGCAACTATTCTATTCACACACGCTGGAGTGCTTCTTCATGATATAAGTGATCACTGCCCCATCGCAGGGGTAAGATCCACCAGCATAACAACAAGCCCTGCAAAATTCCTCATGAGGAGATCCAAGAAAACATCAGTATTGAAGGAGGATATTTGCATGATCTAGCTTACTCTCCACACTGGCAAGAGTTTTATCTTGCCCATTCTGTTGAAAAGCTCAGCAGGTGCTAAACAACATTATAATAAATGCCCTTAACACCCATGCCCCAATCTCTAATCTCTAGTATCCGAATAAAAACAAATCGTGTCGTTGGTTTACAGCTGACCTCAAAGCTGCACTGCTGAGAGAGACAAACTCTGGAAAATGGCAAGAAAACCAAGAATGCAAATGACTGGATGATCTTAGGAAAGCCAGGAATAGATGCACCAAGAAAGTTAGGGATGCAAAGGCTACCTTCTACTTGGCCGAACTCGACTCTTCCTACCATAATCCTGCTAGGTTTTGGGCACCATCAAAGGTATGGTGGGCAGGATGCTAACACCCCTTCCAACTCAATTACACAACAGTTATGGCCCTATCACTGGCAAATGGAAATTTGGACGCCTTCAATAACCACTTCACAACCGTCGGCCTTGCCTTTGACACCTCTCCAGCTTACCTGCTGAGGGAACAATTAAGCTCCCATTACACTGGTGATCAGAGAGTTGACTCTTCCTTCAGCTTCAAGTCTATACTGTTGAAACAAGTAGAGGATCTATTATGGCAACTGGATACCAAAAAGCAGAGGGCAGACTCTCTGACCCCTACTTTCTAAAGATTGCATGCCATGTACTTGCAGTCCCCTAACACACCTCTTTAACTCTATCCCTAAACTCTGGCTCTATTCCCACACTGTGGAAGACAGCCCAAGTGGTTCCCTTCTAAAATCAGGGGACCCTATGGATCTTAATAATTACAGGCCCATTTCCATTCTACTAGTGCTATCCAAGATGCTGGAGAAATTAGTGAGTAATCAGTTAAGAGAGTATCTTGATAATGCTAATGTCCTAAACCCAGCTCAATCTGGATTCAGGACCAAGCATAGCACTATCACTGCACTAGCCAAGGTCACAAATGACTGGCAATCCGAATTAGATAAAAGAATAATGTCTGTGCAGTATTCCTGACCTGAGCAAAGCATTCGATACTGTGGACCACGAGCTACTACTTTCATCCCTGTACTCCATTGGCCTAGATCCATCCTCCCTTAAGTGGTTCAGATGCTATCACCGGTAGGTCACAGCAGGTAAAAGTTGAAGGTGACCTATCCCCATTAAAACCACTGTCAAGAGGAGTCCCCAAGGTTCTATTCTGGGTCCTATCCTTTTGCCATTTATATAAATAACATTCATTCAACCCTTACCAATTCCTCTGTACACCTCTTTGCTGATGACACTGTTCTGTATGTCAGCAACCCTTCACCTGCAGCTGCTCGTGAAATCTTACAAACAGAATTCTCCTTGCTACAATATCAGCTACTCGAGAAAAAGCTTCTGTTAAATGCAAAGAAAACTAAAGCAATGATGTTCACAAATCAAAGCTCCACCAGCACATCCTCTCCAATCATTCTCCCCAGCTATGCACTATACTTGGAGAAAATCTAGAGTATGTAGAAAACTTCAAATACCTAGGTGTGTGGATTGACAGCAGACTTGACTTCACTCATCATTTAGAAGAACTGTTAAAAGCTTTGCCAAAGGCTTGGCCTTCTATAGATTAAAACCCTTCCTAAACAGAGACTCAAAGATGAGGTTAGTCCAGGCCATTTTTCTATCAGTTGTTGACTATGCAGACTTCCTTTATAGTCACTACCCCATCTCCTACCATCACAAGTTGGATACCTTATATCATAGATCAATAAGGTTCATTACAGATCTGCCATCTAATACTCATCATTGCTCTCTTTATGCTGCAGTTGGGTGGTTTCCTTCACCTCAGAAGGAACAGAAATGCAGCACTATGGATTTACAGAGCATTGTCAAAAAACTTCCAAACTATATCCTGGACTGCTTCACCCAGACCTCTCCTGTTCCCATGCCCTAAGAAGCAACAACATCATCCTGCTCAAATTGCCCAAATTCAACACCAGGCTAGGAGGGCAGCAATCAGCTATTTTCTAGCTATAGCATGGAACACCCTACAAAATCCCTAAAACTGTCCAATATCATTCCATTTGCATCCTTTAAAACAGCATTGTACAGTCTTCTTCAAAGAGAAATGCAATTGCTACCACTAGAGCTAGCATTGTCATCTCACAAATCTCCTTCCAAACCATATATGGCATATTCCTTCCAGACAGACATCCCATCTTATGGCACCCAGTAATACCTTCACCATCCTAGTATTACATTATGTTGAGTGTCTTCCATACCCTCCACTGGCATATGTATATACTGTACATACTGTAAATATTAGCTTAACTTTCCTGTAACCATTTTTTATCATGTGAATATACTGTACATCACTGTGTTTATAAACGTTATTTTCCCTGTATGTATAACTGTCTTATATAAGTGTATGATGTATCTGTTGTGTATCAACTATTGAACCTTGACCTTATCAGGTCCATCTTGTAAATGAGCCTTGCTCAATGATGTTCACCTGAATAAATAAAGATTTGATGATGATGATGATAAAGTAGAAGCAGGACTACCCCAGAGAAGTTTTCCTTCTAGAGAGCATCATGAAGCTGTCCATCACCCCTACTTGCATATCTGGAGGTAGTAGGGCTATGGAGGATTACACTCTTGGGAAAGTTCCAAGCAAAGCTTTTTGCCAGTGATGTGGGTAACATATTGTAGTCAGGAGTCAAGGTTAAGCCACCTAAGTCGTAGTACAGGTTGTATTTATGAGTCTCCTATTATTGGTTCAGAGCAAAATGGCAAGCCCTATTCATTAGTCCACTGACTCTGTTGAGTACACTGCTGCAAGCAGCACCATAGATCACCAGCCCATAGTCTACAAGACTGAGGATATGGCATTGGCTAACTGCTGCTTGATTTCAGAGAGAAATACATTTGTGTGCCAGTAGAGCATGCTGAGCCTAGAATTAGGAGCTCCAATGAGATATCCACATGGTCAGAGAAGGTTACTCCCAAGTCAAGAGTTATTCCTAGGTACCTGAAGGTGATTACTTGTTCAGTGGGGTATCCTCAGTCAGAGGTGATGGCTATAGTGGGGTGGGTCAAGGTTTTGCATCTAGAGTAGAAAAGCATGGATTTGGTTTTCTTAGAGTTCAGGACAAGGAGTTTGCTAGTGAACCTGCTACAGACTGCAGTGAAGTCAATCTGAGGCTGTGTTGGATGAGGGGTAGATTGCAGTGAGTTGCTTTGATCACTGCATCATCCACATATAGGAGTATTTTGTGGAGGAGCAAGCACTAGGGAGTTAGTTCACGAAGAGTATGAACTGAAGGGGACCAAGGATAGATCCTTAGGGGACATCCATTGTCACTGGCCTATAATTGAATAGTATGGCTCTACATGTGATAGCTTGTATTCTGTTGGTAAGATATTTTTTAGCCAGCTGGTGGCCTCCACTGAGAGGCAATGTTGCTAAGTTTGAGGCAAAGCAAATCAATTAACAAGGTCAAAGCCCTTAGTGAGATCTATAAATATAAATCTGGCCAGTTCACCTCTTTCCAGGGCACTGTAGAGATGGTCAGCATACTCTATTAGTATGGTTAGGGTTCTGTGGTTTTGCAGAAACCGTGCTGATTAAGGCATAGAAAATCATATTTACTCAGGTACTAAGAGGGCTGGTCATTTACTATTTCTTCCAGAGTTTTGAGAGAGGTGATAGGATTGAAATGGGACGTAGTTGGTGCTATCTTCTAGGGCACCACCCTTGTGGACAGGTGTGACATGTGCTGTTTTCCAGACTTTGGCACCTGCTCTGTAGAGAGGGACAGGTTAAAGCTGAGCTGAAGTAGGTGGGGAAATTTGGCCAGGGCACCGGGAAATTCTCCAACTCGTCTGTAGGAGGAGCTGCTGTTTGTGTCAGGATGGCCATTTTGAATGGTGAGTCAATAAAGATGGATGTGGAGGAGTCTGAGGGCCTGGTCTCCCTGACTTAAGGTCTACAGGAGATCAAATGTTTTAGAAATGTAGATGTCTCCTCAGAAGGATAGAACTTTACTGCAAAAGATTCTGGATTATCTATGAAAACATCAGTTCTTATTTCGATGGAAAGTTCTCTGACTACAACTACTGCAGCTGAATGTGATGATTTTCTACTTGCTGAAGAACAGTGGTATCTGTAGACAAGAGTGCAACCTATGATGGCCAGACATGTGGTTGGATGTCCCAGAGGGTAGAGAGTTCAGTATCGGGCCTCCTAACAATGGATCCATTGGTTACATTATTAGTAATTTTATTGCTAGAAACTGAACTTTAGAGGTACAACCTTTAAATATTATTTATCAAACTTCACAAATGTCTCAAGAGCACGCTACTACCTTTGCATTTTCAACTTGCAAAACTGTTGAGCATTTAGCTGTTACTGAGGATCACTCATTTGTTTACCGGTGTCTTGTTTGGGAACAATCCTTGGCCTGCGAACACTGTCACTGAACAAAGTGGCACTCTAAATGAAAATGTTGAGCATATAGACTTGCCATGAAGTGCGAGAGAGGGTTTTGTTTCTCCTGAGTTTTGCACCATAGCAGTGAATGTTTCAACTCCTGAATTTAGCGCTGTACCTGTATTCCAGTGTGTACAACATGAAACAGAGGCTGAATTATCTGTCACCACAGCTACTGACCAGAGAACTGAGATTTTGGAGCTTGAATGGCATCTACAGGGATAGTGTCCCCTGGCCTACAGCTGCTCCAAACTGATATGTCTGCAATGGACCAAGGACATAGGTCTGAAGATCAGACCAAACTGACTGATTATGATCTTTTAGTACAAAAAGCTATACTTCTGAAGATTATCTCAGAAGAAGAGGTTACTAACAAACAGAATTCTGAGCACTTGCTGAAAAAGGGATGTGGTTATGCTGTCTCACAGGAAACTTCTGCCTGTTGACCCCATTGGGAATCCTCCAGCTCAAGATACCACCCGAACAGATTTTTCCTCTCAGGAATCAGTGGCAGCAGCCATACAGACTGTGTTTGGAATTCCAAAACAGCAGTATGTACTAAACCATGGGCTGACTTTGCATTGTAGGGAGCAGGTTGAATTCAGGATGATATCGGGCAATGGATCCCTGACCAGAATTGGGAATCTTCTTTTGTTCACAGTATGTGGCTCCTGAGTGGTGTTCGCCTGCAGTTGCACCAGGGCAAGGCAGGGCCTTTCCTATATCAGCAATACCAGATAGAGTCATGAATCCCCCATTCTTTACCTTTGATTTCTCTCCCAGCTGGTCCTTCACCTCAGTTAGACTCCACAGCTGTGCAACACACAAACACTGCTATTCCTTTAGGCTCAACAGTGTTACCAAATGTGGCAACAGATACAGGGCAGGTATCAAGACCACAGGAGCCTACAGAAGTGATTACTACAGACCCCCAAGGTCTGGATTAGACTCTCTTGATAAACAACCACAGAAGCCCTTACTCTTAGAGTTGTTTAAACTTAACAAAACTGACCCTTTACTCAGATAAGATGTTGTCCATTGGAAATATAAAGGAGGTTTAGAGCCTTGTCCTGATCATCAGTATGTAGGAAAACATCTCCTTAAAGAATCATTGCGTTTCTACCCGCTGATGTCTTTGCATTAATTCATATATCTGGGGAGGACACCTGTGACATCAGTTTTCACTCAGCATATCTGTTGGACCAATTTTGGACTGAGCATAACCAACTCAAAACTTCTACTCTGGACTCCTTTATGGCTATTCCATTATGTATCCATTGTTGAAAACTGTCGCCATTATGTTCTGCAACAAAAGTGTCCCCATAGGAGACATCAACCATTGGTTACAACAGAAATGTGAGGTCCTTAGTTCCCTGAAGCAGTGCTGGATGAGGAACAATTCTGGACAGGGGATGGAGGTTTAAGGTCAAGCTAAAACAGTCTGAAGATGGTATTGTTCACATACCCAACTGCTATTTTTCTGGGTAGAGACGGGAGGGAGGGTCTGTTTTCACCCAGAGCAAATAAAGGCATGTTACCGCTGTGGTTCATGGATGCATCTGTCAAGCATTTGTGACAAGCTTCACTGTAGAATTTGTGCAGAAGTGAGTCATACCAGTCACCAATATACCAATACTATGAGATGCAACCTGTGTGAGGAATCTGGACATCAATATCAGGACTGCACATGGGTTTTGGTGAACACTACACAGAAAATGGATACAGAGGATTTAATTAATAAAGCTCAAACTAACCCCCAAGATTCTGAAGTCCTGATTTCACCCATTTCACAGCCTCCACCGACTGGTACTGTTATTACTAAAGTGGAGCCCCTTCTAAAATTGTTATCTTTAAAACTGACTCAGGCCCTATGCTCCCTTTAGAGCAAGTTACTTATTCCACCACCATCCTGAACCAAGTGTGTTACACAGATGACAAAGTCTCAATGGCTAAGATAGGGGTACCTGAGAGTGTATCCACCCCCAACCTCCTCCACTTCTGCATAGGAGATCTTCACGTAGATTGAAAAATGAGGAGGTGACAATTCCTGTTCCACAGATGACCCTTTTGAAGTTTTGGGCCTCTTAAGTTGGAGAGACTCTGAAATGGAAGATGTCTCCAAAGATGTAATGGAAGTGGAGGTGGTTCTCCCAATCCCCAGAAACTCCTTACATTGGGAAAAAATAGAGGAAGAAAAAGATGGAATAAATATCTCTGATGGTCCTGAACTCTTTACTGGTGGCCTCATTGAACTGCCATAGTTTGTTGAACCCCAGGAAAAGACTGGTCATCTTTTCACTATTATATGATTTAAAGTTGGGTCTTATTTTTTACAGGAAACATTGAGGGGTTCCCTCTCCCAAACCACTCAGTTTCAGGCCAATACCCATTGGCTCTGGGGTCCTTCCTTTTGGTCCTTTGGGAGAGATAGGGTGGATGGGTTGGGCATTTTGGTTTTAGGGACTAGGTTTTCTTTGTTTCAGCTGTTAGACCTCGTACCAGGGAGAGCTCTGATGTTAGAGGGATATTGAGGCGGCATTCCATACTGGTTAATTATGATATATGCACCCCAAATGAAGGCCTCTAGAGTCTCCTTATTGAAAACATTACAGCCCTTCCTAGCTATATCAAAATTACTTATTGTGGGGGATTTTAATTACAGCCAACGGATACCAAGAAGGCCCTTTTGAACTGTAATGATTATATTACATCCCCATCTTATTTTACATATAAAAGGGCACAATTTACCACTATTATTGATTATATATTTGTTTCAAAGCATCTGAGGATCAGAGACACGGTTGTTTGTCCAATTGAGTTCTCTGACCATGAGATGGTAAGGACATCTTTAGGTTCAGATCCAAACCTTTTGGTCTCCAAGTCCCGTTGGAGACTGAACATTGGTTGTCTGGTTGACCCACAAGTACAACTCTCAGTTAGATGGATACTAGCCACTACAACATCACTTATTGACCTATATGTTGATATTGGTAAATGGTGGGAACAAACTAAAACTGACATAAGGACATATTTACTACAATTTGGGAAGCGGAAATCCAGATCTCAGTATTTTAAGTATTTATCCTTACGGAGACATCTTCAACATCTTTTTCTTTACCAGCCAAATTACAATAACATCTCAAATATAGACCGTATAAACTGATATGAGGCAGCTACAATGATAGAGCAGCTTTTCTACAGACTGAATTGACATATGGTACTCAAGAGACCCCATTTTCTGACCCCTTTGTGGCTTGTAAAATTAGACGTCTTAATACATCACTAGGTTATTTGCAAAATGAAAATGGTGAGGTAGTCTCCTTTTTAGCGACCTGGTAAAATAATCACCAATACTGGGCAGACCAAAGATTTGTCAAACATATCTGAACTCGAAGAAGCATAATACTTGGCATCTCTGTAAGCATAGTCTAGTTAAAAATGAGATTTCAGACTGAATTCCCCTATTTCTATTTATTTACTGAGGTAATCCATACTATAAAACAAAGAGCGTCCCTGACTTCGATGGATTCCCTTTGAATTTTACAAAACTTTCCAAAGTGAATTGTCTTTGTGTCTGGTAATGGTATTTTTTTCAACAAAATTTGGTCCCCATAGTCTCTCCAAAAGTTTGGTATTTTATTTTTTTAAATCAGGTGACCACACTCTTTTTCAGAATTGATACCTATCAGTCTCTTGAATATGGATTTTAAAATCCTGTCCCAAATCCTTCATCTCCATTTACAACAGACTGCTTCCCAAATTATCTCCCTCTACAATTCTGTTGTTTACCTGATAGGTCGATTTCACATCCTCTTATTATTCTATGGGAAATATGGGAATATTATTTAAGAACACAGATATCAGGGTGGGTCATTTCTCTGACAAAAGCCTTTGATAGGGTAGATCATGGCTTTTATTTGCAGTTTTACAGACTTATGAGATACCTCACGAGTTCATTGCTAAAATTCAAATGTTATGCCATCGCATTTTTGTTCTTTGATTCTAGGAAAGATTGGCCCAGAGTGCCCTGTCTGAGAGGGGTCCACCAGGTGCCCCTAAGTCCCTTTATTGTATCTATTTTTTCTGAATCCCTTGTTAGAACATATTATGAATAATCCCCTAGTTCAAGGGGTGTCAGGAGCTGTGAGGGGGTGAAGTGAAGCTATTAGTATATGCTGATGATACATGCTTAATCCTTGCTGATACAGTTAGTGTTTTGGAAGCAAGGAGAGAATTCCAAATCTTCTCACAAGTTTCTGCAGCAAAACTGAGTTTACATAAATGTACAGCACATAGACTGGGTAGTACTATAGAACCCCCTTCCCTCACAATATACAAGACTGATGATATCCCAGTGGTCTTAGGCCCAGTGAAAATATTGGATCCTTTTGGGACTCAAGACTTAGGACTTTAAAACTGGGAAGCAGCTTTAATGAAATCTGAGGCAAAGGTTAAAATTTGGAAAGGATGGAAGCTTTCAAAGAAAAAATGGTCCATATTATAAAACAGTTTTAATCCAGAGTTTGATTTATATTGGTACAGTGTTTCCCTTACCTGTCTGTTTTGAGACTCAGATATACAGTATTTTCTTTGGAATGCTCTGGGGTTGCCATTTTAACCCGGTGAAAAGGTGTTTCACTTATTTACCCAAAGAAAACGGGGTTTGGGGATGACTGATCCTGTGCCTTTTTTCATTCCTTTTTTTTCATTCTATTAAAACACCAGATTATCTGATACACTCCATGGTGAACGCCTGGTTTCAGAACAATTGGTGTACTTATATGTTAAGGTGAGAGACAGATCCCCAAATTTTCAAACCATTAATCAATATCAGGCTCCATGAAATCTTCTGTTCAAAACTTTTAAATGGAAAATTCAGAGACATTTTGAATCAGTCCTCCGAAAATAGTTGTATCAACATATTTTAAATACTACTGGCACCACCAAACAGATTTTAAAGGTTGTAGACCCTAGACAGTAGAACTAGTCTTAGCACTCTCGAAGGAAAAAGCATACCAGAGTACCTGTGGGAAGTACTTTGGCTGAGTGCATATGGGAAATTGAATTTCAGAGGGAATAATAAACATAAGCCAATGGAGGAAAGATCTTGCCCTTTCACAGGTTTCGTACAATAGGGAGACCATGAAACATTTTCTTTCTTTTGTGTCCATTCTCTCAGGATCTATGGAAGTTTCTAGCCAGGGTGTGGCAACTTCCATGACTACAAACTTTGTCTTATGAAGCTCTGATGTGGGGAGGATTATTCAGGTAGGCTGAAACATTTTCATACAGGAACGTTGCATGTTTTGTTTGCAGTTCTTAAGTTTTATTTTGAATGCTACAACACAGTGGGTTCTAAGGCAGCAATGGATGCCTCATACTGTTTTTAAAGTTATCTGTGAGAATGCACTTTGAAAGATTTATGAGTCTGAACTTGCACTGTCTGACATGTCAGTCATTAAGTCTCGTTGGAAAGGCCTTTCCTTTTTATTAAATTTAAATGAAAGTTCATGCATTAAGAATATTACCATGTAGTAACTGGTCTTCATAGAGGTCGAGGAGTTTCCATCCTTTTCTTTGTGTCCCTGAATGGTTTGGGAGTTGTTTCCTCCTCCTCCCCATGAGGTCTCTCAGGAAATAAATTTCTGATAATGTTCTTTACCCCCCTTTTTTTCCTGAGTATAATTTTGGTGTTTTTTTATTTTCTTATGTACCTTACAGGATATGATTCTGTTTTTCTAGTTTTGATTACTTTTTCTTTTTTGGAAATGTGTTATTTACTGTTTCTTTTGGTTGACGTATTTTGTATTTTGAAGATGGTATGATTTCCTTCAATAAAAATCCCCTACTCTTTGTGAGAAGTGCCATGGATCTTTAACATCCACCTGAACTACCACCAGAACAGGCAGATGGGACCTCAGTTTGACATCTCATCCAAAAGACGGCACCTAAGAAGTGCAGTACTCCTCATGCTGCACTACAGTGTCAGTATTGGGATATTAACCGTGCCTGGTGTGGGATAGAACCCACAGCCTTCTGATCTCCGGCCTCAGAGGTGAAAGAGTGATGGAGGGGTTTGTGGGAGTTACCTAGGATATCATTAATCCTCTCCAGAGTTTTTTGGTGATTAGAGGAATGCAAACTGTTTATTTTTGTGGTAGTTAGCCTTGGCATTTCAGACTAGGTTTTAACCTTTTCTAAGTTCCTTGTACTTTTAAAGGAGAGTAGTTAGGCCGAGCTCACTTACTGAGACCAGACTCTGTCACTCTTCCTTCTTAGTGACATGAGGTCTGGTGTGAACCAGGTTGGGAGGTACCTTTATTGGTAAGGTTTTTAAACAGGGATATTAGATCACAGATTCAGCTGAAGTGCACTATGAAATAGTTCAAGGCAGCATCAACATCCAGTGTGTGCTGCAAGAAGGATCAGTCAGTTTATTGAAGCATAGCTCACAATTGTGGGGCCTTATGTGCGTGAAGCGCCCAAGCCCTGATGTGGGAGGGAGAAGCAGGGGTATCTTAGCAGACCACTGGCAAACAACTGGGAGTGGTCACTCAGGAAGTCAATAAGGACTTCAGAGTGGATGATCCTTTCGGATGGCTGACCAGCACCCAGTCAATGAGAGGCAGTCCCAGTTTTGTAGTATGTTCTGGTAGGCATTGGTATAACCTGTGTTAGGTATAGGCTGGCAAATCTATCACAGTGGCTTTTACTATTGTTTGCCTGCCAACTGCAATTGAAGTCACTGAGTATGATTTTTCTTATGCTGGGATTTAGGCAGGCAATAGTGTCATGGAAATTATCATGGTATGGTAACGAAATGAGACCAACTCAGCTACAGACAGACAATTGTTTTTGTTTTTTAACATTTTAAATTTGGTTTTCAACTGTGTAAGTTTCCTTTATTCTATTCCTCTTAAATCATCTTGGGTAATGGCAGCAATCAAGTTGTAATTACATTGTACTCCTTAACATCACCATACACTGTACAGCTTTATTAACTCAGATGTTCCTCTGTGCAATATTTTAACAACAGGAAAAGACAGCTCATGTATGACTGTACTGATGACAGTGCTTTTCTCTCTTGGAACTGCATACATGAACTTTTCATAAACATAAAGTTCCAAAAGTAAATGCTTAAAAGCACAAACCCACTGAAAATGAGACATTGCATCTTAGTTGTGCTGTCCTGGGTAAATATAATATAAATATGTGTAAACAGGACCCCGTTAAAAATGGGAAATGTTGTCTCATCTGGTTAATCCTGGTACATATATAGTAAAATGTATAAAGGCAGGACTCTAGTAGAGCAAAGCCCCACTAAAAGTATGCATCTAAACTGGTCTATCCTGGCAAACTACATTTTAAAGCAGGACCCCACCAAAAATAAGATGTTGCCTCTCAGTCGAGCTATACTTGCCAAGTATGTTGTACAAATGGATAAAAGCAGGATCCAAACTGAAAATGAGATTTGGTATCTCTGCTGTGCTATTCTGGTAAATACAGTCTAAAATAGTGTAAAGCAGGACCCTACTGAAAACAAGATATTTCGTGTCATCTGGTCTGTCCTGGGTACATATGTAGTCAACATGTGTAGAAGGAACCCCAGTGCAGCAAAAACCCCACTGAAAGATGTGCATTTATGCTGCTCTTTCCTGGCAAAAATACATTATAAAATTGGACCCCACTGAAAATGAGAAACTTCTTCTCACCTGGGCTACACTAGGTAAATGTATTATAATAACTGGTGATCCCTGTTATCAACCCGTTTTTGAGAACTGTAAAAAGTCGTATCAACCGCAGGTTGATACGAAAAAATAAATATCAACCGTGGGTTGATACGACTTCAACCTCAGCGCCAAAGCCTGCAGCACTCGTTTCCACAGTAAACAGATTCAAGCACTTAAGCACCATGGAGACCTGTGGCCAAAAGCGCTTTTGCTTCCCTTGCTGGTAGGCACGCCACTACGCTGTACGTTATGTGATGTCAGCGTGGGGCGTGCCTGCTAGGAAGTAGGAGCGTTATGGCCTCGGGTCTCCCCTGTAGGGAAATCGAAGAAATTTTTTGATCACCAGTTATTATATAAAATAACACATGGAATGGAGTTTATTACTCTCATTGTGTGATAATAAACTCTCGAGCTCGCTCTCCCAGGTTTATATATTATCACACAACTTGGGTGTAAAAACTCATATCAACTCCTACATATGTATTCTCTATGTAAAATGGATAAAAGCAGGACCCCACTGAAAATGAGATATTGCATCTCCACTGTGATATCCTTTTTTTCAATTTTAACCAGGAAGCGGCACACTAAGCTAAACACTTGTTTACAGGTGCGACCTGGGAGCACAGAGAAGTTAAGTGACTTGCTCAGGGTCACACAGTATGCAAGTGGGGCTGTGGGATGCAAACCGGTCTCCAGATTTGCAGCTCAGAGCCTTTAACCATTGCGCTATATCCTGTGTAAATGCAGTTTAAAAATAGGTAAAAGCAGGACCCCACTGCAAATGAGATATTGCCTCTCAGCTGGGCTTTCTAGGTAAAGATATTGTAAAACTGTGTAAAAACTGGACTCTACAGAAGACCCCATTGAAAAGGAGATGTTGCATATAAGCTGATCTGTCCTGGATTGTAATTGCACACCGATCACCTGTCCTGTAGTTGTTAGAAATATTCCTGTTGGTGTAATGGTATCAGTAGGGCATCTAACCCCTCCCAACCTGCTTGCTCAGGATCTATCTCCCTGCACCCCTCACTCTGGGCGCATAAGCTGAACTGCAGAAATAGTGACTGTGGCAACCCTCTGCTCACCACCTCACCTGGCCACCATCTGACTCTCAGTGAACAAAGCCATTTCAACAGTACTCACAATCACTCACTGACAGTCAGATGGCTTTTCTACAGTACTTACAATAACTCAATGACAGTCAGATGGCTTTTTTACAGTACTCACAATCACTCACTGACAGTTTGATGGTGGCCAGCTGAGGTGGTGAGTGAGGTCTCTGCTAATAGCTGTCATAATTGCCTTAGTTCTGTTTAGGTGACCTGGTGAGGGAGGGAGGGACTGTAGGGTGGAGAGTCCTCAGCATGTAGGTCAGGAGGGGGTCAGATGCCCTTACAGTTAAGGGACCACCAAACCTCCTGGGAATATGCAAGAAAACTACAGGGCAGATACTGGGTTGAAAGGACACCTAGACCACCAACAAATTCAAGAGAGCTGCAGGATGGGCACCTGAGGGCAGCACACTGTAATAATAACTGCAATAATTTGTTTAGCTGTCACAATTGCCATAGTTCTATTTAAGTGACCTGGTAAGGAAGGGGACTGTAGAGAGGAGGGTCCTCAGCATCCAGTTCAGGAGGGAGTCAGATGCCCCTCGCTGTTAAAGTGACCACTAGAACACTGGGAATATGCAAGACAGCTACAGTACAGGTGATTGTGGGTGGGAGAACCACTAGTCCACCAAGAATATTCAAGACAGCTACAGGATGGACAGTTGGGGGGTAGCACAAATGTTTATTGAGCCTATAATTCACATGCAACTGGCCCATACTGCTTTGCATGCCCAAAGGGCTCATTAGCATGTCAGGGGCTGAATATGCACAGGATCCCTGGCGCTATCCAGTTTGGGCCACACTGTCTCCATTGTATTCCTGTGGGCTATATTCAGTCTGAGGCTGTATCAGCATAGCATATACTGTAGTCACTGTGAACTGTGCTGATATGGCTCATACTTAGACAGTACAGTAAGCACTCCAGTAGGAGCATGCAAATTGCTGCACAGCACATGTTGTCAGCTCTGAATATGGGGACCTAGATCCCTTAACCCAGTGGAACCCAAAATCCACAAAACAATGTGTACTGGGGTAAGAAAGGTCTGCCCATAACCTTAAGATACTTGTTGTTATACATAGATACTGCCAGGAGATAAGGGCCTATGGCCCACCCAGTCTGCCCATTTGAGCTCGTATGATCACTTTAAGTTTTTCTAGAAGTCTGTTGCCCCTTACCCCGACCTCCAGGATTCCCTTTATTTCCATCCCATGCATTCTTAAATCCTGTGATTGTTTCAGCCCCCACCACTTCCTCAGACTAAGTGTTCCATTTGTCCACCACCCGTTCTGTGAAGAAATTCTTCCTCACATTTCCTCTGAATCATCCTCCATCCAACTTCATCCCATGCCTCTAGTCCGGGAACATCTTGGCAGAGGACACTAGAAGGAAGGAGTGCTGTGTTACTGGACTTCTACTGGGACTAAAGAAGTAGAACTCTTCTACTTGGAACTTTAGTTTAGGGTAAAAAAACAAAAAAAAAAAAAATTAGTGCATTTGTCTCCGTTAGTTAAAATGGTTATCTGAACAGTTATCTAGGTGTAAATCTCAGGTGGCTGAAGGGGCTTGATTGCTGTGCAGTTTAAATTACTTGTAGAAAGATCTAGTAAGTAGGGGAGTGGCTTAGCTAGAAGGAAACTAGATCTAAACACTGCCTTAGAAAAATTCTGTCAGAGGCTTGGCAGAGGACACCAGTAGGAAGGAGTGTTGTGTGACTGGACTTCTCTACTGGGACTAAAGAAGTAGAACTCTTCTACTCTCTGCACTCATCTAAAAACTATATTGCCCACCTTCCCTCCCTCCACCCTCACACCCAAAGCTAGTTCTAGTTTTATAGGCACAGGATTTGATTGACAACAGGAACTTCCTGTTTGGGAGCAGAAGTGAGTGATCAGAGAGCCACCAAAGATGCAACATCCTAGAAGGGCAAGAGTAGCTCTCTGGCCACCTCTAGCAGCTGGAGGTCTGCCTCTAAGCAAGTAATGGGTCTACTGAGAAATATAGGATATTCTTGTCTCAGAACAGAACAATCAGGAGCTTAAAGGGCACAGAGGCAGTAAGTAAGAGAGAGAAAAAAAACAGGAAAGAGTAAGGATTCCAAACAATAATGAAGGCCAGAAATAAGACATAATGGGAGTGGTGCAGTAAAAGCAGGATCAGTGGCTGTGGAGCAGCAGTCTTCCGGGAGACATTCTGGAGGATGCGTGTTATCCCATCTACAGACACCTCTCTGGGATGAGGGGGAGGTTGCTCATCTGCAGGCTGAGTTGGCCAGGATTTGTGGGACCTCCTCTTCCATCCAGGGACCACCAGGGCCACTGCCTTGCCTCAGAGGATGACAAGAAAGAGGAGCTGTTCGACCACAGTGGGCTCAGGGAGGATGAGGGTCGGAACAGAGGTGCATCCCTCCAGTTGTACTCTCACAACCCTATGCCATTCTGGCAAAGTGTGGTTCCTCTATGGAGGTACCCACGGTGGAGACCAAGGAGGATGCTGGAAACCCCACAAAGAAGACCCACAGAAGGGTGGCATGGGACCTCACAGGGAAGGAAACAACTCCTGGTGGGGACTCCATTGTTAGGAAAGGTAGAACAGGGGAGGAAGGGAGATGGAGGTAAGGTGCCTACCTGGTGCCATGGCTTGAGGGACAGGGAGCAAATCCTCAGGATTGCCAGAACAGCTGAACGGGAGGGAGCTGGATGTCATTGTCCACCTAGGGACAAATGACCACAGCTAGAAAGGATCAGAGCAGTGCAGGAAGAGTTTGTGGAATTGGGGAGGGCTTTGAACAAGTAGCATACAGTAACCTTCTCGGAGGTGCTACTTGTCTATGGCGTATGAGAGGCTAGGGTGCTCCATACCATGGAATTCAATCAGTGGTTTAAAAACTGGTGCAGAGCTCAGGATTTGGCTTCATTGGGGACTGGGGTCCAGCTAGAGTGATGCAAGCCTATACTGGCATGATGGGCTTCATCTGTCCAGGAGGGGAACCAGGATCCTAGGTGATAGGTTTAAATGCTTCATTGCAAGTGTTTAAATTAGCCAAGGGAAGGCACTGGAAAGAGCAGGAAATCCTAGCCCCCAAAAAAGTCATGGTAGTAAGTGAAGTAAACACCAACATAGAGATGTTGATAGGGAGAAGGGCAGAGGTAAATGGAGAAAGTGACAAGGGCAAGAAGGACAGGGATGGGGCAAAAGGAGTAAGGCCATCAGGAAATGGAGGATAATGAGTATTCAATTCAATTCAAATTTTATTTATAAAGTGCCTTTCAAGACCAAGGCGCTGTACAGAAATATAAAAATAATAAAATCCAGACATTTAAAAGTCAGCCAACTAACAGGAATACACTAAACTAAAAAGATATGTTTTTAAAGCAACTATAAAGTAGCCAGGGCAACAAGCTCTCTGAACTGGTGGCCTTGATGGAAGAGGGATGCCTAGATATTGTAGCAGTCACAGAAACATGGTACACAGAGAACCATGGCTGGGATGTTAACATATCAGGGTACGTAACCTCACAGGAGAGACAGGGAGGGAGAAGAGGGAGGAGTAGCTCTCATGTAAAGGAAGGATAAAAGCAACGGAACAAAAAGTAAACAGGGAGGAGAGGATGCACTGTGGGTCACTTTGGAGACTGGAAGTGGCACCAAAATCCGCAGGGTTGTATACAGATCCCCAGGTCAGGGAGGGAATGGAAAAGGATATGATAGAAGGCATTCTTAGGATGGCAGAAAGGGGAGATACTGTTGATGGGAGGCCTGAATATGCCAGATGTTAACTGGAGCACACTTGTTGCACCCACATCCAAGAGCAGGGCCATTCTCGATGCCCTACAGGTGGAATGCCTCTGACAGCTAGTTTCGGAACCCACTCATGAGGGAGCAATCTCAGACCTCATACCCTCAAATGGGGACAGTGAGAGGATCTCAGATCTAGAAGTGGGTTGCCATCTGGGAACAAGTGACCATCAAACAGTGAGGTTCATGTTAAACTCAGCTACAGAGTCAAGCCCTACAAAAGTGAGGGTACTGAACTCAGGAGGGCTGACTTTGGCAAGATGGGAGAGTGCCTCAGAAAAGCACTCAGCAAACAGGCTAGAAGAAGGTGGAGCAACAATGGAAATCATCAAAACTGCCATCACAGAGGCAACAAGCCTTTGTGTGAAGCAAATAAACAAATCAAATGAAAGAAAAGTCACTATGGTTCTCAAAAGAGGTGGTGGGGAAAGTCAGGAGAAAAGATAGCATTCAGGAAGTATAAGGAAACACAGAAGGAGCAGGACAGAGAGCTGTACCAGTTAAGGCAGAAGGAAGCAGGGAGGGAAGTCAGAATAGCAAAGGCCCAAACTGAGGAAAGGATAGCCAACTCGTTAAGAAGGGTGATAAAACCTTTTATAGGTACATCGGGAGCGAGAAAGATAAAGGGAGGGATAGTGAGGCTGAATAGAATGAATGGTGGGTGAGCAGAGGGGATAGTGAAAAGCAGGGATACTGAACGAATATTTCTGCTCAGTATTCACAAAAGAGGAGAGGGAGGTGCCTAATCCAATTAACAGAAGCACTCTGGATAGGGGGTCGATCCCAGTCCTTTCACAGTAGAAAGAATTCTGAAAGAACTCCTAAAACTGAAGGTGGACAAAGCAATGGGGCTTGATGGAATTCACCCCAGCATTCTAAAAGAATTAAGGGAGAACTAGTGACACCACTGACTACCCTTTTAACAAATCATGGGAGGATGGTGTGGTACCTGAGAACTGGAGGAAGGCGATGTGATTCCCCTTCACAAAGTGGGACCAAGACAGAGGCAGAAAACTACAGACCTGTCAGTTTGACCTCTGTGGTAGGAAAGTGATGTAATCACTTCTGAAGGAAAGAATTGTTAAGTTCCTAAAGGCCAGTGGGGCACAGGACCCAAGGCAGCATGGGTTCACAGTGGAAGGTCATGTCAGATGAATCTAATTGATTTCTTTGACTGGGTGACCAAAGTAGTAGACCAGGGAGGGGCTATGGACATGGCCTACCTAGACTTTAGCAAGGCATTTGACACAGTCCCACACAAAAGATTAATAGTCAAATTAACCAGCCTGGGAGTGGGTCCCAGGGTGGTAGCCTGGGTAAACATTGGCTGGACAACAGGACACAGAAGGTAATTGTAAATGGAGTCCACTCTGAAGAAAGAGAGGTTACTAGAGGTACCGCAGGGTTCAGTATTTGGTCCAGTCCTTGTAATGTCTTTATAAGTGACATTGCACAGGGACTGAAGGAAAAGATGCCTCTTTGCAGATGACAAGAAGATCAGCAACAGGGTTGATACACAGAAGGCGTGGAAAGGATGAGAAGGAACTTGGCAAGGTTGGAGGAATGGTCGGAAGTATGGCAGCAAGGTTTCAATGCAAAGAAGTGCAAAATAATGCACCTGGGAAACAAACCCAGAGGAAGATTACACAGTGGGGAGGAGGTAGTAACAAAAACAAAAAGGAAAGGGACCTGGGGTAATCATATCAGATGACCTTAAGGTTAGCAAGCAATGTGAGAAGGCAGTAGGAAGAGCTGGGGTTATACTGGGATGCATAGGGAGAGGCATCACCAGCAGAAAACAGGAAGTTGTTATCCCTCTGTACAGAGAGTTGGTGAGACCCCATCTGTAGTACTGCGTCCAGTTCTGGAGACCCCATCTCCGCAAGGATACAGACAGGATAGAGGCTGTCCAGAGGAGGGCAACTAGAATGGTGCAGGTTCTGCAAGAGAAGCCATACGAAGAGAGACTAAAAGAGCTTAATATGTATACCTTGAGGAAAGGAGGAGACGGGGACATGATAGAAATGTTTAAGTACCTCAGTGGAATCAACAAAGTCCAAGAGGGTAGCATCTTTCAGAAAAAACCATGCAAGAACAAGGGACACAATTTAAAGATGGGGGGCAGTTCAGAATCAATGTGAGGAAGTATATTTTCACAGAGTGGGTGGTGGACGCATGGAACAGCCTTCCTGAGGAGGTTAGGGTCTAAAACTGTGGGAGAATTCAAGAATACATGGGACAGACATAAGGCAATTCTGTGGGGGATGGAAGAAATAGGCTGTTGGTTAACTAGGATCTGCAGCTTATCCTGTAGGTAGGGAATGGGCAGACTAGGTGGGCCAAGCGGTCCTTATCTGTCATTAAAGTCTATGTTTCTACTGGAAAATAGTGTTTTCCTGCACCCTGTTCCTCCCAGTAAGGTACTTGTATGTCTCTATCATATCCACCTTCTCCTTCTCTCCTCCAGGGAGTACATATTTAAGTCCTTCAGCCTGTCCTCATAGGACTTGTGATGCAATCCCTGTACCATCTTTGTTGCCCTCCTCTGAACCTTCTTCTCACCCTATCTATGTCCTTACATAGGTAAGGTCTCCAGAACTGGACACTGTACTCCAGGTGGGGCCTCACTAGTGTCTTGTATAGTGGAATTATGGCCTCCTTTCCTGCTGGTGATGCCACTGCTCATGCATCCCAGCATCCTATTTGCTTTACCTGCCGCCTTGTCACACTGTTTCCCTACCTTGAGGTCATCAGAGATGACAACCCAAGGCCCTTTCCTGCTTGGTGCATGCTATATCCTCACCCCACAATTAATATGTTGTTCCAGGTTTTGTGCTCTATATGCATTATTTTGCACTTTTTGTGCAAAATTTAAACTGCCACACCCTTAACCATTCTTCAGGCTTCTGCAGGTCCCTCATCATTCTGTCTACACCCTTTGGCATGTCCTTTCTGTTACACAGCTTGTGTCATCAGCCAACAGGGAAATTCTGCCTTCTAGGTCTTCCACAATGTCAGCGATGAATATGTTGAATAGGACCAGTCCCAACACTGATCCCTACTGCGCCCACTGGTCAGTCATCCTCTGTGGAGTGACAGCCATTTACCACCACCCTCTGTGTCCTACCATCCAGCCAATTACCCACCCACCTCACTACTGTCCTGCCCACTCCTGTATTCCCTAGTTTTTAACAGTCTTCTGTGTAGCACAGCGTCAAAGGCCTTGCTGAAGTCCAGATAGGTCACGCCCACTGCCCTTGTCTGATCCACCACCCTTGTCACCCAGTCAAACAATTTAATGTGGTTGGTCTGACATGACCTTCCCCCAGTGAAACTGTACTGTCTTGGGTCCTGTAGTCCATTTGCAACCAGATGTTACATATCAATCTTTTCTTCAGTAGTGCTTCCATGATCTTCCCCACTACCAAGGTCAGCTGACTGGTCTGTAGTTACACGCTTCCTCTTTGCTATATCTGCTGTCCTCCAGTTGTTGGGTACCTCCCTGTTTCTAGTGATTGGCTTAACAGAATTGTGAGATATTCAGACACCGCCTCACTTAGTTCATTAAGGAACCTAGAATTCATCTGGCCCCATTGCTTTATCTACTTTTATTCCTTCCTATTCCTTTAGGACCCTTTCCCGTAAAGGACTTGTGTCCATTTCATGCCCTTCCACCACTTGTACTCTTCAGGCCCATTACCCTCCTCTTCCTCAGTAACAACTGAGCAGAAATATCTGTTCAGTATGTCAGCTTTACTGTTGTCATCCTCCACGCTGCCCCTGTCCTCCCTCTTCAGTCTCACTATCCTCCTTTGCCTTCTTTTTTCACTTATGTACCTGTAAAGGTTTTATTCCTCTAACCATGGATTTTGCGATGTGTGCTTCTGTCTGGGCTTTGGCTTCCTTACTGACTTCCCTGCCTCCATTTGCTTCTCTCCTGGTACTTCTTTCTATCCCCTTCTGCCTGTGTCTTTTGTATTGCTGAATGTGATCTTTTGGCTTTCACTTTCTGTGCTACCTCATTGAAAACCATAATGGCCTCCTTCATTTTCCCTTGATAACCTGTTTATTGCATAATTGTGTTGGTTTTGTAATCCCTGTTTAAAACATTGCCCACTGTTCCTCGACCCTGATTCCCTCCCCATTCCTATTATTGCCTCTTTCAAGCATATTCCTATTTTCCCCAAATCTGCACTCCTAAATTCCAGGATACTTTTTGTGCTGTTTGGTTCTGCTCCTTCTGTGATTTCAAATCACAGTGACCAGTGGTCACTGTTCCCCAGGTGCTCCTCCACTGTTATCCCTAATATCACATTGTCCCGCTAGGAGCACGAGAGTCCAGTATTGCCTTCCCGCAAGTTGGTTCCATGACCAGTTGCTTAAGGAAGGCACTAAAACACAAAATTTCCAGGGTTGCACCACAGAGACTGATGATATTCACTAATTTATTTGTGAGGTTGCAACAGACATTCCCAATTCCTGCTTAAGGAAGCACCCTGAAGGGAGTCCAAGATAAGTCTGCTCCTTGTTGATGCTGTTGCTGGGAGGCTCCAGTCCACATCTGGAATACTGAGTCTCCCACCAGCACCACCTCTCTGTCTGTCTCTTCCTACTGGCTGGCAGTCTGTAGACCACCCCTGTGCAGATGGCTGACCTCATTTTCCTTTCCAGCTTAATCCACTGTATCTCACCCCATTTTGTTCCTCCTCAGGTTTCTGTGACCTTTATGCCATTCTTCGCATAAATTGCCACTCCTCCTTCCCTTACTGCCTGCCCTGTCTCCTCTGAATATGTTGTAGCCAGGTATGGCCATCTCCCAGTCATAGTTATCATTACACCAGGTCTCCGGATGGTCACAATGTCTATGTCTGACTACGCCATGGCAGCCTCCAGATCCTCCATCTTGTTGCTAAGGCTTCTGGCATTTTCACACAAGGCTTTCCATGATGTGACCTCCCTGGTCTGTTTTGTTGTTCTACTCCAGTCCCCTCACTGATTGTCCTTATCCCTGGTTCTCCTATTGTCTGCCCTTCTGTTGTATTTTGTCCTTTTCCTGCCTATCTACCCCTTGGGTGCTTATCTTCATCTTTTGCACACTGCTTTGTAGTTACATCTCCTCTTACTGTTCTCTGTTTCCACTGCTAGCGATGGAGGGTGGGCAATTAGGTAGCCTCCTGCTGACCTGCCACCCCCTTAGCTAGTTTAAATGCTTGTCCATGTAGCATTTATTCTTTTCATGAATGCCTGGATTCCCCACCAAGATGGATGCAGGCCGTCAGGTTTGAACAAGTCCCCATCCTTCAGGTGGGTCCTCAGTCTCTTTAACAGCATACAAGCAAATATGTCCAGTAATGGAACATACATGTTTTTTTCAAAAAAATCCATGCTGACTCCAGAGGCCCTAGTGCAGGAACTGATAAAGTTAAAAGTTCAGTTTGTGTATTTTATGGGTATGCTTATTTATTTTGTGAGGTATAAATGTGTGCTTCGTGCATGTACAGTATGTGTCTGTATTGTGCAGCATCAGCATGAATGCTGTTTAGAATGTAAATATGTTTTCTGCTATACAAAAATAAGACATCCCTTTCTGGCACCAGTCAGCACTGTTTGCACTTTGATTATTGTCATCAATAATAATAATAGCAATAATTGATTATGTATTTTGGATTTATATACTGAGAAAATATGGATCTTGACTTTGTGATTAAGGCTGTTACTGGACCTCCTCCTGTTTTCAGAAGTCAGTGATAAGATGATTATTTTTCAGGTACTGTGGTTAAAGTGGAATGACATTGCTAGAGAGGGCTAGCTGTTATTATGATGTCTGCATGATATGGACTTTTGGAGTGCTTGGCTTTACATTTATGGATTGAACATTACTGTCTTGGGTAGAGGAAGCAAATGGGATAGCATCCTATGTGAATGTATTTTAAATACATTTCTAATCAGAAAGAAATAAGTTCTCAGCTGGAATCTGAACCTAGGTATTCTGAGAATAGCATTCTGCTGCTCTAACCAATCAAGCTAAAAGGACAACTGGAAAATATATTTCCACTGACACTCACCTTTCTCAGTGCACAACCTAGAGCTACACAAATTGGATTTACATCTTATTTTGTAGAGCACTGAGAAAGGTAGTGTCAGTCCTAGTCCCAGTTTTTATGTTTCATTAATACTGGTTAGAGAAGTGGAATGGGTTTCTGAGCAGACCCAGGATCAAATCCTTAACTAATCACTTATTTACTTTGCATTTCTGAATTCTATTGGAACTGGTAGCACTTGAAAGAGCAGGTGGGAATCCATTGTGCTTCTGGATTGCTCAAGGTGGTATCATTACCATTTGCACTTGGCAACCTTTGTAGAGCTGCTTGTAGTAGGAGTGGAATCAGTCATGTTTGGTATATTTTTTTATTATTTTTTTTTCCTTTATTTGTTTTAATTGTATTCATTTGCATACAACCACACCCAAATAGTCCTAACTACAGAGTCCTAACTCCACTGACATCACAGACCACAGACCCTCACACCTGCACTGCCTTACTGAGAGACACCAAGAGATCTATAATGTCTAGCTGTGACTGGCTATACACACAGTGATTTCCCACTGAGTTTTCCTCCTTTACTACTGAAATAAGTATGGTACCTTCTCAAGGCACTTCCTTCATTTATGTGTCTCTGTGAGGATGCTCACCTCAGTTTATCAGCTGAAAGGGCTGGTGATGGTCATACTCCTTGTAAAACCATGTCAATACCTGGTGATGCGTCAGTCAGCCCAGGCAGATGTGGTGGCTTATAAATTGACTAAAGAACACACAAGAACATGCTCTTTCAGACTGAGTTAATGCCAGTAGGCAGAAGAAAAGCTGTGAGGGATAAACAAATGGACACACTCATTCTGTAAAAAGCAGAGGTACTAAAGTTTAAACTGCACTTGTATTTTAATAATAGGACACAAACCAGAGGCTTCTAACAAAGCCCCAGCACTTCAAGTGCTTACATGACTCTTCCACAGGAGGTGGACCTAGCACATACTGAGTGGATTTTATACACAGGACTTATAGGCAAGGTGTGTTTAATTGAAACAATGCAAAACATGGAAAGCCTGGTTTAACTATGACATCCACAAATTGTATGGGAGGATGTGTTAGAGAGTCTGCAGCATAAAAAACAATCTGAGAACACAGAAAAAGGAGCAACAAATTGCTAAAAATAGCACACTTAGTGAAAAGATTGTAAGAAGAATAAATAAAAAGTAAATAACACAAAAATAGATAAATAATTATGAAATGGAAATAAGATTGGTCCTGTAAGTAATTATAGAACCTATTATAGGCAAAAAGACACATAATGATATCCAACCAATGGCATGTGTTGACTCCACACTTCCACCCAGTGTCCCACCATTCAGGCCTTTTTTATTTATTGTCACCTTGTTTCCTTTCCAACCCATCTTATGTTGACCTCCTATGTTGTGGTACTGGCAGATAGACCATGTAGCATATAACAAGGAGAACAATAGGGCTGAAGAGGAGCATTACTCACAAAAATGAACTTTTAAAATATTGCTCGACAGAAAATACATAATTTCTCCATTTACTAAATGTCCATAGTTTGAAGTATAAAATAGGAAAAATATCTAAAACTGTTTCACTGCCTGACAGAAGCATTTACAAAGGCTGCTGCCCTGTAAGATGTTGCACACATAGGGGTAAAGCATTTTTCTCTATGCACATTCACAGTTTGATTATGTCATCTCTGACATGAGTACCCAGCACTGCCTGATTCAGTGTGGTGCATTAAAACATGAGTAGACATTTTAATTTTAATTACTAAAGTATGTAGTAGATGGGCATGAAGTAGAAGGGGCCTGATGCCTCTCCCCAAAATCCAACCTTAACAGGGTAAACATATAAAACCCAACTTAAACAAGGGCAAACATACAAAAAACAACAAAACAAATATTAAGAAAAAGATCAGGTGACAATATAATAATGCAATCAAACATTGGATATGGTATCAAAAAGAGGAAAATTCACATTTTGAAAGCTATGTTCACTAACACACCGGAGTCTAGCTAATAAAATCGAATGATCTCACAGTTATCATCACAGAAGCAGATCTAGACTGGATTGCCATCATGGAGACCTAGTTCAATGATAACCACTACTGGGAAACAGCTATTTCAGGATACTGTCTTTTCAAGAAAGACGCTACTGGAAAAAAAAAGGTGGGTGGGGGTGGTGGTAAGTAAGGCAGAGATTAAAAGTTACTATGACCCAAAATGACAGCATGGAAGCTGAGTCAATTTGGGTAACTCTGGACACTGGTAATGGAACAGTAACTTGGTTTTCTACAAACACCCAGTGATAGGGGTGGAAGGCGACAAAGAAATCTTAGAATCCATACACAAAATGAGCGATAAAGGAAGTGATATTGGTGGGCAACTTCAATTTACTTGACGAAACTGGGGTAACCATACAGCAAGTTCATCCAGAAGCAAAGACTTTCTGAGACTCTGAGCATAACAGGCCTAAAAACAGCTTTTACAAAGACCCAACAAGGGGGAAGCTGTCCTTGATCTGTTAGTCACAAACAGGGACAAAATCTTAGAGGTAAAGTTGGGAGTCACTCTGGGGTCCAGCAACCACTGCATGGTATGGTTCCAGGTTAAGACAAAAATGGAAACTAAGCACTCAAAACTAAAGTCATAGATTTTAGATGGGCAGATTTCACTAAAATGAAAAAGGTCTCAAAACAATCTTGCAAATATTGCTTGAGGAAGGGATGTGGAAGAGTACTTCTCACACCTCAAAACAGCATTATTACAAGCAGCAAATCATTGCATAAAAGGAGTGAGCAAAGCAAGAAGAAAATAAAACCCATCTGGTTTTCTAAGGAAATATCCATCAAGGTCAGGAGAAACAGACTGCTTTCAGAAAATATAAGGAAACTGGATCCAACAAGGACAGGGATGACTACAAGAAAAATTACTCACCTTAGTAATTATGTTTCTTCTATTGAGTCTTGCTGTATTCTGACAAGTGCAGTTAGCCCCAGCCTTCAAACTGCCCTGGAGAACAAGGTTAACCTTTCTATGCAGAGCATAGAATGCAGAGCTCGAGCTCAGTTGATGTCTCTGTCTGTTACCCTTTGAGAGCTAACTGTCAGATTCTTACGAGCAACACTCTAATAGTATTCTATGTGGAATTGTAAAACAAAATTTTTAATAGCCAACTGACAACAAAAAGTTTTGGACTACCAAAGAAGACTTAAGTCAGGAAACCCAAAACTCAAAACCCAAAACAATCAGGAATATAACAAATTAAACACCCACACAAGAAGAGGGTGTAAAAGAACACTCTGTGGTGCAACACTTCACCTGCCCACCCACTTCCCAAAACCAGGTTCTGAGAGGGAGTCAGGGAGGAGGTCAGAATACAGTAAGATTCCATAGAAGAAACACAATTACTAAAGTGAGTAATTTTTTCTTCAAACAACTGAAGTCTTGCTGTATTCTGACAAGTGCAGACTACCAAGCAGTGCCTCCATGGAGGAGGGACAGAACCTACTTTGGGAATAGGCTCTGAAGTACTGCTGTGCAAACCCGCATCACTCCTAGCCTGGATATCCAGAGAGTAATGCTTGGTAAAGGTATGGACTGTTTTCCAGGTGACTGCTTGACAAATTTCTAAGAGAGGATATCCCTGGCAGCAGCCAGGAAGCAGCTGTACCTCTAGTGGAATGAGCCCTCAGGCCTGAGTGTGGAGTTTTCCCAGTTTTCATAGTAGAATTGTATACAAGACACAATCCACCTGGCAATAGATCTCTTGGTGGCAGGTTTGCCCTTCCCTACTTCTCCATAAGTGAGGAACAACTGGAGGGAGTCAAACCTGTGACCCTTGGTATGCTCTATGTAATAACTAAGGGCTCTTTAACATCTAAACTGTGTAGCCTCCTCTCCTGAGGAAGAATGATCAGTGAAGAAAACAGGAAGAGACATAGACTGGTTTAAATGGAAGTCTGAAACCACTTTGGGCAAGAACCTTCCACTGGTTCTAAAGACCACTTTATCCCTGTGAAATGAGATAAAATCAGGTTCCACTGACAGGGCTTGCAATTCATACATAGATACATAGACAGTGTCGGCAGATAAGGGCTTATGGCCCACCAAGTCTGCCCATTTGAGCTTGTAAGTTCAGTTTGTTTTCCTAGAAGTCTGTTGCCCCTTACCCTGACCTCTAGAATTCTTTATGTCTATCCCATACATTCTTAAATCCTGTGATTGTTTCAGCCCCCACCACTTCCTCTGGCAGGGTGTTCCACTTGTCCACCACCCGTTCTGTGAAGAAATTCTTTTCATGTTTCCTCTGAATCGCCCCTCCTCCAACTTCATCTCATGCCTCTAGTCCTGGAACATCTTTTTCACTTAAAATAGTGTTTTCCTGCACCTGTTCCTCCCTGTAAGATACTTGTATGTCTCTATCATATCCCTCTCTCTCCTCTCCTCCAGGGAGTACATGTTCAGTTCCTTCAACCTGTCTTCATAGGACTTGTGATGCAATCCATGCACCATCTTTGTTGCCCTCCTCTGAACCTTCTCACCCTGTCTATGTCCTTACATAGGTATGGTCTCCAGAACTGTACACTGTACTCCAGGTGGGCCTCACTAGTGTCTTGTATAGTGAATTATGACCTCCTTTTCCTGATGGTGATGCCCCTGCCTATACATCCCAGCATCCTATTTGCTTTACCTGCTGCCTTGTCACACTGTTTCCCTACCTTGAAGTCATCAGAGATGACAACCCCAAGATCCCTTTCCTGCTTGGTGCATGCTATATCCTCACCCCCAACTGATATATTGTGCCAGGGTTTTGTGCCCCATATGCATTATCTTGCACTTCTTTGCATTGAATTTCAACTGCCAAACCCTGACCATTCTTCAAGTTTCTGCAGGTCACTTCTCATTCTGTCTACACCCTCTGGTGTGTCTACTCTGTTACAGAGCTTTGTGTCATCAGTGAAAAGTGAAATTCTGCCTTCTAGATCCTGCGCAATGTCACTGATGAAGATGTTGAATAGGACCTGTCCCAGCACTGATCCCTGTGGTACCCCACTGGTCACTCTTCCCTGTGGAGTGACAGCCATTTACCACCACCATCTGTGTCCTGCCACCCAGCCAGTTACCTACCCACCACACTACTGTCCTGCCCACACCCATATTCCCAGTTTGTGTAATAGTCTTCTATGTGGCACAGTGTCAAAGGCCTTGCTGAAGTCCAGATAGGCCATGTCCACTGCCTCCCCGATCCACCTCCACTAGTCACCCAGTCAAAAATTCAACGAGGTTGGTCTGACATGACCTCCCCTGGTGAAACCATGCTGTCTTGGATCCTGTAGTCCATTGATAACCAGATGTTCCACCAATCTCTCCTTCAGTAGTGCTTCCATGATCTTCCCCACTACCAAGGTGAGGCTGACTGGTCTGTAGTTCTCTGCTTCCTCTTTGTTCCCACTTTGTATAAGGGGACTACATCTGCTGTCCTCCAGTCTTTGGTACCTCCCTGTTTCCAGTGAGTGGCTAAACAGGATAGCCAGAGGTTCAGCCACCACCTCTCTTAGTTCTTTAAGGACCCTGGGGTGCACCCCATCTGGCCCCATTGCTTTATCAAATCTTATTACTTCCAGTTTCTTCAGGACCCTTTCTCCTGTAAAGGGACTTGTGTCCATTTCTGCACCATTCTCACCCTTGTACTCCTTCAGACCCATTACCCCCTCTTCCTCAGTAAAGACTGAGCAGAAATACCTGTTCAATATGTCAGCTTTACTGTTGTCATCCTCCACGCGCTCCCATCCTCCCCTTCAGTCTCACTATCCCTCCTTTCTCTTTCTTTTTCACTTATGTACCTGTAAAAGGTTTGTCCCCTTTACCCACTGATTTTGCAATGTGTTCTTCTGTCTGAGCTTTGGCTTCCCTTACTGACCTCCCTGCCTCCCTTTGCTTCTCCTGGTACTTCTCCCTATCCCCTTCTGCCTGTGTCTTTGTGTATTGCCTGAATGCAATCTTTTGGCTTTCACTTTCTTTGCTACCTCTTTGGAAACCATAATGGTCTCCTCTTCCTTTTCCTATTGCTAACCTGCTTAATGCATAATTCTGTTGTTCTTATAATCCCCATTTTAAATACTGCCCACTGTTCCTCAACCCCTGATTCCTGTCCCATTCCCCTTAATGCCTCTTTCAAGTATCTCCCATTTTCCCAAAGTCTGCCCCCTAAAATCCAGGATACATGTTTTTGTGTGGTTTGGTTCTGCTCTTTCTGTGATTTCAAACCACAATGACTGGTGGTCACTGTTACCCAGGTGCTCCCCACTGTTACCCCCATCACACTGTCCCTGTTTGTGAGCACAAGGTCCAGTATTGCCTTCTGCCGAGTTGGTTCCATGATCAGTTGCTTGAGGAAGGCACCCTGAAGGAGTCCAGGATAAATCTGCTCCTAGTTGATGCTGCTGTGAATGCTTTCACTGATATGCCTGGCAGATGTAATGGCTACCAAGAGCACAGTTTTCCAAGTCAAGTACTTGAGCTCTGCTGAGGACATAGGCTCAAAGGGGTTGCAAAAGTTGAGCAATGCAAACATTCAAATCCCAGGCAGGGGCAGGGTCTCTAAAAGGAGGATTAGTGTGAAGCAATCCTTTAAAACATTTACAGAACACAGGATGAGAAGATAGTGAGGAAGACTTCACCACAGACAGAAATGCAGAAACAGCTGACAAGTGTACCTTGAGAGTAGCTGGTCTGAGTCCTAGGCCATCAAGATGGACCATATAATCCAAAACCATAGTCAATTCAGCAGTATCTGGAGAAATATGCTTTAGTCCACCAAATGCTGAATCTCTTCCATTTGAGTTATAAGTCTTTCTGGTGGAGGGCTTTCGAGAAGCTTTGAGAATATCCAGAACCCCTTGAGAAAGATGCAGATCTGCAAACTCTAACTCTTCAAGAGCCATGCCTTGAGATAGAGAAACTGAAGATTGGGGTACCAAATCCTCCCTGAGAGGATGTTAACAGGTTGCAATTCCTGGGAAGAGACAGGGAAGATGGACTGCTAGGGACAGCAACAGGGGCACCAGGGCTGTCTGGCCCAATCTGGAGCAATCAGAATCATTTTGCAAGGCTGAGACCTTATTTTGAACAGGAGTGGGAAGGAAGGAAGGCATACATAAACTTCCTTTCCCAATTCAGAATCAGGCGTCCAGGGGACTAGAGCCCAAGACTGGAGGTCTGCAACAAAAGAGAGGGAGTTGGTGATTGTCTGGGGCTGCAAAGAGATCTACCTCTCTGGAGTACCCCACCTTGAAAAAGTCACTTTCAACACCTGAGGTCCATTCATGATGGCCCTGAGAGATCCTGCTCAGTGCATCTGCTAGCACATTGTCCTTCCTGGAAGGTGAACTGCTACCAAAGAGGTTTGCAGGGAATAAGCCAGGGACCACAATTTCATGGCTTCCATGCACAAGGCCATGGACCGAGTGCCTCCCTGCTTGTTGATGTACCCATGGTGGTGTTGTCCGTTCTGACCTGAACCACCTTGTTCTGTACTGACTGATAGAAGCTTTCAGGACAGAAAACTGCCCTGAGTTCTAGGAGATTGATATGGAGAAGGGATTCTTGGGGAACAGCCCTGGGCAGTGAGGGCCTGAGATGGGCTCCCCAGCCCAGAAGAGAAGTGTCCATCATAAGGACCACTGAACAAGGTTGAGTGGCAAAGGAACACCTTGTCTTAAATTGTCCTGATCCTGCCACCATTGGAGGGCTTGGATCAAGGTCAGAGTCACTGGATCAGTTTGGCAGGAATCTTTCCTCTGAGACCAAAAAGCTCTCAGATGAAACTGAATATCCCTCATCTGGAATCTTGCCCCTTGGACCACTGCTGTTGAAGCTGCTATATGGCCCAAGAGCTGGAGGAAATGCCTTTCTGGTCGAGATACCTGAAGGCTAAAGGAAGAGGCTAGTTCCATAAGAACCCTTGCCCTTTCTAGGGAAGAAAGGCTCTTGCTCTGACTGTATCCAGTCCTGCCCCTATAAAGGTAAGAAGCTGGACTGGTTCGAGAACTGACTTTGGAAGGTTGAGAAGAAATCCTAGAGAAGTGAGCACTTGCTGGGCCACTTGCAGGTGAGACTTAACTTGGTCTGGAGACTGGCCCACTATTAGCCAATCGTCCAGATATGGAAAAATGGAAATCTTTTGCCTTCTTAGAAAGGCAACTACTACTGCCAGGCACTTTGTGAAAACCCTTGGGGCTGAGGTTAGGCCAAAGGGCATTGCTCTGAACTGATAGTGGCCTGAGGGCAACTCGAACCTGAGGTACTTTCTGTGGAGCACCTGATGGGAATGTGAAAGAAGGCACCTTTGAGGTCCCGGAGGCTAACCAATCCCTGGCTTTAGAGAGGGAAGGATTATTCCAGAGTTACCATCTTGAACTTTGGTTTTAAAAGATGTTTGTTTAGATATCTAAGATCTAGGATGGGTCACCACTCCTCTGTCTTTTTGGGTCAGAAAGTACCTGGAGTACAGCCCTTTGCCCCAGTGTAGGGTATGTACTCTCTCTATGGCGCTTAGGCAGAAGAGAAGAAACCTCTGCCTCTAAGTCAAGGGTTTCTGAGAGATTTGCAGGTGGAAAGATCTGGCTCTCATCTTTGAAATTTTCTGAACCTGAGAACCAGTCCCTGGCCTACTACTTCCAGGATCCACTTGTCTGATGTAATATACATCCAGTCCTGGACAAAGTAAGTCAGCCTGCCCCTACTGGAATAGGAGAGTTGACCTGGGCAGCCCATCAGGGTGTCTGCTTGGCAGGGGCCTTAGGCTGAGGAGTAGATGCAGCCCTGCTCATCCCCTTCTGCCTCTCCTCTAAAGAACCCCTCTTGAAAAGGAAGAAGAGGCCTGTGCTTGGTAAAAGTCCTTTGAAAAGACCTGCCCCTGCCCCTAGACTGCTGCCTTTGAGGAGTTGCCTGCCTCTCCTTGGCCTGAGCACTCCTGTAGGTGGTCCTGTACTAATCCATTTTCTTCATGTAATTCTCTGTCTGCTCCCAAACAGAGAATTACCCACTACAGGAGAATCCATGGCCTTAGCCTGGGTATCCTGCAGAAGCAAGTACATCTGAGCCAAGCCATTCTCTGAAGAGCCACAGATGTAGCCATGACTCTTGATGACACATCATTAGAGTCCACAGCAGCATGAAACTGAACTTTAGATGCCTCAATCCCATCTGCAGCCACCACCTCCAGCTCCTTGGTTGGATGGGGAGGCCTGTTTAGCTGGTGCCAGTACAGTGTCCCACCTTGACTTCTGGCATCTAGCTGTATAGACCATATAATTCACCTGTCTGAGTCCCAGGAAGATGCCATGTACAGCTTTTTGCCATGGCATCAACCTTCCTAGAGTCTTTGTCTGGGGGTGTGAAGCCAAGGAATGCTTGCCTACCACAGGCAGCAGCCTGCACAACCCCAACATGGCTGCATTGGTGGTATAAAACTCCATTTCTGAGCCTGAGAGTGTATACCTCTTGTCCATTCTTCTGTCCACAGGAGGTATAGAATTGGGAGACTTCAGAATTTTTGTGTCTGTTTCCCAAAAGATTTGTGGAGGGAATAGACAGTCTCCTGGACTCTGGGATGCCCATCATTTCTACATAGTCAGGCTCCTCTGATCCTCCATTGCTTCTTCCATAGGAAGCTGGAGGGTCTCAGCCACCTTTCTGTAAAACATAAAGTGGAAGAGGACTCAGAAAGCCTAGGAGGATACACCTGAAGGTCTGTCTGGGAGATGTCCGGTTCCACAGGCACCTCTAGACTTTCACCATCACCATCATCATCTTCATACACCCTTCCTCCTCAAACTCAGTTCATAAAATTCTTCCAAAGTATAATCGTGAACTGGGAACCGACCAAACCGAGCCCCAGCCAAAGGTGCCGGATCAGTCAGAACCGGTGAAGCGATTCCACAATCCGAATCGCTCTGGCTATTTCTTCGGTGGTTGGAACATGGACTTCTGGATCCGAACCGGATGATTTTTCTTTGCGTTTCCTTTAGTCAGAACCAACCCTCATGATCGGCTTCCTTTGCCCGAGTATTCGCCCTGGTCAGAGGGCACTCCTTCTGGTTCGGTCGGAACCGAACCGGCTGGCCATCTGGGTCAGCGGACTTCTCGGCCTCCTTTTCCCTCAGTCTACCTAATCTCTTTTCAAGGGTAGATTTGGGAAATTTTTGCAAATTGGCAGTCTGAATTGAGGTGGTCAAACCCCAGACAATAAACACAGGTGGTGGGGAACGGCCTTAGCAAAGACCTCACCACATTCACTGCAGTGTTGAAACCCAGTGGGCCTGTTTTTTTTGGGTTTCTCAGACATGGCCAACCTAACCAAACTTACCCTTTTTCAGCAACCACCAGGCAAGACTCCTTATCGGTTCCTAACCATGTCATGGGTCTTGGAAAAAATGTTTCAAAACACGTTTTTTAGAACCGATAAGGACAGGTAACCACACACTAAAGTTACACAAGAATTAAACAAATGATAAGTTCGCCAAACCGATCCACACTTTTACAAGTTCCACACAGAAAACACATTACAAATCCTATCAAGTACTCACGGTACCACAGACAGAGACTGAACCGACTATGTTGGAAACTTTTTCGTTAGAAACCAACCAAAAAAATGACACTTAAATTGACTTTCAAACCAAGCTGCAGGAGAAATCTCAGAGTGACTGTTCAGTGAGGCGGAGTAAGAATCTGATGGTTAGCTTGCAAGGGAAACATACAGAGACATCAACTGAGCTCGAGCTCAGCATTCTATGCTCTGCATAGAAAGGTTAACCCTTTGTTCTCTGGGGCAGTTTGAAGGCTGGGGCTAACTGCACTTTTCAGAATACAGCAAGACTTCAAGTTGTTTGAAGGAGAAGCTAAGGAAAGCAAGCAAGGAAATCAGATCAGCAAAGGCATCAACAGAGGAGAAGATAGCCAGGAGGTCAAAAAGAATAAAAAAACTTTTTAGATATATCAATGAGAAGAGGAAAAGAAGAGGAGGTACTGTCAGACTGACTCAGAATGATGAGGGGCCACAGAGGATGATAGGGACAAAGCAGAAATCCTCAACAGATGTTTCTGCTTCATTTTAGAAAAGAGGAGGAGGAGGGATGCAGATCCTCCCTCAGAGGGACAGCTCTGATGGAGACGGTATATTCAAGACCTTTACAAAGGAAAGAGTTCTAAAGGAACTGGAAAAACTCAAGGTAAATAAGGCCATGTGACCTGATGAGGTGCACCCTAGGTTCCTGAGAGAACTAAGATAAGAACTAGTGGCTCCCTGGCTCACCTTTTAACCTATCATTTAAACTTGGAGTGGTTCCACAGGATGCAAAAGTCCATGGTTATCCCTCTCCACAAAAACAGGAACAAGGAGAGTGCAAGCAATTACAACCCGGCAATCCTCATTACAATTGTGGGCAAAACAATGGAAACCCTTCTCAAGGACAGGATTATATCCTTTCTTGAGGAAAGCAGCAAATTAGACCCAAAACAGCACTGCTTTACACAGGTAGATTATGCCAAACTAATCTAATCAACTTCTTCAACTGGGTAACCAAAATAGTGGATCACTGCAGTGCCATAGATGTAGTATACCTGGACTTCAGCCAGGCCTTTGACTCAGTCCCACATAGAAGGCTAAAGTTAGACAGCATGGTAGTAGAGCAATAATTGATAAACTGGATACAGAGCTGGCTTAGTGGGAAAACTTAGAGGGTCATAGTAAATGGCTCCCTATCAGAAGAAAGAGAAGTAACTAGAGGCATGCCACAGGGGTCAGTACTAGGTCCAGTCCACTTTAATATTTTATTAGTGACATATTTGATGGCCTGGAAGGAAAGTGAGTCTGTTCATAGGTGACATGAAGCTATACAATAGGGTAGAGACTCCATTTGGAGTGAAAAGATAAAGGCTGACATAAGGACTCTGGAACTATTGTTAAAGAGATAGTTGAATTTTAATGCAAAAAATGCAAGATCATGCACCTTGAAGAGGAAACCAGAAGAAGAATACTACCTAGGAGGAGTAAAACTGAGTCCACCAACAGGAAAGAGATCTGGGGATAATAATGGATGACCTAGAAATGTCCAAGCAATGGGAAAAAGCAGCATGACAGGGGAATGTTATATGGACTGCATAAGAAGGGGCATTGCCAGCAGAAAAAGAGAGGTCAGCTTGCCACTGTATAGATCACTGGTAAGGCCACACCTGGAATATGGCATGCAGTTCTGGGGACCGCACCTTAAAAGGATATCAACAGAGTGGAAACAGTGCAAAAGAGCTACAAAATGATACAAGGTTTGCACATCAAAACAAATGAAGAATGTTTGCATGATTTGAACATGTGTTCTCTTGATCAGCATAGGGAAAGGGAAGACATGATCAAGATCTTCAAGTTTCTAAAGGAATAAACAAGGTGCAGGTTCAGGACCTGTTTAGGATCAAGAGTCAAACAAGAACCAGAGGGCATGACATGAAGCTGAAGAGGGCAGATTAAAGGGCAACATAATTAAATTCTTCTTTACCGAGATGGAGGTTGATGCATGGAACAGCCTTCCATACGGAGTGGTGGAAGTGAAAACAGTAGGAACCTTCAAATTGGTATGGACAGGTACAAGGGCACCTTTGACACTGATTAGCAGTTAAGGGAGGAGGGTAGGCTTAAGGGCAGACTAGATGACCACATGGTCCTCCTTCTGCCATCACTTTCTGTGTTTCTATGATAGCAGAGACAATATGATAACCTCCATAAGACAGGTAAGGAAAAACGGAGGATAAATGTTTCTACTAGAATGAA
Organism: Neoceratodus forsteri; assembly: GCA_016271365.2. Lineage (NCBI taxonomy): Eukaryota > Metazoa > Chordata > Ceratodontiformes > Ceratodontidae > Neoceratodus > Neoceratodus forsteri. The sequence continues at coordinate 853,689,276 of CM057459.1, read as the reverse complement.
TGAACTCTACATTAGTGTTGGAACATTTGAGTGAAACCACATTTATTTTGCAGGAGAAAGTATTGAGTAAAAGGTCACTTGATGACTGTATTGTATCTGTCAGCACTGTATCCGTGTGCTGAGAGCCCATACTGATGAGGCAACATTTGTGAGTCCTGAGAAGTATAAAACACATATCGGTGTCTTCTGTTCTTAGCCTTTTGGATTGTGTGATAGGCCATTTGGCACCACAGAGTCTAACTCTTGCTTAAAGCAGAATCAGTCTAGTTATTTCATGATGATTTGCATATATGTCCCATGAGAATTGGCATTATTAGGGTATATGTGACTTTATATTTCTTTGACAATTGGCTTTACTGCTAATTCCCTTCCTAGGTAACAAATACTTTAGTGCAGAGGTTCTTTGTCTTATAAATGTATACTGTACCATATATGCAAAGTTGCAATCCAATTCTTAAGGACACATGCAACACAAATTGATGTCTGGCTAAAAAATGTGAAACAAAAGTGATCTGAAGCAGTAAAAAAAAAAAAAAAAGAGAAAGGGAGTAGGTGAAAAATAGGAAGTTAAAATCAGAAAGTTACATATTATAGATCATCTGGAATCACTAGATGATAAATGATACTGAAATAGAAAAGCATAATCTATTTTAGTACTATCAATATAACAAACAAACTGAGCTGCCAAATACAAAACACAATTCCAAAATGCAAACAGCTGAAAATTGCAATATACAAAACAGACTGATTAGATATATTCATCTGCTGAGGATAAACCAACTCAAAGTGCTATAGCAGAAAAGCAATTATTTTAATGGTCAAAAAAGGAAAAGAGAGGAAATGAGGGGAGAATTATGGGGTAGGGAGGGTTTGTGGTGTAGGAAACAGGAAGAAGAGAGGAAGATAAGGGAATACAAAAGGAGGAAAGTCAAGAACCAGGAGCAAAAGGGCAATTATGCATATGTTTTGCAGGCTTCCTGAAACGCAAAAAGAGAAAGCAAACATGTTAGTATGTTTCAAAGGACTTGAATTAATCATCTCAGCTCACTACTTTCCATACATGAACCTGATTGTTCCTGCTGTTGGCCCAAATGTCCCAAGTGGAGACTGGGAACAGATGCAACTGTTAATAGAATGCATTGTTCACATTTGAAATGCTAGTCTAGAGACAGGTTCCCAAAGTTTGAGTAGATGGACCCCAACTGAATTTTCTACCATACTGATTGCAACATGCTTTCTGGAGATTTGTGGTGTCATTTGTAAAATACTCCCACACCACTGAGGAGCCTTTTTAAAAGTGAAAGCAGCCTGGTGGGCCTTGAGGATACTTCATGAGAAATTGAGTCTTGACCTCATAATGGTTTCCTCTTTGGGCACCATGCAATGGTGTTTATGAATGGGGTGGCAGGACAGCAGCATGTGATCACCCTACTATGGGGTTCATACTGTGCCAGGGCTGCCAGACTCAGTGTCACTTTCCTCACATATACTAGGTGACTGAGCAGAAGTACTGGATTGTGCGGAGCAACTGCTGCATGACTTGGGGCTGAAGGCTTCATTTAGAAGTTCAAGACTGGCAATTATCCATGCCAATGCACAGGTCACACCATCAGCTGTTACCACATTCCTTGTATGAGAAGGGCAGGTTAGGGCTTGCCTTTTCAATTCTAGTTGGACCATTACATCTCAGGTAGGGAATCAGAACTAGCTATACTTGAAGGAGAAAGATGAGGAACCTGTGAGCTTTGCATTGCTTAGGGAGGTTTTATCACCTGATACACTGGACAACAGGCTGGGGAGTAGAGATGTTGTGAAGTTTTAATTCACTGGCAAAGTTGTGGCAAAGTGACCCACTTCATCTTTGTGAATCAGTTCATAAATTTAGACCAGTTTGGGGTAAACTTGGGCTTCACTTTGTGGTCATTTACACCTTCACTTTGCTTGCAAAATTCACCAAAACATACATTTTAAATTGAAATTTGGTGAAGTTTCTCAGATTTAGGCTACTGGTAAACAAGTACCTGTAGGTCACATGGTTCAGCACTATATACACATTGGGTTCTCTTTCGATTGCAGTGTGTGTGAGAGTGTGGTAGGGGACAGAACATTTGGATCCTTATAGAAACAACATAAAAGCAATGTTTGCAGCTTTGTTTTGTGTATTTTAGGCATCTTCATTTCATTTAGAAGTTTTGTAGGCTTTATTTCATTTGTGGTTTACTGTAGGTCAGATTTTATTTTTCTTCTGTACTGATATCCATAACTTTATATCTGTATTTTTCTCACTTCTCCTGTTTCCAGATATAAATGTTCTGTTCGTTCTTGTTAATTAATCTTTATAATTTGATTTTTCCCATGTTTCTGCATCTCTTCAAAAGGTATTATCTTTGTGTTACACTGTGCTGTTAGTATACTGTACATATACATTTTTATATTTTTTTTAATTAAAACTGAGAATGTTTGGTAGAACCAAGGAGAGGAGGAGACTGGGAGAGACTTTATTTATTTATTTATTGAAATCTAGGATTCATAACTTGAGCAGCAGCTCTATACATAGGTTCCGCATCAAGAGACAAATACAGTGAATACAGACATGTCATTGCTACAGGTAAATTATACAATGTCATTTACAGGAGTAAATATACTGGAAATTACAAATGGGTTACATAACAAATATCAAGTCAGGTACAATATATACCACAGTCAGGTAGAACTGGGTAAACATATTTGCCAGAGGAGGCAGAGAAGGAAGAAGCTTTTCAGGTCTTGCCAGGATGAGAGTAGAGGTGACAGGGTGAGAAGGAGGAGGAAGGGGTGTAGGGTCAGGTAGTGCAAAAGGAGGGGTAAGGAGGTAGAAGAGAAGGAAGAAGTAAGTGCTAGAAGTGGTCTGCAGTTACAGAAGATAGCAAGGGTGCAAGCTAAGTTCAGGTTGTAACTGAAATCCAGAAGGCTTAGCGGTAGTATTCACAAGTGACACTGGTAACAAGGTGTTGTCGAGTTTGCACTTGGAGGGGCCTATTGTACTAACATACTAACATACTAAAATGCCAGCAGAATAGGCCTAACGGTCTTTCGTGTTCTGCTGCTTGGTCAGCCCCACCCTGGGTGCTGACCTTGCTGTCCCCTCGCCTTCTCTGGCTTCTCCTTCCCAGTTCCGGATATTCTTGCTGCATTGGATTTTGCTTCCAGAACCCTTCCCCTGTACCTGTCCCACCCCCTCTTGAACCCTCCACTGTCTCTGCCTCCACCAGCCCCCCTAGGTAGCGCATTCCATGGCTCCACCACCCTCTCAGTGAAGTAGCACCTCCTCCTTTCTCCCTGAATCTTCCCTCCAGCTTCCACCCATGCCCTCTAGTGGCCCCGTCCTCCTTCCTTCAAGCACCCTGACTGTTCCTCCCCATTTACCCTCTTCATGTACCTGAAGACCTCTATCATGTCCCCCGGTCCCTTCTCTCTTCCAATGTGTACATATTTAGCTCTTGAGCCTCTCCTCATAGGTCCTGTCCCCCAAGCCCCAAATCATTTTGGTTGCCTCCTCTGGACCCTCTCCAGGAGGTTAATGTCCTCTTAAGTGTGGCCTCCAAACTGCACGCAGTACTCCAGGTGCGGCCTCACCAAGCAGTTATACAGAGGAGTATCACTTCCTCCTTCTGGAGGTTATCCCCTAGCGATGCATCCCAGCATCCTGTTGGCCTTAGCTGCTGCCCTCCTACAAGTCTCAGAGTTGTTCATCTTGACATCCACCACCACCCCCAGGTCCCTCTCAGCCATTGAGACTTGTAGTATTTAGTGGTAGTAGTTATCACAGGCTGAAAGGAGTTCATCTAAAGCGGAGCTTGGTGTGCAAAAGCTGTTGTGCAAGGACTATGCAGCACCTGGGAACATTAAAAACTTTGATTGTTAGAACTGCTAGTCTTCCGAGAGGGCTGATGAAGGGTTAGTAGGTTCCAAACCTGATGGGCAGCATTTCAAGACAGATCACCTTGCCTCTGACGCAAGTTTGGTAGCGGATTCTGTCCTTTAATTGAATATAGTCTGCATGTGTGAAAGATCATGTATATGTTAGTTGCCCAGCACAGTGAGAAGGCAACGTGCTTTGTTCAAGGTCATCGAGAGGCGCGAAGGCCGTGGTCAGTGACTGGACCCATAAATGACCAGACTGTAGTCAATTAGTGTTAATACTGAGCTGTGTACAGCCATGCTCAGGGCATCATGAGTAAGACAACGTGTACGCCGATAGAGCATGCCAATTCTCACATTAATCATTAGCAATACTGTCAGTGTGAGTGGCATATGGAAGGGTGGAGCCAACAGTGAAGCCCAGATACCTAAAATGCTGTACAAGATTGAGGGAAGAGCTCTTGCTTTACTTAATAGTTAGTGGGAAGGCTTTGTGTCTGCTTAGGGAGCTGGTGAACAACATATTCTTGTTTTTTTATAGTTCATCACGAGTTTGTGATCCTCAAACCATTTTTCAGCAGAAGTAAATCCTAATTGTAAAGCCTCCTCCAGGTGTTCAGGGTGAGGGTCTCTGTAAATACAACTGCATTGTCTGCATACAGGAGTATGTGACCAAGGCAGGAATCATGGAGTTTGTTAATGAATATGTTGAATGGGGATGACCCAGGATGGGCCCTCATGAACACCTGAATGGACAGGTATGGATTCAAAAGGATGTCTCTGATCCTGACTAGTGATCTTTGCTAAGGTAACCAGTTGGTCTGTCACTATTTATTCAAGAGCCTTGGAGAGAGGAGGGAGGATTAACGATTGAACTGGGAGAAGAGAGGGATGCCTTCCACCTATAGAACACACACGCATTTCCATCATTCTCCAGCATTCACCATGGGTGGATGCTGGAGCACAAGCAGAAGAAAGGAGCAACAAGAAGCCTGTAGCAGCACTGGTTTCTTCTGAAGGATGCTACCCCCACCCCAACACACACACATGTACACACAGCACAGCAGAAGCAAGATGTAGCAGCACCCTTCATAGGAAAGAGAAAATGTGCTTTTCAATTGTAAACCTAGTGTTCCAATCTAATAGGAAAACAAACAAACAAAACAAAGGAATACTAACACACACACACATCTTGCTAAGCATTCATACAGTTGATCTCACTTTAACAGATACTTGTTAAATGTATAGACCCATTAAATTCATAAAATCACAAAGTCTGATTTTATTTATTTATTTGTACATATTGAATTACAATCCTTTGAGTCATGGACTCATTTCAAAAGGCTCCTCATCAGAGAATACAGAGGCAATCACAGGGTTACATAGTTCCATGTTAGAGTTACATAATTTCATAGAATATATACATATTATATACAATTATATACATGAAATGTTAAAAATAAATAAATTATGTGCACATTGCATTCTGTTTTAACGCATAGGTTACAGAGGCTGTCAAAGGCACTTTCAGCAGTTGAAAAAAGCTACTCAGTGTGTTGTGACACCGATCTGAATATGCTGTAACATGATTCCTTACTAAGTGATTGCTAGGTGATTAGTGTTAATTTGTGTTGATTGCAGCTAGGTGATTAGTGCTGATTGCTGCTGCTGTTTAAAGCTTGACTGCTAATGCCCATACTATCACCTGCAATCACCTACAGTGGCATCTCTTTCTCTGCTCCTGTGTTCCAGCTTGTCATAATATACCCCTGCTACTTGCTAGAAAAAGTAAGCATTCTGGATGCAATATATATGCTGGTTCAGGCCTGGGGAAAAAATTAAGGCTGAGATCATTGCCGCACACTGATACTGAAAGGCAAGTTTTCACAAAGAAACAATACAGATTCAAATTGACCTCCACTGCTCCCAAGAAAATGCAGAAGAAGATTTTGAGGCATTTGTTAACATCGAGCTAATGCTTTGGCAACATAACTGAGGAAGAGCTTGTCAAACAAATCCTCAGTGGAAGATGATCTAGAAGACCCTGAAGAGGACAAACCAGAACATGATGTGCTGTCTCAAACTGAAGTCCAGCCTAAGAAAACTGTGGCAGTATGTATGTGATGATAACTACACAAAGCTCTACTGACTAGAGGACTTTTCCACTGCTGCTGCCACATGAAAGATACAGCAGAGTACAATAACTGAATGACCTCACCACGTCCTTATCCCAGGGACCTCTAATTGACCCTTTACATCCCCTCATCTCCCTGCCACAAGCAACCTCTTCTTCTTCCTCTTAACCACTGCCTTCCCAACCTCAACTGCACACCTTTAACCCTGTACCCTCCCCATGGAACCTCCTCCCTAACCACCTGTACCTATCTCTCACTCTGGCATCCCAACCTCAGATTACTGATACAATTGTGACAATCCCATATCTCTGGGTGCTGGTCTATGTATCGCCATACCATCCCTTATTTTTATAGTTCACTCGTGTCATATTTTTATCTTATTGTATAACATTACTTTTACTTAATTTGGCTACTGTTGTTATGTGCTCTGTTTTTTTCCAATTATTTAACCAGGTGAGACACACTAAGTTGAAAGTTTGTTTACAGGTGCAACCTGGGAGCATGGGAAGTTATGTGACTTGCTCAGGGTCACACAGTATGCAAGTGGGGACTGTGGGATTCAAACCCAGGTCTTCAGATTTGCAGCTCAGAGCCTTAAACCACTGCGCTATACTGCCAGTAAATTCATACTTGCTGCTTTATACCCAATATGCTTGTCTGCCATTGTATGGTTCTCCTTGATGTGGAACCTTCATAAACGAGCTCTGAGCTCAAAGGCTATATCTGAAAATTAAAATAAATTAATAAATAAATAAAACATTTTCTGATTATCAAAGCTGACTGATTTTAAGTGAAAAAATAGAGTTAAATATTTTAACAATGAAATTCACACAAAATGAGGTTAAAGCACAAGTTAACTTAAGAAGCATGACACATACCTGTCTGCACTCCAAACCCCTGAAACACAGCAACTTCAGAGCCCAGAGCACAAACCAAATACAAAGAAAAAGAACACAATAAATCCAAATATTGAGCCATATACTGTACAGTAATAGCTGTACTGCCCTTCCATACACAAGACATACTTTTCCTGACCCTCTGCTGTGCTATAGCGGTCCATTGCAATGCTGCAATACAAAGTGTACTGGATTGGTTTAATGCATTGAACACATAAATCGCACTTCTCTATGGTCCTGAGGGTATGTGTTTAAGTGAAATGCACTGTATTTAATTTTTGTCACACTAGTTGGTGATACATACAGTACATACACAAATAACTCAGATAAGAATACCCTAGGGCATTAATGCTTCCATGTTTCTTAATTTGGGGAGGGCTACACATAATGGCCCCTATGCACATAGGGTGAAAGTATGCACCTGAGGCTTGTATCCCACCCAGAGCTCTGCATCTGTGGACAGGTGCACACTGGTGGCATGCACGGCCGCCAGCCACCTGTCCATGGCCCCACTCCTCATGTGCAGGACTCCACAGTGCAGCTGGCAGTGGAGTCATGAGTCTGGCTGGGCATCCAATTGGATGCCCTGACTGGCAGCTTAGTAGATCCTCTACACAGTGGGGCATGCATTGGCAGTGTGCCCAGTGAATATTCTGACTGCCAGCTGCTGTGGAGGTGTGCGGAGGACAATGCTGCCTGCCCACCCATGAAGTGTGACTGAGCGTGCACAGGAACAGGGTTGGGGGTTCATACAGCACACCAAGATGGGAACCCTGTGTCCATGGGGTGGTGGGGGGTGATGCCTACAAGGTGAGGCACAGCTGTGTTGGGGGCTGCCACAGCACACAGTGGGGATGGGGCAGCCATCCGGGTGGTGGGGAGCAGCATGTGGTGCAGGGCTGGGGTTCTGGTCCTTTGGAGGGTCCACAATATCCCACCTGTTCCAGGGATTGTATCCATGTGTGTGTGGGATGAGGGATTCACATCAGCTGCCAGGGCCAGAATGCATGGGGCAAGGCAGGCACTTATGCAGGGTTCTCCCTGCATGCCCTGTGCCCTCCTCCACACCCCTGCGGCCAACACTACATGCCTTGGTGCAAGGCCCATAGTGCTTGCATGCCTTCCAACCACCCTGGTGCATTGTGGTCCATGTGGCCTGGGATCGGTGCATAGTGGCTACGTGCCTCCTGGTAGTGCATCCTGCATAGGGGCACAATGAGTGTGGAGTGACTATGCACCTGAGATACACGGTTGAGCTACTCTGCCCATTAGTGCATAGGACCCATTGATACTAATGTATGCAGTCTGCTTGCTAATAGAGTGACCAGAGAAACTCAGTTAGGCAATTGAACAAGCATTTCAAATTAATACAATTTCAATTAACTATAATGGCACTTGATTAGACAATGCCTATACTGCAGTTGTCCTATCTAAATATGAAGTGCTTAAAAGCAGTTCATAAAAAGATAAATTACAAATTTAGAAGCCCCTATTCAAATCACCACTTAGTTTACCTGTTATTTTAAAACTTTAGATGTTATTGTAATGATGATAAATTATTTCAAAAATAATCCAAAATTGCTAAGCCATTTTAGAAACCAAGCAAGCAAACAGTGATGTTTGAAAAACAGAAACAAAATATGTGACAAAAATTAATAATGAATAAGGAAATTCCCACATTCTATTTCTAATAGAAATAAGATTAATAATAAACCCCAAGCAGTACAAAAAGCAAAATAACAGTGAGACAAAAATCATTATAATGTAAAACTAAAACTCAAAAGAACACACTCATCTTCCTTCACTAAGGCTACTAAATTCATAATGCCATGCAACCAGCCAATTGAGTATATCAAATTGTGAAATCAGCTTAGTTGCCTTAAAATGAATTCAAATTGTATAGCCTCTTATGAGGAACACTGACTAGCTGGCACCATACAAAAAAAGGGATTACAAGGCATATGGTATTCACATCTTGATGCCCCACCTCATGAGCCCTGTACTGCTGACTGTGGCACTCAGCTAGACTGGCACCAAGCTTCAATGTTGTCAGGAATGGCCTGGCCCTGTGTCTCAGCCCTGGTGGTATATACCAGAGAGGAACACTGGCAGAGTAGTCTACTGGAAACCAAGCTTCTACTCTGAGGCAACACATCTACTCAGTGGCCCCCACCCTGGCGGGCAAACCAGTGAAGAACTCCAGCAGAGGTAAGTCCCAGGGTAGTGGGTATCGGGCAGTGGGGTGGGGGCCGAGCTTTATGCATGACCGGACCATTAAGCATAACAAGTAAAAACAAAAACAAAAATAAGAATAACAAAGGGCAGGGTGAACTTAAAGCTACAAAAGGGAACCAAAGCAGAGTACTCAATCAATGACTCAACAAAATTCAAAGTTAAAAACATAGTGGTATTCCAATGAAAAACTAGATTTTGCTTGAGGATAATACTATACATATTACTGAAAAACAGGGGGTGGGAACAGGAATATGGACCAACAGTAAAATGTTAGTGAAAAATCAGGAAAGTAAAAGCAGTAACAAAACAAAACTATATGTGCTTAGAAGAATAATATCTACAGTAGAATTCCATTTATCAGATCCCGTTTATCTGGAACTCTCTATCTAATGGACTGCAACTGTGTCCCCAATCATTCACAGTGCACCAAGTAATTAATGACTGATTACTGCCCACTGTGCCTGTTCAAAGCATAGGTGCTTCAGTGTTACAGTAATTGACAAGTGCTTGTCAGGTGCTTACAGTGGTTCTCAGAGTGCTTTACTGATTACATACTGGTTCTTAATTAACTGAGCAGGTTATTTAGTCAGTGTTTTGACATATGGTATCTGAGTACAGTGCAGCCATGTCCAAAAGAAAAGAACTGCTCAGAGCGTTGCTCAGAAATTGCGAATTGTGGAATACATTGAAAATGGAGAGAAGGCAGTCGCTCTTGCTGCTGAATATAGAGTGGAAAATCCACAGTATTCAACATTAGGAGGAGAAAGACCAATTAAGAATTTTGCATCCACTATGGAGTCTGCATCAGGCGGTGATGGGAGAAAAAACATGACAGCCTGTGCAGGCGAGGAAGGGACTCGACCATTACATTTGGTTCCGTCAGGAATGGGAGAAGAGGACCCCCATATCAGGGCCACTGCTGAAGGAGAAGGCCTACAATTTCATGAGAGGCAAGGCAGCAACATACCTTTACTGCCACCGATGGATGGCTGGACAGGTTTGAAAACGGCATGGCATCCATCAGTTAAGACTCTGTGGGAATGGCTTAGTGCAGCAGAAGAGGTGTAGCACTCTTCATGCAAACACTGAGTCAAATGATTGTGTCTGAGGTCTCACAGCAGAGCAGATTTACAATGCTGATGAGGCTGGTCTTTTGGGCAGGTTTTGCCAGGCAATACACTTGCTTATGGGGGCGTGATGCTCCACGGTTCAAGAAGTATAAAGAGAAGGTGACAATCCTCGGATGTGTAAATGCCACAGGCACACATAAATTGAAGCGCCTATATGGTAGCAAAGTCCCTGTCCCTAGATGTTTTAAACATGTTAGCATGTCCACACTGCTTGTGCTGTGTGGTGCTCAGAGTAACTCCTGGATGAACTCTTAGCTTTTTAAGCCTGGTTCCATGAACATTTTGTGCCTGCTTTAAAGGTCCATTTGCAGTCCCAAAAGTTACCACTGAAGACTGTGCTGATTTTAGAAATTCCCCTGCTCACCCACAGATCCTCCTGTTAAAACCAGAGGTGGTGAGAATGAAAGTGTTTTCCTCTCCCTAACACAACATCAGAACTTCAGCCCTGTCCTGTGACCAAGGCATCCTGAAATCATTAAGTGGAATTACTGAAAAGGTTGCTGCAGTCTTTCCTCTCAGAAGAGAATGAATCCATCTCTCTGCCCAAAATTCTACAGAAAACCACACTGAAGGATGTTTGCTACATGCTTTGCTGAAGCATGGCAAAATGTCCGTCCGAAACAATACAAAAGTCATGGGAAAATCAGAAATAAAGTTTCAAAGGCTTGTGAGGATGAGGACGATTCAGATTCAGAAGTGGAGACCCAAACTGCCAAGGATGATGGTATGCTTGAATGAGCTGAAGAGGCGGAGCTACTGGAATATGCTGCCTGATTAACAAGGGAACCCATTACTGCATCATGATTGGATCAATGGCTGTCATGTGATGCAGGAGAGGATGGCCACAAAATTCTCAGTGAGGAGTCTGTCATAAGCCTGGTGTTAAGAAACTCACAGGATTCCCCACAACAATCAGAAGAGGAGGAGGAGGAAGAGGATGAACTGCCATTACTGCCCCAGTCACTCACTCACGCATGCTTCAAAAAATTTTGTCCTATCTTGAGATACAGCCAGACAGAACACCAGTGGAATTATTGCTGCTGAGAGATCTACAGGCATAGGGCAAGTAAAAAGTACATCACTGCATTTAAACTAAAAACAGTGACAGACTTTCTCTCTAAAAGTATCAGACTGCCTGACTTTTGAATTGATCTGTTTTGTTTTAAAGTACTGTACTGTTCTGTACTTTGCAGTGTTTGCTTTAAGTTCAAGTTAAGTTGCTCACATAGTTATGTTTCTGAACCTGTGATTAAATAATGTGTGCCTATATATAAAGCACATTTTGAGTGTTTCTAAGTGATACTGGGTGATTCACATGTCTTTAAATGGGAATCCCTTCATTCTAACTCCCATTTAACCAGACATTTTGGATGTCTATGGGGAGTTCAAATAAATGGGATTCCACTGTGTTAAAGACAATGAGGCAACCATCTATAAAAAGTCAAAAAGAAAACAAACACAAATGAAAAGAAAGGCTGAAAAATAACCTAGAACAGAAATGGCAAACTGACTGATTACGTTTCACAGGTGCACTCCAAGACAGTATCAGAGGTAAGGGGTCTTTCTGATGTGATAAGTGTTAAAATCATTATTGAACACACCAACTAACAGAATACAGAAGTACAGAAGAAGGATGTGTAGTGAAAAGCACATACTTAAAACTGTGAAGGGAGGATTTTAACATCCAAGGTATCATAGATTTTTACAAATCCGTTTATATCACTTGCTGGTCAGGCACATTGCTATAGAAATAGTGTGAGGTCTACATCTTCATTTGGACATGATGACTATTAGGCATGCAGGCAGAAAATCCACCTGCTCTCTTTTTGAAGGAGCATACAAAGGTGATCTCCACTCTAGTTGGGTAAGCACAGATTTGATTCCCATGGATTGAAAATCATGTGCATTGCCAGAATGTACCTCTGTACAGTGACATGCCACTGGATAGTCTTTAAGCTAGGATGTTATAGCTATGAGAGCTACTGAAGTCTCTCCTTCAGATGCCTCATCATTCTACTTATGTACAGTAATCCACAGGTGCACCGTATTGCATATATAGAAAAGGGCAGTAGAACATGTGATAAACTGTATCTCCTTCATATCAAAATACTGGTTTGGTTCCCTTCCCTCCTTCCTCTCCTGTCTCCTCTCCAACTACCGCTTATCTCCTGTTCCCTCCATTCCAGAGATCATCGCTTTTCTTTCCCTCCCCACTCCTCTTTTGGACAATCTGCTTTCTCCTATTGTCTTCCTTTACTTTGCAACAAACTGCCCTCCTCCCTTCATCTCTGCTCTTACCATGGTTCCCTCAGGCACTGGTTGAAACTACAACCACACCTCACCTGCTCCAGTTACCCTTCTTTCTGACACTCCTGGCCTTGCCAGAAGCAATTTGAGATGGCAGTATGGAGGGCTGGGGGATACTGGGATGCATAGGAGAGGCATCACCAGTAGAAAATAGGAAGTTGTTATCCTTCTGTACAGGCAGTTGGTGAGACCCCATCTGGAGTACTGCATGCAGTTCTGGAGACCCCATCTCTGCAAGGACATAGACAGGATGGAGACAGTCCAGAGGAGGTTACTAAAATGGTGTAGGGTTTGCACCAGAAGCCATACAAAGAGAGACTAAAGGAGCTTAATAGTACACCCCAAGGAAAGGAGGGAGATGGGGGTCATGAAAAACTTTCAAGTACCTCAAAGGAATTAATAAAGTCCAAAAGGTAGCATCTTTCAGAAAAAGAGATGTGCATGAACAAGGGGCACAATTTGAAGATAGAGGGGAACAGCTCAGAGGCAATGTGACGAAGTATTTTTTCACAGAGAGGGTGGTGAACACATGGAATGGCCTTCTTGAGAAGGTCTTGGGGTCACAAACAGTAGGGAATTCAAGAATGCAGGGACAGACATAATGCAATTCTAGTGGGGTGGGAGGAAGTAGGCTATTGATTAACTAGGATCTTCAGTTTTCCAATAGGTAGGGAAATGAGCAGATTGGTTGGGCCAAGCTGTCCTTATCTGATGTCAAAGCTTATGTTTCTATATTTCTATCCTTGTTTGGGTCTCAGGCTGGGTTTGAACTACCTGTCTACTAGCTGCACCTCCTCGCCACCACTGCTCTTTCATTTACCACAGGGTTAGGCATAAACATGTTTTCAAATCTCTCACATGTTGTCAGTTAGTAACTGCACAGAGTTGATTGATGTTTCCCACACACTTGAATCTGGCATCTTATTTTGAACTGTGACCACACTTTATTTGTCTTTATGAACTCTTTTGTGCCAGTTCATTTTTGTACCAACATACTTACCATGTGTTGCTCCATTGGCTTGCTTCATGTATTGAACAGTTCTCCTCCTGTTTTCCGTCCCCAGGTCACACCTAGAAACAAGCCTCAACTTAGAATACCACTCCTGAAAATAAACTGTTTAATATCATAACTTCACCTGTGCTGGGATGTATGAATTGTCTTTTTTTTTTTTACTGTATTTGAAAATGTCACACCATTTACATGGAAAAAGTCTATTTAGATTTGGAAGGAGCAAAATACCCTGTAATGTGAATGGTAGATACAGTAATAGCTGTGTACCAACTGGTCATACAGGCAGGCCTTTGCTGAAGATAATTCTTGGTAGGTTTGCAGAGATTAAATGAAGATCCCGTCTGTTTCCAGAACATACCAATGTTGCAATATTACTTTTTAATATACTATGCATACTGCAGTGGCATTATACTGCGTCACAAAGGTGATCCTTTGTGGGTCTGGATCAGACACTCATTTCATTAACAGTTTTCCTGTCCAATGATTCTGCTCCTGTCATTGCCTCCGCTAAAATATATGAATCACAGCCCTGTCATGAATGCCTGATAACATTTCTTGAGCTTGAATACAGAACATACAGTACTCATAACTGAACAGTTTTGCTGTAATCTAATTAGTTGTTCATAGCGTATGCTGTGGATCAGATGTTTGTGATGGGCACTTCTTGCATGTAGCAAAGTATTGACAGCAGGTAGCTTGTGGAAATCGATGGTATGTACTACTTCATCTGAGACACCCCTGAGATTGATAACCATAAATGGACCTAGCAGTTGCACTGTAAGTGATACTTAAACCCATTTTAGGTACATAACAAAACATTCAATACAATCTTTAATCCTACTTTCCAGTTCCTTACACAAAAGTAGCACATTATGAAATTACCTGCAAAAATGTATTTTGTAAAGGGGTTGGCAAGGGATTGTAGATGACTCCTCCTCCCACCAAACCATAAAAAGTTTGGCTTAGGAAGGGGTCACTCTCCTATGGCATTACCCCTGAGACCTGTGAATAAACATCATTGTTCACTCAAAGGCACCTTAGACAATGGACTTAAGGTTATAGGAACTTTGCCTTAAAAGTTGTGTGATCTTATCAAAATGGATATGGACAACAGGCCTACAAACCTTTGACATGTATACTTCATCATAGTCATCCACTGTACCTACTTGTTTGCTAACAATGTAAAATAGAATTTTTATGTGATAAGTATCACACTTTTGCAATAAACTATACAAGTTAAAAAATCATTATTGAAGGAAACCAAGTTAGTGGTTAGAATTACAGCAATTACAAAGCATATATAATGAAGTCCACCAGTACATCTTCATTTCTGCACCATATGTCATATGGCATGTAAACCCAAGTCAGTTTGAATGGTGTATAATGATGACTCATCTACTGCTACCAATGATATTTTTCTTGCCAAGTTACTGTAGGGTGTTTATTTTTCTAAAACAGCTGAAGTGTCATGTACATACATTGGGAACATTGTTTAACAAGGAGTAGCACACTAAGCTGAAGTTTGTTTCCAGATGTGACCTGGGAGCACAAGGAAGTTGAGTGACTTGCTCAGGATCACACAGTATGCACCTAGGTGGCTGTGGGATTCAAATCCAGGTCTCCAGATCTGCAGTTCAGAGCCTTAACCCACTGTACTATACTGCCTCACATACGATGGAAGGTCTGAAACTACTAACTTAAGGTAATGATCAATGTATTGAGAAAGCCCTTCAGTAAACAAGCCATTGGCACCCCTCAGGCAGCACCTACATCTTCAGAAAATCAACCCCTGTGCCTTATCTATAGTACAGCTAGCTGATCCCTGTGAGGAGACTCAGGGTCTATCCACCCTGTGGCTCCTATCCTAGACAGCAGCACGAGTCCGTTGTGTGGGACTTTTGACAAGCCATCTATCCTACCAACATGTGTTTTCAGGTGAAAGCTTTTCAACAGTACTGTTCCATGGGAAATGAGGCAGCCATTTAGAGACTGCTGGGCAGCACACCTATCTAAGTGTGAAGCTCTGGCATGGGTGTGAGGAGCACAGGAAGGCAGCATGGAGGGGCCCCAGTGCTGCAGTTGCTGGGGTGCAGCAAATAAAAAGCGATGCATGCTTGCAGGAGAGGAACACAGTGAAAACTGATGGTGGGACCTGCAATCAAATGTGGGTACTATGGGGGCATCTCAGAGATTGGCTTCAGTAATGAGTGCAAATGTGCAAACTGAAGAGAGAATAGCCCAGGAGATAACGAAAGTGGACAAGAAATTATTTAGATATGTAAGTGAAAAGAGGAAACCAGGGTGGGATTGTAAGGCTAAAAGGAAGAGGGGATTGTGCAGAGGGGGCCAGGAAAAGGCAGACATCATGAACAAATACTTTTGTTTGGTGTTCACAAAGGAAGGAGAAGGAAGGGCCACAAAATAAACAAAACCTTTGGAAGGAAGGAGGTGGACACTAGTCTTATTTTGGAGGAGAGTGTCCTGAAGAAACTTGCTAATCTGAAGATGGACAAAGCAATGGGGCTAAATAGGGTACATCCAAGGGTACTGGGGAACTCAGGGAAATAATGGCTGTACATCTGACAATTCTGTTTAACAGCATGACATAGAAGGAGTGGAGGTGGTCCAGAGGAGGGCAACTAAAATGCTACATGGTTTGCATCAAACGTCCTATTAGGAGAGACTATATGACCTCAATATGTACACCCTGGAACAGAGGAGGAGGGAGATATGATAGAAACCTTTAAATGTCTCACTGGGGTAAATAAGGTGCAGGGAGGAGTATTTTCTTAAGAAAAGGTGCTCAAGAACAAGGGGACATGCTATGCAGGTGGGTGGGGTAGATTCAGAGAGATGTGAGGAAGTGCTTCTTCACAGAAAGACTGGTGGATTCCTGGAGCAGCCTTCCAGCAGAGGTGGTGGGGGCAAAATAATGCTGGGGTTCAGGAATGCATGGAATAAGCACAAGGAAATCATAATGGAAAGAAGGGGAGGGAGAAAGAGCTGTAGATCATGCATGATCTGATGTAATAGTGTAGGTGAGAGAAACTGGCAGACAGGATGGGCCAAGTGGTCCTTATCTGCCATCAAATTCTGTTTCTATATTTGATCCTCCACCTCCATCATCAGCTAGATCCGAAGTGTAGCAGCTCCACAGTGAATTAAGGAAGCTAACCCACAGGGTTTTGTCCATTGAGAGGTATTTGATGTTTCCTTCTAATCAGGATATGCTGCTTGCTGACCAGCATAATATCCTCAAGGAATTGTCAGAACTATTTGGGGGCAGTGTACCCTCTGTACCCAGCCTACAGGCTAGCACTAGACACTCCTGCTGCCATCAGCAGTGAACACCCTCACTGACCTGATGGTGGAGCTAGTTGGTTGTTGGACCATCATATTATAAAGTTCAGATTCGAGGCTCCCCCAATAGCCATGCTCCTACAGAGATGGTCCAGTACTGCCCTTTAAGTGGCTTGACTCCTGATGGTCTTATGGTGGTACTGAACTTATCAGGTATGTCAAGAGTCTGCAGAGAGCTGGAGGAACTGGTACTTGCCCATAATAAGGCAATGGCAGTTACCCTCAACTTTCTAGTGCCTGTCTGTGTTTGCCCCATCACTCGCCTGAAGTCCCCTTGGTTTGATGGGACTTTGAAGAAGTTGAGGTGAGGGGGTCGAGACGCTGGCAGAAATCAGGACTGTTGGTTGACAAACTTAGATTGATATCTCATTTTAAAGACTATCAATCGGCCATCTCTGTATGAAGGCAGAATTCCTGTCCAAGGAAATTGCTGTGGTGAAGAATCGACCTGCTCCAGCTCTTTTGGACTGTCGACAGATTGTGCAATCCAATCTGTTTTCAGTCACAGGAGCATTTTCACAAGGAAAGTGTGATGAGTTTGTGCTCTTCTTCACTGATAAGATTTCCACCATCAGGTGCAAGATTCGTTCAGTGTCCTCTAATGGGCATTGCAGTGATCGGCATGGGGTGGCAAACACCAGTCGGTCTGATCTGACTTCAGCCAGTTGGCGATCGAGGACATTGTGTGGGTCATCCAGAGTATGCACCCAACTTCGTGGTTTGATGTGGTTCAATGCACCTCCTTGTGGGGTGCATTGAGGACATTGGCAGAGTCCACGCTAAGATTGTCTGGTGTTCACTGGAGACAGGGTATTCCTAGATTCCCGAAGTAGTGATACCCTCCTGAAGAAATCTTCCTCAACCCAGACTGGACTGCTTAGCAAACTACAGACAGATCTCTAACCTACCCTTTGTGGGCAAGGTTATTGAGAAGGTGGTTGCGGTGCAGCTGGGTGACCATAACAGTACAGAATGTCTATGATCCTCTCCAGTCCGAGCTTAGAAAGAGGCATCATGCCAAGACCACCCTTGTTCGGGTACCAATGATCTTCTGATAGCGGGACATCAGGAAGCCAGTGTACCCTAGTTCTTCTTGATCTCTCTGCAGCATTTGACACTATAGACCAATGGATGCTGCTGGAGCTCCTACAAATTCTCTGTGGACTATCTTGACAGACCTCAGATGATTTCTATCCTTCCTCTCTGGCAGAAATCAGTGGGTGGTGTTGGTGATTTATTCCTCAGCCCCTCTACCCTGTCTTTTGGAGTTCCTCAGGGCTCTGTGCTGTCCCCATGTTATCTGCAGTGTACATGCTACCATTGGGAGACATTATAAGGTGGTATGGGCTGAGTTTTCACTGGTATGCAGATGATACTCACCTTAACATGTCCTTTGTACCTGAGCAGAGTGGACTGGTCTAGATATTTAATAGCTGCATCTCTGAAATCCAGGACAGGATGAGTGCTAACTGGCTGAGGTTGAACACAGACAAGACTGAGGTATTGGGGTGGAACCAGGTCTCCGTGGGTTGGGGTTGTCGGTAGGTCAACCTTCCGGCTTTGGCTAAGGGTGACCAGTTGCTGACCTCTGATCGGGCTCAGAATCTGGGTGTTGTGTTTGATAGCTGCCTGATTTTAAAATCTCAAGTGTCTGCTGTCATTAAGACCTCTTTTTCCATCCGAGGAACATCACACAGATCATGCACCTGGTCCCGCCTGGTGATCTTCCAATGTGAGTCCACACCTTTGTTCCTTCGCTCCTTGATTACTGCAATGCCCATACCTAGGGTTATCAAGGGTAGATATCCACCGATTGAAGCTGGTGCAGAATACAGCAGCCAGATTGTTGACTGGCTTACTGAGATCTTGCCGTGTCATGCCTGTGCTCTGTGGCCTGCACTGGCTGCCTGTATATTGCGGATCACCTTCAAGGTCAGATTACTGACCTAAAAGCCCTACATGGACAGGGTCCATGCTACTTGCAAGATCTTCTCCACCCCTACCACTCCTCTGCTCATTCTGTTCTGCTGGTGAGGATTGCTGGGGGTTCTCAGGGTGCGACTGAAGACCTCTGGGGCCGTTCTGTTTTTTTGTGCCCTACCTGTGGAACTCTCTACTTTGCCAGATTAGAGGTGCCTGACCGAAAAGAGTTTAAGATCACTTTAAAAACCCATATTTTGACTTAGCTTTTCCAGATTCTAATAATAGTTAGCGTATGTGCTTTCATTCCTGATTCATTGTTGTTTTATTTCAGTGAATATTAACTGTTTTGCTGTTAACGCTTATATATTTTAGTTTGCATTTTTATTTTATACATAGTACAACACTGTAGTCTTTCTGGAACAGCATTTTAAATAAAGTTGACTTGACCCTGTCTTAGGTTTAATTCTGTTGTTCCTCACCTGTTTAGTTAAAATAATACAAAACATAAAAAATGTAAAAAAAAAAAAAAAATACTCTCAATACTCTGGTTTCTGCTACTACTGCTGTCCCTCTGTGATCTTCTCCTTCTTTGGAGTACTTTAACTAGCCTTTTCTCTATCCTGTTTAAATTGTGTGTTTTGTGCTTGTACAGTTTTACATTACTTGTCTTAACAACACTGTGTGGCATTATCATTGTTGGACTTTGCAAATTGTATTTGTTTTTATTTCCCAGAAACACATGCTCCCTTAATGGATCCTCACTAACATCACCTTCATCAGAAAATTCCTTCTTCTCCTGCTTCTCCTCCCCAATATCATCTCTTCTCCTCTGTCTTTCCACCACCTCCTCTATGTGGACCTACTCCTCCAATTCCTGAACTATAATTGTATTAGTCTGAGAGTTACTGTATATGTATCTATTTCATGCCTTCATTACCACCTGTCTTCACTTCTGCAATGCTCTCTACCTAGGGCTGTCTGAGGTTGATATCTGCTGCTTGCAGCTAGTGCAGAATGCTGTGGCTAGGCTGTTGACTGGTACTTCAAAGACCAACCACATTATGCCTGTGCTGCATGGACTGCACTGGCTGCGGTTCAGTGGTAGATCACATATAAGGTAGGCTTGCTTATCTCCTGTTTCTCTAGTCCCCAAATCATCCTCCTGGTCTGCCTATGAGGGATTGCTATAGATTCCCAGGGTTTGTTTAAAAACCTCTGGTGCCCGTGCTTTTCATTTGCTGCACCAACCCCGTGGAAGTCTCTACCTCACAGGTTAAGACAATGCCTGACCATCAGCAGTTTTAAATAAATGCTAAAACATATTTATTTTCGCTTGCCTTCCCAGATTGTTCTTAATTAATTTATTATGATTTTTTATTCTGTTTATCATATTTGTGTTTTAAAACGTACAGCACCTTGATATTTGAAAGGCGCTATGTAAATAAAGTTTTGGAATGACTGATTTGATTCACAAGCCACTTGAGTCCACACTTGTGGCACCTCCTCCTCATATCTTTCTGAGGTACACTTTTCATGTTCTGCAGTATGGGGCATACTACAGGAACCATTTTCTTTAAAAACTGCTTTTCATGTTGGGTGGCAAGAATGCAATCTGATTAACCCCCACTAATAATATGACTTCTCCCGTTACTGTTGCCTGATGAACTGAAAAAGGAAGAGATGAGTGGCAGCTTGAGCTGAAAGCAGTTTAGATAATGCATTCCTTTTCTTAGTTTCCTCCCCTCCATCTAACTCAGAAGAAGCAATCTGCTTAACCCCACACCATCACACCATTGTTCACTCTTTATGTCAAATATTCAGAGTCAAAATACAAATGGATTACTGTAAATTCAAACAGGAAAATATGTACCATTCCAGATTTAAATAACTGCAAAAGATTATACAATCTATCAACTCCTTAGAGCTCTAGAAAAAAATCATCTCTCTGCTCTCTCTCTCTCTCTCTCTCTCTCTCTCTCCCTCCCTGAAATGCCATGTAGGACTGTATGAAAGTGAGGCTCACTAAGGTCTACTGCTTTTAGTCATACCATAGGACATGGAGCTTCTGCAGCTTCTCCAGCACACATGGTATAAATATCACAGGATTCACCATCATAAGTGAATTTGCTGCCAAGCGCTGCTAAGTTGCCAGCTACATGACTTCATAAAGCCATATAAACTTTGTGAACTGGGCTTCCCATGCAAGTTGATGCACAAAGTGACATTGCAAAGTGAGTTTCACCAGCTTCACACATCACTACTGGGAAGGCTGCTTGTGTGGAATTAGAACTATTTTATTTCTGGTGTCTAATAAACCATGGTTTCTTTGACCTTGCTTTTATCACATGCCCAGCCCTAGTTTTCACAACATCATAACTCCAACTCCTGTCATACAGGACCATCTCCACCACTGCCACCTGCAGTAGGCATTTTACTTGGTGGACTGGCATGATGAAACATTAATCTGTACCATTCCTCCTTCCGACATTCCATTCTCGTCCTGTTGGTTTCTCATATTTTCTACATAATAACATTTGACAGAAGAGAACAATATGATAGTGGATGACTACAGTATGATGAGCCATAACTTCAGTGCAGCAGTAGTGCTACCACTCATGTTGGTGGCAATCAGGGGTTTGGAAGCAAGCCCTGGTTGTCAGGGCCGGCAAATGGGTAATGGATTCAGGGCCCCAGAGGATACTCTGCCCGTTGTGGTGGGGAGGCCAGCTGTAGTCCACTGTAGTATCACCACCTTTTGGGGGCACAGCTGACAGTACAGGAGGAAGTCAGCAGAATGCAGGAGGGTGTGGCTAGGGTTTGGACATTTGCAGCACGTGCATGCTCAGCATGCATTGTGTCACTAACAGTCTGATAAGACACAAGCCTTAGGGATGGGAGTAACAAAAGGAAGAAACCCCTCTAGTTCCAGCACCATGAAGGCCTGGGACTCTCCCAGGCCTTGCAACAGCTGAGTTGGGACATGACACCATGAATCAGCATCTCAGTTCCTCCTTCTAGGGCTTAACCTCCCATTCTGAGGAGGTGGGTCCACTATAAAGAAAGTTGCAGTCTCCCATGGTGTCAGTTAAATCCCCATGGAAGGTGAGGTTAGAGGCTAGAGAGGCCAAATATAAGGCCTGGATGTGGTCATCCCTTTTCACAAGCCAGCAGAGGAACAAGAAAATTTAAAAGAAAAACCTACAATACGATGCCTCAAAATAGTCATCAATGGGTTTTAGCAACTTATGCAATGAACACACATCACTGCACAACTCATAAGGGAAGAGAATGAAGGAAGACTAGTGAAATCACCACTATCCAGCTACACACCTCTGACATGCCCTCACATAACCACACTGAGATACATAAAGAGCGTCTGGCAGGATTTTCTAGAGGATCCATCAAAACTGCATCTGCCACTGTTTTCAAAAGAAAAGAATGTGGCCAAGCCTGTTTGAGCAGCTATTAGATGGTACAACTATGTCTGAATTTCATGTCCAAAAAGCAAACAACTGCATCCAAAAGGAAGCAAATCACAATTGTGACACATTTTTTAAATGCAAATCATGATTACTATTTTGAGGCAAAATCCACACTTTCTCCTTCCTTCATGTCTGCACCTCTGTGAGCAAACTTTCCTTCTCTTACATTTTCCCTTCCTCTGGAACAGCCTTCCCTTACACTTGCACCACTCTCCTTCTTTCCCTACTCTCAGGTGACTACTCAGAGCCCCCACTACTTCCTGCATCTGTTCCTCTACCTAGGCCTCGCCAGTCTCATCAGATGTTCTCTTCACATTTCACTGTACATATCTAGCATATAAATGCTAGTTTTGTAAATAACCTGTGCTGCACTTTTATTTTCTGTATCACTGTATTGTAAATATAACATGTATATTTCAATGTAGCTAGTAGCTGGCAGAAGACACGAGGAGGAAGGACTGCTGTGTGACTGGACTTCTCTACTGGGACTGTATTGCCCTCCTTCCCACCAAAGTTAGTTCTACTTTTATAGGCACAGGATTTGACTGACAACAGGAACTTCCTGTTTGGGAGCAGGAAGTGAGTGATCACAGAGCCACCAAAGACCCACCATCCTAGAAGGGCAAGAGTAGCTCTCTGGCCCCTCTAGCTGCTGGAGGTCTGCCCTGAGCAAGTAAGGGGTCTACTGAGAAATATAGGATATTCTTGTCTCAGAACAGGACAATCAGGAGCTTAAAGGAACACAGGCAGAAAGTAACTAGAGAGAGAAGAGAAAAAAACAGAGGAAAGAGTAAGGATTCCAGACAGTTAAGGGACAGAAATATGACAAGATGGGAGTGATGCAGTGCAGTGGCTGTGGACCAGCAGTCTTCTGGGAGAAGTTCTGGAGGATGCAGTGTTGTCCCGTCTGCAGGCACCTCTCTGGGCTGAGGGAGAGGTCGCTCTCTCCAGACTGAGTTGGCCAGGATTTGTGGGACCTCCTTTACCATCCAGGGACTACCAGTGTCACTGCTGTTGCCTCAGAGGTTGCCAAGAAAGAGGAGCGGTTGGACCACAGTGGGCTCATGGAGGATGAGGGTGGTGGAGCAGAGGTGCATACCTCAGTTGTACCTCTCAACAGTTCCTATGCCATTCTGGCAAAGTGTGGTTCCTCTATGGAGGCACCCACAGCGGAGACCAAGGAGGATGCTGGAACCTCCACAAAGGAGACCCACAGGAGAGTGGCAGGGGACCCCACTGGGAAAGAAACAACTCCTGGTGGGGACTCCAGTGTTAGGAAGGTAGAAGCGGGGAGGAAGGGAGAGGAAGGTAAGTTGCCTGCCTGATGCCATGGCTTTGAAAGACAGGAGTGAATCCTCAGGATTGCAGGAACAGCTGCACAGGGAGGGAGCTGGATGTCATTGTCCACCTAGGGACAATGACCTGGCTAAGAAAGGGATCAGAGAAGGGCAGGAAGAGTTTGTGGAATTGGGAGGGGCCTTGAGACAAGTAGCACGTGCAGTAACCTTCTCAGAGGTGCTGCCCATCTATGGCGTAGGAGAGGCTAGGGTGTTCTGCACCATGGGACTCAATCAGTGGTTGAAAACCTGGTGTGGAGCTCAGGGATTTGTCTTCATTGGGGACTGGGGGTCCACCTGGAGTGATGCAAGCCTATAGTGGCATGATGGGCTGCATCTGTCCAGGAGGGGAACCGGATCCTAGGTGATAGGTTTAAATGCTTCATTGAGCAATATAAACTAGCCAAGGGGAAGGCACTGGAAAGTAGCAGGAAACTTAGCTCCCCAAAAATCGCAGTAGTAAGTGTGGTAAACACCAACATAGAGGTGTCAATAGGGGAAGGACAGGGGTAAATGGGGAAAGTGACAAAGGCAAGAAGGACAGGGATGGGGCAAAGGGAGTAAGGCCATCAGGAAATGGAGGGTAATGAGTACCAATGCCCATAGTCTGGGCAACAAGCTCCCTGAGCTGGTGGCCTTGATGGAAGAGGGATGCTGGATATCGTAGCAGTCACAGAAACATGGTACACAGAGAATCGTGACTGGGATGTTAACATACCAGGGTACATAACCTACAGGAGAGACAGGCAGGGGAGAAGAGGGGAGGAGTAGCTCTCTATGTAAAGGAAGGGATAAAAGCAACTGAACAAAAGAGAAAACAGTGAGGGAGGAGGCACTGTGGGTCACCTTGGAGACTGGAAGGGCACAACAATCCGCACAGGGTTGTGTACAGACCCCATGTCAGGGGAGGGAATGGACAAGGATATGATAGAAGGCATTCTTAGGATGGCAGAGAAAGGAAGATACTGTTGATGGGAGACCTGAATATGCCAGATGTTAACTGGAGCACATTTTCTGCAGCCACATCCAAGAGCAAGGCCGTTCTCGATGCTCTACAGGTGGCAGGCCTCAGACAGCTAGTTTCAGAACTCACCATGAGGGAGCAATCTTAGACCTCGTGCTCTCAAATGGGGGCAGTGAGAAGATCTCAGATCTAGAAGTGGGTTGCCATCTGGGGAACAAGTGACCATCATACAGTGTGGTTCACATTAAACTCAGCTACAGAGTCAAGCCATTCAAAAGTGAGGGTACTGGACTTCAGGAGGGCTGACTTTGGCAAGATGGGAGAGTGCCTCAGAAAAGCACTAGCAAACAGGCTAGAATGAGGGTGGAGCAACAATGGGGAATCATTAAACTGCCATCACAGAGGCAACAAGCCTTTGTGTGAAGCAACAAACAAATCAAAATAAAAGAAAAGCCACTATGGTTCTCAAAAGAGGTGGCTGGAAGTCAGGGAGAAAAGATAGCATTCCAGAAGTATAAGGAAACACAGAAGGAGCAGGACAGAGAGCTGTATCAGTTAAGGCAGAAGGAAGCGGGGGGACTCAGAATAGCAAAGGCCCAAACTGAGGAAAAGATAGCCAACTCGGTTAAGAAGGGGATAAAACCTTTTATAGGTACATCAGTGAGCATAGAAAGACAAAGGGAGGCTGAATAGAATGAATGGGGGTGGGCAGAGGGACAGTGAAAAGCAGGATACTGAAAGAATATGTCTGCTTAGTATTCACAAAAGAGGATGGGTAAGTGCCTAATCCAATTAACAGAAGCACTCTTGATAGGGGGTGATCCCAGTCCTTTCACAGAAGAAAGGGTTCTGCAAGAACTCCTAAAACTGAAGGTGGACAAAGCAATGGGGCCTGATGGAATTCACCCCAGAATTCTAAAAAGAATTAAGGGGAACTAGTGAAACCACTGGCAACTCTTTTACATGGGAGGGTGATGTGGTACCTGAGGACTGGAGGAAGGCAGATGTGATTCCTTTTCACAAAAGTGGGACCAAGACAGAGGCAGGAAACTACAGACCTGTCAGTTTGACCTCTGTGGTAGGGAAAGTGATGGAGTCACTTCTGAAGGAAAGAATTGTTGAGTACCTAGAGGCCAGTGGGGCACAGGACCCAAGGCCACATGGGTTCCCAGCGGGAGGTCATGTCAGACAGAATCTAATAGATTTCTTTGACTGGGTGACCAAAGTAGTAGACCAGGGAGGGCTGTGGACATGGCCTACCTAGACTTTAGCAAGGCATTTGACACACTCCCACAAAAGATTAAGAGTCAAATTAACCAGCCTGGGAGTGGGTCCCAGGGTGGCAGCCTGGTAGAACATTGGCTGGACAACAGGACACAGAAGATACTTGTAAATGGAGTCCACTCTGAAGAAAGAGGGGTTACTAGTAGGGTACCGCAGGGTTCGATGCTGGGTCCAGCCCTTTTAATGTCATTATAAGTGACATTGCAGAGGGACTGGAAGGAAAAGTATGCCTCTTTGCAGATGACACAAAGATCTGCAACAGGGTTGATACACAAGGAGGCATGGAAAAGATGAGAAGGACTTGGCAAGGTTGGAGGAATGGTCGGAAGTATGGCAGCTAGGATTCAATGCAAAGAAGAGTAAAATAATGCCCTTGGGAAACAAGAACCCAGGGAAGAATACACAATGGTGGGAGGTAATAACAACAATAAAAAGGAAAGAGACCAGGGGTAATCATATCAGGTGACCTTAAGGTTGGCAAGCAATGTGATAAGGCAGGAGGGAGGGCTGGGGGTATACTGGGATGCATAGGGAGAGGCATCACCAGCAGAAAACAGGAAGTTATTATCCGCTGTACAGACAGTTGGTGAGACCCCATCTGAGTACTGCATCCAGTTATGGAGACCGCATCTCGCAAGGACATAGACAGGATAGAGGCAGTCAGAGGAGGGCAACTAAAATGGTGCAGGTCTGCAAAAGAAGCCGTTGAGGAGAGACTTAAGGAGCTTAATATGAATACCCTTGAGGAAAGAAGGAGAGGTGGGACATGATAGAAACGTTTAAGTACCTCCAGTGGAATCAACAAAGTCCAAGAGGGTAGCATCTTTCAGAAAAGAGCGTGCAAGAACAAGGGACACAATTTAAAGATAGATGTGGGGCCATTCAGAGGCAATGTGAGGAAGTATTTTTCACAGAGAGGTAGTGGATGCATGGAACAGCCTACCTGAGGAGGTTGTGTGGTCTAAAACTGTGGGAGAATTCAAGAGTGCATGGGACAGACATAAGGCAATTCTTGTGGGGGTAGGAAGAAATAGGCTGTTGGTTAACTAGGATCTGTGGCCTATCCTGTAGGTAGGAAATGGGCAGACTAGATGGGCCAAGCGGTCCTTATCTGCCATCAAAGTCTATGTTTCATGTTTCTATATATACAGTATACATGTTTACTTCACTGTATGTATATTTCATTGCAATCTGTATGTCAAATGTTTTGCTTCTTCTCTGTATCTCTCTTCCCAGGTCACACCTGGAAACAAGCTTCTGTTCATGTTGCCTTTCCGGTTATCAACTTTGAAATAAATAAATAAATAAATAAATAAATAAATAATGTTTTGTCACAAATGGATACATGTTTTGAAAATAACAGTACAGATCCTGAAATGCATTTGTGTGCTCACAGATGCAGCCACAGTATGCATTTGCTTCCCTATGCAACCATTTTGAAAATCTTTTTTCTCAGGCAGCAGCCTGCTTCACTTTTACTTATTAACTGGCAGACTGGCTTTGACAGACAAAAGCTAATTAAAAGATACATTCTGAAGCTTGCACTACCAACCATAAGTAAAATAGAAATTATTATATAAAAACTTTCAAAATCCACAGGCACTTTATCTGTCTGCTAAAGTCACTATGATTGCTACATAGTTGCAGCTGAAGCAAGTATACACAACACTCTCCTGCCTTCTGCAGCAGTGCACACTGGTAGTGGAGCTGGGGAGGGAGCAGTCAACCGCCTTGAGGACTGGCTGTGAAACTGGTGCCCCTCACCAAAATGTGTTCTGATTCCCAACATTATCCCTCTAAAAGATGGTGACAAGGAACACCAGTTTTATTGGGAGTACCAATTTTCCATGCACTGTCCCAGTGTTCTGACACATTTAAAAAAAAATGGTGTTCTGTTCCAGTTTTAATGGCAAACAAAGTTTATATCCTGATCAACTCTTTAGAACAGCACTGTTGTTGTTTGCCTCCAGGCCATTTAAACATTAAAGATTTGGTTGCCTTATTTATCTTTCCCTGTAGGTGGAGTGTGACTCTTTCTCACTGCCTGCTTCCTAGCTATCTGCTCATCTACTCCTTCCTCTGAGACCAGAACCCATGTATCATACAGCTAGCATCCAACTGTATCTTCCCACAGTTAACTGAGAACTCTGAATTGCCCAAGAAAGTGTGCATGCACACACCGCCATGTAAACTCCAGCACATGGACATGACCAGTCTGTCACACATGCCAGAATTCAGGATCAGGCAGAGTTTTCAGCTTGGAAACTTGGTGTTTGAATGCTGTGCTCAGGTTTGAGGGTCATTGCCTGTTAGTGACAGATTGGGGTCAGACAACCACTACTCTCCTGTTTTGTGGTCAGTCTTCACTTTTTGTCTCTTTTCATCAGAACCAGTGCCATATTACTGTAATTAAAAATTAAATCCAGGGGTTGGGTTGGTGGAGAGGGAGAACAAGAGCTGGGAATATAAGGTGACAGGCACATTGGGGCCAAAGAAGCCTAAAGCTCATCAGAATTGCCAGACTGCTGAGTGAGAGAGAGGAAGAGGGGATGTGGTGTGAGTCATACTAGTGTGTGTAAGATCTGTAAAATGTCAGCAAATAAAAAGATCGGCAAAAATAAAATTCTGAGAAGACAAAGAGAGCCACACAAGGAGGATGGAGGATCATGAGGTGGGACTGTGCCATGCAGATCAGGACTACCAGCTGTGTGACCCTCAGTGAAAAGAGGGAGGACGGTGGACACTGGTATGAGTGAAAAAAATAGTATTTTATCATCCAGACTTTTATGAATAAATAAAAAATCTTGAGTAGAATTATTTTTTCTCTCCTGGAATCATATGTGGGCTGAGACCTAAGAGTGTTATTTTCTCATCAATAAACCCCAAAATGTATTGGAGATCTTCTAAACCCAATAGCTTTGGGGACATAGTGGCACCCAGACCCTCTGATGGCTTTATGTTGGCATTATGTTAACAGTTTCTGTTATGCTTTCTGTGTTCATCCTTTACCCAGAATATTTTGGAGTTCTTTGCATCCATGTCCCACTTTCTAGGTTATGGAGTCTGGTCTCACTAGTTGAACATAATTTAAGTTGCAATATCCGTACAGTGCTACATTTGGCTACTAAATAATTGCCACAGAGCAAATCTGCCCATATCTGTGTGTTGAATCAGAATATCAGGCAGGTAACACAGGCATGAGTGCATGCACACATGTAAAAGATCCACTTGCTCACTTGCAGAGAGGCCCCTCTACCTTTAGTTTGACATGAAGAGGTCCTGCTGGGTGCCCAGTGATGGGAAAAAGCACCACACTTATCCTCTGTCTCCAGCCTCACTACTCAAAATGTACATCTGTCACTAGACTCTCACAGTTTATTTCTGATCCTGCCCTCTTATCAAACTCAGGGCACAGTTTTTACTTTTAGGGGATGGGACCAGTAGAGACACAATTAATCTATCAGTGAGTCCACATAGACAGTAAATTGAAAATCTCACTGGCACATTCTTAATACACGTTATGTGCATCAGTTAAGTTGCATATGTGAAGTATAGTTCTTAACAAGTTTCCAAAAAGTTGTTTGGTTTATTACCCATTATAGCTAAAAAATATGGATTATGCAACAGACCACTCTACATTTACAGACTGGTACTCTTGCTGTCCTTTTTGTGCCCCTGATTGAAGGTTGTGCCCTGGCACAAAAACCTGACTTTTAACATGCAAACCTTCTCCGTCCTGCCTGAAATTGCAGTTAACTGCTGTTAACAAGCTAAATAAACCATGACGTGCTGTTGATTTACAACATTTTCTGATATACAGTCACTGTTTCAGCAAGGAAATGAAGTGTTCTCAGGACCATGCCCTTATTTGCAGTTAAAGAGCTGTAAATGGCATTAAGGTATGCATAGCTTGAGTTCTCAATTTCTAGGGTCACTGATTGGATGCTGCAGGTCCTGTGGCTTGCACAAGCTCAGTGAGTGATTCCTTTACACAACAAAATCTGGTCAGAGTCAATATGGCTGCAATATAATGGTACTGATGCAGCCGTAAAAGTGAGAGGCTGCTTCAGACCTGAGGAAAGCGGAAGATTCCATTGATGCATGAACAGGTACAGATGTGCAGGACCCTATGAGCCATGCACTATGGGAAAACTCCATCTCCTACAGAGTGCTGGCTCTGGCACATTCACTGTTTAGACATTCACTGATTACATATCACTCTTCACACACCAGTACATAATCATTCTTCACACCTTCACTCTTTACACATTTACTCTTCACTCATTCAGTATGCTTCACTTTTCCCACATTCACTCTTTAAACATTTACTCTTCACACATTCAGTATACATTCACTCTTTTTTTTATTTTGACCCCACATTTTCAAGATAGTCATTTTATGACTGCATTATACATTGCATGTAGCATTTATAGCAAATTGGCCAAAATGCCATTTTACACCACAACTGCTAAAGGACATCTCATCCAGGATTTTAAAATGATAGCTGTCATGTTTATGAGGTGATGTGGAAAAATGGATTTGTTGAAGATTTGGAGTAAAAATACTGAAAATTAACAAACACTTGACAGAACACTGAAACACTGCAACATTCTGTCATAACCTGGACATTTTACTGTATTTGTATGTACAACAAATTTTCAGCATAGCCTTCTTAGTACCCCACCTAATAGGTGAAAGTTTTCAAATCCCTCCACAATGTGATTCCATACCACCAAAACATTATTCTGTGCCACAGATGCAAAAAACATTTTGTGCAGGATTTGAAAACTGACAACTGGCATGTTCATGAGGTGGTGTGAAGAAATGACTATATTGAAAATTTGGAGTCAAAATATTTACAATGACCTAAGTTATAAGTGAACATAGAAAATGTCAATGTACACCTCGAACTTTGTCATTTTTACATATTTTGACCCCAAATTTTCAGCATAGCAATTTTATGACCCCACCTCATAACAACAGTGGTGAAAATTTTCAAATCTCACCTAAAAGTGATTTTGCCAAGTGACTAAAAATTGTCTTTCAGGCAGATTTTCATAATTCCACCATCATTGATCATGAGGTGGGGTCCCAAGAAGACCATGTTGAAAATTTGGGGTAAAATATGCAAAAATGACAAAGCTGTGCCTCTAAGTTCAAAACCCTATTATAATTAATGGGTTGCACTTTTCCCATTGAAAAAGGCGTGTATTAAATGCCATAATACACGTATGAGTATTATGGATTTTTTAATACAAGGTTCTTTGTGTCAGACTGTCAGCTGTATCTGAGAAAAGCGAGTGGTCTGGATCCCTGCTGTGCACTAAGGTTCCGATTTTTTTCATTCTTTTTAAAATAGCTTTAGTCCCTCATCGTCCAGCTCACATTCTCCATCAGGCCAGAAGAGAAAGAAGCATTGAGAGCAGCAAGGCCCCAAGTCATCCCTCCTACTTCCTGTCTCCAGCACTGCTCACCAGGCAGCATCTCTTGCCTCCTTGTCCTCCAACTTCACCCTAGGCCGGGCAGTGCATAGACAGTAGCACCACTGGCCAGGTGCTCACCGCCTGGATCAAAATAATTAACTTTTATTTCCGCGCACAATGAGGGCAGACATGAGGTCAGTGAAAAAAATAACCCCTTAAATTATATAAAACAAAATATAGGGTACAGTATATACACTCAAATTTAATACACACCCACGTTGTTGGATGGCTACCATAAACCCCTGGCTTTGCCCTTGGGGTTTATGTACCATCAATAACTCGTGTGTATTCAATTCTTGTAATACACTGCACCCCATACTTATCCTATATGAAATACATTTAACTATGCGTACCTTAGTTTCTCATATTGCAGTCTTTGGTTCCAGCAGCAAGACCTGTCTTCATTCAGAGTGAATCTTTGTCGTGGGACATGTTTTGGTAAGTGAGTGAGTGAGTGAGTGCGGGGTGTGGAGGATGTGGGTGGTGGATGCTGAGTGGGAGGTTGGGGTGGGGGTCACATCGGCAAGAAAGCATTTTCTTTTTATAGGCTTAAAAAGAAAAAAAGCATTGAGGGACGGTTTTCTTTATTACAGCTCACATTTGAAAAATGAATATGAGGACAGTGATTGGTGGGTGGGAAGTGCCACTAGGCACAAGGAAGCATTACATTAATACAGGGACAGTGATCAGTGGTGGGAGTGTCACTAGACACCAAGGAAACATATAAATTAAATTAATTTGGGGCTAGCAATTGGAGGGTGGGTTCAGCTAGACACCAGGGAAACAAATTAATAAAGGGATGGTGATCAGTGGGCAGGGGATGCCACTAGACAAGAGGAAACATATATAAATATGAAGTGGCAATCAGTGTGTGAGGGGTTGCCCCTAGACACCAGGGAACATTACATATATAACAGGGAACAGTGATCAAGGGTGGGAGTGCCACTAGGCACCAGAGAAACAAATAAATATGGAGATGGGTAGGGGCTTCTGCCCACTCAAAAACAAGTGCTAACTCCAAACCTGGAAGTGAACAGGAACTGAGTGCAGAGCAGGACAATAGTGTGCCTTGGGGAACAGTACTGTGGTGAGTGGAGAGGACCACATGTGTTTCAGCTCCACTGTGGAAGGAGACAGTCTATGTATTTTGTCACATGCTTCCAAAGTGTATTCTGTCTGTGTAATAGCAAGGCAAGGCAAATTTTGCTTAAGAGATGCCCATCCCGGAGGCTCTGAGCACCAAACATACTAAATTTTCATCATACAAATCATAATAGATACATAAACAGCATACTATAAGCATAAAATACAATATTCCAACAATTAAAACAAGATTATATAAATACTACCTCAGCAACAGCAACTAGACTCAAAAGAGTCAAGGGTTAATTTAAATCTAAAATTCTGAGACCAGGTAAGGGCTATAAAATTCAGTTCGGGAAGGCCTGATTATACAGGAAGGCCTTGCAGCAGGCTTTGAAAACCTCAACAGAAGGGCCTCCCTAACCACTGGAGAAAGCAAATTCCACAGGATGGGGGCGACACTAAATGCTTTGTCACCTGCTGTTTTTAACCTCATCCTGGGAATCACAAGAAGGCCCCTAGAGGAGGAACCGAGGAGCGGACCGAGACAGCAGGTGTAGGAAGGTCCTTCAGGTAACCAGGCCCAGGCCATGTAGGGCCTTAAAGGTGAGCAAACCCACCTTAAAGAGGACCCTCCACCTAACCGCAGCCAGTGAAGTTGACGCAGCACCGGAGTGTTGTGGCAATACTTAGGCTGTCCCTGTTAACAGCCTAGCTGCTGCATTCTGCACCAGCTGCAGTCAGCACAGGTACCCCAGAGACCCAGAGACAGAGCACATTACAGTATTCAAGCCTGATGTCATGAAGGCATGCACCAGGATGGGGAGGTCCAGCGTGCAACAAGGGACTTTATCTTGGCAATATTCCTCATATGATAAAACTAGTGTGGACAACAGATGCCACCTGAGAATCAAGTGTCAGTCCACTGTCAAGAATAATGCCCAGATCATGCATCCTAGAGGAGGCTTTCAATGGTACAGAGCCAAGAAAAGCCCTGTCTCTGCACCAGAAGCCAACCTATCATGCTCCCTGTCTGACTCTACCACCAGTACTCCATCTTATCAGGGTTCAGTCTCAACCAGCTGGAGGCCATCCAGTCATTGATCTCAGAAAGGCAGCTGTTAAGCACTTCCACTGTGCAAGATGTTCCAGGGCCAAAGGAAAGATACAGCTGGGTGTCATCAGCATAGCAATGAGAACCTAGGCAGTACTTCCTAATGAGCTTTCAAAGGGCAGCATATACAGAGCAAACAACATCGGTGACAGGACTGAACCTTGGGAACTCCCATCGACAGGACGCCAGAGGAGGAGGAGGAGAAATTCCCAATCACTACTCTCTGCCTCCTGTTAGATAGAAAAGACTCAAACCAGCAGATAACAGTGCCAGTGAGTCCGCAGAATTCCTAGGTGGTCCAATAACACCGATGGTCAACCACGTCAAATGCTGAAGAGAGCTCGAGGAGAACAAGAATTGTCCCTGCACCTCGATCTCTAGCCCTAAGGAGGTCATTATGCACCGAACTAGTGCAGTTTCTGTGCTTTGCCTCACACAAAATCCAGACTGGAGTTGCTCATATAAATCATGAGCCATGAGATACCCTCAAGCTGAAGTTCCACTATCTTCTAAACAATCTTACCCAAAAATGGAAGATTGGAGATGGATGGTAATTTGCCTTGACTTGAGGGTTCAAAGATGTTTTTTCTAGAAGCAGTCCCACCAATGCCTCCTTCAAGACATTGGGAAAGCCCCTCTGACAAGGAACCCTGGGCAATCAAGGCAAACACCGGGCCAACGGAGTCAACACATCCCATTAAGAAATGAATTGGCACGAGGTCCAGTTCATAAAGGTGTGCAAGCTTGAAGCAATCTCAGTGACCTCAGCCACCTCCACCAGTCTAAACTCACTACAACCAGGTGGAATGCTCTCCAGTCACCCAAGGTGACCACTGTCTGCCAAACCCAGGCCCGCTGGTGAAACCCCTGCCTGATGGCAGACACCCTATCCGAGAAGAACCCAGCAACCTCTGCACAATGCCTTTGAAAAGGCTACCTCGTTGTAGACAGGAAGGATGGAGAAACCTGTCCACAGTCCAAAAGAGCACAGTTGGTCAGTTCCTCCCAGCGGCAATCTTCCTGGACAGAATTCTGCCTTCTTACAGTTGATTACCCCTGGTATGTGTCATAATGCACATGTAGGGCCAGTTTGTCTACCTGCAGGCAGGACTTCACTAGTGGAGCTCTAATGTCTGACCCATTGTCTTCATCACCTTGAGCTCCCCATCATACCAAGGGGACCTCAGGTGAGAAGACCTGGGTCATACACACAGACGGTGAGGGAGTCGAATGCACCAGACAGCGCCTTATTATAGGCATCAACTGCCATGCACACACCCCCAATGCATGCACTGTCCACACTTGATAGGTCAGCCACCGCCAAAACCCACAGAGGTCAACCCCTCAATGGGTGGTAGCTGACCATCTCTGCAGTGGGAGGGCTCTGGGGGGGCCTGAACTGAACTTCACCATGCAGTGATCGGACCAAATGACCTGATTAATCTTAAAACTATCAATCTGAAACCCCAGTGAGAACACTAGATCCAGCATGTGGCCTCTGTAATGGGTTGGGAAGAAACTCCTTGTGCAAGGCCCAGAGATTACATCATCTGGAAAAGTTGTAACTAAGCTGAGAAGATTTGCCAACAGCCCAAACACTGAAATCCCTAGCACCAAGCATCTGGGGGCCTCCAATGTTTCACCAATGACAAAATCGGCCACCTCCTGTGAGAAATCTCCTGCTGCCCCAGAGGGCCACTAAATCAGAAGAATCTGGCAACCTGCACCCAGACTCCCATGGTCGACCACACATTCAACTGAATGTGGTGCTGTCACTGGGTGCAGGGTGAAGCCAACTCAGATCTATAACAGATCGCTACCCCCACACCCATGCATTCTGCTCTGGGGCAGTGCACTATAGTATACCCGGCAAGACATCAGCAGAGCTCCACTATACAGCTGAAAAAGTCGCATCATGATGCATAACTCTCAACCATTTTTCACATTGAATTGAGGGATACAGGCACTCAAAATGAGGGACACTGAACCTCAGAATAAGAGAGAGAGATACCCTAAAGCATGAAGATACAAGTTCAGAACACTGTGGAATCAATTGTCTTTACTTGTTCAAAGTTTGTTTTCTGATTTAGCACCTTAGAATATCATACATTTCTGCTTCAAATTCTGAATTTACACCATATTCTCTTGTGAGCAGTACCTGTTCCTTGAGGAGCTGATGACGGATACAGCAATTTTGAGGGACACAAAGAGGGACGTCCTGCATAATTACAGACAGTTTAGAGGCATGTCATGACACTGATATGCCAAATAGCTGAACTGAGGCTGTGTCCCACCGGGGCCCACGTTGCCAGTGTCAAAAGTGTCAGTTCTTAGTGTTCCACCGTATTCAGTTCAGCAACAGTTCACAATTAGCTGAAGGCAAATTCTCTCTGAAAGAATAGGCAAGAATTTGTAAAGCTGCAGCCTTCAGAAGTTAGTTTGTAAAACCTGAGACCCTGGTTATTTTATTTATTTTAATGATTTATTTAATTATTACTATATCAATAAAATGTTTTGAAATTTGAAATTTGTGAAAACAAAGAGGATAAAGAAAAAAATGATAGCGTGAAGGATACGTGACTTGCTCAGAGTCACACAGTATGCAAGATGAGGTTGTAGGGAATCAAACTCATGCCTGCAGGATGTACCAATCTCAGTCACATTTATTTTAACCTTCAGGCTATACTGTCAGCCCAAAGTCTGTTGCCTGAAACTATAAAAAGTGCAATTTTGAGTTTGCTTACAGTTTTGTGCTTTTAAACTACCATTAAGAATAAAGGTTTTTCCAGTATCAGGAAAACTTAAAATTCTGTAAAAATAGAAAGGTCTTAATAATCTAACCTTTTGTTGCCATGAAATCTATTTTGTTCTACTTCAGCACAAAAGCCACCTGGGAACTACCTGAGCTATAAGCAGCAGCAGCATACAATATTTAGCAAGGTATATCCCGAAGATGATGCTCACATATTGAATATTAAACATATGCAAACTACTTATGTGATGCTACTATCCAGTAATAATTGTTTTATATGCAACAAAACACTGTCACTTATAGAGAACAATGCATGGGCAACCATAAACAACAAGGCTGTGTTTCCATCGAGGGTTGTAATGACATCATATGGATCACAAGAGTGAAGCTCAAGAGGTCCATGATGTCATCTCAACCCTAAGATGGAAATGCAAGTATTTTTCTCACGGCTGCCCATGTTTTATTTTTTATAGTACTGTATGTAGTTTTCTTGTACTGTATGTTAAAAGTGAAAATTTCAATTTAGAAACTGCAGTAAGTGGATTCACCTGCTCCCTTCCCACCTTTCATTCTTCATAATAATAATATTAAAGATACATTATTATG
The DNA here is from genome assembly GCA_016271365.2 of Neoceratodus forsteri. Taxonomy (NCBI): domain Eukaryota; kingdom Metazoa; phylum Chordata; order Ceratodontiformes; family Ceratodontidae; genus Neoceratodus; species Neoceratodus forsteri. The sequence continues at coordinate 853,652,273 of CM057459.1, read as the reverse complement.
TCAATGGGGAGGATTAACAGGTGATATCAATACTCAACAATTTGTGTTACCTTGAGCTGTACACAACTTTTTATGACCTTTGAATTTTGCACCACTTCTGCCAATGCACTTCATATAGACTAATGTATGGGTAACTATATACAACAAATCTGTGTTTCTAATGAGGGATTGGAATGAAATCATATGGACCTGGAGAGCAAAGCTCAAGAGGTCCCTGATGTCATTTCAACCCTGAGATGGAAACACATGACTAGTGGTGTTTTCATTGCCCATGTATTATTTCTTATAGTATTTGGGTTTTATAGTATCACGGCCTGGACATTCAAAGGGTTACATGATAGTGCAACAGAGTTGCACTGGCGCAACCCTGCTCTGCACCCAGGGATATTGAAAATGCTGCCAGGTGCAGCGCAAATTCTGATGTGCCGGGTGCAATGTTAATGTATCCTGTGCAGATGCAGGGGCTTGCCCATGCATATGTGGCACATCTGATATTCAGCCCAGGATGTGCTGCTCATATGCCAACACAACCCCGCATTAGCGCCCATAGAGGGTCTCAAAGTTGAGCCCGTGAATAGTAAGGAACAAGTCCTGGCCACCCACAAGCAGGCTGCTGTATTTAAGTGTGCAACACAGCAGCAGTGGTGGCCACCACCACTCAGAACACCATTCCCAAGCATCCATAGCTCCCTGGTAGTCTAGTGGTACACCCTCCCTTCTGGTTCCCCAATTGTTGGTATATGTCCTCAGTATCATTCCCTGGTAGTCAGTGGTATCCCTTCCTTTCCATTGCCACTATTGCCACATAATAGCCCTAAAGACCCTGGTAGTCTTGTGGTACCCCCACCCGTTGCTGCAATCATGGTACATTGGCGTATGAAACTTCCCTGGTGATTCAGTGGCACTCCCCACCCCTCCCACCCACACAGGGATCCTGTGCCCACCCTGCTCCCCTCATCATCTGCAGGCGGCTGCAACCCACATGCATACCCCTGGCCACCTGCCGAATGACAGGTACAGTTTGAGCTTGCAGGTCACACTGTACTAGACAGTCCCATATATGTGAATGACTTCATTCACATATTTAGGACAGTCTAATTCAGTGTGCCTACTAAGCCCTTAGTCCAGACTATGGATCAATAAGTTTACAGCCCAAACTGTACTTGTCATTCGGCGAGTGGCCGGGCAGTTTGCGGGCAGATTGTAGCCAACCAGCGAAGATGATGGGGAGGGATTTGCACAGGGTCCTGTGTGGGTGGAGGGTGGGGTGCCACTGGATCACCAGGGATTTTCATATGCAATTTACCACGATCGCTGCAATGGCAGGGAGGGAGCTACCACTAGACTACCAGGGAATGATATTGCGACATTTATCAGCAATAGGGAAACAGGAGGGGTACCACTAGACCACCAGGATATTTCTTACTGCATTCAAAGGCAATCGTGGCTATGGGGCAGGGATGTCCCTGGACCCCCTCTGCACATGTCACTCTGTGCAGGGTGCCAGGTGCAATTTGCCGGTCTGCCCTGTGTAAGGCATGCAAATGGGGCCATAATGACATGCAAATAGCCCCATTTGTGTCTTTCATATATTATGGCCTCATTTGCATGTCATCTGCTGAATATCGAGGTGATGCACCCAAGTAACTGCATTTGCACTTGTACATCCCCGTGCTCCCTATCTGTGAGCTTGTGCCAGTGCAGTGCCACTGCGTCATTCACAGTGCCACAGCACTGTGCATTGCCATACCATATTCAATGGTGCTCATGCATGGCATCACTATTGAATATCACCTGGTCCTGGTCCTGGCCCTGGCACATCCCAGCTGTGCTGCGCCTACGATTGCGCCACTGCCAGGTGCAGTCTGAATATCTAGGCCCATGAGTAAAAAGGTAGCAGACTATAGTACTTCTATTCTTAGTAAAAACAAGGAAAATAATAAATTTTAAATATAAATGTAACAGCATGCTCCTTTGCAGAGCGATATGAGATCACATGTGTATAATGGGTCTTCTTTTATGGCCATAATTAAGAAGAGTATTAAGTAGTATCGGAAAGTTTGCAGAGAAAGAGAAGGCTGAGGGTGACATTCTGCAGCTGTTCAAAATACTGGGAAACACAGACCCCAAAACAGTGTAGTATAAAGGTAAGATTATATGTCTGAGATCTCACACAAAGCAACTAAAGATAGATAAGACAAATAATAGTATCTGAATCAATTTCTTTACTGTGTGGGTAGCAAGAGTGTGGAACACCCTGCCAGAAGATTTGATAGATATTAAATCATTTAATACATTCAAAATAGAACTTGACAGGTATCTGCTAATGTTGAAAACCAAGGTATGATATACCCACTAGAGAGGAGACAGTCTCAGTGGGATATATGGCCTACTTCTTCCTTAAACACCAAGTAACATATGAATGGTAGATTTGTGTTTTGTGTGAGGGTGGGGGCCATGGAGCTTCATGAGGACAGATTTTTGGGAAATATCAAAGAGAAAAGCTATCGTACTGTAGTAGTGATGTTAGTATTGTACTATAACAAGTTTGTGTGACCTTTGAACCGTAATACAACAATTTTGCTGACCTTTGAACTGTCCTCAAACAAGAAAATTGTATGTACATCAATCCATACACAGTTGGGGCTAACTATATACTATAAGGATTTTGAGTCTATGGAAATCAATACACAACACTTAATCATGTATTATAGACATGTTGGGCCCTATTTTCAAAAGACTTGTGGATGGTGCAAGTCCTGGTACGCTGAGCATATGGCACAGGGAGCTTAGTGCATTCCTTCAGGGCTGATCATGATTCTCTGTCAGGTGCACCAAATGCCACAAGTTAGAACAATTCCCCAGTGGTCTAACATACACCATTTGGGGACCTTTTCACGGGCTTACACCAAATATTTGGCGGAAGCTGCCAGAATCATGGAAATTGTCACAACCGTGCCTAATGTACTAAAATTGGGTGCAGTTGCATCAAAGGAGTTTGAGCAGTTGCAAGCCCAGCGTCAACCACTGAAAATCAGGCCCATTGTGTCCTCCTCTACCCTATCAGTCAGAACTCCCAGTGTTTTCCTATTTAAAGGATCAGTTCTGTAAGAACACAATCTCATATAACACTATGATGCTGACAGCAATCAAGTAACATAATCATGTGAATTCAATTAAAGTGTGAGGGCAGTTCATTGAAAATGAAGATTCAGACTTGAAATCTATATACTTTAATTTTGACCTACTTTACACTTCAAATAAGTGACATTTCTAAGCAAGAATGAGAAGAGCATTGCCAAGCAATGACATTATAGCATAAATGCTGAACAGTTATAAATGTCATTCCTCAGCAGTGCCAGTTCCAGATATTTCTGCAACATTTTGCTGTGAAAATACACTGCAGCAGTACTCTGTGGTTAGGCATTAATAAGTACACAGAAGAAGTAAGTGGGCTAATTGTATTCAACTTAGAGGAACTAGTGAAATGGAGAAGATATTCAGGTACTGTGCAACATGCAAGTATCTAGCTCTCCTGCTTGTACTGAGGGGTAGAGTACTTGCAGTCACATCTTGTCAATCTTGGCCAGTCAACATTTGCTATGATTTTTATATCCCATGATACCCCCATCCCCCACCCCCAAAAGAACTTTGGTAAGCAATAGAGTCCTCTTCCTGATCAAATCACTAAGAATACATTGAAGAAAATGAAATTTGTCAACGTCCAAGTCATTTAATACAATGTGTTGGGAGCAACAGTCAGACTGTCAGTCTTTTAAATCCTACATGTCTTTGGTCATAAGATTGTTGAATAGTTTGTATTTTAATTTGTTTAACCAAGAAGTTAACTGGGTAACTAGGATGCATTTTAGCCAATCCTGGGATCATAACAATACAAGCAACAAGTAGTAAAATATAGAGTCGGGTATTACACACTGACAGTACATTACAATTTATTCCATTGGTGTTTATGCAGTGATGGCAACACACAGATCACAAATAAATAACCCTATCATTGTATGCTTTAACCCTTATTTGCTGCACATGGAGTACACTGCTGTCTTCTTAAAATACTGTTTCATTCTTAAAGGCCTCCATATCATTCTATATTTATTTCATCCTTAAAGAAAAGTAAGCCCTAGTCCCTGCACCAAGACATGACCTCCAGTTGCAGCAGGAGAACTGTCTCAATATGCATCCTTGGTTATGGTCAATGAAGGAGCAATCCACATTTGGATATGTGCCTACAGTAAATTTCATACAGTTTTAAACTGTTTCACCAAAAGTCACTTATGCAGTTCTCAGTGAGTTGCATAAGAATTACAGGATCCAGCACAAAGTCAAATACAATGGTTTTGTAAAAGTTTTAACCAGTTTTATATAGCATTGTGACTGAACTTCAGATACATTTTAGATGAGTTGCAAAGTCATTTTACAAAAGTGATCATGTTTTTTTTCAACTGTATTTATGCGCCTCTGTTTTGGCATGGGATGTACCCCATAACTGCCACATTTCCCCCACAAACTCTCAGAGACCACCTGCTTGGTCTGTGGCCATGGCTTAACCCCTCATTAGCAAGGCTCCTCCCAGAAGGGAGGAGGAAGAGACCAGAATTACTAGACTATTCAGCTGGTCAACCACCCAAAAGGTGGCAAAGCCCAGGCATTATGCTGCTTGGCTGCAGTTTTTTTTTGTACTTAGGACAGTTATTGTTGGAGTGGACATGCATTGACATCCTAGCACATCTTGCATGCTCCCATATGTGATGCATCAACATCCTCCATCTCCTTCAATCTCCAGCAACTGATTAGGTCTCAGGATCACTACCCCTGACCACCACTGGACAGCAGCATATTGCCAGGAGTCTTCTGTCTCCTACCCTGAAGAAGAAGATGAACTATCTGCCAAATGCTCAAATTTCCTCCTCTCATTTGTCCCTCTGAGATTCTGGGCACATTGTTGAGCCTGCGTAATCAGCTGGCTCACAGAAGTGATTCTTAATCTGGTTAAGTGTTGAAAAACAATTCAAAGTGAGTTCCCAATGCATTGCCAATTTTAAATAAACAATTCTATACTAATTCTTTGATATCACAGTTTAATGTGAACAGTACTATACTAAATGGGCTCTAAGGTACTCTGTCATCTAGGCATTTAGGCCATCTGGTCTGGCGGGTTGAAGGGAAGGGCCTAGGGGCCTTTTCAGCTGGCATTGTCTATATAAGTTACAGTACCCACACATATACATGCTTACTGTGTGACACTGAGTTTGTCACTTCAACACCCCTGCATTAATCCTCTCAGCTGTATAACTGGATAGAAGCTGGTACTGGTTCAGTAATGCAGCAGTACATCATGGAGGCTCAGGTTCATGAGCGTATTGCTGTCTGGGACTGGAAGGGGACAACATGTGTTCGAGACATTCAGGTTCCACTGAGATATGTGGGCACCTTGGCATTTGACATTACTTGCAAATCAATATGTAGTGACATAGGCATCAGGTGCAAAAGTATCTGCCTGCCTGACCTCCCCACTGAAGGACAAGGTATGCTTTGATAAACCCAATGGCAGTGTGTGAAGGACAGCTGGAAACTTGGGGAACACAGGAATTTATTCTGCACAAAGACAATGGGTAAAACCAGGACCCCATTGAAAATAAGATGGTGCAGTATTAGAAATGGGCATGGTCCTTGTTCTTTAGCTGAGTATATCATCAGCTACTGCTAGCCATAGCTAAGCATGGGTGTTCTGGGTAAAGTTTATGCCAACCATAGTGATGGTCAACTCCCTTCCCATGTCTTGCTTAAGTCCTGTGCTCTGAGTCCTCCTCAGCTGTAGTTATTCACTGCTCCAGTTAAGTGCATTTTTATCTACTTTAGGCACCTTGTTTGTCATGTTATTAAACAAAACCAAATAGTGGTTTACACATCTGTAAAGTACTGCACTTTTGCACCTTATTTTGTTTGCACTGTATTAATAGGCACTGAACATTGTTGCTGCACAACTGTTAATGTATTTTTACTCTTGCAACATTTTGTATTGTTCATCTCACCCCAAGATGCATCAGAAAATTAGCGATTACCAGCGCAGTGTGTCTTTCATGGTAAAACATTTGAAACAAATAGCCAAATAAATACATAATACTGCTTTTCTTTAAAAATAAATATTTGTCCCACCTAGTGCTTTTTCATTTAGCCATGGTCAGTCATCGTGGCTAGCATTGGCAAAGAGTTATAACCATAAATGATGCAACAGCAAGGACCCTTATTATAGTTATCACTGTATATCTCAGTTGGGATACCTTGCATGAATAAATTAAAATAAAAGCATGGTTTCCTACTTGAATTTTAGGGACCTGGTCTGAATTCCAGTTAAATAACATTATTATTTATTTTCATTACAAGCTGATGTTCCAGTGTTAAGCAAATAAAATATACCATCAATACCTGTTTATCTTAGCCTTCTTAACAGCAGGAATTGCCATGTTTGACACAAAGTGACCACATATGACTCAGGCTAACTACTCAGCCTAGCCACTAAGATGGTGTGAGTATTCCTGTAGTGTTGTCTGTAAAACAGCAACTGCACCAGTACTTGTATGTCTGCCATATAACACAAAATATAGCACTGTATCTGCATTAATATATATATATATATATATATATATATATATATAGATAGATAGATAGATAGATAGATAGATATAGATATAGATATCAATGGATGTATTTGTGTACTGGGATGTTCTAATATGCTACATACATGACATCTGTGGATGAATGTCAGTGTGTTGAGATGTGCAATTTTTGCAATTTAATTGCTCATTCCCAGTCACAGTTATAAAATGCTAGATGCTGTTTTCAAGTATTATATGTTTTATGATTACATAAGAAATATTGTTATACTACTAATGACTATTTACAGTTAATTAACACAGGAGGGCTTGACTGAGCTGTAATATCTACTTTATAACAGTGTACATACTGCTACCAAATTTTACAGTTGAGGGGCAGGGGACTTGAGCACAATTAGATTCATTGACTCATTTAAGATCACATGGTGAGCAGCTGGCTCTAGTGGAATTTGCACCCAGATCTCATGTTTCCCTAAGTTTCTGCTCCAGCCACTGAACCACCCTGCACCCTTCTCATTTCCCACTACAGTCAGCTGATTGTAAAATGTTCAGATTGCTTTCATTATTTTACACCATTAAACTAATGGAGTGTGTATAGCCACTGGGCTGGAGACTAATATATTGGTCTTAATTTTATCATTTGCTAATTTTATTTTGATTGCCATAACAATCTCTCTGATCTCTAAAATGCAAGTGTTTAAATCAAAACAAACACAAAGATTCCACTAAACAAAGGAATGCGTCTTTATGTTAAAAATCCAGTGCAGATGAAAAGTAACTTAGTTTCAAAAGTTATACAAGTATATCTTTATTCCAGTATTTTTACATATCTTTCAGCTAAGGCTCATTTGTTTGGTAAGATATACTTCCCCATGAGGTCTTGATCCACTCCAAGGTACGTGAAATCCTCCTAGGGACTGCATCAGTGCAGAACTCCTAAATGCTGTCTTGTCACACATCTTGGGCTCTCCAGTGCCTTAGACTTTGTGGCTCTGCAGTAGCTGTCACTCACAGTACCATTGACATAGTAATCATTTGACTTTGCATTTCAGCTTTTCTCAGTCCTGTCTCTCTAGTCATCATTTAATTGAATCTGTATGCAAGTCACATTTTACTAGTAGAAGCTCTGTCTTTCTGAACATGGTAGGTTAGTAACTTCTAAATTCATACTACATGGCTCATTAAACCACTAGAAATGAACAGTTGATCCAAATCAGACCAAACTATGATACCTTCCAACTATTATCTTAAACAAAAGACAGCATACTTTGTGTATTTTAAATGCAATGTAACAGCTCATTTATTGATAATACAGTGGAAGCAGAAGGCATCATTTTACTGAGAATTAGAGGTCAGAAAATAATGTTCCAATAATGTGTGAATCACCCATTAAAGAAGGTATCCATTTCTTACATGGATTTCCTTTACTATAATCACATATACTTCATGAACTATTTTTTCAATTATGAATTTTCCATGGCAAGCAGAGAGATCCTTCCATTCCATTTGTGTGAGTGCTTCTTTGGCTGTGCCTAGAGTCAGAAGATAATTTATAGTGTGCTTTCTGGGGTTTCATTCCAGCACTAGAATCAGATGTTTCTGGATCAGTTGTTCTGAACCATACATCCATACTTAACTCTCTCCATGCCTGAAGATGATGAATCATGATGGTTTAAAAGACCTGCTCCAGCTTTTTCCCTGGAGCATGTTTTTCATCTAAGCTGTACGCATTCTGCTGTTTTCAAACCAACATTCCATATATAGCACTGTTGCTTATATATCAATGCCTTCCTAACCTTCAGTTTTGCAAATCAGGTTACTGTAGCTATCAAGAAAAGGAACAGAATCAAAATCTGACCTTTTCTAAATGAAAATATAGAAGTACTTTACATACCATTGCATTTTAGACCAACAACGAAGTGACTACAAAGTATGTAGGCAAAACTGGCAGTCATCTCTGGCAGCATACACACAACAGCCACAGACAACTGTGTACTCTTTATTCTTGAAAGGTTAACATTAGGATAACCGCACAAAATAGACAAAATGCACTTTTATGTAATGTGTCATCTAATATGTGACACCACCAAAATTCAGCCCTTAGTAACATAGCCTCCACCAGTTCTACACTGCAGCGTTATTCTCATAGGAGCCATCATCCAAGTGGTTCACATATTGCCAGATGGAACAGATCTGCACTGGGATTCTGCTCCATATTCTTTGCAGGTCTGTGGAATTCATGGTTCCAAGTCACGCTCAAATGAATGTTTGTGCATAGTACTGTAAAATGGATTGGGGTGCTGGGGGAGGTTAAGCTATGGCTGATATAGTAACAAGCATCAGTTTCAAGAACATCTGCCTTTAACCAACCAAACTCACAGTTTCTGTGCTTTCACACTGCAGTCTGTTGTTATGATGAGCACTAGTAAACTGTTATAAAATTACCTTATACATGCTACATACATGAACTGGGAAACATATATCACAAAACCAGGGTAAGACAAAGTAAACTGAAAATAAGATGTTGCTTCATAAGTAATAGTGAATGATGGAATATATATTTTAAATTACAGTATGTACATTATATTCTGCAGTGAATATAAACTTTCTAAGTGAGGAAAACTGGGAATCTATATATAGTCACAAGGCACTGATGGTAAGTGACTGCAGCTACCACATAATGCCAGTCCCTTGTCTTGCACTGCATCATCAGATTTGCAAGCCTTTACCTGCACTGTTACCATTGATACTGTAACCAAGTAGGGGTGGTGTGAGTGCCACTATATAAATGGCCCACAGGCAGCATGATTACCAATGAAGAGATGATTCTTAGTGTTGTGCCATCCTCTTCCTGAAGAACTGCACATAGGCATTTGATAGGGGCAATGATAAACAGCAATAGCCTCCAGAGGAAGCAGCTAGGAGCCAAGATAATATTGGAACCAGAAGAGTTAATACTGGCAACAGGCACAAAAAGCAGCAGCACTATCTAATATCCGCAAACAGTAATTATTGCAAAAGTAGGTTTATTACATCTTGGCATATATTCACAGACATTTAATACTGCATAAATGCTATAATTATGTAGTAGCATGAAAGCTCTTGAAGAGCCAGTAGCAGCCCTGGTACTTTGTCTTACTCAGAGTGAAGAACCATCTGCTGGTTGTTCCAAGGCCAGATTAAGGCAACCTGAGACCCTAGGTCAAATAGAAATCTGGGGGGCCTCATGGCAACCACACACCTTTATCACAACTGTGCACCTTCACTGTGACTGCACCCCAAGTTGACCATTGCATATCAGTTGCTAAAACTTAAAAAAGTATGTATCTTACTGTCTCTAAAACATTGCATAAAATGTAAATAACCTAACTAAAATGCTTCAGATTTAATGAAACTAATAATATCAATATGGAAAATAACAGTAGTCCGAGTTTTGATCATTTAGAGAAAATAGATAGTAACTGGCCTGGTAAAAATACTTTTTGGGGTGTGAAATGTCATGATTTGCACTTCTCCAAAGCTCTCTCCCCACAAGCACACACATGTGTGCTTGCAGTGTGGGTGTTATCATTTTGTCCTGTGAGGTAGTATGAACTGGGATGTGAGAGTTTTGTTGGTAGGTAGGGACCCATCTTTAAAAGAAGCTAGGTCCTGCCAGGTGTAAGAGTTAAGTCTGTGGATTACCAGAAGCAGGGCTATGCTAATAATGTTAAGGTCCACCATACAAAATATGTTGTGGGGCCCTACCTACCACCAATTAGTGTAACACAACCATTAATATATATAAAATACTTATAGCATAGATTATTTTTAATCAGTTCCACTAAGCAGCCATATTTTGTCCATGCTGCCCTTGCCTTTTGTTTGCACCAGGATGAAGGAATTGAGCAATGTAATGTGTCCCTGCTCCTCTTAGGGACACCAGTACCAAGATCACAATTTTTATCAGAAATGGGGCCCTATTACTTCTTTGTGGTGTGCCCCCATGAAACTGGAGTTGGACTCTAGAACAGATACGATTCCACTGTTGTCAGTGCCAATTTCAAATGGATAAACAATGTACAAATATAAAGTTGCAAGTTAGCCAGACAATAAAATATTTTTACAATGATGACTGCTGAGGCAGTGGGCCACCTGACAATGTGGGCACACTGCAACTGCATCTCTTGCACACCCTGGTCATGGCCCTGACTAGAGGAGTTGTGAACTTTAGAGATTATATTGCACAGCATGTGATTGTTGGAAGAAATCATTCCGGGATCAAACATTTCCATTATTGATAACTAATAAGTGTCTCCTGCCTCTAAATTCTCCTGGCTGTGTGAATATATTCACTAGTCTTCGTACCAGAGTTATCTGTACTCATTGACTCAGACAATGCTCAAAATGTTAGAGTTTGTACCTCATCCTTCTGAAACTGTATTGTTCGAAATGTTATGTTTGTAACTTTTCCTTCCTGAAACTGTACTGTTTTCTACTGACTGTTGTTCTACTGTTGTACTATAGTTCTGTAATCTTCCAGGTCATGCTTGAAAATAGGCAGGGTTTTGTCTTGTACACTTACCTGGCCAACAAAATGACATAAATAAATACAGCTAGAATCAATAAATGGCAAAATTTACTGATGGAATCTGGAAATATATTCATTTGTTCACCATGGAAATGGAGCTATATCAAGATCAGAACTTCAATGTGAGTGAGATAGGGAATACAAAATATGATTTTTAATTGAACCATTGAAACACATTGTAGTTTTCTTTAATTTTAGGAATGTGCTTAAATATAAAGCATACACATTAAACTGCATTGTTAATCTTTTATATTTAAGAGTAAGACCTGATTCTAAATGGGGATTCTAAGTGGGGGTGGTAGACAAAGCAAAGAAAATGGCCTGTTTACACTTTAATGGTCAGACTGGTCAGGGCCCCTGAGCCATCAGCTGCACTTAACACCTAATGAGGGAAGTGAGAGGCAAGTCACAGTTCAGCCCTTACCTAGTTCAGATTACTTAGTGGCTTGGTCCTTTTCAAAATAATTGCAACTCAGGCAGGAAGAAAAAGATATACTGAAAATATTATATATGTTGGGAAATTGTTGGAGGCCATCTGTGTCTATGTTGCCTATGCCTTAATCTGGCCCTGGGTTGTTCTAATAGTGCTTGTTTTTACAGCTGCAGTGGGCGTAGCCCTGCAGACGCTTTTGCTTTGAGAAAAGGACTCCTGCATAAATTACCTACCAAATGACATGATAGAGTATTAAATTAGTTTCCTCTGCTGAAGCCTCATTACTACACTGCCTGTGTGTGTGTATGGCAGCTGGAAAGCAATATTTTCCTCTGGCTTGAGAAGTTAATTGAGCCCTCCCAGTACAGCCTTTTTGCAAGTTAAAACCTCCTCCATAGTGTTTTATGGGCCTTTTCTTTGTTTGTTAAGTTTCTGTGCTTAAGTTGAGCCCTCCCAATACTGTTTTATTTTCCAGTTGAAACCTCTTCCATAGTGTTTTATGGGCCTTTCCTCTGGCTTGAGAGAAGTTAATTGAGCCCTCCCCAGTACTGCCTTTCTTTGTAAATTGAAACCTCCTCCACAGTGTTGTATGGGCATTTTCTTTCTTTGTTAAGTTTCAGTGTTTAATTTACTACCATTTGCAAACTGAGAAACTTGTTTTGCTGGTATCCCCTGCCCTACTCATCCACAGGTGTCAATACATTTGTTTCCTAACCATGCTGGTTGATTTCACTTGCTTCCCTCATAGTAAGAATGAGAAACTAAACTTGTGTTATTTTAAATGATTGGTAATGTGACATGTCCAGTTTGCATCTCTTGGGGATGAAGCTGTATCTGTTTATCTGTATGGAGTAATTCACTTGCCACCAGCTCTTAAGACCTCAGCTGTAAGATACATCATGCATGTAAGGTGATATGAAATCAAATTGCATTCCCTGAAAAACAGTTAGGTTCATTTCTCTTCCTTCCTATGCAGCCACACAAAGCCAACCCTTATCTCTCTCTCTTCTCTCTCTGTGATAGATACTGCTGGACAATGCAGCTGTCTAAACAAAAAGTTTTTTTTTTCCTTAAAAAGTAGGACGGTTTTTTCGTGCTTCTTTTAAGTGCATAGGGAAGCCACAGGAAGACATTTCTACGGCCAGGGATGTATGAAAAGTCACCAGATATCTATAGAGAGAAATGAATACAATATTTTAATGGTTACAACTGCATTAAACTACTAATGCAGACCACGAAGTAAAGTTCTCATGTACTGATTCAACATTAAATTCATTGAGTTTATGTTCTTTATGCTTCTCTTTTCTTGATGTTACTATGATCCCTATGCACTGTTGTTGTTGCAGACATTTGTTCTGGAGGTCACAGCCATCTCAGAAAAGGTATAAATTGGGTGAAGGCAGTACAGAGAAGAGAACCAAAATGGTGCATTACCAGCACCAGCAGCACTATGGGGAAAGACTCAGGAGTTAAATATTTACCTCTAGAGGAAGGAGGAAAGGAGAGACATGATAGAAATATTCAAATACTTTGAAAGTATCAATAAGGTACAGAAAGGTTCAATTCTACTGAGAAAGAGATGTTCAAGGACAAGGGACATGATATGTTGCTGGAAGGTGGGAGACTTAGAGGGACATGAGGAAATACTTCTTTATAGAGCTAGTGGTGGATGCCTGGAACAGCCTGCCAGCAGAAGTAATGGATACCAAAATGGTAACAGGTTTCAAACATGTATGGGATACACATAAGGGATCTTGGTATGAGGCTGGTGTTAGGGGTGCAGCTGAACATCAGTTATGGTACATGGCATATAGTAGGTAATGACCTTAGGGCAAACTAGGTGGGCCAGGAGGTCATTTTCTGCCAACAGCTTCTATGTTCAGCTTTAAACTAATTGACTTTATATTCTTTATGCTTCTTTTTCTTGATGTTACTATGATCCCTATTTGCTATTGGTGTTGCAATCATTTGTTCTGGAGGTCCCAACCATCTCAGAAAATATATAAATTGGGTGAAGGCAGTACAGAGAAGAGCAACCAAAATGGTGCATGGCCTGCATCAAAAATCCTAAGAGCAATGACTCAGGGAACTAAACATGTACTCTAGAGGAAAGGAGGCATCGGGGAGACATGATAGAAGCATTCAAATACCTCAAAGGTATCAATAAGGTATTAAATATAAGGCCTATGGGATTGCTGGAGACATATTTATTTGATCTAGCCTTCCCTAGTTATTGATGATATGATGTTCCGTTTAAATGCTTATTTAACCTTATTTATATTTGATGTATCTGTTTTTATGTTCAGCACCTTGGCTTTGAAAGGCTCTATAAAAATAAAGCTGATTTTTGAAATATTCAAAATCCATGGAATCAACCTAATGTCAATTTAAATCAAAAATATGTATCTCTGTAGAAGTCTGAATCATAAATAAAAGAAAAAAGATAAAAGGAAACAAACACAGAAGAAAAATGTACATATAATAAGCCAAAGGGGTGGGTAATATGTTTAAAGCAAGTGATCAGCACTGAAATGCATCATTATACTTGTGAAAGGATGAAAGCTCAAGTAAAATATAGGTCCTAAATATAAAAAAAACACTTGAAAAGGATAAAAAGTAAGGAAACGGTCCTAGATGCAGTAGACAAAAACAAAACAACCAAAAACAATCAAAGAAACTGACTGGCATAAAATTTAAAACAACGAGACAGTGAATGACATTTGGAGATTATAAAGGACAACATATTATCATTTGCAATAGTTTCATTAAAAGGATCAAGGAATATAACAAGAAATGATGACAAGCAAGATAGATAAATAAGGATAGGAAGAAAGTTACTCAACAAACAAAAAAAAGCTAAACGTGCAATAAAATATCTGAAAACAAAAGCCATGACATAACCACATGGTCAGAATATTAAACATTTTAAAAGAAACATAAAAGCAAAGTAACCATTTCAAAAGAAAATGGAACTCAAACTTGCAACCAATGCAGACAAAACAACAGCAAGCAATTGTGCAGTTACATCAATAGCCTAAACAAACAAACAAAAACAAAAATATGAATATAAGTAATATTAATATTAAAAGGGAGACCGTAAAAATCCAGAGGAGATAGTAAATTAATTTAATGAATATTTGTGTTCCTTATTCAAACCCAATCACAACTCAGTCTTCTGCCTCTGTACATTACCAGGAATGCCAACAGAATTAATAGAAATACAGCCAATATACTGCAAACAATTCAGAATAAAAAAAGAAATCAGAGTGCAAAGTTTCCACTAAAATGCTGAAATTAAATATTGGGATAATCCATAACCAGGCACCCTCAAAATATTTTTAAAAATTAATAAATACAGGTTCTGGGTAAAATTCTATAATCACTACTAAAAGATATAAGTTAGCGACATGTCTAACAGTGATTTCAGTGACAGAGAGCAGCAGGGATTCACAAAGGGACAATCAAGTACTACAAAAGTAATCTGTCTCTATGAAAACGTGACCCAATCTTAGATAAAAATACCTCATAGACATTATTTCTGTTATACCTTTGCAAAACATCTGCCACTGTACCACATTTGGTAATCATTGAAAAATGTCTTCCCTAGCTATTCATCCCTGTATTATAAACAGTAGAACCAAAACCAGTCAAATCATATGAAGATTAATCACTGCTAGCCTTGTGTATTATGCTGATTGTGATACTGAACACCTGTAGGGTAAGTTAGTGCCTCTGGACTTATTTGCTGCATGTGCATCTCAATTGCTATGGGGTCCTGACCATGTACACCTTTCCTCAAGCCAAGATAACTACAGTATGTCTTACAACTCCTGGTAGGTGACATCACTTTAGCTTATGTATTACTGTGGAAGCTGCTATGTTCAACAAGATGTCAAAATTTTAAAAGACAGTGATGTGGACTGAGAAGCAACTTGTGCAGGTGAATCATCATGCTAGCCAAGTTATTTCCAGGTTGAATTCAGTTAGCCTAACCAGTGGGAGCAGAAGGAGAGATGGATACAGATCTAAAATAAAACCATTTAACCCATTTGTGATTTAAAGTTACATTACGGAAATGCAGCCTCCAGAACCGGACACCGTATTTCAAATGAGGCCTTACCAGTGATCTGCACAGTGGCATCACCACCTCCATCCTTCTGCTGGTGATAACTCTCCTATGCACCCCAGCATTTAATGGATCTCCCTATAGCCTTGTACATTGTTTAGCCACCTTCAGGTCATCCAATATGATTAGCCCCAAATCTCTTTCCTGTTTGGTGACCATCAGTTCCCCTCACCCCATAATCCTCCCCAGGGTTTCTGCAACCAAACGCATGATGTTGTACTTTTTGCATTAAATCTCAGCTGCCACACTTTGGACCATTCCTCCAATTTACCTAGGTCCCTCCTCATTTTTTTCACCCTTCCTTGAGTGTCCAACCTGTTGCAGATACATAAATACATCGAAATTGTTGGTAGATAAGGACTGCTAGGCACATCTAGTCTGCCCATAAGCCCTAAACTTGTGTGCAGTCACTGACCCTAACTGATCAATGGCTTTTCATCACCTCCCCCAAATGTTTCCTTGTGCCTGTCCCAGATATGTTTAAACCCTCCACTGTGCTTGCCTCCACCACCTCTCGTGGCAGAATGTTCCAAGCATTTATCATCTCTCTTTGTAGAAAACACTCTCACATTACCTCTTAATCTACCCCTCCAATTTCATACTGTGTCGCCTCATTCTTATATATTTTTACATTGGAAAAGATCCCCACCTGAACATTGTTTATGCCCTTGAGGTACTTGAAAGTGTCTATCATGTCCCACCATTTCTCTCCTCTCCTCCAGTGAGTACATATTGAGGACTCTTAGCCCTCCTCATGTGTTTTGTGATGCAAGCCATGCACCACCTTTGTTGCCCTTCTCTGGATAGCTCTCACCTTGTCTATGTCCTTATGCATGTGTGGTGTCCATTACTGCATGCAGTACTCCAGGTGAGGCCTTATAAGTGTTTTATAGAATGTCATCAACACCTCCTGTCTCCTGCTAATAATGCCACTGCCTATGAAATGAAATGAAACTTTATTTATATGGCGACTTCCTCAAACCGAGGGCCTTACAATATTTAGAACAGTAATCAATAAATAAATAAAATTCCATAAATAAGTTATAAAACACTAAATCTATATAACACTAGATCTGAGCTCTAATTTACAATCAATTAATTAAAATTAATCATCGGCTATAAATAGGTCTTGAGGACTTTTAAACTCCTCCACGGTCACACACTGACGAAGCGGATGGGGTAGAGAATTTCAGAGGGTTGGTGCAACAAACATAAAAGCACGAGCATCTGATGACTTTAAAGAAACCCTAGGAATCTCTAGCAACCCTCATCTGCTGAGTGAGATTGCCCCGGGTAGGAACCAAAAGCTCTTTCAGGTAGTCTGACCCTGTCCATGAGTTTTGTAGGTCAAAAGACTCTACTTTTAAAGGTGATCCGCCACTGAATCGGCAGCCAGTGCAGATCACGTAATACCGCGAGATATGACAGGTATGACATGTACCCATCAATAATCGGGCCACAGCATTCTGCACTAGCTGCAAGTGGCGGATATCAACCCCAGGAAGCCCTAGATAAATGGAGTTGCAATAATCCAGGAGTGAGATCACAAAAGCATGAACCAACGTAGAAGGTCAGCTGGTGGAACAAGGTGCTTAATCCTGGTGATGTTCCTGAGATGATAAAAGTAAAGTTTGACAAGTGCCAATACCTGCGAATGCAGTGTCAGTTCGTTGTCAAAAATCACCCCAGGTTCCACACCTGTTCAGAGGTAGGGAGCTGGATACCTCCCAGAAATAAACCTGAGGATAAACCAGCTCCCATCCCTCTGCCCTGCGACCTGGGTGCACAACTAATACCTCCATCTTCTCAAGTTCAACTTTAGCGATAGCTCAAACTCATCCAGTCTTGGATTTTGGTGAAGCAGCTATTAATGACCGAGAGAGCTCTATCCTGGTCGGTGCAAAAGACAGGTAGAGCTGAGTATCATCTGCATAGCAGTGAAACTTCAGCCCAAACCTTCTTACAATGTCTCCGAGGGGCAACATATACACTGCGAACAACATGGGGGACAACACCGAGCCCTGGGGTACCCCACATGACAGTGAGAGGGCAGGAAGAATTTAATCCAGACACCACTCTCTGAGTCCTGTCAGTGAGGAAAGATCTAAACCAGTTGAGGACTGTCCCTGACATACTGCAGATAAACTCAGGCACACTAGAAGTACCCCATGGTCCACAGTATCAAAAGCTGATGAGAGATCAAGAAGAACGAGAATGGAACAATTCTTCTGGTCTCTAGCCATCAGGAGATCATTGAGCACCGAACCAGCGCTTTCTGGTACTATGCCTCTTTGAAAACCAGACTGGAGGGGTTCATAGATGTAATGGATGGTTAAATGGTTCTCAATTGTGCAGCCACCACCTTCTCAATAATCTTCCTAACAAAGGAAGATTAGAGATCGCCTGTAGGTAATGTAGCAGTCGGTCCAGGTAGCTTCTTCAGTAGGGGTGTCACCACCACCTCCTTCAGGGAGCTAGGAAACTCACCCATATCCAAGGAGCACCAGACTATCCATGCTAGAACTGGGCCGATAGTCTCAAGACAACCCTTTATCAGGAAGTCAGGCCTGGGTCTAAACTACAGCACATAGGGTGCATACTTTGGACAGTCCTCTTGACATCAATGAGCTCAGGATGGTCAAAGGAACTCCAGGAGAAATTGGAAGGAGCAACCAAATGCCGAACAGAAACATCTCCAATAGAGGAGCAAGTTGGAGTGCTTCCCTAATGTCGGCCAGCTTATCTGCAAAGAAGTGAGCAAGCTCATCACACTCTAATTGTGAAAAGGCTTTTCGAACCTGGAGACAGGCTGGGCTGCACAGTCTGTCAACAGTTCAAAAAGCTGAGCTGGTCAGTTCTGAGCAGCCACAATCTCTAGACAGGAACTCTGCCTTCTTACGAGAGATTTTGGAATGATAGAGTTGATAATGTTCCATCAATCTAAGATGCTCGGCATCAAGGGCAGTTCTCTGCCAACAACGCTCTAATCTTCGTCCTTGTCACCCATTCTCTCAAGGCCTCATCAAACCATAGAGACCAAGGTTGAAGGGAGAAGACGAACATGGACAGACAATTTGATCCAGAGCCGAGGAGATAGCCCTATTATGAGGCCAGCACCAAGGCATCAGGATCATTACTCACTTCAGAAAACTCCGATAGGCTAAGTGCCACTACCAGGCCTACAGAGCTAATATCTTGTAAAGAGCAGCACTAACCATCTCCACAGGGGTAGGCCTACAAGGGGGTGCAAAACTGAAGCCCACAGTGTAATGATCGGTCCAACTGATGGGTTCCACCCCACGCCAGTGGACTAAACTCCCAGGAGGAAGACTAAATCCAAAGAGTGACTGCTTTATGCATGGCAGAAGTAACCACTTGTGTGAGACCCAAAAAGTCATTAATTGGAGGAAATGTTGTCCAGACTGTGAATATTCATCATCATTGACCAGGCATTGAAGTCACCCAGGTCCATCAGCCTGGGAGACTCAAATGCCATGTCGATGATTAAGTCAGCTATTTCCTATAGAAAATGTTTCTCATCCCCTGGTGGATGGTAGATGAGAACAATTCTCGTCCCACACCTGCCACAGCGGTACACCAAAGGATTCCACCTCCTCAACTGGTACACTTGTGAGTCCCAATTTGGTCTTGAAACAGACTGCAACCCCCCACCTTCCTGCGGTCCAACCTTGGGTGGTGTAACACCAGTACCCAGCTGGAATTGCTGCCTCAAAATTGGACCGCATTACCATCCTGCCAGGTCTTAGTAATGCAAGCCAGATCCACTGACTCCACAAGATCTGCAATAACTGCAGTCTTATTCCTAATGGATCTGGCATTGCACAACACCACTGGATTGGATGTGTCTCTGAAGTGGAACAGACTACTTGCCCAATACCATTAATAGTAGATGTGCCCTTGGGTATGGAAACCAGACAAGGAGAACTCACTCTGAATCCATTTAGCCCCAGGGCGTTTTCTGGTCTCCACAACCCCGATCTGCTGTCGCTGTTTATTGGGCCTTCACTGTGCACACCCACAAAACCCTCCTCCCGCTCTGTACAATCCCCAGTGCTCTACAGCCTGGTAGGTTGACAGCTGTAATGGCATAGGGAGTAAGGGCAGAGGGCACGGAGGGTGGAGGACAAATAGTGTACGACCATGGTGGCAGACCCTCTACACATAATAAAATAAAACCCATACAATAACTCAGAATAAAATAAAATAAATAATAAAATGAAAATAAAAATAAACACTAAAGAATGAAATGAAATCAAAATAAAAATCCAAATAACCAAAATTCACTGATCAAAAATCAAGAGGCTGTCAGCTTCCTTAAATTCTAAAACAAATCATAAATACAAATCACATAATAATCTCTAAAATCTGTGTCAAAGGGCAAAACAGCAGTTTCCACAAAGAAATGTAAAATCCAGATGACAGCAAGAGGGACTTTCACCCTCTTAGTCCGAATACCAGAAGTTCCTCCAGGTGAAATTAGACGAACAAGAGGGCTCTCACCTCTCTTAATCCGATCGCTAAAAGTTCTTCTGGAAAACCAACTCTTTCCAATAGACTGCATTCTCAAGACCCAGGCCTACACACCAAACTAAGATCGGGTCAGAGGGCTGTAATCTGAAATATAGGTCTTAAAGCGGCAGCAATAGCTCCCACCAGAGACACAATAGGAACCCAGGAAAATCCACACCACCAATAAACCCCAGACTTCCCTCAGAACAGCCCAACACAGCCACTGGCCCTCCCTGCATCCTTTAGCACTGCTTTGCTACCTTAAGGTCATCAGATATAAAACCTCTAGGTCCCTTTCCTCTTTGGTGACAGTCAGCACCTCCCCACCATTCTATTGCTCTCCCCAGGGTTCCCCTACTCAGGTGCATTATCTTGCACTTTTTGAATTGAACCTCAGTTGCCGCACCTCTGACCATCTTTCAAGATTCTCCAGGTCCCTCTTCATTTTCTGCACCCTTCTGGAGTATCCACTCTGTTGCAGATCTTGGTGTCATCTGCAAATAGGCAGACCTTTCCTTCCAGCCCTCTGCAATGTCATTAATGAAAACATTGAACAGGACTGGTCCCAGTACTGATCCCTGTGTACTCCACTGGTCACCTATCTCCCTAGATTGGGTCCCATTTCCCATCCTCTGTCTTCTGTCCATCAGCCAGTTTCTAACCCAATGTATCACCTATGCCCCATGCCCAGACTACTCATCTTGTTAACCAGCCTGTGGGACAGTATCAAAGGCTTTGCAGAAATCTAGGTTGGTTCTGTCTACCACCAGTCTCTGATTCACTTCCTAGTCGCCCTATCAAAGAAATCTATCAGATTTGTTTGACAAGACCTTCCTGCTGTGAATCCATGTTGTCTCAGATCCTGGACACCCTTGGATTCCAGGTGTGCTACTATCCTTTCTTTCAGCAGTGTCTCCATGATCTTCCCCACTACTGAGGTGAGGTTGACTGGCCTGTAGTTCCTGCTTCCTCCCTATTGCCACTTTTGTGCAGTGCGACTACATGTGCCCTCCTCCAGTAGTCTGGAACCATGCCTGTGTTGAGTGACCCTGTGAACAGGGCAGCCAGAGGCACTGCTAGTTCCCTTCTCACCTCCTTAATATCCTCGGTGTATGTATTCTGGCCTCATGGCTTTATCCACTTTCAACTTTGTGAGTTCCTCCAGAACTCTCTCCACTGTGAATGGACTGATGTCTGCTTCTTCCCCATTGCCTCTTGTCCCCAACTGTGGTCCTTGACCCTCTCCACTTTAGTGACTACTGAAAATAAGTATTTGCTCAGTATTTCTGCTTTGTCTAGATCCCCTCCTTACATTCTCCCTCCTCCCCTTTGAGCCTCACAACCCCCAGTTTTTATTCTATCACTGATGTACCTATAGAATGTCTTGTCCCCATTTTTCACAGTCCATGCTAAATCATCCTCTGTCTGTACCTTGGCCCTCCTAACAGCCTTTGCTGCTTCCCTTAGGGATTAAATGTACACTTCCTGTCCTCCTCCTTTGGGTTCCTTATACTTCCTGAAACTTGCTTTTTAGCCCTTACTTTGTCTGCTACCTCTTTAGAGAACCATAGTGGTTTCCTTTATCTTTTCCTTTGGCCACTGTCTTAAGGCATTGGTTAGTTACCTCCACTATGGCTCCTTGTAGTTTCCTACTGTTATTCCACTCCTTCATTACCTCTCCCTTCTCCAGGGCTGCTCTTAAACATCTACCCATTTCACTGAAATCTGCCCTCCTGAAATCTAATACTTTTGCCCTTGTGTGGCTAAATTGAGTCCCTGTCTCCATGCCAAACCACACCATGTGGTGGTCATTGGATCCCAGCTGCCCTCCACCTGGACTCCTTCAACTCTGTTTCCATTGGTCCATTCCATGTCCAGAATAGATTTGTCTCTGGTTGGCTCATTCACCAGCTGTCTGAGTCCAGCTCCTGCAGGGATTCCAGGATGGTTGTGCTTCTGGCTGAAGCAGCTGCCTGGGTGGTCCAATCTACATCCAGCATATTGAAATCCTCCATCAGCAGGATTTCACCTTTACTGATCATGTCATGAATTTCCTCCATTAGTACCCTGTCTACTTCCCTCTGAGCCAGAGGTCTGTAGATCACCCAGTACATATTGCTGTGCCATTCCCTGGTTTAAGGGTGACCCACAGTGCCTCAGCCTCCCCTGTCTTCCCTGTACTTCCATAGCCTTTATGCCTTCTCTGATGTACAGGGCTACCCCACCTCCCTTTTATCTTCCTCTCCTTTCTGAACAGTGAATGGCCTGGTACATTGACATCCTAGCCATGATTAGCAGAGCACAATGTTTCTGTTATTGCTGCTATGTCAAGGTCTACATCCATCATCAAGGCTTCCAGGTCTGCAACTTTATTTCCAAGACTGCGGGCATTTGTGAGCATGACCTTCCATGTTTTATACCCTGCGCTCCCTCTGTTCTTGTTCTCTCTTCCTTGCCTGCTTCCCCACCCCAGTTTTCTTGTTAATGTGCTCCTGCCCCATCCCCTTTTACACTTTTCACCTCCCGCTCCTCCTGCTCACTTCAGTAGTTCCCGTTGTCAACTTGTGTTAATGTCTTAATGTCATTCGCAAAGAGGCACACTTTCCCTTCCAGCCCTTCTGCAATTTCACTTATGAAGACATTAAACAGGACTGGGCCTAGGACTGATCCCTCTAGCAAAACACAAAGAAATCTGCACTCCACAGGCTCTCGAACATAAATGTCCCTTAAGAAATAATTCTGTAGGCTTTTGAAAGTTTCAGTCTGTTTAAATACCTTCTTTTATTTTGCTTTTCCCACAAATAACTGTGACCAACAAATGTTACTCTAGCAGCCTGCTGGTCACACTCCTTTCCTTAGATTGAGCACCATTAACCATGACTCTCTATCTTCTATCACCCAACCAGTTCCTAACCCAGTTTACCATCTTGTGACCCCTCCCAGGCTGCCCAGCATGTTCACAAGTCATATGTGGAATGGTATCATTGTCCTTACTAAATGCAATTCATGTTTATGTTTGCCATGAAACACCCTTATCTAGTTAATGCATTTGCAGCCATAGTGGCTTTGCCAGAGTTTATTGTTGTGGTTGTGACTGTTGGGGCCAGCCAACCACCTCGGCATTCACTGCCTGAACCTGCAAGTGCGGTCTTGTCTTTATTCCTGTCAATTCTGGTGACAGGGACCAGGCTAGGAAGGGCAGGGAATAATCTGATTCCAAAGAAAATAAAGGCTTAAAAAGTGGGAGGTGTGGTGCACTGCAACACCAGGGAAGTTTGGAATGCACAAGAAAAAGTGGAATTTCTTTGGCCAACAAGTGCCTGCAAACGTGAGGCATGGACTAGTGAGAAGAACCCTAAGGCAGTAGTACCATGTCCATAAAGTTCTGCCCATGACATAATCCATGTGAATGCCACTACTGTAAGCCTTGAGCAGAACTATGTGGCTGTCTCAAGTCAGCATGACAGTGGATAAAAACTTTTTGTGACCATTAACATCTTGCTGTCTGATTTGAACTATAGCTAAGTTGCTGGGGAGACTTTAAATGCAGAACCTGCTAGCATTTCTCACCAAGCCTTCTCCAGATAGGGGTGTAAAGACTACTGTTTCAACCCTTCTCCTGACAAGAATGCAAGTGATCCTATTGCCACATTTCAAGAAATTCAATACCTCATAGCCCAGATGCATTCCTCAGGTACTCCTCTGGACCTCAGATAGTTGCCATAGAAACTTGTTTGCCTATAGTTCTTTCATTATCAGGACACTCATGGCCCATATATCCTCATCTGCAGCTAGGGTTACACACACTCCTTATCCTGCACTGACTATTGGACCTTCTTAGCTACCTTTATCTCAAAGACCTCAGTCAACTCTGATTCCAGATCCAAGAGTTCATACTTCCCACATTGTTCTTGTCATTGTCTAAACCCACATTGTCTTCAACTCTGGGACCTTGAACTCTTATGGCTGCACCTTTGCAACGTGTAAAACCCTTCTTAAGATGTGGCACTGTTCACTTCATCGCATTATGACCACTAACAAAACTGAAAGAAGCATCTACTACTTCATCAACATCATCACCATCCTAGGTTTCTTCCACCTCTCAAAGGTTTATTTGGCCCAAAATCTTTTGGCCAGGAAGGACAACAACTGCTATTTTTATCTAGTAGAACCATATGCAATGAAATTAATGAATTGCATCTGCATTTTCATTGTGGTGAGGAACAACTTCTCAAAGTCTCATACAAGAAGCCTCATTCCTTCAAATCATACTTCCTTTTAATTAAAATTGTCCTTTCTTCATCTTTTAGAGGATTCTTGTGTGTTGATAGACAAAAT
This sequence comes from Neoceratodus forsteri, assembly GCA_016271365.2. Taxonomy (NCBI): domain Eukaryota; kingdom Metazoa; phylum Chordata; order Ceratodontiformes; family Ceratodontidae; genus Neoceratodus; species Neoceratodus forsteri. The sequence continues at coordinate 853,627,644 of CM057459.1, read as the reverse complement.
TCGCCTAATCATAGATGTGCATACCTTACTGAAATCTTTGAATCAATTTAAATTTCCTCTCACTCCTGACAAGATCATAGGGCATGCAACTAAAGTTACATTCTCTCTTGGACTCTGCATATGAAAGTTTAGCTACCTCAAGAAAAATCCAAGTGCCATTTCTCTCTCATCTTATCCCTGTCAGTTCAATGCTACATCAAGATACTTGTTCTCATTAGTTGACTACCTCATCACACTACAGTATATGCACATTATTGTAATGAATATCCTTCATCTCATACTTACTGTACTTACACTCTAATGCTAAAATAGGCCTAGAAACTGGGTTTTCTTTCCTCTGCCAAATCAGAACTAGCAATGGGCTCTCCTTCTTGGGACACCATCTCTACGTAATACCTATACCAGGTCTACTGACGTCCTCTGTTTCAGTACTACAAAATCTCTGTTTGTAGTTTACCCTATACAAACAACAGAACTTACATGACCTTGTCATCTGAATTATTCACTCTCTTACTGTTTATTCTGACAACCCGGTCTACTGTGGCAATCATGAGCAAGTTGTTTCTCTTTTCCTGCAGTCATGAACTTTCTACAGAGATTAACCTGAATGCCCTTTTATCACATTTTGTTCATACATTGCAAGTAAGTTAAGTCAGCCAGGATGCAGAGCAGTATCTTGCAGTATTTCTGCATAAGGCAGCAGTATGCTATGGGAACAATGCAATTAAGTGGTAACTAAGTCATTTTGTTATACAAGAACTTATGAGATATCTTTACCACACTTTATCCTGGCTGACTCCATTGTATCGTCCCTGGCCCTGACAATTCCATGGCTGATCATCCTTTCATTTTGTTTTTTCATGCCTTCAAAGATGTAAAGTCCTATGGCAGATCTTATTTATTAATCACTAGACGGTATGGTCCACCTTGCACCTGTAAGATAAACCAGAAACTACCAGATGGGATCTTGCTGCATAACTTCAAAAGAACCAAACCACTCATATGGAGGCAAATAGACCCACTCACCTGTGTATTGTGTTAGTACTTTTTATTCGACCACTATATAAAAACACCACCACATGTAGATCAACATTTTGCAGTATTACTCACTATTTCATCAGGATCTAGAACATAATATTAATATTTTATATTCTGAATGCATTAAAGAAAACAAATCGTGTTGCCAAACACAGAATATCCCCACCAAATACAAACATTTCTTATACAATTAATACAGTATGTACCAACTTTAATACACTCCTGCCTATAGATAGCAGTCCCTTCCTCACTTGATTAATCTTTCTGAAGACACTACGCTATAATAAAACTAAACATTGCATATCAGTTGAACACAACCCACCTTTCAGTACTTAATAATGTACACAGCTTTAACTATGAATTAAGTATCACATTCAATAGCTGTGCATTATAATTAGAAAGTAAACCCAAATCAATGAATAACTCTGTTTTCCAAGCTGAAACCCTTTCATCCCTTGGAAGACCGAACACATCTTATTTTTTTAATCTTTAACATATATAATTCAGCTAGACCCACATTTTGGTGCTTTCTAATACACACAGCTTTAGCTGTGAGTACAGTGTCCCAATAATATGTATAGTGCATTTAGAATATAAAATATTAGTGTGTCCTAGATCCTGATGAAGTAGTGAATGGCACTTTGATACATCAATCTACTATATGTGTGGTGGTGCTTTTATACAGTAGTCAAATAAAAGTACTTAAGATAATACACTGGTGAGTGGGTCTGTTTTTCTCAGTATATGTGGTTTTAGATCTCATTTATTAGAATACAACGAGACAATCTCTAGATATCAAAACTCTTCATCGATCAAATGGTGCTTCTATTACCTGCTATCATACCAATAACCAATGTTGAAAAATCACCATACTATATCAACTGATATATTTCAAGTTCCTGTAATCTTATCAATTCTTCTGTTCATAACAAAAATGACCAAAATGGCAACATCATTTTAAGGACACTCTTTGACTTGTCTAGGCCAAGTACCCTTGAAGTACTCTGGTCACCCATTCCACATAATGAAGAAAAACCTTTCCTGGCCATATCAGCAAAATCCTAAGCCATTGACCTTCCTCCATGCTATGCTTCAGGGATCCAATTATAGAATTTTTAAGAACATTTAGGCTCATTTTCTCCTGTTAATTACAGAGTTAGGGTCAGCCAATGCAGTGGTTCCCCAGAGGATTCTCCTATGTCTGGGGCCCTCTCCTTAGTGCATTAGATCCCCACTCTATGAGTCAGAGCAGGTGGTTCATTTCTCTTTCCAAAAATGGACCACTTAGCCCTTATTCATATGTCATACATTTACTTCAACCTCAACATCCCTTCTCTTGGCACATCTGCTGAGGGTGGAAAAACTAATGACAGCAAGGCTGTTGTTGTATGTTCACATAATCATTGCAGCATTAAGGCATTAAATATAGCCAGCTGTCACATTGACTGAGAAGGCTTACCTTTGGTTTGAAGGGCAGCTGGATAACTCCTCTGACAAATTCATGAGAGGCAGGCAATCCTAGACCTGCCTGCATTAGTTTATTTCACCCTCCATTTCCCCTTCACCTTTCTCCTCCTGCTTCTCCTCTAGTGCTCTCTTTTGCCCCAGGCCTTCATGCATACAGTAAGCATTTCCTTTAGCAACAAGATTCCATTTCTTTGCACCTTTACTGGGGGTTGGAGCTACTTAACGAGAGCAAGACCAAAAGTATATTCACGTAAGCGCCATAGTACATACAGTAGCTGAAGCACTACATATACAGTAGCCATCTGCCGTACTGAATGTGTAGATTTTCTGCCTAACAACACAAGGTGTGATTTATGAAATAGCATTTTACCCAGTGGTTGCCATATTCAGTTCTGTTCCCTTCATGCTTTACCTCATTAGCCTTATGACCACACTGTGAATGACATAATAACTGACCAAGAAAAGCCACTCACCTTCTATCAGATTTGGCTCTAGTGATGTCAATGTGAGAGATCACAATGTGGCTGAGGTATCAAGTGTAATAGCACTAGACATGTCATCTTCTGGGGAGTGCAATCTATGTGTCACATTCATACTCCCAGGTAGAAAATCTTCTGATTGGCACAAGAAAAGTATTACATCGGTTTATTAACTAGGATCTGCAGCTTATCCATTAGGTAGGAAATGAGCAGACTAGGTGGGCCAAGTGGTCCTTATCTGCCATTAATTTTATGTTTCTATGTTTCTATGTCTCTCAGTTCTTTGGACACAGCTAGCTCATAAATAACCCTAAAAACAAAATTGAAAGTTATACTACTTACTGCACCCCAATAAACTGAAACTGGATATTCCCAGAACATCTCATTAGCCTCACCTCTGCAGTGTGTTGGGTTCCAGTTAGCTGGGATTTTCATTTTGATACAGTTGGTGGCTGCTCTGGTAGGGAGAGGAGCTAAGATGGTGTAATGGGCTGCAAACTTGGGGGATGGGTCCCAGTTAGCTGGAATTTTCATTTCATGTACTGTATAAATGGGGATTGCTCCAGTTGGGGAGGAAGGTGTGGAAGGCTGTAATGGGCCACAGTGGAATGGGATGATGGGACCCAGTTGGCTGTGAGGTTAATTTGTGCTATAGTTGGGGGCTAGTCTTGCAGTGGGTTAGCTGGGAGGGTGTAATGGGCTGCAGTGGTATGAGGAGGATGGGTCCCAATTAGCTGAGATTTTCATTTCTGATATAGTCAGGAGCAGTTCCAGTTTGGGAAGTGGGAGATGGGAAAGTGTAACTGGCCACAATGGCGGGGAGGGGTCCTAGTTAGCTAGAATATTAATTTTTAGATAGTCGGAGGCCACTCCACTTTGGGAGGAAGGAGCTGGAAGGTGCAATGGACCACAGTGGGATGGGGTGATGGGTACCACTAAGCAGAAATTTGCATTTTCATTGTAATCAGTGATGAATCTGTTTAGGGATGGGTTAGCTGGGAGGGTGCAATGGGCCACAGTGGGACAAGCAGTTGGGTCCCAGTTCACTGGGATTTTCATTTGTGATGTAATTGTGTGCCATTTTCTTGGGAGAGGGAAGATGGGAGGTGTAACTGGATGCATTGTGACAGTGGATGGCTCTCAGTTTGCTATGATTTTCATTTTCTGTATAGGCAGGGCTGCTCAGTTTGGGAGGGAGAAGTTAGAAGGGTTAATATGCCTCAGTGGATGGGTTCTGGTTGGCTTGATTTTCATTTTCAATATAGTCAAGGGTCACTTTGCTTGGGGAAGGGAGATGAGATGGTATAATAGTTCACAATGAGATAGGGTGATGAGTCCCAGCTAGCTGGGAATTTTATATAATTTTTAGTCAGAGTTTACTGGGACCCATCACCCATCCCGCTGTGGTCCATTGCATTCTCTTTCATATATATATATATGGCAGCTCTGGTTGAGGATTGGGAGCTATGAGGGTGTAATGGGCCATAGCAGACTGAGGAGATGGGTCCCAGTTAGCTGGAATTTTCATTTTCTGTACAGTCTGTGGCCACTTCGGGAGGAGGAGGAGGAGGAAAGAGGCAATGGACCACAGCGGATGGGTGATGGGTCCCAATAAACTCTAATTAAAATTTTTAATATAGTCCTGCTCCACCCTGTTGGGGAGGGAGAGGAAGGATGGTGTAAAGGGCTGGAGTGGAATGAGGGATGGCTCCCAGATAACTCAGATTTTAATTTATGATATAGTTTGAGGCCACTACGTTTGGGGAGGGAGGAGTTGGGGCGGAGCGATGGGTGGCAGTGAGACAGTGGATGGATTCCAGTTAGCTGGATTTTCACTTTCTATAGAAGTCTGGCTGCTCCAGTCTGTGAGAGGAAACTAGAAAGGTTAATATGTCACAGTGGGATGTGGGATGGGTTCCAGTTAACTGGGAGTTTAGTTTCGATACAGTCAGGGGATGGTCCAGTGGGAGGGGAGCTTGGATGGTGTAATGGACCACAGCGGATTGGGGATGGGCCCAGTTAGCTGGGATTTTCAATTTTGATATAGACGGGGCCACACTGGTTGTGGAGGGGTGCTTTGAGGGTGTAATTGGTCACATTAGTATGGGTCACAGTTAGCGAGATTCTCATTTCATATACATTCGGTGGTCACTCCAGTTTAGGTGGGGAGGAGGGCAGGTATAATGAACTGCAGTGGGTCAGGAGATGGGTCCCAATTAGCTGGGATTTTTATTTCAGATATAGTCAAGGGCCGATCCTGTTGGGGAGGGAGCTGGGATGGTGTAATGGGCTGCAGTGTGATAGAGGGATGGGACCCAGTTAGCTAAGATTTAAATTTTCAATATAGTCATGAGCCAGTCCTGTTGGGGAGGGGTAGCTGAGAAGGTGTAATGTGTCGCTGGAGCATAGAGGGACTCAGTTACCTGGTATTTTCATTTTTGATATAATTAGGGGCCATTCCATTTGGGGTGGGGAAATTGGTATGGTGTAATGGACCACGGTGGGACTGAGGATGGGACTCAGGTAGCTAGGATTTTAATTTCTAGTATAGATGTGGGCCACTCTGTTTGAGGAGGAGATATGAGGTTCAATAGACCGGCAGCTCCAGTTTGGGACGGGAAGCTTAGGAGAGTTCATGGGCTACAGGGATAGGAATTGGTCCCATTTAGCCTGTATTTTGCTTTTCAATATAGCTGGGAACTGCTGCAGTTGGGGATGGGGAGCTGGGATGGTGTATTAGGCTGCACTGGAATAGGGAATGGATCCCAGTTAGCTGGTATTTTATTTCTGATACAACTGGGGCCACCAGTTGGGAGGAAGCTGGGAGGTTTTATTGGGCTGCAGTTGAACTGGATGATGAATCCCAGTTAGCTGGGATTTTTATTTCTGATATAGTCAGGGCCACTACAGCTGGGGGAGGGAGCTGGGTGGGTGTATTGGGTTGCAAAGGAATGGAGCTGGATCCCAGTTAGCTGGATTTTTATTTCTGATATAGTCGGGTGCCACTCTGGCTGGGGATAGTGAGATGGGAGGGTGTAATGGGCTGCAGTAGGATGAGTGGATGGGGTCCCAATTGGTTGGTATCATTTATTTTGTATATAGTTAGCTGCCTCTTCTGATGGATAGCTTTGAGGGTATAATGGGCAACAGTGGGATGGAGAAGGCAGCCCAGTTTACTAGATGTAATGGAAAAGGGGATGGGTGATCATGAAATGGGATGGGGCAAGGGTCCCATTTAGATGAGATTTTCTTTTCTGATATATTAAGTGGCTGCTGTGGTTCGGGATGAGGGATAAGGGAGCTGGGAGGTGAATTGGCCTCAGTTTGACAGGGGTACTAGTGAACTGAGATTTTCATTTTGTATAGAGGTTGGGCCTTCTCCAGATTGGGAGGGGGAGCCAGAAGGGTTAATGGGCAACAGTGGGATGGGAAGTGGGTCCCGTTAACTGGTATTTTCATTTTGATATAGCTGGGGGCCAGGCAAGGGCCAGTTCAGTCGGGAAGATATAGGATGGGACCCAGTTAGCTAGGATTTTATTATTAATATAGTCATGAGACAGTCCTGTTGGGGAGGGGAGCTGAGAAGGTTTATTGCATCACTGGGGGATGGAGGGACTCAGCTGGTAATTTCATTTATGATATAATAAGGGCCACCCAGTTGGGAGGGGGTAACTGGTATGGTGTAATGGAACACATTGGGATTGAGGGATGGGTTTCTTAGCTGGGATTTTAATTTCTGGTACAGATGGGGCCACTCTAGTTGAGGAGAAGGAGCTATGAAGGTTCAACAGACTGGGGCCTCCAATTTGGGATTGGGGAGCTAGGATAAGTTACTAGATCACAGTGGGATGGGGATTGGCCCCATTTAGCCTGGAATTTCATTTTCTGTGTAGTGGGGGACCATTCCGGTTGGGAAGGGGAGCTGGGAGGAGTATTAGGCTGCAGTGTATGGATCCCAGTTAGCCCGGGTTTTCATTTCTGATACAATTGGGGCCACCCAGTTGGGAGGAAATTGAAGGTTTTACTGGGCTGCAGTTGAACTGGGTGATGGATCCCAGTTAGCTGGGATTTTCATTTCATATAGTCTGTGGCTGCTATGGTGGAGAGGGAGCTGGAAGGATGTATTGGGCTGCAGTGTGGAATGGGGCTGGATCCCAGTTAGCTGGGATTTTCATTTCTGATGTAGTCATCAGCCACTCTGGTTGGGGAGAATTGAGACAGGAGGGTGTAATGGTCTGCAGAGGGATAGGTCCCAATTAGCTGGGAACTTTATTTTCAGTACAGTCAGGTGCCTCTCCTGTTGGGTAGCTTTGATGGTGTAATGGCCTACAATGAGATGGAGGATGGGTCCCAGTTTACTAGGTGTAATGGAATGGGGGATGGTGAGCATGAAATGGAATGAAGCAAGGGTCCCAGTTAGCGAAATGTTCATTTCTGATATAATTGGGGGCCGCTGTGGTTTGGGATGAGGGAGCTGGGAGTGTGTAGATGGCTGCACTGGGACAGGGATACCAATGAGCTGGGATTTTCAGTTTCTATAGAATCCAGGGCTTCTCCAGTTTGGGAGGGTGAGTTGGGGGTTAATGGGCCAAAGTGGGATGGGGTGGGTTCCACTTAGTTGAGGAATTTCCTCTTTGAAATAGATTGGAGTCAGTCTGGTTGGGAAGGCAGATCCGGGAGGCTGTTTTGGGCTGCAGTGTAATGGGGGCAGGGTGGATCCCAGTTAACTGGGATTTTCATTTTGATATACTGTACTTTGGGGACTGCTATGTTGTAAGATGGGAGGTGGGAGGTTGTAGTGGGCTGAAATGGGAAGGGGGATTGGTCCCAGTTAGAAGGAATTTCATTTCTTTTTTTTTTATATTCTTTAACCCACCCACACCGGAGTCCACTTCCTCCTTGGCCTCCTAGCACCCCACCAACCCCAGTGATCCTCTTCAGGAGCTCCTCCATCCACAGATTGCAGCTGACCCCCAAGTTCATCCAGGCATATCCCATTGCCGCCCGGATCCCTCTCCTTCGAGGAGAAAGGCAACGGGGAGAGGGAAATCCAGTACACTACTGATTTAATGGCCTCGAGCCGCTGTGGAGGAGGAGATTCCTGGAGGTCCCGATGGCATGGAGGGGGAAGCCATCATCTGGTGTGCCCCGAGCTGTTTTCCAGTTTTCTTGAGTCCCTCCTGCACCGCTGTTTGTAGTGCCCTGGTCTCACCGGGGACTGCTAAGGCGGGCTATCCTAACCCACCCAGAAGAGAGAGCAGTTCTCCGGATGCTCAATCCTCTCCTTCCCTGTCAGCCCCAGGTGTCCCGAGTCCATTTCCGAACCCGGCTCACTGGCGTGGTTCGAGGTGTGACATCCAGTGCCTCAACCTCTGCGCCACCGGCTGGCTGAATTTCTATTTCTGATAAAATCAAAGGCTGGTCCAGTTGGGGAGAGGAGGGGAGCTGGGAGGTTTAATGGACTGCAGAGGGACACAGGATGGGTCCCAGTTAGATGGGATTTTATTTTGATATAATCATTATCCAGTCCAATTTCAGATTGGTAAACTGCGACAGTGTAATTGGCCACAGTGGGATGGCGGTCTGGGTCCCAGTTATCTGTGATTTTCATTTTGGATATAGATGGAGGATTACTATGTTTGGGCATGGGCTGTAAGGGTGTAGTATGCTGCAGTGGGTGGGAGATGGGTCAGAGTTTGCTGGGATTTTCATTTTCTTCATAGTTGGTTGCAACTACAGTTGGGAGGGAGAGCAGCAAGGGTGTAATGGGCTGCAGGTGTCAGTGTGATGGGTCCCAGGTAGCAGGGAGTTTTATTTCTGATATAGTCAGGAGCTGCTCTGGTTGGAAAGGGGTACCGGTACATATAATGAGATGCAGTTGGATGGGAGATGGGTCCCTCTTATCTGGGGTTTTATTTTCTGTATAGTCAGGGCCACTCCCATTACAGAGGGAAGCTGGAAGGGTGTAATGGGCTGAAGTGGGATGAGGGATGGGTCCCAGTTGGCTGGAATTTTACATTTTGATATATCTAGGTGTCTCTCCAATTTGTGACGAGAGCAGTGAGAGTGTAGTGGGTAGCAGTGGGATAGTGGGATGGATCCCAGTTAGCTGGGATTTTCATTTTGATATTGTTGGGGCTGATCTCTTTGGGATGGGGAGCAGGAGGACATAATGGGCTGCAGTGGGATGAAGGGTTTGGTCCCAGTTGGCTGGAATTTCATTTTGATATTGTTGGGGGTGATCTCTTTGGGATAGGGAGCAGGAGGACATAATGGGCTGGAGTGGGATGAAGGGTTTGGTCCCAGTTAGCTGGGAATTTCATTTCTGATATAGCTGGGCACCTCTCTGATTGTAGAGGGGGAGCTGGCAGAGTGTAACTCCTTGCACTGGATGGAGAGATGGCTCCCAGTTAGCTGGAATTTTTATTTTTCCTATGTAGTTGTAGGTCACTCAGGTTGGAGATGGTGTAGCTGGAAGGGTGTAATGGGCTGCAGGTGGGTGGGGCAATGGGCCCCAGTAAGCTGGAAGATTCATTTTCTAGATAACCAGGCACAACTCTGGTTGGGGATATGGAAGCTGGGAGGGTGTCATGTGAGTAGTGGGTCAGGGGATGGGTTCCAGTTAGCTGGGATTTTCATATCTGAAATAATCAGGAGCCATTCTGGTTGGGGAGCTTTGAGGGTGTAATGGACACCAGTGGGATGGGTCCCAGCTAGCTGGGTGTAATGGGACAGGGGATGGGTAGGGTGAAATGGGATGGGGATGGGTCCCAGTTAGTTGATATTTTCATTTTCTATAGAGGCTGGGGAAGTTCCAATTTGGGAGGAAGGCTGGGAGAATTAATGGGCCATAGAGGGATGGGGTATGGGTCTCATTCAGCCTGGCTTTCATTTTCTATATCGCTGGGGACAACTCCACTTGGGAAAGGGAGCAGGGAAGGTATATTGGGCTATTGAGGACTGGGAGTATGGATCCCAGTTAGATGGAATTTTGTTTCTGATATAGTCGGGGCCACTCAGATTGAGGACTGGGAGCTAGGAAGGTGTACTGGGCTGCAGTGGAACAGGGGACAGACCCCAGGTAGCTAGGATTTTTATTTCTAATATAGTTGGGGACAACTCTGGTTGGGGAAGGGGCTGGCAGGCATAAAGGGCTGCATTGGGACTGGAGATGGGTCTCAGTTAACTGGGATTTTTATTTTCAGTATAATCTGGTGCCACTCAGGATGTTGCAGGGGAGCTGGGAAGGTATAACTGGCCACAGTGGGACAGAGGTCTATGTCCCATTTGACTGGGGTTTTAATTGTGATATAATGAGGGGTACTCAGTTGGAGAGTAGGAGCTGGGACAGTGTAGTAGGCTACAGTGGGATGGGGGAATGAGTCCTAGTCAGCTCTAATTTTCTTTTTGATATAGAATGGGGATGCTTCAGTTGGTGAGGGAGCTTAATGATGTAATTGGTGTAGATGGACAGGAGATGGGTCACAGTTAGCTGGAACTTTTATTTTCTGTATAGCCAGTTGCCATTCCACATGGGAGTGGGGAGCAGAGAGGAGTAATGAGCTACAGTAGAACAGTGGAATGAGTCCCAGTTAGCTAGAATTTGTTTTGATTTAGTCAGGGACAATTCCAGTTTGAAAGGCAGCGACTGGGAAGGCGTAATAGGATGCAGTTGGATGGAAGATGGGTCCCAGTTAGCCTGAGTTTTCATTTTCTATATAGCTGGGAGCCACTCCTGTTGGGAAGGGGAAGCTGGAAGGGCGTAATGAGCAGTGGGTCCCAGTTCGCTTGAGTTACATTCTGATATACAGTAGTAAGTGGTTTCTCCAGTTGGAAGAAGGAGCTGGGAGGTGTCATTTGCAGCAGTGAGATGGTGGGATGGATCCCAGTTAGCTGTGATTTCATTTTCGATATTGTCGGGGCTGCTCTGGTTGGGGAGGAGGAGCCATGAGGTGTAATGCACTCAAGTGGGATGGGAGGATTGGTCCCAGTAAACTGGGATTTTTATTTTCTGATATATCTGGGTGCTGCTCCAGTTGGGGAGGAGTTGGGAAGGTGTGGCTGGCTGTAGTGGGATGGAGGAATGGGTCATAGTTAGTTGGAACTTTTACTTTATATTGTCATTGGTCACTCAGGTTAGAAAGGGGTGGCAGGAAGGGTGTAGTGGGCCACATTTGGTATGGTGATGGGTCCAAGTTGGCTGGAAGATTAATTTTAATACAGTCAGTGGCCATTCCAGTTGGTTAGGGGAAGCTGGGAGGATATGTGCACTGCAGTGGGTCAGGGATGAGTGCCAGTTAGCTAGGATTGTAATTTGTTGTATAATCAGGGTATGTTCTGGTTTGGGAGTGTTGAGTGTGTAATGAGTAGCAGTGGATGGGGGATGTGTCCCAGTTAGCTGGGTGTAATGGGTAAGAGTTATATGGGATTTGTGGGTGGGTCCCAGTTAGCAGGATTTTCATTTTCTATATAGTCTGGGCTGCTCCAGTTGGGAAGGGTGGGAGCAAGGAGTCTGTTATGGGCTGCAGTAGGATGAGGCATGAGTCAGGAGCCACTCCAGTTGTTGAGGTTGAGGTGGGTGGGTGCTTAAAAGTCAATAGACAAAAGGACACACGAAACTATTTTATTCAAAGAAGTACTGTAACATTTACAGCACTAACAGTTTCATCTGCATAGTCTATACCATTCAATACAGACCAGCAGCACGGTACAAGGCTCTATGTATATACATACCATCTGTTGATAAATCTGTAAAATCAAAGAAAAGCTAGAAAACATACGAACATATGATGATGCCAGCAGATACAGGCCTTCGATCTATCAAGTCTGCTCGAGGCGCAGCTCTCAGTGTTATCTACTGATACTGCCCCAGGACCCCCTCTTCACCTTCTTCACTGATAGAACCAACTGAGGTTACCCCATGTCCCTTCTCCATCCTGATCCTGCCCCAACCCTATCCCATCCCTCTTAAATCCCCAACTGATGTATGTGAAACCAGCTACTCAGGCAAAGCATTCCATGCCATCACCACCCTTTCTGTGAGAAAGTGCCTCCTCAACTCTCTTCTAAACCTCCCTCCAATTTCAGACTATGCCCTCTGTGATCCCATCTTTTCTATGTTTAAACAGGCGCTCATGATTAACGCTACTTATACCCTTCAAGTATTTGAAGGTCTCAATTATATCGTCCATATCACCCTCGTCACCTCCTCGAAGAATTTGATCAGGTTCATCTGACATGATTGTCCCCAGTGATTCCATGCTGCCGAATGTCCTGCAGCCCCCTCTTCCAAATAGCTAACCACCCTTTGTTTCAGTATTGCTTCCATTACTTTACCAACCACCGATGTGAGGCTGACCGGTGATAATTGTCCGCCTCCTCCCTACTGCCACTTTTATGAAGCAGCACGTCTGTCTCTTTCAGTCCTCCAGTACCCACCCTGTATCCAGGAATAAGTTAAATAACCCGCCAGTGGATCCAACAGTATCCCCTTAATTCCCGGAGCACCCTAGGTTGTAGGCCATCTGGGCCCATGGGCTTGTCCACCCTCAACTACCTAATTCCTCCCTAACCTCTTCCACACTGATTGGGCTAGGATCCATCTCCCTCTCCCTTTCTCTTCTCACTTACCGCTGGTCCCTTTCTTCCTCTCTGTCGTGAGAAACTGAGCTGAAGTAACCATTCAGCACTTCAGCTTTCAAAATCCCTTCCACCCGCAATCCCCTTCCTCCTTAATCCTTACTATCCCCTGCCTTACATTTCTCCTTTCCCTATGTACCAAAGAATGTCTTGTCTCCCATTTGGCCTGCCTAACAATTCTCTCCTCTGTTTCTGCTTTATTCTTCTTAACCTCCTCCTGCTAGCCTCAGCTTCTCTTTGTAAGTTTCCCTATCCTCTTTCCCTGCATCCTCTTATATTCCTTAAATGCCTTTCTTCTCCTCCATTGTCCCCTCACTTCCCTATTGAACCACAGTTGCCTCCTCCTTCTTTTGCTCTTCCTCACCCTCCTTACATCCCTCTGTCAATTAGAGACCCCCCGTTGATCTTTTCCATAGATCCTCTGCCTCTCCCTCTATCCCTCCCACCCCTTACTTCCTCCCAGAATATCTGCATCATCCTGGAAAAATCTGCCTGCCTGAAATCTTGGACTTTCGTGGTGGTTTGACAAGCCCTCATATCCTGCTCTGACCTTAAAGCCCACTGTGCTGTGGTCCCTATCTCAGGCTAGCCCCCACCCCACTTCCTCCATGCTGTCTCCATTGGTTATGAACAGGTCAAGTATGTTTCCCTCCTTGTGGGCTTCTGACCAGCTGCTGAAGTAAGGTGCCCTGGAATGTACCTAGGATCTCTCCACTCCTTGCAGACCTTGCCAATGGGATATCCCAGTCTATATCTGGGAAATTTAGGTGTCCCACCAGCAGAATCTCCCCATTCAGAGCCATTCTTTGAACCTCCTGCAGCATCTGCATGTCTGTTTCCTCACTCTGCATATGGGGTCTGATATACCACCTAGTCGTAATGCTGTCCCAGCCTTCCTCTCCAGCATGACTCATATGCCTTTCACTTCTTCCTGCTCCTCCATCCCTTCTGTTACCTTAATTCCCTCCTGATGTTTAACACTACCTCCCCTTTCCTACCAATCCTATTCTTCCTGAATAACCTGTACCCAGGACCCCCACTTCCAGTCTTGGTGCTCGGACCACCAGGTCTCCGTTAGCTACACTATCTAATCTCCCCCTTCCATTGGTGCTTCTAAATCTACCATCTTATTCCCTGGCTTCTGGCATTTGTAGAAAGTCCCTTCCACTAATTGCCCTCCTCATCCCCTCTACCTGTAGACATGTTTTGCTTATCATTTCTTCACTTTCTTGGGGGAGGGCTGAATGTCCCCTGACACTCCAGTCTCTTGGTGTGTCATTTTCCTTCCCTCCCCAACTTAGTTTGCTCTATGAATTCCTTCAATCTGATTCTCAGTACCGCCTTTCCCTCCCTGTTTAGGCACAGTCTGTTCTGGGCATATAGGCTTTCATCATCCCATGTTGTCCCCTACTATCCCATACCCTCAGCCTGCACCATCCTCTAGCCATTGGTTGACCCGCAAGCTCTCTCAACCCCTCTCCTTCTTCTAAGTACTCCTTGCTGCATTGTACGATTTTTCTCTCACCACATCTGCAGCTCTGCTCCTTTCCCTGCTGCATTCCATGACCCTGATGTTTTCCTGCAGCACATCATGACTTCTCTGTATTCTTACCACCTATTGTTACTATATGGACTTATCTTAATGCCAGGATCTGATAACTGCTGTATGTATTGATTTGTAGGCCTCCACTGTTTTATCCTGTGTATGTGACCTTCTTTTATATACTCAATGCCAGGATCTGTTAATGTCTGTATTTATCAATTTCTACAGATTCCACTGTTATATTCTACCTATGCAATGCTAATGCTTGATGTATAATGCATGCTTGATGTATGCTACTTTTATGTATTGATGTTACTGTATATGTACTTACTATATATGTGTCATCCTTTATGTAATCAGGATCTCCTTGTGAATGATCTAGTTCAATGGACCTTTCCTGCAAAAACTTAAATTGAACTCTATCCTTCAGGGAGCACATATTGAGCTTCCTTAACCTTTCTTCATCCTGATTAGCATCTTAGTCATCCTTTTCTGTAACCCCTCCAACAGTCTGATGTCCTTTTATGGCTGTGGGTGGATCCTACAGTCATTTTGCCTTTGTAGCTTAAAATCAGCTGATCATGGCACCTTCCATTGAACTTTTGAATGTATCCTTCCAAAAGTCCAACAGAGCTTGTAACACTCTGCCATGATCAGCCACTATGGAGTAACAGCTGCACTATTTGGGCTCTTACTTCCACATTTCGGGACAAGAATGCGTGATGCCCACCTCATGCGAATGTGCAGTTCTGCTGGTGCTGCCATCTTGCAAAAGCCATACTGCCATTCACTGCAACTGTGTGTGCATGAATGCCATGCATGTGCAGTTGCATCACCATCTTGGAGATGGCACTCCAGCGGCACTAGCTCTTTGGAGCTTTTGCAAGCTTTCCACAGCCATGTTGGCTCTGGCTAGACTTGTTTAGAAGTGGCGCCAGAACCGTGACACAGTACTCCATCTGAGGCCTCACCAGTACCCTGTACAGCAGCAGAATCACCTCCTCACTCCCTTGAGGTGCTTCTCCTTGCTATGCACCCCAGCATCCTATTGGCCTTTGCCACTGCCTTCCTACATAATGCAGAGTGATTTATATGGCCTGTGACCAGCACACCCAGATCTTTTCATTGACAGATATCAATAACTGCACACCCCACAGCTGTAACTGTGTCCAGGATTCTTGTTTCCAAAGTGCATAATCCTGCACTACTCTGCATTGAAGCCCAATTGCCAGGTGCAGGACCATCTCTCCAGAGCTTCTAGACCTTTCTGCAGTCTGCCCCACTCTTTCTGCAGTACTCCCCCACTGCACTGCATGTACTGCAGGAAGCAGTCCCCATAAGGTCAGTGGTGCTTGCCATCAAGAGAGTAAATCAAGAAGTGCAGTTAATCACCCAGTGTAACAAACATTCAACAATGAGTTAATACCCACCATCTCACTAGTGCACCACAAGGAGCTTTATACTGAGTGGCCAGTGAACTATTATTTAACTACCAGTGTACTGTACCTTCTTTTCTTTTCTTAATTACTCTGATTTCATTCATTGTTGTTAACTCTAATTATTCAGTTGTTACATAGGTGTATAAATATTCACTTTCTGTTATGACACCACCCTGTGCTGATGTCAAGCTAGCAGGGAAGTTCCTGTCTTATGGCACTGCTTTACAATTAGGGTCATCTGGCCCCACCTGTTTCTCCCAGTATAAGCATTCCATGTTGTTAAAGCTAGGAGATCTGCATTAGCCATCTTTAAATTTTGGTTGGTCAAGTGAGGTGGCTTTGTGGTTGTTCTCGAAAACTGGTTTCAGAACACGCTTGTCCCAGGCCAGTCGTCAGGCTAACAATCTTCCTACACCAGTTTTGTGCATTCATTCAAATGACCATGTGCCTTGATTGGTCATTGGCCAACAAAATGATTAACAATTTTATTCATGACTGCTTAGCCCTATAAAGTAAATGCTAATGTGGCTGCCACTCATTAGGCAACTGAGTAATGCAGTTCATCTTTTAATGTACTGTATTTTTGCAATATTTTACATCCCAACACTTCTTCCAAAAGTCTTCTTAAATCATGATTCCTTTTGATAATCCTATCTTTAGGCCTCTAAATAAAGACTGATTGTCTCACTATTTCTTATTAAAATTTGAGGCAGATTTAGGATAACAACACTACTAAGGACAATACATTTAATGAGAATTAACTTAGTAAAGTATAACATAAATAAATACTGGCAACAGTATAATGTTGAGATAACATGCCATATACTGTAATTCCTTCATTATAGATCAACCATTATTTCAAAATAGATCACAAGAGGCAAGCCAACATAGAAATTTCCTCACCCAGTTCACAAAGTCTTGGCATATTTGAAGGTTTCATGGTTGACACCCCTTTTTTCAGTCTCTTCATCAAACATCTTAGCTCTACCTGCACTATCGTGCATACAGTCTCAAAACTAGTCATCTATCTGCAGATGATACAACCATTTATACCAAATCCAAATCCATCGTAGATCTCAATTCCACATTATATACTGTTTTCATCACCACTCAGACCTGGATAACCAACATCTGCCTCCTACTAAATAATTCCAAAGCAAAGGTTATTCTTTTCAGTTGGAATCCATCCCCACTCCCACTCACTTCACATCCAGTGTGACTTGCCCACTGCTGGAACTTGAAAATCACTTACAATATCTTGGTATTTGTATTTGGCTCAGTTCAAAGGTTTGCAAAGCATACATCCAGGTCAGTCAGGAGTATACATTAAATGCTTCTCTGCTTTATTGTAATGAACATTGTTTAAACACAGCCACAAGAACATTGCTATTATATCAGTCTTTGCTGCCATTGCTGGAGTGCACAAGCAAAGACTGATCATATATCTGCTAATGACACTCTTCTCTATGAAAATAATGGTGGCATTTAACATCATGTGCAGGTCCTCTCTCTTGAATGAGATAAGATAGCAAACTATTGTGTTCATTAAAATAGTCTTGGTCTCCTCCCACCTGATATGAGGGCAGAACATAAATGGTTTATAATATGAAATTATATGCAAGGATCATATGCAACCTATCTAAACTATCTAGACTAAGTCCTCTTTAAAACTAAATGTTCTCAGTCCAGAAACTTCTTGCATCTACCAAGGATACACAAAACCAATAGGGAAAAGATTGTTGTTATATTAATATCAGTTACCCAGAACTCCTTGCCTGAGATTGCTAAGAATATCAGTCGCTCACCCTTCTTTAGAAAAGCTCTGTTCCCTCAGTGACACTGCCCTTGTATCCGCTTAACCTTCATTCATCCATTCTTATCATGCTACTCTTATTGGTAAACCAGCACACATCTGCTATAGCTAGCCTATACTATATTGCTTCCTGTTTAACTGTGTTAATGTAAGTATGAATACACAATAGGTACTGTAGTAAATTAAAATGTTCCTACAACTTTCAGTTTGCCAGTTACAGTATGCTACTAGAGTGATACTCCTGGACCAGGATCCACTTATAAAATAGTTGACAAACCTACAGTAAGTGAGGCTCATCTACTGTGCAAAATGAAAATACATAAATAAATAATTTCTGCAGTCTTCCTGTCAGCGCATCTGCACATGGTATAACGTTCCTGAAAGCTGGTATTTTGTCTGCTATGGAATAAAGAAGTGCTGTGGCCTGTTGAATGAAAGGGATTTGCTATAGTGGCCTCAGTCTGTAAATACTGATGTCCAAGATCCCAATAAGTATTTATGTAAATCATTTGTTTACTTTCCATTTGTTTTATTCATATTTTAATTAGCCCTTTATTTTCCACAGTTCAGATTTTGTGTAGAAAGTCTCAAATATTGAAAGGCTGACTGTACACATCACCCTGTGTTTTATCTTTTACAGGCCTAGTGAATTTGTCATTCATTACAGTTGCTACATCTTAATTAAAACAGGTGTATTTTCTTTTAATGAATATCAAGCAAAGTATAATAAAATTACTTTATTATACAAATGAGTTCTCATTCACAGAAATTGCATGTGTTATGGTTGACCCTTGTGAGATTGGTTTGCTTCATTCGAATTTTAAACCATTGTTGTCTACACATGAAGAAAACTGCCTTTAATTAAACAAACTGAAAGGTGACTGAAATCCTTACAGCAACTTAAAATGACGATATTAAGTTTTCTGCAGTTGTTGACACCAGACATAATTTAAGCATCATGAAAGGAAGAGCATCTCTTCTGCATTATGTTTTGTTGCCATGACAACTTGAATGTCATGGGAAGAAATCTGTGCTGAACAGAAAGTGGTTTCATAGAGATGTGATGATCATTAAATAGCATGGTAAGTGGGCTACAGTATTCCTATTGTCAGTAATCACAATCCCCACTGAAAAATGATCACATTGTGACAGAATAAAAAACACTATATAATATGTAAGCAGAAGGAAGATGGAAATAAATAAAACCTTCATGTGCATTACGCTGGCTGATACAGATTGAAACAGACTATTAATTGTTGCTCACAGAACATAGATGAAGAAGACTAGCAAAGAAACTGCAATAGTATCACCAGCAGCATGAGGGCACTCTGAGATCACAGATCTAAATACAATTAAGTGCTAGCCATTGACATTTTGTATGCTTGTGTTGTTATTAACACAGAGAAAAAAGTAGTAGGAACCATATCACCATAGCATAATGGCTGCCATGGAAACTGTTAAGAAATATAGTTTTCTGTGTGAATGAAAGCTGGTATTCATTAAAGAAAACTTTAGAAATGAAGAGTGAATGCTCAAGGATGGTACATTGTGCATAGTGAATACACCAGTTTTAATCATTGTAGGAAAGGGCTTTTTATATTTATAGAATTGTTTGAATGTTTTTGATTTTGCCTTTTATAGGAAAATCAGTTGCATGCAGGAATAGTTTAATAGTGCTGTCCTTTGTAAATGTGTGGTGAATATAAAGGTGAGGGTATAATGTTTTAGAGGAGTATTGTTACATGTTTATTTAAAGCAGCAGTCTATGTTAGCATAATCCCTGCTGCCACACTTACTTTATATATACAAAAAAAAAAACATCCAGGTACCTTCAGAAGACATTTAAATTGCTGCTAAACCTCAATATATTTTTAAACTATCCATTTACAGAGAAATAGAGTGAGCTCCCATCACCATATTTCTCCATGTCTTCCCTTCCTCCTAGTGCATGACCTAATGGTGCTAATGTTTTATAAGAGATACACTTTAAGGGAGTGAATTGTGGGTCAGGAGCAGCTGTGGTTTAGCTTTGAGTGGGAGCCCATAAATTCTGTTTGGTTTTAACAAGTTAGCTCAACAACATCAGCTTCAAATGAGAAAGCAGCACTGTGTAAAGCTGACTACAAATAGGAGAAAAACATTGTAGTTAGCAATAAATATTTACTGCTGACACTGGCCCTTGGCACAGTGGCAGAGCTGCTGTTTGCGATGTCACCTACCCGGACTTATGCTCCATAGCTAGATGATCAGAGTAGAGGTGGGGGAGAAGGCTTGAGCATCCTGAGGATGCTGTGCCTCCCACAGGAGGGCTGAAGTCAGGTTCTTTGCAGTACTGGCACCTGGGTGACAGTGTAGGAGGAGCTGGAGGGAGGGTGAATGATAGATGGTTCCTTATAGTGACATGCATGCTGCATGCTAATGTATTCATTGGAGCTTTGGAGTGCAGGCATTCACAGAGAGACAAAGGGTTGAAATTCCCTGGCCTGTGGCATGAAACCCAGTGCATTTAGGCCCTGTGAAGCTCATAGAACCCATCACTACTCTTATATGAGAGCAGAGGAGAAGTCCCAATATGGGTTGCCTGCGGTGGCCGAGGGAGTTGGAAAGTGAGGGCAGCAGTTGGGCCAGATAGAGTTCAGTGGTTAAGTGGGGCAGATGGAGAGGAGGGTCATGATGGAAAAAGTATATATTAAAAATGGAATGTTTATTATTGTAGCTTCTTGTAGCAGGTGGTGTTGGCATGTATCTCCTGTGATTACTTTTTGTGGTGTTGTGACAGCTTATGCAAAATCAGCTATGACTGTCATGGCCTAGTGGAAGCAACAGTTATAACTACAATTCATTGCTGATATCGAGGAATATAAATCCCAAAGCCTCTGCTTTATGTCCATGCCAGTTACTATATTTGACTGGCCACCAATAGATTTTAAAATAACACCCCTCCAAAAACATCAGAAATATGGAGGTATATTAAAAGACAATGGTTGATATTGTCAAAAGTTATAAAATGGGCAAAATAACAGTCTACATATCCTGGTACTTTCGAGTCATTAAATGGGCAAAATTCTAGTTATGTCAGCTGTTATTTTCAAAGAACATAAAATCGACACAACTCCAAGTTACATGGGTAGAATTTCTTAAAGTCATATAATGGATGCAACTTCTAGTGTGGCAGTTTCAAACATCATAAAATGGATACAACTTCTACAGTATTTATATTAATATCAGAGACTGCCCTGATACAGCTAGACCATGTTCTGTTTTGTTGGAGCTTGTTATTTTATGGTACTGTACTTTTCATCCAGTTTTGAATAAAAATGTTCTGGACATGGATGTAAATGAAAGACCAGGATACATTTTGTCTCTAAATTGTGTTCAGGTATATTTATACCTGACCACTGCACACTGGACCTAACTAAGATCTCTTTTTTTAATTGGATACAATCATGTCCTAGCTTTGAAAAGTGGGCATATAGTACTACAGAGGCAATAGGCACATGTCCAAAGTTGTACAATGAGAAATGTTATCTAGTCATAGGTTTTGACCCCCCAATAAAATGTGGGCATTATATTGCTGTCAACAATGTTTTTACTTTCCATGAATGATGATTTTTTTTTATTGTGTGTGTGTGTGTGTGTATATATATATATATATATATATATATATATATATATATATATATATATTTGCAAAAAACTTTGTTAATGCATCAGTTAGGGTTGAGGCAACAAATGTAGGAAATGAGGCATTAGGGTTGACACCCTAACACCCCACTTACCACCCCACCCCCACCCCCACCTTCCACAGACGGTCAGGTGACAGGTGTGCCTTGGGGTCATTACAGCCATAACTCTCACCCCTTCCATGTGTAAAAGCTGACATGGTACAGTAACACAGAAACATAGACTTTGACAGCAGATAAGGACTGCTTGGCCCACCTACTGTGCCCATTTCTACCTATTGGATAAGCTGCAGATCCTAGTTAACCAGCAGCCTATCTCCTCCTATCCCTCACTATAATTGTCTTATGTCTGTCCCATGCATTGTTGAACTCCCTCACTGTTTTTGTCCCCACTACCTCCTCTCAAAGGCTGTTCCATGTGTCCATTTCCCTCTATGTGAAAAATGCTTCCTCATGTTGCCCTGAGCTGTCCCTCCTCTATCTCTTCAATTTGTGCCCTCGTTCTTGCACATATCTTTGTTTGAAAGATGCTACCCTCTTTGGTTTTGTTGATTCCTTGAGATACTTGAAAGTTTCTATTATGCCCCTCCTTTTCTCAAGGGTATACATATTAAGCTCTTTTAGTCTCTCTTTGATGGGTTCTGGTGCAGACACTGCACCATTTTAATTGTTCTCTTCTGGACTGCCTACATCCTGTCTATATCTTTGAGGAGATGGGGTCTCCAGACCTGCATGCAATACTCCAGATGGGGTCTCACCAACTGTCTGTACAGAGGGATAACAACTTCTTGTTTTCTCCTGGTGATGCCTCTCCCTATGCATCCCAGTATCCTCCCAGCCCTCCTTATTGCCTTCTCACATTGCTTGCCTACCTTAAGTTCATCTAATATGACTACCCCCAGGTCCCTTTCCATGTTTGCTTTTGTTAGTACCTTCCACATTGTGTACTCTTCCCTGGGGGTTTGTTTCCGGGGCATTACTTTGTTCTTCTTTGCATTGAATCTAAACTGCCATACTTTTAACCATTCCTCCAACATTGCCAAGTCCCTTCTCATCCTTTCCAGTATGGGGGAATGGTGGTGATATTTAGGCCAGATAACCCAAGGCACACCCTGT
This sequence comes from Neoceratodus forsteri, assembly GCA_016271365.2. NCBI lineage: Eukaryota > Metazoa > Chordata > Ceratodontiformes > Ceratodontidae > Neoceratodus > Neoceratodus forsteri. Next base: position 853,605,427 of record CM057459.1, on the reverse strand, counting down.
CACCTGTTGGTCTGTGGAGGGTGGGGTGTACTAAGCTGCATTTAGTGAAAAATCCATATCTCAAACAGTTTTGAGATATAGGCACTGAAAGACACTGCATTCACCAGTGTTATCCTATGGGAAATTTCTCAACTTTGGAATACCATAACTATGGAACCAATGGAATTTTGACAGCAAACCTGCATAAGTCACATCTTTGGGACACCCTCCTTCTATCCTGCAAATTTCAAGCTATAATTCCTAACCGTTTATTTGCAGTGACGTGGCAAAAGAAACATTAACCTTTAAAGATCCCTGTTCATGAGCTGTCAAAATCCTTGTTCGTGAGCTGAATCCCTGTTTGTAGGTGTCAAGAATCCCTGTTCATGAAGCAGTCCCTATTCATGAGGTAGGGCCATCTTGTCATCCCTCATGAACAAGGATTTTGACAGCTCACAAATGGATTGGCCTCACGAACAGGATTTTGACACCTCATATTTAACAAGGATTTTGACAGCTCATGAACAGGGATTTTAGGGCCATCTGGTCATCCCCTCAAGAACAGAGATTTGACAGCTCATGAACAAGGATTTTTCATGAACAAGGATTTTGACAGCTCATGAACAGGGATTCCTTTTAGAATCCCTGTTTATGAGTTATCAAAATCCTTTTCATGAGCCAATCCATGTTAGCTAGATAGGCCATCTGGTCATCACCATACAAACAAGGATTTTGATACCTCATGAACAGGATCGGAAATGAGTCGTGAACAGGATTTTCAAATAAAACAATGGTTGTTTTTGACTAAACTAAATAGAACCAAAGCCATGGGTTTGTAGAAGGTGTCACCCTGTGCAAAACCCATACTTCAATCTCCACAAAAGACATCCATGGGCCAATTCATAACGTTTTGTTTTTGAAAAATTGAAAACAAGATGCCTCCAAGAACATGGATTTTTTCCACATGAACAGGGATTTAATAAATCCTTGTTTGTGAGCTGTCAGAATCCTTGTTCATGAACCCAAATCTTTGTTCAAACTGTGCAGCTATCCAGAAGCCTGAACTGAGCATGCTCAGAACCTGAAATTTCAAAATTAAATAACTTTGGATTGGATTAATATTGTTTCACCAAACTAATGCTTGCTTGTTCTTTAGGGCAAGCTATTTCTACTCTGAAAATCTCAGGGCAAAATTCCAAATGATGTGCCCACAACGTGATGAGGAACATCAGCCAAAACTGGCAAAAAAAGACTTTTACACTTATTTCACTATGTGCTGTGCAAAATCTGCATATCCGATCAAAATAAAACTTGGTATGTCAAGAGAGCTACCTCGGCCCATGCATACAAAATGTCATGCAAATGTGTTGAATGGTTGCAAAGTTATTAAAGTGCAAAATCTGGGTTTAACATTAAACTGCTTACTCAACCCTAATTACAGTGGTGCTACTGCACCACTTTAATATATATATATATATATATATATATATATATATATATATATATATATATTTTATGTTGTTTTTTTGCAATATATATATTATACTGATGCAATAGCACCAGTATAGTTAGGGTTGGGTGTATGTTAAACTTGATATTTTGAACATTAATAACTCTGGAACCGCTCAATGGATTTGAACTGAAATTGGGCATGCATAATCTCTAGGGTAAGTTTCTGGCATGCCAGTGTTTTTGTGGCTGGATTTTGTGGTTTTTGTGATATGGACTGTCAAAAAAGTTACATTTCTTGGGTTTTTACATTTATTTTCCACCTTTATCACAGAAACAGATTTAGGTTGGGTTCAAATAATTTCAGGTTAGACTGTGCTTGGTGACAGATGTGTCTTTTGAAGGTTTGGTGAAAAAATTTTAATCTGTTCAAAAGTTATCAGTTTTAAATTGCCCATTATTTCATATGGGAAAAGTTAAATGTTTAGCATGAAAATGGTCATTTTGACAACGAATGCTTGCAAAAAATGAAACTAAGTTGTTTAAGTTTTGAACGTTAATAACTCTGGAACAGTCCAATTGATTTGCACGAAATTTGGCATGCATAATCTTTAGGGTATGTATCTTGACATGTCAGATTTTGTGTGGATGGGTTTTGTGGTTTTGAAATATGGACTGTCATAAAATGTAAAATTAATGGCCATTTTGAAAATGAATCATTGCTTATGAAAATTAAACCAAGTTGCTTAAATTTTGATTGTTAATAATTCTGTTACTGTTCAATGGATTTGCACTGAAATTTGGCATGCATAATCTCTAGTGGTACTTCTCTTGTTCAGCATGAAAATGGCCATTATTGAAAATGAATCATTGCTCACTAAAATGAAACAAATCTGTTTTGCAAACATTACTGGTGTTTTCCAAGTTAGGGTTGAGTGTAAACTTCTATGTTAAACCTGACATTTTGAACCTTAATAACTCAGGAACCATTCAATAGATTTGCATGATATTTGGCACATATAATTTTTAGGTGAAGGTCTCTTGATCTGCTAAACATCGCATGAACTAGTTATGTGGTTTCAGAGATACAGAGTGTGAAAAATCCCATCATTACCAATTTTGTTATATTTCTTTATCCACCTGTATCCTCGAAACGACTTTATGTTGGGTTCTGAAATTTTCAGGTTAGTCTGTGCTTGGGTCACAGATGTGCATTTTGAAGGTTTGGTGAAGTAATATCTGTTCAAAAGTTTTTTAAAGTTTTACATTTCCATTATTTCGATGGGAAAAGTTGTGTTCAACATGAAAATGGCCATTTTAGAAAATTAATCATTGCTTGTAAAATGAAACTAAGCTATTTTCACAAACACTGTGGTATTTTCACAAATGTTCTTTTGTGAACGTTTTATAAATTTGCAAAAGTAATGATATACTTTAATAGTACATTTGTGAAAGCATCTCAAATTTAGGAAAGTACCAATTAAAAACTTCAGTTTCTTTGCCACTTCATAGCACATAAACGGTTAGGGTTTGAGGCTGAAATTTGCAGGGTGGCAAGGTCTTGTCCCACAGATGTGCTTCCTGCTGGTTTGCAGGAAAACATTTGCAATGGTTCAATAGTTACAGTACTTGAAGAAGAGAAATTGCCCATAGGATAACACTGAGGCACCTGTATTTCAAAAAATGATTTAAGATATGGATTTTTCACTCAACTTGTGTGGAGATTTTGAAGTCATGATTACAGCAACAGTGGGATTTTTTCATAGTTACTGCAGTTACTGAGATATTGCCAAATAAGTGTTAAGAGGGTTCCTTTTCAGCACTATGGGGCTTCTATAAGGCTCAGTACTTATGTGTAAGTTGGAGCCAGGGTCCAGAGGGCCTACGCCCCACATACATATACCATTATGCCAAAAATGGCAAATGTGAATGGAGCACATATACCAGTTACCATTTCATTACACTTTCTCAAAAGAAGGAAATTTATTGTAAAAAACTTCATTAATGCATCAGTTAAGGTTGATAGCACAGAAAAAGACCTGCAGGTCTATTAAGTCTGCTCAATTGTGCAGTTCTTAGTTTCATATCACTACAGCTGCCCCCACCCTCAGCTGAACCGCCTCCCTTCCTCTCTTTTCAGTCAACAAAATTATGGAAAAGTGATGTTGAGTTACCACCCTACCACTCCACCCCTCCACCCTCAACCTTCCACACACTAACAGACATTGGTGTTTGCCATGAGGTCATTAGGCTTAACTCTCACCCCATTCTCCTATACTATAGCATGTCATCTTGTTTACACAAGGAATTGGGTGAGAGTTGGGCCTGATGACTCCCATGGCACACCCAGACATCTGTGTGTGGAGGGTGGAGGGGTGGGGTGTGTGGTAGGGGTGGTAACCTTATATCACATTTCATACTTTTGTCACTGTGCAATCAACCCTAACTCATGCACTAACAAAGTTTTTGCAATGAATATATATATATATATATATATATATATATATATATATATATATGTGTGTGTAACCCTCCTGTTACCCGGGTTACTAGAATCCCAGTAAGACCTAGTGGTAGGCAAGGAAGGCAGCTTGTGAAACTCCAGTTAAATGGATTTCACACTGTCTCACTCTGTTCTCAGTCTCAGCTGAGACTGAGGGATGACATCATTTAGAACTGTCGCAGCTGCATAAGCCACACTGGAATGTTGCAGTTGGAAGTTAGAGTAGAACATTGGGGAACTTGAAGTCAGTCTGTGAGTGAGTAAAGTCTGTGCAGTCAGTAGAAGATGTGCTCTGCTGTAAGCAGGCCCTCAGAGCTCTAAGCTCTGTCAAAGAGCTATTTTTGTTGTATCGGTGTGTGTTCTCACCTGAAGAGGAACACAATAAGAGCCAATTGAAGTAGTGGACACCACTTTCAGTGGTTCAGGGCCCTATCGCTGTGGGATGGGGAAGGAATCAGCCTGCTTTCAGGGGCAACCCCTGGTTAGGCTAGGGATAAGAAGCTGCCTGATTTAAGTTCATGCTGAGGCACCAGAAGATCTGGATGAGAGTTCTTTGAAGAGAAAACACCTGTGGGGCACCTGCAACCAAGGGGTGAGTTTGCTCTGCTAAAGGGCCATGTGTTTTCACCTGAATCAAGATGAAACTAAAGGACTGTTACTGTGGCATCAGGAAAAGACAGCCAAGTACAGTTTGGAAGATGTGGAATTGGACTGCTTAACTCTGTGGGGGTCTAAAGTAATGGACACAGCCTCTTATTAAGCATGTTCAAGTTCAGCACAAATGGGATGTAAAGACGATCGATTGAATGTGGAATGCATTTAAAAAGAATCTACACAGCAAAGTGTTTTAAAGGATGAGTGTTACAGTACAGAGAAATGGCCGGTATGAATTATGGGAGTGAGGTGGGAGACCCCCATCAGCAGTAACCAAATTCACCTCTACAGATTTGCTCTGGGACACCTGTTGCTTTCTCTCAGGTACTTGGCCAGTGCCTAGGAAGTACCCAGACGTGGGATTGATGAGAAAGATTCCTTATGGAGCAGAAGTGCTCTTAGGTGGTGTAGGGATCCACCAGTAAATGTTTCCATGCTATATGGAAAGTGTCCAAGAGGCTGGCAAGGAGCCGAGCCAGAGAAACCCAGAGCAGCTGTACAAGTTCGGGCTGTGTGCCCAGTGTGTTTCAGAGCCTGAGGGCTAAAGTGATGAGGATGTGTCCTGGTCTCCTTAAATCTGCATTACCAGGAGTGTAGTCCGTGGGGTCCATCTATGCTTAGTTTATTCTTTGGATTGAATAAAAGCCACACTTTAGAATCCCACTTCTGGTATTGGACATTACCATTATTGCTTCCTTTGTCCAGAGTTACTTGGGTGCCCCTGTTGCAGAGTAGCCAAACCTAGCCAATGTGCTGAGTGACATATTCCACCCTGAACCCAGCTCACCAGGTAGAGCTGTCAAGATAGAAAGGGCATACCTGGGTGGGGTTACATATATATATATATTGCAACCTAACAGCCCCCCTCCATACATCACATCAGGTATAGGGTGTGCCTTGGGAACTCAAGCCTAATGCTCATCCCATTCTAGTACACATCTGACCTTATTTTTGTATGGAATGGGTGAGCACTAAGCTTGAATATTCCAAGGCACACCCCACCTGATGTGCTGCCTGAGGAAGGGTTTTAGGGTGTAAACCCTAACACAACATTTCTCCTTTTGTTGCTCTGACCTTAACTGTTGCATTAATGTAGTTTTTGCAATTTATTTCCTTATTTTTATTTTTTCTTTTTTTGAGGACTTTATTTACTCTTCTCCATGGGCTGGGCATCCTTCCAAGGTGCTTACTCGATGGGACTTCTACTCCCTGCCTGAACCCAATTCCCAGAGAGACTCCCCGACTACCCAGGCAGAGCTAGCCTCCCAGATCACCCCCAGGACTGATCCGTTCTCCCCTAATGGCCTATCTGTAGTTAGAGAGGCCTTACCTGGGTGCCGGGCTCAGCCCTGGAGTACTCCAGTAGGTGGGCCATTGATAGGATGTGAGTTCTGTCCCTGGAGCCCCATCATCTCCACAGTCCATGGCAGGGTTTTCTCATTAAGTTTTCCCCAAGGAGTGTGTTGTGTAACTGACATCTGCTCATGGCTGCCCTGCTGATGTCTGCTGCACTCCTCCCTTACGTCAGCTGGTGCACCTGTGCTGCCCCGATCTCCATCAGGGGTCACTAGGACACCGAGTGGCCCCAGAACCCTCCCCAGTGGGAGGAGAGCTGTTCTCTGGATGTTCCATCCTCTCCCTCCCCTGCCAACCCCAGCTACCTGAGTTCATTCCCGAACCCGTGGCGAGAGGTGTGGCGTCCAGTGCCTCAACCTTCAGTGCCACCAGGCCAGCCCTATTTCCTTACTTTTGAGATAGTATAATCCTATCCCTATTTTGCTATGGGAGCACAGAGTTCTTTGGATCCTGCACGCCAATGCATTTTTGCAATCGGAAGCGAATCCCAGTGATGCCAAGAGGCATGCGGTGAAGCTGAGTGCCTTGTGAACTTTGGGTTAGATTAATAAAGATATATATATTATGTGTTTTATTATTCTTACTTTGTGTTATTTTTTCTTGCAGTGTTATTAATTGTTCTGTAACTGATCTCCTGCACCTGCTCTGTTTGTAACATCTCCTCCCCCCATGTCACAGCTGGAAACAAGATTTTGTACTTTATCTCTGCTTTCCTGGTTGGATTAAATAATAATGTCAACACATGAATAAATACATAAACTACAAAGATATCCCAACTGTTGAAGTGCCTTAAAGTTGTTATGAAAATGTTTTTATTTTTCAGCATTAAGGATTTTATGGTTTAAATTCTAATTACGTTATTGTACATAAGAGTTGCAAGAACTGTTTAGAATGCATGAAACCCAGTCAGAATGATAAATATAATTCATATGACTACACTATTTAATTCAGAAACATAAATATGTGTTAAATTTATATAAATGCATATTTATTTCTTTTTGTAGAGAATATATGATATGTATGTATGGTACACAGGAAACAGACCCACAAGTTGTTGTGCGTGTGTGTGTGTGTGTGTGGGGATACTTTAATAAAAGTTCAGGAGCCTGAAGTGGCATTCCGATTCCCATTTTTTACACATTGCTGTGCAGTGGTACCTCCCACCCTCCAGTTCCCTATATGTTTAATTTAATACTGCACCAGTCATGGAACAGCTCGTTCATGTCCAGTGGTACTCTTACTCTTCCATGTCCTGATAATCAGTAAATTAGAAAACAGCTCATCAATACCTTTAGTTTTTTAAACCTGCTAAAAAATTTTCACTGCCGCTCACACCATAACCCCCGTCAACAACTTCCACTGTATACCCTTCTCCCTGCACCCCTACACCTTCCACACACTCTCACTCACCTGAGTGTGCTCACAATGTGAAGATCCACTCTTCAGTTAAAGACACGCCTAGCTGCTGGAACCAGTGACTGCTGTATGACAAGTAAGGTAACTGCAGTTGGAACTGAACTGCAGTTACCTTATCTGTCATATAGCAGTTGCCTGTTCCAGCAGCAAGATGTTTCTTTATCAGAGAGTGGATCTTCACACTGTGAGCACATCAGGTGAGTGAGGGCATATGGGAGTGTGTAGGAGGAGCAGTGAGGTGGGTGCACGGTGGAGGTCAGGTGGATGGTTTATGGGCAAGTGATGTTGGACATTTTTTATAACAAGTTTTTAAAAAGAAAACTAAAGACATTGATGGATGGTTTTCTAATTTACATATTACCTGGGACATGGGAAAGTGAGGGTACCAGTGGCCACCAGTGCTATAATAACATTAAGAGGGATATTGGAGGATGAGAGTTACCACCAGACATCAATGAGCTATGCCATAATGGCGCAGTATTAAATTAAACATATGAGAATTGGAGGAGGGGTACCTACTGGACATCAAGATGTAAAAAATAATAACATAGATAGATAGATAGAAAGATAGATAGATAGATAGATAGATAGATAGATAGATAGATAGATAGATAGATAGATAGATAGATAGATAGATATGAATAGGGAGGGCAGGACCGCTAGACTACCAGGGAATACATTTTGGTTTTATAGGAGGACACAATCAGATATCAGGGTGGGTGGAAGGGACCACTAAACTACCAGGGAAAGTGTTTGTCACCAATTGAAACAAAGGAACCTTTGTCAAGATTGTTTTGCCACAATTTGCAGTAAAAGAAAATCTTTTTTTACAAACTGTGGAAAAGGATCTTGTTTCACAACATAGCTTTTCTGTGATTTATGAAAAGTATTTCCTGAAGTCAAAAACACATTTGACAACAAATTACCAAAACTAAATCCAGAATCAGATTCCATGACTCCCAAATAGCTAAAGACAACTATTCTTCTACTAGCAACCAGTGTATGTTTCAAGCAATTTAACTTTGTTGCCACTGCTAGCTGAAAACAAGATGGTGGCAGCACAAAAAGGATTTCCCATTTGCAGCTCAGGATTACCCATTGAAATAAAGAATCCTGTTTTGAGCCTCACATCTAGCTTTTCCCATAGGAAATAATGTGACACTTTAAAATGTAATAACTTTGGAATGAATTAATATTTTTCACCAAACTTTCAAAAGGCACCACTGTGACCCAAGACGTATATACACTAAACATTTCAGACCAAAATTCCACACAGTTGTACAACACAGTGACAAACAATTTGAAAAAAGGTAATTTACAAATGTTTTCATACTCCATGTCTCGCACCAGCACATCTGGCTGGACCAGAATGAAACCTGCCAAATCAAGAGATCTTTGGCCTGATGGTGCATGCCAAATTTCATGTAAATTGCTTGAACAGTTGCGAAAGTTTATTAAAGCACAAAGTGGGGAAGGATCACTAGGGATACAGTCTGAAGATGGAAGGGGGAAGGTCTAGGAGGGAGATGAGGAGGCACTACTTCACAGAGAGAGTGATGGTGGGTTGGAACACACACTGCTGGAGGAGTTAATTGCTCAAAGGGACAGTGGATAGCTTTAAGCAGGGGTTGGGATAGAGGCCAAGGTCAGGTTAATACAGACAAGCACACAAAGGGGAAGGACTGGGAAAGAGGAGGAAGGGAAGGGTTCGGGTGAGGGTGGGGCAGCTGTAGTGATATGAAACTAAGAGCTGCACAATCGAGCAGACTTACTAGACCTATGGGTCTTTCCTTCTGGCAGTTTCATATGTTCGTATGTGTGTGTATGCCAAATCTTCAGTTTAACACAGAAGTGAAGATTTAACCAACTATATATATATATATATATATATATATACAGTATATATATATATATATATATATATACTGTATACATATATTGATTGAACTGCTTGAGGTGCTGCTTACTGGTAGCTAACCTTCTCATTGTCAACTGACGAGGTCTCACTGTGCATCTGTGAAATCCAGTCTCCTTTGACTCCCTTGAGAGAAGGTAGTGTCACATTCAGAGTAGGTGGGTTGGGGGGCGTGTTCAGAACAGCACACTTGATTAAATTGAACTTGTTGATGATGATGACATTGTAAATGTTGTGTCTTGAGGAGAAGGACTTGTGCCAGTGGGATGTGTCCAGATAGTCCTTGTGCTGCCACTGCTACAGGGAGTGGAGAGCCAGGCTATGGTGCCAGTGCCAGAATGAGTCCAGGTAGACTTGCCAGCAGGGGTATAGGAGTGGAAATAGTATTAAATGTCACTTGTTGTACATGTGAATAATTGAATGGATAGCTTAATCTGAGAAAGGATAACAATTCAGGATTTCCAGGAGATAAGCTTGAGCAATTTGGTTAGGCAATATTCTAGTTTTACTGAAATGTCTTGCAGAAGCAACCAATATTTTAGGGCATCCTAGAAAATACATTGCCACTTTCCCAGTGTGGATGAAATTACTTTATTGCCTTGCCAGAATTTAATTGGATCACTTTTTCTGTTAGATAGTGGCTTTGCTAGATAAGCCTGTATCGTTTTCTCTGGTGAGATGTCTATGTCTTTCTACCGCATTCACTATTGACAAGCTACCAAGTGTTCCTGGGTGTCATGTCACTGTCCAAGTCTTCTTCCATATTACACTTATGCTTGACACTGACAGGATACAATGTGAGCAGAAGAGGAGGAGCAGTTCACACAGTAGGTTATGTATGCAGATTCTTTTAGGTTTCTTCAATCATTCTTTGCTGTTCAAACATACTGTAAGTGTTCACAACACTCCTAATCCAATATACCCTATGCAATCAGGGATTCAACAAATCTTTATATCTAGGATCCAGTAGTGTTGCCATGTGACATAATATGTGAATCTAATGCTGTCAAATACGGCTGCAAGTTCTGTCATAAATATTTCTGCCACTTCTCTACTGAATTTGCTGCTGCTGCTGCTGCTGAGATAACTTTAATTAACTAGTGGTGTCCCACCATTTCCTGCACTAGCTTTGCTTTCTTGGTTTTATATAAGATAGTAAATAATGGTGCATATGGCATCACCTAGACTTCCCATAGGAAGAACCATTTTTATGGTTTCTGATTCAGCACTGACATCTTTGTAGCCTGTTCATATGATCATAGCAGCTGAATGTTCTTTGCAGTACACAGCACTGTAACTTGAACAGACATCTCCAAGACACCACTTTGTTAAATTCCACAGCCAGGGACATTAGTTTCTATTACACCTGTCTCTCCACCACATAAAATATGGAGTTCCTTCTTGAGGAATCATCTTTAACTAAGCAATGCAGAGGGACATTGTTCATGTTTGCACTGGTAAAGGAGCTCAGCATGTTTGGGGAAAGATGGACATATTATTTATTCAGCTATTTATTTATTTAAAACATTTTGCTAGGAGATACATACTGACCAGGTAACAGATCATTTCTAGATGTGTTCGGAGGGATGGAAAAGTGAGGGCAATGAGGAACACTAAGGACAATAATACAATAGTAGATAAAGAAGCATAATAAATAACTATTCAAAGACAAGGACTGCATAAAGTAAAATACAGAAAAGTGCAATCAAAATGCTGGAGGTTAACAGCATTTACAGTTACTATGCAATAAACTCCTGAGGATAACAGCATTTGCAATGTGCAGAGGCAATACTGAGTTCAGGGTGGGAGCAAAGGTTATCAATGGTGAAGGGGTGGAAAGGGGACAGCAATAGTGTAGGCACAAGGCAAACGGAAGCAGAGGTAGGAGGATGGTGGGCATATACTTACTGATGTGCAACACAATGCCAAGTGTTTCTTCTAGCTGTTCATAGAAACAGAAACATAGATTAAGATGGCAGAAAAGTCCAGAAGTCCATCCAGTCTGCCCATAATAGCTACCTAGTTCCTTACCTACTTAGTGGGCTTACTGACAAGCCAAGTCCAAGGAACTGACATGTGTCCTTGATCCCCTATTTACCACACTCTCTTCTCTTCTCTCTTCTCTCTTCTCTTCTCTTCTCCTTCTCTCTCTTCTCTCTCTTCCTTTGGCATTACAAAGCCCCTTTATTTGTCCCACCTTTCCTTGAACCCATTTAGAGTCCCTGCATTAATCATCTCTTTAGCAGCCAGTTCTACTGATCTATAACCTCTTGGTGAAGAAGAATGTTCCTGTGTCCTTCTTAAACCTTCCACCAACCAGTCTTCATCCATGGTCCTCATCATCACACTCTTACTCTTTTCAGTAGGTCATCATAGTTGACTATTCCACTCACACATCTGTACATCCAAATCATATCCTCTTCTCTTCTCAGCTCTAGAGTACATGTTGAGGCCGGTCAGCCTTTCATTGTATGACATGCCCTGCTGTCCCTCGATTATTTTGGTGACCCTGCTCTGATGGTCCCTAGGTGGTTCCTCATCCTTCTTCAATTGTGGGCTCCTGAATCCACTAATACTCAGGTGGGCCTCACCAGAGACTTGCAGTGGCAGTATCACCTCCCTCTCCTGCTATCCAAATTCTTGCTTGTGCACTCCAGTATCTTGTTAGCCTTGCTGTATGCATTACTGCACAGGTTTGAGGATTTAAGACTATTGCTTATGATGATCCTAAGATCCCTCTCACCCTCTGTCTTTGTTATCCTTACTCACCCCATTTAGTACTCATTATGTGGTTCCTGTTTCCAATGTGCATCAGTTTGCCCTTTCTCACATTGAACCTCTACTACAATCTTGGGCCACCTTTATAGTTTCTCAAGATCCTTTTCATTTCCTTACACCCTCCTCATGGTCTACCCTGCCATAGAGTTTTGTGTCATCCACAAAGAGTCACATTTTGCCCTCAATACCCTCTCCTTTGTTACAAATGTACATATTGAATGGAAAAGTTCCTGAACTGACCCTGTGGCACCCCTCTTGTGATGTCCCTGGCATCTGCTTTCAATCCTGTTCGCTACTACGCCTGTTTCCTCCCTCCCAGTCAGTTCCTTATCTACCTTATCAGCCATTCTCCCACCCACATGTCCTCCAGTTTTTAATAACCTCCTATGCAGTACAGAATCAAAGGCCTTGCTGAAGTAGAGTCATAGTACATCAACTGCCTGCCCCTATCCACCACCATTCTGAGTGACCCAGTCAAACAGTAGTATACTACCAGACTGGTCTGGAGATAACTTTCCTGCAACAAACCCTAATAAACTGTTTTCTTGCAGTTTGTTTGCTTCTACTGTAGGTACTCCACAGTTTGTTCTTTAACTATATTCTCAGTAGCTTACTTACAATTGAGGTTTGCTTTAACTACAGACTGTAGTTTCATGGGTCCTCCTTGTTGCTGCTCTTGTGAGTGGTTCCACATCCGTTGTTCCCCAGTCTACTAGAACCAACCCTACTTCCAAGAAGCACCTACAGTAAACATATTCTGTAAATGTTATTGTAGTGCCTTCATTCTAGCTCCTTCTGTACCCTTTGGATGCAGTCTGTTGGGATCTGGTGGCTTGCTTTGCCACTAAGGTTTCATCCAGCCTCTTCAGCACTCTATCTTCCATGACCTGTTTTGGTTCAAGTCCTTTCATGCCACCTATTAATGTATTAACAATGCTTTCTGTCAGTGGCCCCATTCCTGTGCCATAAAATACAAGAATAAGAGTAATTGTCTAGTGATATCATGACAGGAAAGGGCTTTCAAGACATTTATAGAATTTATATGTATAGTAAGTCCTTCCTTCTTCAACCTAATAGCCCCCCATGTACCTTTTTCCCATATGTATCTAAAAATCTCTTACCTCCTCTTTTACCCCTTTTGCTATTCTGGCAGATATCCACCTTTTGTATTACAGACCATTTTCTTCTTCTTTTAGTCTTTCTCAGTAATCTTTCTAGTTTTTATCACCATGACCCCTTGAACTTCCAGAGGGCTTTTCCATTTATCTCGACTGCATCTTTCCTACCCTGGGGAACCAGAACGCTTTTTGATGTTTATTTCTCTTAGAACCCTTTTCATGCAGACCTTGTCACCTCAATTATAATTCTCCTTGAATATTTTCTACTTGCAGTAGCTTACTCCTCATCCTCCACCACTCTCATCAACCTATCTGAAAGTGCTTCCATCATCTTTCAGATGTCAGCCTCATAAAGTTGTCTCCTGTGGCTATGTTCAAATCACACTGAGTTGTGGTCACTGGACCCCAGCATCTCTCTCTACCTCTACACCTCAACGTTTCCATGTTGGAGAATACAAAATCAAGGGTGACCTCACCTCTGTTCAGATCCATAATGCACTATACTAGGACATCCTGCCATTCTGGCTGCTAGGGCTTCCTAATCCACATCCAGCATGTTTAGTAATAGTAGTAGCAGTAGTATTAGTAGTAGCAGCAGTAGTAATTTTGTTTAGCACCCATTCTCTGGGGCTCCGAGTGCTTTATAGAAGAACACATGATTCAATACAAACCATAAATAAATACAAAACATAGTAAATAAAATAATAAATGAGCAGTAGCTCAATAAATAAAATATAGAAAACAGCAGTCAGAGGATGAGTGGTCCTTAACTACTCCCAAAGACCTCCCTGAATAAATAGGACATCACAACTGTCTTAAAGATCTCTATCAAGAGGACCTCACTGAAGGATCTTGGGATCAAATTCCACAGTGATGGACTGAAGCTCAAATGTGTGGTTACCTGGTGATTTAAGCCTCGCACTGGGAGCTGTGGAGGAGGCCCACTTCAGAGGAGCACAGAGGGCAGAAGGTCTCATAGGAGTCAGGAGGTCACTCACATAATCTGGACCCAGTCTGTATAAGGCTTTGTAAGTCGGTAAACTGACCTTGAAGGTGATTCTTCACTTCACCTGCAGCAAGTTCTGGTCATGCAGGACCAGGGTCACATGGCAGGACTGCAGAGGCCTATCAGTAACCTGGCCACTGCGTTCTTCACCAAATGCAACTGTCATAGGACCTCTCAACTAACCCTGAAATATAGGGCATTACATTAGTCAAGTCTTGAAGTAATGAACACATGTAATAGGGATCGCAGTTCATCTGGTGGGATCAAGTCTTTAATCTGGGAATGCTCCTAAAATGGTAAAAGCCACTGAGATATGGATGACACCTGAGACTCAAGTCTCAGTCTTTCATCCAGAATGATGGACAGATTATTCACCTTAGCAGAGAAAGCCTGGAGGGCCAAGCATGAATTCTCCCTTTAGATCTTGCACCCTGTCGATGACCAGGCTCTATCACTAATATCACTGTCTTGTCTGGGTTTAGTCTGAGCCAGCTGGAGGAAATCAAGACCTGGATCTCAGCCAGGATCAAATTCAATAGCTCAACCATGTCAGGTATTCCAGTTGCAAATGACAGATAAAGCTGGGTATCATCTGCATAGCAATGAAACCCAGACAATAACATGTGATGATTTACTCCAGGGCATTATGCATACTGTGAACAGCATAGGCAAAAGATCTAGCTCTGGGTACCACAAAGTACAGGGGATAGAGGAGTAAGGAGTTCCTCATCACCACACTCCGCATCCTGTCCCTGAGAAAGGACTCAAACTAGCTGATGACAGTGCAGGTGAGACCACAGTTCTGGTCTCCTCACTATCAGCACTTCTCCTAAGCAGATACCTTTCTTATTTCTTCCCTTTTGTCAAACCTATTCCTTCTTCTGGTTTGATATCCTGTATATATCACCCCTATCTGATCCTTTTTCCTCTCTCAGTTATAAGTTGGACCTATTCCGATTCCATTTTACTTACACCCTTTAGTACCATATCTTCTGTGGCTTCAATACCCACATGTACAGACAATGCTCCCTGACCTTTCATCTCTTCCTCTTGTACAGGGATGCTACTGAGATAACCATGTCCCACTATCGTTTCACAGTTGCCCATGCCTCATTTGCCACTACAAGGTTGAGTTTAGCTTTAGCCACCACTGCTTGAGATCACTCATCTTTCTTCCCAAGCTCCTTGTGTTTAGGCTTATAGCCCCACATTTGCCTTCTCTTGTCTCTTTCTTTCTTCCTTGCTGTTACCTTATGTTGCTATCTACTGTACCTCTATCACAGGGATCACAGATCTCCAGGTAGAAGGTCACCTGGGGCCAGTGACCATCACATGGTATGGTTCTAATTTGGCCACTACATCTAAATCATCCCATTCCAAGGCAAAAATATGGGACTCCAGAGGAGCTGACTTTGATAAGATGGCCAACAGAGTTAAGCTAGCCCTGGCAAAAAGAAACACAGGTGAGGGAATACAGGCAAAGAGGGCAAGCATTAAGGATGTAATACTTGAAGCAACATCCCATTGTGTTAGACAGAAAAGGAGTGCAAAAGAAGAAGGAAACCACTTTGGTTCTCAAATACAGTAGCAGAAAAGGTCAGAGCCAAAAGGCTGGCCTTCAGGAAATATAAGGGAACACAGCAAGATGAAGATAGGGAGGAATACCAGACTGCCCTTAGGGAAGCAGGGAAGGCAGTAAGCAGGCAAAGTCCCAAACTGAGGAAACACTAGCACGAACAGTGAAAGAAGGTGACAAGACTTTCTGTAGATACATTAGTGAAAGGAGAAAGTCCAGAGGGGTATTGCTAAGCTCAAAGGAGAAAAAGGGCATGTGAGGAGGAGGGCCCTGTAAAAGCATCTATCCTAAATGGATACTTTTGTTGAGTATTTACTGAAGAGAAGGTAGGGCAGGGCCACAGCTCAGCACCATGGACACAGGGGAGGGAGGTCAGCACTACTCCCTTCACAGAAGAAAGGTCCTACAGAGCTCGCTAAGCCTGTGGATGGACAAGGCAATGGGACCTGATGGTATACATCCCAGGGTACTTAAGGAGCTAAGGGGTGGAACTAGCAGATCCATTAGCAGAACTGTTTAGTGAGTCTCTGAGCATGGGAGAGGTCCCAGAAGACTGGAGAAGGGCTCATGTGATCCCGCCCACAAGAGTGGTAGCAGGGAGGAGGCAGAGAACTACAGACCAGTCAGTCTTACCTCAGTAGTGGGCAAGATTATGGATGCACTCTTAAGGGAAGGATAGTGCAACACCTGGAATCCATAGGGCACAGGATCCAAGACAGCATGAGTTTACAAAGGAAGATCCTGTCAAACTATTCTCATAGATTTCTTTGACTGAGTAACCAGAGTGGTGGACCAAGGGGAGCAGTTGATGTCGCCTACCTTGACGCTCAGCAAAGCTTTCAACACTGTTGTTCCACATAGAAGATTGATAAATAAGCTGGGTAGGCTCGGATGGGTCAGAAGTTGGTAAACTGGGTGGCAAACTGGTTGACGGGCAGAAACAGAGAGTGGTGGTAAATGGTATACAGTCAGAAGAAATGCAAGTCACAAGTGGGTACCTCAGGGATCAGTCCTGGGGCCAGTCCTCTTCAATATCTTCAGTAGTGACCTTGCAGATGGACTAGAGGGTAAGGCTTGTCTGTTTGCAGATGACACCAAGCCTGCAACAGAGTAGATGATCCAGATGGGATGAGCAGAATGAGAAGAGATCTGGATAAACTAGCAAAATGGTCAGAAGAGTGGCAACTGGGATTTAATGCAAAGAAGTGCAAGATCATGCACATAAGAAGAGAAACCCTGAAGCCTCCTATAGGCTGGGAGGAGTTGCTGGCAGTCACAAAGGAAGAAAGAGACTTTGGCATCATCATCATCACCGATGACCTGAAATCATCCAAGCAGACCTCTAAGGCAGTAGGTAAGGCTAGGGGATGTTAGGGTGTAATAGTAGGGTATCACAAGTCGTAGAGGGAGGTAATAATCCCTCTTTTACAAGACGTAGTTAGGCCCCATCTGGAGTACTGCATGCAGTACTGGAGGCCACACCTTCACAAGGACATTAAACCAAATTGAGGCAGTCCAGAGAAGGGCAACCAAAATGGTGCAGGGACTGCATCAGAAGACATATGAAGACAGATTAACGGATCTCAATATGTATACCTTTGAGCAAAGGAGGAGAGAGGTGATAGGATTGAAACATTCAAACACGTTAAGAGGCATTAACAAGTGAAAAGAGTCTAACATGTTTAAATATAAGAAAAATAGCAGGACAAAGGACACAGAATGAGATTAGAGGGAGGCCGATTAAGGGGAATGTGAGGAAATTCTTTTTACGGAAAGAGTGGTGGATGCATGGAACTGCCTACCTCAGGACGTGTGGCTATGAATACAGTGCAGAGCTTCAAACAGGCATGGGATAGGTATAAGGGGCAATACAGATGAGTATGAATAGATAGGCCACTGACAGAGCAAAGGCCGATGGCACATTTATAAGGTAGAAAAGAAATGGGCAGACTGGATGGGCCTTACTGGTCCTTATCTGCAGTCAACCTCTATGTTTCTAAGTTTATGTTTCTATCTTTATCTTATCATATCCCTCCCCTCCCTCCCTTCCCTTCCCTTCCCTTCCTCTTCCCTTCCTTCCTCCTTCTCCATCCTGCTGCCTGCTACCCTTTATGCTTCTTTTCTTTTGTATCTTACCCCAGTAATATCCCTCTCATTCCTCCTCTTGTTCTCTTCTGAGTTTTATTCTTTCTGTCTGCCCTTTCAGTGACAGTCAGGGGAGAGTCAAGGTCTATGTGATAATGGCGAATGCCTAAAAGCGATCACAGTTATCGCTCAGTCAGAGTAGCAAACACATTTTGCACTCTGACAACGACTGCCTAGAACAATGGTGCCAGGACAATTTTACTGCTTTCTGTGGGGCCTGTGCCCTCAATCCCCCCTCGTGGGGGATTTCCCCCCTCACCCCCACTTAGGATTCTCAACTTCAGTGGGTGCATGTTGAGGGTGAAAGCAATAAAAAAAAAAAAAAAGGTCAGGCGGGCACACAATAAAATCGCATCAGCTTCTGGACCGAACCCAGTACCTCAGCCACCCCAGCCACTAGCCAATCCCTGATGCCATGACATAGCTCAACCAGCAACCACAGCACCACCCCTATAGTCTGCTCCACCTCCCCTCCCTAAGCCCTTTCATGATGCTCGCTACCACCCCTTGCGCGTGTCATTGGCAGCGACATCCTGTCGCCCTAGTTCAAAATCCCTCATCCGGTTGCTCTACCTTACCATCATTGTGAGTGGATTGCACCGGAAGGAGTCACCATAACAGATGGCACCCTTCCTCATGCGCCCTCATGGGTTACTGGAGAGCCAGTATGACCTCACTTAATGGGTTAGTTCCCTCTTCCATTTGTTAACTAGCCACCCCACATTATTTTAAATTTGTGTCTATGTACAGTGGAGCCAGTCAGGATGAAATGCAGTATCTTGTGGCTCTGGATGACAAAAGGAGAAACTGCCACTGAAATTGCCTGCATACTGCAGTAACTCTACCGCAATATCCTCACCAAAATGGAACATCTTTAATTGTTACGATTTGGTATTCAAAATCTCTTCATCTAGTGCTCGGTATTACAGTATTCATTAGTGCACAGAATCTAATATTCCAGCACTGTGTAGGTAGTATGCCCAGGAAATAGAAATGTAGAATTTGATGGCAGTAAGAACTGCTTTGTCCATCTGCCCATTTCTTCCTACCTACACTATTACCACAAATCGTGCCCATCTACTGCTCTTTCTCCCTCCTCTTCCTTTCCACTATAATTCCTTGTGCTTATCAAATGCATTCTTGAAACCCTCCACTGTTTTTCCCCACCACCTCCACTGGAAAGCTGTTCCAGAAGTCCACCACTCTTTCTGTGAAAAGTGCTTCCTCACATCTCTCCTAAATCTACCCGACTACAGCTTCATGGCATGTCGCCTTGTTCTTGAGTCCCTTTTCTTCAAAATGTACTCCTCTCCTGTACCTTATTAACCCCTGTGACGTATTTAAAGGTCTCTACTATATCCACCCTCTCCTTCCTCTGTTCCAGAGTATACATACTGAGGTAATTTATTCTATCCTCATAGGGCTTTTGATGCAGACCCAGCACCATTTTAGTTGTCTTCCTCTGGACTGCCTCCACTTTGTATATGTCCTTCCAGAGATGTGTTCTCCAGAACTGGATACAGTACACTAGGTGGGGTATTACCAGCAATCTATACAGAGCAACACCACCTCTCTCTTTCTACTAGTGATTTCCTACCCTGTAGTGAACATCCTACTCCCCTCCCTACTGCCTTGTAACACTGTGGGCCACTTTAAGTCATCTTTATCGATTACTCCCAGATCCCTTTCCTGCTTCATGATCATCAATGCCACACTACCCATCTTGTACCTCACTCCTAAGTTTCTGTGTCCTAAGTGCATTATTTTGCACTTTTTCACGTGACACTCAGCTGCCATACCCTTGACCACTCCTCTAATTTTCTCAGGTCTCTGCTCACCCTTTCCACCTCCCTGGAGTGTCCACCCTCTTGAAAATGTTGGTGTCATCCAGAAGAGGCAGACCTTCCCTTCCATCTCCTCTGCAATGCTTATAAGACATTAAAGAGGACCAGTCCCACACTGATCCCTGAGGTCCCCTGAAGTCACCCTCCATTCCTTCGTGAACTCCATTTACCACCACCCTCTGTTGCCTATTTCTAACCAATTTCTTATCAAGTTTACCACCTTTGGAACCACTCCTAAGCTACCCAGCCTGCTTACTATGTCTATGTTTCTATGTGGAATGGTATCAGACCTTTAATTAAACCTAGCTAGACCACATCCACTGCTCCACCCTGATACAGTTCCTTGGTCACCAAGTCAAAGAAATCTATCAGATTCACTTGATGTTACCTCCCCCATGAAACCATTCTGCCCCACGTCTAGTAATCCACTGGATTCAAGATTTTAAAATTCATTTAGACTAGATTTTTATGTTTGCTTGCGCACTTGCACAGAAACATTTCAGCACAACAGGAGAGAAGCAGAGTTTTGGAGGTGTGGCACTGTGGAGACCAGTGGCTCCAGTGCCTTTGAGGCTTGGCCTGCTTTCCCCAATGTGGTGGCACACCGCTGCTGACACTAGTTCAGCCAACATGCCACCACCTTGAAATAAGTCCACTGCTGCAATGAGGGTAGCGCATCATTGCAGGCGGTACCTTGCCATCCCAACTCAGTTCATTTGCTGATGGTGGAGCCCACCCCATCAGCATACTATAACCACTCCACCATTTGTTGTGTGCCAGGGGTGCCCAATCCCCAGAATCATGTGCCCCAACAGTCTTTCTTTGCCAATGTGGGGCCCAAATCCCATCAGCTTCAGTCCCCCTTCCCAGTTCAATTTGCCAATGGGGAGCCCACTCCCATTGGCATAATGTCCCCAGTGCCCAATCCCACTCGGCCTCCTCTCTCTCGGTATGTGCCAAGGGGTGCCCAAATCCCCGTTGGCTACAGCTCCCCAGAAAAACACTCAGGTTGCATTCTGGGAGGCCACCCAGAATGCCAATGTCCCTGTAAAAAAAGTCCCACAATGTTTATTTTTTTTACAACCTGTAAACAAGAAAAGTCCTCATTGAGTTCGTGGCCCTCCCCAACCTGCACCCACTCTCTGTGCACCCTGCCTCCCCATACCCCCTCATCCCATATTTACCTCCAGAGCCCAGCGCAACGATCTTCGTGGACTGGGAATATGTCTGCACTCTTCAAAGCTGACCGCGAACTGAAGAAATGCTGGTAAGCTGTATAATGGCATAAATAGTTTTTTTCAACTTTGGTGCATATTTCAGGCATTTTGGGGAATTCTGGCACCAGATTTTCAATATGGGGTTATATGGACCCTCCTTATGAATTCAGCCACTGTCATGGTGTTATTCAGTTCCCAAAGGTGATTTCGAGGTCACTGCGTGGAATTACCTTTTGGACCAAGCAATGAAATGACAGTGCTAGTGTTCATGACGTGGCCTCAAAAGCCTATGTTGCAAATTTGAGGAAAAAATCCAAAAATGACTGTCTTATGAGCGTGCATCATGCAGTTTCCACGCATGTTTGTATCTTCACGAATTGTAATATTTTACTCCAGATTTCAAAATTGGCATTTTCCACACCTCCTTATGAAAATTACAGTTGTCATTTTCCTCATACTGACCAAAATGTGTTTTTGCACTTTCCAGCGCAGAATAGCATGGTCACTGTAGGAAATCAGTATTTGGGACATATTAAGAAATCATAGTGACACTGTTCATGAGAAGAGGTCCAAAAATACCTATGTTGAAAATGTGGTGATGAAAATCCATAAAATGACTGTGTTATGAGCATGTGTTGCACAGTTTCCACGCATCTCATAAGTTCACAAATTTGTAATATTTTCAGTCCAGATTTTCAATATTGACCTTTTTCCACACCTCCTTATGAACAGTACAGCTGTCATTTTTCATCCTGGCTGAAATGTGTTTTTGCATTTTCAGTGCAAGAATGGTGCGGTTGCTGTGGGAAATCAGTGTTTGGGACACATTAAGAAAATCCTAGTGACACTGTTCATGAACAATGGACCTAAATGCCTATGTTGAAAATTTAGTGACAAAAGTCCATAAAATGACTGTGTTACAAGGCGTGTGTTGCAAGTTTCCACGTATGCTTGGAAGTGCATAAATTTGTATTATTTTCACTCCAGATTTTAAACATTGGCATTTTGCACACATCCTTGTGAACAGTACAACTATCATTTTCATATCATGCCCGAAATATGCATTTGCACATCTAGCACACAATGTCATGGTCACTGTGGAAATTAATGTTTCAGAAAGATTAAGAAAATCATAGTGACAGTGTTCATGAGCAGAGGTCACAAAATGCCTATGTTGAAAATTTGGTGAAATAATTCCAGTAAATGATCATGGTACAAGCATGTGTTGCACAGTTTCCACCTAAGCTCAGAACTGAGCATTTTAATGTTTTCACTATAGAGTTCCAACATTGCCATCTCTTCACACCTCCCTATGGATGGTACAGCTGTCATTCTTTGCATCCTGCCTGATCTTTGTTTTGCACATCTGGCAGAATGGCATGGTCACTGTGGGAACTTGAAGGTCAGGACACATTAAAAAATCACACTGCCACTGTTTGTGAGAAAAGGTCCCAAATGCTTTCATGAGGTAGGGGTCACAAAAGGCCATGCTGAAAATTTGTAGTGAATACAACACATGCCCAGGGTATTAGGGTTTCTAACCATAACATCACACCCTGTACAGACTGACAGGCATCAGAGGTGTAACTTTGGATCACCGGCTGTAATGCTCATGTCATCCCACCCCACCCTGCAGCTAGTGACAGGCATCAAGGTGTGCCTTCACTCTTCAGCCCCAGACTACACCCCATTCTCCTGTACTGCACCCATTCCAGTGTATGTCCTATGAAATGGGATAACTGTGAAGCCAAACACCCCGAGGCACACCTCAACACTTGTCAGTGTCTACAGGATAGGGCGAGGTGAAATGCCATTAGCATTATGAGCAACACCCACAGATACACCCCAATGCCTGTCCATCTCGGCAGGGTGGAGGTGGATTGTGTGAGTTCAGCACTTCACTGCCACTCCTATTCTGTATCTGTCTAACTCCTGCACATCCAGTGCTAATATCAGCAAGCAAACATTCGCATTGACAAATGCTTGTTTTAAAGTCACCAGAAGTATTCATTCAGCTTTATAAAGCCGAGTACAACTTGAATTCTTCATGGCATTCAGTCTGAATGCAACCTGAATAGTACATGCCTTAGAATGAATACTCTTTGATTCTAGCAAATGTTCTGATTCGTTACTGGATCAGTTATGTGCCTTTAGAAATGACCACTCCAGCTGCAAATCCACACTGTGTAGCAGCAATGTCCATGATGTTAGACGTCCTTGTGCTGCACCACTCACTAAATGTCTCTCAAAGCAACAAATGCAGGTAAAAAGGAAATGTAATGTAGTTTCCTGGCATTAACAATCAGCTGATGGAGGTGAGTCTTGGCTGTGACTCAGCCATGCATCCTTATCCAGTTGTTAATGTCCTGGAAATGACTGGCCTCTCAGTCATTATTACTCAACCTTCCATCAACCAGCTCCAATCCACCAGTAAATGAAAAAATCCCTCCTGCTGCTTGGTCTGTGTGCCTATATGCTCTGAAATTCTAAGACCTGCTAGCTACTGCTTGATTACTGCTCTCTTGACCAATATTCTTTATTTAAGATCTTAGTCTAATTTCATACTTCATAAAAATACATTTGTGACATCCATAGACTTCATTAGAAAGTATTTGCACTTTGATTTTTAGTGCTGATTTTGCCTAAAGTTCTTAACAACCTGTTTACTAACATGTGACAAGCATATTTTGAATAGCCTACCAATGAAATGGCACATCTACTGCATATCAAACTTCTATTAGCCCAAAGCCATAGAACTTGTAATGCAAATGTCACAACTAAAGACACAAGGAAAATTTACTTACCGTATGATGTTTTTCTCAAATGGTACTTCCTCTCCTGGAATAAACTAGTGACTGAGTAATAAATCTCAAATACACAACCAAAATGTTATCCATTCCTGATTGCAGCAAATCGTCAGTAACTAACCTACTGTAGGCACAATTATTACTTTTAGGTTAAACAAAATTGAATATTTTTGAATACAAATGAATATAACATGTATTTCTCTGACTAAATCCTTTTGCATGTAGATTCTGTGAACCAGAAACATGTACTTTACCTGTAAACAGAATACCACCCTTGCAAAAAGTTCAAGAATATTAAAGTCTAAGATTTTTATTGAAACTGCACTGCACATGAATTGTACTGAATCTACATTTAAAAAAACCTTTACATTAGTCTGCAAATATTTAATGTCTGCTCATCCAACATACATCCGTATCTTCACAACATAAAACAAGCATTTGTCAAAGCGAATGTTTGCTTGCTGATATTAGCATTGGACGTGCAAGAGTTAGATGCAGAATCGAGATGGCATGAAGTACTGACTCACAAAATCCCACCTCCACCCTGCAGAGATGGACAGGCATTGGGGTGTGTCTGTGGTCGTTACTCATCATGCTCATGGCATTTCACCTCACCCTATCCTATAGACACAGTCAAATGTTGAGGTGTGCCTTGGGGTGTTCGGCTTCAGATCGTCCCATTTCATAAGGACATATGCTGAAATGGGTGCAGTACAGGAAAATGGGGTGAAGTCTTTGGCTGAAGAGTGAAGGCACACCTCGATGCCTGTCATTGGCTTCAGGGTGGGAGTGGGATGACATGAGCATTACAGCCGTGATCCAAAGTTACACTCTGATGCCTGTCAGTCTGTACAGGGTGTGATGTTATGGTTAGAAACCCTAACACCCCAGGCATGTGTTGGTATTTGCACTACAAACTTTCAACATGGCCTTTTGTGACCCGCACCTCATGAAAGCATTTTGACCTCTTCTCATGAACAGTAGCAGTGTGACTTTGTGAATGTGTCCTGAACTTTGAGTTCTCACAGCGACCATGCAAAAACACAGATCAGGCAAGGAATGTGAAGAATGAGAGCTGCACCATCCATAGGGAGATGTGAAGAGATGGCAATGTTGAAAATCTATAGTGAAAATATTAAAAATGCTCGAAGTTCTGAGGTGACGTGGAAACTGCACAACACATGCTTGCATTGACAGTCATTTGGGTGAAATTATTTCACCAAATTTTCAACATAGGCATTTTGTGACCTCTGCTCATGAACACTGTAATCACGATTTTCTTAATCTGTCTGAAACATTAATTTCCCACAGCCACCGTGCCACTGTGTGCCAGATGTGCAAACGATATTTCAGGCAGGATATGAAAAATTACAGCTGTACTGTTCAAAAGGGTGTGTGGTAAAATGCCAGTGTTTAAAATGTGGAGTGAAGATATTACAAATGTGTGCACTTCTGGGCATACATGGAAACTGTGAGACACACACTTGTAACACAGTCATTTTATGGACTTTTGTCACTAAATTTTCAACATAGGCATTTTAGGTCCTTTGCTTATGAACAGTGTCACTATGATTTTCTTAATGTGTCCCAAAACAGATTTCCCAAGCGACCGTGCTATGGGGTGAGGGGGTGTGGGGAGGCAGGTTCACAGATGGTGGGCATGGGATGGGGGAGGGCCACTGAACTCAACAAAGGACCAGTTTCTGTTCACAGGTTTAAAAAAAATAATCGCAGGAATTTTATTTTTACAGGGACATTTGACACGCTAGGGTTGGCTCCAGCATGCCACCTGAGTGTTTTGGGGGAGTTGTAGAGCGAAGGCTTGGGCAAGCCCGTTGACACACAACAAATTGCGGGGCATTATGCAGACGGAGCAGGTTCCCCATTGGCAAATTGTAGTGGGAAGAGGGGGACTGAAGCTGACAGGAATTGGGCCCCCGTTGGCAAAGAAAGACTGTTGGGGTGGTGCATTATGCCGAGGGGATTGGGCACTCCTTGGCAAACAACAAATGGGGAGGGGTTACAGTATGCCGACAGGAGTGGGCTCCCCTGTCGACAAATGAACTAGGTCAGGATGGCAGTACCGTCCTGCAATGATGGGTCACTCCCTCATTGCAGCAGCGCATTGTTTCAAGGTGGTGGCACACTGGCTGAACTAGTGTCAGCAGCAGCATGCCACTGTATTGGGAAAGTGGGCCAAGCCTCAAAGGCACTGAGACCATAGGCCCCACAGTGTCACACCTCAAAACCCTGCTTCTATCCTAAGCTGTGACAAAATATTTCTTGTGCATGCGTGACAAGCAAACATAAAAAGATGAACTCTTTTTGGCCATGTTTAAGATAAAAATGAAACAATAAATCTGTTTCAAGGTAAAAGAACATTTTGACTTTGCTGTGGCCCCATATCTACTTTCATGGTAACTGTGGTCCAGCATAGGACATTAGTTAAAGGGTGCTCACAGAGAACAAGCTGCTACATTTGCCCTTCCACTGAACCACCTCAGTTGCCCCAGCCCCAGGCTGCAGTTGCCTATGCTGTCCCCTCTGAGCCATATCCACTCTCTTAGCTCTGCTCTGGACCATCCATCTCCTCCTGCCTGTACTGGTCCAAATTGGCCCTTGACTGCAGGTGACCCTGGCTTTCATGGCTGATCCTGGAGCAGCCCAAACAAACTGATGATGCCTTAGCAAAACTGATCAATGTTTTCTTTGTCCTGCCTAGTGTCTCCATGAGGGGCTTGACTGATCTAGTAGTGCTCTTTTTGTTTTTGCTGACCTGAGAGCACCCTAACTTCACCCAATTCACCCCCAGCTGTCCTGACCAATGCTTTCCACCAGCCACATGGCTTTTCTTGGTCCTCCCCTGGACCACTTCCAGTTCTCCACTGCCCCAGCTTGCCCTTGCCCATGCTCCCTCCATGCCACCCAGGCTTCCATTGCCTGTTCCAGGAGAACTACAGCTCTATATTACCACTAGACTTCCCTAGCCCACCCTTCCCTTTACCTTCTTTGATCTTGACCCTGGACCATCACAGGTCCCCCACTCTAATCTGTCCTGGTCCACACTGGTCACCCCAGCTCCCTTAGGCCTGCCCGTAGGTCACCCCAGCTCCCCCACCCCAGCCATCAGCTGAGCTGTTTTGGCTCTCTCAGTTCCATGGCTCTTCTTCTTCTTCTGGACCATTCTAGCTCCCTGCCCCAGTCTGTCCATGACCACATGGTTCCCCCTGATTCCTTTGCCCTGCCCCTGGACCTCCCTGGCTTCCAATCCCCACTCCTAAGCTGTCCTGGCTACTTGCCCCCTGTCTTCAGCTCCACTCACCTCTGGACCACCACAGCTCTCCCAGCTCTAGGCCATCCTGGTGCATGCTGCCCCTTGGCCATATCAGAACTGCTGACCTCCCCAACCCTGGGTCTCCCAGTTCCCTTGGCCCTACAGCTAGACATACCCTTCTACCCTCTGCCACAGCTTCCAGGCTGGCCTTACCACAGTACCTCCTGCATGACACCCAGCTCCCTTGTCTCTGCTCCTGGATATTTCCAGCTTCCCTGCCCTGGGCTGTCATTGACTCACCCTGACTTTCTTTGTCCCCATGGTCCTTCCACTGGACCACCACAGCCATCCATGTTGGAGAGGAGAAATAATGGCAAATAAAAAAGATAATAAAAATAAATAAATAGAAAGTAGATAGTGTCAGAGCTGGGAGCTCACCAGTAAGCAGAAGTAGCAGAGCTGGACAGGCATAAAGAATGAACAAAAATAAATAAATAAATAAATAAATATTGTTTACCTAAGACAACCTGTAGGTAGGGAAAAATGGGCAGGCTAGATAGGTCAAGGTCCTTATGAGCCATCAAATTCTGTGTTTCTATGTTTCTGATATAGTACTTTCTGATACTTGTGTTGATGTAGTATTTTCAATTCAGCAGCCACCCTTAGGGAACAACTTTGTATCAGTAATTGCCTGCATACTTCTTTCTCCTATGAAAAAGTACAGGTCATTTTTTTGTTCAACAGGCATAATATTTCCTCTAAATGTAAATATTAATATGTTGACAGCAGCCTCAACCTACTTAATTGTCAGGTGAGATGGTAACCAAATCATCACATTTTATGACATATTAAATCACCGTTCAGATGTTATTCGGTGTTACTGAAGGTGGCACCAACTAACACCTCAGTGAATATTCAGTTAAGCTGTTATGTAGTGCTGCAGCACACATCAGAGCACTGCACTGTATTTCTGTGTCTGATATCAGGTGCCTGCACTGTGTTCCTATTCCATGCATACCCTGGGTGTAGCATCACCCCATACACACACCCAACTTTCCATTTCATGCCCCACTATTTTGTGGCACCACATTACCTGCTTCAGGCCCCTATAACCCAGTACCATCTCCCTCCTAATACTGTCACCCTACCAGCATCACCTGATCCATTTATACCTTTGGTGCCAACATATGTATAGTACCAGAATAATTTAAAGGAAAATGTCAACATACAGCAGGGTAGCCCCACACCAACATGTGGGGCTGCCCAATTACACTGTGCATGAATAAAACAATACTCATTGTAGGTCTCTAATATTATGTTTCAGCTGGCTGAACCAGTAATTCCTATAAATGATCCAGGGTTCATTTCAGATAATTGCCATGATAAGTCAATGACTCACCAGGTATAGGAAGTAGGGTTACATGAAAGAAATAAGTCACTGTTCAACAAAGCCCAAGTTCTTCAAGTAGCAGTAAATTGTCCTCAAGGGAAGAGAAAAGGTGTGGCATAACTGAAGACAGACAGCTGATATAGTCCCCACTCTAAATTAACACTGTTGATGTCAAGAATAGGGATCATAGAAACATAGAATTTGATGTCAGATAAGGACGATCGGTTCATCCTGTCTGCCCAGTTCCCTACCTAATAAAGAAATGCTGTCTTCTTTTGAATCAATAATGTTCCCCATGTCTATCCCATACTGTTTTGAATTCCTACACTGATTTGCCACCACCACCTCTGCTGGGAAGCTGTTCCATGCTTCACTGCCCTTTCCATGGAGAAGTACTTTCTCATGTTGACTTTTAGTCTACCCCTTCCACTCTCATGTCATGCCCTCTCGTTCTAGAGCTTCTCTTTATTTCAAAGATGCTACTCTCCCATACCCTGTTTATTCCTTCAGATATTTGAAGGTCTCTATCATGTTGCCTTTCTCCCTCCTCTCCTCCAGTGTATGCACATTGAGTGCCTCAGGCTCTCCTCGTGTGTCCTTTGGTGCAGGCCCTGCATCATTTTGTTGCACTTCTTTGGACTGCCTCCACCGTGTCTATATCCTTATGGAAATGAGGCCTCTAGAACTGGACACAGTATTCCAAATGAGGTCTCACCAATGACCTGTACAGTGGCATCAAACCTCCTTTCTTCTGCTTGTGATACCCCTCTCTATGCACGCCAGCATCCCACTGGCTTTCCCACACAGCCTTGGCACATTGTTTATCACCTTTAGGTCATCTGATATGCTCACACCAAGATCTGTTTCCTGTTTGGTGACTGATAATGACTCCCAAACCATCATGCAATTCTCCCTGGATTCCTGCACCCCAAATGCATGATTTTGCTTTTATTCGCATTGAATCTTAGCTTCCACAATTTGAACCATTCCTCCAGTTCAGCTAGGTACTTCCTTATTCTCTCCATCTCTCCTGGGTTATCTACCCTATTGCAGATCTTAGTGTTGTCTGCAAAGGTGCTTACCTTCACCTCCAGTCCCTCTGCAATGTCACTAATGAAGACATTAAATAGGACTGGCCCAAGAACTGATCCCTGTTGGCACCCCACTAGTATCTCTCTCTCCCTTCCTCAGACTTAGCTCCATTTACCACCATCCTCTGTGTTCTGTCTCCCAGCCAGTTTGCAACTCAGCTCACCACCTTGTGTTCCAATCCCAGGCTACCCAGCTTATTCAACAGTCTCCTATGGGGAACAGTGTTGAACACCTTGCTGAAGTCCAGGTAGGTCATGTCCACTGATCCCCCTGATTCACTTCCCTAGTAGCAGTCAAAGAAATCAATGAGATTTGTTTGACATGACCTTCCTGATGTGCAACACGTGCTGCCTCGGATCTTGTGCTCTGCTAGTTTCAAGGTGCTCCATTATCCTTTCTTTTAGCAATGTTTCCATAATTTTGCCTACCACTGAGGTCAGACTGACAGGTCTATAGTTTCCAGCCTCTTCTCTGCTCCCAGTCTTGAGAAGAGGGACTACATCCTTCTCCAGTCCTCTGGAACTACTCCCGTATCTAGTGACATATTGAACAGGACTGTTACTGGAGCTGTCAGCACCTTGAATAATTCTGAGTGCATCCCATCTGGTCTCATTGCCTTGTCCAGCTTCAGTTTTGAGAGTTCCTTTAGGACACATGTCTCTGTACATGGACTAGTACATGGGTGGCCAACCTATAGCTCATGAACAGCATGTTGCTTTTGAAGCAGTTTGATGTGGCTCTCGAGGGTTTGCCAATCACATGTCAAGTATATATCACAATCTTTTAAATTTGAAAAAATTCAAAGTACAGGAGCTGAAACATCCGAGTGCTCAACAAGCTACTTTTATTAAGCCTACAAGCAAATCTAAAGCTCCAGAGCTGCTCTGAATAATCATTTTAAAATAACTTCTTTTTATAAATACCATAACCTAATAAAATATGATGACTGACTATTTAATATGACTATGGCTAAATATGGATATGGTAAGGGATGCACATTGGTATGGTATGGGCCACAGGTTACTGTGGTTCACATCTTACTCAGAAATTGAAATGTGGCTCATGGACCTGAAAGGAATGGACATCCCTGGACAACTGCCTACCTCTCTTACAGCCATGGGAGATTCAGTTAGCTGGCACTGTGTATAGAATTATTTATAGGGCTGTTTTGCTGGTATTTCTGTCCTCCTGAGAATAAGTGCTAGTTGCAAAATGGTGTCACTTACTCTCAAGAAAGCAGTGGGACTGGAGACTAGAGATGTGTGAAGTTCAGAAACTTTACAAAGTATTTCCAATTTTCCCCAAAATCACACAATGCAACTTTGTGTAGTTCTTTAGAAAATTACACAGTGACACTTGATCAGTTTTGTTGAGGGAAGTAACACTTCACTCATGAAAAAACTATGTGAAGGAGCTTGGATTAAAAATACATTTTAACAGACACAGCCACGTCAGAGATGACCAACTGGCATGTGTTGTGTTGCAATCTTATTTGATATTTGTGGGTAATGCACATTGTGGGAGGTATGGCCACCAAGTCAACATGGAAGGCCCATTAGCTGTAACCAAATGATTTTTGTATCCTCTACTTTTTTCTGGATATCGTTTGACTTTGTGAGTTTAATAAAGTAAATATACATTGTCACTGAGGTTTCTGGTGCCGTGTTTTGTTCTGTTCAGTTTTAACCTTTTACCATAGTATGGACTTGATGTGGAGCCGAGCTGTTTTCTACTGCAGTAACCAAATGAACATCTACTTGCCCTCCACAAGTTTCAGTGAAAAGGTCCAAACAGACTAATCTATCTCCCATCTCAGGCAGCAACTGCAGTAATTGCAGGGATGAAATAGAGTTAGGGGCAGGGTAATTACAGACAAGAACAAAAGAGGGGAGTCCGGGAGAGGGATGATGGGAGGGAATGGTTGGGGGGCAGCTGCAGGAGTATAAACTGTGAGCTGCACAATCAGGCAGACTTGATAGACTTATAGCATTTTCTACGAGCTTCATATGTTTGTATGTTTGTAAGTCTAAAGGGGTTTGTTTGATGTAGTCTCCCTGCAGGAGCTCTTAAGTTAGTTTACCCAGGACAGTCCATTTGTTATGGATCATCTTGTTTTAAGTGGAGTCCTGCCTCTTACTATTTTAGAGATGGGAGTACTGAAGGGCAGTTTGTTGGAGGTCACATAGCAACTAAGTGGCTCTGGTAGGATTTGAATCTAGTTTCCTCTTTTCCAGACCTGTGCTCTAACAACTAGATCACAATGCTACAGGGTGTGAAAAAGGTGACCAGTAGCAAATTAGGTTCTGCTTTGAATGTGGACTTTTATTTGGTTCGACTTTTAGAATTTGGCCCACTACTTTGGTTCTACAATGTAGAAGGTAAAGCAAATTGCAAATGGGGGAGGTATACCAAGCTCTGACTTCATGTCAGTCATTTCCCACCCTTTAACTCCTTTCCTTTTCTCCCACATTCAAGTAAAAAAAATCAAAATTCCCTTTCCTGGCAGTATCAAAAACTAAACGGTTTTTCACACATCTCCACACAAAGCCCAACACTGCTAGCCCATTAAAAGGTCATTATTTAATAATATCCCTTCTGATCCCAATCCATGCAGCATAGCAACTCCCAGTATTTATAATACTGTATTTGGACTGCATGAGTTGGGCATGTGACCAAACATGATGACAGTTTATTAATCTGCATCATTGATGATGCTAGTCAGACTGATACAGTGATATAGGCGACTCTGCCCTTCAGTTGCACACCCCATTCATACGGTCAAATGACTGTATTACAAAATGGGAGCAGTTGCAGTGTGGAAGGAGGCAACTAGATTACCATGATTTTGACTACTATTGCGTCATCTCCAAAATCATGCATCCTCACTATAAAATGACATTTTGGAGGGATTGAGCAGGTTAAGCTGCTGTGGAGGAGAGTATTTAAAAGGACACATTGTCATCTCCAGGCTGTATTCTTTTTTAATGATCAAGCACAAAGGTCCAGAAGGGAGTTGGTGGTAATAAATCACTGGAGTGGGGTTGCCAAGCGACTTACCCTGGTCACAAAGGAGATTTTCCATCATTCTGCCAGTATGTCCCAAAAACATTAGGCACACTTTGTCCACCCATTCCGGAAGCAATTGTCATGAAACACAAAATTTTGTGTGCAATAAGAAAATTCTGTAGCATTTTGCATGTGCCTATGTAAACACATTGGGCACTGTAAATTGAAATTAGATGGGTAGCAAGTGTTGGAGTCCCCAAATGGTTGATTCTGGAGATTTCAATGCCTAGGTCGATGACAGACTCTCGATATTTGGTCCTAACCTCCTGCAGAGGATGGAAGCATCAGGGCCTGTCACAGGTTGTCACCTCAGGGACCCACCTACATGGCCACACACTGGATCTGGTGTTCACACTGGGTCTTGGGGTCAATGACCATAAGATTGATCCGGTCATTTGGTCAGATCATAGCACCCTAAGGTTCACATTTGGGGCCCCTCTGAGGTCAGTCTTCTGTGGAGATGCTCTGGTGCTGCCATTTGCAGGGATTATCCCCAACAGGACTACAGGTGGTACTGTATCTATCGACTATGGAAACTGCATGCTTGATGGGTGCAGAGGAGGCAGTGGTGGCCTATAATAGGGCTGTCACTGCAGCCACTGACTCTATGCAGCCATCCATGTCTGGCCCTTATCTACTCATTGGAGGCCTCCTTGGTTCACTGGAAATCAGGGAGTTAAAGATAAAGGGCCAGAGGTTGGAGTGATGCTGGAGGGGTCTGGACTGATGAAGGACATATTGGCTTTGAGGTTACATTATGGTGACTATCAAAGGGCAATCTCCTGAAAAGGCAGATTTTCTGTCATGGGAGATTGTTGTGGAAAAGGAACAGACTGGCTCAGCTCTTCGTCGATGATGGTTGTTACATCCAGCCTGCCTCCGTATTGGAGGAGCAAGTTCAAGCACAAGGTGTGAAGAGTTCGCTCTGTTCTTTGCCGAAAAAGTCCTCTATCAGGACTGAGATCTCCTCAGCGTTGCTCAAAGGTTTGCGGTTTTGGACCAGTGACGTGCCAGGGCACCCTCTTGTGTGATGTGAGTTTGATCCAGTTGGAGTGGATGAGGTAGTTGGGATAGTCTCAAGACTGAGACCAATCTATTGTGATCTAGGCTCAGGTCAAACCCAACTTTTAGTCATGCATACTAGTGGCACTTTCTGGCGCATTTCGAGATCTTTCCTCGGACACAAGAGCACATGCTCGGGATTGCCCCAGACTCCAGTAGGATTTAAAGCTAATTCAACACTCCTTTTATTGTTGTACATACCAGCAGCTCTTTAATTTTATTGTTTATACTGTATTATGTGTCTGCTGTGCTGTGTTTGCTAAAGGTGCACCTCAGCACCGAGTGAACAGTAGGCGCATGTTTCGACAGGGCATCTGCTTCCGGGGATGGAGACTTTCAGTCAGGATGAATATGAAGAAAGAACTGCAAAATGTTAGAAATCATGTAAATTGATCACTTTTACTTTGATGCAGTGCCATTCCAGAGCATATATAATGCTCATTTGTGTCCACAGGTCAGTATTTGTGAACTGAAGGTAAACCGAGGGTAAAGCTGACAGTGCCCTTTAAGAAGAAAGAAGCAAGTATTTCTTTAACTGCCATAGAGATTTGCAGAATGGAAGGATACACTGAAAACTCCTAAAAGATGTGTTCCATGGAAACTCCTTTTTCAAGGGAAAGCACGATGGCTGTAAGGTCCGCCCACAGTCATAAAAGAGCTTAAAACATTTATTTTCAACCAAGCATATGATCTATATAATTATTGAAGGTTTTATATTTCACTGACTATCATGTTTTTATATGACAGATAGATAAATTTATTGATTTTATTCTGCAATGTGTTGCTGGAAATTTTCTGATGGTTGCTGTTTTAAGAAATTGTACAGTGTTCGAGCCTCCGGAAGGAGCACTTTATAAATTAGGAAAGTATCTATCTAACTTCCATATAGGAGAAATTCCTTCATACTTCCTGTAATTTCCTATTTGGTAGCTCCAACACTGTGAATGGGGAGTTATTACATATGGGTAATGTGCTCCCCACTGAAATAGTGGTACAGATTTGCTGAGTTACTCTTGAGAGAGAGACATAAGGTGTCAGTGTAACCACAGAGGCAGAGATCTTGGGCCAGATTTTTGGAAGTGAAAACAAGTTTCACAAGGATGATCTCCTTTCACAAACACAGTTGTTTTCGGTTCTCCTCATGTCCTTAATATTCCAAAAGCTTGCATTTTGCAGCCTCACAATTTATAGCAACTTACATAATATTTTGCACAGCTGTAGAAAATGCTAAGCAGTATCACTAGGTATAGCATTTTTGATGCTGTGAGTAACAAAAGAAAATGTCACCTGTGCTTATAAAATGCTGAAAATAGCATTTCTGCAGGTACAGGGATTTTCCTGCAACAGGTTGCACACAGGAACTTAGTCCCTGGGTCATGTAAGTCCCTTTGAGAACTGGTCTCAAATACTGCTGCTCAGGAGAGAAGGGGTTGTTCCACCCACATGTTCCACCAAAAATGTTGAACCAGGGAGCAATCTGGAGAGGAGCCACTGTTGTAGTGGACCATTCAGCATATCTCGAGGGACCCGAAAGAAACAAATGAGTTACCCCTTTACTTTGTGCCATCCAGCAGCTCATTTATCATGCAAGCTATCACCCCAACTGCTGCCAAATGCTAGGGCTACTGTGGTTTCAAATTCCAATGCTTAATTTAAACTTATCTATCCTGGATGTTCCTATGTGAGGATTCTAAAATGAGGCCAACAATGAAAAGTGTAAAAAAAAAAAAATATATACTCTGTTTGACAATGCTCACTGAGCGGCTCCCCCCCTTCCTTTCCCTACTAATTCCTCCTCCCTATCTCCCTCCCTTCTACTCCCACCAGCTCTCCCCGACCATAAGTTTTGCACCTTTTGTTATCTTTTGCTTCGTTGGAGATTGTATTCTATTGAAACAAAATTGTAATTGAACTGTAACTTTTTGTTTGTAAGTACTGTGTCCCTTTGTACTACTGTTCTGATGTCCTCTTTGTGACGAGGTACCTTTGTAAATGAGCCTCTGGCTCAAAGGTTTCTAAAGTGATGTTTAACTAAATAAATAAATAAATAAATAAAAGGGAAGGAAAGAGTCACAAAGAATCTGCAGCTTTTAAAATAATTTACATAAATGATAAATAGCACTAAAGATACATACGTATCTAACATTAGGTCTGTGGACATCTGTTTAGACCAGTAAAATAAGAAAACTGTTACTGGCTTAGGGAAAAGAGCTAGAATAAGAGGTTAAGGAAGCAGTATAAAATAAAGAGACACAAAATGTCTTGTAGATGTCAAAGCGGAAACAAACAGTAAAGAAAACAAAGATTCAATTTCAGGAAAGAGCATGCAGCATTTAAATAAAGAAGAATAAAATGACTTTGAAAAGAAGTTAAAAGGGCCAGCCAGTGGCACAGAGGGTTGAGGAGCTGACGCTTCACCTGCCATCCCACTGGCAATCCAGGTTTGGTGATGGATTCAGGTTGCTGGGGTGAGGTGGGGTGGGGTGGGAGAAAATTGAGTATCCTCCATCTGCTCTCATCTCTAGGGAGGGGACTTTTCACATTATAAGTACACTGCCACCACATGGAGTTGAGTGGTAAGCTAGCTGGAGTAACACAGCATGTGGGTTGTCCAGCAGTCGGCAATAGTATGTGTGCACCTCGGTGCACATGTACAATGTGCAGCACACTGTCAGGCCAGGGGTGGAAAAAGGAAAAGTCATGGGCTATGCACCAGGAAGCCTCACTCACCCTGGGGTCCTGCTGCAAAACTGGATCCAAACTAATGCCGTGTTTAGCACCATTAGTAACGCTGATGGGCATTGCAGATAATCAAATACTAACATAATTATAGAGTCCATGGCGGTGGTCTTGCTTCAATGATATCATTCTGTTTGAGGTCTGCACCACTTTAGGGCTGATCTAGGATCCAGCCAGGTTTCTCTCAAAGGGGTGTTTGTTTACAACTTTCAAATCTTAGAAACTGTATTAAACATCATATTACAAGGTAAGGAGCCATGCGGTTTTAAAAGAGGTTATCCTTAAGGGATGTATGGTCTCCTTTTTGCATATTTTTAGTAAACTAGAAGGGTTTATGTGCCCTTTAACAAGTATCAACCCCTTCACCACATTGCTAAGTATTCAGAGACTCCTTTGCAGGTTCTAACTCATCTCCAGTTTACTCCATACACACTCACACACACACACACACACACACACACGCATGCACACATGCCTCGCTACACATGTGCACACACACACACACACACACACACACACGTTCCTTTTTAGGACTCTTCCTCCTCTCTCTCTCTCTCTCTCTCTCTCTCCCCTCCCTCTTTCCCTCCCTCTCAGGCTCATCTCAATAAGTATACAGCCCTCCATCTTTATATGATCTGACTGGCCCTCCTGTATACAAACTGGAAAGCCCTCTTTATGGGCCCCCCACTTTGTGAGTTCATCCTTCCTGGTTTGCAAAGGTCCCACCATTTAGTCTGACTCCAACCCTCACTCCCTTTGTAGGTTAATTAACTTACTTCATATTGCAGCTCTCCCGCCTTCAGGCTTAATAATTCTTCCACTTTGTAGGCTTTCTCTATAATGGTCCCCCTCCACTTTCTCTGACAACTTCTCGTTTTGATACAGTGTGCCCCATGTTCAAAGATTAATGTGAGTGCTAACAGGCTAGTGCCCACACTAGCTTAGATTTGCATCAGTGCTATGGACAGGGCCATATTCAGAGCCCCAGGAGCACTGCCCAAACAAAGCAGCAAAATCACACTAACTGTACCATTGTACCCATGCAAAGAGGAGTCCTTCATGCATTATGGTGCAATGATATATTCAAAGCTTTGCAGTAGCACCAAACAGCCCCCAAAGAGGTGCTGTAACATTGCCAGAAACCCCATCTAGTTGCAGCACTAAGGCCAGCCCCACCCCTGAAGGCAGGGCAGCTGTGTGCAGCTACCAGCTCCTGTGTCTAAGTGGTCTTTGCTACTCTGTTGCACTCATAGTACATAATGCTA
The DNA here is from genome assembly GCA_016271365.2 of Neoceratodus forsteri. NCBI lineage: Eukaryota > Metazoa > Chordata > Ceratodontiformes > Ceratodontidae > Neoceratodus > Neoceratodus forsteri. Next base: position 853,567,776 of record CM057459.1, on the reverse strand, counting down.
AAGATCTCTGGTAGTATAGTGGTACCCCCCCGATTGCCCGTAGTACATAACGTGAAAGATCCCTGGCAGTTTAGTGGTCCCCACCAGGCCCTTTGTCTCCTGCATAATGTAAATCCCCAATATGCCTTTTCTATATAACAGTATCAGTAATGTTTAAAGGATTTAAATTGGTTGTCACTTCAGTAATAAGCTTACAATCTTTATTTAATTCAGAAATGCAAGACTGTTGCTGAAGCGTGTCTAGTAGAATCCTGCTGTACCCAACTGTTTCGTAGCAGGCTGTGGTTTTGCAAGCATTGGCAGGGTTAGTTATCTGGGTTGTGATAAAATGAACAGATCCATTCAATAGCAGTCCTGCATTTCTGATATAAACAGACTAAGATGGTAAGTCCATTATTGAAGGAAGGACCATGGAAATACTGTAAGTGCAGTTATTTAAAATGTATGTGGTTCATGTTAATGTTGGTGAATTGTGAATGATGGGTTGTTTCTGTTAGGATGGTAGGATTTAGAAAAGATGAGAGACCAATTCAAATACTTTGTTTTTACAGTTGTTGACAACCTTAACACCGTGTAGCTGCACTGCACTTTCCTGCAGAAACAAAAGCTAATATGCCCCCATGTCACTATCACAGGAGGTGGACCCCTTTCCAGCACACAGGAGCTGCACATCTCTGGAACACAGGAGCTGTGCCCCCCAGGAACACAGAAGCTGTGCCACACACCCTGGAATGCAGGAGCTGTGCTCCCATCCCTGGAACACAGGACTGTATTCAGAAGATGGGGCACAGTAGCTGAAGCCCTCCACCCGTAACACTGGAGCTACCCCCAAACACAGGAGCTCATACTAAGGTGAAATAAGAGTGATAAGGATTATATCCATGTTGCTCCATTTAATTGTAATAATATAGTAAGCCACCATTCATCAGGAAACTAGCTAGTTTATTTTTAAGTTCAGTTTTAGGTTTGCTTACTGTTATATCTATTTATACTGAGTTCCATGGGTTAATATTGCACTGAGTGAAAAGTATTTACTTTTTATTTTCTTTAAAGTTTTATCTGGTCAATTGGAGAGGATGTGTTCTTGTGTTTTATTTATTTGTTTGAAACTGAGGTTTAGTTCAGTTGTATGATATGGATCTTGCATTATATGATGTAGTGTTAGCAGATCTCCTCTCAAACATCTTTGTTCTAGTGTCATTAATTGTAGGTGAGCAAGTCTGGTTTCATAGGGTAAGTCCTTCAGTTATTTATTGCTGTAGTTGCTATTCTTTGTACTTTTTCCACTCTATCTATATCCCTATATTTATATGGGCACCAGACAGGGATGGCAAAGTCAAGGTGTGGGTGAACATATGTTCTGTAAAGGGGGTAGAATACTGTCTTATTTCTAGACCTTATATTTCTTTTAGTGCCCACAACACCCTGTTTGCGTGGGTGATAGCTTTTGATATTTGAGTTGCCTTGTCAAAAGTTCTCAGTAATTATAACATAAGGTCTCTGTCATGATGGTATGTGTTAATTTATGACATAGGACATAGGGTACATATTATTCTTTTTCCTCAAGTGCATGACATTGCACTTATCAATGTTAAATCACATCTCTGATTTAAGGGGCCATGTTGTAATTTTGTCTAGATCATCTTGAATGTGTTTATGGTAATTTGCATAACAGCTTTTACCACCCAGCTTAGTGTCTTCTGCATATCTGATTGATCATGACATTGGGTCCTTTGCTGAATCAGCAATGAAAAGTTAAAATGCATAGGCTACAGCATAGATCCTTGTGGCACACCACTGGATATGCTACCCTCAATTGATTTATGACCTCTTATTTTACACACTGTGATCTGTTTTTAAACAGTTAGATGTCCAGTTTTAAGCCGTTTATTTATGTTCCTTTTCCAATTTCTTTTCCTTATTGCCCAGTGTGGTACAAGATTTAATGCTTTGGAGAAGTAGAGGTACACAATGTCACATGGCATTCTTTTATCCAGCATATCACTTACTTTTCCATAGAAACATAGCATGTTGGTTATGCAGAATTTCCTGACCTAAATCGTGTTGTTCTACATCAGCATTGATATTGGTAGTTATCATGCTTTTAATGATGCCTTCGAGCATTTTTCGGATGGAAGTTAGGCTTATTGGTCTATAATTATTTGGATCTGATTTATTTCCTTTTGTGAATACTTGTGTCACATTTGCTGTTTTTCAGTCTATGTGGATATTTCCAGAGTTTACTGCTGTGTCAAAGATTAGTTTGAGTGAGGCAATTATACAGATGAACATGATCTTGAGAATGTGCCCTGTAATTTTGTCTGGACCTGGAACCGAGTCTGGTTTTAGTTTTTCTAGACATTCTGTAATAGTTTCTTTGGGAATGATGATGGGGAGAGTCTGAAATATTAACCAGCAGTATTGGTTTTGTTTGTGTTCCATATATTTTGCAGAAATGTTTATTGAAAATATTAATCATTTTCTTTGGTTCAGTCACTGTGGCATTACCATCAGAAATGGGGCAATTTGTCTGTCTCTGATTTTTGAGTGCATTTATATAGCTAAAAATGCCCTCTATATTGATTTGTTTGCCTTTTTTCCAAGCTTAATTCCATAGTTTGTTTTGATTTCTTGGTGGCATATTTAGGAACACAGGATCTGCACCTTCCAGAACACAGGAGCTGCTCCCCAACCCAGAACACAGGAACTGCACTTCCTCCCCTTTCAAACACAGATGCATCACTCCTCCCCAGCCCAGGAGTTGCTCTTCATCCCATCCCCCAACACAGGAGCCGTGCTGTATCTCAATTCCCCAACCCAGGAGCTGGGCTCCCAAACTAGGAGCTGCACTGCCTCCTCCCACAAAAGCCTAGTGTAGCGTTCATCCACCAATGACCCCCCAACTACAGGTCCAGACACTACCTCCAGTCACACTGACACCAGCTCCCTCCTTCCACAGTCCACAACATCATCCACCCTATCTTTCACAGCCTCAAATACTAGCACCCCTCCAGCACAAAACCCTAGACCCACCTCCTTTCTTGGCCCCAGACACTATCCCAACCTCCTGCCATGCCCCTTCAGCACTATCCCCTGCACACCCTACACACATATGCATACCTACTTCAATCCCTATCTAAAATGCACCTCCTTCCACACCGCGCATGCTCAGCTCCCCACAGACATGTCTTGCTCCAGCTCTCCCACCATCCACATGCATGCACAGCCAGCTCCCAACAACACACACTTAGCTCTCCACAAACATGCATGACCTTTCCCCACCACTCACATCCCTCCACACATATGCACCTCAGCTCCCCCACCCACATACAGCTGTCCACCACATCTACCTTACACATACAGACACACGTTCAGTTACCCCCACACATACACACCTGCTTTGCTCCCCACCACCCACCCACACACAAATACAAGCACCTAATCCCCCCACACACACAGCTGTACACACACACACACACACACACACACACACACACTACGCCCAGTTTCACACAAACACAGGCACCAAGCTCAAAATTCAGTCTCAAGCATCACAGATGCTGGAATTAACACAGTGGAATCCCACAACATTTCCTCAACAATGTGACTGGCTATAAACCCCATAGAACATTAATTTATGGCACTGCCTACCAAGTCATCAGCAATGGAGGACTATGGGCCTTGAGCAAGTAGCATAGTGATGCGTCATGGAATTAGCATACACTATATGTTATACTACTGCTATGCCACTTGCGTGACTGAGCACTGAGTGCTGGTTGCTACCTGACTGAGCGCTACCATTGTTAGCAGGTGTATGACCCAGCAGTATGAAATCAGGGAGAAAATGAAGATCTATTGACCCGCTTATGCTAGTTATTAAACAGCTTATGCTACTTGGGGTTAGTTGAATGGCTGTGTGATTTTTTAATCAGTTTATTTGAGTAGCCCCCACCCCATCCATATTTTTGTTTTAATGTGGAGGGTGGGGGCCTCCAGCTCAAATAAATTGAAACAAATCTACAGGACCATGCCAGCTAACCCCTAGTAGCATAACTAGTGAAAGTGGGTCCATAGAGCTCACTAATGCCAAAATCAGCAAAGCGCCACAGTCGTAATGGGGTTCTGAGTGCACTTAGTGGTGGACCGAAGCATAAGGAGGAGCATGCATAAGAGCATGGAGGGAGCATTGACATGGTATACAGTGTAGCGTATTTATTAAAATAGAGTGAGTGGGTCCATAGTGCTCCACTATTGCCCCAAGTTGCACCAAATCTCAGCGGTCCAGTAAATCCCAGTCCCAGCCTGCATTATCTGCTCATCCAGCTCATTTAAAAATAATAAATAAATAAAATCACATGTAAAACTGTGAGCCAGAAGGAGGCAAGATCACACATTACCACAGACATGTCATGTGATATGATGCAAAATGTAAAAAAGACACGGACACCCCACATTTCTTATATACAGGCTGAAAACTAGAACTGAAATACACCATGTAGGGTAGAGATTATTAAGCATCTGCTGCAAAGGTTCATTTGTTAGGAGAGGAAACAGAAATAAAGCTGCTAAGAAAAAACTGCAGGACGCCACAACAATGATGAGGAAGGCACCAGATCCAGGTCTTCACCTTATGTCCTGGCTTTGATGTGCTTGGCCTGGACTTCAGCAACAAAACTCATACTCGCCACAGCTGAATTTGTTCTGCAACCTGCTTCCTTTCTTATGGCCTTTCCTTGCCTCTTTTCTGTTTTCCCTCCACCCCTCTCTGGCTAACCTGTTCCTGATGACCACGTTAGAAGCCACGTTCTCAAACACGCACTTCACCTCTCCTGATCCAGTATTGACCCTTTCCAATGCCCAACACTTTGTAGCCTCCCCATAGCCAATCCTTAAGTCACATACACTTGCAAAGCCAGCTGCACCTTACCGTTCCTGTGGCCTCCTCAGACTTCACTGATACAGGCGCATCAATCACTTTCCACATACAGCTTTCTAGTATTCAGCAGTCCCAACTCTTTCATGATCTGGCTTATATCCCCTATTCATGGTTCTCAGATGGACTAGCTACAGTGGACAGACTTGCACCCTCAGCTCTTTCATGCAGTCTCTACTCGTGGCTTTTCTCTGGCTCAGTAATACAGTAAAAAAGTTATGTACATTATGCACATATCTCTCTGGTGATACTTGTACTCTGAGTCATTTCTCGTCAGAAACTATCATGTGCAGAGCACCTGTGTACATCTGGAAATTTAAGTCTGGGCACCTCTCAAGTGCCTGCACAGCGCAACAGCATATGTTGTCTGGCTATGTTACTAAATCAGCATCTTTGGGAATCACAGCACGGAACTAGAACAAATTCTGACAGAGCTAATCAGGCTGCTAATATATTAGCCTGATATGGGAAATAGAATGGAGAATGAGTGGCTTAGGGTTTTTTTTGGGGGGCAAAAGGTTACCTGTATTAAAATGGTTCCTTAAGTCCACACTCACAACAACCCCCACCAACACAGGAGCTGCACTGCCACAAGACAGGAGCTGTGCTTCCCCAAAACAAAAGCTGCACTCCCCCAACACTGCAGCTGTGCCCTAACACAAGAACTGTGCTCCCCAACACAGGAGCTGCACTGCTCCCTCAACACAGGAGCTGCACTCCCCACAATGTAGTAGCTGTGCTTCCTCCCTAACAGAGGAGCTGTGCTGCCTCCAAGCACAGGGGCTGTGCCTCCCACCACCGGAGCTGCTGTCACCTCAATAAAGGGCTGCACTCTCTACCCACCACAAGAACTGTGGTCACACCAACACAGGAGCTGTGACCCACAACAGAGGAATTGCACTTCCCCAACATAGGGGCTGTGCTCCCAACACTGGCGGTGGAAAAAGTGTTAGTAACTACTAAATTGTCAAACACCAGACTGGTATACCTTCTTTTGGAAAAATAAAGCAATGCATAAGCCAGTGTATTTAAAAATATATGAAGTATTGGCCATCTTGTTGTCTTTCAGAAAGAATCTGTCAACTCCTCCATTACCAGCAGGGCACCTTCCTGAACCTAGATGAGCAATCCTTCACATGATCAGCTAATCTAACCCCTCCCCCACCCGCAATTGGGAAGACTCCAGGATACAATTAAAAAAATAAGTAGATCCAGAAATACAGTAAAGAGGTAAAAAAAGAAATATTTTGTAAATAGTCTACCTCAAGTGCTCTCTCCTTTCTCCAGCCTACTTCCAGTCTACATGTAGGCACTAGGGCAGAGGGCAGCCAGGGGATGGGAGGCTTCAACAAAAGAAAAAACTCTGCCTATAGCACTGGGACAATTGCAATGTGTTGGGAGGCCATTGTAGTGAGAGGAGGAGGAGGAGACAGCACTCACCTTCAGCATGGTGGCTGGCCTGGGCTTTTGTGTGTCCGCAGTCTTGCTTTTTTATTCTTGTGCCATCACTCCCACAATTCTTCCACTTGTTTTCATGCCAAAACAGCACTAACAGGCACTGAACAAGGGAAAGTCTAGGTGACATGGCAACGTGTCACTGTAGAGTACTTAAAGCATGTCACTGTATTGTGGCTTTCAAGACCTGGAAGTGGCCCATTGAAACCACACAGTTTAGGTGGTGCACTGAGAATTTTAAATTTTTTCTTTAATAAATTAATCCAGTAGAAGCTGTTTATTTGGGATGCCCTGCTGGTGAGCTTTTGTCCCAAATAATCAGCTGCCTCATTATCAGAATGGTGTTTTCATTAATTTTGTGAAGCTGACTGTGCTATGTGTCCCTGAACTACAGCTCTGTGTCCCACGATCTCCTGATCACTCACTGACAGGGAGAGGAAGAAAGGAAATAGTATCTGGCTGCAAAATACTGTATGTTGTCTTGTACTTGACTTTGCAGACTGAACAATGCTGAACAATGTTTGTTCAAAGTGTGTTAGTCTGTTCAGTCTAGCTTTTGAAGCTCCTGAGAAATGGCAACCATGAATGAAAGAAAAGTGAAAAACAAAACAAAACTTTTTCTAAAATAAAATAGGCACTAGATTTTCATTTACTCAAATATAGGTCTTTCAGTGCTAGTGGCGGTATGTAGGGAGAGAGTCAGGAGCAAGGACAGAACACAGAAGTTGGTATTTTTATTTAAATATTGGTTCTGACTTCCAAACCTGGAAACATTGTGCAAATGGTCTGGGCAGCACAAGAGGTTTCCATTATAATTCCTGAAGGTATATGCTACAGCCAAGCTTTAATTCTGTCTTGAGCACAAAACAAAGGTCAGGGCATCCATGCAAAACAACACAACGGAGTCTACATGGCCCTAAACACAATAGCACTGAAGTGCCTGACAGCAGTATTGGTATAAAATGCTTAAGACTCAATTCAGTATGTAGAGCCTTTACAGTAGGTTCTGTTGAATGGAACCAGCTATGAAAGACAATGCTACGGCCTCTTTCAGAGTGTACATTAGATTCTAAGCAGCACCCAACATAGAAACACAGAAGTTGTTGGCAGAGTTGGACCTCTTGGCCCACCTAGTATGCCCAGTTTTATTTGCCTATTGTGCCAATGCAGACTCTACTGGATCTCCAGCGGCTCCTTCCATTGCCTTACTACAAGGGTCTCTTTGTATCTGTCCTATACATGCTCAAATCCTGTCACAGTTTTGGCACCCACCACCTCCAGTGGAAGGCTGTTCCAGGGTCCACCACCCTCTCTGTGAAAAGTATTTCCTCACATTTAATCTGAGCCTCCTCCAACTTCATACCATGACCCCTTGTCCTCAATTTCTTTTTCTATGGAAACTACTTCCTTCCTGTACCTTATTATTATTACCTGGTAGGTATTTGTGTTTCTATCATATCCCCTTTCCTCCTCTCCTCCAGAAGTACATATTTAGTTCCTTGAGTCTCTCCTTGTAGGACTTTTGATGCAGGCCCTGCACCATTTTGGTAGCCTTCTTTGTACCACTTCTACCTTAGCAATGCCCTTCTGGAGGTGAGGCCTTCAGAACTGGACACATTACTTAAAGTAGGAGCATAGCAGTGATCTGTACAGGGTAATATTACCTCCTTCCTCCTGCTGAGTGCTACTCCCTATGCATCTGAGCATCCCGCTAGCCTTCCCTCCTGCATTATCACACTGCTTGGCTACCTTCAGGTATTAGAAATGATTACCCCCAGGTCCCTTTCCTGTTTGAGGGCTGCCAGTTATTCCCTCCCAATTGATACATGTACCCCAGGTCCCCTGGTGTCTACTCTGTTGCAGATTTTGTGTCATCCACAAACAGGCATACTTTCCTTTCTAGCCCTTCAGCAATGTCGAAGCAAAGCAAAACTTTATTTATATAATAATAATATATATACACAATAGGGTTGAGTGGTAAATGAGTGAGATAAAACAGTGTATCATCCACTGCAGAGTGATATTTTTATCCTCTGCTCTACTGTGATGATATCAGCCATTTACACACACAGGTCACAAAGGTCATCACCTAGGCAGCTTTCCCTCAGCATGCAAGAAACACCTGTGCTGTTACCATAGACATAACACAAAACTACTTCAGAGGTCTCACTGCTGCCTACAGCTAATTCAGTGAACATTACAAAACACGCCTATCTTCCCAACTTCCAGCTCATTACTGTGACTGCAGCCAGAATTCTAAACAGCACAGCTTCACAGAACAGTCTAAACTACTGCCTACAGCTAACTCAACTACCACTGAAACACATTCTCACTTGTTCCTCAAACTCTGATTTTCACCCATTACAATACTGTGATACTTTGAACTTGACTGCAGCCAGAATCCTAAAGAGCAGAATTTCACAGAACACCTTGCACTCTGCCTGCAGCTGACTTAATTATCACTGAAAACAGAATCAGCTGTTCTGACACTCTGCCTCTCAGCTCATTACTATTACTGTGATGCTCTCAGCTTCACTGCAGCCAGACTTCTAAACAATACAGCCTCACAAAATTGTTTCTCACTCCTACCTAAAACTAACTCATTTAGCATTGCAAAACACACTCATGTGTCTCCCAGAGTTTATAACACTGCCAGCCCATTCAGAAAAGCTCACACACAGAAAGCAAACTCATAAACAGGAACAGAACTTAAGACAGCATAACAAAACTTCTAAAACTCTTGGCCCTATTGTATACATCGAATACATGATAGGCAGATCATGTGCTATGGCAACTATTGTCACTCCTGCATCGTGAGCTCTGGATATCTCACTCTGCAGGAGTGACAATATTTGCCATATCACAGTCATGCCCATCATGTATCCCCCATATAGCGCCTTTTGAAATCAAGGTGTTTTACATAATAAAACACAATAAAACAAACAATGTTATAAATTATTTAAAACAGTAAGGTAATTGAACAGTTAAACAGGAAGGCCAAAGGAAATAAATATGTTTTAATATGGATTTAAAGCTAGTAATGATCAGGCATTCTCTTAACCGACGAGGTAGAGGGTTGGTGTTGCAAATGAGAAAGCACGAGCTCCAGATGTTTTAAGGCTAACCCTGGGAATCTCTAGCAATCCCTCATCAGTGGATTAGAGGGGCGATTGGGGAGTAGGGAGTCAGGAGATCTTTCAGGTAGCTGGGTCCCAGTTCATGTAGGGCCTTAAAGGTAAGCAAGCCTACCTTATGGGTGATCTGCCACTAACTGGCAGCCAGTGCAGTTTGCAGCACAGGCATAATATGACTGGTCCTAGAAATGTCACTAATAAAGACACTGAAGAGACCAGGCCAATTTCTGAGCCCTGTGGCACCCTACTGTTCACCTTGCCTTCTTTAGAGTGACACCATGTACCACCACAATCTGACTCCTGTAGCCCAACCAACTTCTTACCCAGTTTATAACTTTTGACCCACTTCCAGTCAGGCTAGCTTGTTCACTAGTCTTCTATGTGGAATGGTGTTGAAGGCCTTACTGAAATCCAGGTAGGCCACATCTATCACTTCTCCTGATCCACTACCTTGGTCAACCAGTCAAAGAACTCAATCAGGTTTTTCTGGCAAGACTTTCACCCTGTGAAACCATGTTGCATTGGATCCTGTAATCCACTGGTCACAAGGTGTGAGCAATAAGACATGGCTGGGTGTTGGTATTACTGAGATACCCACACACCCAGAGGCATAGTTAGGCATGAGACCACAAATCGAGTGCCATCAGCCTCTGGGTGTGTGGGTTTCTCAGTACTACCAACACCCAGCCATGTCTTATTGCTTACATAAAATGGGCCCATAGGCAACTTTGAAGAAAAAACATTCTAAAAGTTTTCAAACTCACAAAAAATACTAAAATGTTTCTAAATAATGTAAAATAGTCCTTCCACAGATGTTTTTCACCTGTCAGTCATCTATTTTTCTTTACACTCAAAATTTTGTGTGATTGTTTACCATGGAATAGAAGAATTCAAAGCTCTGCATTATACCAGCAGTTGAATGCTTCCACTCGCTCACACACCTCCAGAATGTTAACATGGAATACTTGAATTCAACATTCTTCAGAGCTCAACTGGCATACAAACAAAGACACAAAGGGCTGAAATGGAGCCAGAGCCTCAATTTTATCTGTTGTCAGGTAAGGAGCAGGGAGTTCTCTGACAAAGTGGTAGGGATAGGGGTGATTTTTCATGGTCATCAAAGAAACACCAGCAATGGAAACTCTGAATATTACATGATTTTCAAATTAATGTATGTTGTGTAAGGAAGGCTCATAAGTGTAAATAACATTCAATTATTTACTTTATTTAATTTAGTGGACTTTTATTTTTAGGGCCTAGTCAATATTTTTATATATATAAGTAAAGGCTGCAGCCATGTTTGTGATGGAAACTAGGAAATAGGTGGCTTATGAATTCTGTGAGTTGCCCTGGTTTGCGAGACTTGTTTTAGCCAGTGGTGGCACTCTCTTATTGTAATGGATAGAACCAAGTCTCAGCCAATCAGGACATAGGATTTCTTTGCCCATTTATATAGTCAACTATCCTTTCCTTAAGTAGTATTTCCATCACTTTGCCCACCACTGAAGTCAGGTTGACAGATCTGTAATTTCCTACTTCTTCCTGTTCCCACTTTCTAAAGTGAGAGCACATCTGCCCTCCTACATTCCCTTGAACCTTCCTGTTTCTAATAATAAATTGAACAGAGCTGTCAGAGGTGCAGACAGCACCTTTTTGAGCTCCTTTGTATCCTTGAGTGCATTGCCTCAGGTCCCATTGCCTTGTCTACTTTTAATTGTACTAGCACCTTGATGACTTTCCCACTGCAAAAAGGCTGTTGTCCACCTCCCTACTATTTTTGCCATGTCCCTTATCTTTGGCCTGTCACCTACCCCTTCTTCTGTAAATACTGAACAAAAGTATTTGTTCAATATGTCTGCCTTCTTTTGGTCCTCCTCCTCCTGCTTACAAACCCCTTCTTCCCTTTTATCCTTAAAATTCTCCTTTGGTCTTTCTATTCTGGCTTATATATCTAAAGAAAGTTGTATCCCTTTATTTACTGATAATATTCACCTCTGGTTGTGCCTTTCGTGTCTAACTGCCTTCCCTGCCTTACTTTGTTTCTCCTGGTAGTTTTCCCATTCTTCTCCTTCTGTGTCTTTTTATACTTTCTAAGTGCTAGGTTTTTCTCTTACTTTTCTGCTATGTCTTTGAGGACAATAGCAGTCTCTTTTTCTCTTGTACTTGTTAACCTACCTGGAGAGCTGTGTGAAAAAAAAAAAAAACATCCTCCAGAATTTCCAAAGTTGAACTTTCACTTCTGTGAAACTTTGAAACCAAATGAACAAATTTTGCAGAAACTTTAATTTAGAATCGTGGAATAAATGTATGAATTTGGAATATTGTATTAAACTGAGAAAAATATCCACAGAACTGATAACTGTCAGTGGTCAGTTCTGCAGAATTTCATTCTACAGTTTAATACAATAACCTACTATTCATACATTGATTCTGCAGTTCAGTGAGTCACTGAACTGTGAAATCAATGTATGAATTGTGGATTACTATAATTAGCTGCAGGAAAAGAGGTCAGCAGAACTGATCAGTGAACTGCAGAATAATTACATGTATTGTGGAATAATCCACTAAGCTGCAGAATAAACTTCCTCAGAACTTTTGTTCTGCAGTTCATTTGTATTATTTCATAGTTCAGCCAAAAAATTCCATGGAAGAGGACAAAATCCACCAGACACATTGGAAGATTCCCATCTCACTAATGGTGGAAGTTCTGAAAATGTTGTGAAATTTATGAAATATCGTGAAAGTTTTACGAAAGTTGAATTCACAAATTGTGCCCAGCTCTACCTGCCTGACACAGAGATTTGTTGCTTTTTCAATGCCTCCCTTTATTTTTGACCATAGTTCCTTGATTTCCTTTGCCATGACATCCCAGAGGCATTCTCCAATTTTTTGTTCTAAACTTAATTCACTTTATTAACAATTAATTGAGGAAACGTTTAACAAACAACAACAACAAAATACACAAAACAAAACAAAATAAAACCAGATAAAGCCTATGCCAACAAGTAGGAGGACGATGAAATTACTACTTATATTCAAAAGAAATATCCAATTATAGGCATCCAGAAAAGTGATAGAAATAAATATAAATAAAACAAACAAAACTATTGTCTTCTATAAATATCTGCCTCCAAAATAGACTACAGAAAGAAAAAATATATAACACAAGGTAGGTTTAAACTGAATTCCATAACAATACAGGTAAACAGCACATGCAACTGGGCACCAACTACAATATTTCAGCAAGGTAAAAATGAAAAAAAGCCCACAAACAATAACCTTTATATAAAAGAAGGTATACATGATTTAGTTGGTTATGAAATTAGCAGAAGAGTGTGCAAGTTCTCCCATCTATTCTGATAATTGGGAAGGGCATGTCTTAAGCTCACTACAGACTTCTTCATTCTAAGAACATTAAGAATTTCAGCATGCCACTCCTGTAAGTTGGAGGATGTTTGCCTAGCCAACCATATAAAATAATCAGCTTTGCCACTGCTACAATTAAAGAAATATGATATCTTTGTGAGCCCAATAATTGATCAATAACTACCTCATACAGGCAAAGTTCTGGGATAAATTCTCCTGAAGCCCCAAAAGGAGATCCAAATGTGACTGAATTTGATACCAAAAAGGTTGTATCACCTTGCAGCCCCAGAGGAGATGACAAAGTGTATCCACCTGTGCAAAGCATTTATGACTGGTTGAATCAGGCCTCTGCTCAAACCTTCCCAACTTCTGACGGGTAATTATAAACATTATGTAACATTTTATACTACATAAAACAGAGTTTATCCAATTTAATGTAACTATGTGTGTATTTCCAAGGTGCTACCATGACAAAAAAGGAAAAATACTCAAGGAAATCTTTTTTCAGTAAATACTTTTAGCTGTGTCCATGCTTCCATAGTGCTCAAAAAGCTTTATAAAGTAATGAGATTGAGTGAGGTTTATCTACCAAGACCATGAGGTCTTGACAGTGGGTACTGTCTGAAAAGTGCCAAGGGCAGGAACCCGAAAAATACTTAACTGAATGAATAGCTGGAAAAATGGGAACAGTGCTGACCTGTGCGGTGCATTATTCAGTTAAAACTGTTCAAAATTGATCAAGTGTTCATATGAAACATAGAAACATAGAATCTGATGGCAAATAAGGACCCCTTGGCCCACCTAGTCTGCCCATTTCCCTACCTAATGGATAAGCTGCAGATCCTAGTTAACCAACAGCCTACTTCCTTCTACCCCCACTAGAATTGCCTTATGTCTGTCCCATGCATTCTTGAATTCTCCCACTGTTTTTGACTCTATGACCTCCTCAGGAAGGCTGTTCCATGCATCTACAACCTCTCTGTGAAGAAATACTTCCTCACATTACCTATGAGCCATCCCCCCATCTCCAAATTTTGTCCCCTTGTTCTTGCACATCTCTTTTCTGAAAGATGCTACCCTATTGGACTTTGTTGATTCCCTTGAGGTATTAGAAAGTTCTATCATCCCCTCCCTTTCCTTGAGGCTATACATCTTCAGCTCCTTTAGTCTTTCTTCATATGTCTTCTGGTGCAGAGTCTGCACCATTTTGGTGCCCTCCTCTGGACAGCCTCCATACTATCTATATCTTTGGGAGATGGGGTCTCCAGAACTGTGCATAGTACTCAGATGTGGTCTTATCAACTGTCTGTACAGAGGGACAACAACTTCCTGTTTTCTACTAGTGATGCCTCTCCCTATGCATCCCAGTATCCCTCAGCCCTCCTTACTGCCTTTTCACATTGCTGGCCCAACTTTAGGTCATCTGATATGACTACCCCAAGGTCCCTTTCCATTTTGTTGTTTTCAGCATCTCACCCCCATTGTGTACTCTTCCCTGGGTTTTGTTTCCCAAGTGCATTACTTTGCTTCTGTTGAATCTAAACTGACATACATTTGACCATTCCTCCAACCTTGCCAAGTCCCTTTTCATCCTTTCCACCCCACCTTGTGTATCAACCCTGTTGCAGATCTTTGTGTCATCTGCAAAGAGACATACTTTCCTTCCAGTCCTTCTGCAATGTCACTTATAAAGACATTAAAAGGACCGGCCCCAGTTCTGAACCCTGTGGTACCACTAGTAATACTCTTTTTTCATTGTGGACTCCATTTACTATTATCCTCTGTTTCCTGTTGTCCAGCCAGTGTTTTACCCAGGCTACCACCCTGGGACCCACTCCCAGGCTGGCTAATGTGTTTATTAATCTTTTGTGTGGGACTGTGTCAAATGCCTTGTTAAAGTCTAGGTAGGCCATGTCCACAGCCCCTCCCTGGTCTACTACTTTGGTCTCCCAGTCAAATAAATCAATTAGATTCATCTGACTTGACCTTCTCACTGTGAATCCATGCTACCTTGGATCCTGTTCCCCACTGGCATCTAGGTACTTAACAATTCTTTCCTTCAGAAGTGATTCCATCATTTTCCCTACCACTGAGGTCAAACTGACAGGTCTGTAGTTTCCTACCTCTGTCTTGCTCCCACTTTTGTGAAGTGGAACCACATCTGCCCTCCTCCAGGCCTCAGGTACCACACCATCCTCCCATGATTTATTAAAAATGTAGTCAGTGGTATTAATAGTTCTTCCATTAGTTATTTTAGAATTCTGGGGTGAATCCCATCAGGCCCCATTGCTTTATCCACCATCAGTTTTAGGAGTTCTTTCAGAACCTTTCTTCTGTGAAAGGACTAATATCAACCCTCTATCCAGAGTGCTTCTATTGACTGGATTATGTACCTCCCTGCTCTTCTTTTGTGAATACTGAGCAGAAGTATTCATTCAGTATCTCTGCTTTTCCACTGTTGCTCTTTGCCCCAACCACCTTCCTCTTTATTCAACATCAGTATCCCTGCCTTAGTCTTTCTTTACTCCCTAATGTACCTATAAAAGGTTTTATCCCCTTCTTAACTGAGTTGGTTATCGTTTCCTTGGTTTGGACCTTTGCTATTCTGACTGCCTTCCCGCTTCCTTCTGCTTTAACTGGTACAGGTTCTGTCCTGCTCCTTCTGTGTTTCCTTCTACTTCCTGAATGATACTGAATGGATGAGAAACACATGCTAGATAGTCCAAATTTGCCATGGGCAAAAGGAGGCAGGAGGGTTTGTATTTACAGTGAAGCCCACCAGGATGATGTCTAACTCTGCAGAATTCTGCAGTAGAGTTACTGCAGCATGAAATTCAATTTCAATGGGAGTTAATCCCATTTGTCATACAGTAAACCTGTGACACTGTGCTTCATCTAGCTAGTTTCATTGTACCTTTAAGTTACGGTTTAACTGGATAGGCTGAAAGAGATCTTTCTGTGGGGCATTAATGAGGGCCCAACAAAGTTGTGTATTAATTCTTACAGATCAAACTATGGGCTGTTCCGAAGAGGGAAGGGCAAATTATGCCAAGATAAATAGGGTAAAGCACTGGGAAAAATACTGTACCATTTAAGAGATAAACCTCAATTTCTTCCAATCGAGACATAGAAAACCCATAACATTGTCCATATCAAGATGGCGGCCACGCTAGCTAGCTGGACTGTTGCTGCTATAGTTCGTTCTGTGTATTTGCTTTAGTTTTATTTTTGATTGCTCATTTTGTTTTGTTTTGTTTGCGATCGCTTATGTACTGTTTTATATCTGTTATCGCACGGACATTTTACTATTTTGTGACCCAGAAAGTCTTTGAGTTTAGACCTGGCATTCCTTGAACTTTGAATTTTGTTGAAGTTTGATCTACAGAAGGTGTTGGAGACCTCTTGAATACTGATGGCTCTTTTGTGGAGTACTGTCGGGAGCACTCGATGCGCATGATGGATTGAGCTCTAGGGTGGCGGAAGCTGCAGATTATGGGGATCGTTATTGTCCATTGAACCGGGCAGTGCGGGGCATTGTGCTGTCCCCTTTGCTCTGCCTGCCGTTGGTTTGGTCGCCGGAACTGTTTGTGGCTACTGTCCTTTTGTTTAGTCCTGACATTGAGAGCATTTGAGGCTTTTGCGCCATATTGGCTACCTTGCTGCAGCCCGTTGGAGCCGTGGATGTTCTTCAAGCAAGTTTATTCTGCTGGAGTCTGTGTGTTTGGACATACTTTACTAGGAAGCTGTTTGTGTCCTTGTTTACTGGGCGTATTGGTTTTACTCACCCGGACCCCTTGGCTCTATTGTGGCGTTATTTAGTTGGTGGCTTGAGCAGGGGTTGAGATTAGGGCCTGCTAGAGGCTGACCCTTTGCCCCATTCCCTAGACTCCAAGTGGAATCAGTTGAAGGGCTGATCTGGCTGGGAGTCGTAGTGGTGGGTCACCACTACAGCCCAGTATTGCCCTGAGTCAATTGGTTGGACTACGTGGCTGAAATATATTCTTCTTTTGACTTTTGTCTTCACTGGAATTCCTTATACTGGGAACTTTGTCTGGTATCCTGGTTGTTGGAACATTCTAAGGATGTGGGTCCAGTACTGTTTGACTTTTGAAGAAGTGTAAAATGCGGTTGGAAGAGGATTCCACAAGATAAGTGTCCGTGGACTAAACTGTTGCTTTCTTGAACTTTTGTTATAAATTTTTAGTGGTTTATAGGACTCTGGTGGTCCTGGCTAGGGTCTCCACGCAGTGGGAGGAGAGGGATTAGCTAGGCGGCTGGTCCTTTTCTCTCTCCTCTATCTCCTGGTGAGGTTGGCCGACGGACCTTCCTTCCCCTGGTGTAGTAGCAGTGGGTCTCTATCCTTTTAGACTGGCTGGTTCTTGTGATTTGTTACTTGTTTTAACTTTGTTTTATTTAGGTGCTGATGTATTGATTTACTGTACTATTTTGTACTTAATTTTCAGGACTTGTGCTATTTTGTTTTTGTGAGGAAAAAATTTCAAGCAGTGAGAGTGCTTGATTTCAATCTATTCTCCACCCTTTCGGTCCTGTGAGAGAGTTCCGGTGGGTGGTTTATTTATTTTTCCTTGTATATATTTGCATTTTATTTTTCTGTTATAGTTGTTATAGTTGTTTTTACTTTCTGTCTCGTGGTCGGAGAAGACTGTGAGACTTAGAGTAATTTCTGATTGTTTAACTGTCATATTATAATATTGTTTATTTAGTTTTATGGTGGGTGGTAGTGTTTTCACTCGTTGTTTATTTGTTTTATTTGGTTTTAATTTTATAGCAGCCTGATGTGCTTGCCAGTTCCACTTGCTGTCCGTTACTTGGCCTCCGCTCTCTGCACCTCACCCCTTTTTCCCCCCTTGCCACCTCAGGTTTATCACCGTTGTCAGGCTTTGGGGATTGTGTGAAGGGGCAGGGGAGGCGAGGGGCATTGGAGGTTGTGGACAATGGAGTGAGCATTGCTCTCCCATTGGGGTGGTAAGGTCTTGAAGATGCCCTGGGGAGAAATTGGTTCTGGAGCGTGGTAATTCCATTCTAGTTCCATACCCAAGGCACCTCTTCCTTAGAGGCAAGTGGTTGGGACAACTCATCACCCTCACCACTCGGGCACTGTTGTGCAATGCCAGATCTGTCTGCAATAAGACTGCCCTTATAGCGGAATTTGTTTGACGGTAGATCTGGCTTGCTACCAGACCTGGTTAGATGGGAATGCAGCCCAGTTTTAGAGGCCACCGTTCCACTGTTCTCGGTTATACACCCCGAGATTGGATCACGGGGGTAGCGGTCTGTTTCAAGACCGAGTGGGTCTAACTGAAGTTTCAGTTGAGGAGGCCAGATCGTTTGAGTGCACTGTGGTAGCTGGGGTGGGTGTAGGATTGCTCTCATCTACCGTCCACCGGGGGATGAGAAGCTTTTCCTTCAGGAAATGGCAGATTTCACCGCCGACATGCCCTTGGAATCCCCCAGATTGATGGTGCTGGGCAATTTCAATGCCTGGGTGGACGATGAATCTTTGCTTTTGGTCAACATTTTCTCCAGGTGATGTCATCTCTTGGCTTCACCAGGTTGTTTCCACAGCTACTCACAGGGAGGGCACTGTCTTGATCTGGTCTTCCTCCTGGGGTTGAGGCATCCTGACTTGGTGGTGGAACCAGTCAGTTGGTCTGACCATTACTCAGTTAGATTCAACTTTGTGGCCCCCTGGGTAGGTCGGTCCCTGTGGAGATGGTCAAATACCGTCCATTGCGGGATGTTATCCCTGAAGACCTGTTGCGGTTATTGACCTCTCATTGTGTGATAATTGTGCTCTGATCCTGAGCAGCTGGTGGTAGCCTATAATGGGGCCATCTCGGATGCTCTGGACAGATAACTCCATCCAGTTTGCCCCTTCCGGCGATCCTGCCGCCCCTTGGTTTGATGGGGTGTTGAGAGGGCTGTGTAGGTTGGGGCATAGGTTGGAGCATCGCTGGAGGAAGACTGCCTCGGATGCAGACCATCTTATTTTGCTAGAGCATTATAAGCTCTATCAAATAGAAATTTCCGTGAAGGCAGAATTCTGTCCAGGAAATCTCTTTCACTTTCGGAATCGACCAGCTCATCTCTTCAGAACTGTCAACAGACTGTGCAGCCCAGCCTGTCGGCAGTTCCGTCAAGTTTTACACAGGTTGACTGCGAGGAGATCGCTCGATTCTTTGCAAATAGGGTGGAAGGCATTCGAGGCAGTGTCCCAACTTCACTCCATGGTTGTTGCAGTTGATCGGGGTATTGTTCCAGAGCCTGGAGTTTCCTGGAGCTCCTTTGATCTTCCTGACCTCATGGAGACTATGAGGATTGTCTCTGAGATGCGCCCAACTTGTTGTAGTTTGGATCTGGGCCCCACCTTCTTGATTTTAGGATGTAGTGAACTTATTGGCCGGTCCTTGCTCGGATAATTCGGTGTTCTTTGGAGATGGGAGTTTTCCTAGCTCTCTGAAAGAAGGTGGTGACTCCTCCTGAAGAAAGCTTCCTTAGACCAGAACGACCTTGCCAACTACCGTCAATCTCTAACATCCCTTTCTTGGGAAGGTTATTGAAAAGGTTGTGTCGGCTCAATTTGACAACCATTTGACCATCCATAGTTTATACGAGCCTCTCCAGTCGGGTTTTCGTAAGAGGCATAGCACCGAGACTGCTCTGGTTCGGGTGCTCAATGATCTCCTGATGGTGAGAGATCAGAGACACTGCTCTATCTTGGTTCTCCTTGATCTATCATCAGCTTTTGATACTGTGGATCATGGGGTTTTGCTCAAACATCTGAGGTCCATCTGTGGGCTCTCAGGTGTTGTCCTCAGATGGTTTTCATCTTACCTCCTGGGGAGAACTCAGAGTGATTTCTGGTTTACATTCATCCGGGCTTTTCTCTTTCTTGTGGGGTACCTCAGGGTTTGGTGCTCTCCCCATGTTGTTCGCAGTATATATACTACCCTCGGAGACATTGTAAGACAGTATGAGCTGAGGTTTCATTGCTATGCCGATGATACCAGCTCTACCTGTCTTGCACCCTGACCAGGTTAGTGCTGTCTTGGTGCTGAATAATTGCCTCACTGATATCCAAGACTGTATGAATATCAGTGGTTTAAAGTTGAACCGGGAAAGACTGAGGTTATGGTAGTGGACCCTGGTCACAGGGCTGAGGGTTTGAGGGATAGGGTCCCCTCTGGATTAGTTCTTGGGTAGACCAGATCCCACCTCTGAATGGGTGCGTAACCCGGTGTGGAGCTTGACACTGGCTTGACCCTTCATTATCAGGTGTCTGCAGTAGTCAAGACTTCATTTTCCATCTTAGAAACATCTCCAGGATTAGGCACCTGGCTCCACCAGGTGATTTGCGGTTCTGGTCCATGCCTTTGTGACATCACGTCTTGATTATTGCAACTCCCTATACCTATGGCTTGCTGGGGTTGAAATCTGCCGCTTGCAGCTAGTGCAGAATGCTGCAGCACGTTTGTTGACTGGGGTGTCTAGGAAGATCTCATATCACCCTGTGCTGTGCACTCTGCACTGGTTGCCTATACAGTGGCGGATCACCTTTAAAGTGGGTCTTTTGACCTACAAAGCCCTACAAGGCTTTGGTCCGACTACCTGAAAGAGCTTCTGGTGCCTTACACCTCTGAGACAGCTTCGCTTGGCTGACTAGGGGTTGCTGGAGATTCGAGGGTGAATTTGAAGTCCTCTGGAGCCCGTGCATTTGGCTTTGTGGCTCCCCACTTTGGAATTCTCTGCCCGCCAGCCAGAAAGTACAACTGTGGATAGGTTTGAAGGCCTTAAAATCATTCTTATGGATTCAGGCCTTCCATGTTGCATTTTAAATCATTTTATTTATTTATCTGTTGTATTGTTATTGTTTGTTTGGTTATGATAAATGTATGAAGTTTGTACAGTGCCTTGAAATATTGAAGGTGCTTAATCAAATAAATGTTATTATTATTATATTATTATTATCAGGAAGGTTCCAAGCTAAACATTTACTGGTCTGAACCACAAGATAGTACCAGTAAAAATTCGGTAGTTGAAGCCCTCCATTATGCTTTGCAAGGTTAATTTAGAGAGATAGCAATGCAAGCTCTTTGCTGTTCCATAAAAACTCAGAAATTAAGCAATGGATATGAGTAAACCAGGAGAAGGACAAGGGAACCCAAATCTTGCTGAGAGGGTATAATCGTGAGGCAATATATTCATCCATATAATAGAAATCTGACCCCATAAAGATACTGGGAGACAGTGTCAACAGAAAAAGTCAGAAGTTATGGTGCAAATAAAAGGGTGACATTTTGGACAATCAAGGCCTGAGAACCAGCTACCACTTTGATACCCAGATAGGTGAGACCTATGTGAACCAATGACCTCTCAGTGTTACCAGAAGCTCAGATTTATAAGTTTTAGAATTCAAAGGCATAATGACCATCTTAGATAGATTCAATTTGTATCCAGAAATCTCTCCAAACTCTTTCAAGGCCTAAAACCCAGCAGGAAGAGATGTAGCCAGGTGGGTGATATGCAATAGATGTAGTCCACATATGTGGATAGTTTATAGGAAGCAGGGCCAATAGGTATACCAGAAATTTGTGACTTTTGTATAATATGTCTATTAGTGGTTCAAGATACAGGATGAATAA
This sequence comes from Neoceratodus forsteri, assembly GCA_016271365.2. NCBI lineage: Eukaryota > Metazoa > Chordata > Ceratodontiformes > Ceratodontidae > Neoceratodus > Neoceratodus forsteri. The sequence continues at coordinate 853,546,225 of CM057459.1, read as the reverse complement.
ATAAGGAGAGTGGGCACCCCTGAAGTGTCCCCACTGAAAGACATAGGGTTCTGACAGGACCCCATTACAACAAATGTGAGCAACAGCACTGGAGTACAAAAATGTAACCCAATTATCGAAGGCATCAGGCAGTCTGAAGGCAGACAGTTCATGAAACAGATAAGGCCAGGAAACTCTTCAAATGCCTTCTCAACATCTGAGATGACCAACACCAAGGGGTGTGGTCTCCTGAGATGCCAAGACAAGATGAAAATGTTTTTGCAAGTGATCAGAGACTAGTCAGCCCTGCATAAAGCTAGTCAGCTCTTGGCCAATAAAAGCTTGCCAAATAGATGCAAGACGTTGAGCTATTATGTGTGACAAGATTTTGACATCTTCATTTAGGAGAAAGATTGGTCTATAGTTATCTGCCATCATATGATACTTACCAGTTTTAGGATCAATGTAATGTATGCATCCAAAAATAAGGATGGGAGGCCTTAGCCTAAAAGCAGAAATCAAAAGTCTGTTAAATGGGGAGCCAATTACTCATTATGGGCAATGCAGAAATTGGAAGAGAAACCATCAGGACCTGGGGATTTATCAGGGTTAAGGATGATATAGCCTGTTTATCTTCTTTAGTATTGAGGGTGGAAAGAGAGTTTGATAGTTATGGATCTACTTGGGGAACATAAGCATGCTGCAAATAAGTCAAAGTCTTTACATTAGAGTGAGGGTTGAATCTTTACTGTACAATTTCTCATAATAACATTTAAACTCCTCTGCAATGTCCTTGGAGCAGTCCTGTATTTGCTTTTCTGGCTGTTTCCTCCTCAAAGTGGCCAAGCGGATAAGTTCACCTTTGATAATGCAATTTTAAGCACTCCAATAGATGTCCATGGGTTGATCAGGTGTGCAATTTATAGTGAAATAGTCCGAGATCACCTGCTTCATGTTATTCAAACACCATCCATCCTTTAAGAGTGATTATTAAGTTGACACTGTTTGTCCTGGTCTGAGGAGGAAAGTAAACTTAAAACCAATGAGACTAGTGCATGGTCAGAAATAACCCTACTATGGATTTCACAGTAATGGGTTATAGGAATGAAGGAAGAGCTAACCAGAACATAATGTATTCAGGAGTATGTACCATGTGTAGGAGACAAATAATGTAGTCCCTCTCAGAAGGGTGTAGGACTCATCAAATGACTGTCAAGTCACACTGATCCAAAAGATCCGCATGGCCCTCTGAGCTGGAGAAAGACCCCATTGACCTATGCCTGACAGGTCCAGGGAGACATATAGGTGATATTACAATCACTCATGATAATTTTTGTAGGAATTGTAAGTTACAATAGTATTCAGGAATCCTGCAAAAAGAAGGGGTATCAGAATTAGTGTTGTAACTATTCCCAAGTAACAACTCACTAAAGCATGAAGCAAAGGAACCAACCCTCTGGATTAGCATGCTTATGAAGAATCTGGAAGGTAAAGGATTTCTGAACTAAGATGATGACCCCAGCTCTATGGGAACTGTAGCCAGTTCAGTAGGACTGGTCCACCAATAGCCTCCAGAAAAATGTGCATCCTTAGCTAATAAATGAGTTTCTTGCAGCATGGCAAGATCAGGCTAAGTGTATCCAAGTGCTTACTGTAAGAATTTAGGTGCATTTCATGGGTGAGTTGCTCCCTTTATGTTCCAATCACATATGACAATTGGTGTAGTGCCTTGGGAAATAATACTAGAAGAAGAAGAAATGGAACCAAATAAGTAGAAAGGGATAGACATACCATATTTAAACAAATTAACTAAAATGGCCCCAAAGTATATATTAATAAAAGACCTCCTATACATCATGAACTCATCTGCTTATAAATATCAACTATAAAAGCTGGCACTAAAGCTAAGCTACTCAGTGCAGTAAAACAAATAAACAAAAAAGCAATCAAGCACCAGGCATAAACAAGCTGACAAGATAACCTCTTTTGTTCACCCCTACCTGAGTGGAAGAGGGAGGCAGAAGAAGCACCCCACTGGTGGCATGAAGCCTCATGATTGCATTCACGCTGTGGAGGCTCAGGAAACATATCAATGTACCCGCTGCAGAGTCCCACCAAGTAATATTAAAAGTAAGCTTGGCAGATAACAGCGGGAAGAGTGGTGAAAATAGAAAAGTAGCCATCAACAACACACATACACACACACACACACAACAATAGATATACATCACCCTGCATGGGTCGCTTCTGAGATCCCCCGATGAACTATTTCAAAAGTCCAAAGCCCAGAACAAATAGAAACCAGGTCCAAGTACAAATAAACCATCCAAGCAGGAAAGTAATGAGCTATGCAGCAGCAGAATGTGCAAGTATTAAACAGTCAACTAAAGCACAGGTTATGGATGCTGAAGCAAAAGATCACCCCACATCACTCAAGTTCAAGAGGCAACCTAATTATAAGGAAGATGCTTCACACACAAGAAGTCTGTTTTCAGAGGATCCAAACCAGTAATCCAAAGTGTGATCTGTTCTGAGTATACTTCCATTTATGACCAATAAACAACACAACACTTGCAGCCAGAGGGCTGGGAAACTCAAACTCAAGTCCTAGCTGCCAAAGAGGGTAGTCTCTACGCTATATTAAACCCACCAAATAAATTCAGTAATGCCCAAAAGACCATGGTATGCTCTTTCAAGGACATATTCATCTTGTTAGTGCAACCCTTACCCCAGTCAAGAGTGGCACCTTGCAACCAGGAGTCCTCTAACTTGTACTAGACAAGGCAACAAACCACAAGTTGGCATAACGTTGGTATCGCTCTCTGCATTGGGGCAAATACCTGGCTCAGCATCTAAGAGGTCAGGGGTTAGAGTGCAAAATAACATTTATACCGAGTTCTGGGAGAAAGGTGCTAGGGCTATGCTATGTCTCATATCTGAGGGGACCCATAAACAAGCTCACACTGGGAAACAACAGATGGAATGTCTAGTACTAGAAATGGAATTTTATAGTATGGCTTTATTCTGACACAGATGGAAAGCAGAAAGAGGTGATCCTTTAGGTTGGCACTGTATTACAATCAGCAAGCACTTTTCTTTTCAGCACCACACAGTTTGAGCTTGTCACAGATATTTTTCCTCACAGAACCTCAAACAGTCCATCCCTCTTTGCTAGGGACCTCAAGGACATTATTTTTCCTCAGAAAATGGTAAGCATATTTTCTGTTTCCTGATTGGCTAAGCACCTCCAACCTGGGCATCTCTTTTCATCAGATGCCCAGCTAAAAATAAGTGCCAGTCAAGTGCCACTTCACCGTGTACCATTCTACAGTGATGCCCAGCCTGCTCTGTATTTGGCTGAAAGTACCCAAGAAAATATGAAATGCCTGCCATGTTTTCACTCACTTAGCGAGAGCTACTGGTCTCCCCAACCCAAACACTCTTTATGTGCAGCTGCTTCACTGCCTCTTAAAAAAAACACTCTACAGTTATCTTGTGGTCAGAAGAGTGACACAGAGCCTTCTTGTCCCACAATGGCACCACATCTTCGACCGTGTTTTGCACCACCTTGCTGACCACAAACAGAAACTATGGTTGTTTCCACATTTAAAACAGAGATTACTTTACTTCTTACTTGATCCCTATCATCCCTGCTTTGCTAGACAACACAGACAGTGGACCACTAACTGCAAACGCAGCATACCACTAGCGGCTCCCAAAGTAAGGGCTCTCAGATCACAAACAACTGCCATGAGCACGACAGCACACACAAAAACAAGCACACCCACATGCTGACCTGCCCAAATACTGACCATTTTTGCCACAGTTCTCCGCAGAGAAGAAGAATAGAAGCACTCACTTTTTAAATTACTAGCGCTAGCAGGTCATGTGCTCAGCGCCACCTGAAGACAACAATTTTGTAACCTGTTTAATGTAGTCACACTGGTCATATTCCACTTCTAGCAAAACATCTGTTTGTTTTTAAAACAAGATGAAGTCCTGCTAATCTTTCTAAAATCATTACCTCTGTACCTTCTGTTTTCCCCTCAACCAATCACACTGCCACTCTCAGCATGCGCATGCATCCAAAGGGGAAAAATACTTGCAAATCAGCCTGACCAATGGGTTACACCACAGTCTCACTAGTGAACAAAAAGAATAAAAATGAAATGCAAGTGTGTGGGGGTGATGGTTCAAGACCAACAAAACACATACTCACCAGTAAAACTATAAAACTACTGTGAAACTCTGCACTGTGCTCTACTGGTAAGTACAGTAACTCTACCAGTAGACAAACTACTGCCAACAAAACAACTGTGAGTTAATTGTCATCATTTTTTTTACTATTGCTTTTATTTCTTAAATATTTCACAAAAGTTTACATATAACCCATCTTCAAGTGCAATGATACCCTCCAGAGTGGGTGGTATTGGGCAATACCAGACCTTCCAGGGGCTATAAGGCCCCTCCACCTTCAGCATCTGGTCTCATAATGCCCCAGGGCAATCTGGTATTGCCAATACCACCCACCCTGTTGGCAATTATTTCTTATATAAGTGTCTATTCGTGGGAGTTCCATACACTTTGTTGTCCCTGGGCTACGCCCCTTGCACCAACATGCACATGCCAATGACAGATGATTTATCATTACTGTGATATTGCCATATTACACTAACATGTAGTAATGGGTATCCACTGTACAAGCATGGGTACTAGGGATCATGCTTGCTAATTGTATACACTATATAGTATACATTCATTTTACAGTGTTATTTCTTTGTTTTCTCTTATATGCAATATTCATTTTACTTGTGTTTTATCGCTATGCATTTGCTTATATGAGACACATGTGCTTTGGGCTTAATTATATCTTTTTACCAAAGTATTCTTTCTACATGTATTTCCACTTACACAGCTTTTACACCTTACAGTGTAGCTGCTAGAGTGTTTCTGTATCTTCTTTGTTCTAACTAACGTTACATTTTCTGTATAACTAATGCTTTTCTTTCTGCTGACTGTACATTTTCTATCCAGCAATGTAGTGGTGCCACCTGCTTCAACAATGAGACTATTGCAACTTTCTCCTTATCTCACTATAAGATGCATGGTTTTAGAAGCTTTCTCTGAGAATTTACTATACCTGGGTATTTGGGAACACCTGTTTCTCCCAGTGCTTTACACTATAAGTTTGTCATTGTTTTTTAATAAACTTGTTTATTACATGATTTACCACTTGTTCATAGTCTCTCTCTGCTTGTTTATCTCTAACAAGAACCTGCCTGAGATTTCTTTACTCAGTTACATAATGGCAGCTGTAAAGGTAGTGATTAAGGATGGGGAAGAGTAACATTCAATTTTATTTTGAATGTCGAGTAGTGTTGTGCAATCCTCTTATCACCTACTTGGACCTACTCCTCTTACAGTGGTAAAGGGCATGGCAGACCCACACTGCCTGTGTTCTCAGACAGAGACAGACTGTGGCAGACCAACATGAGTCACAGAAAACCTCCCATGATGACTGATTGCCTACGGGGGACCAGAAAGCAGTAGGTGTTGGCATTGGGCTAATTTTCAGGTTTCCACACACTTACTTCTATGTTGTTTGTCAGTCTATCTAATCCCTATAGAGGTTCATGCAGACTTCTGCTAGGTTAATAGGAAATTCTGTACTTGGTTCAAAGTAAATTTTGTATTCGGCATTTCTGCCCAGTGCTCTATGTATGCTGCTTTACCAGCGTTAGAGGTAAGTCATCACTTGTTTGCCATGCAAAATCCTTTCTGATACAAAGACTGGACTTGCAGGCATGGGGTTGCCTCAGAATGATTGTGAGCTGTAAACAGACCTCCACTCCTCATGCAGCACACACATCATTTTGGCTATGCAGGCTATTCAAACACCTGAGATATTGTGATCAGACTTACTGCCTGTTGTTCAAGTTTGGAATGGAAAACTGTTCCTTTTTGATCCTGGAGGGCATGCATATGTTTTTCTCAACCTGACATCTGGTAAGTGTTTTCACAATTCACTTGCTATTTTATCTCCAACTCTTTTTTTTATGGTTCAAGAACCACTGTTCACCTTGGGCAAATATTTAAAGCTGTTTTAATGTCATCTGCAACAGTCTGGGTATGATATATACAAGTTTATTCAATTGTTATTGCTCTTCACTTTAGGGTACATTCAGACTCAATGGTATATACTACTGCTGTTCTGTGCTCTAGTTCTGCAAGATTAAATAGCAGGCCCATGTTTCAGGGTCATCGCTAGCCAGTTGTTTTCATTATCTGTGATATGGGGTTTCTTGTACACAATTTTCATTATGGTTAGAATCCTGTTGTCTAAGCTGATTCCATAGGCATAGGTTTTGGATGGGTATGGCATGTGTTGATTGCTTGTGTAGGTGAAGGTGGACAATGTGAGAAAATTCATGCAGCATAATGGTGGATTGAGAATTCTTTATTTAGAAAGATTACCAAAGTTGAATAAGTGTTTACTAGAATGTGTACTGTATTGTGTCTTGAAAGTGTTTTTATAACTAGTCAAAGTTTTTGCTGTTTCAACATTTCAAAAAAAATCTCTTATATTAAAGCTTTCCTTGTAAAGAAATTGCTGCTCACATACCCATGTGTGTCCTTGGAATCATGCCAGCTCATCTAGGCTGATGGCCAAATTACTTAACCCTATTCATGACTGGAATCAAACTTCTACGGTAACAGTTTGTTAGCCAACACGTGTATATCCATTTTTCTTTGCTCCTGGTGTCATTACGATGTCACTATTGCATTGTATTTCATGGAAAAGGTACTTCCTATCACTCATTTTCATAATGAGCCTTTTTAATGCATTGCATTATAATGACCACTTGTTCCATGATGCAGTAATATAACTGTGTTAATTCACATACTATGTATACATTTTGTTCTCACACAAAGTCATATACCTTAGTATAGCTCAAAACTTCACTGCACTATTGTTTTAAACTTAGATGTCTGTGTTTGATTACCAACAACACCCACTTTCATACTATGTGACCTTTGCAAGTCACTTGACCTCCTTGTGTGTCTGAATGATTATTACCTATCAGCTCAGAGTTTGTGGTTCTCTGAGCAGGTGACCATTCATGTGAGTGCTACTTTTGAGCAGGAGAATACATGAACTGTGATATTTCACTTTTTCTTTGCTCTGTACTGAGCCGGGACAGCAGCCATGTTCTTCTAGGCTCCAAGCCAGGCGTTACTGGTTTAAAGTTAACTCCACCCACTATCATTACATCTGCCTTCCTTATGAGTTCTCAGTTATAACACAGCTTCTTTGTTCCAGAGCAATATCATGTGATTCCCATACTAGGCAAGGTGCTCAAGGGGCTGGGGGGTACTCATCACCCCAGTATTTTTATATATAGTATACTGTTAAAAATATTACAGCTGTTTTGGAGAGAGTTTACCATCTACAGTTAACAATGATAATTTTTGTATGTGTGTGTTACCATCTTTTATGAATGCATTCTAAGATATACATATGTATGGTATTACCATAAATCCAGATCTTTTATGAACTCAGCTGACATTTGGTGATATTTAGGACAAGACAACCCAAGGATGCTTTGCTTCTCTTGCCCTATAAATAATCTCATTTATTTTCAGGTTGTGTATTTTGCTTTTGTTCCTTTTCTTTCTCCTAAGAAAAGAAAGTTCCCCATCTTCTAGTAAGGTATGAAACTTACTAAACTAATTGCAATATAGTTTTGTTACATTTTGAAAAGTATATTTATTAGGGACTGACAATGGGGCCACCCCATTACCACCTTTCAGTGTACACCTTTAAGGTGCTGACTGATTGGCTACTAAAATTGCCAGCTCATTTCTGGTTCAGCATCCATATCACCACCCACAGCATAACACTTTCATTGCTACAGTGCTCAAGCTGCCTCTTTTACCACAGTAGGAGCTCAGGGGGGACCATACCCTTCCTTCCAGTGCAACGCCCACAAAGGTTGCAAGGTACATCACTGTCTCCCAATGGGGTAAATAAAAGAAAATCTTATTTGCTAATAACCATTTGTTGTTTACAGGCTTGAAAAAGACCCAATGTATTCTAACAGTATAACCTAGCTCAGCACCTCTGCTTTTTCTAGTGCAAATAGTTAAACTGCACAAAACGTATTATTGGTGCAAGTGCTACTGCCCTCAACAATTAATCAGCTGAGCTGGGGAATTGTGTATGTATTTCCACATATTAATATATTTTAATTGTTTTTTCAGCACTATATCCTGAAAAAGCATTACAAGTAATAAATGCCATGCCTGGCTAACAAAGCAACAGCGGGGACTTCTTTTCAAGTTAACAAAAACAGAGTGGTGGTTTACTCAAATAATTATTTCAACTAAAACTAAGTAATTTTTGCAAACCAAGGAATGCACCCCATAAACCTAAACTGTACCTTACCCTCTGCAACTTATTCCACTGCTGTGCTCAACACAAAGTGGATTCACAATACTCCAAGATTCCTGGACTCTGAACTAAACTTTCAGTCTACATTTGTTCCATTGTTTAAAATGTATTTTATGCATTATGCTCAATACTAACATTGTTCCATTGCAAAATGTTTATATTTTATGATTATGCTATTACGTTTTAATATACATCCTGCTGCACTTTATCAAGTGTGTACTCAGAAAACTGCTCCACATTTATAAATGTTTTTAATGCCCATAACTAAACCTAGATGCTGAGGCCAGCATTGCTGACCCATCCTATACTATTTTCCAAGCAAAACCCAGACCAACTAATGCTCTGTTTGTCTCATCACTCCCAGGTATCCTGGGAAATAAAGTGTACTCTATGCAAGACTTGTGATCTTAAAGCTTAACAATTATAATATGGCAGAATTTAGATTCTGCTCAGGAACCTACTTCAAGGTTCCATAGTAGGCCCTACCTAACTCAATACTTTGGAGTATTTCACTATATGATGTAAAGAAGGTAGACCCTTTCACTTTTCACTGGTGCAATAAGCACTATCATCAGTTGGTATAGGCCAACAATATATTTGTCCCACTATTGCATGGTGTAATTGCCATATTTCAATAAGCTATATGTTTGAAGTGTGTTCTTAATATAAAATTACAAGATTTTATAACACATGCCTCAGTTAGGCTTGCCAGCAACATGTGGACAGGAAATCATGTTAATCACTGTCATAGCCTCTTGCTCCTGTTCGTGTTCAACCTCTCACCCTTCACCCAATGAGCCCCTGATTTGATGGCTCCTTGAAGGAGTTGAGGTGAATTGGTTGAAGGTTGTAGAGAGCCTGGCAGAGGTCCAGCCATGATGCTGACAGGCTTAGGTTGATAGCACACTATGATAGCCATCAATCAGAAATCACCTGTAAGAAGGCAGAATTCCTGTTCAGGGAGATTTCTGCTGTGCAAAATCAACCAGCTCAGCTTTTCTGGACTGTAGACAGATTGTGCAATCCAATCTGTCTCCAGCACTGAAAGCTTTTCTCAACTAAGATATGAGGCGTTTGCTCGATTTTTCACAGATAAGTTTGCCAGCATCGGGTCTGGCATCAGTCCTCCTCTCCCTACGAGGGATTATAGTGATCGACGGGAGGTGGCAAACATTCAGTCTGTCTGGTCAGACTTTTACCTGCCAGAATTCATGGACATTGTAAAGACCATCCAAACATTAGCCCAACCAGTTGTAGTTTGGATCCGCCTTACACCTTTTAGTGGGATATGCAGATGTTATATGCCCGATCCTTGCTGAAATTGTCTGAAGTCCTTGAGAGTGGTGTCTTTCCTGACCCCCTCAAACAGGTGGTTGTTTGACCACTCCTTAAGAAATCCTCCTTGGATCCAGACCATGTAGCTAACTACCGGTCTATCTGTAACCTGCCATTTGCTGGTAAGGTTATTGGAAAGGTGGTTGCGCTGCAATTGGATGATCATCTTACAACACACAATGTCTATGATTCTCTCCAGTCTGGTTTCAGGAAGAAGCATAGCATGGATTCTGCTCTTTTCAAGGTATTGAATGTCCTCCTAATTGCTTGAGATCAAGGTTTGCACCATTCTGGTCCTTCTTGAGCTCTCTGCTGCATTTGACGCTGTAGACCATGGTGTGCTATTGGAGTGCCTGTGGCTTTTTGTGGGCTGTCAGGTACAGTCCTTAAATGGTTCCATTCTTTCCTCATGGGCATATCTCACAGAGTTGCTACCAGAATTTATTCCTCTAGTTCTCAATCTCTGCTCTGTGGGTGCCGCGAGGCTTCATTTTAGCCCCCATGCTGTCTGCAGTGTACATGCTGCCATTGGAAGATATCATCAGGTGATACAGTCTGAGTTTTCATTGCTATGTAGATGATACTCTGCTGTATATGTCCTTTCCAGCCAGACAGAATGATGTACTTCCTGTGCTAAATAATTGCCTTGCTGAAATCAGAACTTGGATGAACTTCATTGATTGAGACTGAATCCAGATAAGACTGAAGTGCTGATAGTGGACCCAGGTCATCCGGGGCGGGTTTGGGGCTGGAAAACCATCAGGTTTTTGCTTGGTGATATACAGCTCACTACCTCAGACCAAATGTGAAACCTGGGAGTTATTTATGATGATGGCTTGACTCGAAGCCTCAGGTTTCAGCAGTCATTAAATCATCTTTTATCATCTTAGGAATATCACTCAGGTGAAACATCTGGTTCCTCTGGATGATCTTCCAACATTGGTTCATGCCTTGTCACCACCTGTCTTGATTACTGCAATTCCCTCTACCTAGGGCTACCAGGGGTTGATATCTGCCACATGCAGCTGGTGCAGAATGCAGCAGTCAGGCTTTGACTGGGACTTCTAGGACCAGTCATATTACCAATGCTCCGTGAACTGCACTGGCTACCTGTTCAGTGGCGGAACCGTTTAAGATTGGTTTGCTAACCTTTAAAGCCCTACATGATCAGGGACCTGGCTACCTGCAAGATCTCCTTGTAACCTATTGCCCCTGCGCGGTCTCCGTTCCGCTGATGAGGATTGCTGGAGATTCCCAGGGCACGACTGAAGACATCTGTTTCTCAAACTTTTCTTTTCTGCTCTGACCCTGTGGAATTCTCTACCTCATCAGTTGAGAGAATGCCTGACCATTGACAGGTTTAAAATCCAGTTAAAATGTATTTGTTTGATTTAGCCTACCCAAAATATTGATAATTTGTTTTACTGTTTTAATGCTATGTACACTATTGCACTTGGTTTTTGGTACAGTGCCCTGGTTTGGAAAGGCGCTATAAAATAAAGTTTGAATTAAATTGAATTCTGCTACCTGAAAGCAGGGTGCAATTATGACACTGTCATGGATTCACAGATGGTCAAATAGCATTATTGGACCTCGGCCTGCACCCTCAGGTGTGGTTGATGCCCATTTTATTTTCTCTTTCTAAAATTGTCAGAAATTTAGACTTTGTCATACCACTCTTCACAAAACAAAAGGTCATTGGTATAAACATTGTTATTTTTGTTTTTCCTTTTCAACAACTGTGTGTATGTTTTCGTAACTAAGTTTCTAATACACTTTACAAGTTTGCAGATTTCCATGGTGTGGCACACATAACATCTCACACTTTCATCAACGCTGCAGAAGCATTCATCTTTTCTGAAATGAAAACAGCTGCCACAACTTTAATGTGATTAACATCTTTGTGCCTGACTGGCTCCATATAAGAACTAGTACATGAAACAGGCTATTATTACCTCTGTAAGTATAATGTCTTCAGCAAAATTACACCTATTTGTATATATTTAAATAAGCTGGAAAAGGTCCAACCAATTCAGACTCTAGAAGCAAGCTTGTTGTTTCTGCTTACTATGAAGCTAAGCCTGGGGGTAGGGCAATCCCCTGACTTCAGCAAGAAGACCCTTCTTCAATTGCTCTTCAAGCAAAGACATCCATTTTCATCACTGCTGCTCTTTCTAAGCATGGCTGCACCTCATACAAACTGTTTGTTCTATTATGGACTGTCCTTATGAACTGCTAATCTTTGTGCCAGGATGTGCTCAACTTCCACAACACAAATGCTATGCCAGTGCATGTGGCTACTCCATTGAAGACTCCATGAACAATCTAATGCACCCTGCCAAGGCCTCTGCAAATCCAGCCTTCCAGCAGCCAACAGCATAAACACTGACTTTCATACTATTATGGTGTTTCATCTTTAAATCAACATCTGCATAGCCCCATGTGCCTTGTTGGGTTACTACCTTTCTGCAAATTACATTTCACCTATAACTACACCACTCTGTAGTTACTTATATGAACTTTATGGACTATTACTGATATAAACTTTCTAAAGTGGTCATATACGTTTTATAATGACCTATCTGTCAAGAAACAGTATCAACAGATTCTTAAATAAAGCTCCAAGGTTGTGCCACACATCAACAGCCAGGTATCATCTACCTTATCCACTCTCAAAATGGATTCAATAAACTGTTCTTCATCAACAGACAATGCTATGTCATATTATGTTCTATGTAGTATCACATGTTAACATCTTTTCACATATCTCAACTGTGGTGTTGACATCCCTGAGATCTGCACTGTGCTTTATAAAACACACAATCTGTGCTCTATCTGTGACCACCCTTGTACTAACTCCTGAACAGGACCATTTTGACAGTAACCTGACTGTCTGCTTTTACAAACTGCATGATTTTTGTCTGCATTTAGGTTTCAATCTGTGATTATCCATCACACTTGTAACCCTGCTTTATTTTATCATATATTATTAACACTAATGCATTGTTGTCTGTGACATACTCTCATGCAACATTATGATCAACTTATTCCTTTACAAGGCTCATGCTTTGGGCTTGTAAACAATTCCAACTGCTTCCCTATGGTTGTGTTTGCTCCATTGAGGCAACAAGGAGGAATATTGTCCTTGGTCTCACACCTATTGCACACACATGCACATGCCAATAACATATGTTTATCATTACTATGATATTGCTGTATTACACTAACATGTAATGGTACCCACCATACAAGCATGGGAACTAGGGATCATGCTTGCTAATTGTATATGTTATATAGTATACACTCATTTTACAGTGTTATTTCTTGTTTTCTGTTATATGCAATATTCATTTTGCTCATGTTTTACTGTTATGCATTTGCTTGCTCTGATATGTGCTTTGGCTTAATCATATCTTTTAACAATATTCTTTTCCACATGTATTCGCTGACACTGCTTTTACACTGTAATGACCTTGTAGCTGCTTGAGTGTTTCTATATTTCTTTTGTTATAACTATGTTATTTTTCTGTATAACATAATGCTTTTCTTCTGCCGACTGTACATTTTCTATCCAGCAATGTAGTGGTACCACCTGCTTCAGCCAATGAGAACTGTCACACCTTTCTCCTTATCTCACTATAAGAGGCATAGTTTTAGAAGGTGTCTCTGAGAATTTTGCTATACCAGAGTATTTGGGAACACCTGTTTCTCCCAGTGCTTTGCACTGTAGGTTTGTAATTGCTTTTGTAATAAATTTGTTTATTACATGATTTACCACTTGTTCGTAGTCTCTGTCCTGCTTGTTTATCTCTAACAAGAACCTGCTTGAGGATTTCTTTACTTAGTTACAACTTAAAAGATTTAATTCCTCCTGACACGATGGGCTTAGTTAACATCTGCAGGGTAACCTTGTTCCTTCAGGTAACCAGTTAGCCCTTACTGGAGTTTTAGATGAGGTTCTGCCCACCCGAGCCCCACTCAGCCTCTGCCATTTCTTCTGGGTTACACAAACCAGATCCTTCAACCCCTCAAATTGTTAAAGGCATCCACACTTTTGATTCTATATTCAGCATATTTTTGTGGTGAAAACTGGGGTAATGAGTGGCATAATCTAGCCTTGTCTCTGGGCACATACACCACCAACCAACTCCCTCTGAAACATTCCCATGTAGCTGTACTCATGGTTTGTTTGTCCCTTTGTTACAGACATGGACCTTGGAAGAAACACACTTAACCCCTTTTCTGGTAGCTTTCAATGAAACTATCTCCATCTCTGATCTGGGCAGCTGGACCATCTTCAGGTCTCCTTGGGATTGCCCTTGGATCCACTGGATCTCATAGTTCCATCAATTCTCATGAAATGACTCACTGGGGTCTCAAAATTAATGGTCTTCACCACTTCATGTAGTACTGGTGTTGTCTCATGCTATGGTGAGAAAATTACCAGAGGTCCATCACTGAACCTCAGGGCAGGCTGACAGGCACCTCCACACTGGAAGCTCCTCTCTCCACTGCTCCCACTCTCAGAGTCTCCACCAAATGAACTCAACATTCTGAACTGTCCCCAAGCAGCTGATTCCACTGTGGCTCAGGCTGCTGTGAGAGTTTGTAATGACCTCATTCATTTGTTACTCAGCATAGCTAGGTAAACAATGAGAGATCTGTATATAGCTTCTAATAAACTCTCTACCAGCTGCCCACTACCTTCCTAGTGTAATATTGATGGGATTTTAGTAACCCCAGGAGACTGGGTGGTTACACTCACCACCAACAGAGGGCTTTCGACTGCAATATAGGCCATCCTACCTCTGGGCACCCTACAGGGCCAGGTGACCATTCTCACCCTACCTATGCTGAGGCACAGGCAGGTTGCACCAGAGAACAGAGGCCTGCTGAAGAAACTTCAGCTCTACCTACTGTAACAACTATCTCGGGACCCTTTCAGTGGCTCCAAGAAACTGCCTGAAGCATGCCCTAACTGATAGCACTGGTGATCCCTATCCAGATCAAGACCACCAACCCATCTATCCCCTAGCCCTCTAGGAAAAGCTATCTAACCTCACGCTGCCTTCGCCTTTCTACAATTTTCAACTGTATACTGCTTTAGAGACATACATAAGGCATTGCTATGCATTCCCCAAACCCCAGTACTACATATTCTAAACCTGAAAAGCAGAACATTGTTTAACATTCTTTAGTTATGCATTTCAAAAATCCAAAACACTCTAAAGGAGAACTCCATGGAGTCCTAAAACATCCTCTTCTTGTCTTCTTTTCTTCTCTCAGGCACACCTGCAAAAGAAACATTCCAAAACACATCCTGCAAGAAAACCATGACCAAACGTCCCAACAGGAAGATATTACACAATCCCAAAAGTTTTTAAAGGGTTTCTACAAAAGGCAGTATAGAAGTAACAAAATAAATGCATATAAAATATTTGGGGTGGTCCTACAGGTCTCGGCCCTATGAGAAGAGTCCTGTATGCACACAGCACTCACATTCAAGAATAGTCTTTCATAGGCCAAAGACTTCTGTCTACTGTTCTTGCAACAGGCTTGAGGCCTGCTAAACTGTAATCCAGAACCAGATGTCCCTGGGACCAAATCATTTAAAAGGTATCTTCTCTTGTGTGGACACACAAAACATAAAAAATAGAGGAGATTTTAGCCTACCATATCAGATGCACAGGTTGACTATCTGCATCACCTCTGGATCTGGCTGAACACAAATCTTTGGATCAGGCTCTTCCATGCTATCTCTGGATCTGATTGCTGCAGCTAGAGTTCAAGCTGGATTCACCAGGATAGAAGAAACCGACATTGGTCTCACCACCTTGGTGCTTGGCAGGAATATTTTCCTCACAGAAGCTGGCTCCCAGTATTGGGATGCTGATGAACTGATTCCAGGGCAGGACACTGTCATGTTGCTCCCAGTGGTGGGATGCTGAATCTGGCCTTTGCATCTCTTTCTTCAGCCAATTGCCTGAAGAGTTGGGTGGTAGACACACCATGTTACACTGCTTCTGGTGTGGCTATCTTTCAAGTCAGCAAAATGCTGGTGTAGTGGCTCTCTGGGTAGTACCACTTAGGATGAGGACCACAAACTATTGTCTTGTCTGAATGAACAAGTCTTTTGTTGTGAACTGCTTCATGACCATCTCTGTCAGTTATTCAGACAGAATCTAGATAGAGGGTATGACCTAGTCTCCAAAACTTCAACCTGTCATAACATAGTTTGATTCAATGAACTTACACACTTGGGGATTAATGATAGCTCTGGCTTCTTCCCACAACCGTTCCTCTCTATGATCTTCAATGGCTCCCCACATCCATCTTGGGAAAATGGGTATTTCAATCCAACTTTGCCTCAGCCCTGCATCTGAACAGGCATTCCTCTTGCTGCTTTGGGTAGACTCAACCCAACAGCCTGGCTTGGGTGTGACTAGACCTACTCAGGCCATCTTTGAATGGTCCAAACAGGAAAAGGTCCATCCCTGTACTTGCTACAGCTTTTATTGAGCCCTGTACAGTCTCTGGTGGCTCACTTGCAGTTAGGGTCACTGGTAGCCCATTCTCAATGCCAGTTGCCTTACTGACTTGCTCCATTTCTGCTTGTTCTACATGTTCTGCTCAGGAGCTGATAGCTGTTTCAGCCCCAGACAGAGTCCACTCCTCAATGTGTTCTGAGGCAGTTGCCTCCTAATGTAAGGCATCTTCCATTTCATCTTCTCCAGTTAAACTCAAACTTGAGCCTGCTACCCATGGATCTACTGACTCAGTCTCTGGCAGGTCCCTTCAACCTTTCTCAGGTCAGAAAGACCATTTCTGCCTGCCACTGTAAGTCATTGTGGGTCACACCTCAAAAATTCTCTCACTAGCTCCTCTGGATTTTCCTGTCTGCATGCAGTTGCTTTTTGTAATGCACAGGTTGGGCCCTCACAGAGTCCATGTCGGAGCCAGACATATTGCTTTGGCCTTGCTTGCACAATGCCACTTTCTACACACATCCCATACTGCTTCCTATAATCTTTGCGTGTGAAGTCATTAAAACAACTCTTCCAGTTCTTATGCAGATCACACATACGTTTACTGAAAAGTTAGTCAATTCAACATTTGCTGGTGCACCTTCACATTTCTGCAATCTCTCATTGCTGTAGTTCTCTTCCTGCTGTGCAATCCAAATCCTGCCATGAAGAAGATACCCTGGGCTGGATTTCAAACACCTGACGTGAAGCTGCGACATTGGCAGCTTGCACGAGTGCTGGTGCATCCAAGACTCTGTCCCTGATTTTAGATGGGGTATGGCCTCAGCGCCTAAGCTCCACTGCTTGTGGCAAGTGAGAGGTGCACCAAACATATGGTGTATCCTGCAGAAGTGCCTCAAATGCCGAGGGATGGTGAGATGCACATTGCACCCTTCCACCCCACCCTCTCATCAAAACCATGCCCTAATGTGCGATATGTGGCATAACACAGTGCTCCACATCCCGGCATTGGTAGCCACCACCACCCTGCGTGGCCCTCACTCATCTATCAAGCAATGGTGCCCACCTCCACCCTGTTACCCCTCAGTCCTCCATGCTCCAGCGACCAGCTGCCCTCCACATCACCACATCTGTCCACCAAATGAACTGTCAGGGCTCGTACTGTATACTGTATGTGCTGTGACAGTTCATTCAGTGGCCAGCCTTGGAGGTGTGTGGAGGGCAGTGCTGGTCGCTGATCATGGTGTATAGGGGCAGGTGGAGGTGAGAACACTGGGGGAAGCCACTAGATCACCAGAGATGACCATCCATGGCAGATGTACCAGGGATCAGAGTGGGGAGAGGAGGGCAACAGATCATGGGGACTGCAATATAATCCCCACCTGCCCCTTACCTTCATCCCAAAGCTGGGTCGTCCCTATCTACTTTTGCTATATCCTGGGGTATCATGCAACATCTGCTGAGTAATGTAATAAAATATCTCTGGTTGCTACCTTGACTTGGTACTCGTGTACTTATATTATGACTACTGTGATCTACCTATTAGCAAGTGTGTACTATCAGTGAATGCCTGTAACACTGGTTGCTCTTTTAATCTAAGCGTTATGTACTGTATTGTTTGTTTGCTGTGATGTATTGCTCTCTTGACGAGGTGCCTTTGTAAATGAGTCTATGACTCAAAGGTCTGTAAATCAATGCTCTAATAAATAAATAAATATAATATGGCCAGATCTGGTCTGGGGGCTGCACTGGAGGCCAGGACCTCCACATGGGCACATTGGGTCTGGTGGATAGGGCAATGTGAAATGGGATATCGCTGGGGGCACACAGTTCCAGCTTGCAGTTGACACCCTTCCAGGGCTGTCTAAGTCCCGTTAGACCAGCCCTTTGCTGAGTCTAATGGTGCCAACATTTTGTCTCTGGGGAGGTTTTGAAATTCCGACTCTGGTTGTGGCAGCCCAGGTCTGCTAACCCTCTTGGGCAATGCTGAAGCCACTTCTGTGGCACAAGGGTAGCGCAAGCCACTTTTGTGCGGGCAGCCTGCTGTTTGCTGTAGGCTGCATTTGAAAATAGTCCCAGGTGCATTGCATGGCGCAAGGTACCTGTTGCATCAGACTTGTCCAACGCAAAGCACCTTGCATCATTACAGGTCTTTGAAAATCTGGCCCGCAATCTTTTTGCTAGTCATTTCTCTGCAAAACAACAATACACACATCCAAGTTACTGATCTACTCTTTGCACTTATCACACTGGTTCTGACTGTTTAAATTGCAAGGGTCTTTTCTTTCTGCCTTGCTGAAACTGCTTCCTGAATTGCACGTTATCTCACACTTTTCATAGAGTCCCTAGTTGTCTTACCACTAGACCCTGCCACAACACGGCGCTTCATTTTTGTGTATGTTTGCTTTGGACCACACCCAAAATGGCCACTGAAATGTTTCACACACTGTTCTGGCTGCATTTGGTTTCCTTGCTATATCAGTTGACTTTATCAGCACAGCCTTGCAACCTGACTTGGGAAAACTTGTATTTAATTCAGCACAGTCTTTAAATCTTTGCACACTTTCTAGTGACTTTGCTTAGCACTGCCCGGTTAAAAGACAGCTTGTTTGCTTGCAACCAGCCACAGTTACTTTGCTCAGTCCTTCTACCCTCTATTTACTTGCTTATTCAATCTCTTGCTGACTTTACCACTAGATCTTTACTTTGCTCATAGTCTTTTTGTTTTGTGGCCATTCTTTGTACTTACAGAAGTAGCTGTTTTCTGTAAAGATAGAACATTGTGGGAAGTGTTTGGGCAGCTCTGCCTTAGCCTGTTCTGCTGATGGAAATCCAATGTTCCGGACTCTGTATGCATGGAAAGCCTGGATGGATAGTACATATAAAATTTGACCCCTGCCTTAAAGAGGGCATGTTTAATATCCTTAAAAGTCACCTGAGTTCTCTGACAGCGTGGTGGGAGGGGGTCATATCGCTAAACTTAGAAAAGGTCTTGCCATTCCATAAAAGCAGTCATTTGGAGTGGGCCTTTTGTAATAGCCAGATCTTCTCTTGGAAACTCAAACACTGCAAAATGATGGCCCATGGTCTTCTGTTCAGTGGTGGCTGATGCCTTAAAGAATGATGTACCCTTTCAATTAGATACAAACCTCCTGAAAAGACCCTGCATAAATGAAAGCATGTCATTGCCTTCCATCTGTTTCAGAATGCTCCCAAGCAAAATATTGTCCCTTCGGCAGTGAGCTTCTAGGTTGTCAGCTTTAATCTACAGTTTATTTACCTGCTTCCTTAGTTCCTGCAGTTTCTTTGACTCTTGATACTGCAATTCTTCCAGAGAACTAATTCTGGCTTCAGCGTCCTCCAACCTAGGATGAAAAAATCTCTAAGATGAGTTTAAAGAGTTGAAAATCTCCAGTGACCTTAGCTAATGTTATATTTATGCCCACCATGTCCGCTAACAGTAGATCAAGTTTGTTGGGTTCTGGGTCAGTGTCAGGGAATCTGGGGTCAGTTGCTTGTGGGGAGGTTGAGACCTAGGAAGTTGTGGCACGATAGTTTCACTTATCCACATTCTCTCTGCAGAAAGCATAGAATCCAGCAACCGAGATGAAAATTCTGAAGTCTCCATCCTTAGAAGGCGAACAGGCTATAGTAGACATGCTTGTTCTGGCTGCTAACTTTTAAATTTGTAAATAAAACTCACTAATAACACAGTGCTATGGTGTGAATGTCTGTCTACCCTGAGAGCATCACGTGACTCCAGGCATTCTCCATCTTCCTGAAATCAGAATGCCTGAATTTCAGGACCCTCATCTTTAGTGCTGCTCAGTTCTGGCCCAGTCCTTATATTGAAACACACTGTACCGTGATTGCTGGACCCCAGGTTGTCAGCCACCATGATGTCAGTAACACTGTTCCCATTTGTCAGAACCAAGTCCAGTATCGCCACCCCACAAGTGGGGCTTAGCTTGTTGTCTGGGAATGCCCCTCACTAGGAACCCAGGATGTTCCTACTTCTGACTGTTGCTGCAGCTTGTAGGCTGCAGTCCACATCATGGAGATTGAAGTCCCCACCAGCATCACCTCCCTCTTGTATGCCATCCTTTGAATGGCTTCCATCATGTCCTTATCCATTTCTCCCCTGTAATGGAGGTCTGTGGATCACTCCTGTGCAAATAGTGGCCACATTACGAGTCAATCAATCAATCAACAATTTATTTATAAAAAGCACTAGTCACAAAGTATCAAAGCACCTGTACAATAAAATATCAAATCAAAATATAAATAAATAAATCTTAAAATACACATGTAAAATCTCAGGAAACATCAATGCTCAGGAAAGGCAAGATTAAGATGGTGTGTCTTTAATGCAGCTTTAAAGCACTCCACAGTCAGCACTTTCTTATCCGATGAGGTAGAGAGTTCCACAGGGTTGGGGCCACAAATACAAATGCCTGGGCACCAAAGGTCTTCAAATGAACCCTGGGAACCTCTAGCAATCCCTCATCAGTGAAGTGGAGTGTTAGGTGGGGGCGGTAGGGACAAAGAAGATCCTGCAGATAACATGGTCTCTGTCCATGTAGGCTATTGGCCAGCAAGCTGACCTTGAAGGTGATCCATCACTGAAGAGGGAGCCAGTGCAGACAGCGGAACACAGGCATGACATAGCGTGATCGAGGTAAACCAGTCAACAGCCTGGCAGCCGCATTCTGCACCAGCTGCAAGCAGCAGATATCCATCCCCGTAGTCCTAGGTACAGAGAGTTGCATTAGTCAAGGTGGGAGGTCACAATGGCATTGATCAACTTTGGAAGGTTATCAGGTAGAACAAGGTGCTTGATCTGGGTGATATTCCACAGATGGTAAAATGAGATCTTGACAATGGACGACACCTGAGATCTCAGCATCAGCCCCTCATCAGAAATAATGGCCAGATTTTGCACTCATTCAGAGGTCACCAGCTGACTGTCACCGAGGCATAGCCGGATGACTGCCCAGCTGAGAGGCCCTCTACCCTATGACCCAGGTCCACAACCAACACCTCTGTCATGTCAGGGTTCAACCTCAGCCAGTTGGCACCCATTCAGTCCTACATCTCAGCAAGACAGTTGTTAAAAGTCAACACAGCTCCATCCTGATCAGGCACAAAGGCATGTATAACTGAATATCATCTGCAGATTAGTGAAAACTCAGCCCATACCATATTACAATGTCTCCCAATGGCAGCATGTACACTACAAACAGCATGGGTAATAAAATGGAGTACTGCAGCACCCCACAAGACAGGGAGACTGGGTCCAAGGAATAAATCCCCAACACCACTCTCTGTGACCTGCCCATGAAGAAAGAGTGAAACCATTTGAGGTCTGTATCAGACCGATCAGCCTCAGGCTTTCCAATAACACCTCATGGTCCACAGTGTCAAACACTGTAGCTAGATCAAAGAGAACCAAGATGGAATGGCTCTTCTGATCTCTCACTATCAGGAGATCATTGAGTACCCAATTAGAGTTGTCTCAGAACTATGCCTCTTCCGGAAACCTGATTGGAGAGGATCATAGTTATTGTGGTTGGTATGATGATCCTCCAGCTGCAGTGCAACCATCTTTTAATAACCTTACCCACAATGGAAGGTTAGAGACAGTTCTGTAGTTTGTGAGACAGTCTGGGTCAAGAGAGGATTTCTTAAGGAGGAATTACCACTGCCTCCTTCAGGATGTCAGGAAACACACCCTCTCTAATGAACACCTGACTATCTCAGCGAGGATGGGGCTGATAACATCAATGCACCCCACAAGGCGGTGTGTCAGGCCCAGGTCAAAACTACAGCAGTTTGGCCATATACTCTGGATGATCTTCAACCTTCCACTAACCACAGCTGTACCCATTGGAATAATCTGAACAGATCCCAGCTCTGATGTTGGCAACCTTATCCGCAAAGGATATCAGAAAACTCATTACTCTAATCTTGTGACAATGCTCTCTGAGATTGCATACAGGCTGGATTGCACAGTCTGTCAACAGTTTGGAAGAGCTGAGCTGGTCGATTCTGTGCAGCTGTGATTTCCATGGACAGGAGCTCTACTACCTTATGGGAGATGGCAGATTGATAGTCTATGTAATGGGCCATCAATCTAAGTCTGTCTGCCTCAAGGCCCAATTTCTGCCAACACCATTCTATCCTTTACCCAACATGCTTCAACTCCCTCAAATTCGTGATCAAACCAGGGGACCAAGGGCAAAGGTTGAGGGGTGATTATGGACAGGAGCTATGGAATCCAGAGCCACAGTCAAAGCCTTATTATAGGCCAGTAACAGATTGTCTGGACCCAAGCTTGCACTTGGAAGCCCCGATAGGTCCAGCACCACCGCCAGGCTATCTGGAGTCAAACCCTTAAAGGGCGGTAGCCGAGCATCTCCATAGTGTCAGGCCTATAGGTGGGAGCCTAGAATTTGAACCTTCTAGTGTGATGGTTAGACCAGCCAACCAGTTCCACCACCAAGTCAGAGGTCTCCATAACCAGTAGGAAGACCAAGTCCAATGAGTGACCATGACTGTGGGGTCATGAGAGGTAATGACCTGTGTGAAGTCCAATGAGTTCATAAGTTGGAGGAAGTCTAACCAAATTGTAAATGTTTGTCATTGACCTAGGCATTGAAGTCCCCAAGAATCATCCATCTGAGGGACTCCAACACCATATCAATGATGAAGTACTCGACTTCCTGAACAATTGCTTCTCACCCCTGGATGGATGGTAGACGAGAAGAATCCTGCAGCTCGAATCTGCACCCATGATACACTCAAAGGACTTGGCCTTCCCACTGGCACATCTACAAGGCCCAATTCCAATTTAAAACATATGGCTACACCCCATCCCCTAAGATCCATCTTCAGGTAATGAATCACTGAGGACCCAGCCGAATAGATGATTTCAAAACTGGGCCAGCATTTTCATCCAGCCAGGTCTCAGTTATGCAAGCCAGGTCAGATGACCCAACAAGATCAGAGATAACTGCTGTCTTATTTTTAATACATCTGGCATTATATAACACTGCCCTAGTAGGATGGGACACCAAGGCTGGCCGATATCTGCCCACTCAACATGGAATCCTTAGGTATGGGAACTAGATAGGGACCCCTCTCCACAGCCTATTTTGCCCCAGGGTGTCTTCTAGTCCCCCAACCCCAATCTGCCCTCCAGCTCCACTCTCCCTCCAGGTCCAGGACCCCACCCCTACACCTCTTTCCTACTATCCACAAGGCACAGCAACACCCATACACCCCAGTGGGCAAGGGGACAGTTAACGGGAAGAGGCCCGGAGCTCAGAGGGAGAGTAGCGCCTGACCAGCAGAGATCTTTGCCAACACATAGCAAAAAGAACACACAGCAGCAATCAAACAACAAAACCCACACAAATAAATATAAAACAAAATAAAATAAAACAACCCACATAAAACACTTATAAACAGAATGAAAACAATACCCACAACCCCTAAAAGAAATAAAACAAATCTCCACCAGCCCTCCAAAAACCAGCCCAAGCAAATAATATAGAAAACTCAAGACTAACAACTAGAAACACAATAAAGCAGTTTACTGATATTTAAGAGTCATTATTCAGTATTCCAGAATGGGGTGAAGCCCACCAGAGCTTAAAAACTAAAGCTTTAGCAGGAAGGCCTCTCACCTCCAACCATCTGCTAGTAAAAGTTAGTTCCCACTGCAGTACTCCCACTGCCACAGTTGGTGTTTTCTATCAGAATATAAATGAAATAAAAGTTCCAGAGGCTCTTTCACAGTTGCACAGTTCCAGAGTTTTATAGACCTTAGCTGAACCCAAAGCTACAACATCTTCACAGGAGGACCACAGTATCTTAAGATAGAACCAAGTCCAGATAACACAGCTCCAGAATCATCCTTTAGCCAACATAAGCTCCTCAAAGTTTGACGGTATGGGCTGAGCAATCCCACAGAAATATGGGACCCCAATAGAGTGCATCAATTGGCACCTGCCCTGGGAGCACACAAGGCACCGAGCCCTGCTGCCTACCAGCAAACAACCCTTGACTCCTCTTAGCAGGGTCATCCACCCCACAGCCACCCTCAGTACAACAGCCACAGTCCACATTCCAAGATGGCAAATAATTCTGGTAAAGCCTACAGAGGGAATTCCCCACGGACACAGGAACCCTAGCACACTATCCCTGCAAGCGACAGCCTATCCCAGGCAGACCTAGGGAGCTAGGGCCCCCAAACACCACCCTGCCCTTTGACAAGTGTGCCTGTGAGGCTCTTAGGGCAACCAAGAACACTTACACCCTCCAGTGAGCATCCCACCCTTCCTCCCAGGAAAGACTCAGGCCAGACCACTACCCCCAATCAAGTAATGGGGTCCCAACTAAGTTCTTACAAATTCAAAAGCCCAAATGCCAAATAATCAGTGCAAGTCCTGCACAAATCCAGGGTCACCACCACTGGCCGGACTCACCACCTTGTAGTCCATGCAGTCACCAGTGCTGACTAAAGTCCTTGGTCTTCACAAACAGAAACCTCCGGAGACTCTGGGATCAGACAAATGTGGTCCTCAATGGAAGGAGTCCAAATGGGCTGAGCACAGGAATGTACTGCAGTAAGTTGCAAAGTCACAGCAATATCACACCATAGACAAAAGTAAAGTAAACTAATAACCTAGTGAAACTAAGTGGTCACTAGCTATTTGGTGTCCAGGAGTATTACCGCACAAAAAGAAAAACACACATAACACACACGAAATTCTGATGAAAAACTCAGTTTCAGTGCATTTCTAACTAGCCCCGGAATGCTGAAACCTCACATGTCTTACTCACTATAAAATCCCTAGCTAACCTTACTAAACAAATAAGTAACTAAATCTAAAACATCAAAAATAAAAATAAAATCTTCAGATTGCTGCTGCAGCTTCTGGAAGACCCACACAGTCACCAGCTTCATTCCTCACTATACAGAATCCCAGGAAGACCCACAGTACATCAGCTCTTCCCTGCTCTCCCTATATTTCCTGATTTTTATTTTCTTCCTAACATAAAAGCCACTCCTCCCCTTTTTACCTACCCTGTCATTTTGAACAGAGTACACCCTGGTGTAGCCACTTCCCAATCCTGGTTTTCATTGTACCAGGACTCAGTAATTGCAACCATATCCAGGTCTGTTTTTTGCCATGGTGGCCTTTTAGGTCTGCAATCTTGTCTAGACTTTGAGTGCTTGTACCATGGCTCTTCATATTGTGCTGTCACCCCTCTTGTTTCCCATTTGCCCCCTTTGTTTCCTCCACTTTTATCTCATTGTCACTCTTGCCTGCTATCCCTGGATTCCTTTGTTATATGTTTTTAGGGGTTTATCCTCAGGATTCCGCTTTGCTGACTTAATTTGCCATCGGGGCAATTTTGTCTCCCTTTGTCTTTCTGCCTCCCCTTGGATAGTTTAAAGAGGAACTCCAGTCAAAATTTCTGGCATCAGTAAATTCAGACTTTAGATCATTATATCCTCAATCAACCTCAGGCCAAAATTCAGATCTCTAGTCAAGTTATTTTGTAACCCTTAATTCACTACCTGTTCAAAAAGCCAATTTCAGAGAAATGCTAGTGATGATGTCATAACCCTAAACTTGCAGCCTAGTCCTCCTAGCTACCTTATATGATTTATTTCTCCTATGTGACTTAAAACTGCAGGTGTAGTAAATATCTGAAAAAGGAAAACTGACACTGGGTGGCTCCAGCACATGCACTTCCATAATGTGTAGATGCAAGGTACTGTACTCGGATGTGATGGGGTGGAATGCAGTGGCAAACATTGCTTAGAATGTCAGAGTTGTGTACAATTTTAGAATACTGCAGGTATGAAATTTCAAATGTCACCAGCTTGCAACTGTGGAATGCAGCAATGACAAAACTTCAAAAGTAGGTGCAACACATAATTTTGGAGTAAGGTAGGGATGCTAAAATTCATAATGTGGTTGTGTCATATATTTTTAAAATGTTGCAGAGATGCACAATTTTTAATGCAGGGATGCTTACATAGTTGTGGAAAGTGGCAGCGGTACATGATTTTGTAAGGTGTCATGGATGCATAAATTTGGCATGTTGGGGTGATGCACAATTTCAAAATGTGGTTTGGATGCTCAATGTCAGATTTTTAAAAACATTGTTTTTAATTTTTTTCCATATCTAGCTACAGAGGAGAACTAGGAGGAGGGATCTCATGAGAGAAGCTGAGCAAGTTCACTGATTGTTTCTTTTGTCTCAGGCAACACTGGAGCAGCAGAACAGAGGTGGTGGTCTGTGAATTATTATACAGGGATGCATTTTGAGTCGACTCCTGATTACTCATAATCAATAACATTAACATTATTTTGTATCTCACAGAACGGGGCTGACCTGAAGGAACTGAGGTGAACTTTTTGTTTTACTTTCAGTGATTCTTTGGGGTGAATACCTGAAATGAGGCTAATTTGATTCAATGGGGAATACCTCTGATTTAATCTGCCTAAACTACTTTTAGGTCTGTTGTGTTGTGTTCCATTTTTCTTTCTACAGAGATTCCTGCACAGGAACACATGTAGCCTTGACATGCTTGGCTGCCAGCCACTAAAAAGATGTGGAAAATGTGCCAACTTTAAACAATAGGGGATGTTTTAAATATGGAGAGGCAGATCTAAATCTCCAGTAGATGCTGTCTCACTACCAGAAGCTCCGTGGACTTGGTGGTGTGGGGGTTCAGTAAGTCAATTTACTTTTCCTCTACAAGCAGCAGCATATATATTTTTCTCTTTTATCAAACATAACTAGCTACTGAGGGAACTAGGAGGAGGGATCTCATGGAGAGAAGCTGAGCAAGTTCATTGATTGTTTCTTTTGTCTCAGGCAACACTAGAGCAGCTGAACAGAGGTGGTGGTCTGTGAATTGTTATACAGGGATGCATTTTGGAGCTGACTTGATTACTCCTAATCAATAACATTAACTTGATTTCCATCTCATGGAACGATGCTGCACTGGAGGAACATAAGTGGGCTTTTGTTTTACTTTCAGTGATTCCTTGGGGTGAGTACCTGGAGTGAGGGTTTGAGTCACCAACAGGGAATAAACTCTGATTTAATCTGCTTAAGTTACCTTTAGGTCTGTTGTGTTGTGTTCCATTTTACTTTCTACAGAGATTCTTTCATAGAAACACACATAGCCGTGATGCAGGTGGCTGCTAGAGGTGGGCAAAGTGGCTAAAATTTGCTCCATTAAGCAATTCGCAGAGTAACGCTGGAATCAGCAATGTACATGAAGTGGAGTGCTTCGTGTCAAAGTGAGGAACATGAAGTCTGTTCATAAGAATGACTTCACATTACTCTGCCTTTCCCCAACCTGTTCTGCACCAATTTTAATGAAGTACATAGAAATCAATGTACTTCACATCACTTTGCTTTATTATTGAGTCCCAAGGCAAAACTGCAGTGATTCATGGGATTGCAGGTCACATGAACTCTAGGTTGCTCTGTACAGTTTCAGTTCTGTGTTGTGTGTGTGTAGTGGTAGCTGGTGACGGTTTCTCTCAGAGCTCAGCCATTCAAATCTTCTAAAAGCTGTTAAAAGCCATTTTGGGCCATTTTGTTTGCTCAAATTTAATACATCGATTGTAGGAAACCCTCCTGTGCTCATATCATCAAGTGTTTATTGTTTGTGTGTGGATTTTGAATTTTAATTTAGAACATTCAGTCTGTGTACTGACAGACACTTGAAGTGTGATTTGGGGAGGGGAGTATCTTTGGTAGATGTAGGTTAAAATTGGGAGAAAAAGGCAGTCTTTCTGTTTTGGTTATATTTTTCTTGTATAACTTTGTTAATGTACACAGTAATATTTTCAGAATTTCTTGACATTTTGTTGTTTTGACATTTGCTGATTGTTGTGGTGCAGCAGTGCATAATTTCAATTTGTTTAAAAGATTTGGTTATATTACTGAAGTTTTCAATTGCTACACATTACTAGTGTGTGTGTGTGTGAGTGTGTGTGCTACGCTTGCCTTCAAATCAGATGCATTTTATTGTGCCACAGAGTAATTGCAGCAGTGTGCACCTGCTATCCACTGCACCTGCATGATTTTGTACTGCTTTGTAGCATCTTGGTTTTGGAGTGTTACTGCAGTGCACTGCACCCCCCACCCCCAACCAGCAAAAGGTATTCTTTTCCAAATTGGATTGTGACTTGTGAGCACTGGTTAACGGTAGTTGGGACTTTTATGTCTGAATCTCTTCTTGATTGCACAGTGTAATCTTAATCTGTCTGTGCTTTTGCATCTGCTTAGTGCCAGTTTCCATCTGCAAGCCACAGATGTTGTTTTTTTGGCTTCATATCCACCGCCCAGACTGAAAGTTCAGAAATCTAAATTTGTTTAGAATTTTTTGGTGATCCCCAAAATGCCTGTAAAGAGATGTGCAAGCAACACTGTTTCTGGTCATGGCACTGCTGCCAGTGGCTAGATTGTCTGTGGATGTGGTAATATGCAGAAGTACATAGCTGATGTCAGTAAAGGGATTTCTCCATCAATGTTTTTTACAGCACAATCTATAGCTTCTCTCAGGGTTGGAGGAGATGATGTTATCCCAGCTGGTGGTGTTAGTGCAGTTTCTGCTTGTATGAGTATTGCTGCCTCGAGTTCCATTTCTGACCAGTTAAC
The DNA here is from genome assembly GCA_016271365.2 of Neoceratodus forsteri. NCBI lineage: Eukaryota > Metazoa > Chordata > Ceratodontiformes > Ceratodontidae > Neoceratodus > Neoceratodus forsteri. The sequence continues at coordinate 853,517,275 of CM057459.1, read as the reverse complement.
CATTTCAAAAATTTAGTTGAGTCCAAAGCTATGACTGACAGTGCAGATGATGTCATACTCCCCATTAACATCCCCATGGTAGTTGAACATGATTCTGATCCTGGCAACGATAACTCACAATGTTACATTTCTTCTAGTACTGTTGAGGTCATGCCTTTGCCATCCAATGATTCAAAGTGTGGTGCAAAAATATTGGATGACGATGACGATGCTGTGGTTGGAACATGTTCTCCACATAACAGCATCCAAGCTAAAAATGTGGATGTTGATGATGTTAATGAATGTGATAATGATGTCAGTGACCCTGTTTGGAACTGGAGAAAAAGAATGTCAAGGTGGCCATGTCTGGTCTGTTGACATTAAATCCCCCTCAAAAAGTTGTGATTTAGTGGTTCCTGTTGATGATAGTGATGATGACCCAGTAATAATCATAGGTAGTCGTGGTGGTCAGTTGAGTCCAAGTGTGTCCAGCCTGAAAAATCATGTAGTACACCCCTCATTTCAGGGGTTAAAAACGAGTCCAATAAGCAGCATCAGGGACATGATAAAAGTAGGGGATCACAATCCCTTGTTTGGGACTTTTTGTCCAAGATTCAAATAATGAGTCAGTTACAACCTGCCAGCTTTGCCATGTGTGTGTGGTCGAGGTAAAAGTGGAGTCATCTGGGCATGTGGGGCCAGCATACACATCTTAAGAACAGGCACATGACACTCTGGACCGGCACCAGATGGCAGCTAATGCCATAGTGGGGCATTCACCTCATTATCATCATCCTTACTGAACATGTTATCCCTTCAATGAGTGTAAACCAAGTAGAAATGCCTGCAGTAGCAATGAAATAACACCAGAGGATTACTACAGGCATGATGAGAGGGAGGATTATGATTTAGAAATCTTGTCAAGTGGTGGTCAGAGTAGCAGTGGTAGTGGTGGTGGTCAATGCAGTATGTCTAGTGCAAGTGGTACATCAACTGCTATACGTAAATGGGGAAAATAACTTCATTTGTGGACTTGTCCCTGTACACCCTCTTTATCACATGTCCACACCCCACCCTGGCCATTCACAGAGTCATTTGCCACACTCCACAAAACACGTAACTCAGCCCACATTGGAGAGTGTTTTGCCCATAACCTCCTGCCTGCCTGAAGCATGTGACCTACACCGTAAGCCATGTGATGTGTGTGGCTGCCTGTGAATTCTCACTCTGCTTAAAGTGGAATAAGGCAGAGTGCACAACGCAAAGTCATAATTACAATGTGAAGTGGTGAACTGAGGGTTTAAATGGGCACTTCACTTAGCGAAATGCTAAGGCTAGTAGCCACTTGCTCCGCTTTGCAGGCAGAATTTTACTTTGTTGCATCTCTAGTGGCTGCCAGCCTTGAGAAAAACGTGGAAAAGGAGCCAGATTTAAACAAGAGGGGCTGTTTTAAATAGGAAAGGCAAATTTAAATCTCCACTAGATACCGCCTCACTGCCAGAAGATCTGTGGATTTTGTGGTGTGAGGGTTCAGTAAGTCCATTTAATGTTATTCCACAAGCAGCAGCATATATTTTTTCTCTTTTATTGAACATATCTACCTACCGAGTGGAACTAGGAAGAGGGATCTCATGGAGAGAAGCTGAGCAAGTCCACTTGTTTTTTTGTCCCAGGCAACACTGAAAGACCTGCCCTCCCTATCCCACACACCCAGAGCTACTCTGCCTTTATAGGCTATATATAAACTTCTACTTCCTGGTGTTACATAGGAACAAGAGGTGAGGGAGGGACAAAGAGGCATAGTAAGGAGAAGGGCAAGCACTACACAAAGAAAAAATAGGGATAGAGGGCCGATCTGTGGACACAGGGTAAAAGAGGGCAACAGAGAAGAGAAGGAGGATGCAGGGTGGTGCAGTACTCTAGGCATGGTGCAGTAGTCTCAGAATGTTCTGAGTACTGCAGTGCTGCCCCATATGCAGGCATCTCTGGGCTGAGGGTGGAGGTGGCCAGTCTCTGGGCCGAGCTGACAGGAGTACTGGGACCTTTGCCACACCTGAGGGCACTATGTCCCCAGCCACTGCCACAATGGTTGCATGGGCAGGGGACTGGATGAACTATGGAGGGCTCAGGGAAGTAGAGGGAGGGAGGGAGGTCAGAGGCATGTCCCCAAATAGTCCTGCTTAGGAACCCTATGCTGTCCTGAAGAGGTGGGTTAGTCCTGTAAGGGAACCAAAGACTGTGACCAGGAAGAATGTGTGGGTCATCCAGGAGGGAGACCTGGGGCAGGAGGAAGAGGACCCCAAGGGAAGAGGAAGCTACACCTGGTGGGGGACTCCAATTGTTGAGAGAATGGATTTGGGCACAGGTACTGGGAAGGAGGGGAAGGTAAAAGTGTCTTCCAGGAGGCAGAGTTCAGAGGGAGGAAGGGGCAGCGTGAGCCAGAGGATTGCTAAAGCAGTAGCAAGGAGAAAGGGCTGGAGTTCAATGTCCACCTGGGACAAATTACCCAGCCAGGGATGAGGCAAGCATGAGCAGGTGCAGGAGGACTTCAGGGAGTTAGGAGGGTGCCTGGGGAAAGTAGCAAGCTCTGTGACATTTTCAGAGGTGCTGCCAGTCCATGGCAAGGGAGGCTAGGATTCTCCACAGCAGAAGTTTCAACACTTGGCTGGAAGATTGGTGGAGGGAAAAGGGGCATGGCTTCATTGAGACTGGAGACCCACCTGGAGTGATGTGGGCCTGTACAAAGGAGATGGCCTATGTCTGTCTAGGAAGGGACAGTGGTCCTCAATGAGCGGTTTAAATGTTTCTGTGGAAAACATTTATACAAGTCGGGGGGGCAATGGGTTTAGGGAGACCTAAGCAGCCCATCCTCACAGGTTAGAGCAGACAGACATGAGGAATAGCAGGGAAGTTGTTGACAGGTACACCTGAACCAGACATAAAGGGAATATCAGAGGAAGGAGGCAGCAGAAAGAGGAACCCAGGGTTGGAGAAAAGAAACAAGAGGACAAGAGCAGGAATAGAATTAGGACAGGAAACAAAATGTGGAAATCCATGTTTACAAATGCCCACAGCCTGGAAAATTGACCTGGTGGCCTTGATGGCTGAAGCTGACCTGGACATAGTAGTAATAATCGAGATGTGGTGCACACCTAAATCACCACATGGCGTAAATATACTAGGTTATACTGTATTCAGGAGGGATAGGAAAGCAAGAAAGGGGGCTGTATATCAGAGAGAGTATAAAAGCAACGGTGATACAGGGTAGACAGAGGGAGACTGAGGCACTGAGGGTCACCTTGAGCCAAGCAATGGCACATTAATCTGCACAGAGGTGATCTATAGGCCTCCAGTGCAATGGGACTGGGTGGATAGAGGGCTAGTGGAGGAAATACACAAGATGGCAACAAAATGGGAGGTACTTCTGCTGGGAGATTTCAGTATACCAGATGAGCACTGGACACTCCCAGAAGCTGCTTCAACCAGAAGCCAAGACATCCTGGATTCCTTGCAGGGGCATGCCTAAAGCAGCCAGTGCTGGAACCCACCAGGACAGGGGTAATTTGTACCAATTACTTACCAATGGAGACAGAATCACAGAAGTCTGAGTAGAAGGTCTCCTGGGGTCCAGTGTCCACCACATAGTGAGATTTAGCATTGGTACAGGGATGCAGTCAAATCACACAAAGGTAAACATAGAAACATAGAATTTGATGGCAGATAAGGACCGCTTGGCCCACCTAGTCTGCCCATTTCCCAACTAATGGATAAGCTGTAGATACTAGTTAACCAACAGCCTACTTCCTCCCTACCCCCACTAAAATTGCCTTATGTCTGTCCCATGCATTCTTGAATTCCACCGCTGTTTTTGACTCTACAACCTCCTCAGGAAGGCTGTTCCATGTATCCACAACTCTCTCTGTGAAGAAATACTTCCTCACATTACCTCTGAGCTGTCCCCATCTTCAAATTGTGCCCCTTGTTTTTGCACATCTCTTTTCTGAAAGATGCTACCATCTTGGACTTTGTTGATTCCTTGAGGTATTTGAAAGTTTCTATCATGTCCCCCTCTTCCTCTTTTTCTTGAGGCTATACATCTTTAGTTCCTTTAGTCTTTCTTCATTTGTCTTCTGATGCAGACCCTGCATCATTTTGGTTGCCCTCCTCTGGACAGCCTCCACTCTGTCTATGTCTTTACGGAGATGGGAGTCTTAGATTTCAGGAGGGCAGACTTTGCTAAGATGGGGAGGTGTATCAAAGAAACCCTGCTGAGGATGGGCCAGGGAGATTGAGGAGCAGTGGACACACCTAAAAGGAGCCATAGAGGAGGCAACAAACCAGCGATTAGGCTGAGAAACAAAGGCAAGAGAAGGAGGAAACCACTATTGCTTCCAAAAAATGTAGCAGGGAAAATAAGGGTAAAAAGCTGGGTTTCAGAAAATATAAGGCAACACAGAAGAAAGAGGATAGGGTGGTGTACATAAATTGTCTGAAGGAAGCAGGGAAAGCTGTTAGGAGGTGATGGTGCAAACAGAGGAAAGATTAGCACAGATGATGAAGAAAGGGAAAAGACATTCTATAGGTACATCAGTGAAGGAAGAAATCAAGTGGGGATTGTAAGACCCAAAGGGGAAGAAGGGATGGCGTAAATGGAGACCTGAAAAGGCAGAAATACAATAAATACTTCAGTTCAGTATTCACTGAAGAAAGAAAGGGACAGGCACCATAGGTGGTCATCAGATACAAAAGGGAAGGGAGGTGAACACCAGTCCATTTATAGAGGATAGAGTCCCAGAGGAGCTCACAAAAGTGAAGGTGAACAAGGCAACGTGACCAGATGGCACTCTCCTAGGATATTAAAGGAACTACAATGGAGCTAGCAGCATCACTGGCAGCCTTGCTCAGTGAGTCGCTCAACACAGGAGTGGTTCCAAAGGACTGGAGGAGGGCACATGTAGTCCCTCTTCACAAACTGGTAGCAGAGAGGAGGCAGAAAACTATAGGCTGGTCAGCCTCACCTCAGTAGTAGGTAAGATTATAGAGGCACTGCTTAAGGAAAGGGTAGTGGGACACTTGAATCCAAATGAGCCCAGGATCTGAGGCAGCATGGATTCACAGCAGTACGGTCATGTCAAACAAATCTGATATATTCTTTTGACTGGATAATGAAGGAGGTGAATTGGTGAGACTGGTAGACATCCCCTGTCTTGAGTTCAGCAAGGACTTTGACACTGTCCCACACAAAGGGGTTAACAAGATAGGTAGCTTGGGTGTGGATCACAAGGTGGTGAACTGGGTTAGAAACTGGTTAATGGACAGGAAACAGAGGGTGGTGGTAAATGAGACTCAATCTGGGGAGAGAAGTGTGTCAGTGGAATGCCTGAAGGATCAGTCAAGGGCCAGTCCTTTTAATGTCTTCATTAGTGACATTGCAAAGGACTGAAGGGAAGGTTTGCATGTTTCCTGATGACACCAAGATCTGCAATAGAGTTGACACACCTGATAGGGTGCAGAAATGAGAAGGACCTTGGAAAGCTGGAAAATGGTCCGAGGTGTGGTAACTGAGGTTCAGTGTGAAGAAGTGTAAAATCATGCACCTGGGAACTAGAAACCCTGGGGAGAGCTACAGGATGTGGGGGTAGTTGCTGACAGTCACCAGGGAAGAAAGGGATCTGGGGTTATCATTACAGATGACCTAAAGGTGACCAAGCAGTGTACAAAGGCTGTAGGGAGGCCAGTGGCATATTGGGGTGCACAGGTAGGGGTATCACTAGCAGAAGGAGGGAGGTGGTGGTTCCACTGTATAGGACATTGGTGAGGCATCATCGAGTACTGTGCACAGTTCTGGAGGCCACATCTTCATAAGGACATAGACAGGGTGGAGGTGGTTCAGAGAAGAGCAACTGGAATGTTACAGGGCTTGCACCAGAAACATATGGGGAAAGATCAAAGACCTCAGTGTGTATTCTCTGGAGGAAAGGAGGGAGCAAGGAGACATGATAGAAATCTTTAAGTATCTTAAAGGCATAAACAAGGTGCAAGGGGCAACATCTTTCAATATAGGAAAAGTACAATAATAAGGGGCGTGATATGAGATTGAAGGGGTAGGACAAGGGGAAATGTGAGGAAGTTTTTTCTTCATGGAATGGGTGGTGGATGCATGAAATAGACTGCCACAGGAGGTGGTGAGAGCAAGTACAGAGGAGAGATTTAAACATGCATGGGACAGGCATAAGGGAACCTTAGAGGGAGGGAGAAGAGGCCTTAGCGATGCACAAGTAGGGTCAGTGACCGCTAATAAAGGCAAGGTTATAGGCAGGCTAGATTGGCCTAGCGATCCTTAACTTCTATCCCTTTCTATGTTTCTACATTTCTATTGTGGTGGCAACATGCAATTTCACAATGTGGTGTGGACAGGAAAACAAAATGTGGAGGTGATACAGTTTCAGAATGTGGTAGTCGATGCAATTTCAGAATGAAGCAGGGATGCATAATTTTGAATGTGACTTGACATGTAATATCAGAAAATGGCAGGGAAGCTCATTTTCAGAATGTGGAGGGACATACAATTTTTTAATATGGTGGGGCTTACATTTTCAGAATGTGACAATGATAGGCAGTTTTGGAATGTGGAAGTTTACACAATTTCGAATGCAGCAGGAAGGTACAATTCTAGAATGCAAGGTGACGACAACTTTTGAATGTAGTGATGATGCAGAATTTCAGAATGTGGCAATGGCAAACAATTTCAGAATGTGGCAGTGACACATATTTCAGCCTGTGGTGGTGCCTTACACCTCAGAATGTGGTGGTAAATCGACTCACTGTGGTGATGATGCACAGGTTCAGAATGTGGTGGTGATGCACAGGTTGAAATGTGGCAGTGATGCACAGGTTTGAAATGTGGCAGTGATGCACAGGTTCGAAATGTGGCAGTGACGCACATGTTTGGAATGTGGTGGTGATGCATAGGTTCAGAATGTGCTGGTGACATACAGGTTTGGAATGTGGCAGTGATGAACAGGTTCGAATCTGGTGGTGGTGCCCAGTTTTGGAACGTGGCAGTGGCACACCGTTATGGTATGTGGTGCTGATGCTCAGTCTTGGGACATGGCTGTGATGCACAGTTTTGGAATGTGGCAGTGTGACACCATTTTGAAATGTGGCAGAACACAGTTTCAGAATGTGGCAGTGATGCACAATCTCAGAATGTGGTGATGACACACAATTTCAGAATGTTACACACAGGTTCAGAATGCAGTGGTGACACACAGTTTTGGATTTAGCGGTGACGCACAGTTTCAGAATGTGGCAGTGCTGCAATTTCAGAATGTGGCAGCAATGCACAATTTTGACTGTGGCAGTGATGTAAAATTTCAGAATGCAACACACAGTTTTAGAATGTGGCAGTGATGCACAGGTTTGGAATGTGGCAGTGATGCACAGGTTCAGAATGTGGTGGTGATGCACAGGTTTGGAATGTGGCATGGGTGCACAGTTTTGAAATGTGGCAGTGGCACACAGTTTTGGAATGTGGTGATGCACAATTTCAGAATGTGGCAGTGATGCATAGTTTTGGAATGTGATGGTAATGCTCAATTTCAGAATGTGGCAGTAATGCACAGTTTCAGAATGTGGCAGTGCCATGGATTTCAAAATGTGGCAGTAACGCGACAATTTCAGATTGTGGCAGTGACACACAATTTCAGAATGTAATGTACAGCTTTAGAAGTGGTAGTGATGCACAGGTTCAGAATGTGGTGATGACGCACAGGTTCAGAATGTGGTGGTGATGCGAGGTTGAATTGTGGCAATGATGCACAGGTTTGAAATGTAGCAGTGACGCACAGGTTCAGAATGTGGCAGTGGTGCACAGTTTTGAAATGTGGCAGTGGCACACAGTTTTGAATGTGGCAGTGATGCACAATTTCAGAATGTGCAGTGGCATAATTTTGGAATGCTGCAGTGATTCACAGTTTCAGAATGTGGCAGTGATACACAATTTCAGAATGCGTGGTGACACAGGTTCAGAATGTGGTGGTGGCCTTTAATTTCAGAATGAGGCAGTACGATTTCAGAATGTGGCAGTGGCGCACAATTTCAGAATGTGCGTGGTGCACAATTTTGGAATGTAGTGACAATTTTGAAATGTGGCACTGAAACACAACTTTGGAATGGTGGGGATGTGCAGTTTTGGAATTGGTGAGGATGTGCCATTTCAGAATGTGGCAGAGTTGCACAATTTGGGATATGGCCGGATGTGCAATTTTGGAATGTGGCAGTTATGCATAATTTCAGAATGTGGTTGGGATGCACAATGTTGGAATTTGGTGGGTATGTGAGGCACAATTTTTAAATATGGTGGGTGCACACGATTCTGGAATGTGGCAGGACAATCAATTTCAGAATAATATGAAGGTCCCTATAACATTTCAACAGCGTGAATCCCACTGTATTGTGAAATTGCCACTCCCACCAAATTTCCCAATGTGTGTCCCTGTTGCTTTCTGTGATTGAGTGTCCCACTACAGTTTGAGATGGCACATCCCTGCAACATTACAAGACTGCATCCTCCCAACATTTTAAAATTGCGACTACCTTGACATTCCATACCTTGGTTCAGTGCTGCATTCCAAAACTACCACCAGTCATGTTCTAAAGTACAACACCATGCATCTGAACATTCTGGAAACACAAGTAATGAAGTCAACCTTATGCCATTGTTTTTAAAGAGCCACCAATGCCTTGAGAAGAACTTTGAAGAACATAATATTTGAACAAAAAGCAGCTTATATTCCTCATCAGCTCTATATTTCTTACTCCATTAATTATTACTAAGATCAGATGCATGAAAACAGAAGAGTTGTTCCCTGAAAGTTCATCAGCTCCTATCACTTCTTCCCAACCTGATGTCATAATACTGTGCTTGTGGCATCACAGTTATTACCATAGCAGTAGACTGTGATGTCACAACAGTACATTATAATGTCAAGTAGGTTGTGTTAAAGAGGCAAAGGAGCTCTAAGGGATAAAGATCCTGTTTCTGTGGAAATTTCTTCAGTAACAAATAATGAAGAGGAGCAATTTATAGAAGATATGGAAATACAAGCTGAATTGTGTCCAACAATTATATTTCCCAAAGTTTTTTTTTTTTCAAAGGAGTCAGCTGCTTTTAAAAGATTACTACAGCTACCGTTTCTTAAACTTTGGAGAAACAGGTCCTATAAGGTTGCTGACAGGGAGGACTAGACTATGAGTTCAGGTTATAACATCATCAGTGTCTCTTCAGTGAAAAGACTTTTTGAACAGGTAGTGAAATCAGGGTTACAAAATATTGTACAACTTTTAAATGAAAGTAACGAGAGACCTAATTTCTGGTAAGAGATTAATTGGGAATATGTTTATTCTAATTCTGTAATGTAGACCTTTGACTAGATTCCTTTAAATGCTAGCCAATGTAGCATTTAAACTGTTCACTGAGGACCATAGTTCCTCCAGGACATATGCAAGTGGTCACCCCTGTATAAGCTCTTATCCTCCAAGTGGGCCCCACTCCCCAGTGAAGCCGAAACCCTCCTCTCTGCACCATTCCTTCAACCATTCATTGAAGTTCCTAGTGCAGTGAATCCTGTCCTCCCCTGTCGTAGACAGGTAGCACTTGAGAAGGTCACAGATCATGCCACCTGCCTGAGACCCTCCCCAATTCTCTGAACTTCTCCTGAACTATTGCTGGCTCATCCCTAGGCAGGTCTTTTGTCCCCAGATGGACAATGACTTCTAGCTGTCCCTTCCTTCCTGTTGCCACAGAAATCCATGGGATGTTCTTTCCATTCCTGTGAGCCATGGCAATGGGAAGACACTGAACCTCCCTCTCCTCATCCTCACCTGTCCCCAACTCTATCCTCCTCACTATGGAGTCCCCCACCAGGATTCACTTCCTCTTCCTTCTTTGGGGTCTCCACTATGGAGAAACCCCACATCCACCTCAGTCACAACTTCTGGTGCCTCTGTGGGATGTTCCCACTCTGCCAGTGCAGCATAGGAGTTTTGCAGTGGAACAGAGTGTGGGATGTTCCTACACTCTACCACCCTAACCCTCCCTGAGCCCAATATTATCTAGCCACTCCTACTCCTAGGTAATCTCTAAAGTAGTGGCAGTGGACTAGGTGGTCTTGTTGGAGGAGTAGGTCAACCATACTCAAGCCAACTCGGCTTTGAATCTGGCAGCCTCCTCCCTCAGCCAAGAGAGTGCATGCAGATAGGGAGCAGCACAGCCTTTAAAATGAAAGTAATGTAGAGACCTAATTTCTGGTAAGAGATTTATTGGGAATATGTTTATTCTAATTCTGTAATGCAGACCTTATGACTAGATTCCTTTAAATGCTAGCCAATGTAGCATTTAAACTGTTCATTGAGGACCATAGTTCCCCTTCTGGATGAATGCAACTGGTCACCCCTGTATAGTCCCTTATCCCTCCAAGTGGGGCCCCAGTCCTCAGTGAAGCCGAAACCTCCTCTGCACCATTCTTTCAACCATTCATTGAAGTTCCTGGTGTAGCGAATCCTGTCCTCCTCCTGTCATAGACACGTACACTTCTGAGAAGGTCACAGATCATGCCACCTGCCTAAGACCCTCCCCACCCCTGAACTCCTCCTGAACTATTGCTGGCTCATCCCCAGGCAGGTCTTTTGTTCCCAGATGGACAATGACTTCAAGCTGTCCCTTCCTTCCTGTTACCAGAGAAATCCATTGGATTTTCTTTTCCATTCCTGTGAGCTATGGCAATGGAAGACACTGAACCTCCCTTTCCTCATCCTCACCTGTCCCCAACTCTATCTTCCTCACTATGGAGTCCTCCACTAAGATTCACTTCATCTTCCTCCTTTGGGGTCCTCTGCCACCCCCCATTTGGGGTCTTCACTATGGAAAACCCACATCCACCTCGGTCACTACTTCTGGTGCCTCTGTGGGATGTTCCCACTCTGCCAGTGCAGCATAGGAGTTTTGCAGTGGAACAGAGTGTGGGATGTTCCTACACTCTACCACCCTAACCCTCCCTGAGCCAATATTGTCCAGCCACTCCCTACTCCTAAGTAATCTCTGAAGTAGTGGCAGTGGACTAGGTGGTCCTTGTTGGTGGAGAAGGTCCACCATACCAAGCCAACTCGGCCTTGAATCTGGCAACCTTCTCCCTCAGCCCAGAGGTGCACACAAATATGGCAGCAACACAGCCTCCAGAATGTCTCCTGAAGACTTCCACCCACAGCACACTGCACTGCACCACTCTTTTCATCCTATCCTACCTTCTTTCTCTGTTATTTTCCCCTTTCAATTCCCTGTATTACCCTACCCTATATTGGAAGTTTCAAGGACCCTTAGGTTTTGTAAGTTTTGAACCTCTAGAGTAGCTTAGCCCTGTATGAGGTTCTACACCTTTTTCCTGTCTGATGCTTTGTGGCTGTAGACATCTGATTACCCCTTTACATACTCACGGTTTGCTGGGCAGAGTGTGTGTCCTCAGGTTGCCTCCCTGACTGACCTCATTCTAGCAGAGTCCCTGTGTTGTCCTTTGCTCTGCTGTCCTTTGCACTGTGGTCATTCACATGGCGGTCCTCTTGTTGGCTACTTCCTTATATATCAGGCAATGGCTGATTGGCTCACTTGAGAAGAGCCCCAACTGGCTGTTGTGAGTCTTTGTATAGGAATCCAAAATCAACCTGCAATCAGAAATGTGGCTTACCCAGCCCCCCTCCATATATCACCTAGCTGAGGCTCAAGGTCAAACAATTCTCACCCAGTCCCCAAACTAGAGAGCAAGACATAGCTCTTTATTATGCTCCTTAAATGTGGGCTACTGTGGCTGGTCTCGATTTACCCTACAGAGGATAATAAAGATACTATTTCAACAAATTTCCTCACAGCTTATCTCATATTGTCTCAAAAAGCCTTTTCAATTTCTGTTTGTGAACAGAATGACATCCAAATAACATGCTTGTTCTGCTGCCAAGTTTGATGGTTTACCTAATGTACTGTATATGCAATCAGGTCTGCTACTGCTGATTGACATCTTACTGCCCTCAGGATCCATGCACTCATCAAAGTTAGACTCCTCCTGTAATGCAACAACTGTGTTTACAAGCTCTAGTCCACTACCGGTATAGACGCTCAGGCAGCATCATCAGGCTTGATTGGGGTAAGTGCCATCAGGGTAGAGGTCACTAGGCATCACTGGTGTGACTAGAGTCTGCAAACAGAATACATCACTTGTGTGACTAGAGTCTGCAAACAGAATTTTTGCTCAATATTTAGAGGTAGAAGTTCTTTCTTTTTTTTCTTTTTGTGCAGTTAGTCATACTGTATTTCATTCCCTTCAGTTTACTGACTTTTAACCATCATGCTGGCCACCCCAGCTTGATCACCACAACAACTTCAGGACTTATAGTCATGCAAAGGCAGTGTTGCCTGTGATGTAGGGTGTGGGGTATGCATGTGGCTGGAGTCATCCTGTGCCAATGCACTGACTTTTTCCCTTTTTCTCCTCCAAAAGAAGCAGTGCTCAGACACCAATGGTGGCATGACGCATGCTCTCTCGCATTGTACATATGGTATCTGCTCTTCCTACTCTCTACACTGGCAGTCTTGGCCTGCTGCCCCATGCCATCACTAGGGGCAAGGCATGTACCAAGCTCTGCACCTTCTGCTACCCCAGAGGAGGAAAGCAGTCCTGTGGATGCTCAATCCTCCACCCCCAATGACCCTCTGACTGGATATCACTCCCAAACTCAGTTCATTGGTGCCACAAGTGGTAGCTCTACTGCTGTGCCATTTCTTCTTTTTTATTTTGCTTCATAACAGCAAACACTACCATGCTGTCCAGGCCATCAACTCTTGGCAGAAAGAGAACTGAGGGCTGGTGTATCCAAAGGACTGGTTTTGTGCCAATTGAAATGTTAAATCTCCTGAATCACAGAGAGGCTACCTTAACCAACTTTTATGGGGTATAGGTAGAATCTGGTCCACCAGACTCAGACCAGATCAGTAAATGCTGGAATTGCACAAATTTGTTGATCAGACTGCACAAGCCAGTCTGGCTTTTGCTCATTTAGTCCAGTCTGGGTCCAGCTTTCACTCAGTCCCAATCAGACTGCTGTACTGGCTGAACTGGCAACATTTGCAGAACTTGTGCCCAGTTTTGTGGGACTTGCTAGTCTGGTATTTACTGATCTGGTCCCATCTGACAGTCTGTTTTTAACAAAGCCCTTCTTATAAATAACTCTCAGGACCAAACTAAGACAGTAGACAGCTCTGGTCTTGGTGTGTGGAGGCTTTTCCATAATGAGGGGTTTGTCTTGTTTTACAAAACTCCATGAGACCCTGCTAGATTCTGAGACATCTGGGTGCACTCATATTCCACCAGTCATACAGAAAAAGACTGTGTCAGTTGAAATCAGTTGGTATATGTCAGTAGTCTTCAGGCCTGTGTCTGATAGAGATCATTAAAAATAATGGCCCATATATTCAAAACCGAATTAACACACACTAACCATAATTGGCACCAGCCAGTGAGCACCATATTTAAAGGCCGTCGGTGCACCTCGCTAACCTGAAAGCACATAATACATCACTACATCTTTGCAAATGAGGGATCCCAACACAGTTCAACAGCTACCACCACAGTGCTGTTAAAGACTGCAAAACCCTGACTTTAACTGGTGCACCCTCACAACTGGCAAACATCGAGAAGCTGAACAGCTAGGAGAGTCACCAGATGAATATCTGTACAATCTCACACATGAATAAGAAGTACCTCAGAACCATAGACAGTGAGTATGTTCCACCTCCATCATTTGTAGATATAATGGCAATCCCCATATGCCCCATAGTTGGAGATGGACAAAGTTGGGAAACTCCATCCGTAGACTAATTCATGGATTTTCCTCATGGTGTGAAGCCCAAATTCACCCAGCAAAAACTCTGCAAAATGAGAAGTTTGAACTCACATTTTGTGGAGTTTTTTCTAGAGTCTAGTGGTACAGTTCCACTATGCCACGGTGACAAGAAAATTGTTGATCAATGAGCATAGTGACAGCACAACACCACCACTTGGTGTTGTGCTGTCACCAGGGACAAGGTTTTCTTGTTGGGGGCTTAGCCTCACATCCCCATGCAGGGGGCTCTTTCCCTGCACCCCATATTTTAGATTACTAACTCCAGTCAGAGTTAGTTTGGGGATGAGGGAAAAGAAACCTCCTGGCATCAGTGTCGGTAGTGGAGACCATCACAGCAACTGCCGACAATGTCGCTGTGATGTTTTTTGCTGTACAACCTACTCTATGCAGTTGGTATAGGTAGTGGTCCTATCCCTGCCAATCACTGGCCCAATGTAAAATAGAACTCCCTGTTGCCTAGTGGTCCTCACCACCAATTGCCAGCCCAATGTAACATAAAATTCCCTGGTGTCTCGTGTCCCCACACCAATCCCCAGCCCGATGTGCAAGAAATTTATACTTCCCTGGTGTCTAGCAGACCCCACTCCCTATTCCCAATCCTCTGTAGTAAAAAGTGGCAGTCCATTTTCCCTGGTGTCTAGTGGACCCTTCTCCCTATCCCTGATCCTTGCAATAACGAAATGGTAGCCCTATTTCCTGGTGTCTGGTGGACCCTTCCCTCCCATTCCTATCCCCAATCTCCTGTAATAACAAAAGGTAGTCCATCTTCCCTGGTATCTAGCAGACCCCCAATCCCCTGTAATAAATAAAGAGTAGCCCCATTCCTGGTGTCTAGAAGACCCCCACCCCGGCAGGTAGTGCTGAACAAATCTGCCCCTCAACCCAACCCCAGGTGACTGGCACAACCTCTGCTCTCCACCACATCCAGCCACTTGAGCTGTCAATGAATGAGTGAGTGCTTGTACAAGCACTTGCTCATTCATTGACAGGCCAGTTCATGCTCATTTATTTGGCTCTGTGGGCAGCACTGACAAGAGTGGAGGGTTGTTCTGGTCACCTGGCAGGGGTTGAATTAGAGGAATTGCTTAGTGAGCCCATGCCGTCTCCCCATCCTAACCCCTGCCAGTGACTGGAACAGCCCTCTGCTCTTGTCTGTACTGCCACAGAGCTGAATGAATGAGCTGGACTCTGGCAATGAATGAGTGCTTGTTCAAGCATAGCTCATTCATTGACATTTCAGGTGGCCAGCCATGATGGAGAGTGGAGGGCTGTCCAGGTAGCCTAGGGTCAGGGTAGAGGGAATGGGATGGTGGGGCACTACCTGCCTGGGTGGGAGGTCCATAGACACCAGGGAATGGGGTTACCATTTTTTATTACAGGGATTGGGATAGGGGTCCCTAAGACACCAGGAATGGGGCTACAATTTTTTATTACAGGATCATGGGATAGAGGGGGTCCTAAGACACCAGGAATGGGGCTACCATTTTTTTTATTACAGGGATCATGGATAGGGAGGAGAGTGCACTACACACCAGGGAAAATTGACTACCTTTTTTGTTTCTATTCCTGGGAATCAGGGATAGGAAGGAGTCTGCTAGACACCAGAGAATGGGGCTACCATTTTTTATTACAGGGATTGAAGATAGGAGGGCTCTGCTAGAACCCAGGGAAAATGGACTACCTTTTTTATTACAGGGATCTGGGACTGGGAGGAACTAGGAGGGGATCTGGTAGACACCAGGGAAGTATAAATTTCTTGCACATCAGGCTGGCGATTGGTAGGGGGTGCACTAGACACCAAGGAATTTTATGTTACATCATGCCAGCAATCGGCAGGGATGGAGACCACTAGACACCAGTGAATTTATTTTACATTGGACTGGTGATTGGTGGGGGACCACTAGACACCAGGGAATTTTATTCTACATTGAGAACCTGATCAGGGGCTGGAATGGGAACAACTTGACACCAGGAAAGATTGGACCGGCAATCGGTTGGGGTATCACCATTTCTAACTTCATCTTGCTTTTGTTTTTTAAGTGTAATTTGCATTTAAAGCAATCAAAAGCAAGGCACACTTACAAATGGTGAATTTTCAATTACACAGAAAACTTTGTGAAATGACCCATGGCAAAATTCACCAAATATTTGCTGGCAAATGAAAACTTTGTTGCATCTCTACCCATAGCTAGAAAAAGTGGCCCTGGTGATCCGGTGTCCCCACTACCTGTAAGATCAGCTGCCCCACTTCCACCGAGCTACTGAGGTTCCAACACCTTGCACTCTACCGCTCAATCAACGGGCATATGGAGGATTGTCATTATATCTACAACTTACTGAGGAGGAACATATACACTGTCTACTGTTCTGATGTGCTCTTTATTCATATGTGAGATTGTATAGATACTGTATGTCTGGTAACTCTCCTATACAGTATATCCAGTGTCTACAATGACAGATGATTGGGAGGAGGGTGTATGCCGATGCTATGGGACCATAATTGGTATGCAATGGTCCATTAGTGCCATGCAGATCCAATGAGCTCATAAGCATGCTTGGGGTAAATATGACCAACAGGAGCCTAGGCAGTGTTTTGGTTTGCATGCACTATCTCCACTGGGCCTTTTGTAGCCATATTTAGTCTTGGGCTGTGTCAGTGCACTGTATAGTCACTATGCACTGTGTTGGCACAGCCTTATATTCAGAGAGTTAACTCTGTCTGAATGGAGCATGCTAACTGAATATTGCTTGGAGCCAGACAAGTTCTAACTGCTGCACAGCACTCCTGTCTGCATTGCTCACACAGACAGCTCTGAATAGGGGCCCATGGTTTTCACCTGAATGTCCAAGGCAATAAACCACACTCAGCGCTGCTTAGATAAAGCTTAATGTATTTATCTATTTAAAATGTGCTGCCAAACATGAAAAAGCATCCGCTGACACAGAATCCCTGACTGGTTTCATGCCCTTCACTCTGAACACAAGATGTTGTGGAGGACATAAAGGCAGGATCCACAATGAGAAAATGTTAAAGTTTCCTCCACAACTGCCGCTGCAAACTGGAATCATCTGCAGCTGTGGTGGTAGCGATTCACAGCCGCTGCAGTTGCGGAGGGTGCTACGGCGGGTTCCGCTGCCCGTAGCAGCCTCCCGCGAGCTGCAGTGCTATCCATGACAACAGCATCTACAAGCTGCCACATTCCATGGAGCCACTTGTATTCCAGTTCCACCTATGTGAATACCAGCAGTTGCGGGTGACCTGCAGCTTCACAAGTGGTTTCCCACTAGCGCTGAGTTTTTCCAGCAGCTGCGGTCCTTCTCCCATATGTGAATCCTTCCCAGTGTCACAACACCTCTGTAAGCAACATGCAATTACAAGCAAACTGTTTACCATCCTCAAACACACACACACCCCTATGTGCTGCGGTACTGGGTCTATATGCTGTATGAATTATGGCATAGTCATAACCGTGCACCAGACACAGCACGAGAATACAGTGACAGGGTACAAAACACCATGGTGAGGAAATGTTAGCTGCGTTTTGTACCCTGTCGCTCATGGCTGGCAGGCAGTGATGCAGAGGAGAAGATCTCTACTGGGGTGGAGGGGTAGTTTGCAGAGCAACTGCTGTGGCTCAGAGGTATAAGCCACCGCAATGGAAGGAAGCAGTGCATGTGGACCAGGGCTCGATCCCAGTCTCAGACCACTGGTGTTGTCTGTGTTATTTTTTTTAACAATTTTGTGACTTGTTTATTCCCCCCACCTGTGTTTCTCCCCATCCCATGTTATACTAAACCAGAGTTGATTATATAAAAGATGGGTTCTGGACCAGGTGCAGCCCCACTAAGGGGGTGGAGGCAGAGCTACCTGCAAAAAAAAAGATATGATGTGCCTTTTCAGCTGATGTTTGCATTCATCTTTATTGGTGAGCACTGGCAATGAACCCACTGTACTGACAGCATGGTACATTGCTGTCCTGTTTTTGGGGGGCATAATGACTTGTGCTATGTGCTGACTTCCCACACAAGAAAAGTCTTAACTGTAATGCATTTCAAATACAGTAGAGCCAATATTTTTTACAACCATATTTTCTCTTGCTCTGTGAAGATTTATTGATTTTCCTCATAATGTTAGATCTGTTTCTGGACACACAAACTATTAAACTTTGAATTAACTTGATAGAAAACTTTCCTTAACACTACATATGGCGCATACAATTCTTAAACTTCAACTGTTCTATGTAGTCTGGCCATTTGTTCTGCCTTGTAAAACTCTTACACATCTTAAAGTCCAGAAATATATAAAAAATATTTTTGGCAGTTATATAGCACTTTTCATAAACATTGTAACCAGAAGTGCTTTACAAGTAATTAGAAACTGGTAGTAAAGTGATTGTAAATGTGTAGTGGCATATACATATATATTAGAGGCAAAACTCTGTTTAATGCATTAGTTAGGGTTGTTCCACAGCGACAAAAGTGAGGAATTTGCTGTTAGGGTTGAAAACCCTAACTCAACCACCTCCCTCCAGCACCACACACACAAATGCAAGTATGGGGAGGACCAAGTCAACACAACCAATTACAGACATCCAGCAGCAGGTGACAGAAATAAAAACAATTGTCTAAATGTACTACGAGACATCCCCACCCACCTGACCAGGTACTGCATGCTTAGTGGAGATCAACAGCAAACTGAGGCCATGTACACCAAATGTACACATCCCTGATTGCAGCTGCACACAACGTACCACACTTAGTAGTTGCATGGCCTTACCTACCGATGCCCCACACCAGACGAGACACCACATGTGATGGGCCACCTGAGCAATAGAGTTGAGCAAAACCAAGGAGTTGTACAGGTATACTATCTCTGATTATAACAAGGGTTTGAGAAATGCAGCTTTCTAATTGACTGTAAACATTGTAACAGCCTTATGTTTAGTTTTTGTTAACATACATGTAGATCCTAACCATATGATGAACATGCTTTAATGTTGTTTAAAAACAGTTTTATTATGATAGCAATAAGCCACTCCCAGGTATTATGTTAATGGTCAGTTTATCACTGTCTAGCGACATGTGGCACTCGGCCTCTCATTCAACATTAAACCCCTACATGGTGATTAACAGACCATTTAACATAACCGTTGGTCATGCCTTATTGCTTAATTGTCTTTATGACTAGATACTCTCCTCTGCTAGGCACTGCAGGAGTTTTGCAACACAGTGTCACACCCAGTTACACCATACTCTGTCTACTTACTGGAGAATGGCTGTGAATATGAACTCATGAAGATGAACAGTGTAACTTGATCATTACAGTCATTGAAACCTTAGTGTGATTATAACTGACAGAGTCAGTGATAGAGAATAACCCTTGCCGTCCTAGGATACTTATCCCATTGTGAGTTAAATCAATACTAAAAGACATTCTATTTATATCTACACTATACCTACTTGATTGCTGTTGTACCACAATTTACATAGTTATCACTTTGATCTCATCAGTGACAGAAGTGTGGCAAACCCAAACACTAAGTATACAGCCTGAGTATGAAACAACTGTTAAAAATTATGCTGAGTCCATAAGTAGCATAGATCGCTCATTGCAACAATAGTAAATGTATCACTATTTGAATAAGTTAGTCATCACAGATGCAGTGAGATTGTCTTTATCAGGTACAACATACTGAGTAAGGTGCCTACAGGAAAATCTATCCTATAGACATCTCCGATACAGGTACGTCATTGTTGGCTCAGTAGTCCTATGATATATAGAAGTTGCTTGGCTTGATCCATGCAATTACACATTTTCTTACAAAGAATACTTACTGCATCTTTAGTATTGAAAACACTGAAGGTCTATGTATGTACATTAGCAGTACAGCTTCATCAGTAAGAATGCATCTGATACCGGCAGTAGGAATTTCACAGCATTGAACAGGCAATGCTTTTCCATGCTTACATCAGCCTCTCTATCTTCAGTAAACAGTTGCAGTAAACGTACTACTATGAAAATCACATACTAAATGTAACACTACTTTTATCTTGAGCATGCTAGTGTCTTGTAGGTAATGTATGTACTTCTCTTAATTAATGTATACTCACTAGTGTTAAAGCTTTCTACAACTGTGATCATGCACCTTTAGCATTTATATTGACTAATGGCAGAGTACCAGTTGTGGTGTGGTGTGGGGCATCGTTAGGTAAGACCATGCAACTACTAAGTGTGGTACGCTGTGCAGCTGCAATCAGGATGTGTACGTTTGGTGTACATGGCCCCAGTTTTGCTGTTGATCTCCACTGAGCATGCAGTACCTGGTCAGGTGGGTGGGGATGTCTCGTAGTACATTTAGACAATTGTTTGTTATTTCTGTCACCTGCTGCTGGATGTCTGTCTTTGGTTGTGTTGACTTGGTCCTCCCCATACTTGCATGTTTGTGTGTGTGTGTGTGTGTCTGTGTGTGTGGTGCTGGGGTGGTGAATTCGGAGTTAGGGTTTTCAACCCTAACAGCAAATTTCCTCACTTTTGTCGGCTGTGGAACAACCCTAACTAATGCATTAAATGGAGTTTTTTGGCTCTAATTTCCTTCTTTTTGAGAATGATAATGAGAAACAGTGAAAGTAATGCAGCCTAGTGCCCCGCCCCACCACATGATGTCTTGTGGCATAGCAACAGGAACAGCAATGCAAACAGAAGTGCTAACAGTGGTGCATATGGTAACGCAAGCGTGAATGAGAACAGAAAGGGTAATGCACACGGTAGCATAGACGGAACGGTTCTGCCACGTGATGTGTTGTCACATAGTAACATGGTGCCTGCAAATGGAAATGTCAATGGGCATGGTGACGCAAAGTGAAACAGAAAGAGAAACAGTACTGTAGACACAAATGGCAAAAATAACAGAAACGCAAGCGCAAATAAAAACGCAAAGGATAACACACATGGTGGCGTAGACGCCAACGGTAAGTGAAATGGGTACGGAACTGCAAGCAGAAAGGGCAACAGTAACAGTAATGTAAGTGCACAGGCTGGTTTTCCCAAAAGTTGCATAGAGAAAGACAGTGAGTACAAAGAATTTATGCATAATAATGGGTATCGGAGCAGAAAATGAGGACTTGGAATACTAAATAGGTTATATCTCAGGAACAGTACGATGTAGAAAAAATTTAAAAGTCATATGATTTACAACTGTCCTGGCTAATTTTATACTTAGCTCCCATTTGTTTTTCAGACGAAAAGTCCGTATCTCACACCGCTTCCATGATACAGGCCCTGAAAGGCGTGGCGTAACGCCGTAATGTTATCCTAAGGGAAAAAAAGAAGTTCGGAGTGCCATAACTTTGTCTCCTGTAATATTTGTTCACCAAACCACTGAAAGGCACATCGTAGGGCTGTTGGCTGCCTTCCTCCAAATTTCAGGAAAAAGACCAAACCGTTATTTTGCAGCAGGATGCCAAACGATTCCTGTAATGGTCAGGCGCTGTAATGTTATCCTATGGAAAAACTGTCAACTTTGGAGTGTCGTAACTTTGCCGCTGTGTAATATTTTTCACCAAACACTGAAAGGCACATCTGTGAGATGTCGGCTGTGTTCCCTCCAAATTGCAGCCCAAAACTCCCAACCGTTCTTTTGCAGTGCAGTGCCAAAGAATTGCTGTCACTTTCCCACAGACTAGAAAACTACTGTCGAATTTCATGAAGCTTTGAAGTGTTTGACACTTTTGTGAGCACAAAAGTAATTTGCGAAAGTACTTTTTCCAGAAATTTGAAAACATATTTCTGGGGTGTTTTACCCAAAATAAAGACATGGCTAGCATCCTCAGGGTCCGACTAGGTGAATACAAAAAGAATTAGGTTGCTAGAGGGTCCCAAATTTAAACACCAACCATTTTTCTGATCACCAACTGAAAACAAAATGGCAGATTTGTGAAAGTAACAGGGCCATTTAGAAAGTAAAATGCATTTATGACACTGTAGAACTTTTTGTTAACTTTTCCCATTGACTTATAATGGGAAATTGTTTTTGAATAACTTTTGAACTGCTTAATATTTTTCACCAAATCTTTGAAAGGCACATCGGGACCCTGACGCACATTCCCTGAAGATTTTGGGCTGGTCACACAAACCGTGCAACCTGTACGCATGACCATAGAATTCCAGAAAAGCGTGAACGTGCACGCAGATCATGCTTAATAACTCCACAGCCGTATCCGACCACTATGAATCTTGGCAGATCCCAAGGCCTATGGTTCTTGATCATGTATGCAAAATTTCAGCCAAATCTGTCAAACGGTTGCAAAGTTATTAAGGTGCAAATTTGGGGTTTACCATACAAATGGCTTTCAATTCCTAACTATGGTAGCACTACCATGCTACCATAATATATATATATATATATATGTATACTGTATAAATATAGATATAGATATAAATAGATATATAAAGAATAAATGCTAGGAAAGTGTGATATATGAACATATAATGCTATCAAGGTATAATTAGCTAATAACCCATGAGCCCAAATGGCAAGTGGATTTATTGAGCTAATTAGCCCTGAGATGGCATTATATCCTCATTTATCACACTTTACTAGCATTTGTTTCATATAATACATAAAGGTGTTTGATATATATGTGACAGGCTGAGCCCTGTCATGATGCTGGCCATGGGAATGCCAGGAAAGTATGTTCTAAGAAATAAATGTAGTTATTTTTCTATATCTATCATTTTGCTTTTCTATCCAGGCTGTTACAACAGTATTTTCTATGACCCAGTATCTGATCACCCTGAAGGTCAGACTGTGTCCCTTCTTATCTATCTGCCCTTTTTATTTTCCTTCCTTGTACCTTTAATCCACTTTTCCTTTCCTTATCCCACCTTGACCATATGCATACAAAAGAGAAACAGAAATAAATAGATTTAAAAAGCATTGTAGTCTAATGTGAATGTGCTAAAGTCTGAACACTGCTTTTACAAATAAACATGCTTTATTTCAGAACTCCTGCAGGTTACACATTAACCTCCCTTTAGTGTTAGCCTGAATTAAAACTAACATGGACACAGCTACAAAAGAACAGTTAAAATGTTTTATGTTACACTATTACCTCATATTTTGAAGCAAATGGATGGTCTAGTTCCGTGAGACACTTGCAAAAGAGAAGGGGTAACTAAAGGCAAATGAAATGTGAGACTTTCAGTGCACAGCTTCTGCAATTTCAGCTCTCTCACCTGCAGCTGGTGCCTTGACTATGGTCAGCCACAGACTTAGAATAATTGAAGGCTGATTTAGATAGGGTGAAAAGTGTGAGCAGCTCATAAATATTTGTAAATAGTTATCTTAACACTAGTGACAGGAACATGTGTGCACGTGTGAGATTTTACTGTTGTTTATGCACTAAAGTTTCATATGTATGCTTTAGAGAATACCTTTATAAAAGTAACAAAATATACTAATGATGTTAAAAGGTACAGCAAGACAGATCACCTGACCCTGGGATAGAAAAAGGAGCCATAGAGAGTTAGATTAGATCAGATCAGTCCCAGATCAGACCAGTTCCAGATAAGTTTCAGAGAGAGAGACAGATAGAGAGAGAGAGAGAGAGAGAGAGAGAGAGCGAGCAGAGAGAAGCTGATGTGCAGCAGAAGGATCTCCAGCCTGAGTTCTGAACTGAAGGAGGAAAGTTGACCAATCTCACCAAGAGGTGAGTATGTAGCAACCAAGGAAAGGTTCTTCATTTTAAAGAGTCAAACAGGCATTACAAGTAAGAAGGAAATCTGCCTTGTCTTTTCAAGTAACCTTAAAAAGCCAGACAATCCTTGCAAGTAAGAAGGAAATCTGCCTTATTTGTTCAGGTGGATTTTGTTTGCAAAAAGACTTTATCCTGACAAAATTATATGCAAAAGATTTTATCCTGACAAACACTAGCAACCATTTTGCCTTCTATTCAGTCATTTGAATAAACATACATCTATGGACATTTGTACCTTATTATCTGTGTACTGCTATCTTTCATGACCACACCACCACGACAATATATCAATCAAGATTGTTATTGTTTAGCTAAATAGCCATCACAAATCAGATCATTTTACAAAAAAAAATAAGATAAAATAAACACAATGTACAATCATAAATATCATTTTTAAAAACACTGAGATTCCCCTATTGCAAATCAATTATACATTATGAACATACGAATATGTGAAATTTGCCAGCAGAAAAAGGAAATTTGGTCTAGCGAGTCTGATCTTTTGCAGCTAGAAGCCCCATTCTGCAGGTTCCTCCCTCCTCACCTCCACCTTTATCCTGCCTTTTGCCCTTTCCTATCCCCTTTGAAGCAGCCCACTGTTTTATAGGCTTCCACCTCTGCTGGTAATGCTTTCCACCCTGCTACCACCCCCCTGTAAAAAGTGTATCCTCATTTCCTCTTGAACCTTCCCCACCAATCTCATGCCATGGCCTCAAGTGTCCTTCCCCATCCTTACCCTGAATAGCTCCTCCATTCCAGTCTTGTTTATCCCTATCATGTACTTGAATGTCTTGATCATATCCTCTGTCCCTCCTCTCCTCCAGGGAGTACATGTTCAACTCCTTTAGCCTACTCTTATACGGTAAGTCCCCAGTCCCTGGATCATCTTAGTTGCTCTGCACTGCACCCTTCCAGTAATTTAATGTCACTTTTTAGGTATGGGCATCAGTATTGCATGCAGCATTCAAGAAGAGGTCCAACTAATGCTCTATAGAGCAGCAGAATCACCCCTTGACTTTATTCCCCTGCGATGCAACCCAGCATTTTGTTGGCCCTTGCTGCTGCCTTCCTACACTCTGCCGAGTTGTTCATTGATCCTGTGATGACCACCCCCAGATCCTTCTCCTCCCAGTCTCCACCAGCTGCACTCCCCAGTTGGTACTTACATACAACTACATACATTATTGCACATTAACAGTTATTGCACTATGCAGATCTGGGAAATTATCTTTGCATCACTCTATATTTAACTTTATTAATTGACAAGAAAATGTTGCTAATCTGTCTGTAGTCCATGGGTCTCCAGTATTAAGTAATATATTTGTTAAAATATTATTTGCAACCTGATATATTGCATTCATTAAAGGTCCCAGCCAATACAGTAGCTGTTTTGCATACCAAGTGCAACTCCACAGCACATGCATTAAGCCTTCGAGTCCTCCAGCTGAAAAGTCACATTCACATGTTGTAATGGCCTCCTTATTATATCTATGTAGTAATTCATTTCTTGAAACTGTTCAAACTTATATCTAGTAAAGATATTTGTCAGATTTGCATCTACCTAAACATCAAATAGGGCTTAAAGGCCCCCTGAATTTTTTTGGCAAACCATTTGGAGTACTGGGATTCAGTTATAGCCTTTAAGTCCTCACAATTCAAATTATCGGTCACCGTCGTTGTAATATACTTTTATATTATGAGCTTAATGTAATTCCATTGTCCACTGCTTTTTCAGAGTTATTAATTTGTGTCTGTTCAGCAAGGAGGTCAAAATAGTACACCGTGTTCACCTCTATAACCCAGGGTAAACCAAAACTCTTTTTGACTCAAGCATTGCTTCACTAACATGGTGTTTGGCAATTTGGTCATTGTTGTCCAATAGTTAAATTTCCCAGTTTTAATCCTGGCCCTAATATTAGGAAGTCTCTAACTCTGCCCTCAGAAATGAAGCGGGCAAGAATGGCCTAGCCTCATTATATTCCTGAGTGCTTTAAACAAGGGTGAAATTAATTTATTTGTGTTTTTGAACTCCCATACTTCTGCATCATATAATAAGTGCACTCCAAGTTTCACTTTATTACTAGTAGGAGTGGTCTAATGGTTGACTCTCCATACTTAAAGTTAAATCTTATTAAACCATCAATTTTTATTTTATTTTTGCATGATCATATTCAGATGAGTGTTCCACCTACAACTGGCATGGAATGCTATTCCCAAATATATATACTGTAGCTATGCACAGCTCCAATCTTATCTTCTTCTAGTCACTAGGAGTCATCAATGCTTCTATTCCCCAAGATGACAATTTTGGTTTTCTTGAGGTTGATTTTTAGTTGTAGTTCTGATGATTTTATATGAATATAATCTATATTTTTCTGTAGACACATCTTAGATGAGGAAAATAAGACAATGTCATCTGTGTACGCCAATAGGGGGCATTAAGAGGTTTTTATCTTTGGGAATCTGAAGTAAGAAATTCACAATCTTTAATCAACTTATCTACATAAAGAAAACAGTTGAGGTGCTATATGCACCACTCCCAGACACCTTTATTAATCTTAAATGAAGATGACAGATTGCCATTAAAGACCAATCTTATTTTAGCTCAGGTATCATGGTGAAGGCTCGCTATTATGGAGACTACATTTCTATCAATACCGCTATCAATTAATATTGTCCATGGCATATTTCTAGAGACAGTCAAAGGCTGAGGAATAGTCAATAAATAAAAAGATTTTGTCCTCACAATAAAACATATTTCTCAGTGAGATGTCTTAATATGTAGATATTGTCAGTAGTGGAATAACTAGTTCTAAGCCCCACTTGAAAATCAGAAATACCTCCTGTATTATCTACCTAGGTCTTCAGCCTTTCCAAACAGGCAATCTCAAAGTCTCTGCCTTGGATGGCTCCACAATTGGATCTGTTACCTCTTTTAAATACCTTGATGTTACCCTCGACCAATCACTAAGCTCTGATCTCCATATACAAAATACAAGCAAGACTATTAACTCCAAGCTGGGTATTGCCTATCACACCAGCTATGTGCTAACCCTTCTGCTAGGCTAGCCATAGCTCATGGTATTATCCTCCTCATTGAACTATGGCTTTCCCACCTATACGGGCTGCATCTAAGTCTAGTCTACACAATTGGGACATCACCTACAACAACATCTGTCACTACGCTTCCTCTGCCAATTGACTTAAACACCACTGTCTACTATACTCGGACCTGAGCTGGCTGCCACCAAAAGAGACAAGGCTCTACTTTCTAGGCTCTATCATCAATAGTATCATCAGATCTCAGACTCCTATATCTCTTGCTGAGTACTTTCTCAATCAGCCCTCTCACTAGGTTGTGGTCTATAAACAAGGACCTTGTCTGTATCCCTAGGCACAGTTCTTCCAAGGGCACAAGTGCCTTTGCTGTTCTAGCTTCCTAATACTGGAACTCCTCCAACTAACTGTGCACCATGCTCCTTCTCACAATGCCTTTAAGATGGAGCTACGCAAGTACCTTATCTCAACAAACAAATGCTCCTGTTTCAAACCCCTAGCCACTTCCCACAATACCAGCACTGTCCTGCACTTAGACTCAATTTCTGTTTCCATCTCATTTAAACTCTTTCTTTTTCTCATAAGTTTTCCATGTTCTATTCTGATTAACCACCCTTCAGCATTGCTTCTTACCCTCCTTCATCTCTATTGTTTGTAAACTCATGTGATTTACTGATGTAATGTCTTGATGCATAGTCCTACTTGTTTCACTGTTGAAATCGTAATTTCCAAGACGCTTCTGTAAATTGTAATGTTTTATTGTTGTAGTGTACTGTATCTTCTCATGTCGTGCCTGAAAATAGTCATGGTTATGGCTAGTGCACCTACCCGTAAACAAAAACTAAATATATAAAAATAAAAATATAATTTTAGAAAACAATTTCAAACTGACATCAAGAAGACTGATAGGTCGGTACATAGCTGGTTCAGTCAGGCTGCCTTTTTGTGTACCGTAATTATATTTGCTCCCACCAGGTGTGTGGAAAACAATTTGCACAATGCATTTGTTATAATAAATGGTTAGCATCTACACCAATATGCTGGGTGACTTAGGTGAACTTTAGTTCATATACCAGCTGGTCCAGCAGATTTATGCTTTTTAAAGTACAAATGGCTAAGTAAACTTCATCCATAGTAATATGATAATCGTTAACTCTTCTTGCCACTATCTCAGGTGATATTCCGTCTACTGAGGGATCATAAAAAATCTTTGTAAAAAGTCCACCCATTTTGTTCTGAGATATATATATATATATATATATATATATATATATATATATATACATATATTGCTACTATAAACACACCAATGCCTTTTGAGACCAATGTCTAACATTTCTTGCTGTTATTAGTAGTAACTACTCCTAACATAACTTTCCATTGACTGGAATAAAACAATGTTTTTGTCCTTAATGACCATCTTGTAGTTCTTAGAGCCTGGTTAAGATCTTTCAGAGTTTGCCTACTTAAATGTTTTTATATGATTATGTAAATTTTGTATACCTTATTTGAGTTTTTTACATTCCTGGTCAAACCAGCCTGTAGGTTTAGTATCACATAAAGGCCTTAGAGGGTGTTCTAACTTATGTTTAATCTCCTCGTAAAGATTATTAATGGCCCTTGTTATCTGAGATAGATTCATTTTTAACAGTTCACTGATTTCTAATGATAAGAAGGAATTCAAAATTAGAGGTATCATTTCACATTCTGAGTTATGGTACCATCTAACCTTTTTGATGCCCTAATTTCTGAAAAGTTACCAGATCAGTGCTTAAGATTGACCTTTGGTCCGACAGATAATCATTATTCAAGAACTATAGGGAAGTGATCACTCTCAGGCCTTACCTCAACCTGCATGCTTTTTCAGAGACAATGTCAATTAAGCTCCCGACAATGCGGCGCGCGACATCGCTCGACAATTCATATTCATGTCAATTGGCTCCCGTACTTTCCGCCCGCCAGATTTTCACTCCCCCATCACTACATAAATAGGTATGACATACTTCAGCATTTTAGAAAGCCGTAATCAATGTATATTGCAGGAACTCCAAGAAATATGGTGCTCAGATAGAGAAGTTTGTACAGCAAGCAGCACACATGAGTGTCTACATAGTATATTTATGCCTATATAGCATATTAAGCTAACTTTTGTAGTAGCGAAAAGAGAAATCAATCTTGCCTTATGAAATTATCTGAGGAGTCTCCTTCACATCTTTTGTAAATGTTTTTAAACTTTTTCTATGGTATGTTAGTGCTCATTATTTTGTACTGTCACCGTAATCAGTTTGGCTATTTAACCTAGGCTCTGAGCCACATACAGGCCAGTTTTGGTGTTGCTAAGGTGCATGTTTTTCAGCATTATTCCAGTGCCTGATAACATCATCTAACACTGAATTCTACAAGTAGAAAGAGAGTTCTTACCATCCCGCTTCAAGAAAATGTCTAAAAAATGTTTTTCGCTACTGAAGCCTGCAGGGCATCCTTCTTGTAGCCAAACATCCCTCCACACAACAGAAAAGGTAAAGTCTGTGCTCCTGATTAGACATGACTGACAATCGAAATGCCGATAATCGTTGTTGTACAGCCATTGAAGGAAAAGATTTCACATTATCGGCAGTGTCTCCTGAAAATAAATAAACTGCTGCCAAGGCCTCTTCTCAGCCTCACAAGATGCTAATCCCCCAGGATCCCTGATCCTAAGTCAGCTACTGCTGATGTGCCATATTTGCTGATTCCTGTACATCTACTCCCACTTCCTAACACATCAGATAATGTGCAGAAGAACACTCTCAGTACTGATACACAAAAGCAAGTACAGATTCACTTTCAAACCTTGGAAGGGTTCATTCCATTTTGTTACAGCTTTTAAACCACCAGTGTAGTATAGTGATTAATGCAAAGAACTGTGTGGGGGTCAGTGCTCTGTCATTTATCAGTGCATAATAATCGCCAGGTAGCAAAAAAGAGGAGCAATTGACATCGGGAGTGAGTTGTCAGGAGTGTATTGTTGGGAGCGAGTTGTCGCAGCTATATTGTCGGGAGTGAATTGACATGCTCCCTTTTCAAGCATCAGTAGGGCCTGACCACAATTCTAAATCTACAGTAGAGGCACGTCTTACTGAAATATGGGTGTATTCCCCATCCTCGTCCCCTTTTAATCTAGCATTAAGAGGGTAAAAGTCATAATCATTTAAAATATCCATCATTTTTTTTTACCTGCAGTGTTGACGTTAATGTTTTAGAGTTCCTAACCACAAGCACCCACTACAAAATAAAGACAGAGACATATGTAGTTTAGGGACTGTTTGGTTAATGCTTTGGTTAATTGGAGTTGATTGAAGTAGATGTTTTACATTTTGTGTGTGAAACTGTTATGCATTTGGTGAGGTTTGTTGTACATAAGTTTCATTGCTGTGGTATTTGAGTTTATTTGCCAACATATGTTACTTTGAGTGGTGTTGTTTATGGGGAAATAAATTATGGTTTTCAGAATGGGATTTGGGACACATCTATGTATTATACATACAGTAAATACATATATACAGTACAGTAGATTGATAGATATATACAGATTTAGATATAGATCTGTAGTACACACACACACACTCAGTTAACAATGTAAGGACCACCCACTGCAACATTTGGTGTGGCCATAGGGCAGTCCTTCACTTCAGATGCCCTTTGCACATCTGGCATGGGGGTGGCTGATTTCTAAGTGCAGTAATTAATGGGGTTGTGGTCTGATTTCTGGTGAATCAAAAACTGGAGAGGCAAACTATGAATAGTGTCAAGGTTATTGATTCATAGGTTGGGGTTTGAGCACTGTGGTTGGGAGCAGATTACTGAGGTTAGGATGATGATAACTTGGGTCTGAAGACATCGGTAGTAGGAGCCTGTGGAACTGATTACTAGTGTCTGGAGTGTTTACTGCAGAGGAGTCTGATCCTCACAGTAGGACTGAGTAATAATTAGAAGAGTCATTTATAATAAACCATGACCTATCCACTTCCTTTTTACTCCTACTATTAATCATTTATTTTGCCTCTTACTTGTTTGTGTAGATTAAAACTCAGTGTACAGTGCAGTTTTAATTTTATGCTGCATCATTCTGTTACAAATATTTTACTATATGTTGGTGGCATGCTCTGCTAGCACTCATCCTGGCTACCCCCATAAACAGTGTGCTTTGTACACATTTTACAACATTGTTTCTTTCTCTATAATTTACAATATTCTAGTACTTGTTTTGCAGTTAAGTTTTCCTTGCCCCAGCAGTCCCAGTCCCAGCCAAACACCCCCAGGCACCCCGACTTTCCACCAGGACTTATGATTGCACATCTTCCAGTGTGGCCCAGAGGCTCACCAGGTGAAGGCCCTGTGAGTGGCCAGGACAGCCAGTCAAACTGGGAAAACACCACTCGTTTCTCCATTTTCTCCTCTTTGGGGAGCAGGAGTGCAGTGTCACCCAGGATAACCCTGCGCATGCTCCTGTGCACAAGATGTCAGCAACTGCCACCCCCTGATCCCCTATGTAATGGTCCCTGGCTGCCTTGCCCCAGCCATCATTATATGGCCAGGCATACACAGGCACCATATCACCCACTCCCCTGGGAGAGGACAGCAGTCCCTTAGAGACCCAATCCTCTCCTCCCCAGCCAACTCCCAGCAACCTCCGTCCACTCCCAAACTAGGGTTGTTGGTGGCAGATGATGTATTGTCCAGTGCTTCAACCTCTGTACCACTGGGTGGGGACTAGAATTTATTACCTGTATCTTGCTTTTATTGCTGTACATGCACCCATTGTTGTTACTATATTTGTTATTGCTGTTTCAGTTCCTGCTGTAGCACCCCATTTGGTTTGCACCTGGAAGCAAGCTCTGTCTCAGTGTTTATTTAATTTATTTATTTGTTGAATTCAGATATACACCTTTGAGCACAGGTGCTCATTTACAAAAGTTCCTAGTCAGCATCAGTTTACAGCACTTTTACTAAATATATAGAATATTACATGTCAGTAGAGGCAATAGCAAGTCAGCACACATTATGCTTTGTCAAAAGTACTTAGCAAGCAAAGTAGAGAGTAATTCAAGGTGCAAGTCAATAACAACTTTCAATAGTGTGCCTATTACAGTCTCCAAATTTTAAATAAACAAATTACTAAAATGCCCAGTATGAAGATTTTTTTCCATTTTGTGCTAAATGTGTAGATTTCAACCTGTGAAGGGCTGGCTATACAGATTTATCCATCAAGTGTTTTCTTTTTTTAATTGTCTTGCCTTCAAATGTAAATTATTCACTGGCAGTAGTGCTGCCACACAATATGCCAGAAACCCCTGTTAGAAAATGAGCTTGTGGTGCTGGGAGGCTGACCAGGAGGATAAGGACTGAATCTCCCAGGGATGCTTTCTCCTCTCAGAAAATGTATGGCCATGCTGAAGTACAGTACCAAAGGAGTTGTTTTCTTTTTCCAATCTCTTTTATCCCCCATCAGTTTGTACCCCTAGTCCTGTCACCCTGACGTCCACCAAGATTTGTCACTGGCCAGTACACCCATGGTTTGCCCTGCGGGATGATCGGCAGGGCCTCCATTCTCCACCGTAAGACTGGATCCAGTAGTTGGACTGACAAACCCAGTTTGTTGAGAGCAGGGCCTGTCAGGATCTGAGCACCATTGTGCCACTGAGAGTTTTCTCATTTTCTTCCCATGAAGGGTGCAGTGTGCAATGATGCCATGACATGCAGCTGCACCCTTCCTGCTTATTTTGAGGCAGACTAGGGTGCTGTTCCCTGGCATTTTTTTTTATTTATGTTTATTTTAGTCTTTGGTGACGGTAGGCCCACTAGGCACAAGTGCCTGTTTTCAGGGGTGACCTGGGAGCACTGGGCAGCTAAGTGACTTGCTCAGAGACACACAGTATGCAAGTGGAGGTTGTGAGAATCAACCCAGGTCTGGTCTGCTGGATGTACCAAGCTTGTTAACAGCTCATTAATCTAACCTCTAGGTTATGCTGCCAGCCCGGCATACCACTGGGGTCAGACATGCACTGGACACTGCAGACCCTCCCCTGAAGGAGAAGTCCCTGGATGCTCAATCTCCTCTCTTCCAGCTGGTGCTCTGAAGCTCCAAGCTTGCTACTGAACTCTGGTCACCGGCGCTGTGAGTGGTAGCTCTACTGCTGCGCCAATGGGCTGACTAAGGAGTTGGACATCTAAAATTCACAATGGCAAGAAGATCAGGTGGGGAGAAGAAGACCACTAAACTAATAGGAAGCCATTTCTTTAGTAGTCACACTGGCATGGAGATTAGGTGAGTTATAGGAAACGTTTTCTTTCTAACACAGGAAGAGGTTAGCACAGTATTGTGCATTGTTAAAGAAGGGTCTAGGAAGGAGTAAACAGCCCTGCTGAAAAAGCCTTTTATTGTTTCCAACCATTTTAATATGCAGGTGTGGTTTGTATGTAGGTGCTGTTTCATATTTGTGTATGCATCCAGCTGAAAAATTAGCACTACACTATAGCCTATGTTTCAGTACAGCACCAGCTGCACTAACAAGCTCCCCATTTTACACTTATCCACTGCTAATCTTGTAATCACAGTGATATAAATATGGTGCAGAAAACCCTACCACTGAAATGAAATATAGGAAGTCAGGAAATGCATAGTTACATTGGTAGCACAGCAAAGGGTTAGTATTGCAATAGTCTGAGATGACATAACTGAAGACTATAGGAATAGAAAACTCAATGTTTATAAGCATTCATTTTGTTATCAATTAATATTCTTCTCAATCCAGCACTACTCAACATGTAGTCTTCACACTAAAGTATAGTGAAGGCTATAGGAATACAAACTTCACTGTTAATAAGTACTCAGTTAGGCATGAATTAGTATTCTTCTCATCCTGTATTATTCAACATATAGTCTTTATGCTGAAGAATAATTTAGAATATTAAGAAAGACTAATTGTAAGTTTCAATTACTACAGGAAGACAGGTTGAAGATCAAATGTACTATTCAGCTCTGGTAAGGGATGGTACAGTTTTGTGTTGTATTCTGGGAAGGAACACTGTACACTTCGAACTTCTTTCCCAGTGCTAACCCCACTCATCAGTTGGATCTTGGCCATCAATTTTTAATAGCTTATGAATCCACCTGCCCGACCCTTATTCTTCTGTGAATTTGTACTCCTTTGTACTGCACCACTCATTCAGCCAATTATTAAATGCAAACATTTTGAACTTTCTGCTTCCATTGTAATGCACTGATAAGAATCTGAGAAGGCCACAATAGATACAAAATACCTAATGGATTTTCCCAGCCTGCAACAGGAGTATTTTACCCGCATCAGTGTCCTGTTTGCCTGGTTGTTCTTCCCTAGGTGGGCTTACTAGACCATACAGATCATGTCCACCTCCTGCACCAACTCTCTCACCCTTGGGAGGATCCTCTTAGCTGTAGCATCCACCAGTCATTTCACCAATCTAACTATCCTCCCTTCAACTGCTACCACCATCTCTGTTCCCCTAACAACTGAGTGTAACACGAGCAGAACTTCTCTGGCTGACCCCCTGCAGCTGCCCACCATGGTTAGCACTCCCAGGAACTTCTTGAGACATTATTTCAGTTGTGCGGCAATCAGTTACATTTGGATCAGCCATGCTCATCTCACTCAGAGGTGTGAAGGGCTTATACCATTACACAGATACACACATACTGTATACACAAAAGATGATGGCAGATAAGGACTGTGTGGCCCACCTAGTCTGCCCCTTTTCCTACCTAACACATTAATGCAGACCCTAGTTCATCTGCTGCTTACCCTCTCTGCCCTATTGCTAGAATACTCTTATGTCTATCCTATGCATTCTTGAATTCTCCTACTGTTTTCCCCACCATCCCTGCAAGGAGGCTGTTCCAAGCATCCACTTTTTTCTGTGAAAAGTATTCCTCACGTTGCCTCTGAGCCTAGCTCCTCTAGCCTCATATCATGTCCTCTTGTTCTTGTATACCTACTTTTCTAAAAATATGCTACTCTCCTGTATGTTGTTTATACCCTTGATGTGTTTGAATGTCTCTATCATATTCCCTCTGTCTCCCCTGTCCTCCAGGGAATACATATTGAGGTCCTCTAGTCTTTCTCATATGACTTTTGGTGCAGTCCTTGCACTATTTTTGTTGCCTTCTCTGGACTGCCTCTATTTTGTCTATGTTCTTCCACTGATGTGGCCTCCAGAACTGGACAGAGTACTCCAGATGAGGTCTCACTAGTGATCTGTACAGTGGCATAACCACCTCCTTTTTTCTGCTGTTGATAACTCTCCATATGCTCCCTAGCTTAACACTGGCTCTCCCCACAGCCTTCTCACATTGTTTGGTTACCTTTAGGTCATCAGATGTGATTATCCCCAGGTCCCTTTCTTGACTGGTGGCCATCAGTACCTCACCCCCATGTTGTACTCCTATTTTGGATTTCTGTTCCCACAGTGCATGATTTTAAACTTTGCACTGAATCTTAGCTGCCATGCTCTCGACTACTCCTCAAGCATGTTTAAGTCTTTTCTCATTTTTCCACCCCTTTGGAGTGTTGACCCTGTTGCAGATCTTAGTATCATCTACAAAGAGGCATATCTTCCCTCTAGCCCTCTGCAATGTCACTTCTGGAGACATTAGCAGACTACGCCCAGCATGGATCCCTGTAGCACCCCACTGGTCACCACCTCTCCTCAGATTGAATGTCATTTACCACCACCCTTTCTGTCCTGTAACTCAACCAGTTTCTAACCCAGTTTACCACCATGAGGCTCACTCCCAGGCTGTCCAACTTATTTATCAACCTCCTATGTGGATGGTGTCAATGGCCCTTGCTGAAATCTAGGTAGGCCAAATCCACCACCCCTGCCCAATCTACCTCTGGTCATCCAGTCAAATAAATCTATCAGATTTGTTTGACAAGACCTTCCACTGTGAATCCATGCTGCCTTGGATCCTGTGCTCTGCTGGATTCAAGAAATATCACAATCTTTTCCTTTAGGAATGACTCCATTAATTTCCCAACAACTGAGTTCAGGCTGACTGTCCTGTAATTGCCAGCCTCCTCTATATTCCCACTTTTGTGGAGAGGGACTACATTTGCTGTCCTCCAGTCCCTGGAACCACCCCTCTCTAGCAATTTGTTGAATAGGGTTGTTAATGGTGCTGTCAACACCTAAGTTCTTTTAATATTCTGGGATGTATCCCATCCAGCCCCATAGCCTTGTCCCTTTTAGATTCTTGAGTTCCTTTAAGGCTCTTTCCTCTATAAATGGGCTGGTGTCTACCTCTCTCCGCTGGTGCTCCTATCCTCCAATAGCAGTCCTTCTCCATCCCCTTCCTCTGTGAATACTGAACAAAAATATTTGTTTAGGATTGTTGCTTTTTCAGGACTCCCACTGCACACCTCTATTCCTCCATTTTAACCTTATAATCCCACCCTGGTCTTCATTCTATTACTAATGTACCTGAAAAGGTCATGTCTCCTTTCTTAATTGTCTAAGCTATGTTTTCCTCAGTTTGCACCTTTGCACTCCTGACTGCTTTCCCTGCCTCCCTCTGCTTTTTCTGATACAGTTCCTGTCTTCCCCTCTGTGTTTCCCTGTACCTCCTGAAAGGTAGCCTTTTCATTAGTTTAGCCCATTGTTTCTCTACATTCCCCTTCTTTCCTGCCAGGGCTTCCTTGAGATATTCCACTATTTTTGCAAAGTCTACCCATCTGAAATCCAGGACCCTTGCTTTTCATGTGGTTTGACTCCTCCACTATTCTCATATTGAACCACACTATATGATGATCATTGGACCCATGGGGCTATCCACCATTACATTGGTGACTCTATTTGAGTGTCTCTATTTCCATTGTCAGTTGTGATTTCCCTCCCATTGGTAGGTCCTTCTTGTTCCTTTCCTCTTACCACCATTCTCCATTCACTAGTCCTTTGAGTGAGTGGAGCTACCCACAGGACTCTCATTTCCATCTCAGCTCAACCTCTCAGCCTGCAAACCTTATTACTTATGATATCAAGCCCAGCGAGAGTACTGCCAGACTCCTACATGTAAGACAGCTGTCCTTTTCAGGAAAGCCCTCTGAAGATGGTCACATGACAAAACAGGTGTTACCTCATACCCCTTGGGGCCTACATTCTCATGCCCTTTTGCAAATTTGTTCCGTCACAATCCCCTTCTCATTTTGGTACCTCATCCATGTATTCCTATAAGCCTACCCTTCAGCCTCACACAATGCCGGCCTCCCATTTCCCCTCCTGTCAGTTCCCACCCAGCAAAGTTTTAAAATCATTCCATTTTTGGTCACAAAAAGTGCTTCCCTATGATCCTGCAGCAAGGTGTCTGCTTTCTGCCATGAATGAAGCACTCAGAAAACATATGCTCTAAAATATCATGTTACAGCTATTCTATTGGCCTGTTGTAGTTAACATGACCAGCCATTCAATCCACATAATGGTGCCAAGTTTGCCTGCCTACAAGCCCACCCCAGCCATCCACTTTCTCACTTCCTTTAGCTCCCATCCAGCAAAGTTTTAAAATTACTTAATTTATTAACACAGGAAAAGCATATCCGACTAGTCCTGCAGCATGACAGCTGCTTTCATCCATTAATCATATTTGTCCAGCCATATATATATATATATATATATATATACACACACACACACTATTGGAGTCCTTAACAGGACATGCCTAACCTCTAGCTGTGCAACTGCATAACTCAGAGAATAATTTTTCAAGTGGTGGTATTTAAAAAATATTTTGTTTTATTACTTTTATGCATATTGAATTTCAATAATTGTATGCACTTTTATTGGGTGTTGATATCAATACTGCCACCAGACAACAGCCATTTTGTGAAAATATATGTAAAAGTAATGCAAACATTGATAGATTTGACAATGTAACTTTATGTGTTTAGTAAACAGCTGGGATACTTGAAGATGCCAACTGCTTCAAAGTGAGAATGAAACACTGTAAGTGTGTCCTTCTCTGAGCTCCCGACGTCTGAATTGTCTGTTTTGTTTTTTCATGTTTACCTGAATAAACAGATTAAAGTAATGATAATGTGTGGTGAATGAGTTTGGTTCATCCAACAGACCTGGGTTTGATCCCCACAACCTCTGCTTGCATACTGTGTGACTCTGAGCAAGTCACTTAGCCACTCCATTGCTCTTTATTCGCCCCTGAAAATGGGCCTTGTAGCCAAGTGATCCTTACCAGGTTACCAAAAGTATAAAAAGATGATGTGTTATCATTTTTACTGCACTCATTATGGATTGCATCAGGAGTGTGATAGCATTGTGCTTTTGTACGTAACGAAGTCAAGGTTCAAAGGATTAGCTGCTAGACAACAATGTCATATTTAATGTAAAGTGTAATGTTAGTGGCACAGAACTTTGCTAAATTGTTCAAATGGAACAGTACAATTAGGCAATTTTAAAACAAAATGTGTTTAGTCATTCAGTGTAGGGCTCATTAGCAGTGGGTAATCAAAGCATTATTTATCACACATTTTCATACAATAGTTCCACTGCCATTGTTAAATGTTGATGAAAGTTTTTGCATTCATTTGAATAAGACTGTCTTGCATTATTTGTACCCACCCATTACATTTATGGTAGAAATAAGAATGCATTTTGTATCTGATTTTCACCTAGTGATAAAATGCTGTTTATGACAGTGCATACCATATCTCATAGGAAAAGAGTCCTTGAGTTCCTAGTTACAAAATAATGCCACCCCAGGTCGAACACACAGAAATACCTAAATCAGTCATTCACTGAACCAGTTCCAGAATATTTCTGGCAGTCCCTATGCCTTCTGGCCTTATCACTTTCATTTATGCTTTTGATTTGGTGGAGTTGAAAATGTGAGATGAGATGAGGACCCTTTAACCCACCTAGCTGGAAGCTTAAAAAAAAAAGAGCTAGCTATCTTTGAAAACCTACAGATATATGTGTTTCAGAAAAAAAAAATATAAAAGACACTGACATTTTTATAATGTACTATATCTTGTAGAACATTCTCAAACTAGCATGTCACTAGCTGCACAAATGATCATATTAACATTATTATTGCTTTTCACTTATCACAAACTGTGCTTCTAGGTGGCAAATGTTAGATTTATAAAAAAGTTTACAGCTGAGATGCTCACATCCCATATCTAATAGCCTACCTTGGGACTAATTAGTGGTAATGGGCATCCAAGGAAATAATTGTCTGCTGCTGTGAATTAGGAGTGCCACAGGTGGTGTTAATCACTTGAAATGTATTGGTGTAGAACAGCAGCCAAAGCTGGAATCTGCTTAAGCGTGATTTGGGACCATTGTTTCTGGATGCCTCAAACATAAATTTGCTGCATGTCAGCATCAATGCACATTTTGGTTACACAGTGCTACTAAGAATGTAAGTGCAAATGAATAATGTATATTTCAGTTGTGCTCTTTGATATCTGGCTACAAAGTGGCAGCCTGCAAAAGCAGTTTACTCACACTTTTTCTTTTCAGTGACTAAGTAACAGAAGGTCAATATTGCTCAAAATGCACTATGTCTGGCTGATTAAATGTAATATTCCTGTTCTGCACAGCCTTTATCAAAAATGTGGTGAACCATTGCATATGAATTGAATCTCCAGTGCTGAACTGTGTACTTCTCTTATAATGTGTTATTTGATGTCTGCTTAATTTAACAGCACAGGAACTTGACATTAATGTTTACATTTGCATCAGGTTCAGTAAGCTCTCTTTTTCAAAAGACTTTGGCATTTAAAAGTGTACATTCCATAAATCTTTCAAGAAGTACTTAACAAGCCTTACACCCCAGAGTACTTTAGCAAGCCTTTGAACAAATCTGTGTAGAGCCTTGAAAAGTTAGCAAAGCAGGTGACAGGGAATGGGTGAGAGATTATGCCTCATTCCTCACCTCTGAAAATCATGTTAAGATGATAGATGCTCAATGTCCAAAGCAATTAGATTCAGCTGGCTTTATCCTATTTCCTAGTGTACAAAAACACCCTTAGATGTGTATCTAGTAATTCTATTTCTAAGATCCAATTAAACCATGCATATAATGAACAGCAATATATTTATTTGGAATATCAACACTGGGCCCGCTTTATTTTATTTTTTTTTATTTTTCAAATGCTAATATTCAAAGAATAATGTGCTGCAAAGAATGCTCATTAGACTGTAACAAAATAAAGATTAACTTAGGTGTTTCCTTGAAGGTTCAGTGGCTATCAATAATATTTGAGTTTATTGATCTTCTGTGCTATTCATTTTCAGTACTTTCTGACAAC
Organism: Neoceratodus forsteri; assembly: GCA_016271365.2. Lineage (NCBI taxonomy): Eukaryota > Metazoa > Chordata > Ceratodontiformes > Ceratodontidae > Neoceratodus > Neoceratodus forsteri. The sequence goes on along the minus strand of CM057459.1, from coordinate 853,477,196 downwards.
ATTGTAAACTAGGTTGCCTCAATGTTTCTTTCATATTCTTAGTTGAAGAAATACATTTTGATTTATTGATTGATTATGCTTAAAGCAGCAATATTTGTTAGTAACCATAGTTTTTTAAGCAGTAGTGTTTGCCTTGCAAAAATATCAAGATGCACATTTTCCATTTGTTTTCTTTCATTCCTGTACCAAGATACAGGATACTGACATTTTTAAAAGTTCCCACTCCAATGCCATGCCAGCCATAAAAATAAATAAATTAATATATTGGTACAGTGTTGTGATGTTTATGATCAGAAAAGTGCTACCACTGCCATAATACACCTACAGTATAATCTCGGAATATATATATACATATATATATATATATATATATATATATATATATATATATATATATATTCAACAGGTAACCTCAGCAGATAAGAATTTTAAAATGACAATTGGTGGCCATCTTTAATGATGTGAGTCATTAATTACAAAATTAGCTACACAAGCTATTTAACAATATCTGAGACAACTAAAATATACAGAGCATGAATCTTAGGATGGCAGAAATAGATTTTTGCTAAAAAAACAACTATATGATGACTTTTTCTTTTGCCAACTAAGAATTACTGCTGCTTTAAATGCTATATATAATACACTGTAAAATACATCTGCAATACTGTAGTAATGTTAGTATTTGCTGTAAAAGTCAACAATAGGAGTATTTCAATGATAAGGTTTAAATAAAGAAAATGTGACCTGCATTAACACTGTTGATTACAAAACCCACACCATGCATTATGTCCCTAGGTATTTGGATTGTATTTATATTATTAAAGTAATACATGTGAAGGTACTACAGACTACAGAAAAGGCCTAGCGGATATCTAGGCAAACTGAGCAGACTGAGGGGCTCACGGTCCTTTTCTGTCACCACATTCCTATGTTCCTATCTTCCTAATCTGTTAAACACATTATTTAACACATCTAGAAAGCTTTAAAGAGTACTCTTCACACCTTTTAGAGCAAAAAGTATTTTGTTAAGTAAAATGGAGATCATACACTTGTTTTCAAATTGTACAGGGCAGGCTACACAAGCAAATGTCAATTTGGCTTAAATAATTTAGCCACCCACCCAATCTATACTACAACTGGTTGCAGTCCTTTTCACAAAAATCAATTGCTTATCGGTTGACAGGGGACATGACCAAGAACATTCCACTCAGTTAGAATATTTTTATATCCTGTTAAGCTTTTGTTTTATTTCTTCAAAGCCAGTACTAGGAAGTTTAGTTTCAATCCTGCCTCACCCGTTACTCAGCAAGGTATCCACTCCTTTATACTACAGCAGTTCAACCTGAATCCTCAGCAGACTTATTCTCCCAGGTGACTGGCAGGCTGTTATCTAACTCAGACTCCCAGCTCTTCAGTAGTGAGTCATTCTGTGGGGAGATCCAAGATGACCACCATGTAACAGCAGTGTTATGCAAAGGCTCTGTAAGAACTATGTACAAATTGACATTTTAAGATAAAAAATTATTATCTGTAAACACACTGCCAAAAAAAAATGAAAATATAAAAGTACCTATTCTTCTGACTCTGGGACCTCAATAAAGAAGGTTCCAATAGACATGTTTTTAGCACTGCAAACTCAGACCCAGGGAACACTACAGATGCTGAGATGGCAGTGACAGCAAATGGCTCATGGATAGAACCCATGGGTCCAGAAATGCTAACTGAAGCTGACCTGATTGCCATGTTAGCTGAACTATGCAAAGCAGAGCAATGCACCTATCAAAAACAAAATCTGATGCTGGAGTTGAAATGTTGAGACCAAAAGTTGACTCCCCTGATGCCTGGTCTCATGTCCCTATCTGTTGCTTTTCCCCAGCTCCATCACCCCACCATCTGTGGGACATACCCCATCCGACCCTTACAGTGCTCCATGCCTTGGCCCCAGTGGCGTGGTCTCCTGGGGCCTCCCTTGCTAACCCCAGGAGACGTTTAGCTTGGCTGTGGGTCAAGGACCCCAGTGGGTCAGTGTGGGGCCTGTGAAGAGAGGCAGGCATCATCCTGCCAACCTGGGGTGTTTCCATTTTCTTATCCCCAAAGCCTTCAGATGCTCCATAAGGGAGGTGGCATGACAGACACATGGATGTGTTGACATCTTCCACAGGGAGCACTGTCTCACCCAGAACTACTGCTTCTGCCTGCACCTCCACTCATGTTCACCCAGGTGGCGGTGTTGCAGTGGAGCTAGCAACTTACCATCCCCAAAGGAGGAGAGTGTCCATTGAGATGCTAAATCCTGCACCCCCCGGCAGACCCCTGGTGGTCCTGGCTTCTCCCCAAACCCAGGTTGCCGGAGTGGCAGCAGGTGAGGCATAGGTGCACTGTGCAGTAAAAGAATGCTAATCACTACAGGAACATGCAAATGGTGGGGCTATCGCTCAAATGGAACAAAGATTTGAAAATCTCAAGAGAGATGATAAAAGAAATGTTCTCCCAGTTGCTAATGTTTCCTTAGGAAAATCTTGCATTTATTTCTTCCAGCGCACCACATTCCAGTGAAAGCTTCATTTATGAAATAAATCCTGAGCTCTTCACAGCTTTTCTATCTCATCTGCTTATCAAACTAATAACATGGAAGCTGATGTTCCACAACCACAATCTACTATTATTATAAGATTTGCTTTTGAAACTGTTCAGCAAATAGAGGTAAACTGCCAGATCAAAGGGTGCCCTTTGTTTCAGGGCTTTATTTTTCATGTCTTCCAAAATATTTCCCAGCAACTCAAGAAAGAAGCAAAAATATATCCGTGATGGTTGCTGAACTGGTAGTCCGCGTCTACTGATGGACCTGGGGTTTCTTCATTCTGCATGGTGATGGGAACTGTCTCACTACCAGCAGTGCCAGTGACACCCTCAGCAGGTGGGATAAGCGAGGGAGCTATAGTTCAGATTGAGTTAGGTTGATGGAATCACCCGAAAAGGAAAGGCAGGATTAGTACACATCAAAGATGTTTATTAGACAGGAGGTGAAGGCAGACATGGTCGTACAAGAAAAAATACCAACAGCAAACACAACAGGGAGTATGGACAGCATTGTGGATAACAACTAACATAGAACTTTATCTAGACTCTATGTTATTCTCTTCTATCGGGTACTTACTCCAAGGTCATTCTACAGTATTCTTATCTTATAACTCTTACAATTCCCTACCCAGAGCTCTATATGTTAAGAGGACCTTATTACTTTATCATACCATCACTTTATCATACCATCACTTTATCATACCATGTGCTAAGCATACAATATACAAGCAGTGAACAATCTTACAGTCTCAAAAGTCCATAAGATGACGATTTCCGTCATCTTCATGCACAACTGAAGATTAGGGCTCAAGAGAAAGGAACTCTTGCTCGGTGCCAAGCTCAGAAGGAAACCTAAGAGGTTGCAAACAGGGCATGGAGATATTGGAAAACAGACCATAGGCATCGCCAACCCACTCTTCAGGGTTGCCAGAACACAAGAGTGTGAACAGACTGACTTGGGAAATACTCTTTTCTTGGCACAAAAAACCCTCAAACTGGTCTGCCAAGGTTGAAGAACCAAAATGTGGCAAGGAATCCACCTGCAGGATTGCCACTGGAGAAGAAATCTGCTGCTTTCTCTTCAGTGCCAACCCCGACCAGGGTCGCCAAGGATGAAGAAGAGCTGCTGCAGTTTTCCTGGCACCTACCCTCGACTAGGGCTGCCAAATGAACACAGGACTTGGTGAAGAATCTAGAAAAGGACTGCCAAGGATGAAAAAGAAGAACTGCTGGGCTGCTTTTGATGACAGATCCACTTGAAGGACCACCAAACTCGCTGCCGCTACCCTGAAGATTGCTCTGGCTATGCAGGACGACACAAGCAAGAAGAGGTAAAAGTGAAGATCAGGATTCCACGCAGATGGAGAGCAAAATAAGAAACGGCGCCACGTAAACACACTTTGGCTATGACGGACTCATCTACTGGCGGGTGTCTGAGAGGGATGGATGACACACTTTCCAGTTGTCTTTCTTCCAAGCTGATCAGGAACGGTGGCTGAGACTACTCAAAGGACATCGATTTTGACTTTGGTGGACGAAAGGGCAAAAGTTGCAGAAGTCTTCTGCTGGCTGAAAATTGCTGTGGTGAAGAGCTGCTGAAGACTGAAGATTTCTATGGCTAAGAGCTGCTGAAGACTGAAGATTGCTACGGTGAAGAGCTGCTGGAGGCTGAAGATTGAATCAGAACCTGCTGATGCACAATGGCACTTCTGTTGCATGTTATACTGAAATATTCACTTTCGGGGCAACTTGCCTGGGGCAGGGGAAAATTGCACCAATCCGGGTAATTGTTCACTTTTGGGGCAATTGTTCACTTTTGGGGCAATTGTTCACTGTCAGGGGCAAATTACAACAATCAAAGCCAATTGTTCACTTCCGTAGCAATTGTTCACTGGCAGGGCAACTATCTGGAGAGGGGCAAATTGCAACAATCCGGGACAATTGTTCACTGGCAGGGGCAACTTGCCTGGAGCTGGGGCAAATTGAAACAATCCACAGCAATTGTTCACTGGCAGGGGCAATTATTCACTGTCGGGGCAAATAACCACAATCCTAATATTATACAATGCAGTCTCGGTGTTTCATGCAATAACACAGCAGTTGAGATGCTGGAAGAATAAACAGTTGGAAGAAACAGTACAAAAGCTAGTAATCACTTTGTGACAGGTTGTGTGTAAGCACCCTCATTCGGACCCTTTTCCTCTGAGGTCTGTCTTCTTTAGGATCTAGCTACCCCTGAGCACTCTAAGGTAATTACCCACTATTTAACCTGGTTACACTAATTGCCCATATGCCTGCTGCCCTCTTCCTATGGGTTGGGATGCCCTACCTTTACTGGGCCTGGGCCTTTACTACTATGAGCCTGGCGCCTTTACTTTACTGGACCTGGCTGCCCTTACTACTACAGACCTGGTGCCCTCTACTTTACTGGGACTGGCTGCCCTTTACTACTGCAGGCCTGGTTCCCTGCTTTACTTTGGGCCTGGTGCTCTGCTTTACTGTGGGCCTGGTGCCCTCTACTTTACTGGGCCTGGCTGCCCTTATTGGACTGAGCCTGGAGTCCATTTCCCTTGTTAAAATAAAATAAACACAGTCTCTCTCTAATAGGGTGGACAGCACATATCAGCATGCTGCGCTGACTCACCACACCACCACAGGATTGAGGAGGCAAACAGGAGGCGGGAGGTATTCTGGCAGTGGAAGGGATGATTCAGGCAGCAGGAGGACCTTTTCTTCTTCATGGTGCCCTGATGGCACCACCAACCGCACTACCTGGCAGCAGGAGGAGTCTTCAGGTAGTGGAGGCAGAGCAGGCACACAGCTAAGCCCTCAATGATGGCTTCAACCCTGGTAGGCCCTTTCTTTGTCCCTCTAACTTACTGTGTCCTCTCTCCCTCAACAGCTGCTCAGGAACCACTGACTAAAAGAACAGTTTTCTTCAAACTTGAACCCCAGGGTTCTAGAATGGCTGGAGTGGAATGCTGTGCATGAGCAGCTCAGCACAACATTTCATCTAGGCCATTGTTACCAGAGCTGCAAATTAATCTATTTTTCACAATGTTTTAAGTGCACAGAGCACTTTTCTTTATTATTTTACAGTGTTTTTCCCCATTACCAGGAGGAAACTTTACTTAAGAGGGGCCCCTGCACTGTACCCTGCTTCCCACACCTACAGCAGGCACCCTGTGCACCTGTTACCCCTCAGCTTAATTTATTTACTGTGGTGCCCCAACTTTCAGAGATGAGCTACTGGAACTTGGAGTCTCTCTTTCTACCACACCCTAAAATGGTTGATAACCTGTAAAGAAAACACTTATGTTTTTCACCCAGATCGAGTAGCTTTTTTTTTGAAACATAAAAATGGAACAGGAAGATGCCACCCAGTGAGAAAATTAAGAAACTTGAAGAATGGATTCTAATTCTGACATGATGGAAATGTCTCACTGGAGATTTATATGGAGTTATACAACCCGATTATAAGACAGAATGGTTTAAAATATTTTTGGTTTTATTCTAGAAATTGAAAATGTTTTAAACTCTAGCCCTCAGGAGGAGGGTGGTAATAACTTGAACAAACTGAAACATTTAATAATTTGAACTGTATTTGTTTGAATACTGAGCCTTGTACTGCTGATTCTAAATGGATTTAAATTTTTCCCACTATTGATGCTAATTAAATTTCTTTAAATAGACTCTCTCTATAAATCTTGAGGGCAAAACTAATATTATTGAAAATACAAATATTAACTATTAATATTATTAAGTAAAATTAGCATAAAGTATGAAAAGGATGATTCACAGTATGTAACACATGGAGTCAGGCTTTTAGAGGTAATCTTCACCCACTATGAGCCATACAAAGGCTTTTGTTATGTAAAATGGAGACCAGATAACATTTTTAAAATTGCCCAAGGCCAGGCTGCATGAGCAAACACCAATGTTGTTTAACTGATTGCTCCATCTACAAGAAATGTGTATTAGAATGGGTTTCAGTCCTCCTTGCCCACCAGTTGCTTGTACTGGATGGAAGGGCATGACAATGAACATCCTACTCAGTTAGGACTTTGTTTATATTCTGTTAATCCTCCATTTTGTCTCCAAGGTCAGTGCTAGCTCCTTTATCTACTACTCTGCCTCACCTGTTACTAACCAAGGTAGCCACTCTTTCAGACCACAGCAGATTCACCTGCATTTGGGGTAGACTTTCTTTCCTCAGGCTCTAATGCTGGGATTTTATCTTACTCACACTCCCAGCTCAGCAGCAGTGAGTCATGCAAGAGCCACAGCCCTTCATGTTTGTTGGGGACTTACTGCCCTCCTGGCCTCCCAACTATGGTAGGGCTGGAGCAAGATCTCCTACTGATCAAATCTACAGCATCTGCAAGACAAAGCTATACCACATCATGAGGCATGGGTGTTCCCATCATCTGCGAGATTCTCACCCCACCCTCAATAGTGGAAAAGCATCCCTTGGTGTCCCCTGTAGCCTGTTTCATGTTTCTCACCCGTTTCTTCTTTCTGTTGCACATTCCATGGGGAATATTCAGTCTGTCTCTGCACACCTGTAGCAACTGGTATGCAGACATTTCCCAGCTGTTGCACCATGCTCAGGATAGTTATAAAGCAAATGATGGCCCATAATGAAAGGGTTGAGTGTATGGGAGTTTGAGGAGTAGTACTGAAAAGAAGTATATGGTAGATACTTTTACACTCATGTAATCGTAGTGGGGGTAATAGGTTAGCAGAAGATGCATTGTGTGCAAATCACAAGAACTGCAGGCTAGTGAATTTTCAGGATGCAGCATTTCAGATCACAACTCTTATTATTACACTGGCATGGAATCGATGGACCTGTGTCTGACTCTGTCTCATTCCATATACACCTGTGTACATCACTGAAATTGATTTTAGTGCAAGGCCCACTAAACATTGTAAATGTTGCACTATAACCACAGACAGGCACACTAAATATTGCAAATGTTACATTATAGCCACAGACAGCAAGAACAGTTTTGCAAAGATTCCTTCTCCAGCTCTAATATTTCTGAAATTCTTAGAACTCATCATCAAAGCATATGGCAAAGACTTGAAACAGAAGCACATACATTTTATTTTATTTTCATGATATAAAACTGGGCAAACTTTTCTAAGTGATGAAAGATTGAACAATACTGACATATAACAGTGAGACTGAACACACTCAAATGGTATGTAATGGAATACACTGGAACATATATCATAGTTGTGAGAGACAGCAGAAACTTTGATATACGAATTTGATGAAAGAATGAGCATAATATGTCTTGTAATATCAAGGTAATTTGCTGAGAATCTTGCAATGAAACTTCATTATGTACACTGAACAGCAAGGTGACTGTAGATAGTGCTGGAGCCTCAACGCTCTCTCTAAGATGAGTTGTAGTGTAACTGACTTAATCCTAGTCAACTTGGCTCACATTTTTTAAAATCAGATTCTGTATATAAATTGTAGCTGTTGGCTATGACAGTGAACACTTTCTTCTGCTGTGGTACTTATGACCTGATCCATCAAAAACTCATGGAACTGTACAAGTGACTTGTGTATATTCAGCCTGTAGAAGCTGCACTCCAGTGTCAATCCAAAATGGACAGCATTTGAAGTTCTTGAATCCTCCTGTCCATACATATATCCCACAATCACCTTTTTGGGCTGAGCAAGGAATCTACTTTCTGACTGATCTGAGTTTCTCTTGAAAGTCTGTTTTTGTCCAGCTCTGTCCTCAAAGCCTGTTCCTGGTGCAATGACTTAGGCAATAGGAACAATATTGTATTTTATACAAACAAAATCAATAAAAAGTGTTGCCTTGTTTCTAGCCCCCATGCCATTTCAAGGGCTGGACAATGGCTTGTGACGGGGGGTTCATAGTATTGCTTAGCAGTTAGAGTAACAAGCTATGAATGAGCTTGGTAAATCAAGCAGACCTGGGTTTGATTTCCACAACCTCCATCTGCATACTGTGTAACTCTAAACAAGTCACTTAACCAGTGTTCCTGGGTCGCCCCTCAAAACAGGCACTTGAGAAACCAATTTTGGGCAAAACCTTGTTGGGAGCTTTTAGAAATGTCTGTATGCATAGTTTTTATGTACTGAGTTACGATCTATAATTAAATGATTTTGCAAGCTGATTACCTGGTGCCAGTTCATTTCAGAATGAGTTCGTTGAGTATGTTTTGAACTTGGCATGGGTAACTATAAGGTCTGGAGCAGATTTTTGGTTAATCAATACTTGTGCCTAGTAGGCCTTACCCAGTTACCAAAAAGAATAATAATAACAAAAAACATGTTAGGACATTTGTTCCTGAAGGCAAGTATCACTTTCATCAGGTGTCCTCATCTCATGGTCTGCATAACATTCTAAAGAGCAACTGTATAGAGTGCACACATACTATAGCTGCACTATGCATGGTTGTGGAGTGGGCCATGCACCTTGGCAGTTCCCAGCCAGACCACTTGCACAGATCTGTAGATCAGGTCTGGGTCACTTTCCACAGGGATGGTTTCTTCCTTGTGGGTTTGGTGAGGCCTCCTACCTGTTGATATGATTCTGCATGCCCACCAATCCTCTCAACAGTCCTTCATAGGGGTGTTTAGGGTTTTGTGGATCAGACCCTAAGATTCCGTCCAACTGTAAGAATAAGAGACAGCTCAAACAAGAGATGGCTACAGCCAAAAATGATTACTTTGGCTAGGCATTAGCTTAATGTTTACTGTACTGAATTTGTTGTTTGCTGTCATATAATTTGCCTACACATTAAAGTAATATAAAAGCTGCCATTGTCATACCTAGCAGGTTCCAGCAGTTTTAGCAGTCTTGCATGTTTGAGCCTCCCTCAAAAACACACACACACACACACACATACATCTCTGGCATTTATTCTGCTATTCTTATCACTTCCTCCACATACATGGTCTAGTGATGAGCAATTATGCATTTGGCCTAAACAAGGTGTTTTACTTTCATACAAAACCCTACCTTCCTTGTGATGACTCCTGAAAGGACTGTAAGGGGCGTGCTTATGGGTGGTGCTTTGATGGGGTCCATGTGTGTGTGTGCCATGTGGTGTGTGTGTGTAAGTGGAGTTACTTGTACTGTGTCTGCACCCACTCCTATGTTCTGGTTAGTCAGACAGGATTTTGGAAACTAATGCAGTCAGCCTGGCTGAGGTAGCTCTGCTTGCACACAAAGTCCTATCTTCTCAGTAGTGGGTCTTTTAGGAACTGACAGCAACTCTGATGAAGGGCATCTGTCATGTGTGGGTGGGTGGGTTGTCCTATGTCCATATGAGAGGGAGTTTGGTAGCTCAATGTATTTCTGTATGTGGGTGTTATCCTTTCTGTATTGGGCCCACTCCCATGTCTCAAACAAGCAACCGGGGCAATCCTGATCTGTGGTGGCACCTGTGGGGAGAAACAGCTGATCTGCCTCTGGGTACTGCTGCTATGATATGTGTGTGTGTGTGTGTTTGTGTGTGTTGGATTTTACTCTCCTCCATCTGCATCAGTCTAGAAAGAAATAATCATTAATCTGTTCTTAGTATTTGGATCATAAAATGATTTCATATAAGTAAAATAGGTATTTAATTTTATATATTTATGTATATGTGCCTGTACTGAGGGATGGTTGGTTTTAACTGGAAAAGTGCCAGCACAACCTATCTTGGGAACGCAGTGCAGGCGATCTCAGGCTTTTATCGACATAACTTGGGAGGCAAACCACCACTTCAGAGGGAACCTAAAGTAACATTATACTGTATGTACAGACATGTAGAAGCAAAGCAAAGTTTGGCAGAAAATGTCATTGGTCCATTCAGTCTGTCCTCTTTACCCTTTCCTACCCTGGGATTTAATGTCTTGTAAAATTATGCCCTCACCTCCCTTCTTGCCTTACTGCTTTACCCCTGTATAACTAATAGCCCTAATTTAACAGAAGCCCTAATCAGAGGTCATGAGGCTACAACAGTTGCCTCCCCACTCCCACCCCCAATCCAGAAGCCGAATCAGAGGTCGAGGGCTACAACGGTGCCCTCCCCACCCCACCCCCGAATCCAGGTACGGAGAATTATCTCAGGAATCACCGAGTGTGCTGTAATACCTCCAGCTAAAGATTTTGCTCTCGTGTGCTGTGCTGCCTCCAGTTAAGACTTTGCTCTTCAGCTTGAGACCCAGACCCAGCTCAGACTGATTGTGCTGTGCAGCTTGAACATTTGAATTTGGCACCATTTAACAGTCGGGCAGAAGTGGAGATAGTCTCCTCCAGGGCTTTTAATCTCGGCTTGTTGTGATAGTACTGTAAACTGTGTGTTACTTTAAGACCTGCCTGGAATATTTAGAATTATTTCTTGGGTTTCTATAGAAACGGAGGGTACTTTAATGCTACTCTATTTAATTACGGAGCACTTGTGAAGCGCCATAGCAGCAGCATCTGTGTTTGAGACCAGTTGCTAGTGGCTAACCCAGCCATCCTAGATTTGTAAAAACCTCACTTAAAGCTTGCCCAATTGATCGCTCCCTGCTGTACCCCCTTGGGCTTCCGATTAAATGAGCGCATATAACCCCTACCTGTCTTGCTTTCTCCACAGAAACCGAATCAGAGGTCGCGAGGGCTACAACGCGCCCTCCCCACCCCCGAATCCAGGTAACGGAGAATTATCTCAGGAATCATCGAGTGTGCTGTAATACCTCCAGCTAAAGATCTTGCTTTCATGTGCTGTGCTGCCTCCAGTTTAGACTTTGCTCTTCAGCTTGAGACCCAGACCCAGCTGAGACTGATTGTGCTGTGCAGCTTGGTCCCACTGACGCAGGGTGTCGGCTCCCCACCACCCCTACCACCCCACCACCACCCTTGGTGAGCACTCCTTTATAGGGATCTATAACCAATCAGCCAAGTTCTCCATTAGCAGCTTATATTGTTCCACCACTAGAGGCTGCACTACTGCTTGTACTCTTGTCTCATCATACTGACAGGATGTTTACCTTGCTTCTGCTGCTTTGCCACTTGCTCCCCTGGCCCTATTCCCTCCCTCTCGTACCCTATCACCCCCCACCCTCCTACTCTGCAGTTGGCAGCAGTCTGAGCAGCTTGGCAGCTAGTTATAATTTGGGTAAACCTGAGCCCTCCCCATGACCCTGTTATAGGAGACTGGCAGACTACTTACAGTCCACTTTCTCACTATGATTGCCTGTCTAGTCACTCTACATAGGCCGCCCCGGGCTGTCCGGCTCAGAAACCTCAACTCATAGCTCCTGTCGGCATCCCTAGAATTTCGCTTACTTCTTCATGCCTACCTTAAGGCCAATGCCCTACCCATCCCGACTGTCAGCACCACTATACCACATAGCCTGTTAACTTTCATTGTTAAGAGGAAGGGTTATTGGTACCCTCCTCTAGGTTCCTGCTGCTCCTCCTCCTCCTCCTATCGGGAAATATTCATCCTAATCCTGGACCACCAGTTGGCCTGACGCCTCCCCAACGTACCCAGGGCCTGCTGCACATTGCTTCTCTCAATATCTGTAGCATCCTAAAAAGTGGATTCCTTCCAGGGTTGGGTACTACAGCACCAACCAGATGTCATAGCACTGTGTGAAACCTGGCTCACCCTCGGACTCGGCCTCCGCAGTATCACTGCCCCGGTTTATCCTTTACCGTGCTGATTGGCATGGTAGCGAGGGGTGGCTGTGCCCTGTACACTAAGAATACCTTACAAGGGCACCAACTCCACTCCCCTCAACTGGGGGTGGGCACTCAGGCCCTAACAGTCAAATTGGCATTGGGAAGAGCCCAAAACCCTTTATACATAACAACAGTATGCATTCCCCCAAGGGACCAAAATCAGCTTTCAAGCATTACTGTCTCATCTGGACACTCTACCATCACAATCAGAACTACTAGTACTTGGGGTTTTAATGTCAACTGGCTAAGTAAGGATGCCACCCCATACATTGACCTTGCCACAGCCCAAGACCTAACTCAACTGGTCACTTCCCCTCAATTGGATCCACGTACTGGCTCCTCCTCCTATTGGACCTCATCTTCTCCAGTCTCCCGGTAAGATCACCAATGTTTCCGTCCTGCCAAATGCCCTCAGTGACCACTCCCAGTTAGCTTCTCCTGGTCCTGCAGAATCCCTAGGCCCCTCCCAAACTTATGGTGCAACGTAAACTTGGTCCTAGTAAGTTGGCACAACTAAAACGCACCTCAGTGTCATGGACTGGTCCCTCATTTTAAACTCGGTTAACGTTGACAGTGCCCTGGACCTATTTCCGGCCTTCAATAATATATGTGACCTCTATGCACCTTTCACGAAAAGAATGGCTAAAGGCAATCACTTACCCTGGTTCACGAGCGTCTCAAGACCTAATGCGAACCAGAGAGTCACTATGGCAGCTCTCCAATGAATCCGCCTCCCTTGATAGACAAAATTATAGAACACCTCGGAACAAGTGCACTTGGGCCATTCGAGGGCAAAGGTGGATTACTACAAATCCACTCTAACCTCTTCCTGGGGTTCTGGCCACAAGTTTTGGAACAACATCAAGGAAATTTGTGGTAAGGTCCCCAACCTGGTCCAATCCCAAGTCATGTCAAATGGGTCCTTGACCTCCGACCCTACAAACATTGCTGCAGCTTTGAGTGATGCCTTCTCAACCTTAGCCATGTTCTCCCCCTAACTTTTATTATCCTCCAGCTACTAGCGCACCCACCTCATCTCTGTGCCCCCTGTTTTATTTCCCTGCATCTCTCCCAAGTCAGCTGAACCACACCTTAACACTGCCCTTAGTCATGCCTCTCCCAACGCCGATTCCCGTGATCTCAGAATTCTTCAGCTCTCCCTTATGGAAGTCCTTGTTCCTCTCACCCACATTCTAAACCTCTCCCTATCACTAGGTAAATTTCCTACCATTTGGAAATCTGCCTCTATCACGCCTATATTTAAAGGGGTGACCACTCCTCTGCTAACAACTACCGCCCTATCTCCATACTCCCCACCCTGTCCAAGGCATTAGAGGGATAGTTTCGGATCAGCTCACTGACCATTTCAATAAATATACTCTGCAAACAACAGCATGGTTTCCGAAAAGGACACAGCACAACTACGGCCTTGCTTGAGCTAACATCACACATCCACTCTGCTTTGGATAAAGGCCACATCACTGGTGCGGTCTTCATTGACCTCACGAAGGCCTTTGATACCATCCACCACTCTCTACTCATAACCTCCTTGCTCAACCTGGGTCTCTCACAGGATGCTGTGGGATGGTTTTGGACTATCTTACCAACCCGGACCCTTCAAGTTAAAATTGGCAATACACTATCCTCCAAATCTCCAGTCCTGTCAGGGGTCCCACAAGGTCCATTTTGGGTCCCCTTCTTTTCAGCCTCTTCCTTAACTCCCTCCCTGCATCCTGCACCTCCAACATATTACTCTATGCAGATGATGCGGCCATCTTCTTCCAGCCCAGACCCCTCTCAACTCCACCACTCCCTTCAGTCCTCCTTCAACGCTGTCGAAAGCTGGTTTGCCTCACAATGCCTTATTATTAACTATAAAAACTAAAGGTATGATCTTCGCACATCTGCAAAACTCCAGGACAGGGCTTTTACCCAAATACTATCATCATCCTTGACCCCTTAGAATTTGTGCACACCTTTAAATACCTGGGCATCACTTTGGACACTGGCCTCACCTATCATGAGCATATACATCAATTATCCAAGGCTCTTAACATCAGACTAGGGCTCTTGCACCGCTATAAACATTGCCTACCCGAGGCCCTTAAACTTGCTATCTCCTCCTCAGTTCTCTCCCTACTTGACTATAGCCTTCTGACTCTTGGAGGGCAAGCCCCTCAGCCCTTGATAGTCTTAGACTTGTGCTAAACAAGGCCTGTCATCTGATATTAGGATGTGACAGACTCACCCATGCCTGTGTGCTATATAGGACACACATTGGCTTAATCTTGATAACAGAATCAAATTCCATACTTGTGTCTTAGCTAAAAATTCACCTTGGCCTCTCCCCCATCCCTCACCTCCTTAGTCACCTTGGACTCTAAAGTTAAACATACCCGTAGCTCTGATACCCTTTGTTTCTCCATCCCTCCCTGTCGCACTACTCAATTTCAAAGATCCTTTTGCTACAGGGCACCCTTGTGGATGAATAACCTACCCTCCTCCTTGCATCTAGATCAAAGAATTGGTCATTTCAAATGCACCTCAGGGCTCATCTTCGCTCCTCAAGTGACTGTGACTGCATATGCACTAGTGCCCTGTCCTCTATTACTGACAATGGCCTCTGGCTTGCCTCTGCATACTCCTCTCCGCCCACTTATTCAGGGATGTTAAGTTTCCAGTCTCCTTTAACTGTCTCAAACTGCGTTAAGATCCTTAATACTAGCCTAACGTTCCAGTTGTAACTTAACCTTACTTTATCATAATCACTGTATTTGTATCTGTAACTGTACTAACTGTATTTGTGTAACTGATTTGTTATATGTGACGTAGAACCTTTGTAAAGGAGTCTACGACTCAAAGGTATATCTGATTCTTCGAAATAAAGAAATAATTTGGTCCCATTTGTGTCTGAAACCAATAATGATCCTTGCACACACACCACCTCTGCTGGTATGCTGAACCATGGCTCAGCCACTCTCTGTAAAATAACATTTTCTCACATCCCTCCTCAACCTCTCCCTGCCAACTCCACTCATGTCCCCATATTCTTTAATCAGTGAGCCAAGATGAAGACCTTGGGAAGGGCATTTAGTTAGCAGCAGGACCTGCAGTGCCACACTCCTCCAGGGTAAACTGTGGAATTTTGAGGCTGCCCTGTCTGCAATAGGGTGATGCTACTTCACTCTGAAATATCGGCAGTGTGGGCATAATTTACCATCTGTACATCAGGCTGTGGTGGGGCCTAGGGTGCCCACTGCTGCTCTTTTTCCTCAGTGACCATTAAGAATTTGTAGTGGGTGTTGAAAGATAGTGTGCAGGAGGGGATCAGCAGGTGGCAACAGCTGAGGATGGAAGGGCACTGGAATTACAACAAGCAGCCATTCCACCCGCTGAGTGAAGCAGTGCATGCTACTTCCTCTGCCAAGGCAGAGAAGAGAAATCCTATTGTAACCATGGCTTCAGCATACAATGACAATGCCAGCTGGGGGTATAGCACCCAGGAAGGGAGAGTTAGAAGGAGGGTACTTATAGTGGGAATTTCTACAGATAGGTGTACTCAGACTTTGGTCTATTCTGCAGACTGGGAGTGCACTGTCCCCAGGGGTGACAAGCAGAGAGGCAATTCTCACCGCTAGTGAGTTGGTCAGAGAAGTGGTAGAAATGTTAAATATTATAGTTCCTATTGGGATAAATGATCTGGCAGGAAACCCACTGAGAACAGTGAAGGCTCATTTCAGAACATTGATTTCCAGGCTTAAGGAGTTGGCTGGTACTGTGACCTTCTCAGAGGTCCTCACAGTGCACAGGCAGGGGTAGGCAAGGAAGCTGAAAATCTTCCTATTTAACATTTAGTTTAAGGATAGATTCACTGAGGGTGGTTTACGTCCTGAGAGACTGGGGTGCTTTATGATGAGATAAAGTTCTATTTAAACAGGGTGACTTTCATCCTAACACAGTTAGAAAAAGGAATTTGAGCAGACAATTGAAGCATGCCTTTTGAGGCATTTAAACTAACAATGGTGGTTGCTGGGGCTACGATCATCTGAAGGAGAAGTCTGTGAGGGTGACATAGTTATCTCTTCCACTAGTAGTGGGTTTAATTCAGGGAAAAGGATAACATATATACAGATGTTTAATGGAGAATACATTAATGACTGGGGACCACACCAAGCATGAGTGGGGATAATGAAGAAGAAATAATGCAGAAAATGTGCATACATTGGTGCCAGCCAGGATGCAACACAAAGCACTTCATACTGCAGTAGAGTTATTACCATAAATAAGGAATTTCAAAGAATTTAAACCCTTTTTCATGCAGTAACTCGGGACGCTGTGTTGTATCCTGTCTGCTCCACTTTATTATGTCTGATCAGTGGAAGGGTAAGGGCAGGAGACATCCTGGAGGGGGTCTGCTTTAATGCCAGCCTAGGAAACAAAATGAATGCACTCCAGGTAGAGTGGAGTCCTCTTTTCATCTGATTCTGTCAAAGGCTGAGATAGTTAGAGAAGTAGAAGTGAGGAATCACTGGGTTGTAGTCGCCTCAAAGCAGTGTGGTTCAATGCAGTCACAGGGCTACACCAGTCTAGTTAATAAACTGTGGTCCTGCACTTCAGACAGGTAGACATCTGCAAGACTGGGGAAATGCTGAAAGGTAAATAGGTAAGGGTAGATGGTGCAAAGGTGCAGAAGCCAAGTGGCTGTCATAAAGAAGGATATAACAGAGGTGATGGCAGCAGGTATGGGTATGCTCATGAAGAGTTTGTACCAAAGTGACATGAAGATTCAATTTTCAAATGCAGAACTGATAATTTTTTCAAGCATTTCAACATGCTGTGACCCAATAGAGGCATGCATTCATCAATGCTGAATGCTTGCTTGCTGGTATTGGCACTGGTACTGTAGGAGTTAGAGATACATACCAGGAAAGACAGTGAAGTATTGAACTAATGTCAACCCCAACCCCACCCTGCAGAAACTGACAGGTGTTGGGGTGTGTCTTTGGTTTGTCGGCCATAATGCTCATGCCATTCCACCTCAACCCACCCTGCAGACACTGATAGGTGTCACAGTGTGCATTAGGGTCTTCGCCCTTACAGCTTACTCCATTCCATAAGGAAATAAGCTGAGATGGGTGCAGTATAGGAGAATGGGTGAACTTTGGGGCTAAAGACCCCAAGGCACACCTCAATGCTGGTCAATGGTTGCAGGGTGGGGGTGGGGTGGAATGGCATGATCATTACAGCCATGACCCAAAGCCACACCCCAGATGCCTGTCAGTCTGTACAGGGTGGGGCATTATGGTTGGAGACCCCAATGTCCCGGGCATTTGTTGGTATTTCCTCCAGATTTTCAACATGGGCCTTTTGGGACTCCACCTCATGAGCAGTGGCACTATCATTTCATTACTCAATCCCAAAAGGTGATTTCGCACATGTTTGAGCAGGATGCAAAATGACAGCTGTACTGTTCAAAAGGAGGTATGAAACAATGGCAATGTTGGAAATTTGGGTGAAAATATTAAAACTGGCAAGTTACGACCATGTGTACAAACTGTGCAATGCATGCTTGTAACAGTCATTTTTGGATTTTTTACCAAACTTGCAACATGGGCTTTTAAGCCCATTTCATAAACAGTGGCACTGTCATTTGGTAATAAGTCTCAAAAGGTGAATCCGTGCAGCAAGCAAGAAATCATGTTTCAGGACTGAGAAACAAAATGACAATGCCAGTGTTCATGAGGTGGTATCCCAAAGAATCTCATGTTGAAAATGTGGGACCAAATCTCCCAAAATGGCTGAGATATAAACTAATTTGACACCCCGATTGACTGCCATGATAGGGCTTTCTGTGATTTTCTTCACTTTGCAGTCAGCTTTTGAAGTGCAGACATATTCACGGTCCAGAGAAGATTGCAGCGCCTGACCTCTGGAGGTAAATATGGGGTAGGGGGTAGTGCAGGGAGGTGGGGTATGTAGAGGAGGGTCGGGATGGAGGATGGAGTGAAAATGCGAGGGACCGTTTTCTTTTTCTTTAGGTTTAAAAAACCTTGAGGGATGGTTTCTTTTACAGGTGAAAATAGTATGAAAAATAAATTTTGGCACACTGTGGTGGGCTCCCGTGTGCCAGTCTATTGGAGGGGATCAATGCTGACCCAGGACACCGGCCTGGAGGTGCAGAGGTTGAGGCCCTAGACATCACACCTCCTGGCAAGCCGGTAACCTGGGTTTGGGAACGAGCCCGGCCATCGGAGGTCGGCATGGGGAGAGGGTGGAGCTGGATGGAGCTGCTGGCAGGCAACTCTCCTCTGGGGTGGTGAAGCAGCATCCCTCAGCTAATGGCTGCCACCTGGTCAAGGCCGGAGGACAGCACAGGCTCTGAGGGTGCCACGACATGGGCCAATGGGGTGGGCAGAAGGGGTGGTACCGGGCTGTTACACATGCGCACCTCCACGTGCATGCATCCTTTTCCTGGGGCCCTCAGAAGAAAATGGAGGAAACATCACTGGCAGCAGGATAGCAATTGACTCCTCTGCAGGCGCTGCTCCCAGGCCGGCATAAGCCCCGATTATTCCAGGTGATGGATCTGAGGGAGCCAATCAAATTGGGTTCTGTCAGTGGGGAGGCGGAAAATAAGAAATAAAATAAAAAATGCTGACCTGAGGACTGGGCACCCTGAGGTCAGCTGAAAAAAGGGGGTGTGGTGCATCTGATATTGGGAGTGGGCATCCCAGTGTTGTAGAAAGATAAAGAATTACATTGGTACACTGGGGTGGGCTCCCAGTGTGCCACAATAGTGAGGGTGGGGGGCATGCCAACATGGGGATTGGGCACACTGTTGTTGGCAAAAGATATGTTTGGGCTTGAGTGAAGTCATCCGACACCTGGAGTGGGCATCCGTGTTAGAAATATAATTAGTTTGGCACACTGAGGTGGGCTCCCAGTGTACCACATTAATGGGGGAACAGGGATACATGCCAGCACTGGGATTGGGCACCCAGATGTTGGCTTTGGGGAGTGTGTGGGTGGCAGCAGGAGTCACCATTATGCAAAGCCACACCGCGGCTCATTTATGTATTTATTAATATGTTTCACTGGAAAGGCACATTGAGCAAATGAGTTGCTCATAGCTCCAGCCATGCACATTATTGTGCACTGTAATGTGTATGGCTGAGATGCCTGGTTGCCTGGGGGAATCTGTCACTGCAATGACGAAACTGTCCCTGATTGCAGCAGCAGATTTTTTCCAAGTGTGCCGCCATTCTAAAACTGATGTCTTCAGCAGCTTTCCTGTTGATTGGTGGCTGAGGGACATGTCCATCAAAGCATCCTCTGCATTAGCCACAATACTGCCATGCCTCTGCAATCCTCTACTATCTCAATATGTTTCTTGTGCACTCAGCACAAGAAAACATTAAAAGTGCATGACGTTGGGAGATAACTCACTTTGAAATGCTTGAGAAAAACAATTGTTAAAGTTCTGAATGTTACAGCGGACACCAAACTTGCATTCTTCTCACAGTGGATACCAAACTTGAGTTGTTAATGTTACAAAGATGCCAAACAACAGCATAAGTTCATAAAAGTTTACTAATCATAATCTATTTTGTAAACAGCTACTACATACTGTGCCCAATGGTGAAAATGTATGAACTATTTGTAAAAAGTAAAGTCTTCAGTTCCAGTCATGTTTATATCTTGTGATAACATGCAGTGCAGCGAGTGCAATTTCAAAATGCTTTTCCATATAGATGTACTGGCCCATGAAAAGTCTCTGTTGCCAGACTACATTCATGTCCTTTTGTCAAGGCCATGTGTAAGATCCATTCTCATGTAGGTGTAGAAATTTGAAGTAAAAGCATATTTCATGCTGTTGAATTCAAGCACTTGTCCAATATACAATGTGTTGAAATAGTACACAGCATTGAATTTCCCCAGTTCTCTTTTGTCTGCGTTCAACTTTCTTTTATGAGTTGGTGGATGCACTGTGTTCTGAACAGAAGTGGTGTAAGTGTCTGTCGAGAGCTGCTGGGAGCAGCAAAGGGGTCAGTTGTTGAGTGCTGGGAGCAGCCAAGGTTTTCATCACTGTAGTGCTTGTAGCAGTGGAGGGTCTGTTACTGGACTTCCATTTTCATTAGAGGAAGATGATGTTCTGACAGTTCTATCACATGCCTTTGGCTCTAATCGTTGGCTTCTTTCCTAAGGTACCTTTAGCCAAGGACTGCATGCTGCAGTATCTCTAGGGATGCAATCCTCTTCAAGAGGGTTCCTGTGCCTCCAGTAGCCAGAAGGAGTGGTAGTTCCCCAGGAACAGAGATTGTAAAAGCCATGCACGCTACAAGCCACTCAAGCTTGCAATCCATATGTTGTATAAGCACAGCTCTTAGCAACCAACTCACTACTGACTCATACATAGTTACCTTCTGGACGAGTGAATTGACAGCTATGCCTGGGATTCATTGGGGCAACAAGTGATACATACCATGCCTCCACTATGCTTCTTAAGCACACATGCCGCCAAGTGTCCTCTGGATACTCATTTGATTGCTCCCACATCAACCCCCTCTCCTGGTGACTTGTTTATCTCCTTCTGGGCTTTTTCCCCAAGGTACTGTTAGCCAAAGGACTGTCTTCTGTGGCACTTCTAGGTGTGGGACCTCCCAAGGGTTCCTGTAGTTCTCCATGAACAGTGAGCACAAAAGGTCATGTACACCACATGCTACTCAAGCTTGCAATCCATATGTTGCACAAGCACAACACTCTAGCAACCAACTCCACTACTGACTCTATACATAGTTAGCCACATGACCAGTGAACTATAAATACATTTTAGATACTAAGTTTTGTATGGAAAAGAATCTTTTGTAGGGTGTATAATTTTGACCCTTTCTCTTTTATGTTGCACACACAGAGGGGGATCCATGCTGGGACCGGGATGGCATGCCAGGTCCGCACCCTCGCACTGTCCACCCCCTACGTACTTGCACATTGGGGGTGGGGGCCATGGACAGGTGGTTGGCAATGGTGAATACCCAGCCTCACCTGTCCGCTTGAGTATGTTACTAGCAAGGGTAGATTACACGCTGCTCACAATGAAACCCACCATTAATAAATTGTGGCCTCTAACACTGCACTACAATAAAGGATTTGTATAAGCAAAGTGCCTTGTTAAGGTGCCAATTTCCTTCTTTGATAAATAACCTCACCAGCGGTTAGTGTTGTGCTAAACTGAAAAATTCTGCCCAGTGAAAATTTTGATGAAATTCACGCATTTTGTAAAATATTTCTTGGGAGAAATGTAAATTTGCCCCTGGGTGAGCAAATTTCACCTACAAACCAGTGAAATTCGCTGTTATGGATGAAATTTAGCCATCCGCAGTGAAATTTCATAATTTTGCCACTTGTTAAGACTCCCTGGTGTCTAGTGGACTTCCCGGCTGCTCCACCAGCCCAAATGTAGAAAAAAAATGTTATTTCTCCTGGTGTCTAGTGGTCCCCCTCACTCCGGGTAATCATCAGCCAAAATTGAATAAGCCCCCTCACCCACAGTTATCCTCATGTCCTCGTTGTAAAAAAAAAAAGTTAAATCCCACTCCCTGGTGTCTGGTGAACCCCCCACCTTCTCATCAGTTACACAGCACTCACCCCAGTACCCCGATCAGGCCACGGCACAGCCCTCCACTCACCTCCATGGCTGGCAGCCCAACTGAGTACTCAATGAATGAGTGCACGCTTGTACAAGCATGCACTCTGCCATTGAAGATCTCAGTTAGGCTGCTGGCCATGAAGGTGAGTGGAGGGCTGTGCCCATGGCCTGACTGGTACTGGGGGGTGAGGGCGCTCTGTGACTGATGAGAGGTTTGTGGAGTGGGGTGTCCACTAGACACCAGGGAGTGGGGATTGGATTTTTTTTTTTTTTTTGAGGACATGAGGGTAACTTGGGGGTGTCTTTATTCAATTTTAGCTGGAGGGTGGGGATCACTAGACAGCAGGAAGAAATAACTTTTCTATCTACATTTGAGAGCCAGTGAGTGGTTGGGGGAACCACTTGACACCAGGAAGATTTAATTTTAATGATGCAGATGCCCATTTGCTGGGGATGACATTGCAGGTGAAATTTTGCCATTTGCAGCAATTTCACAAAGAATTCATGCTGTGAAATTTCTGATTTTAGGGCAATTTCTCCAGTGAAATTTTATTTTGCAACATCTCTACGGGGCAATGAATCTTAAAGTTAATTACTTGTCTATGGACAAGTGGCTTAACTAAAAGTAGTAGTCCTGGTGCTTGAGTTGGTAGTCAAATTAGAGACTTTTGCAGCAGGTCCAGAGGGGAGGGTGTAGTGACGAGATGGCTGCGGTGCTGCTCCACTCCTCACTGTATAGTTTTGTTTCCTATCTGCTTGTCGAATATGAAAGGCTTAATGAAGTTTAAATTAATTAAATGTATGTTATTTTAACCCATAGACCTGGATTTTGCTTTTCTCAAGTTTAGAAGCCCAAAGTGACTTTGTCCAAACAGTTGTGAAGGTTGTCTGTTATTTTTCCCATTTTTGGTTTATCCACTGAACCAGAATGTTTGTGAGGGTAAATGGCTGAAATAAACAGTGTTGCCATGGACTGGAGCTTGATGTCATGGATTATGCCACTTCGTAGTCTAGAACTGATAGTTTTGCTTCGGTCCTTGAGCATTATAGTGTAGCCACACTAATTGTTTTGAGATGGTGCAACATAACATGTAAAGGAGCCCTAAACCTGGGAGTGCTTTCCAACCTATGGGACCCTTGAGAAGGAAAAGATGTGATGAGTTGAACTGGAGCACCATGAGTGCTGAAAGGTTTTTGCTACCTGAACAAGGTATGTGTACCATCTGAGCAGGAGGGTACATATGGATAGAGGAAAGCTTCAGGACATGAGAAGGCATTTGAGACATATAATAGACCCCAGAGTAGGGAGATTGGAGGTTCCTAGAAATTTTCTTGTAGAGAGGTCATCATCATCAATCCTTTTATTGATGGGGTTATGAATCCATTCACAATATAGACCTTTAAATACAATTTACATAAATAAATGTTTACATTTAAAAAATTGCACGTTATGTATTAAAACAACACCTATATGTACATATAATTTACCTTCTAAATACATAAAAAGTATCAAAAGAGGGTTAATAGTCATACATTTCATACAAAATATCAGCCAATGTAGTTTATCCCCACTCAACTGTAAACATTTTACATATTTCTTTTCACTATTTGTGTAGCCATTAATTTCTTCTTTTTCTTATTGATTGCTAAAATATTTAGAAATTCTGTTTACTGCCCAGGAATCTGCAGTGTGCATTAATATCATGGTCAAGGTCTTAAAGCTAACTTTGTATCCAGGGCCTAAGAAAACATTTAACCACTAGGTCCTCTCAGGAGTGCCAAGTCCATTTCCATAAAACATGGTTTAAATCTTGAACTCCCCTATCCTCACATGAACAGTTTACTTGATCTTTAGACAAATTAGTATGTCTTACCAGGAGAATATTACCTTGAAATCTTTCAAATTTATGTAATAAACACTTTCCTTAAATTAGGGTCCATTAAAGGCTAGTGTACTGCTTGGGAGTAACAGTAATTTTCAGATGCAGTCAGCTATCACTTCTTATATCTCAAGTATTTTTTCTTTTCTGTTTGTTAATTAGAAGATTTTCCACCTGGCAATACTGGGGGAGGGGGATATGTGGAGCAATACTGGGTCTGGAGGAAAATAAGTTCTATTCCTCCACTACGTCATCAGAAATGAGATCAAACACCTTGAGGTACCACAATCTTTGCAGCCTGAGCAGTGACTCTCACGAGCTACCAATCAAAATGCAGGGATTGTGACATCACTAGTAACCAGGAGAGCCAGTCCCTGCTGCTTCATGATGAAAGTGAAACCTGGCAGTGAGAAATGGTTCTCATTGGTTACTAGTGATGTCATAGTTGGTGTGGTCTCAATGTTGATGTAGTGAGAGGAACAGAATTGACTTTTTTTTCCCTCCAGACAGAGTGCTGCTCCACACATCACCCCAGTAACTGCTAGATGGAAAATCTTCTAATTAGCAAACAGAAAGAAAAAAATACTTAAGATATAAGAAGTGATAGCTGACCACATCAGCAAGTTGCTATTAATTGAAGGCAGTTTCCAGGCAGTACACTAGCTCTTTAATATGTCTAAATAAGGTTACTATCCAAAACATATTGTTAGCATACCATCTAGAAAAATACAGGTTCTGGTGGCATCCAGATCTTTTGATTCCACCAATTCACTATTCATTTGTTGATGTATATTTTGCATTTCAAGCTAATTGTTATTCGCTTTTCTACTAATACTTTAAAGCATGATAGTTTATATTATTGTAAAAGTTGTATAAACCCTGGTATCAGAATTTTTATTACTGTAACCTAGTTCAAACCATTTTCTTTATTCATTCAAACACTTAACAGTCAGATGGTTATTAGGTAACCTCAATATTATAAGTCAAACGTAGATCTTTTTGGAATGTACTAATGCCATTATGTTATTAATTCCCAGTTCTGCCCTAATGTATGCAGAGGGCATGAGAAGCCCACTCCCATTGTTTTTCTAAGTAACTTGAACATAAAGCTAGTTAATTTGTCTATTGTTTTAACTTCCCACATTTCAGAACTGTAAAGCAATTGTGCCTGGTATTTAGCTTTTAGTGCACACATTAATGATTTTACAGTTTGTCCACCATATCTATAGTTAAATCTTTCAAGCCTTTTAGCTGTTTTTTTAACATTTTCCTTATGGCTTCAAAATGATCTGTTTATTAACAGTTATTTTTTAACAGTCAGCCCTAAATATGCATAGTTCAATACCAATTCAATTTTCTGCTTACCCAGACACCATATTCCTTTGTTATTAATCGAGGAACTGAAAATTATAATTTTAGTTTTCTGTAAATTAACCATAACCTGAAGTTTCTGTAATCTATCATATAATACATCCAACTTTTTCTGTAAATCACACTGTTAGAGACAGAATAAGACAAAATTGTCCACATATACCAATGCATAACAAAAGTTATTGTTACTTTTTTTTATCTCTATTTAACCCTCCAACGTCCTGCAGAACCCAACTCTTGGGAGCGCCAAGGAGTTATCCCCCTGTCCCTCTCACCCTGCCCAATACTTACCACCTGGTCCCCATTCAGCTGTGGTTTCCCCAAGTGGGGCCGAGGTGGGGTGGCAGACATCCCAATATTGTAAGTAGCATTGGAATGGGGGTAGTCAGGCAGAGGGCATATTGGGAGCACGCTCTGGGCCCTCCATCTTCCCGGCATCTGCTGACATTTTCACACTTTCCTAAGGAAGAGTGGCATACCCCTAAACCAAGGCATTGCTGCTTTGGCATCGCCCTCTCCATCCCAATGTCAACTCTGTGCCTGCCATGCCCCCGGCTTCTGCTGAAGGCAGTCGACTTTGAGTATGGATCCCACTCTCACCCAGGAGAGGACAGCTCCCTCAAGATGCTCAATCCTCTCCTCCCTGCTGACCCCCAACATCCCAGGATCGCTCCCGACCTGAGTCACTGGCGTGGCATGAGTGTGGCATCCAGTGCATCAACCCCAGTGCCACCGCAAGTTATTGTTAATTTTGGTGAATCAGAAACAGTTCTCTGCAAATCTGCCAATAAAACATTGAAATATAAAAGAAAACAAGGTTGAGCTAAAATGCAGCCTTGTCAGACACCTTTGTTAATCAGAAATGATCCAGATAATTCACCAGAGTAACCTGATCTTACTCTGGCCCATGTGTGGGAATACAGGCTATAGATAATATGTATCAAGTTTTTATTTATACCTCTGTCTAGCATTTTTTGCCATAAAGTACTCAGGATATAGCACTGAATTCTGCCGAGTAGTCTATAAAGACTGTGTATATTTTTTATTTATAGAGAAATACATATTTTCCACCAGATGTCTCAATATGAGTATATTATCCAGAGTAATTCTTGTGAAAACCTGCTTGCAAGTGTGAGAGTCCACCTGTCAGGTCTATTTCTAACAAGAGCTTTTCTAAAATGATTCTGGAAAATATTTTCAAACTAATATCTAAAAGACTGATTGGTCAATACATCGTGGATCAGCAGTACTTCCTTTCTTGAGAATTGGCACAATATATGCACCTCTTCATGATTCTGGATATCTATTCTCTTTATACATTTATTAAAATATATTGTGAATGTTTTACCCATAGTGTGGTATTACATAAATATGCTTCCACTGGAATGCCGTCTGGTTCTGGGGGCTTTTGCTGCTGGTAAAAGTGATTTAAATGTTAATGTGTGGAGCTAACTTGCAATTTGCAGTGGAAACAATTTTTGAGCACAGGTGTATGTACACTCTACTGAGGAGCACAATCTCCTGTTACATTCATCTCTTTGTGTCTACAAGTACTTATTTTATTTGCAACATGCATATAGAGACAAAGTCTTGGCTATGACTTTCTTCTGTTTACAAGAGATTGCGGCATTGTGCCTAGCTTATGACCACATTCGGTGGGACTCCTTCTGAGGAGCCTGGCTCTTGCTGATTAATTGAGTTATTTTATTAAGGTCAAGGTTTTATGCTGCTCTGCATAACTCCTTTTCTTGGAGGAAAGTTCATTTGTCTTTGCAATCTGCGAAAAGTTACAATTTTGACCTCCTGGAGGTGGAAAGGAGGGAATTGAATCTTAGTAATTGCTCAGGTGAACCTTTTAAGGGATCATTTACTGGCTTGGACCTCTGGGACTCCTGTTTAGGCCTTGAATGCTTTATAAAATTTTGAGTAGAAGTGAAGAGTTTATTCATACCTATGAACCTCTTTCCTTATCTCTCTGAACACTGAATTAAAGAGAGGGATGAATCTGCCATTATAAGCTTGTGGATGTGATATTAGAAATCTAACACCGTGTTAGTGAATTGTGGAAAATTACTTCTGAGATAAATTTGTTTTGTGGGACATGAACTCAGGTAATGGAGCTTCATTTTAGATAGCTATTCTTTAGGAATACATTCCCACAAATTTATAGCCCACGTTGGAATTATTAGCATATGAAACTACAGTCCCAGCCAAAGACATGGACAGATATTTTCCAAAATTTCTGTGATATTTTAGAGAAATCTCCTGCTTCTCCATTTACACAGTAGGGGCAGCAGTGAGAAACTCTTTAGAAATTTGGCAAAATATCTAGAAACATCTGTCCATGCCTGTGGCTACTACTGTATATGATAGACTGCTGTATATTAATGGAGCATTGTTTGGTTCAAGTTGATGGGGATATCATAATTTACATTTTGTTACTGCTCCTGCTTCTTCACTGAATGCATGAATATCAGGGATGCAGTGAGGAGGTACCCAGGAGTTTTTGAGCCATACAATGAATTCTTTTATTATGCTGTATTACTCAAAATTGTTTCATATTATTTAGAAAAATGTTTTATTCCAATATGCATTTTATAGCTACTTTTGACTTTCAGAATGTATTTTAGTCATATATGAAATAGTGCACTGTACTTGCCAGTTTTAACATGGTAATCCATTAGGACCTAGGAAATTTCCTAACAGCTAGGATTGATTTATATCAATAATATTGGAAATTTGCAGGACTGTGTTTCTGGTCAGTTATAATGTAAAATTAGTAAAATTATCCTTCAGTGACTAAATTGCTCCTTCAGGATCTGGGTTCCCTTGGGACAATTCATGATGAAGCACTATATCCACTTGGGGTGAGCCTCAGTTATGGCCTCATTTTATTGTACTTTGGCCATATAGCAGCTTTAATGGCATTTACTCAAAGCTGTGTATGGCCTGTATATGGACAGCTGGTATTTGGAGATAAATTAATGCATTCATGCCTAACTGAATGAAGGTGGCCTCGGACGCAACATCCCCTTGATGGATATTGGGTAATAGACAGGGGTGGTATCAATTTAACCAGAATAATGAAGTACCTTTATGAGCCATCAGAGGAATATAAGAATTTGCCATGCCTGAGATCGGCTGTGATCCTGAAATGACAAATAGCATTCTAAATATATATTGCTATTTTACCTCCTAACCAAGGTAAATCCTTTACAGTTTTATGTATGCTTTGTATAATTCACATAATTTGTGATGACTGTACAATATTTTATTGTTCTTTATTATTCCTTTGTATTGTAATGACTTATAGTCAAACGAATAAACTTAAACTAAGTAGTCAAGTTAGAAACAGGCATAAGCTACTTCTTGTTTTAATACAACGATTTTTTATCATCCACAAATGTCTTGCTATCCTGTTGGTGATCAGTCTTCTTCTTCCTGACCTGCTCTTCCCAGGTGCTCTCCATACAGTTCTTGTCACACCCACATCTCTAGTTGTTGCTCATGCCTACTTTCTAGTATTATTTTATATATTTCTTTTAAAATAAATTCTGCAACACAAGGTCAGCAGGTTGGTCCTGATTCCTCACCCTTCCCAGTTTGTAGACCTCATGGCCTAACTGCTTGCTTTCCCTTGCTCTTGACTCCCACATTTCTTCTCCACCTCAGTGCTCATCATTGTGGTGGCCAAGAAGGGACCCTGGGTATCTCGACCTGTGAAAGCCTCACCATTATTTTGACCATCCTGTCCCAAGCTAGTGCTGCATATTGCACCATGCTCTCTCCTCCTGCTTGGCTGCTCACTCCCAACCTTTATTTATTTATTTTTTTATCACATTTTTATCGAGTTTCCAATAAATAATAAACACTCAAAAACAATACTCAGGCTGAACATCAAAAAATGAAGTACTGACAAACAGTCATAATGGTACAGTAAAACTACCAGACAGAGTTCAGTGCTGCAATATACATCTCCCTAAAGGAGAAAGGGAAAAATACAACCATGGCAGGAGATAAAAACAACAACAAAGGGAGGAGTATGGAGAGAAAACCCAAGAATTGTATGTGCAGATGACAGGTAGGACGTTACCCCTGATAACTACAGGAATTAAGTATAATGGAAAGTTCATTATGGAACAAATCCAGGATCCTTGGCAGAGGCAAACATAGCCCATCTGTTCCACCTGTTTCTCCCTCTCTTCCTGCTGATATACAGCATTCTATACAGTATGTGAGCATTTCAACATCGTAGGTAGCAGTAACTATAGCTATACAATCCCCTAAAGCTGGGATCTTGCCTTTAAGCCATTTTCTTGTTATGCATTTTGGTCATTAAAATTAATATTCCAAATAGGTTTTTTACAGCAAGGTCCATTATGTTACTAGAGTATACTAGAAAAAGGAATAAGTGCTCACTCAGCTGTAGCTGGCATGGGAAGCTCTCCTCTAATGCCTGTGCTTATCATTTGTCAGTTTTAGTGATAGTTTTAGCCCACGTTTAGCTTTAGTGAGATAGGGTATCTTCAGTGAGGTAGCTACTGTCAGGCCATGTATTGGGATTTAGGCAGCAAAGAAATTTGTGCTTGGAGCTCTGGAGTCACTATAATTGCACTGTCATGACTCTGCAGCTTCTTGGAGCATTTTCTGTCGATTTGGCCCAAAGTACTGATGTGGAATAATTGAGGCCCTTACCTTTGTGGCCTGACTCAATTGGTGTGGCCTTACTGTCTGGAGGATTGAGGGAGCTGTATGTCTTGAGGAGAGTGGTGAAGGAGTGAATCCTGATTGGAATCCTACCTCAGAACTGTTGATCAGGGAGCAGGGTTGGGCGTGGTTGCCTCGACTGAGTTCAACGTCGACTGTTTTGTCCCCAGTAGAATTACTTCCATGAATGAATTGTGCCAGTTTTTGATTTAGGAGTTCTGTGGAGTTGTGCCAGCTTTTTGAATTTTTCAAACCAGGAGCCTTGCCATTTGTTTGATTGGTTTGGAGCTGTATGTACCTCTGGGTTTTGGGGACCGTTTAGTTTGTGCTTGATTTGCAATCCACACGGTGGTCAGAAACAGGGCTTGCTGGAGGGTTGGCCCTTTGATTCTGTTACTCCTAGGCTCCCTGTGGAGTCAGCCAGTGGGCTGAGTTGAACGAGACTGATCTACCATCCACCAGGAGATGGGAAAGCATTCCTACAGGAGATTGTGGATTTCATTGTCAATATGAGGTTGGGATCCCCAGATGGTTAATTCTGGGGATTTCAATGCCTAGGTTGATGATGAACTCTCGAATTTTGGTCAAGATCTCCTCCAACTAATGACTATGCTGTGTCTCACACAGGTTGTTTCCTCCACAACCCACATAGGTGATCATTCATTGGACTTAGTGTTCCTCCAGGGAAGGGGATCTCTGATTTGGTGGTGGAACCAGTCAGTTGGTCTGACCATCACATCATTAGGTTCAGTTTTGGCTCCCCAAAGGGCCTGCCTATGGAGATGGTCCAGTACCACTCTTTGAGGGTTTGACCCCAGATGGCCTAATGGTGGTCCTGGATCTATCAGGCCTATCAAGTGAATGCTTGGATCTGGGGGACCTTGTGCTCACCTATAACAGGGCAGTTACAGGGTCACGTTCATCCACTCACCCTTTGTCCA
The DNA here is from genome assembly GCA_016271365.2 of Neoceratodus forsteri. Lineage (NCBI taxonomy): Eukaryota > Metazoa > Chordata > Ceratodontiformes > Ceratodontidae > Neoceratodus > Neoceratodus forsteri. The sequence continues at coordinate 853,446,361 of CM057459.1, read as the reverse complement.
AGGTCCCCATGATTTGATGGGGCCCTGAAGGAGCTGAGGAGAGTGGAGCAAGGGCTAGAGAGGCTTGGCGGAAGTCAGGCCTGGAGGCTGACAAGCTTAGATTGATGGATCATTATGTTGTCTATCAATCAACGATCACCAAAGAAGGCAGAATTCCTGTCCAGGGAGATTGCTGCTGCACAGAATTGACCAGCTCAGCTGTTCTGGACTGTGGAAAGTTTGTGCAATCCAACCTGTCTCCGTTCGGTGGAGCATTGTCACAAGAGAGATGTGACGATTTTGTCAATTCTTCACAGATAAGGTTGTCACCATCAGGTCTGGCATCCATCTCCCCTCAAATGGGTGATGCAGTGTTCGATGGGATGTTGTGAGCACCTGGCCTGTATTGTCCAACTTTGGCCAACCAGATATTATGGTTGTTGTGAGGATCATTCAGACCTCTGCCAACCAGCTGTAGTTTGGATCCGGGCCAATGTGCCTCTTTGTGGAGTGTGTGGAGAAGATCAGCCCAGTCCTGGCTAAGATGGTCTGGCAATCATTGGACAGGGATCTTCCCAGATCCTTAAGGAGCTGTCATTTGACCACTTCTGAAAAAGCCCTCCTGATCCAGATAATCTTGCCAACTACAGACCAGTCTCTAACCTGCCCTTTGTGAGTAAGGTTATTGAGAAGGTGGTTGCGCAGCAGCTGGATGATCATTTGTCTATCCACAACATTTATGATTCTTTACAGTCAGGATTTAGGAGGAGGCATAGCACCAAGAAAGCCCTTGTTTGGGTGCTAATGATCTCCTTGTAGCGGAGATCGGAAGACCCATTCCATCTTGGTCCTACTTGATCTCTCTGCTGCATTTGACACTGTGGTTCCTGGTGTGCTATTGGAGTTCCTGTGGTTCATCTGTGGATTGTCTGGTACTGTCTTCAGGTGGTTTTGATCTTACCTTGAGGGTAGGACACAAAGAGTGGTCTCTGGAATTTATTCCTCTGATCCTCTCCCCTATCCTGTGGGGTGCGCGAGGCTCCATTTTGGTGCCCATGTTGTTCATGGTGTATAAGCTGCCATTAGGGAACATTATTAGGTGGTACAGGATGAGTTTTCACTGATATGTGGATGATACTGAGCTGTACATGTCCTTTGAGCCTGAGCAGGAGATGTTCTTGCAGTGTTTAACAACTGCCTATCCGAGATACAAGACTGGATGAGTTCTAGTTGGCTGAGATTGAACCCTGACATGACTAAGGTGTTGGTGATGGACCCTGATCATCAGAGGGTGGGTGTGTTGGCACGACAGTACTCTGGTCTTTGGCTCAGGGTGTCCAGCTGCCCACCTCAGACCGAGTGACGAAACCTGGGTGTTATTTTTGATGATGGTCTGACCTTGAAATCACTGGTCTCAGCCATTGTCAAGACCTCTTTATACCATCTGAGGATGTTTAGGGATAATGGAGATTGTTGCATGCTTCCAGGATGGAGAAGGGAGGGTATTTTGCTTAAGTAGGCCATTGACCAGATGCTGGAAAAGAAGAAGTAGAGCAGCAGAGAATTTACCGTGGAATTCTGCCAGGTAGCCATCCAGCCCTGGACACTCATCTGGTTTCAGCTTATTTAAAGCCAGTTGGATTTCATGTGGAGAAATAGGGACCAGTAGCCTAGCTCCATTTTCCTCAGACAATTCTGGAAGATGCAGGTCAGTAAGAAATGCTTGTATTTTAGCGGTGCCAGATCTGGGTCAGCAGAGTATAAAATTTGCAATACATGGCAAATACCTTTGAGATTTGGTACAGGTCTCTACTGACCTGATTAGTGATAGGATACCTAATTTTGCTAATCAGTGGCCTCTATTGAGAGCTACGGTGGTCTAGTGGATCCCACACCCTTTGATTGCCCATGTTTAGGAATCAAATTCCTGGTAGTCTAATTGACCCCTGATAGCCCATGTTCAGAAATATATGTAACATCCCTGATTGTCTAGTGGACCCCTTCCCCACACCAACAATGATTAGAAATAAAGGTATTGCCCAGGTAGTCTAGCTGACTCCACCAACCTGACCAAGTGACATGCTTCCACCTCCAGAGGCGCCTTCTCCCTATAGTCTCACTCACCCTGGTCGCCACTCACCATTTTGTCTTGTCTACAGACAGCTGGCACACCCTGCATTCACCTTGTAGATCACTTTTTACTGAGCATACCATGGGCAGAGCACTTTACACACACACATACACACACACACACACACACCTGTTTAAAAGGCAGTTTTGTGTGATCGGTTGCTGTTTTATGTTGCACAAATGCTCAAGGTTATGTTTTGAAGAATGTTATCTCAGAGTCTATATGAGTGAGAAACCAGACTGCAATTTCTTTTCATTATTTGTGGAATGTGGTGCTGCTGAGAGGGACACATGCTATAAGTTGTAAATTATCTGAACTATGTTTTACAAAATGTTTAGCTGCAATACCACAAAATGTTGGGTACATTTCAGATGAGAACAAATGCTCAAGGCTATTCCAGTGCAGTGAATGTTATCTCAGCAAGAGAGAGATAAGACACAAGTCTTCTTAATTTAAAACTGCATTCATGGAAATGTTTTGCTCTGAGGTTAACACAATGTCTTACAGTTTATAAGTTTGAATTTTGATCTGGCTCTGACTTTCAATACCAATTTTGTGTCTGGAAGCCATATTTTAGTTTGAACCTGGGACTAGTTTGTCCCTTAAATCAGCCTGGACAAAACTGTTAGGCAGGAAATAGTGGAGAAGCTGGATAATTGCAGGACTGCAACCAGCACATAGAGTGAGGGCTTGTGTACATGAATTAAGTGATGAGGATGATTTGGAGTTTAAGAAAGAGAAAACAGAGAGTGTATTAAATGTTGACATTACAGTAACAGAATAAGGAATTGTTTCATGAAGAATGCAGGATGAAGTGATTGTATCAGTTTGCACAGTTTATGCATGTGTCTTATGAAACTATGGTATGGTTTGAACTAATATGATTTACCCTTACCTATGTACCTACTGAACTCATCCCTTACAGGGATGGATTCCAGGCAGCTGCCAGCCTGCCACAGCTTTCACTGGTTTGAACCTAGTGAAGGGGGCACATACCTAACTCTGATATAAGCAAGTCCATTTTCCCACCAGACTGTGCCCTAATGAAGCCCTTGTGAAGTTGCGAGCAAAGTGCTTGGGAGTGGTGGCTGTGAGCAGTCTGTTGTGTTTCAATTAGTAATGTGGAACTAAACAATGACAGTAACATTAACTATTCTAATTTGCTGTGCAATGATACGTTCTGAGTTCAGAACTGTTCAACAGTAAACAAGCTTTTACAGCATTTGAGAAGACTGCCTACAAGTTAAAACACCTTCAATGGGAGGAAATTTCAGTTAAGATGTATCTAGAGGTGTATCGTGTCCTGAGGGGACTTAGGGTTTTAAAGAACTTGACTTGTGGCCAAATTGAGAGGAATTTATCGACAAGTGAAGAAAATTTGTCATAAGGCAAGTAGGGAGTATATGGAACTTGTGATAGGAGAGAATACACTTATCCAATAAAAGATTGAAATTCAATTAACTAAGAGAGAGACTGATTTAAATTCTTTCTCAGGCACAACACAGTTTGAACAGCAATTGAGTCATTTACAGAAGGTTTATGCAGATATGAGGAAAAATTAAGTCCATAAAGAAAAATAAATTTGAATGAGACGAAGCGAGATTATCGTGATGGCAAGGTACTTAACTGGACTGCTCCTGCAAATAATCCGGTGACTAATAGCCCTCAGAATAACTTAGTTGCAACTGCTCAGACCACTTTACTTCCTACTACTACAGAACAACTGGAAGAGGAACAGGAACATTTTTAGTGGAAGAAGAGGAGTAACAATGTGCAGCTATACAGGACCCAGTGCCATTTGTACCATCGTGGAGCCAGAGGTTACGGAATCAAGGAAGTCCAAATGTGCACGGAGGGGTGGCAAGGCAACTTCAATGGAGGCTAGAAGGGGAGATGTTGTCAAGGAGATTCCAGTAAATGAGATCAACATTTCAAGGTACTTACTGAATGAGACAGAAATTGATGTATTGAATCAAGGATTGACATTCACTCCCACCAGAGGTTTGACCACTTTGAAACAGTGATAGATTTGAATGCATGCAACCTTATCTTAAAGCAATTTTCTCCAGAGGAAATGAAACAGAGACAGATGGAGACCGTATTGAAGGTGAACTTACAGGGGTTACTAAACAGACAGTTCAAACAGCCTATTCTTTTTAGACCATAATCTGACTTTTGTCCCCCTTTGTCACCAGTGTTGCAAATGTTTGGTAAATGTTGTGAAGAAATCAGTGCTCTCTGAACGTTAACATTAACATGCATTTGTTTTCATAATATGAGTAAAAAGAGTAGGAGACACTTAAAATCTAGGGAGAACCGAGACATTACTATAAAGGCACCTGACAAAGGGGAGCTATTGTGGTTATGGACAGTGAGAAACATGACAATGAGGTATTAAGGCAACTGTTAGATGTGAAATTTTATGAGAAGTTTTAAGCATGTAAGGGCAATTTTGAATAAGGACCCTGTGACAGTGTAAACACTACCCTGGAAACAAAGAGGTTAACACCTTGGCTGAGGATGAGAAATGCAGGGAATGCAACATGAACAGGCAGGGGGTACCTTCCAGGTGTTGCTGATTGGAGGAATTGTTGAAAGGCAGGAGAATCCAGCAAGGAGTCAGTTGGAAGCTGGAAACTGCTGCAGGAGGAGATACTCCTAGGTAGAGAACCCCTGCAAGATGGAGGGTGGAATGTAAGACAGGAACCAGAGCAGAAAGCCAAGGAGAAAGGTTAATTTCTGGAGAGTGCCTTTAGGGAGAAGTTGAAACCCTGCTGCTGAGAAAGAGACCATTTCTACGCAGAGAGTCCTGAGGTAAAGGATCAGCCTAGTCAGCTGGGCCAAAAACAGTGAGTGGAATGTACTGCTGATAACAGCCTGCAAATAAGGCTAAGAGGAAAACTGTTTCTGTTTTATTTGAGACTGTGCATTCAAAAACAGTGAATGGAATATTCTAATAACAGCCTGCAAATCAGGCTAAAGGAAAACTGTTTGAGGTTTTTTTTGAGACTGTGCATTCAAAACTGCTGTCCCACAAACTGTTTGTTTTGTTTGAGATTGTGTATTGAAAACTGCTGGACCACATAGGTGGTTAAAAGATTCCTTTGTCAAGTCAGGCTGAAAGAATTGTTTTGTGTTAACCTTTATGTTACCTGGCCAGGCTGGAGAAGTTGAACTGACTGATTACGCTTTTCTGGAGCAATAACTACATTTGGAGCAATAAAAGTACATTTTCATGTGTGAACTTTAAACCAGCATGTTGCCTCTCCATCCACCATATGCCAGTTTGTCACATGTGGTGTTAGAAGTGGATTTGAACCCCTGCTGGAGTGAGCAGGACTAGTTACATTCTGGAAAAATGGATATGTAGAAATTGCAGAAGTTCCTCCCTGAACAACAACATCAGGCTTTCAGGCAGCTGGCACAGCAGCAGCGGGAGGCACAACAGTGGGTACAACAAGCACAACAGGTTCAGCAACAACAGGTTCTCACCCAGCTGACTCAGCAGCAGCAGCAGGAGGTGCAACAGCAGGCCCAACAAGCACAGCAAGCCCAATAAGAGGCACAACAGCAGTTTCTTATACAGCTGGGGCAACAACAACAGCAGCTGCTGCAGTCCCTGGCATGACAGCTGCAACAAGATCCTATTGGAGAGGCTGATGCAGCTACCATAGGTTCAGAGATTCCTAGGATGAATGCCATGCTGACCAGAATGATGTCTGAGGATGATCCCGAGGCCATCCTGGTAACGCTTGGAGGAGTGGCGGAAGCTGCTGGATGGCCTAGACCCCAATGGGCTGTCCATCTTGCTCCCTGTCTGACTGGGAAGCCTGGCAGCCTTCATCAAGCTATGGACAGTACCACAGCCAGAGAGTACACAGAGGTGAAAGTGGCAATCCTGGACGGCCTAGGCATCAACTCAGAAAGTTACCAATGGAGGTTCTGGAGCTTCAAATTTGCAGCAGGTGCATGGCGAGAGCAGTGGGACAACAACTCGTGGACCTATGTTGGCATTGGCTAAAACCCAAAGGACACAGTGGCATCGAGGTGGCCAAGTTAATCATTTTGGAACAATTTCTAAACATCCTGCCTTTGGGAATTCAGAGCTGGGTCACCAAACAGAAGATCACCATGATAGCAGAGGCCATGCAGATCTCACAACAGGTGTTGGATGCTGAACTCTCCTCCCTCTCATGACCCAGCTTACAAGACTACCTGGAAAAATGGGGAATTGTCCTGGGAGCCAGGCTGAAGGAATATCGGTTGGAACTGAGAAGGACCTTGGGCACGAGGGAGGGGGTTATGGGCTAAATAAAGGTCAGACTCTGGGAAAGATGACAACCCAGCAGCCCAGGAGACATTTCCTGAGGGCCGCTGCCTACAACCAGAGGCTCACCCCATAGCCAAGACACAGGGGCATGTTTCTCATGTGGACAGAAGGGTCATTTGTGAAGAACTGCCCACATGTGGACTGTACCTTCATAGACTGCATGTTTACAGATGTGTAGTCACTGTACAGTGGGGTGGGGGCTCTAAATCCTGAGATTTTGTGGTCCCTGTTGAGGTAGAAGAGATAGAGATGGAGGGTCTGGTGGACTCAGGAAGCTGCCAGACCCTAGTCAGGGCAGCCCTTGTGAACCCCTGACACTGGCAGGACCAGAACCCCATCCCCATCTGATGTGTGCATGGGGATGTAAAGGCTTACCCTGGTGCTATGGTTACACTTACTCTGGGGGCTGAACAGAGACTATAAAGGTGGGGTTGCCGGGTTACCCTATGTGGTGTTACTGGGAGAGATTGGAAATGGTATAATGACTTATGGAAAGCAGGCTTATCTTTGGTAATTACCCGGTCTCAGGGTCGTGAAGGGGGGCCAGTCACCTGCAGTTGAGGGAAGTTTTTCCTTTCTGGACCCAGAGATGTTTAACTTCCAGATGAGAACCCACAATCTAAGTGAGAATGTAGGGCAGCAAAGAAAAGGGGTCCTACAGGGGCAGGTGCACAGGAGGAAGGGAAGCAAAGGCAAAAGTGGGTCCAGACCCACAGCCCAACACTAACACTTGACCCACCTAACCAAAGTCCTGGAGGACCATTCTTATCAGAGTAAAATGTGTTAAAGCACTTCACTGACATTTCCAAAGAACAATGGGTCGATGAGTATACTCAGCTGGGTATACACCCAGCTGGCTGTCAGAGAAAGGAGGTGGTAGATGAGAATCAGGCAGCATGCTATCCTCATTTTGAGTTACAAGGAGGTATCCTGTATCATGTTAGTAAGGAAGCCCTACACGGGGACACCGGCATCAGTTGCTAATCCCTTGAGTCTTTCAGGGGAATGTCTATGCCTTGCCCACTCTATTCCTGTGGCAGGGCACATTGGGGTAGAGAATACACTAGTCCAACTGTTATCCCAATTCTTTTGCGGGCATCTATCAACATTGTTAAAGATTATTGTGCATCTTGTCCTGAGTGCCAGTTAGTAGCTCCAAAGAACAGTCCACCTGCTGCTTTGGTGCCCTTACCTGTTATGGAGGCACCATTTGACCGGATTGGGGTTGATATAGTGGGACCACTTGAAAAAAGTGCAGGGGGTAACAATACATTCTGGTGATTGTAGACTATGCTACCTGGTACCCCAAGCCATCAGGTTATGATCCATTTTGACCAATATTGTGCCTGGAAACTATTAAATGTCTTTAGTCATATGGGAATACTGAAGAAAATGTTTACTGAACAGGGAACTAACTTCATGTCCCACCTGACTCAGGGGTTTGTACTTTATTGAAATCAGCTCCACAAGGACCTATGTCTACCATCCCCAGATAGATGGCCTTGTGCAGCGATTCAACAAAACCCTTAAAACAATGCTTTGAAAGTTCATAACCACTGAGGTCGGGACTGGGATAAGTTACTTCCTTTACTGATGTTCACAATGCAGGAGGTCCCCTGCTTCTAAAGGGTTTGCTCCTTTTGAACTCCTATATGGGTGCTGCCCATGAGATGTTCTTGATGTAGTAAAGGGATGTGGGAGAAACCTGACCCCAAGACTAAAAATGTGGTGCAATATATCCTGCAATTGAGGGAAAGATTAGATCAGGTGGGGAATTTGCCCAAGAGAATGTGGTGAAGGCTCAACAAAGCCAAGAGTACTACTATAATCAGGGAGCCCAGTTGAGGGAATATAAACCAGGGATCAGGTACTAGTTTTATTGCCAAGCAGCCAGAATAAGCTTCTAGTCAAATGGAAGGGCCTTAAAAAGTTACCTGGAGGGTGGGCCCAGTTGACTATGAAGTTTGCCAGCCAGAGAGGTGAAAAGAGACCCAGATCTACCATGCCAATTTGCTGAAATTCTGGAACCAGAGGGATAGCCAATTGATTTCCCTGAACCAGACATAGTGGATCTGGGACCCCAAGTGCCAGATGAGAATCCTGGGTTACAAGTCCCAATGGGAGAACAGCTGTCTCATTAAAAGAAACATCAACTAGATAGTTGATAAGCCAGTTTTTGGATGTTTTTCCTTCCTCGGGGACAACCCATATGATAGCTCATCATATAGAAACAGAGCCAGGGAGAAGGTGCAGCAGTGACTGCATCACTTGCCAAAAGCTGTACGAGACACTGTTAAGAAGGAGTTACAGGACATGCTAGAGTTTGGGGTGATTGAGGAATCCAGCAGTGATTGGTGTAGCCCCATAGTGTTAGTACCAAAGAAGGTGGGGCTACCCGCTTCTGTATTGATTTTCGCATCGTCAATGCCATCTCGAAGTTCGTGCCTATCCCATGCCCGGGTAGATGAACTGTTGGATAGACTAGGGAAGCCAAGTACATCATGACTTTGGACCTAACGAAGGTTACTGGCAACCTTTGACCCCAGAGCCTCGGGAAAGACAGCATTTGCTACCCCTTTGGGACATACCAGTTCTGCACTATGCCTTTCGGCTTATGGGGCACCTGCAACCTTTCAAATCTCATGAATCACTTGCTGTGACCCCATGCTCACTATGCAGCTGCTTACCTAGATGACATGGTGATCCACAGCACTGATTGGGAGTCCCATGTATCCAGGGTGGCAGCTGTACCATAGTCCTTACGAAGCAGGGCTGATGGCCAATCCAGGGAAGTGTGCTTTAGCCAAAGCTGAAACAAAGTACTTAGGGTACTGTATATGCAATGGACAGGTGAGACCTTGGTCAGTAAGGCCCAAGCCATAGCCAAGTGCCCAATACCCACCACAAAACCCAGGTGAGGGCCTTCTAGGATTGGCAGGGTATTACTGCAGGTCATACCACACTCTCCACCCTTGCCAGCCCCCTTACAGATGTCACCCAGAAATCTGCCCCAGTAAGTTCCAATGGCCAGTGGAGGTGACCAGGTTTTACACAACTCAAAGTAATACTGTGCTGAGAGCCAGTGTTGTACAGTCCTGACTTCAACAGGACCTTTATCCTGCAGATGGATGCATCTGAAGTCGGGCTAGGAGCTGTGCTCTCCCAGAAGTTTGAGGGGAGGAACATCCTATCCTCTACCTCAGTTGGAAACTCTTTCCCCAGGAGAAAAACTATGTGGTTATAGAGAAAGAGTGTCTCTGCAGTCAAGTGGGTGTAGATGCCTCCACTACTACCTGCATGGCTGCCAGTTTATCCTGGTCACAGATCATGCCCTCTGAGGGCTACAGGTGATGAAGGATGACAACCCTGCATCACCAGGTAGTACTTGGTCCTTCAGCCATTTTCCTTTATGGTGCACCACCAGGCCAGGACCCAGAATGGAAACACAGACTTCCTGTCCCAGGAGGGAATGGTCAGGGCCAACCAACTGTGCCTTCGCACAAAGGGGGTAGGTATGTGACAGTGTAAACACTACCTGGGAAACAAGAGGTTAACACCTTGGCTGAGGATGAGAAAATGCAGGAATGCAACATGAACAGGCAAGGGGGTGCCTTCCCAGGTGTTGCTGATTAGAAGGATTGTTGAAAGGCAGGAAGAATCCAGCAAAGAGTCAGTTGGAAGCTGGAAACTGCTGCAGGAGGAGATACTCCTAGGCAATGAACCCTGCAAGATGGAGGGTGGAATGTAAGACAGAACCAGAGCAGAAAGCCAAGGAGAAAAGTACATTTCTGGAGAGTGCCTTTGGGAGAAGTTGAACCCTGCTGCTGAGAAAGTGACCATTTCTAGAGCACAGAGTCCTGAGGTAAAGGGATCAGCCTAGCCAACTGGGCCAAAAAGGTGAGTGGAATGTACTGCTGATAATAGCCTGCAAATAAGGCTAAGAGGGAAAACTGTGTTTTATTTGAGACTGTGCATTCAAAAACAGTGAGTGGGATATACTGCTAATAACATCCTGCAAATCAAGCTAAAGGAAAACTGTTTGTGTTTTATTGGAGACTTTGCATTCAAAACTGCTGGCCCACAAACTGTTTGTTTTGTTTGAGATTGTATAATGGAAAACTGCTGGCCCACATAGGTGGTTCAAAGATTCTTATTGTCAAGTCAGCCTGAAAGAATTGTTTTGTGTTAACCTATATGTTACCTGATCAGGCTGGAGAAGTTGAACTGACTGATTATGTTTTTCTGGAGCAATAACTTACATTTGGAGCAATAAAAGTACATTTTCTTCTGTGAACTTTAAACCCAGCATGTTGCCTCTCCATCTACCATAGGCCAGCTTGTCACAGACCCAAAAATGCACAAACTATACACGTCTCGGAAATGGGAAATAGGGAGAACATGAGTTCATGTTCAGAGCTATTGAAAAACAGTACTTACTAGACAAGAGGGGATTACAACAATTTGCTTCTCAGGAGAGACCAATATTGGATTTTTCCATGTGAGCAATGCAGGCCCCTGGGCTCAATGATAAAATAGAAATCAAACCATTTCTGACAGAGACAGTGCAATTTTAAAATTATGTTTTAATGCAATGTCTATTTATTATAATATGGTGATGTTTGTGGTGTGTTTTATTACTTATTTATTTTCTTTCCTTCTATCTTTTGCAGCTTTGCACAGATTGGTTTCTACCTACCAGAGTGAACCACGGATTGTCTATTGGTTGGATTAAGTTGTCATCGAATTTTCAATGGACTTGTGCTAGTACTTTACTGGTGCCCTATTAAGTATAGTTGGTACAGTGTTTTTCTATCTAATTTTTTTTCTAATGTGTTTTTAATGTTTTGTAGGTGATAATAGCTGCTATATGGTGGTTGGTAAAAAGTTATGAAATGATAAATGTTGAGTCTGGAATTTTAATGTAATGTAAATTTTAAAATTGTATTGTCTCTTTAAGAACCACCTTGATAAGGTAGTTGGTTATAAGCTAATGTCAGCCTTTTGAGAAAGTACTGCCCACAGTACGAAACGTCATCAGGTGATGTCAGGAGGCGGACCCTCCACTTTGCTGCTGCTGTAAAAGTTTTGTACTGACCCTGTTTGGGCCTGTTTGGATTCTGAACCTTAGACTTTTGCACTTCCAGTTCGACTTTATCCTGCATACTTTGAATTGAACTTTGAACCGAATGAACTATACTCAAAGGACACTATTCATGTGAGTTATATGGTGATTCAGTCCTTTGTGATGTTTTAAAGCACCTTATATTAAAGCTGAGCACTTTATTTGGATGAATCCTGTGCGTCCATATTGGTTCTTGTTAGAGCAACAGAAGTCTATGTGCCTTTTAGGTGGGTGCTGGTTACCATCACTGAACTGTGTTTACTTACTTAATATATATTTAAGGGGTAATCTGTATGGACAGTATGTAATTTGAGCACTACTCCAGCTGAATGATTTATTCTCAAAGAGGAACATAAATTGAGTTGTGCTTTGTACAAATCCTCTTCCTGTGTGATGTCCACTTGTTTTTAAACAGCAACCCAGTGAGTGCATTGCTTCTGTTTACTTTAAGGTGTTTGTCTGGCATCCAGAAATGCACCGGATCTAGCTACAAAAGTGCAGTTTTAATTTGTTTTCTTATGAACAAACTAGAATTCTTATAAGTAAATGGGTTAGAGGACAAGAGGGTGCATGAGTTTGATGCAGGGACATCTTGCCAAACTAACCTGATCAACTTCTTTGAGTGGATCACAAAAGCAGTGGACAGAGGTCTATAGTAGTCTTCTGTTCTGTTCAACACAGAAGATTAATAAAAATCTAGATGACCAGGGAGTAATGGATAAATTTATCATATGGATAGAGAACTGACTTGGGGGATAGGACACATAGAAACATAGACACATAGAAGTTGAAGGCAGATAAGAACTGCAAGGCCCATGCAGTCTGCTCATTTATTTTTCTGCCTTATGAATGTGCCATTGGTCTTTGCTCTGTCACTGGCCTATCTATTCATACTCATCTGTATTGCTCTCTTATGCCTATCCCATGCCCTGCACTGTATTCATATCCACCACTTCCTGAGGTAGGCTGTTCCATGCATCCACCACCCTTTCTGTGAAAAAGAACTTCCTCACATAACCCCTTAATCGGCTTCGCTCTAAACTCATGCTGAGCCCTTGTCCTGCAATTTTTCTTATATTGAAACTTGTTAGACTCTTTCACCTTGTTAGTGCTCTTAAGGTGTTTGAATGTTTCGATCATATCACCTCTCTCTCCTCTCCTTTGCTTTAGGGTATACATATTGAGCTCCATTAATCTGTCCTCATACATTTTCTCAAGATACTGCTTCACAAACTGCTGAGCTATATAACATCTCTTATTTGCATCTCTGCATTGCATACTCACTTAGGAAATCAAACTTCATCCCACTTGACGCCCACAAACTTGTACTACATTTGGCCATTGAGCCATTTCATTCTCCTTCTTACCCTATGGAACCAACTCCAATCCATACTGAAACTAACCAGCACTTTCTCAATTAATCTCTACAAAGCATTAGCTTCATCCAAAATGAAAGATACCTGTAGCTGCCACTGAAGACCCCTCACCCTATGTTGGTTGCCCATGTTCCAATTGCTTCGTGATCGGCCCTACAGGGGCCATAGTATATAAGTCGCAAAAGTAAAGTGCCATTGACTTGATACCCAGACTTGCTTAGTCAGCCTTTTTTCCTCTAGAACTCCTATTTACATCATTCTCCCCTTACTCTCCTAACCCCCAGCCTTCTCCTCTTGTCTTTAATCCTCAACTCTAACTGCCTTCTTATGCTTTCTCCTCCATCCCTGCACACTAAACCATTTCTTTGAATGCATCTAGCTTAGCTGATAATGAAGCTGATGTTACTTCCAGAATCCGCTATATATGGTTGTATCCATTCATGACTTTGCCATTAATGAACTTTGTAAGTACCTGAATTTCTATTGTAATGATACCTTATATGTAGTGTCTTGCTGTCTGTGTATATGTGCAGGACCTCCTTGTGAATGAGCATGCTCAATGGAGTTTTTTCGCAATAAACTTGAACTTTTCTGATGCAGTCCCTACACCATTTTGATTGCCTTCTCTGGACTGCCTCAGTTTGGTTAATGTCCTTGTGAAGGTGTGGCCTCCAGTACTGCACGCAGTACTCCAGATGGGGCCTAACCAGTGTCTTGTAAAGAGGGATTATTACCTCCCTCTTCCAACTTGTGATACCCTAATAATACACCCCAACATCCCTCTAGCCTTACCTACTGCTTTAGAGGTCTGCTTGGATGATTTCAGGTCATTGGTGATGATGATGCCCAAGTCTCTTTCTTCCCTTGTGACTGCCAGCAACTTCCTCCCAGCCTATAGGTGGTTTCAGGGTTTCTTCCCTATGTGCATGATCTTGCACCTCTTTGCATTAAACCCCAGTTGCCACTCTTCCAACCATTATGCTAGTTTATCCAGATCTCTTCTCATTCTGCCCACCCCATCTGGATCATCTACTCTGTTGCAGATCTTGGTGTCATCTGCAAACAGACAACCCTTACCCTCAGTCCATCTGCAATGTCTCTGATGAAGATATTGAAGAGGACTGGCCCCAAGACTGATCCCTGAGGTACCCCACTTGTGACTTGCATCTCTTCTGAATGTATACCATTTACCACTACTCTCTTTTTCTGCCTGTCAACCAGTTTGCCACCCAGTTGACCAACTTCTGACCCACCCTGAGCCTACTCAGCTTATTAATCAATCCTCTATGTGGAACAGTATCAAAAGCTTTGCTGAAGTCAAGGTAGGTGACATCAACTGCTCCCCTTGGCCCACCACTCTATTTACCCAGTCAAAGAAATCTATGAGATTAGTTTGACAGGACCTTCCTTTGTAAACCCTTGCTATCTTGGATCTTGTGCTCCTATGGATTGCAGGTGTTGCACTATCCTTTCTTTAAGGATTGCCTCCATAATCTTGCCCACTACTAAGGTAAGACTGACTGGTCTGTAGTTCCCTGCCTCCTTCCTGCTACCACTCTTGTGGATTGGGATCACATGAGCTCTTCTCCAGTCTTCTGGGACCTTTCATGTGCTCAGAGACTCACTAAACAGTTCTGATAATGGCTCTGCTAGTTCCACCCTTAGCTTCTTTAATACCCTGGGATGTATGCCATCAGGTCCCATTGCCTTGTCCACCCTGAGCTTATCGAGCTCTTGTAGGATCCTTTCTTTTGTGAAGGGACTAATGCACACCTCCCTCCCCTGTGTCCATGGTGCTGAGCTGTGGCCCTGCCCTACCTTCTCTTCAGTAAATACTGAGCAGAGTATCTATTTAGGATAGATGCTTTTATATGGTCCTCCTCCTCACATGTCCCCTTATCCTGTTTGATCTTAGCAATACCCCTCTGGACTTTTTCTTTCCCTAATGTATCTATAGAAAATCTTGTCACCTTCTTTTACTGTTTGTGCTAGTGTTTCCTCGGTTTGGGCCTTTGCCTTGCTTTCCTGCTTCCCTTAGGAAGTTTGGTATGCCTCCCTATCTTCATCCTGCTATATTCTCTTATATTTCCTGAAGGCCAGCCTTTTGGCTCTGACTTTTCTGCTACTATTTTGAGAACCAAAGTGGCTTCCTTCTTCTTTTGCACTTCTTTTCTCTCTAACACAATGGGATGTTGCTTCAAGTATTGAATCTTTAATGCTTGGCCACTTTGCCTGTAGGCCTCACCTGTTTTTCTTTTGCCAGGGCTAGCTTAACTCTGTTGGCCATCTTATCAAAGTCAGCTCCTCTGAAGTCCCATACTTTTGCCTGGAAATGGGATGATTTAGTTCTAGTGGCCAAATTGAACCATACCATGTGATGGTCACTGGCACCCAGGTGACCTACCTGGAGATCTGTGATCCTTTCCCTGTTAGTCAGTACTAGATCTAGGATAGCCTGTTTCTTGTGGGTTGTTGTACCAGTTGTTTGAGTCCCTCCCCTGCAGGAATCCACCATGTGTCTAGTTCTGGCAGATGTTCCTGGTGGCATTGATCAATCTGTATCTGGCATGTTGAAGTCTCCCATTATCAGAACCTCCCATTAGCTGTCATGTTTTATATCTTCTAACAGTAATGTGTCTGTGTCCTTCCCTGGTCTGGAGGCCAGTACACAACCCAGTTCATATGGCTGTCCCATTTCCAGTTTCCAGGGTGACCCACAGTTCTTCAGGCTCCTTATGTGTATTCTGAATTTCTGCAGCTTTGATATTTTCATTGACATAAAGGGCCCTCCACCCCCTTTTGCACCTTGGTCTCTGCTGAACAGTACATAGCCAGGTACTGAAGTCTCCCAAATGTGGTTACTGGTAAACCATGTCTCGCTAATGGCTACTATGTCCAGTTTAGCCTCTGTCATTGTTGCATGCAGGTCTGGGATCTTGTTTCCCAGACTGTGAGCATTGTTACATGATTTTCCATTGGCCAGATTTTGGTGTGTTCGTTGTTGGATGGCTGGCATTTCCCTGTGTGTCATATGGGGGCTGGACCTTTTCCTTTCCTGGTGATGCAAATGAACTACAAACATGCTGAACTTCTGTTTGACCACTAGCTGAGGGGAGGGTGTTCTTCCCATTCGGCGTGGGATGCTGCCCCTCTCCCCATTTGCTAGTTTAAATATTCTGCAAAGATGTCAAACTTCTGCCCCAATGCACTGACTCCTCCTTAGTCAGATGCAGTCCATAAAATTTAAGACCTTTCGCTCCCAAAACTGTTGCCAGCTCCCTACAAATTTGTGTCCCTTTCCTGGCACCAGCCCTTGAGCCTCATGTTGAGCTCCCCATCCCCCTTCTCTGATTTTCTGTCCATCTGCCCCTCTCCCAGACTTGCAGGATCTCAGAGAAGGAAAGCCAGATGAAATGGATGATAGTTTCTCACCCAGCCAGGTCAGGTGTTCCTTGGTCTCCACAACTGACCGGCTAGCCGGATTATTAGTCCCTATGTGTACCAGAGCGTCAATGTTTTCTCCTGCTTCCTGAACAATTTTAGCAATGTGGTCAGTGTCTCTCACACTGATGTACATGGGAGATATCTGACCATTACCCCTTGCTGGAGATATGTATCAACCCCGAATCATAGAGTCTTCTATGATCAGAGTTTTGGATTTCCTTTTGCTTTTTGTTTTAGTTCCTATTTTGGATGAGTTTTGTTGTGCTAGCTCCTGTGCTGCTGTGTCCTGCTCTGCAGTGTCCTCTGCCCCTTTAATTGATTTTGGAGATAGAGGCAGATACCTGTTTGTAGTTTTTATATGGTTTGTGGAAATGATATGTTGGAGAGCACTGATGATGGGGCACCCGATTTGCCCTCCTAACCACCTGCCATCCTCCTGGACCAACTACCCTCTGCGGTCGAGGTGCTTCTGTTGGACACAGAGGTAGTCATCAATGGTGTGTACTGGGAGCCCAATTAAGTCGCAAGTGGAATACAACAGGATTGTTTCTGGCCTGGGAACAATGCTTTCAATATCTTTATTTGAACTCTATTATAGGAGAGGAAATGCTGAATAAGGTGTTTATTTATTTATACTTATTTTAAATACATTCATTTAGTTTTCTTGTTTTAACCTGTTTTAATTTTTGTTGACTAGAAAAGGAGATATCGACATTACTATAGAATACCATTTTTACTCTCAACCAGGGGAAGGGAGATTTAGCCAGGACACTGGGGAAAATTTACCTACTCATTTCTAGAAATGCCATTAGATCTTTAATGTTCACCTGAACAACTAACAAGACAAGCTGACAGGATGTCATTTTAATGTCTCATCTTAAAGGGTGGCACAACCCAACAGTACAGCATCCCTTAGTACTGCACTTGGGTGCCAGTGTTTATCATATGAACTCTACCTTTGAGGTCCTTGTTGATCCCATAAACCGAAATAAATTGCTCAGGCCCATCACTGTTGTCATTAACCTTACAACAGTTGCACTGACACCATCACATGGGTCCAACAACAAAACACTGATGAGATATCCTCTTTGGCTCTCCTGCCCTGACCTGATATTATATTTTTCCAATTGTTTAACCAGGTGAGACACACTAAGCTGAAAGCTTGTTTACAGGTGCAACCTGGGAGCACAGGGAAGTTAAGTGACTTGCTCAGGGTCACACAGTATGCAAGTGGGGCTGTGGGATTCAAACCCATGTCTCCAGATTTGCAGGTCAGAGCCTTAAACCACTGTGCTATACTGCCTTTTCCATCCATGAGTCCAATATTGCATAGGAACATAGACTTTGACGGCAGATAAGGACTGCTTGGCCCACCCAGTTTGCATATTTCCCTACCTATTGAATAAGCTGCAGATCCTAGTTAACCAACAGCCTGCTTCCTCCTACCCTCACTATAATTGCCTTATGTCTGTCTCATATATTTTTGAATTCCCCACTGTTTCTGACCCCACAACCTCCTCTGGGAGGCCATTCCATACATCCACCACCCTCTCACTGAAAAATACTTCCTCATGTTACCCCTGAGCCGTCCCCTCTATCTTCAAATCGTGCCCCTTGTTCTTGCACATCTCTTTTCTGAAAGATGCCCTCTTGGACTTTGTTGATTCTTTTGAGGTACTTGAATGTTTCTATCATGCCCCTCCCTCCTTTCTTCGAGGATATACATATTAAGCTTCTTTAGTCTCTCTTCATATGGTTTCTGGTGCAGACTCTGCACCATTTTAGTTGCCTTCCTTTGGACTGCCTCCATCCTGTCTATGTCCTTGCAGAGATTGGGTCTCCAGGACTGCACGAGTACTCAGATGGGGTCTCACCAACTGTCTGTACAGAGGGATGACAACTTCCTGTTTTCAACTGGTGATGCCTCTCCTGTGCATCCCAGTATCCCCAGCCCTCCTTAGTGCCTTCTCACATTGCCTGCCTACCTTTAGGTCATCTGATATGACTACCCCTAGTTTTGTTGTTGTTTGTACCCCCATTGTGTACTGTTCCCCAGGGTTTTTGTTTCCCAGGTGCATTACTTTGCATTTCTTTGCATTGAATCAAAACTGCCATACTTTTGACCATTCCTCCAACCTTGCCAAGTCCCTTTTCATCCTTTCCACCCCAACTTGTGTATCAAGCCTGTCACAGATTTTTGTGTCATCTGCAAAAGGCACACTTTTCCTTCCAGTCTGTCTGCAATGTCACTTATAAAGACATTAAAAAGGACTGGCTCCAGTTCTGAATCCTGTGGTACCCACTAGTATCCCCACTTTCTTAAGAGTGGACTCTGTTTACTGTTACCCACTGCATGCCACCATCTCCTCATTTTCAACTGATGTTGACATGTTTATTTAATTATTTGGTTTGTAGGTAAGTACATTAGGCATACAGACCCTATTTTTAGGTATGACCTGGGAGAGTTACAGCAACAGTACAGTAAGCAGTAGCAACAGCAAACCAGCACAGCAATAGCAGCAGGCACATTAGAACAACACATGGTAAAATTGACAAATTATAAATCCAGAATGCCAAAATCAATTAAGGAATTATAGTATAACTCAGGGGCAGAAATAAGACCACAAAACAACACATATCAACATTAAAGTAGATGAGCATAACAACAGGCAAGTGAGCAGTAAGGAAAAGATATTGTGCCACAGAAACAGCAGAAATAATTAGTGAAATTCTAAATAAATGTGCAGGGCAGAAGAAGTGTTTCACATGGATAACATCAAAATGACAGTTATGTTAGATAGCCATAGCAGTCAGATTAGGGACAGCAGTGCTGTATTAGATCAACCATTGATACCATTAGTGTCATCTTTGCACACTACCCATAATGCATTGGGGATCCAGAGGAGGGGTGACTGATTATATGAATAAGGAGCAACTTTGTTCCCATCATTAGGGGACTAAGTGATGAGCTGATGGGGTCTCCTTGGAAAAGAAGGTGCTGGGATGGAGCTCGGGGATAGTACTGGACCCAGGAGGACATATTTCAAGGCACGGAGGACCAGAGAAGGTCATGGAGGTGAAACACATTGATGGGTGACAGTGGCCATGGGGATAGCCAGTAAAGAAAGGCTTTTTCTACTTTTAACTTGACTTTGATTAATTCCACAATATGAATGTCATGGAATGGTGGATATTATTCATTATTCTACCCTGTATGAAAAAATAGTCCATTATTCATGATATTTGGGAATTAATATTTATTATGCTATTTTGACATTCTTGACCCTATACTATGATTTCCACTGATAATGTTGTGCATATCGGTAGTCTGTCATATTGGAATTCTCATTTTGTACTGTTCCTTTCTCTAGCATATACAGTTTTTTTTTTTGTTATTGTCTGTTGCCTAGCATTGGACTATATTGCTGATTTTTTCCATTTTCCTTCTACACCATGCTCCAGTTCATACATGAAAATGAGCATTGGTGCAATGTCTTTTTTAAGTCACGAATATTTAGATAAATAAGGGATATGCCATGGCTGTATCAGAAATATGTGTGTTACTTTGCTAGGTGCATTTTGACCTTATGACATTACGAGTGGTGAAGCCACAAGTAATGTCATATGGTCAAAGTGCATGAGAGGAAAATAGCACTAATATTTCTGATAGGGCCATGGCATATTCCATTTATGCCATACCTGCTCTGTTTTTGAGTTTTCTTTTCAAAACTGCATTTTGTTTTTGTTGTATGCAGTTTTCAGATGAGTGGTAGTTCAGCATGGCTGAGACAAACATTTATTTTAAGCTGACACATGTGACTCTTTACATAAGTCAATGCTTCATGTGTCAGTGCTTTTGTGTATCCAAGTTGAAACTGGAGTTCAAACATGGTCTGGAGTGATCTGCAGAGGTGCTGGGATGACAGTGTGGAAATCAACGGAACAAGCATCATGTCTACAACTGTAGGCAAACTTGAAAACTGTGGAGAAGTACCAAGGATGCCAGTCAGGGGAACATATTGAAACTTTGAGGTAAGGGTGGCGGGGACATAGGGACTCTTAAAAGGAGCAGTAACGGTTTGTTTATGTGTAGCAAGCTGTTTTTTTTAAAGATTTAAATAGCTTAATACCATCACATTTTGATGGCTGAGAAATTGAAAGTGTTTAAGGACAGACTATACAAGTGAGCAGTGGAGTTATAAAAATATGACGAGGTACTTTTGTAAATGAGCCTCTGGCTCAAAGGTTGTAAACTAGTGTTTAATAAATAAAAATAAAAAATAGAACATGCTACTCGTGTTGCTGCCTGCAGTCAGTGAGGATCTACTATAGGTATACTTGGACCTAGAGTGAGTATATTTCAACATTTTCACTCTGGGTCCACAGGAAGCAAAATATCATAGATAGGTGCCCTTAAATATATTTACAGGTATGGCATAAATAAATAAATGAAACATGTTCCATCTTACAGTATACAGTTTAGAGAGTGTTGTCCTCTTGGGTTAAGGATGTGGTTTTCCAGATTTACTTATACTATATTATTTTGTCACATCCTTTATGTTGTGTGGGAGTCAGTGTGACTCTGATTCTTTAAAAAGGGCTCTAAACAAAGACCTTTCTCTGATACTCTCTACTAAGCTTCTGAAGTGGTGTTCATCTACTGTCACCTGGCTCTCACAAGGGAAAATATATTACTTTGTTTAACTTTTCTAGCCCTGCAGAGCTTTAATGCATTCCCATTATTATCACATAATCACACAATATGTAGCTGGGTAAACAGTTTTTAAGGTTGGATCAGAGTGAAATAAATTAACAAACAGTAAATGTGTGCTGTTTGTTAAAGTAATTCTGTTCTAATCAAGAAATGTGTTCACTTACTCTAACAAGTTTATGTTGTAAGAAAAAATCATGTTGTTTAGTATGAGCAGCAGCGAATTGCCCCATGTAACCCAGAGCTGCATATTATAAGTAAGCAATAAGACACAAGGGGTGTGCATTAGACATTTCTAACATATGGCCAGGGGTGTAGTGAGGCATGAGGCCACAGGCTAAGTGCCTTCAGCCTCTGGTCGTGCATTAGAAATGTCTAATGCACATCCCTGGAGTATCTTATTGTGCTTATAAAATAGACACTGTTCTACAAGTATTAAAAATTACAGTTTACATGTTTACATGTCCAAACAATAAAATGTTCCTGCATTTTGCAGTAAAACAGTTCCTCCACCTGTACAATTGCTATAGTTTTTTTTTTTTAGTTTGTGCTTTTTGTCCTGCTGTGGCCACTGTAGCTGTCATTGTATCTGTGGTTGCCATGGTTTCCACATCCCATCTCCCCCAGTCAAATTATTAGTCTAAAATGTAATCCTTTTGTTATTGATTAATGTTGTGATGTTTGACATTTAATGGTCAGCTTATGAAGAACTGGACTTCTGTGTCCTGAAGATGTGCTGTGGGCCTATAACAGGAGGGGAGTGGATGAGTGGGAGGAATAAGCTTGTGGTAAACTTTACATGATTTTCTGCTAAGGACCATTCAGTCTTGAGTGATTGATCTTATTTGTTCTGTAGCTTGCTTTTGTAATGCAGGTTCACACAGGAAAAGGATTTAAAGTACACTTTTATACATGAAGACGGACTGAATGGACTACCAGAGCTACCGCTGTTGATCGTAACTTCGCTTATGATAGCTATCATATCTCAAAAACAGTACAACTGATGTAGGATTAGCTTTTATTTTATGAGATGTATCAGGAAGGGTAACTTGTCCTTGAAGAGTAAGCATTACAGTGAGGGACAGCTGGGTAGGCAGGCAGGAGCCAGTGCTAAGTATTTGTGAGTGGTACTCTGAGCATCTGACAGGCAGGTGGCAGATGTCAACTGAAAAAAAAAACTCACGGAAATCCATTCAGGCAAGGTTGTTTTGGATGGAGCAGATTTTCTGTATTATAGTTTACATTTAGATTGGTCAAATCATTGAACATTCTTAAAAAATAACTTAGAGCAGTACTGGGATTGGAAGTGAACAAGTGTCAGAGGAAAGACGCCGGCTGTGAAGTGATCATGTTGCAGTGTAGATCTAATAAAGAAGCCAGGTGTTCCGGAGCTTTAGTGAACTGTATTGCCATTCACAAGAATATGTTTAAAAATAATAGGAAAAAAAAACGAGTGAACAAGCAGACGCTGGGGAGATGATGCACAGAGCAGCACAAACGGTGCTGTGACAGTTATAAAACACATGAATGACACTGAGCCTTGCAATGTAATATATGAAGGGGAACAAGTCAGTTGGTCAGATCAGTGTGATGGCAGGTAATTTTTTTATTTAACATGGGGAGTATTGTGTGGTTTTGTGTTCTACATGACAAGAAATATTGTAACTTGTGTGTTTTAGGAGTTTTGCCATGTCATTCCTCGCTAAGTGGGAGGAAAAATGGCGGCTATTAATTTTTGAAATTCTAAAATAGCTGCTGTCTCAAGGTTTTCTACATTTCCTGTGGTCCAGGTTGTCAGCACTAGTTTACCTGTGCATTAGACAGATCTAATGCACAGGTAACAACCAATCAGGGTGAAGGATTTTCCTTCCCATTTTATACCTTTGTTAGAGCAGTAACTTTCCTTTAACATTGCTTTCCTCTTGTGTAAATATGCAACACTGCTGTATCATTTTCAACTTATAGTTACAAAGGAGCTACTATAGATTAATTATTTCACATATACATTGTATGCAACAATCTTTGAGATACATGTATACAGAACAAGTAAGTCAGAAAAGCACAGCTACTTCCTTGCGATTTTTATCGGTAGCATACATTTTGTATAACTGATGCCTGATTTAAAGCCTAATGTTTGAGAGTTTTTTTCACCAGTTGCTTCAGTAATAAAATGGTATAGCATGTGGAATTTTCATTTGGAGTTTAACAGTATACATTTCATTTTTAAGCAATTGTTGGATGCCTGAAGGTACTGTATAAATAAAATTGTATGTATTTTATTAAAGACAATATGATTAGTTTTAAGATAAAGACATAAATAAAGCATTAGATAGATATGTAAAACATATGTAAAACATTTCTTTCTTTTACACAATTTTATAATAATTTCAATGTTTTGAAGGAGCTGATTTGAAACAACGAAATGGCTTGTTACCTTAAGTTGGGGAATGGCAGTGGGAATTCAGCCCACTTCCAGGCATCTTAAAAGACAACCCATACCAGTGCTCAGTGCTTATAGGGACATTTGAGGATAGGTTTATGCCCCTGTATTTAAATGCAAGAAGCTTCTTCTGAAGAGTTGGCTTTGATGTCTCCTCTTCACCTTGTTACCAGACATAGTCTTCTTTTCTTCTTTCCTGTTCAGCTTTTGTGGCTGCTCATGACACCAAGTCAATTGCTGCTCCTGCATTTTCCACCAAGTTTGATGACATTTCTCTTATTTAACTGTACGTAGGTTTTCTCCTTGCTAGCTCATGTCAGTTCCTACTCTGACCCTTGTGACAACATAAACAAGGAAAGAAGAATAGTGGTAGAAATGGCAGCTGAAGATTCTGGTGCACATAGCAGGCAGTTGGTGCAGGTCAAAATCCATAGGAACTGAAGTTAACACATGCAGAACTGCACTCAGTTAAAATAATAAATTCAAGAACCACGAGCAAGGGGTTTGTTGTAGCTGTTCCTTACTATGTGCTAAATAAAGTGCTCCTTTACTTGCATTTAACTTCTTGAATTTAATATTTTGACAGAGTGCAGTTCTGCATGTCATTGGTGGTAGAAATGAAGGCGAAGGGAAAGTGAGTAGTAAAAAGAGAGGGAGAAAGGGAGGGTAAAGGATGTAGAAGGGGATTACAGGCAGAGTGGTAACATGAGGTGGAAGGCTATGTCTGCAATTGCTAGAAGTCAAGGAAATAAAATTCCAGAAATAGAGACCATCAAAGCAGAGGCAGATCTTAGTACTGTGACCATTACTGAGTCATGGTGCACTGGAAACTAGGACTGGGACATGGCTATACCAGACTATACTCAGTTTAGAAAAGACAGGATGGAAAGAAAGGGTGGGGGCTATATCCTGGGGTTAACTGGCTCCACCAAAATCAAAATGGCCTTGAAAAGATACTTCTCTGTTAAAACCACTTGCACCTGCAATTAACTTCCACTATGTTGCTGTATGGGCATCTATTCCTCTACTTCCACCCTGCTCAAATACTTACTATATTATTCCCTACCTCCCATCCTCTCCTCCTACTTACTACCCTATTCCCTTCCTCCCTTCCTCACCCCTCCTCCTACCCTACATTTTTGACAACACTTCCTTGAAGTGGTCATTATGACAAACAAGAATATACAAGTTGCTGTTGTATTAAATGAACTGTGTGTTTGTCCTAATATTACTGTTGTGTCTTTGTAAATGTGATGTGGAACCTTTTAAATGAGAGGTGTGTCCGAATAACCAATCAATAAAACAATAAAAGTAAGGGAAGGCATAAAAGGATAAAGATACAAGGGATCCAGGGTGTGTGTGGAGGGCTTGGAGGCACTGTGGACCACCCTGGAGAAGGAAACAGAGCCACTATTCACACTGGTGCAGTCTGCAGATATCCAATACTGGGAGGGAATCTAGATAAAATACTGGTGGAAGACACTGGCAAAATGGCAGAAATGGGAGAATTGCTGCTGGTGGGGATTTCAGTTTGCCAGATATAGATTAGAACCTCCTAGTTGCAGCTTCAGCTAGCAGCAGAGAGATACTAGACTCTGCAGGAGGCATCCCAAGACATCTAGTCATGGAGCCCACTCACGATGGGGTAATACTGGATCTGGTTCTCACCGGTGGGGACAATATTGCAAATGTCAAGATGGGAGGCCACCTGGGGACCAATGATCAATATACAGTGTTTTTCATCCTAAGGATGGCAGAGAAATCAAGCAAGAACAAGGGTCCAGGACTCAGCTGGGCATATTTTAAAAGAATGTGTGAATGCCTAAGGGAGATGTAGTAGGGGTGATGACCTAAGTAGGGTGGAGGAACAATGGGTTTGGATAAGGGAGAGCATAGTGAAGGCAGCAAACCTCTGCACAAAGGAAGTGAGAAAAGTAAAAGGAAAAGAGACCACTATAGTTCTCAAAAGAGGTAGCTTAAGAATGTAAAGGCTAAAATGGCAGAATTTTGGAGGTATAAAGAGACTCAGAGGAAGGAGGAAAGGAGATGTATTGGGACAAAGAGAAGGAAGCAGGAATGTGGCAAAAGGTGCCAAGGCCTGAGCAGAGGAAATAGCCCAGGGGGTATCAAAAGGGACAAAATCTTTTTGGTTTTTGTGAAGATCAGGGAGAGATTATAAGGTTAAAAGGGAAGGGGGACTGTGTAGAGACAGATCAAGACAAGATAGATATCATGAACAAACACTTTTGTTCAATGTTAACAGAGGAAGGAGTGGGGGTACATAAAAGCATCAGGAACACTGGAGGGAGGGAGGTATGTACTAATCCATTTTATAGAAGAGAGTCCTGAGGGGACTCTCAAATCTGAAGGTGGACAAAAAGATAGGACCAACGAGGGTACATACAAGGATTATGAGGGAGCTCAGGGAGGTACCGCTGCTACTCAGGTAGTCCTTTTAACAACTCACTGGAAACAGGAATGGTTCCAGACGACTGCAGGATGTAGATTTAGCCCTACTACACAAATGTGGTAGCAGGGAGGAGGCAGGCAATTTTAGGCCAGTCAGCCTGATATCAGTGGTGAGATAGTTAATGCAATCACTGCTGAAGGACATATAAGTACTGAGGGTTCATTTCTGAGTGTAATAGTATTTTGGCTTGAGATTTTAATGCTATATTAGGAGAGGAAATTACGAGAAATATGTCAGAATGGTGTATTGATGATGCTATTGGTATCCCTATTAGGCAGTCTAGAGATAAACTATTAAATCTGAAAGGTAAATATCTTCTGAAATTTGCAGCAAAACATGGCCTAAGAGTTTTAAATGGTCTTGTAAAAGGGACTGGTTGGGAAAGATAATATACCCCACTTTTGTCGGGAAGTCTGTTAGACCTCAATATTATAGCTGCACAGGCATATTGTAAAGTTAATTATTTACAAGTTTATAGGGTGTGGACAGTAATCATTTTCCCATACTGTGTAATTTAAATCTCAGTTATAAGGTGACATCAATGAAGTTGAATTTAGAATAGGAAGGAAATACAAACATGTACATCATGCATAGCAAGAATGTTAAGTGGAACCCCTAAGCAGAGAGAATTAGAGTCAATAATAATAAGTAATGATAAAATTGGTTTCCTGAATAGGATAACTGAGGAGAAAGGAACTGAAGAAGCAGGCATAATAAATGAATTTTCTGACTTTGTAGAGAAGTTAGCATCCCAACTGACATCAAAAGCTAGCATAAAAGGTAAAATCTATATAGAGATTAATAAACCATGATACAACATGTAATGCAAAATATTAAAGAAAGAGATTTATAAAGTAGGAAGCTTTCCACACCAAAAAATTTGGTCACTGTTAAATTAGCATTGAAGACTTTAGACATTGAATATAGGAGGCTGATAATAAATAAAGTTTTGATAAACACAGTTTCTTTGGGTTAAATTGCAGGAAACGTGGTCAAACAATATGCAGTCATTTTGGATGCTTGTGGTTTAAGCGTGTGCTGAGGATAATATAAGGTACAATATTTGTGCCACAATACCCACAAATGATTGGATCAAACATTTTCAGACTGTGTATAAGACTGAATCTTGAT
This sequence comes from Neoceratodus forsteri, assembly GCA_016271365.2. Taxonomy (NCBI): domain Eukaryota; kingdom Metazoa; phylum Chordata; order Ceratodontiformes; family Ceratodontidae; genus Neoceratodus; species Neoceratodus forsteri. Next base: position 853,419,227 of record CM057459.1, on the reverse strand, counting down.
CTGACATTGATTGTAATCTGAGCAGTCTTCTACATTAAATCAGAAAGATTGGCATCCTATACTGCCCTGTGAAGTTTTTCCTGCCATAATGGCACAACAGCTAAATAAGGCAACCAGCATAGATGGTCTCTGGCAGAAACTTTTTAATGTAACCCTGAGTTTTGGTCAAACCAATTAGCTCCTATTTTCACAATAATCTGCAATAAACTAATGTTATCGCAGCCCTGAAAAGGGGTTATTGTACCACTTTAAAAAGGTCAGAGATGTGACCCTAGTTGTTATAGACCAATTACGTTGCTAACAATAGTACAAAAGATATATTCTAGAATTGTTCTAGATGGTTCCATGTCATAACGGTGATCACTGAATGGTGATCACGTTGGCACGGTACATTGCCGAAAATAAATAATGCTGATGTACACTCACAGTGATTACAAATCTGGTGATGGGACTCAAGATATGCAGGGGCTGCACCCCCACACCTCCTAACTAAAGATTCTCAACCCAGGGGGGTGATGTTGAGGATGCTGTAATACTCAAAAATATAAAAATGGCCCTGACGCAGAAGCCATGCCCGCCCAGAATCGAACCTGAACACTCCCAACCCCAGCCTGCCACCCTACCCACCATGCCACATAGCCAGCTCAGCAGCAGTCCACCACACTACCTCCCACATGCCCTCCCCCAACCCCTTGTACAGTGTGGTTCCTCCCCATGCGTGTGTATAGTTCCTGTCGCTGTATTCACCCACCGTGGTATCCTGTAGCTTCCTGCCAGGTAGCCCAGAACATAGGCATTGTGACTGAGTCACCCTTTTGCACTCACTCAATCGCAGCTGCTGTGTTCACAGGATACTGTTCTAGACAGGTTACAGCAGTCGGTGGAGGAAAAATCATTAATTTAAAATTTCAATGTAGTTTCAAAAGATATTACTATAAACTTGATTTAGTGTTTACATTACTTGGTGGAAACTTATGTTCTAGAGAAAAGAGGAAGTCATATGCTTGTTTCATTGATATTAAATCAGCATTTGACAGTATACAAGACACTGTATGGCCAAGCATACGCAGATAGTGATAATAAACCTAGATTTTGGCTAGGTCAACTGGGGGCCAAGAGAGGAATTGGGATGAAATCTGGCGCCACACTTACCAGTATGTAACCCAGGATAGGTTACGGTTATGCAGTTTCACTTTTAAACAACCAGTTTTGGACCCCTTCTAAATTATATAAAATTGGACGAGGCCTGATCAGTCATGCTCTCGATGTCACCATGCAGTTGGGGACCTATATCATATCTTCTGGGAATGCCCACCGATCAAAATGCTGTGGGATCAAATTAAATATAAGGTAGATCCATTATTGGGCATTAACCAGTATTTTACCCCAGAAGTCTGTATGATAGGTGATTATACTGGTATCACGGTCAAAGTTAGAAGATATTATATGGCCTTGATTTCAGTTTCGCTTAAGAAGGTGGTACTAAAGCATTGGTTGGATGACACCCCAGTTACTTACACGGAGTGGTTACAAGAATTATTATTTAACCTGAATATGGAAAACTTGGGGCTAGGAGAAGGGATAGTCTTGCAAAATACGAATTGATATGGAGCTCCTTTCAAACGCTTTTATTCGCTTCAGTCCAGGCCGAGTACTGGAAGGTAACATAATCCTGGTAAGCATACTGATGAACGGATCTTCCCAAGGCATATTAGCAGGGGGTGGGAGGGTGAGAGGCTTGGGATGGTAGGTTGGAGGATCATAAGGGAGGGGAGGGAGGTCTTACAAGAAAATGTCCAATTTCTTTCATAATGTAACAAGTGTTAGTTTTTTTTTATTTTAACTAAGTCTTTGCTGAAATGTCTTCTTTCGCTCTGTTAATAATAAACTCAATAAAGTTGAATTAAAAAATCAGCATTTGACTCTGTAAACAGGAATATACTTTGAGATATATTAAAGGAGTTAGAAATAGATGGTCACTTAATATTTTGAAAATGTGGGACCATGTGATGGCTGCCGGAGGAAGAGCATCTCCTCCAGACTCCTCTCCACCACTGTTTGCTAATTTCATCTTTTCCTGCCTATCACCTAACTTTAGAGACCCCAGCCTACCTGCTTTGGTCGGTGAACTGCCCGGTGATCTCTGTAGTGTATTCTGATAGATGGCATTGCTGATGCAGAGATGAAAAACCTGCTCCCACACCACAAACCATCTCCCACTCTGTAGAGAGACAAAATGCAAAGTGGACATGCAGCAGGCTGCAGCTTCAACCAAGGTTACAACTGCAGGGACTGCCTTAACTGAAGAATGTTTTCTTGAGGAGATGAAGCCCTGCAATTGGCAGTCTCTGCTTTAACTGATGAACTGCATTGCATTAGGACCACAGTAGACCTCGCTGTCCATGGGTTATTGACTCAGAAGCCTGCTAACTTCAGTGGAATGCAAGCAAGCAGAAACTGGATCCAGAAGTTTCTATGATGTGCCAGAAGCTCCACCAGCTTGAAGACAAGTTAGAAGACCTTGAAAGCAGGAGCCGCACAATAACTTAGTTCTTTTTGGACTACCTAAGAAGGAAGAGGGCACAAATCCTATTGTATTTGTCCAGAGTTTTGTGACCGGTGTCTGGTCCCTCCCATTGGGCCTTTATACATTGTTGAGAGAGCCCATCACTCTCTGTGGCCACCATCACCCCCGGCTCACCTCCTAGGCCCTTTATCTTCTGTCTGCTGAAGTTTCTTGATAAACAACCCATTTTGCCAAAACACAGGCGCTAAAGGAGCTTTTGGAATGCCACCAGTTGGCGCTTGTACAGGACTTACCCCAATCAGTCTGGGCTAAACGTATGGAATTGCACCTCTTGTGTCTAAGTTAATCACTGCTGGAAGCCATTCAGGGTCAAATAACCAGCAGAGCTTCAAGTACAGCATAATGGGCACTGTGCTTTTTGGAAACCCCTGGACAGGTGGCCACAGACCTCAAAACTGGTTTCCTGATCTGTCAAATGAAGGCTGAGCACTTGCTCTGGTCTCGGTTTCTGCAGCTATTGTGGAAACAGTGGTTTGATGGTCATATTAAAGTTGGCCCAGTTTTGTTACTTCTCCTGGAACTATTGGATTGCACTGATTATGGAGGCCCTCAGGCATTAGAGCGCCTGCTGATACACCTGTCCTTTCAACCTTCTCCTTGCCTCATAAGGCTTAGCCCCTAATGTTCTAGTAATTTGAGGCCTGACTGTTCTTCTAATGGAGGATTGGCACTTAGTAGACGATCCTTGACTTTGTTGTGTACATTGGTTGCATTGCACAGCTGTACTTTCATTTGGTTTGGACTCTTGCTACTAGGAGAACCTCTCCTGTGACCCTTGTGGCTCTTGATCAGCTTGGTATTTGGGCATCCACATCTGTATCGCCCCATAATGTGGATTGCTCTCGAGCTGTTTGCTGTCTTCATCCCCCACCCCTGTCTTCCAAGACCATCGATTGCTTCTACAGGGTTTCCATGATCAGGAGGAGAATGCTATGGAAGACTGACTACTGAGAGACTTATTCAGGTTTAGTAGTGCACTTGGGAGGGACTTAGCGGCTAAGTTTATTTTAATTTTAATATCTGTTATCAAGAGTGAACTTACTGAACCGTGGAATAATAAAAGTGACAATGCTTGATTTGGGGGTCTTTCTTGATTGTAACACTATGTTTTACTTATCTGATGGTGTTTGGTAACTTACATGCACTATTTAAAGGCAACAAGGGTAACTTGCATGCCTAGAGGGGTATACTGGGAACGTTGTTACAGTTTGTTTGTTTTTTATCTTTTCCTCCTGCTCGGCCATCACCTAGAATCTCCATTACTGTGCTTATTGATTTATATGACTGCTGTGAGCAGTGCACTATCTTATCATTTGGCTATTCGATCTATACTGTGTGCTTTATGATTTAAAATGTCCCTGGGTGACTATGGGGGATAGTTTCTAGTTGTTCTAGTTTACTTAGTTTATTAGGTTAGGTGCCCTGTTTTCCTCCAGGGCTAGTAGTGTTGCTGTTACTTGTAATGTTAGAGGTCAAGATTTTGAGGGCTGATGGTGTCTTGATGTGGTGGGGGAGGTGGGTTTGGGAGGGATGAACTCGGCAGTTGGTGTTATAATCATGATGGGTGGGGATGTATTAGGCATGTGGTCACAGGACTGGAGTTAGTATTTTGTGTATTTAGTCTTCTTCTGATTCTCTTGCCATTGAGGGAATTTGGGGTCCTGTGGGGGGTGTTGGGTGTGAGACAGAGGGGTGGATTTTCTGGAGTAGTGTATGGAGAGGGCTCAGCAGGAAGGGTTTGGGAGAGAGCTTATCTGCATTCCTGCTCTTATTATAGTTTGTCTGGTATGGGTATGGTCCCTCCTTCCATCCCAGACTCAGTATTTTGGTCTAGTTTAAGCCATGAGTGGACCGCTTTGTTTTATTAGCTGGAATGTCAAGGAGCTCAGGATAGGTGCAAACATTCAATAATTTTGTGCCACCTAAAACAGTTGCAGATGGAGGTGGCCTGCCTGCAGGAATCCCACCTTCGCTTGAGGATGTCCCCTTTCAGACAAGAATGGATTGGTCAGGCCTATCAGTCTGGGGTCTCTTCTAAACGTGGGGGATAGTTATTTTGATTGCAAAGTCAATACTGTTCCAACTTGATCAGGAACTTTGGGACTCCTGCAGGCGATATATTATTGCTCGAAGAACCATAGGTCTTCACTCCATAGTGATTGCTTGGTATATGGCTCTAACTCAGATTCACCCCACTTTTCACCCAATTTATTCCCTCTTGGTTTCTGACTCTCCCTCACCTATACTGATGAGGTGATTGAATTTGGTTTCCAGTCGGACATGGAACGCTTGGATGCTAAGACTGTTGGCTTTTCCGGGCCCAACGGGCTCTGTGTGACCTGATGAAAGGGGTCGGTCTTGTTGATGTCTGGTGAGTTTTCATTCCAGTAGCATAACAGTATTCCTTTTACTCACCTCCCACAAGACGTTTTCAGGATTGATTATTTCCTGGTTAGTGCTTCATGTTTACTGGATATACTTGCTACAGATATTTACCTTATGGTCATCTCTGACCATTCCCCTGTCAGAGTCTAGTATTTACTGGTTGAAGGCTTGTGACGGACTCCTCTGGCATCTCAACACTCAATTGTTGCAGACCTCTGACACCTTGTCCCATGTCCAGAAGTTTATATCCACTTTCCTGGATCTCAATAGGGCTCAGTTCAGCATGTGGACACTCTCTGGGCAGCCTTTAAATATGCGCTCAAGGGGAGTTCATACAGCTCTCCTCGGTCTGGGAACAGGCTGGCAAGGTTTTATTTTTTATTTTTATTTATTTTTGTTTGTTAGGTATAGGATTATGACACCTTTGAGCCAGGGCTCTTTTACAAAGGTTCCATGTTAGGTTACAATTTAAAACATAAGACATGTAAGTCAGATTACAAATTCAATACAAAGGACAAGGTTATAAAAGTGTTAGCTAAACAGAGTTACAAAGATCTGAGAAACAAAACAAGTTTTGGAGGCTAGGTTACAAGGAGATAGCGAATGAGGTGCAGAGAGGATAGAGGACAAGAGAGAGAAGAGTAGATGGGAAGAGAGCTACAGGAGGAGCCCAGCCAGAGGCATTGTCATAGGCAAAACATGGGGAAGTGCGTGTTAATAGGTAACCAAGTGCTAATAGGAGAGAGAACTACATAAGGTTAGGGAAATATTCAAGGGGTCAGCTTGTGGAGGCAGCCACAGGAGCTAGAGGCAGTGAGAGAGAGGTGGAGCCTTGATTTAAATGCACCATGGGTAAGAGTGGAGTAGATGTAATTGTTTAGACCATTTAGCCAGCTGGGCGCCCTGTAGGCAAAATATCTTTGACCTTGTGAGGTTAAACAATGTGGAACCTGCAGGAGCTGTGATTCAGACTCCTGGTTAAGTGGAGTTTATTGTTAGGGTGCAGGAGTGCACACACTCCAGGGGGTGCAAGGCCCATAGTTATTTTCTTCCCATGGTACAGGTTAGGTACTTTATCCAGCTGGTGAGTTGCAGCCATCCAGTTTGTCAATAGAGGTTGCACGTATGTGTGAGGTGGTGCGATCCAGTGAGAAGTCGGCAGGCCTTATTGAGGGAGGTGGATATCGCCTAAGAGCGGTAGCAGGAGCAGAGCCATAGATGATAAGCCCATAGTCAAAATAAGAGACAACAGAGCTCTGAACAGTGACAGTCAAGGCTTCTGGGGTAAGATGTTGCCTATGCCGGAAGAGAATGCCAAGGTGAGTAATTGCTGCTTTGGCTACACAGTCAATGTGGGCACTGTAAGTTAGATAAGGGTCTAGAGTGATCCCAAGGTACTTAAAGGCTTCATCCTGTTCCAGGGTGACTCCATGACTGGTTTGGATGGATGGGGTGCAGCTAATCCTTGTTATGAGATCTGCTGAACATGATAGACTTTGTTTTCTTATTATTGAGGACCAGATTGTGATTTGAGAACCAGTTTTCAACAGATGTGAAGCCAAGCTGAAGATTGTCTTGTAGAGGTTTAGGATCCTTGTGGGAGGCAAGAATTACAGCATCATCTGCATAGATGATGATTGTTTCAGAGCAAGAATTTGGAAGGAGTTCATGATTGTTTCAGAGCAAGAATTTGGAAGGGAGTTCAGGAACAAGCTGAATAGTAGGGGGCCCACAATGGATCCCTGGGGACACCTGAGCGACAGGCCTGGAATCAGAGAGGACAGCTGCAATTGTTACTCTTTGAGACCAGTTCTTCAAGTAGCTTTTGAACCAGGCAGTGGAGTTAGGAGAGAGCATCATTCAGAGGTTGCAAAGCAGTAGGCTGCGATGGACAGTGTAGGATGCCTTAGTCAGATAGATAAAGACGGACCCAATTAACTGACCATTGTCCAGTAAGCTATGAAAATGCCAGAGAATTCCATTAGGACAGATGAGGTGCTATGTCCTTTCCTGAAGCCATGTTGTTGTGAGCACAGGATATTGTATTTGTCCAGAAATCTGTGAGCTGATCTGCTGCAATACTTTCAAGGGCCTTGGAAAGGGGTGGCAATATAGAGATCAGATGACAGTTTCTACGAAGTGGCCTTGTCACCACTGTTATGAACAGGGGTAACAGTGTGATTTCCATTTGTCAGGAACTGGTTAAGCTTAAGTGAGGTTGAAAATATATGTCAGTGGCTGTAACACCTCATCAAGGGTGAGGGACAGCAGTTTAAGATCAAGTGTATCACTGCTGGATCTGGATTTGGTGATGGCTTTGGTAATGTATTTGCAGGCATCATGCATCTTGACTGCTTTGAAATAAAAGGCAGGTGGCTGGAGGAGGAGGAGGCATTGGGTGGTGGAACTCATTGGGCATTGGGAAGGGTAAAATCAAGTGGCTTTTAGTGACATTCAACATTTGGAAGGATCTCTGTCCCATGCTTCACCAGATGTGGATTGGGCTAAGCTGCACTCCTCTGTTTCTAGAATATGGAAATCCTGGCTCAAAAAGTTGAGCAAGTGCTCCACTGTACCAGGATGACGTATCTGGACACTGGAGAGAAGGCTGGAAGCTCCTTGCCCTGAGGCTGCATCAGGCTGAAATGGTTAGATTCATCCCAGGAATATGGCCTCACCTAGAAGGCCAGGTGGTCACTAATCCCAAGGAGATTGCTGCTGTTTTTATAACTATTACACAGGATTGTGCTGCTGACCCAGCCCTAGAACCCACTCTGAAACAATCAGGGCCTTTGTGGATTCTGTCCCTCTTCCTACTCTGTCCCCTGACTGTGGCAGAGGTGGAAGAAGCCATTCAACATCTGCTGCAGGGTAAGACACCTGGACCTGATGGGCTGACTAACAATTTTTATACAGCCTGTTTCTGAGGTTGTCCCTTGCTTGAAGAGGTTTTAATTTCTGGGTCGAGAATGGGATGGGTGACCCAGCCGTTTTGGAGGTCTTGGTTATGCTTATACTAAAGCTTGGCAAAGACCTTTGCTGGTGGAGAGTCATTGCCCTATTTCCTCTTGAATTCAGACATTAAGATCCTCTCTAAAATTTTGGCTACCTGGATAGTGCCTGTTATGGGCCCTGTTATTGGACATGAGCAGGTAGGTTTTATGTTCTGTTAGTCTTCAGGGATCATCTCAGAAAACTTTATACTTGTTTTCCACATCCAGAGAGAGCAAGTCCCCAATGGTCTTGATTTCTCTGGATGCAGAAAAGGCCTTTGATCAGGTGACTTGGAACTACCTGTTCACTACCCTCCATAGATTTGGAGTCCCTTTAGATTTTATTAAGTGGGTACAATTTTTATACACTGTGCCGCCTGCCTGCATTTGGTGCAATGGTCACCTTTCTAATCCCTTTCCCTTACAACGTAGCACTGGCAAGGGTTCCCTGTCCCCCTGCTATTCAGTTTTTATTTGGAGCTGCTCATTCAGCATTTATTCAATTAGAATGATCTTAAAGGGATTCAAGTAGTGGGATCATGCTATGTACTGTCTGCATATGCAGGTGACCTGCTCCTACATGGAGAACCCTTGGTATTCATCCTGGCCCTATTTCAAGACATTTCCACTTTCTCCAGGGTTTCTTGATACAAACTGAATGTTTCTAAGACACACATTTTTCCCCTCAATGGTCAGGGTCATTAAGCAGGACATCTTGAACCAAGGTCTCTCATGGAGCCACATGGGTTAGCATATCTAGGGTCAAGATTTCCAATCAGTGTCAGCCATGGTTAAGGAGAATTTTCCAGGCTTATTGATGTGATTAAGTCTGACCTAGACAGATGGTCTGCCCTCCTTTGTCCTTATGGGGAGAATTAACATCCTCAAGATGAATGTCCTGCCCCATTTGTTATACCCCTGGGGATGCTTGATTTCATCTCATAAAGCACTGGTTTTCCAGTTTGCAGCGGTTATTCAATTTATTCCTGTGGAGATCCTCAGCTATTCATAGAGCCTTTATAAAGTTGGCTTCCTCCAAGATGTACGGAGGATTATCGCCTTTGGTATTTTTGTACTATGGTGCCAAGCAAGCCAGTACATTCTTTCACTAGGGTACAGAGGGCATGCAGTCTAGTCCCTCTGCATATAGTCCTCTTTGGCTGGACATTGAGAGGGCTATTGCTGATAGGGTGGGTTGCTCTCTTAACAGTCTGCTCTATCTTAGGCCCTCCTAGCTTCCCTGTCCCCTGCATGCCACCCTTATTGAGTGGTCCCTAAAGCCTGGTGCAACTGCAATCTTATTTGTCTCTGTCATGGACTACAGCAACTTCCCAGTCTGTGTTCAAAAACCCTCATTTTAAAACAGATGGCCATTCCATTTTATCTTCTTTTTGCCCCCAAATAAGTACTTGCACACTGGGTGACATCACTCATGAAGCTGGGTTAGTTACCTTCCAGGTTTTGCAGTCTCCGATTAAATTGAGGGAATGGACCTGTTTATGTACCTCCAGATTAGAAGTGTAGTGACTGCCTTCTTGGGTCCTAAACCTTGACAACTGACTCAGTTAGATGGGTAGATTCCCTACTTTCCATTGATATACAACCTCATTCAGTGTTTATGTTCTATAAGTATTTTCAGTCTATAGACTTCCATCTCCCACTGGGGTTTATTATTGGGTCCACATGTTTCAACTGTCAGATGATAAGGATTATTGGTGACTCCTTGGAGAAATTTATTTAGATTCATAAAAAAAATTGGCTCAGCCTGGTGAAATTTAACATCATGCATGATTTGTACTTTACCCCACTAAAGCTGTACAGGATGGGTAAATTACCTTCACCTTTGTGCACCCAGTGCTGAGAGGTCCCCAGTTCCCTTTTTCATCTGTTATGGGAATGTGTCAAGATTCAGCCTTTTGGCATTCCATTCAGCAAGCCCTGGACCCCTTTTGGGTTTGATGACCTTTTATCCCTGTGAGTTGTTTATTGACTATTTTTCCTAACAGTACCCCAATGTAAGGAAAGCCCACTTATCTCTTGTGGCTGCCACGGCTAAGCTCATTATTTTATGACACTGGAAGGATGATGTTCCCCATCCTTCTTAGAGTGGCACAAAGAGATCCTGTTGGCTCTCCAATTGGAGAAAACATAGCATCAATGCGAAAGAGACCACAGATTTTTTCCACACCTGGGAGTCACTCTATACTTTATTGTCCCTTTGGGGTTCCTGGCCCCTGACCTCATTATGGTGCTTTGGCCTTTTGTCCTTTGTAGAAACTGGAAGGCGCTTATCCTGCTTTGAGGTTTTGTAGCATAGTAGGGTAGCAGACAAGAGGTAGGGGTGGTAGTGGTTAGGGAGAGATGGTTGTTATCATTGTTAGTTTTCCTCACTCCAGCCTTTTCATGTGCGATTGGACCATGTTCTGTATTGGGTGTATGAGTTCATTTTTTGTTCTTTCTGTTGTTGAAAAATGTTAATAAAGTTTACCAAATAAAAAATGTTTTGAAAATGTTATATTTAAATACTACTGTTTAGGTGAGATTTTCTAGAGATGGTGCTTTGACAGAAGGAATACACACAAAATATGGTGTCAAACAAGGTTGTCTTTTGCCTCCTTTTTATTTAATCTATTTCTGAATTTAATAAAGAGCATCACAGTCATCGAAATGTTCCTACTGGTTATAAACAATGAAGAAGTTATGACTGTGATGTATGCAGATGATGTTTTATTGTCACAAACTCCTTTTGGGTTGAAAAGAGATCTTATTGCTATTATGCCCAAATGAAGGTAAAGGGATTTGAGTTAAATGTTGGAAAACTAATATCATGATGTTTGGAAGTAAATCAAGCAATCTTAATAAATGGTTAGTCAGTGGGTAATAGTTTGAGGAAATCAAGGAGTATCAATATTTAGGTGTACTGTTTCATAGAAATTTGCCATGAAAATTACACATTAGTGCTGTAAAAGAAAATGCTTACAAAACAACTTGGGCTATAAATTGTTTTGCAGATAAATTTGCTAATTTGTTTAGAGTATTAAAACTGCCTTTGAGGCTAAAACTATTAGTCACACTTGATATGGTAGTGAAATATGTGGTTTAAATATGAAGGCTTGTAACATTGAAACAATTAAAAATGTCTTTATTAGATGCACAGAGATTGTCTGTCCACATTCCTAAGATCGGAAACTGGAATCCTATCACTGAGACTGGAGTACTTATTAGGGTTATTAAAATGTGGGATGTATTGTAAATATGGATAGCAATAGGCTACCAAACTTTGCTGGATTGATAGTTTGAATAATTTGCAACATAGAAAGAGTAAAGAAAATTGTTTTTAAGATTGAATACATTGGATTGGTATGGAGGATATTTGTCAAAAGTTATTTCAAACCCAGTAGCATTTGCCTCAAGTCACCATTCTCTGACCTTAGTGCAGTACTCCCAAATAGCTTCTTCGAACCCACTCCTGCAACCCTGACCCCTAACACCCAGCATCCCCCTTCCATCTCAGGGCGATCTCTATGAATGAGGTAAGGCCTTATCTCATTAAAGAACTCAGTGGCTCTTGCTATTGCAAAGATTCTTTTAATATGAGAATTCTACATCTAGTACTAGATACAGTCCTCCCACACTGACTGACCTCATCAACTGCTCCCTAAATCTGGAGCAGTTCCTGGCAGCTTGAAGACTGCCACAGTCACCCCACTACTGAAGAGTGGTGACAGCACCTCCCCAATAAATACTGTCCCATATCCATTCTCCCACCATTCTCGAAAGCCCTTGAAAAATTATAGACACCCAACTCACAGAGTACCTGCTTGCTCATAATCTACTTTGAAGGAGCAGCATGGCTTCAGATCTGGGCACAGTACAACTACTGCTTTTACTGAGTTATCTAATTTTATTCACTCTGCCATAGATAGAAAACACCTAGCTGGAACTGTCTTCACCAACCTGTCAAAGGCCTTTGATACAGTCTCCAACCATTACTCTTAAGCACACTACCACATAGGTCTGTCCCAAGGAGCCATCTCCTGGTTTACCAGTTACCTCACAACTAGATCACAATGTATCAAAATAAACAACACCCTCTCAACCACCCTGCCAGTCTGCTCTGTGGTTCCCCAGGGCTCCATCCTCGGTCCTCTACTATTCAACATCTCCTAAACACCTTGCCCAATTCCTGATCTGACTACCTACTACTCTATGCAGACAACGCATCTTTTTGCCTCGCACTCCAGATCCCACAATATTGTAGTCCTCCTCCAACAAGCATTTAACAAGATTGAAAACTGGTTCATAGATCAAAGACTTGTGATCAATGTAAAAAGACAAAGGCCATGATCTTTGCCCACTGACAGAAAAGTCCAAGAATGCACAGCTAACAATCCCTCCCACTCTCTTTTCCTCTAGAACAGATCCATACATATAAATACCTGGGCCTTACATTTGATTCCAGCCTCTACTTCCATTCCCACATAAATAATCTATCATTAGCCATAAAAGTCCGTATAGGCTCATTGTATTGGCACAAGGATTGCCTACCTCTGGAAGCCCTTAATCTGGCTGCCACCTCTCAGTCCTCTCCCTAGTCGATTATGGGCTCACTATCTAGTCAGCCGCTGACCACACAGCCCTTAACAAAATCCACCTGGCCATAAACAAAGCATGCAGACTCCCTCTGGGGCAGACAAGCTTGCCCATACTTGTACCCTATATGCCTTGACAAATCTCCTCACCCTGGATGAAGGGCTATTTTATCAAACATGTCTCCTCACAAAGAAAATACACCTGGGGCTTACCCCTTGGGGGTTTCTGCCTCTCTCATCCTCCCACACTTCAGTGAACACCCACACTGCCAACCGACAGGTGTGGTCCATCCCGAGGGTTAGAACCTCCTTAGCCCAAAGGTCATTCCCACACAGGGCCCCAGTCTGGTTCAAGGAACTCCCATCTGATGTCTCCTCCATCTCCAAATTAGGACCTTTCAAGTTAGCCCTCAAAGAGCACATTCTAGCTTCATGGTGCTGCCAATGTACCAACTAGTGCTGGGTCATCTATCTATCATCTTATGGGACCACCCTGCCACTGAGCTCCTACCAATAGGGTTACCAGACATTACCTATTAACAATGCCTCCTTTGGCTGTACTCACAAGATATCTGTCTAATTCTCTACTTCACTGTAAATATTAAAACCTCTTATTCCTCCATCTATCAGCAAACTTATTGTTCTCTTGAAAACTATAAAATACAGCTCTTGGTAACATATTCAATGCAATGTATAGCTGATCTTGATTCTGCAATATTTTATAACTGAAAAAACTGTAACCTTTAGCTGCCTTTCTATGTTTATATGTATTAAGTGTTTGTATTTATTTGTTTCTGATGTGGAGCCTTGTAAATGAGTCCCAGACTCAAAGGTTATAATCCTAAAGTCTGTTATATAAATAAATAAATAAATTTGTCTATGAAGTGAATCAAAGGCTACAAAATATCACTGTGCAAGCTGATGTCAAAACCCTCATAACATATACAGTTGTGGGTTGTATCTACACATTAACAAGTGTTTGGGCATGGAGAAATAATCTTGATTTGTGTGAGTAATATGTTAAGCCAGTTTAGACGTTGCCTGCTAAGTGGAATGCTTTTGTGTTTTGTATCAAATAGTAATGAAAGGTCAAATATATTTGGTCATATAATATGGGTAGCTTTGCCAACTGTGATACATACAGTATGTTTTACTGAATGTACAAAGTTAGTGGGAGAAAGGTCAATATGGATATCACCTTTGTTAAATAATAAAACTAATCATTCAAACAAAGAAAACTACATCTATCTGATGAAACCAGAGGAAAAATTGTCGAGTGTCTTTGGTATGAGGTGCTGCACAGTTAAAATGCACTACTGAGTAACAGATGTATTTTCTGTTATTTATTGTTCATGGAGCACTCAGAACATGAGACTTCCTGGTAGCACCTAGCAAACAGAGTGGAGCTAGACAACCAGCAGATGCAGTTTCAGTGTTACCCTACCCAGTTATGCTCCTTGTGTGTATGTGTAAGGAATTGTTACATATACTGCAGAAGCCACAACAACTGAAGAATAACATAATGGACTATTTATTTTATTTATTAGCTTTTGGTAACCGGGTATGTGTGTAGGCAACAAACCTGCCTATTTTCAGGCACGACCAGGGAGAGTACAGGACATAGGTATAGAAATGACAGTATTACAAATTACAGTCTAAGTTCTTGATGCCCTACAGGTGGCAGGCATTAGACAGTTAGTTTTGGAACCCATTCGTGAGGGAGCAATCTTAGATCTCGTGATTTCAAACGGGGCATGAGAGGATCTCAGATCTAGAAGTGGGTTGCCATCTGGGGACAAGTGACCATCAAACAGTGTGGTTCATGTTAAACTCAGCTACAGAGTCAAGCCATACAAAAGTGAGGGTACTGGACTTTAGGAGGGCTGACTTTGGCAAGATGGGAGAGTGCCTCAGAAAAGCACTAGCAAACAGGCTAGATGGAGGTGTGGAGCAACAATGGGAATTATCAAACTGCCATCACAGAGGCAACAAGCCTTTGTGCAAGCAATAAACAAATCAAATGAAAGAAAAGCCACTATGGTTCTCAAAAGAGGTGGCTGTGAAAGTCAGGAAGAAAAGATAGCATTCTGGAAGTATAAGGAAACACAGAAGGAGCAGGACAGAGAGCTGTACCAGTTAAGGCAGAAGGAAGCAGAGAGGGAAGTCAGAATAGCAAAGGCCCAAACTGAGAAAAAGATAGCCAACTCAGTTAAGAAGGGGATAAACCTTTTATAGGTACATTAGCGAGCGAGAAAGACAAAGGGAGGATAGTGAGGCTGAATAGAATGAACGGTGGGTGGGCAGAGGGGACAGTGAAAAGCAGGAATATTGAAAGAATATTTCTGCTCAGTATTCACAAAAGAGAAGGGGAAGTGCCTAATCCAATTAACAGAAGCACTCTTGATAGGGGGTGATCCCAGTCCTTTCACAGAAGAAAGGGTTCTTCAAGAACTCCTAAAACTGAAGGTGGACAAAGCAATGGGTCCTGATGGAATTCACCACAGAATTCTAAAAGAATTAAGGGAGGAACTAGTGAAACCACTGGCTACTCTTTTTAATAAATCATGGGAGGATGGTGTGGTACCCGAGGACTGGAGGAAGGCGGATGTGATTCCCTTCACAAAGTGGGTCCAAGACAGAGGCAGGAAACTACAGACCTGTCAGTCTGACCTCTGTGGTAGGGAAAGTGATGGAGTCACTTCTGAAGGAAAGAATAGTCGAGTACCTAGAGGCCAGTGGAGCACAGGACCCAAGGCAGCATGGGTTCACAGCGGAAGGTCATGTCAGACGAATCTAATAGATTTCTTTGACTGGGTGACCAAAGTAGTAGACCAGGGAGGGCTGTGGACATGGCCTACCTAGACTTAGCAAGGCATTTGAAACAGTCCCACACAAAAGATTAATAGTCAAATTAACCAGCCTGGGAGTGGGACCCAGGGTGGTAGCCTGGGTAAAACATTGGCTGGACAACAGGACACAGAAGGTAATTGTAAATGGAGTCCACTCTGAAGAAAGGGGTTACTAGTGGGGTACCGAGGGTTCAGTATTGGGTCCAGTCCTTTCTAATGTCTTCATCAGTGACATTGCAGAGGGACTGGAAGGAAAAGTATGCCTTTTGCAGATGACACAAAGATCTGCAACAGGGTTGATACACAAGGAGGCGTGGAAAGGATGAAAAGGACTTGGCAAGGTTGGAGGAATGGTCAGAAGTATGGCAGCTAGGATTCAATGCAAAGAAGTGCAAAATAATGCACCTGGGGAACAAGAACCCAGGGAAGAATACACAATGGGTGGGGAGGTAGTAACAACAACAAAAAGGAAAGGGACCTGGGGTAATCATATCAGATGACCTTAAGGTTAGCAAGCAATGTGATAAGGCAGTAGGGAGGGCTGTGGGTATACCAGAATGTATAGGGAGAGGCATCATTAGCAGAAAACAGGAAGTTGTTATCCCTCTGTACAGACAGTTGGTGAGACCCCATCTGGAGTACTGTGTCCAGTTCTGGAGACCCCATCTCGCAAGGACATAGACAGGATAGAGGCAGTCCAGAGGAGGGCAACTAAAATGGTGCAGGGTCTGCAAGAGAAGCCGATGAGGAGAGACTAAAGGAGCTTAATATGTATACCCTTGAGGAAAGAAGGGAGAGGGGAACATGATATAAACTTTAAGTACCTCAGTGGAATCAACAAAGTCCAAGAGGGTAGCATCTTTCAGAAAAAGAGACTTGCAAGAACAAGGGGACACAATTTAAAGATAGAAGGAGGCGGTTCTAGGGCAATGTGAGGAAGTATTATTTCACAGAGAGGGTAGTGGATGCATGGAACAGCCTTCCTGAGGAGGTTGTGGGTCTAAAACTGTGGAGAATTCAAGAATGCATGGGACAGACATAAGGCAATTCTTGTGGGGGTAGGAAGAAATAGGCTGTTGGTTAACTAGGATCTGCGCTCATCCTGTAGGTAGGGAAATGGGCAGATTAGATGGGCCTAGTGGTCTTTATCTGCCGTCAAAGTCTATGTTTCTAGGTAAATATAATACAGGAATAATAAGTTATCAACATACACTGCAGTTAGAGTGACAGAACTGTTTCAAGATACAGTTTATACATAAAGACATAATACAACAAAATGAGATTAGATCCTAGCCACAGGCCAGCAGGCAGGTGTAGTTAAATCACGAGCATTTACAAAGACCATGAGCATGGAGGTGAGTAGATAGCTAGCCTTAAAAGATTTGGTGGGAGGCAGAATTTTAACCTGTAGGGGGAGTGAGTTCCAGAACTTGGAGCATAGTGAGAGAATGCCTGTTCACCCATTTTAGTAGTGCATGGTCTGGTAGAGAGCATAGGGACAGAGGAGGACCTAAGGGTGCGGGTTTGGGAGACAGGAGTCAAAATGTTGGCCAGGTAATCAGGGCTAGGGGTCCTGGTCAGTGAGTCAATAAAGCATCCCATGGAGTAGGCCTGAAGATCCTAAGGTGACAACCTGTTTAAGCCTGAGTAAAGGAGACAGTGATGAGTAAGTCGAGGGTAGTTAAGGCAAATCTGCAGATATTGTTATAGACAGTGTCCCATTTACTGAGTACACCAGAGTTAACGCTGTAGAGGAGAGGGATAGCGTGTGGAGCTGAGGTAACAGGACTACCCTGGCTACAGATAATCTGGCAGAAGGTGTGAGGGAGTGGCCCACATGGTAGGCACCCCAATTTTAGCATTCACAGCACAACATACCGCATTAACATGTAATGGCAAGTCGAGAGAGGGATCAATTGTGACCCCAGGCATTTGAAGGACACTGTGTTGGTGATAGGGGACCCATCCAGGCAGTGAACTAAGAGCTTGGGGCAGTGGAGGGCAGTTTTTAGAGGAACCAAATAGCATGGCAAGTGTTTTGTCCTGATTAATATGTTGGTGTCAGTTCAAGAGCCAGAGTTGAAGGACTTGGAAATCTTTGAGAGTGTGAAGTTAATGTTATCAATCGATTTAGAACCAGAATAGAGAACCAGGTCATCCGCATACATAAGAGTGCAGCTATGTCTGGAAAGTGAGGGAATATCATTTGGGAGAGGGAGAAAGGAGAGGCCCAAATGTGGACCCTGTGGGCTCACGTGTAATATTTAAGGGGAGGAAAGGGCTTTGTGAAAGTTACCGCCGGATGCGATTGTCAAGGTAGCTGCGGAACCAGGAAAGAGTTGGTCTGAAGCACCAACGGATTGGAGCTTCTTCAGCAGGAGCAGGTGATGAACCATGTCAAAGCTTTGGACAAGTCAATGAAGACCGCTCAGTGAGTTAGCTGTGGTCCATATTGCACTTGATGTCACTGGTAGTTGGGTTAGGGCCGTAGTGGTGCTGTGTCCAGACCTAAATCCGTGTTGGCAGGGGTTTGAAGATTGAACTGAGCAGTGTTCAGCGAGCTGGCGGTGGACTATTTTTCAAGAAGCTTGCTGACAGTGGGAAGGAAGGAGATTGAATGGTAGTTGGACATTAGTTTGCCATCACCCTTTTGTGAATAGGGATAGTTCTGGCAGTTTTCCAGGTAGAGGGAACAGTGAAAGTGCCGATTGAGAGGTTAAAAGCCTAGTGACAGGATTGGCCAGCCATGGAGCAAACTGCTTGAGTATGCCAGGATGAATGCCGCCTGGCCCAGGGACCCCGGCCTGGAAGGGAGTTAAGGAGCTTGTGAACTTCACGGCACATGGTAGGAGCCAGCATCAGTGTGGGTGGAGTGTGGGTTAAGGAGGGGCAGGAGGACAGTAGTCTTTGAGCATGGTCATATCTACAGCAGGTAGCATGGAAAAGAGAATTAAAGGCATTGGCAATTGTACTCAGGTTGTTACAGTGAACACCTTGAATATTCATGTCAGTTGGAGCCTGCTGCTTATCATTGCTGAGTATTTCTTGATTTTGGCCCAGTACTTTGAGGTTTATTGGAGGAGGATTTTAGGTGGTTTCTGTAGTAGGAACTTTTGGCAAGGCATATTTCCTTTGCAATTGTTCCTGGAGGCTCGATAGGCTTCAAGTCGGTGCGAAGATGTGAGACCTTCCACACTGACCAAAGTTTGTCCCTGCATTTCAGAAGTTGAAGCAGGGGGTGCATGAGCCACTTAGTTACCTTTTCCTGCCACTCTACAAGTGGTGACTGGGATATGATGGTTTTGTAGAGTGAGGAGAACAATGTTGAAATAGCCAGTTGCATAATTAATGTCCTCTGTTAGGTAAAGAGCAGACCAGTCAACCAGGCTAAGATCAGTTTTGAAGGCATCAACGCTTAAGTGGGAGAGGTTAGGAATGCAACTACTTTAGATGGGAAAGAAAGGGTGACAGTGTCCCAGATGCAGTAGATTGGATAGTGATCACTGATGGTGTCAGATAGTACCCCGCTGAGGTGACATATTGCTTCCTGTTTGTGAGTATCCAGTCGAGCAGTGTGGCACAGTCACCCCCAGGAAACCCTGGTGGGTTCCTTTATGAGCTGAGCTAGGTTAGCCTACCTAACAATAGAGGATAGGTTGGCTGAGCTATACTGACCAGTTGAGGTTAAAATCCCCAAAGCAGATAATGTCATTTTGCCTGTTACTGTTAGCAGGTTATCAATGAAATCTAAAAGACCCTGTTTTGAATTTTTGGAGGACATAACTACAGAAGATATGAAGTTTTTAACTCCACCCAGAAGAAGGAGGGAATGGAGAACTTCACAGTTAGGTAGCGTGGATCCTGTAAGACAGTGATGTCCAGGTGCATTTTGTAGTAGAGAGTCAGGCCCGCTCTTTGGCCACACTGTGATCCACACAAAGCACGTTGTAGCCTGGAAAGAGCACTGAGAGTCAGTAATTGAAGGCTTTAGCCAAGTTTCAGTAATGGCTAGGATGTCCGGCGTTCACACTTACCCAGACCAGAAGGTCTGGGAGGTTGGAAAGAAGGCTTCTGGAGTTGATGTGAGCCATGGTAAGACCATTGGATTTAGGGAGGGAGGGAGGTAACCTGGGAGGCATAAATATCATGGGATCCTGGGGAGGACCAGGATTAGCCTCAATGTCCCCAGCTAGCATAAGTGACAGGATAAATATCCAAAGTGAGATAATGAAGCAGGCCATGACTGAGGCTTGAAGCAGCACTTCAATTTAAAGTGATGGTATCTGGCTAGGAGCCATAGGCGCTATAATGATAATGTTAGGGGAGTAGGTGTAGGTGTGGCAGTAGCTAGGAGGTTGGAGAAGTAAAATTGTCAGGTGGGTGAACTTTGCAGACGAGGAAGGAGTGTTGGGTCAGGAGAGCACTGAGAGAATATGAAGGCAAAGTGCCCCATAAGGAGAGCCACCGGGTGGGGGAGACATAATATAAAGGAGATAAGGAGAGAGATGGGGAGGCAGAGCAGAAGGCAGGCAGAGAGAGGGCAGAAGGCAATTAGTTAAGCACCTAAGGAAACCAACCTTGAGTGGCAAGAATTAGGATTTTGTATGTGCAGAGAGTGTTTAGTGAGATAAAACAGAAACAGCTCCTCTAGTGCCCAATTGATATAAGGAGCTAATGGAAAACTAGGCTGATAGTTAAAAACACGCGACAGCATCAATGTATCGCGAGGATACCGCCTATATAAGTAACACCAGCCAAGGGTGGGAGGGTATTGGGTGGGCAGGAGCAGTCGTGACAGCAACTGTGGGAAGAACTGCTTTAAACTGACGAGGTGACTAAAAGGAGCTTTGTTTGTGAAGAACAAAAAGGCGCGAATCCCAGATCAGCTCCCTTGTCAAGGGGCCAGGTCCTTTGGCTACCTTGTGTCTCTGGAGCTGGTATCCTATGTTGGGGGTGGGGAGAGCCCTTTCCTGGCAACGGCCCTTGGTTCATTGGGAGTGTGGATCTCTGATTCAGGGATGGGGAGAGGCCCCAGCCTCCCTTGGCCTTTGCGACCTCCTGGAGTGCCGAGCTCCATCTGGGGTGGGAGACAGTCCCGTGCAACGCCCTGCTCCAATAGACTGCCTGAGGAATGGAAAAGGTATGCAGTCTTTAAATAGATTTCAGCTGGAAGCAACTGTTTTTACCTAGAGGACATTCTAGATGGTTGTCTAGGACACTGAGCTTGGCTATATGGGTAGTGTAGTCTTCACCAAAGCATTTGGGAAACCATGAGTTACTACTCTACATAGTGTAAGCATGAAATGCGCTTATGTCTAACTGTGTGATGGGTACCGCAGCATTGCAAAGGTGTGCTGGGCAGGCTTTAATTCATTTTAACTTTCATAGTTCACAGAAGCATATTGCTTGGACTGTGCTACTGTCTGCATGGAGTGAGAAGAATACAGTTCCGGGGTGAATCACAGGCACTGTTGTTAAGCCACATGGCAGCTGTTCATTAAAAAATTTAAAAGCCCTGCCTGCCTGCTCGCCTGCAATGCCCGCACTGTTGTTAAGCTGCACGCCTGTTAATTTAAAAGCTCTGTCACACATACAAACCGACAAGCCTGTGAGTCTGCAGCAGTCTGTGAAATTTTTTTTATTTAAAATGTGCGCTTCCTTACAAATGGTAGCAGGAAAACAACAAGAATAAACTATTGCCTGTGCTGCCATGTAACTATCGATGAATACGAGTAAAGATGAATCAACACATACAGCATAGTGTCTACTGAGTTCACATTCACACACACATACAAGGTCTAGCGGCAGTTTTAATGGCAATCTGAGATCCAAATTTGGAATGCTGAGAAAATGTAGGACCAGCAAAATCAATGCTTAGGTAATTAGTCTGCAGAGGTATGTTAATAAGGAGATCAACATAAGGCTTTGGAAATGGTGGCAACCAATCAGATTGCAGGAATACTTAGACCCTTATAATAATTCTTTTGGAATTTTATTCATTTAAGAACATTGAACCTTGTTGAAGGAAAGATTGTGGACAATCTTGGATGCAGTTGGTTACAAGGCCTGAGGCTGACTGGAAACAAGAGTAGTTCTGGAGGACTGGAGAAGGGCAGACATAGTCTCGCTTCACAAAGCAGTAGTAGGAGAAGGATGGCAACTAGGATAAGCAGCCTGACTTCAGTGCCTGGGAAGGCAATGGAAATACTACTGAAGGAAAGGATGTTGGGGTATTTGGATTCAAACATCTTACAAGACCTTAAGTATCATGGATTAATGGGAGGAGGTCATGTTGAACAAATCTGACATATTTCTTTGACTGGCTAACCAGGAAATAGATCAGAATTGAGCAGAGGATGGGGTCTACTTAGATTTCAGCAAGGCTTTCAACAGTGTTTCAAACAGGAGACCCAAGTAGGATGCAGCAAATTTAAATTCCATCAGTGAAGTGCTGGCGAAGTGGAAAATGCATATGGTGGAACAATTCCTAAAATTTTTCCGCACTAAGTAGGAATTTCACCCAGGTGAAATTTTGCTCTGTGCATAATTTTGTTTTCTGCAGGTGAAATTTCCCTTTCTGTGAGTGAAATTTCACCTTTGCAGATGCATTTGCCATGGAAGGCGAATTTCACTGCAGAATGTGGAATTTCGTGTAGAATGTGAAATTTTGCTGCAGAAGTGAAATTTCACCTTATGCCGAATTCTCATGATTACTTCATGAAGCGACTCGCCCACTTCACCCATCCCTTCTCCTAAGGAAGATGGACAGCTTAGAGATGGGTTCAAAAGTGTCAAACTGGATAAGAAGTTTGTTAAGGACAGGCAACAGAGGGTGGTTGTTAACAGAGTGCCCTCCAGAGAAGGCAGGGTGACCAGTAGGATGCCACAGGGCTCAGTACTGGGACCAATCCGCTGTAATGTCTTTAGAATTGATGTTGCAGATGGGCTAGAATGGAATGTATGTTTCTTTGCAGATGACACCAAAATCTGCAATAGGGTAGATGTTTCAGGGTGGGTGGAATGAATGTGCAAAGACAAGTCAAAACTCGAGGAGTGGTCAAGGGTATGGCAGCTGGGTTTCAATGTGAAAACATGAAAATCATGCACTCAGGGTGCAGAATCTCAGAGGCAGTGTACAAAATGGTGAAGAGGTACTGATGGGCACGAAGCAGGGAATGGACCCGGGGCAATCATATCTGATAACATAAAGGTGGATAGACAGTTTGACAAGGCAGTTGGTTTATAGGCCATTGGGGTTCTGGACTGCATAGGAGGGGTTTCACTAGTAGAAGAAGAGAGGGGTTATCATTGTATGGCTTGCTGGTGAGGCCCCACCTGGAGTATTGTGTCCAGTTCTGGAAACCACATCTCTGAAAGGACATAAGTAGAGTGGAGGCTGTCCAAAAAGGGCAACAAAATGGTGCAGTGTCAACATTAGAAGCACTAATTTGAGTGACAAAGGATCTCAATATGAATGCCCTGGAAGAGAGGAAGAAGAGAGGATATGGTTGAGACCTCTAAATACCTAACTGGAGCAAATTAGGTACAAGAGGTGAATATTTTTCAGAGAAAAGATGCAATAAAGAGGAGACATGAAAGGAAGTTGAGGGAGTAAATTCTTCACAAAAAGAGGGGTGGATAACTTGTACAGTCTTCCAGTGAAGGTGGTGGAGGCAAAACAGTGGTAGAGTTCAATAAAGCATAGAATATGCATACAGGAATCATAGTGGAAAGTTTGGAGGAAGGAGAGCAATAGATCGAGTAGGATCTGGTGCAACAATACAGGCAGGGAGAAAGATGAGCACAGAAACTCTCATAAGAGCAGCACTATGTTTAATCGATACCAGGAAAAGTTTGGGATTCTGTGCATGTATTTTCCTGGTGTGGATTAAACATTTTGGTTGGCAATTTACCTCCAGTTTGTGAGTTATTTCTAAATGTTTGCCAGTTTCAACAGTGTGTTGCTCTTTGTGTGAGTATCTGTGCAATGTGTTTGTTTGAGCACAGCATCTGTTGATTCTGTCTTTGTTTTCTGTCTGAAAAAGATTGACTGACTGGATAGCCAAGCGGCCCTTTTCTACTGTCAAATTCTATGTTTTACGTTTCTATGGTACACCATCCTCTACTAACTCGCTAAAACTAATATCACAATTCAGGTTTCCCCACATGGTAGGGCTTCAGGGGCAGCCCATCACCCCATCAATGTTCAGGATCCTGTACAGGTGACAGACCGTGTGATGCAGGTCTTGAGTATAGCAGGGCCATCATGCTGATGGTGGTGAGTTTTTCACTCCTTCCTCTTCAAACTGCCCACAACCTCCAACCACATACTGGCACTGCACAGTCTGTCATTGACCTCAAACATGTGTAACTTCCCTGACATGATCAAGATCCCTTGCCTCCCCACAGGATTGCTTGGTGGCTGCATGTGATGTGATTTCATCCCTAATGGATTAGGAGTCACTTACTGTGGTGGCACCTTCAAAGCCTGACTGTCCATAACTGGTATTCCAATTCCATTCCTGATCTGGTCACCAAATTAGCAGCACATCGAGCTGCCACTTGGACAACAGTAAATGTAAACTAAATACATTAAAAGCAAAGTGATTGTTGTTGATGGATGAAGTACTAAAGAGATAGGAGAGAAGGTGTGGTGAAGGTAATGTTGCATGCCCCAGTCAAAGTCAATTGAGGTGAAACATAGGGTGGTCTCTTTGGTTTCACATGGTCCCGTCCCAAATACATCTTTTTGTAGTACACTTGTTTGGCTGTATTATCTGTATATTTGTTTGGATTTATAATAAAGAATCTTTTTACTGCAATTTATTTATTTATTTATTACAGTATCAGAATTGCAAACCTTTGAGTCAAGGACTCATTTACAAAGGCTCATAATCATACACAGAATAGGACGGGCAGGAGAAACATACAGTGAATGGAAAACAGACAGTAGTGCAGGAACAGTAGTATGGCAATAATATTTACAATAAACATTTGTACAATTAAATACAGGTGGGGAGGGCCATATCAGCAAGAGAAAGGCCCCTTCTTGCAGGAGACTGGCTACATACATGATAGTAGCTAAGCAAAAGGAGTGATCATTGAGCATATATACTCAAATACCTTACATACAGTAGGGGTAGACAGTAGGGTGTGGAGAAAAATTACTGGATCCCTGTTCTGTGTGATGCTCTACATTTCATCAGTTAAAGAGATAATGGAATCAAAACTGATAGACAGGAAAGTGATACAAATTTTAAGAAGTAATCATGTGCAACTTTTTATTTTTGAAGTATTTTTCTTTTCCCATTTGCTTGATAGAAGGTTTTCTATGTGATAATATTGTGCTGGATGTGGGACAGCTCTCAGCCTGGCAGCTAACATACCCATTTCTATTCCCTCACTACATCATCAGCACTATGATCTCACTGACAGTGACATCAGCAGTGACTAACCTGGCAGCTTCTGAGTGGCTGTTAGAGATGCAGCAAAATAAAATTTCTCCAGCAAAATTCTGGTAAAATCATGAATTTCACCAGCAAAACATTTTGTGAAATTTTCTGATTTCACTGATGAATTTTGCGGTGTGAAATGAGAATTCTACTGGTGAAATCATGAATTTCACCCAAGAAATGCAGAATTTTTGGAGTTCACAGCGAGGGCGCCAGTTAAAGTTTATCTGGACAGTTTCAAATGAAACTGCCAGATTCTTTACTCCACTTCACTGAACAGTCGCCCGGAGATCAGCTCCTTCAGCTCGGTTCATTCTCGGTTCGCGAGTATTTTTTCGGTTCATTTGAACCAGCGAAAAGTATTTATTTTACCGCATTTCGTTAAAGCTCTATCTGGTAAACCGTAGTACAATATTGAAAGTCTGTGTGGAAATCCAATTATCGGTTCGGTTTTGAACCGATCGGTTTGCTTAATTTAACGCTTTAAAAGTGTTTTGGGGCTTTTAGAGTGCGGTTCCCGTTCTTATCGGTTCTAAAAACCTTGAATTTTAAAAGGGTTTTTCAAATACCGTGACACGGTTAGGACCGATAAGGGTGTTTTGCCTGGCACTGCCATTAAAAGGGCAAGTTGTTGGTTAGGCTGGCATTATGTCTGAGAAACCCAAAAGAAAAACCGGCCCACTGGTTTCAACACTGTGATGTTTGTGGGGAAGCCTTTGCTAAGGCTGACCCACACACCACTTGTGTTTATTGTCTGGGGCTGACCACCTCCTGTCAGACTGCCAGGTGTGTAAAATTTTCCTGCAGCCACCCTGGAAAAGAGATTGGGCCGGCTCAGGGAATGAGAGGCCAAAAGTCCGCTGACCCGATGGCCAGCCGGTTCAGCACCCACTGGACCAGAGGGAGTGCCCTCTGACCAGGGCGAGACTTTCGGCAAAGGAAGGCTGGTTCAGAGGAACCAGTCCCAGCAAAAGACAAAGAAATCAGCAGGTCTGAGTCCAAAATTGTCTCTCCAACTGCTGCAGAGATAGCTAAAGCCATACAGATTGTTCAGTCTTTGTCTCAGGGATCTGTCAACCCCTACAACTGGTAAAAGGGTGGTTCATTCAGTCCCAGTGGTTCAGGATTATGATGTTGAGGGTTTTATGAACCACAGGAGGGAGGAGGAATTTGATCAGTATGTTTGTGACTGAAGGTCTGGATGTGCCAATTGAACCGACATTTCTCCAGACAGACCTTAGAATCTCCCCTATGCTGTCTGAGTCCCTCTCATTTTATGTTTTACAAAAGGTTGCAGAAACCCTCCAGCTTCCTTTAGAAGAGGCTGTGGATGAGCAAGAGGAGCCTGATTATGTTGAAATGATGGATATTCCAGAGTCTAGGAGGTTGTCTATTCCTTTGCATAAGTCATTTAGGAAGCAAACAACAAAGATTTTAAAAATCCTCATTCTGTCCGTCCTGTAGATAAAAAATGGACAGAAGGTATACTTTATCAGGCCCTGATACAGACTTCCTCACTGAACAGTGTAGTCATGTAGGTGTGGTGCAAGCTGCAGCCTGTGACAAGGTTAATATTCCCTGGCCTCACATCCTCCTGATAAGGATTCCAGGAAGATTGATGCCATGGCGAAAAAACAATATATGGCAGCTTCTTTGGGACTCAGGAAGAAGAATTATATGGCTTATGTGGCTAGATATCAGAAATCTAGATGGGACACAATTTGTAGTTAGCCAAGCAGGCCCAGGGCCAGCTGGCTAGTGAGTTGGAACAGGTGGCTGCTAATGGCATTGAAGCCTCTAAAGTTCAATTTCATACTGCTGTTGATGTTAATGATGTTTCCTCTAGGGTCATGGCCACTTCTGTAGCTTTCCGTAGGTTGGCATGGCTCAGGTGCACTAATCTGTCCCAAGATACTCAGTCAAAGGCTATGGATTTTCCTGTAATGGGAAATTCTCTGTTTGGTGATCAAACAGAAAATTATATGAAAAGATGGATGAATATAGAACTACCTACAAAAGTGCCCAAACTAAGAGAGGCATGCCACTCCACAAGGCATGCCCCAGGGGTAGGGGCAGGCCTTTCCACAGGCCCTTTTACCTATCTCAAGCCTACTCTGCCTTTTCACAGAGGGTTTTTTTCAGAGGCAGAGGTAGACGGGGCACAGGCAGACTGCCTCCTCCCTCAGCCTAAAGCTGTTGCCAAGCAGGCACCCTGATGGGGTGCCCAGGGCCGATTCTCCTGTACCAGTGGGGGCAGGTTGGCTTATTTCAGCCAGAACTGGCTGTCCCTAACTTCAGACAGATGGGTTCTGGAGGTAGTAAGCCAGGGTCTGGTTCTCAGCTTCAAACAGTTCCCAAAGATGAGAGCCAGGCTTTTCCACCTGCAAATTCTACAGAAGCCCTTGCTTTGGAAGCAGGGTTTCTTCTCTTCTGACTGCAAAGCAGTGAAGGGTTCCCCTGCCATCAGGGCAAGGGACTGTACTCAAGATATTTTCTTACCCCAAAAAGACAGGAGAATGGCGGACCATCTTAGATTTAAGGTACCTGAACAAGCATCTTTTGAAACCAAAGTTCAAAATGTTAACTCTAGCAATGATTTTGCCTTCCTGAGACCAGAGGACTGGCTAGCTTCTCTGGACCTCAAGGATGCCTATTTTCATGTCATGATCAGGCCTTCTCACTGAAAGTACCTCAGGTTCGAACTGCTCTCTGGCCACTACCAGTTCAGAGCAATGCCCTTCGCCTCACCTCTGCTCCAAGGGTATTCACAAAATGTCTAGCTGTGGTAGTGGCTCATTTAAGAAGGCAAGGATTGCTGTGTTTCCTACCTGGACGACTGGCTCATAGTGGGTCAGTCCCCAGATCAGGTAAAATTCCACTTGCAAGTCACCCAGCAGCTTCTCACTTCCCTGGGATTCCTGCTGAATTTACCAAAGTCAGTTCTGGAACCAGTTCAGGTACTAACTTTCATAGGTGCAGAATTGAACACAAAGTTAGCCAGGGCATTTCTCCCCTCGTAAAGAGTGGACAGACTCATTGCCCTGGCATCCTCCTTTACCCTGCGGTCTCTCGACCAGCAAGGCACTTTCTGCAACTCTAGGGACATGGCTGCCTCCACAGCTGTTGTGCAGGGAGCAAGATTTCAGATCAGGGACATCCAGTTCCATTTGAGGTCCTATTGGTCTCAAAGGAGGACCCCTTACCAAATTAGTCCCAGTGACCAAAACCCTGATCCTGGCCCTTCAGTGGTGGCAGGATCAAAGCAATCTAACACAAGGGGTTCCCTTCATACCCGTTTCCACTCCTCACCCTCACCACGGATGCCTCCCTGTTAGGGTGGGGGCTAACTTGGTGACCTTTCCACTCAAGGAGTGTGGTCCCCTCAGGAATCTCTGCTCCACATCAATCTTTTGGAACTCAGAGCTGTCCTTTTAGCTCTTCAGGCTTTTTCAGCTGTTGTCCAGAACAAAGTAGTTCAAATCAGGACAGACAACACCACAACAATGTGGTACATCAACAAGCAAGGGGCACTCGGTCATCAGCCTTGTGCACGAAGCAATGAGTTATGCTCTCTAAACACTCCCTGAACACCTCCTGATAGCAATTCACCTTCAAGGAAGGACAATGTCCTGGCGGATGCCCTCAGCAGGATTTCCAGGCCATCACGATGGGCTCTGAATCCTCAGGTCCTGGGGTCGGTCTTTGCCAGATGGGGCACCCTCAGATAGATCTCTTCACAGCCCCAGTCAACCACCAACTTCCTCTATTTTGTTGCAGGCCTCCAGTGCTGGGCTCAGTCCCTCTGGACGCTTTTCTGTTGGATTGGAAAGGAAATTCCTATATGCCTTTCCCTTCCCTCTCCTCTTCAGGGTATTGGTAAAATCAGAACTCAGCCCTGCAGAGTGATTCTGATTGCTCCAGACTGGGCCAGACAGCCCTGGTATCCTCTTCTTCTGTCCCTGACAATCCACCCTCCCTGAGCTTGCCCAGGACCCACGACTTGCTGACCTGTGCACAGGGGAGAGTGTGGTACCCGGACCTCAAATCCCTCCACCTCAAGGCTTGGTTCTTGAGAATTAGAATTTGTGATTTGCACCTTTCTCAAGGTGTCCTGGATATTTTAAAGGCTTCTAGGAAGCCTTCCACTAGGGCCACTTACAATTCTAAGTGGAAAGGTTTTCCTTCTGGTGTTCTGAGAAACAAATTATACCAGAATCTGCTGACTTGGCCATTTTATTGGACTATTTGGCCCATCTAAATTCCCTAGGCCTTAGACCAGCTACCTTGAAGGTTCATCTGGCAGCTGTTTCTGCTTTTGTTTCTGCAGGGAAGCCTGTTTCCTTTCCTCTCACCCTGTGTTTTCCAGTTTTTAAGGGGTTACTTCACACTAACCCTCCCTTTCGGGAACCAGCTCCTGCCTGGGACCTGAATGTTTGCATTGCTCAGTTAATGCAACCTCCCTTGAGCCCCTGTCTTCTGCAGATCTCAAGTATTTAACATGGAAAACTGTTTTCTAGTGGCTATCACTTCTGCCAGACGTATAAGTGAATTGCAAGCCCTGTCAGTGGAAAAAGATTTTATTTCTTTTCACAGGATAAGGTAGTCCTCAGGACTAACAGAAAGTTTTACCCAAAGTGGTTTCAGATTTTCATCTGAACCAGTCCATCTCTCCCAGTGTTTTCACTGAGCATTCTTCCTCGGTGAAAGGAGACTGCACAGCTTGGACGCCAAAAGAGCCCTAAGCTACTATGTGGAACGTATCAAGGGTCACAGGTTCGAATCCCTCCAACTCTTCCTTACCTATGGAGAGGTTGGCAAAGGAAACCTGCCACTAAGAGGACAATTGCAAGGTGGATTGTCTCTTGTATCCAGTTCTGTTACCAAAAACTAGGTAGAGAACCCCCTCAGGACTGAGGGCCCTCCTCCAGGGTACAGCTGCATCTCTAGCGGCTGCTAGAGATATTCCCATTTTGAAATTTGTCAAGCTGCTACCTGGAAAACAGTTCACACCTTACCAAGCATTATTCCCTGGACGTTCAGTCCATGAGGGATGCTCTTTTGGCACAGCTGTGCTTCAGAGCCTATTTCCTAAGTAGGTTCTGACCCTCCTCCATGGAGGTACTGCTGTGTAATCTGCAAGAAGTCCTAATATAGCAAGACTTCATGGTGTTTGAAGAAAAATTACTCACCTTAGTAATTGCTTTTCTTCTCATGGAGTCTTCACTATATTAGACAACCCCAACCTACCCCTCTCAGAACTTCTACTTGGGTAAGGGGTTGGCAAATTAGTGCAAGCACTGTGTCATGCCATTTTACTTCCTCCCTACTCCCCTTTTTCATTGGGTTAGGGAATTAGGTAATCTGTTTGTTAAGTGATATGGCCCCTTCCTGGACTTGAGTCTTTTGGGAAGGGGAGTCTATTAGTGCTTGTTAGGGTGATACTAATAATAATATTATCTACTTTGTTGTTATTATTATTCTGTTGTTGTTGTTGTTGTTTTTCCTACTAGTAGGTAGCCACTGGGCTAGTGTAGGGCTTTCCACACAGACTTGCTTCTTATTTCAGCCAGAAGATCTGGCAGTTTCATTTGAAACTGTCCAGATAGAGTTTTGGCACAGCCCTCGAGCTGTGAACTCCAGATTCTCTGGAGTTAACTGTTTCTCTCCGGGCAGTTCAAGTGCTGTGGCTGACTGCAAGAAGTCCTAATATAGCAAGACTCCATGAGAAGAAAAGCAATTACTAAGGTGAGTAATTTTTTCTTACTGTGCTATCAGTCTGTCCTTTTCACTTTTAAGTGCCGAACTGAAGATTACTAATTATTTTGAAGCAGGATGAAGAACTAGAGACATAATACAGTAAATGTGACAATACAAGGTGGATCAGATGAGTTTACTTAAGAACAAACAGTAGTTAAATATGCATTGGATTAACAATGGGTGACTCAAGAATTTAAAAGATTCGTGACATTAAGGCAAAAAAAGGTTTGAAAAATGGACAGAAGTAACAGTATAAGTTTTATAGAAGCAAAGTTTACTTGCAAACACAAGTGAATTAGTGACACTATCTACCTCTTAAACTGCAAAGTTTCTTTAGTTTAAAAGAACACATTATACAATGGTAAAAAGAAATGTTGGGCTCTGATTGGTCAGTCTGGGGCATGTTGTTATCCAGCATAGCATCACGGATCTAGTCCCAGCACACATGACCGAATCACCTGATGAAAAGAACTGCACATGGCATGTCCTACTTACCGCCAGTCAGTCCACCGTGAAACTGGCTTTACTGAAAGATGGGATTTTATTTATTTATTAGAATTTCAGATATATACCTTTGAGTCAATGGCTCCTTTACAAAAGTTCACGTCAGTATACAAAGATTGGGAGTACAAATTGTGTAAGATTAGCAGGCAATCAGTTGGAGTACAAATGCAATACAGGGTAAACATAAACAAGCTGGAAGCTACAGGTAGTATAATTAACAGTTAGATCAACAATACCAAGCATACATTTAAGAATGATAAGTCACCACAAACAATATTGACATGATTGTAATGCAGCCAGAAGGCACTGTCAAAGGGAAAGGGGAGGAAATTGAGTTGTCACAGGCTAGGAATGGAGGGTAAGAGAGATGGGTAATAAAGAATGGGTGGTGGACCAGGACTAGGAAGGAGGCAGGGTAAAGAGGGAGGTGGGGAGTGATGGTTAGCACCGTTCTTTTACTTTCACTTCCTGTCACCTGATATCCTCCTTCTGGCCCCACTTAATTGCTCATTTTACATCACTATCAAAGAAAGCCTACAGTACACCTGGCATTTCTGTCCCTGTCTGCCACCAGGATTACAGTACCCTCAGTGAAACTGCTTCCCTGCTCTTCACCCAAAGGTCATGAGCACAATTCAAAAACGTTCACTGAAAGTCATCAGAATGATCAGCTTCACAACAGCAGGAGTAACACAATTCTAACCCCATCAAAAATGTCATGGTCTTAACTTTTCTTGCGCTCCAATTTACAAAATAAAACTGAAGCCATCACTTTTACCTGCTTCACCATCTCACTTGTCAGAAACAGTCATAACACAAATCTACTGTACATATGGGCATGAGACCACACACATCCAATGATCGTGATCCCTCTCCTGTACAACTCCTATATAAATCACATTTATCATTAAATCTCTTTTCCTACCAACCTCTTCTTTTGATCATGGTCATAAAAAGAATTTTTAGTCTTCCAGAATCCCGGCAATTAATGGTGGCATCTCTCTCTTCTGTGTGCTTTTCAAACAGGTGATCGATGCTGCTCCGTGTCCATGCTAAACTCTGCACCTAAAACTAATTGCCCATTTTTCAATGAGATATACAGGGCAAAGGGTGAAGACTGGGCTGTTAATAAGTTTCATAGACCATAAGACCAATGGGGATGCTGCGAAAATGATAAAAAATCAGTACAAGAAACAGAGCTGTGGGAGGAAGCAGGCAGTATGCTGCAACGTCCCCACCTACTGGACAAACCAGAAACTGTGGACTTTTTCCCCAATACATATAACTCCACATAAATACTAAAAAGTATAAAAAGGTATATTTTACCATTTTTTCATATTTGTTTGCAGAAGAGCCATTGTGTAATAGGAATAATGCACTCCAGGGTGTGTTGTGCTGAAATAACACTTCTCTGATGTTGAAGCATGAGGTTGCACCAAATGAGGTATGATGTTATCCTAGCACAACACATACCCTGGAGTGCATTATTTCTTTATTTAATGATTGGTCACATTCAGTAGAGATTGCAGAAGTAGCTGGTAGTTTGAGTCTGAATACTTTTTTCCTTTAAAAGTGAAAAACAGACTGACCACCATACCAGCGTTACTGCACAAAACATGTTGACTTACATTTTTGATCATAACCCACTGCATCTTTTCTGGACTTGAAAGTGCCCCAACAGAGTCTAGCAACTTACGATGCAGTGAGAAGAAAGGAGTATATTTTGTCATGAGTAGCTGAACTGTTTTGGGGTGTTCTAATCTTCAGGAAGTATGCAAGAACAGTAAGTCAATCATTTAAAACAAAACAAGTTTGGGTGTAATTATACAATTAGCATGTATTTTAGATCTGCTTAGAAAGGAAGCAGAAAAAACAGTAAGCATCATTAATGAGTTTTAGAGAAAGTAAGCAATCATAAATTGTGGATTTTCAAATAGAAATATTATGATACAAAAGTGGTTGACAGTGTTCCATTAAAGGCACAACACTGGCCAAGAGGTTGAGAGTTTAATTACTGTGGATCAAAAATTATGGTTGTCGAGATTAAAAACTGTATAGGAAACCAAAGGAATGGAAACCATCTTTCTTTGAAATCTCATTAGGAAATACATAATGGATATCCTAAACACTTTGTCAAGTAGAATAAATTAGGAATGCTCAGAAATTTCTAGAAATTTCCTAACACTGGAAAAAGATGACAGGAATGCACATTTCTGATAAATTCATGTCTGCTGAAGATAAGAAAAATGAACTGCAGACAATAAAGTTAAATCAGTCAAAAGGCCTAAAAGAAATACAAATTATTTGTGAAGAGAGTGAATGAACTTTCTGCAACCTTTTCTGTACGATTTTTAATATGTTAATATTTGAAGGACTGATCCCTGGTGACCAGTGGGGTGCCTCAGGGATCAATGCTGTGACCCATCACGTTGGCCAGATATTAATAGGTTTGCCCAGTTGGCAAAGTGATTGCCCTCTGATTACCCAGGGTTTGTGCCCATGCACAATATTCAGAGGGGTCAGGAGTACATGCTAAATGGTTTAACGATACCCAAGGATCAGTGTGCAAAGGAGGGACAGGAATATGGGTGCACAGCAATATTCAGCCTGTTAGTGCTGTGCAAAAAGGAATAGCACAGGCAACCTTGTGCTGCACAATTACTACCGAGAGGAAGCCCAACATACTCTGGGCAACCCTTGTGGTTGGAGGAACGACTGCAGCCAACTACAACATTGGGGATGGGGAGCACAACTGCTCTGCTAACTAGTGGAACCCCCACCCTCTGATCCCCATCCCCTAATTAAATATATATTCCCAGGTATCTAGTAGCAACTCCATCCTCTGATTGCCAGCCCTGTAGTTCAATATATATTCCCTGAAGTCCAGTGGCAGCTCCACCTCTGATCACTGTCCCTGTAGTTGAATGTATATTACCTGGTGTCCAGTGGCAGCCCTGCTCTCTGATCTCTGGCCCCTTAGTTGAATATCTATAGTCTCTGGTGACTGATGGTAGCCTCTTCCTCCGATCACTGTTCCCCATATAATTCCACCAGTCCCTGCTGTCCTGTGGTCCTCTGCCCTCTGACCATCATCCCCAGTATAATTTCACCAGTCCTGGTGTCTGGTGGCCCCTTCCTCTGGTTGCTCACTATGTACAAACTAAAAGTTACATTCCTTGATAGCTATTGAAACCAGCACCCTCTGACCACTCTTCAATAACCAAAAGTGCAATCCCTGCTGGCTAGTGACACCTCCACCCTCCAATCGCCACTCCAGTTTAGTAAACAAAGTCCACAGGAAAACAAAGGAAGCAACGACTCATCGCAAAGTCTGTGAAAAATACAAGGTAACTCAGACTTCAAAAGAAGTGTTCATTTAATGTGGGTCAAAAGCCTGAAAACATACACTATAGGTGCACAAGTTCCCTTGTGCTTCAAAACTAGTCCAGGTTTTTCCTCAGGGTTGTGGCCCAATGTAACTGGTAAGTTCGTTTTCAAAGTACAATTTTAAAGTTACAGTACCATATCCTATTCACACTTAAGGCTGCTATAAACAGACCACAATGCAGCATACTGAGAGAACACCTGTCAATTGCACCCAAAAAGCACTAGTGACTTTAAGCAATCAATTCTATACTAAAAAAGCCAAAATTAATGCTGGAAAATAAAAGGATATAAAACAAAAGAATAAAGGAAGAGAAAATAGTGACAAGGAAGGGGGATGGGAACCAAGGGCAAGAAAGAAGTGGGGAAAAAGGATGGGGAAAAGAAGAATAAAAGAAAAGATGGGTACAAGAGGGGAAAAAAATAAATGCCACATCAATTCATTATCCATAAACAGATACTGACATAAATGCATCAATATGTCTGTAAAAATATTGTCACATGTAACAATAAATTATAAATTATTTCTCCCTAAGCCATATTTTACCAATAAATATAGTCAAACCTAAATATTTGTTATAATGGCATTATAAATTTGGTTTTACATCCCAATCAACATTTAAATCTTCTGGGTTTAGAGCACCTAGTTCAAAAATCAGTCTATTTTCTAATTGTAATTTCTGTTCTCTATTTCCTCCTCTAGTGGGTCTATCAACATGTCCTATACATGGAAAATTAAATGTTTTATAATAGAGTTAAGATGCTGATGACAGTGAACACCAACCGGGCATCAGATTAAGATTTTGACAGGTCTAACATGTTCTTGAACTCATTCTTTCACTGGTCTGATAGTTTTCCCTATGTATAAAGATGGGTATTTATACCACATATAATAAATTATAAAAGGGGTTCTGCAGTTTTAAAGTGTCTGACTTTATACTTAATTCCATTTGTTGGACTAATAAAATCTTTTCCTGCTCCATGAATTCTCACTGGATGATTTTTGGCTCAGATGACTATGAACTAATAGATTTCTGAGGCTCTTGCCTTTCCTTATATACTAGTTTAGGGCAGTCACCTATTCATCCTTTTAAATCATTGTCTGCATTTAAAACATGCCAGTAACATTGTAAGATTCCAGCAATCTTTAGTATTACAGAATTAATTTCTACTATGAAATTAATTTGAAGTTCATCATTTTTTTTACAGTTTATCTTTTTATTAAGATATTGAAAGATTAAACAAACATCTTCCAGATACATAAATGACATCATTACATATCAGAGAATGCAGCATATTAACTAGTACAATGGTTTAGGTAAAACATAGTAGAACTAGATGCTATGAGTTATAAAGTAAATTTAAATCATTAAGTTAAGAGTGGTTGCACATAGAACATTCAAGGATGATAAAAGGAGAAGTTAAAGTGAAGCTAGGCAGTATATATAAGATTGGAAAGACATATTACAGTATGAGTGTATTATAATGCTGCAAGTCTATATGTGAAATGGAAGACTTATGGAATATAACAATATTCAGGAAAAGTTAACAAGAAAAAGGAGAAGAAAAGAGGAAAAGAGACATTAATTGAGAGAGGCAATGGCAATGACAAAATGTCAGAAGAATATAAATGAGCAATTATAATATATGTCGATCCATACCTTAGTAATTGGGTTGTTTAGGAGCTTCTAAATAATTAAATAGTCCTGCCAACATCTGTTGTATATGTCTAGACAGCCTGAGAAAATATAAGACATGCAATCTAGAGATGCATATTGAGATAGTTGTTTCAGAATGTCTGAAAAACTAGGAGTTATGATAAATTTCCAATGAATAAGTATAAGGCGCTTGACTTGGAGAAATAGTATACTCAACCATCAATTTAGCACAGTGGAGATTTTGTTATTGTGAAGATTAAAAATGCCAAGTATACAATGCTTATGGATCTAATGATCTAATATTATACTCTATATTTTACTAGCATAAAAGAATGACCAATCACTTTGATTGCAAAACGGTGAATAGTGCACCGGAGTTTATATATAGAGGGACAATTCTATAAAAATGAAGATCTCCAGTGGGTGAATTACAGTGCAATCAATTATTATTATTCATTAAACCCATTTTATACAATACCTCAGGGTTCTGCACCATAGGTGGAGGATTTTGGTCTGTGTTAAAGAACTACACCTATCCTTAAATGTTTCATGACATAACAACCAGCATCTGTGCCATTGTGCAACCATTATATTGTAATTTAAAAGTGTGCATTCATTTTTTGCTCTGATGGATTGATCCAATAGGGTAGCCCTAATATAATGTAGATAGTACTATTCAGATTGGATGCTGCCTTGATCCAGTGTGAGATATGCTGATCATATAAGAATTGTTTGGACAGGTGTTGAAAATAGGAATTACGTGTGGTAAGGAGCTGTAAATATTTCCAGAAGTCATGATGGAGAAGATTCCAATAGGTATGAAGATCAGAGAAGGATTTGAGTTTTAGCTCATGTGGTTTGTTTATATCCTCCAAGAAGAAAATACCCTGATTTTTCAAGGTATGGCAATAGATTGGATGGTTGTTGAGAAAAATAGCTTTGTTACCCCAAATAGGAGAGTAGGCTAGGGAGTAGGGTTTGATTTGAGATATTTATGAATTATTTTCCAGTAAACTACAGAAGATGCAATGGTGGGATGAGATTTAGGTTGGGGAGAGGACTATAAATGAAGGAGGTAGGAACACTACCCAGGCATAGAGAAGCTTCCATGGTAACCCATAGAGGTGATTTAGTATTAGGTTTACAGAACCAGTTTATAGTTTGAGCTGCAAGGCAGGCCCATAAGTAGGCTTGAAACCACGGGAGCCCAAACCTACCTTTTGACTAATAAGAGCAGAGTTTGTTACAGCTGAATCTTGGGGTTTTACCTTCCTATATAAAGTTACCAACTAAATTATCAAGTTTAGCAATGAGACTGGAAGGGAGGATTAGGGGAATGTTGGCAAAGAGATATAAAATTTTAGGGAGATAGACATTTTGATAGCAGATATTTTCCCATTAAAGAGAGATTCAATATTTTCCATCTATTAAAGGTAGATTTGATGTTAGATAGCAAGGGGAGATTTACTTCCCAGATTTTATCTAACTTGGGGTAATTCAGATACCTAAATACAAAATGCCTTGAGGTTCCCAACAGAAGCCCAGAGATGTATTCATAAATGGTTTTCAAAAATCATTTAAGGGTAGGGATTCAGATTTGTTATGGTTTAGAGCTAGGCAAGAGAGTGACGTAAATTTGTTAGAAGGTTAACTAATGATTGTCCTGATTCTTACAGATTTTCTAATAAGATTAGTAGATTGCCTGCATAAGAGAGTGAGGTGTAATGAGAGTTACCAATAAGGATGTCTTTAATGATGCTGGATTGACGTAAATATGTAGATAAAGGTTCCATGGTGAGAATAAACAGTGTAGGAGCTAGAGGGCAGCCCTGTCTGGTACCTCTTGCCAAATGAAAGGTGAAGAGAATAGAGTTAGTGAAGACTCATGCTGAAGGAAGACTATATAGTAATTTAATCCAAGCACAAAAATTATTGTTACTACCAAAGGGGATAAAACTTGGAATAAATAATTCCAATTTAGAGAATCAAATGCTTATTTGAAATCAATGGCAATGGCCGCTGTGGAGACTTAAGAGTTTTTGTTTTGTGAATTAAATTAAATAGAGAGTGAAGGTGATCAGAACCAGATCTATTCTTTATAAAGCCAGTTTGAGAGATGTGGACTAGCTTCAGGATTAATGATTCTAAACAAATAGTTAATAATTTAGCAAACATTTTTCTGTCTGTGTTAAGTAGTGAGATTGGCCTATAGCTAGATGGGAGAGAAGGATACTTATATTTTTAAGTAAAACAGTGATGATAGCTTCAGTCATAGTGGGGGAGTTTACCTATAGTTGTTGCTTCTAAAATACATTAGATAGGATGGGGCATAGAGTATCTGAAAGTGCTTCATAGAAATCCACAGGAAATCTATTCCCTGGGGATTTACTAGAGTTTAAGGAAGAGACCACCTCTTGGATCTCTTGAGGGTACAAGATGAGGAAGTTGTGTTATCCAAAAGTGTTGTGTTAAGTTATTTTGTGTTGGATTATGTTGAGAGTAAAACTGTTGATAAAAGGAGCTCATAATGAGATTGATAGAGGGATTATCAGTATGAGGTTGACCTGAAGTAATCTAGCTATATGTCTTTCCATCTGCTGAGTTTTGAGTTGATACAAGTAACTTCCACATTTATCACCTTGCTCCCAATAATTATGCTTAAGTTTGAGGAGTGCAAGTCCAGCTTTCTACGATATAAGATTATTGATTTTGATTCTTAACTGAAGAATCTCAAGGTGAAATTGTGAATCAGGATTATGCTTATTTGCATTAAAATATTGATTTTGTCTTTAAGAGTTTTCTCTAGATCTGCCAATTGTTGTTCTCTTTAGCGTTTTCTATGGGCTGCAAAACTAATAATTTTGCCTCTCATTATAGCTTTTAATGCTTCCCAAATGGTGCCCATGGATATATGAGGGGTGATATTAAGGGTAAGAAAATATTGGATCTGGGTTTTAACCCAGGTTAGGAATTCTGGATCTCAAA
The DNA here is from genome assembly GCA_016271365.2 of Neoceratodus forsteri. Taxonomy (NCBI): domain Eukaryota; kingdom Metazoa; phylum Chordata; order Ceratodontiformes; family Ceratodontidae; genus Neoceratodus; species Neoceratodus forsteri. The sequence goes on along the minus strand of CM057459.1, from coordinate 853,380,081 downwards.
GTGAAAGAGGATCAAGACACCAGGAGGGAGATTTAGGAGGAGGTGGGCCCCAGAATTGATGTAATTTAATAGGAGAACGACCAGAGATCATTATCAGGAGAATAGCGGTTTGATGATCTTGTCAGTGACAAAGGGAGATGAGAACCAATAATTGATTCTGCTATACGATTGTGGAGTGAAGAATAAAATGTATAGTCACGTTGTCTGGGGTGAAAACCTCCAAGTATCAGTTAGACTGAAATCTTTCATTAATATAGATAAGGCGATAATGCTTCTGGATGTTCTTCACAGAGACATTACTTCTATCTAGATGTGCATCCAAGGCCAAATTAAAATCTCTGCCCACCAAAATAGGGTGTTATTACTGTTACTTAGCATTATTTGTTGTACCAAATTATGAAAAAATGTAGGGGTGTCACAGTTGGGAGCATATTCATTAATTAACATAAGGGGCCTGTAAAGGTATTTAAATGAGCTATGACCCATATGCCTTCTGTATCAGTGATAGTATTAATAGTAGGTCCAGTTAAAGGTTTTTATGTTAGTCCAGTTAAGGTTTATGTATCAAGATAGCCACTCCTCTTTTTTGGAAGGAGAAGAGAAGAAGATGCACATTTGGCCAACTCAGTCCCTTTTGAGTATGCAGACATCCTCCTCTAACAGTTTAGTTTCTGGTAAGAAAGCAATATGAGCTGTATGTTTTTAAGATATATGAGAATTTGCTTATGCTTACTAGTAAATTGAGTCCCTTAACATTCCCGGAGTATAATATTAGATCATTCATGGTGATGAAGTGTAGAGTATAATAATATACATAGGAATAAGGACCTTAATAATTAGAATGGAGGATGTTGCACACTCAAAGGAAGAGGTTCAAACATAAACAGATGTACAGGACTGTTGGGTAATCTGGATTGAGATGTAGTGAATATGTAAAGCCATTGTGTCTCTCAAAAATACAGTAAGAAGGAGAAATTCCAAGATGAATTAACAATTATAAGGAAACAAGAAACTTGTCTAATATAATAACCTAAAGTTTAACGCTTATGAGTATAGAGAAATAAGAGTCAGTACAGTACCAGGGACTCTTCCACTACACCGGGGACGGCGTGCAGTAGTAAGTAAAACTTAAGAAAAAACAGCTATATCTAAAACAAAACAAAAAATATTAGCTGTGATCTTAAGAATACAAACTATCTGCAACAGCATACTAAATTGTTGTCATAACAAGTATTAAGGCAATGTAATGATTCCCTTGAGGAAAAAAACATAATCATCATACCGTTGTGATTCAAAAAATCCTAAATGAATAAACAAACACCAGGTAGTAATAATATGACTTGAACTAGAAAAATATCTAAGTTCAATAATGAAATAGGTGTACCACATTTTTAGCAAAATAAATAATATGTGTGGTAAGTAAGGGTTATATACTAGGTGGAGAAACTCACAAAACCAACTCTGTATATCAGTATAAATTGAACGTAGATGCATTTAAATGAGCATCAATGATCAGATACAGATGATATAATGAAATTTGATGGGGTGTCAGGGTATTAATAAAGACCTTAGTGAGGAAGGTGGAGAGGTACTTTTATAAATTATAATTAGTCAAAGTAGAGGCATGCAGCAAGCCCTTAGATATAAATATATAATGAAAAATTAAGTAACCAGGCTTCGAGGGTACTGGTGTCATAAAGAAAGTCACATATTAGGATAGAATAGCACAATGCCCAAACATAGCTGTTTAGGAATAACTGTAAATGGTGAGGTGATTAGGTCATATATAGGCCTGGTGAGCCCCAACCATTAGAATATTCCATGGTGTTGTATTGAAGCATACGTGGTTCTCTGCTTCAGGCCATATTTGTTGACTAGATTATAACTGAGGATATATATTTATGATAAAACACCCAAACCTCGAAAATAACCTGCAGTATGGTGTAGAAGTGGTAGAATAAAACATAAAACCGTATAATGCAAAGGTGCCTGTATACCTATAAATTAGGAAGGGGAAGGGTACAAGAAAGGTTAGACATAGGGATAACAAAATAATATTGTAATTAAATAGACCAGAATAAGGGAAGGGAAAATATGTAGTAAGGCAACTATTAATGTAAAAGCATTCAAACAAGTAGCAGATACCACTGGTGCCCCATATACGTAAAATACAAGTAGATGTTATATTGTGTCAGTATTGAATGCCAGCAACACACAGACAATAGTGATTAAGAGTTCTAGCGCACTGAGTGTAGATAAGAATCCATAGCCCAATATTATTAAAGTAAAGTGGTCTAATCACAAAATAACTGCACTGCGATGTTGAGCATGCAAGTACAATGTTAGTGCACTAGGTATACTGTACATCGTGATGTAATAGAAGGCTGATATTCAGTTAAGCAAAACAGCTAAACAGAATGGGACCTTCATAAAATTATGCTCTAAAACTACTATATACTTAGCTGAAGAGCATCTGTATGACTCAGGATTATGACCTCAGCCACATATTACTAGAAAATGTGGCCCTGAGTGCTGCACTTAGTTGAGATGTACTGCCTTCTGGTTCTAAACTGGCTGGAAGTGATAGTAGTGCAGTACTAAGAGAATACCCATAGTGGTCAAAGATGGAAGCTATATCATTAGACATTGAGTCAAATAGGAGGTAATACTCTTTGTTAAATAAACAGCATTGTTTAATAGGAGCTAAGTCGGAAGTCAGGATGCCTTGGCCTTATGTACACCAGAGAGGAGGTGGATGCTTTGTTTTTTAGCTTCCCTTTATGTTTTTTCCTGGGAGGCTCAAAAGCTTTAACCGGTGAGCAAGAAACCAGTTCTGCCCAGGAGGAGTCAGCTGAGGCAGTACCAGGTACAGTATTTTGGAAATTGCTGAGCTTAGGGTCTGATATGTCATGGTGTAGGTCGTCTTGTGATGAGTGGAGTCTTCCTGAAGTGATTCAAACTTGTTTGAAAGTGTCATAGGGAAGAAAAGTAATATGTTACTCCGCTGATAAGGGGAGCAGTAAACGAGCATCAGATTCACAACAGGAGGATCTTGTATTATGCAAGTTCAGTGCCTTCCTCTCTTCAATACAAGCGAGATCCTGGGAGTGGACACTGTAGCCATGCCATTCAGGGGAGATTAGCCGGGCCAGCAGTTCTGTCATTCACGGGAGGAGCCTGCAGTGCAGGCTGAGGAGATTCAGAGCTGGTAGCAGGTTGGGCCGCACCGCTGACCCAGGACAAGGTAGTTTCAGTTTGGATGTTGTTGACAAACAGAAAAAGGGCTTCGGGAGCTGAAATCTTTGTGGTGTTGGCTATAAATAAACACAATGATGGCAGGGTAGCAGAGAGCAAATTTTATGCTGCGCTAATGTAAGATTGGCTTGATAGGATTGAAGGGCCTTTGCTTGCTGGAGACTTCTCTCAAAAAGTTCCTGAATATGGATATTTTGTGGTTTTGTCACGTGAGTGCCCCAACTTCCTTGGTTTTATTCAGAATTAGCTCTGTATGTAAGAAGTTTAGAAATCTAGCGATGATGGGTCATGGTTTTGATTGGGGCCTGATCTCAGGCCCAGAGAGCGAGGAAAGCATTCTGTTGTGAGTTCTTGGCCAGGGGGTAGCTTGAGTATAACAGGCGGGACATGTGTTAGAGAGCACTGGTGTCCCCAAGTTCAGCTCCTTCTGAAATCCAAGGAATCAAAGGTTATTCCTTCGATTCCTGCTTTCAATGTCATCAATTTTGGACTGCAGGCTGTTGATTAATCTGTCTTGTTCTCTGATTGTTGCATGCAGGTCATAGATGGAGCTCTCGCTTTGAGACGATTTGGTTTCTGTAGAGGTAAGTCGTTGATCGATCAATTGCATATTAATAATATTTTGCTGAGTCACCACTTTGAGATCATTCATTTCTGTAATCATTGCTAGAGGTTTACAGAGTTAGCTTGTAGTGGATGGTTGGCCATGATGGTCACAGGCCCTCCGAGATGGAAAGGTTGGCAGTAAGAATTCAAAGTGGGAGTTATGCAGTAAAAAGTAATTTTCAGGAGTCAGTAGTAGGGATAGATAAATAAGGTCCCAAATGCTGGTACACAAAAACTACCTGGATGCAGATGGATGGATACCAGGGAGGTAAAGAATTAGGCTGCCATCTTTAGCTGAGCCAGACCACGCCCATCATTTTTTTTTAACTCGGCTTTATTCAACTTATCATAAACTTTCAGTCATATACAGCATAATTGCCATACATTTAGCCTATTAACTATACATTTCTAATAATGGGTTTAAAGATTTCTGTACATCTTTATAGGGTTAAACTGAAATACTTCTCATACTCTGTTGTCCCCTTATATTCAGGGGATATTTGTCTCCTATGCTATCTTCTTAGTCTGAACCCTTCTTTATTATTTATGCTGCTATCTAACCATAATATATAACCATTTAAGTGTAAAACTATAGACTGCAATTATGAAGGCATTATGACTATTAAACTCTAAAGGAAAAAAACACTTTTATACTTGGAATTTTCCTAGGCAGCTACTTACATGTCTTGTCTAGGATCAGCCATATCTGCGGACAAGTTCAGATCATAATGATAATAGAAAAAGGGTTACCTGCTTGCACCCAATAACCTGAGTCAAAGGAAGTAGAGGAAGAGTAGGTAAATTGAGCTTGATTCTGCACCTCTGGACCTCCAAGGCAACAGTCGAGGATGATATCCTCTGGCTTCGTGCTCCTGATTGTACAAAAGGATAGAATAAGTAGTGCTTGAGTATTATTTTGATTCAGAGAAGTTTGAGGACACTGGAGTTTTTTTTGGGGAGGGGCCCTTTGACCTTCATACCACACATTCCAACCTCTCCATCATTCCCTGTGTTTCTCCTCTGACTGGCATAACTTGGCTGTTATGTATTCTATTTCTTTTACTTCAGTTATTCTACCCAGCCATTCTTCCCTAGTTAGTGAACTTACACTAAGCCAGTGTGAGGTAAAACATTTTAATGCTGTCACCATGCATACCAAGACCACCTGTCTAGTGTCTGAATGCAGCCCGCCACACCAGGTAGCCCCAGGATCCACAGCGTAAATTCCAGTGGTATACCTATGCCCGTGATCTCTTGCATTACTTTGTGCACCATAGAAACATAGAAACATAGAAGTTGATGGCAGATAAGGACCGCAAGGCCCATCCAGTCTGCCCATTTCTTTCTCTACCTTATGAATGTGCCATCGCCTTTGCTCTGTCAATGACCTATCTATTCATACTCATCTGTATTGCTCCCTTTGCTTATTCCATGCCTGTTTGAAGCCCTGCAATGTATTCATATCCACCACTTCCTAAGGTAGGCCATTCCATGCGTCCACCACCCTTCTGTGAAAAAGTACTTCCACATTACCCCTTAATTGGCCTCCTCTAATCTCATGCTGTGTCCTCTTCTCCTGCTATTTTTCTTGTATTGAAACATGTTAGACTTTTTCACCTTGTTAATGCCCTTAAGGTGTTTGAATGTTTCTATCATTCACCTCCTCTCCCTCCTTTGCTCTAGGGTATACATATTGAGCTCTGTTAATTTGTTCTCATATAACCCTTACAAGCCACTTGACTGCTAAATAAGATACTGCCACTTGGCTACCATTGTGGGCCACTATTAGGGCAAGGGGTTTTAGCTGAGTCCCTCCCCAAAACCACTTAATTTTCTTTACGACTTGCAAACGACCTCTCCCAGGACTACACCTTGGCACCTTGCATTTAGGTAAGTCCTTTATTTTGCATTTATTTTGTGGGATGACTGTAATGGGGTGGTCACACCAATTACAGTCCCTCCCCAAGTGTCAATGAAGTTGACAAGACTGCCAACCAGCAGACTTAAACATGGAAGTAGCAACTCATTACTATACTCAGTTAACATTTCACTATTTACAATTAGCATTCAGTTTTCATGGCATGACAGTTTTACACAATGATTAGAGCTGCTATTCTCCCATGGTTCCCAGCTGTTCAGAGCTCTACTGTCTACTGGTACTCTTGGTCTAAGCTTCAGTCTTCCTTGAGTCCCAACTGTTTTGGTTCTTCTCACCAGCTGAAGGAGCGTGAGACAAACTGGTCTCTCCCCAATTCAATGTAAGGGTGCGTGTTTTATCCTATCCCTGAACTTCCTAAGATTTGAGATGTGGTGTACCCTGCTCTGTCCAGTGGAAGGTTTCATCAGTCTATATGTTATGTCTGAACACCTCTTGAAATAATGTAGGGCCCTTCCCATGGTTGGGCAAGCTTTGCACAGAAGCCATCTTCCTTGCTGGATTGCACATGTCATTAATGCACCAAGTCCCCCATTGTAAAAGTGACACACCTTATTTTCTGATCATAGTACTTTTCCTGGTGGACATGCCTCAGCATTTTAGTATGTCCTACTTGCTCGGTCACCACCTCAGGGATTTGCTGTATATCTTCCTGGAGTTGACACTTTGCCATGGTTTCAGCATTTACTCCCTCCTTGGTAGTGCTGCAGATTAGCTTAAGCTACATCACATAAGATTTGGCACTGGTTCTAGCTGTAAGATGGTGGTAACCTGTTCAATGGCTCCTTCTTCCGTAACTGCCATAAGGAAGGCTCAAGAACTGTTTTTTTTCAGAAGTTAGCTGCCAAACACTGTGGTGTGGTCACAATCTTGCTGCAGACATCAATTGTTAGTTCTAAGTCTCTGATAATGTCTATACCTAGTATCACATCTGCCACAGAATGATCAAAGATGAGTGCATGGCCCTGCCACTTTTTTCCGACTGTTCCAATTTCTACCTCACCATGTCCCCTTGGATGATAGGCCTCTTCTGAAGTGAGCCTGACTTCCTCCTCAGTTCCTTCATGGTACCAGGTCCACACCCTCAGGTAATGTTTCAATGCTTTACATAAGACAATGGTGTGGGTTGCTCCTGTGTCATCCAGACCTTGCACAGGAGTCCCAGCCAGCGTAACTGTTAGGTATAACAACTGTACCTTCCTTTTCCTCTGGACCTTCTGCTTCCCTGTGACTGCTGCAGTTCTCTAGACTTGCAATGATAGCTAGTTGGTTCCTCCACTGGACTGGTAACATTTACAACATTAGCTGCTGGTGATTTCTGAGGACAGTTGCAACTAAGATGATTTGGGTTGTTAACGTAAAACATCTCTTTTCTCCTGATGCTGGTGCCACTCCCAACCTTGGTTTAACTGTGGCTGCCTGGTCTGACCACTTCTGCCCTTTGGTGACAGGTATGGAGGTCTCATTGGTGGGGCCCGACTGTGGAAAGGCTCTACCCTGGATGGGTTTCAGTACCGGTTCAGGTTGTCCAATTCTTGGGCCTTTTAGACCAGCTCCTCAATAGTCAGGGGTCTGGTGCACACAAATGGTTTTGCAGTTCAGGTTCTAAAGTGCTTGCAATAAACTCCACTCCTTCCTCTTCTCGTGCTCCAGGGTAAAGACGTCAGTTCACATCCCATTTGTCCAGGATAAAGCCAATAATTTGTATCTCTTGGCTGTTGAAGCCAATCCAGTTCCCTTCTGAGTTGCTATCTGTTATGGATTCTGTTGAAATATTCTAAGAAATGCAGCTTGCACTGCCTCCAATTCTGAATCTGAGTGCTCTTGTACTCCACCACTTGCTGGCATGTCCTTGCAAGGAACCCTCCCAGTGCAGTAGCCAGTTCTCTTCAGGATATTAGCTTGCCTGAGTACTCATTCAAACCCTCTCAGAAAGTCTCTGGGATTCTCTTTGAGCCACCAGCAAAGTAGGTAGATCATTTCCATCCATGGTGTGAAAATAGGGACAATGGGTGGTGTAGTATTGTCTCGCCACTGTCTATATTTACTTTGATTGGGGTCAACATAGTCCTTTTCTGCATATCTCTGTCTTCCCAGTGTAGGTGTGGGATATGAGTCCCATGTCCTTTGTACTTGTGGTTCCCTACCTCTTCCTCTGTTCTCTATTGCCACACTGAGATGTTTCAAACTGGAGATATGATTAGTTCCAGCCTATCCATTCTCTGCCCAAATTGTGCAGCCTGCCTCTGCTGGGGAGCTCTACTGGCAACCGTCCTGACATGTTCCTCCATGGCTCAGAAGAATTGCTGGAGCCAACCTGATCCTTAGTACACCGTGCCACTGAACTCCAGCTGCATTCCCCTCTAACTGCCTAAAACCTTCACACTGCTCATACATATCTGAGGAACCCTGGGCCATTGAGTTCCTGCTTAACCTGTTGTTTCACTTTAAATGTTGGCCCACATTGGGCGCCAATTATAACACCCACCTGCACACTGCTTTCACCTACCTGGGTGATGGAATCTGGCTAGCTGCAAGGAAGGTTAGTTACTTGGATGGCAGATATTACTTGGGGTACGACCCTCTAACCATAACAACAGTGCTACAGGAATTATCACAGAGACAGAAAATCTCTTTAAATTACAGACTATTTATTTAGCAAACTGAATAACTATTACTTTTTATTTCAGCAATGGCTCAATCAGTAAGTAGAAATATGACTGCACAGCCCAAAACAGTAAAATAACATTTGCACAAAATGAATATCAGTGTTTTGTTCCTCTGAGAAAAATCTAGAATTTGTTGCAACACACATTTCTCCACCTCACCCTAAGATAAACAGTAAAAATTCCCAAAATCATTTTGAGTATCTTTTAAAAGTCATAGTCTCTGGTACCTCAATACAAAATGGGTGTATTCTTTGAAGAATGAATTCTTTGTTGTGCTGCCCTGGCCAGGGATTGATGAGAAGTCCTCTGCTGATGTCTAGTGATGGATGTGCTGCTTCTCGGTCCTCCCAGGTCCGGGTTTCCACAGCTGCTCCTCTGGTCCTCTGTCAAACAGGTGAGCCCTCTCTACAAACTTTGCTAGAAAATAACAAACTCTTTGCAGGTCTTCACTGTTGTGTTACAAACTTAGCTCCTGATCCTCCTTTGCTTGATCTATCAGGTCCCAAAACTTCTGAAACCAATTGCTCTAGTTGACTTTCCTAGCTAGAATACTTTCCTTCTATCTTGGCAATGATAGCCCCTTAGCTAACTAGCCTATACTTTAAAACTTAATTTCTATTTTTCTTGCTTTTTCTTGAAGTGAGTGGCTGCCCAGCCACTACACTGCTGCTATCTCCAGCTCAGAGGATAGAGATCAAAAGGTTGATCTACACTCTGAACATGCCAGCTCACCCTTCTTGTACCTGATTAGAGCATTTGGTGCTGAGGTCACTGGCAACCAATCAGAGAGGGCTTGAGCCTTTTCATATAGTAGGAATTGTTTTGAACAAGCTGTGTCCCACTGCTGTTGAGCCCTTCCCTGAACACCACTGCCTTTACTCTGATTAAATCTTTTATCAGGCTGGTTCCACCTCCTGCTGTCATAGTGACATCAGATCCAGCCAACAGACATTTGACAACATGGCCTGCTTGTAGCTTGCTATGGGAGGCTGCCTGCCTGTGTCCCCCTTCCAGGTAACCATTTTATTTTTATAGATATAGCTTTCTTATTTATTCCCCTCTGGGCTTTTGCTTCTGTCTGCTTACATCCTCTCTTTGCTTGTTTCTGTCTCCCCCCCCATTTCACATAACACAAGAGCACTAACCACCCACTAGCCCTCACTAGCCACTTGGGTACTAAATAAGATACTGGCTACTTGGCCACCATTGTGGGCAAGGGTTTTAGTTGAGTCCCTCCCCAACCACTTCCTTTCTCTACATCTGTGCAAACGACCTCTCCCCAGGACTACACCTTGGTACCCTGCATTCAGGTGAGTCCTTTATTTTGCATTTATTTGGGTTGACTGTAACAAGGTGGTCACACTTGTTACAGTATGCTGGTGTTGAAGGCCGGGTTATGCTGCTGGGCTAGTGCTTGACATGAGAAACTGGATAAGGAGGAGGATGTTAAGAATATTCTGTAGCTATTTAGCCTGTCTGCTTGTGTCAATGGCTGGTTATGCAGCTGTGCTGGTGCATGACAAGACAAATTAGAGGAGGAGGTTGCCCAGAAGATTTTTGTAGCCATTTGGCTTTTACTTTCATGCTAGAAGCTGGGTTATGCTACTATGTTGGTGACTGAGAAATAAAACTAGTTGAAGAGGAGGATGGCAAGAAAGTCCTTGCAATTATTTAGCTTGTTGGCAACTGCCAGAGGTTGGTTTTGAGAAGAGAAATTGAGGATGTGGAGGATGACAAGAAAGTCATTGTAGCCATTTGGCTTATACGCTGCTATCAGAAGCTGATTTACTCTATTGTGCTGGTGCCTGAGAAGAGATATTGGAAGTGGAGAAGAAGGACAGTGAGAAAGTTCTAGTAGCAATTTGGCTTGTACACTGTTCACAAAGGCTGGTTATGCTGCTGTGTTTGTGCTTGAGTAGTGAAGCTGGATGTGGAGAAAGTTGTCCAGAATGTTTTTGTCATTATTTGGCTTGTTCACTGGTTCTGGAGGGCAGGTTATACAACTGTGCTTATGTTTGACAAGAGAAATTTGAGGAGTAGGATGACAACAAAGTTCTTGTAGCCATTTTGTTTGTGCGCTGGTGTCAGAGGCTGGGTTATGCTACTATGTTGGGGCTTCAGATAAAATTAGAGGAGGAGGATGATAACAAGAAAATTCTTGTAGCCATTATGATGTACGCTGGTGGCAAAGGCTGAGTCATGCTCTGTGCTGGTGTTTGAGAAGAGAAATTGAGGAGGAGGATGAGAAAGTCCATGTAGCCATTTGGCTTATCCATTGGTGCCCGAGGCTGTGTTTTGATGCTGTACTTGTGCCTGAGTAGAGAAATTGGAGAAGGACTGAGAGGGAGAGAACATCTTTATAGTCATTTGGCTTGTATGTTGGTGCCAGATACCGGATTATGTTGCTGGGTTGGTGCTTGTCAAGAGAAACTGGATAAGGAGGAGGATGACAAGAATGTTCTTATAGCCATTTGGCTTGTCCGCTGTTGCCAGAGACCAGGTTATGTGGCTGTGATGGTCCATGGCAAGACAAATTGGAGAAGGAGGTTGTCCAGAAAGATTTTGTAGCCATTTGGCTTGTATGCTGATACTAGAAAGCTGGGTTATGCTGTTGTGCTGGTGCTTCAGAAGAGAAACTGGAGGAGGAGGGAAAGTTCTTGTGGGCATTTGACTTGTACACTAGTGAAGCATCTGGGTTACACTGCTGTGCTGGGCTTGATAAGAGAAACTGAGAAATTTGAGGAGGAGGAGGAGGAGAATGATGAGACTGTACTTATAGCCATTTGGGTTATGCTGCTGTTGAGGAGAGAAATTGGAGGAGAAGGTTGGCAAGAAATATCTTTTAGCCATTTGCCTTGCCTGCTGGTGCTGGAGGCCAGGTTATGCTGCTATGCTGGTGCTTGACAAAATAAACTGGAGGAGCAGAAGGACAACTCAAATATTTTATAGCCATTTGGCTCATATGCTGGTGCCAAAGGCCAGGTTATGCTGCTGTGCTGCTCCTTGAGAAGAGAAATTGGATCACAGAAGCCATCCCACCCACATGGAGGGCTGAGATGCTGGAGCCTCACCTGCTGTTGTGCCAGCGACCTGGGTTCATGAACAGCCTAGGTTCACTCAGATGCCAGCCAGGAGAACAATGTTTGAATATCCCACAGGCAGCTGGCATCTTTCTGGAGAGGGGCTAATGCATCTCACTGCACCATCACAACCCTAGCAGAGGCTGGGTGGTGGAGTCAGTGAGCATGGGAAAAGGACCAGATGCAGATGTCTGTAACATGCACGTGTGTGAGCAGTGCATACATATCATTGCACATGACTTGGCCTTGGGAAAACCAGAAGAAGTAAAAGGAAGGAAAAGTCACATGTGCAGCAGCCATCATGGATGATGGTACCAGTGCTCTCTGATCTGGCTGCATGTCGATCCCTACTGGTGTGATGGTGGGGTGGAGTGGTAGATTCAATTGGATGTAACAAAGACATGAAGCAGGCATAGATAGCTGCTCTGGACCAAACAGTACTTTGGAAAAAGATAATGGTGGTGGAGGAGAATAATGAGAATGTCCTTGTGGTTATTTGGCTTGTATGGTGGTGCCAGAAGCTGGGGATATGCTGCTGTGCTGGTGTTTTAGCAGAGAAGTTGAAGGACAAGGAGAATGATGATGAGAATGTTCTTGTAGTCCTTTGGCTACTATGCTGGTGCCAGAGCCTGAGTTATTCTAATGAGCTTGTGCTTCAGTATTGAAATCTGAGAAAGAGGAGGATGTCCAGAAAGTTTTTTATTGTCATTTGGCTTGTCCACTGGTGCAGGAGGCTTGGTTATGCTACTGTGCTGTTCCGTGGCAAGAGAAATTGGAGGAGGAGGAGGATGATAAAGATTTGTAGCCATTTTGCTTTTGTGCTGGTGTCAGGTACTGGGTTATGCTGCTATGCTTGTGCTTGAGAAGAGAATATGGAGGAGAGGGAGGATAAGAAAGTCCTTGTAGCCATTTGGCTTGCATGCTGGTGTCAGAAGCTGGGTTATACTGTTGTGTTGGTGCCTGAGAAGAGAAATTGGAAGAGGAGAAAAGTATGATGAGAAAATTTTGTAGCAATTTAGTCTGCACACTGGTGCCAGAGGCCAGGTTATGCTGCTGTGCTTGTACTTGAGTATTGAAATCTGAGGAGGTGGATGTCCAGAATATCTTTTGTTGCCATTTTGCTTGTCCGCATTTTCCACAGGAATGGTTATGCTACCGTGTTCATGCTTGACAAGAGAATTTTGAGGAGTAGGACAATGATAAATTTCTTGCAGCCATTTCTTTGCACGCTGTTGTCAGATGCTGGGTTATGCTGTTGTACTGGTTCGTGAGAAAAAATTGAGGAGAAGGAAGATGACAAGAAAGTCCTTGTAGCCATTTGGTTTGTACACTGGTGGCAGATGCCAGGTTATGGTCTGTGCTTGTGCTTGAGTAGAGAAATTGAGGAGGAGATGAACTTCAAGAAAGTTTTTGCAGCTATTCAGTTTTCACACTGGCACCATAGGCTGTGTTATGCTTCTGTGATAGTGGATTTACGCTGCTCACAAGAGTCTTAATGGTGTTTTTGACTTTAGGTGGCAATGCTGCCTGTAGGGGAGATAGAAGAAAGTGCATTTTAGTACCTCACAGGGAAAACAGTGTGCCTTCCAGGTGCCCATCTGGTGGTCTCTGATGCATGCATGTGCATGCCCTCTCTAAAGAAAATGCTTCTTTTGGGAAGAAATTACACATTTCACAATACTTTATTCATGCATGCAGCATGATTACATATGTGCATAGCAGCTAGGAGGGACAGCTCTGAGGACGAGCAGTCAGGTGTGCCACCAACTACGCTGGCATACATCTCAATTGTCCCTGATTTTGCCACAAAAATTTTCACTGTCCCTCCTAAGTTTGGCATTTCTGTCACTAATGAGTTAGAATTTTAATCATAAAATAATGTTATCCACTAATATTATAGACTAGTTCACATTAGGAAAATGCTTTTTACACTAAGCAGCAAATTGTACACAGCTTTTAGAGCTGGTATTGCTATTTTGAAGATGTGTCCCTGATTTTGATAATTTGTCACTGATAATTTTAAGCCTTGTCTCTGATCTGTGAGGAAGGAGGTTGAGAGTTACATACACTTGCTTTTAAGATTGCTGAGTGGCTGTGGCTGCAAATGCTGCCTGTAAAGGGGCAGAAGCAGAGAAAGGAAGCACATTATAGTACTTTGTAGGAAATGTTTCATACTGCCGTGACACTAAGAGTTATGAAAATAAGTTTCTGGGTGACAAATGGATAAGGACACTTTTTGTGCATATACTTTTGTACACATTAACTATGCAGCATATAATGACCATGGACATGTCATAGACACATCCATGGAATGGGGTTATGTATTCATGTGATCTCCTGTGACTAGAGCATTCTGTTCTTGGGAAATACCAAAAGGAGATTGGACCATAAGGCTCGATCACCAAAATGTATTCAAATACTTTATTGGTACAAATATTCCAACCAGAAAATGAAAAAAAAAAAAGAAAACCACCAACGTATTGAGGAGTAGCCATTCATCACAAAATTCTGGATAATTTCTTTAAATTAAAATATTTATTAGACTAAAAATATTAAAACTATAAATGGCATTCATGAAAAAATATAAGCCAAATTTCATCTTGCATTTACTTTATCAGTCACCGTGTAGAATTAAGATAATCCATAAAATCTAAAATAGACAAAATATTATTTTTACTTACTTTTCAAATGCATAAATTAATGGTGAAGGCTCAAAATATTTATATCAAATAAATTTATTATTCACCTTATGAATAAGCAAGGTCCTTGGAATAATGTGGCCACAGAATTTTGCTCAGAACTTGCAACCTACTGCAGAATATCTACAATGCCAGAGAATTCACTCATTTTAGTAATTCTGTATTATAGGAAACCGTGCATTTGTTAAACGATTAAGTTTTCATTAGAACAAGCCTGATATAGGACAGATCGCCAGTTCACCCTAATTGTTTTATTACTCACAGTTATATTTTTCAACTTTATGATCCCATGCATCCAAACTGTCAGGCGCCATCTTCTTTATTTCTTCTCCTCACTGCAATCTGCTTGGGGTCACGGCATGGTTCTCAGAGCATGCTGATATTTGCGCAGCACTGCAAACTGGTGAGAAGTGCACTTTCACTTTGTTGGCCATAAGCTTCTGGTCCCATTCCCATTTCCTAGCAACAAAGCAAAGTGTGTATACAACTATCCTAGTAGTTGTCCTTACCCATGATGTCTGACTTTATTTTGTTCCCTCATCCCGCCATAGAAAAGCCCTCCAGCTGCACAAAATGTTTTTTCTCTCTGCTTAGTCCCACTGCAATTTATTTTCCATGATGCACCTTTCCTGCTGACCGCCTCCGACATGCTGACACAATTACTCCCATTCAACCAATCCGGTAATGTCTGTGCCTAGCTCTGTCCGTCATTTTTATCACCTTCTCCCATGCACACCTGAACTTTTGTGTTCCCCACAGGTCAGTTCACCGCATATAAAAGCGTATTCTTGTGATTTGGAACCTTACTACCACTGAGAGAAGACTTCCTCACCACATCCTGCAGGAGAGAGCATTGATTCAAGTAGGTGAAAGCAGCAGTCAGCGTGGTATTGTTGTTTTGGATGGGCACTGTGCCTTTAAAACTTTTCAGCAATGCTTGGTAGCTATGGAGTGCACGCTAGGGACGGCTCACAGAAGAGCCCTTCCCGCATGCACGAGGTCAAGCTATGTAAACAAAGGGATGAAAATGGCGCCGCGCATTGAAAGGGATGCAGAGTGTAAACAAATTGATTTTCAGCAAGCGACAGCAACAGTGAGTTGAAATTAAGGTTTTCAACTTAGCGACTGCATAAAGGGTGGCATTAGGCAGGACGGGTACTAAAAGGACATGTAAACCATGCAGGTGGATGCTGTGAGAGGCATTTTAATCACTTGTGCCTAGTGTTCCCACTGCTGGAGTGAAAACGTCTCACAGCTTAAAAGTAATATGCATAGCAAGAGCTCACAGTGAGCAGTACTGAGTCTCTGAATGGCGGTTCAGGGGAAACAGAAAGACAAAATAAAAACACTTCAGAACTAGTATAGAACATAATGGCCTAGGTAGTGAGACTAAACTGATACTAAGACCAATATATTAACGCAGAACATAGATATCCACCGCTTCCCTTTAATATATTTACAGTTTCTCCATAGCACCTGCTTCCTTTCCCTCCTTTCATACCCCAAACCTCTCTATGCTCAGCACATGATGTTATCAATGACATCTCATCATACATTAGCTAATGACAGGGCTTCATTCTGCCACAGAAATGAATATTCATTTATCTACCACTGCTCTTACTTCCTGATGAAGTGGCACAGCTCATTAGGTACTGTGATATTTGCTCAACCTCCACTACAGCCTAATAAAATTTTTAGTCTTAAGTTATTACACTGTGGGCAACTTAAACAGATACTTGACAATAACATAGCTCTGTTAACCAAATACCTTACTTTGCACAGATTTATGTGTGTCTTTTCTGCATAATGAAGCCCTCTGAAATGAATAACTGATATAAGGAATTCACCTGTCTTAAAAACAAACAAAACAAACAAACAAAAGAATTATGCCCAGAAAGGTGGAATATAATGATGTGCAGACCTGCTGTAAGAACAGACCAGTTAAATGAATAACTGTGCTGTGCACATTTTGCCAGGATTATTGATTACATGTTATAAAGCGTTGGTAGAATTATCTAAAAGTTATGAAAAATGTGTGCAGGGCAAGCCTTTGGGCCTGCAGGTTGCATGTTGTGTTCCTGTGCGCAGCAGCAGTTCAGGAGTGAACTCAGGAGCTGGCTGTGCAGTATGAGGTGAGGGGCTAACGCTTGTTGCACATCACTGCTCCAAGCCTAGAAAGGTATGGGGCAGTGCTCTGTTGCACAAGTGACACCTTGTGATGGGCCAGGGAGCCTTCCCTCACAAGGGGTTCACATTCATGTCATGGCCTGATGGGGCAATGTAGTGCATCAGGAGAAGTGGGTTGGAATGAAAATAAGACTTGAAATATCCACCAATCTTCTTTTTAATCCAATCCTCCATTCAGAGGTTAGCCCTGCCCTGCCTGCCATCCCCTATCCCAAGGCTTGACACCCTGGGTGGGGCGCCAGGCTTCCCACCAATGGTCAGTATTGGCAAGCTCAGCTTACTCCTCAGGTCAGGACCAGAGGAGCTGGACCCCCAGAGACACATAGGTAGCAGTGAAGATGCGGCAGAGCAGGGCATCATGCCCAAGAGCCAGCTTTTCCTTAAATGCTGGATCCCTGGGGCGGGACATGCAATGACCTTCAGCATCTGCCACACCCCCTTAGGTAATGGCACTGGCCACAGTGGTACACCCAGCCTCCACTAGGGTCCATAAAGCACTTGGCACTCTTCCTCCACCCAGAGAAGGAGGGCAGTCTCCAGGATGCTCAATCCTTCTCCTCTGGCTGGCCCTCTGACTCCCGAGTCTGTCACCAAACCCAGGATGTCAGCACCGCAAGAGGACACCTTGCTGCAATGCCGACGGGCTGGCTATCTCCACTGCTCTGTTTATACAGGAACCTGTAAAAATGAGGATACAATTCATCATAGCAACAAGAAAATGTATTTTTAAAACTACATTACAGATTGCATATAAATATATAAGTGATACCCAATGGGGACCTTATGGGTGGCATAAACAGTATGGCCCGGATATTCAAAGCAAGTTGTGCATGGCGCAATTGAGTTGTGCCAGAGCAAGTGTGGACCTGGGCCAAGGAGCCATATTCAGTGGGAGCCGTGCACAGCTCAAATCTCATTGCGCCAATGTGCAACTATAATGAATGAAGGTGCAAGTGCATGGGGCATTCCATGAATATACAGTGCAGTGGGATATTCAACCATGAAACCATGGTGAAGTGTGAGCAAATCAAAGATGTGCCGAGCAGACTTGTTCCTATAATAGAGGATGCAAGCACACAGACAGCACTTGCACCAGGTGAGAGGGAGTGAGAGAGTGAGAAAGAAAGAAAGAAAGAAAGAAAGACACAGACAAGCAGACCAAGGCAGACACAGAGGGAGAGGAATAGAAGTGGCATTGAAGAGGGAGAGAGGAGACAGTAGAGAGACAGACAGACACACTGCCAGGCAGTGCACCAGGGAGGCACACAGCCAGCAACAGCCAACCGGCCTTGGGGATACTGGACAGCAAGGGAATGGATAGCGCCCTTCATGATGGAGGCCGAAGAGGGGTATGAGGGAGCAGGTGGAACAGTGACATGGTTGAGGACAGGCTCCGTGGTGGTATGTCTGACACAGGTAGTACTGTGTCCACATCACCTTTGAGCAGTACAGTGACATGGAGATTGTGAGCCAGTTCCACCTGAACAGGGCCATTCTTGGGCAGCTCTGTGAGATGTGTAGTGAGGAGATGCAGGCACCCACCAGATGGAGCCACGCCATGTCCATGGAGATGAAGGTGGCAGCCAGCATGTGTCTGTTCACCATGGGCACCTTCCAGAGACCAAAGGGGACACCACAGGCATAACCCAGTCAGCCACATCCCGCATCCTCACACAGTTCCTCAATACTCTGCTGCCATGTGCATCGGAATACATCCATTTCCCCAGCACATAGGTGGAGTGTACAGCAACTATGCAGGACTTCCGCAGGGTAGCACGTATGTCTGGCATGATTGGGACCATTGACTGCACCCATGTGGGCATATGCATGCCACCTGGTCCCGAGGTATGGCATACATAAACAGGAAGGGAGCCTGAGTGGCATCTGCCAGGTGTGCGATACCATGGGGTGCATAACCAATGTCTGTGCCACACTCCTGGGAGTACACATGATGTGTTCATCTGACACAGCTCTGTGCTGTGCCACAGGTTTGAATGTGGGACATTCCATGGGCCACCTAGTGAGGAGGGGCATGGGCGGGAGCGATGGGCAGAGCAGACCGTGGGATGGGGAGAGCAGTGTGTGCATGTTGGAGTGGGTGCCAGGTACAGGCAAGGGTGTAGCACAGCACAGCAGAGGGCTAACCATGTTATTATCCACATAGGGATAGCACCTACAGTATACACTGCGCCCTGGCTGCTAAGCTCCCACCGCAGCCATCATCCCCAGCAGAGGAACGCTACAACGAGATCCACCAGCATGCACAACATCATCAAGTGAGTCTTTGCATGCTGAAAGCACAGTTCTGGTACCTAGACAGGTGAGGCTGTCACTACAGTACAGTCCTCAAAGCCAGTGGCCTATTCCTGGCGTGCTGTATACTGCACAACATGGTCATTGACCATGGGATAGCTGTCGAGGCTGATGAGGGTGACAGAGTGGGGATGACAGAGGCAGTGGACTGGAGGGAGGTGGACAGCCACCCCTGGGCAGAGGGAACCCTGGCTGCAACAGCAGGCGAGACGACACCTGGACACCATTGCACAGGAGCACTATGGTGCACAGGTAGGTGGTGTGGTACACATGCATGGGCCGCACAAACAGGTAGAGCACACATGCAGGGGCATGCAAGGCATTGGGCATGCACACACAGAGGTGTGAAGAAGGGGTAGGGAGACAGTGGCACACAATCACACACAACCACACACAGCACCTCTTACAGCCCCCCACACACATGCACCCACACACACAGGTGTGGGTATGTGGCATGGATCAGCTGCATAGCACCGGTGCCACAGGTGCAAGACGCCATCATCATGCCCACAGCCAGGCAAGCACACACAGGCATCATGTGGTGCTAAACACAGGTGCCACACCAGTGGCAGGCACACACACTGCCCATTTGTGCACTGGGCAGCAGCTGCAGACCACAGGTGGAGCAGCCCACATATCAGGTCTGCTGCACAGAACCATGACCACCACAGCCAGGGGCAGCTGTGCCTGGGTTGTTCAGCAACCACAGGATGCACATCAGCCATGGGGTGTGTGCAACACCCCCAGAGGTTGAACTGTGGGACCGTGACCTTGTCTGCACAGTGTTGTCAAGGCACCCAAACAGGCCAGCCCGGGTGCCTGGGATGCCAACATCTGAGCCCAACATCAACTCGCTGGGGTCACCCGACGCGGGTTTGCGGGTGGACAGCACACAGTGGGGGTCATCTGTGTCCAGCCATGCCCTGTGGCAGCAGCAGTGCAAAGCCATCTGAGATAGCAGTGGCACGCGATCCAGGATGCAGTCAAAGCCTCCTGCATGTGCTGCATCCCTGCCAGGATCTGTGCAGTGCCCTTCTCCTGCTGCATGGCTAACCGGCACACCTCCACGTCAGTAGCGCTCACCCAGTGGAGAGCAGCACCTGTTGCTGAATGGACACCTGCAGCAAACAGATGTGCTCAGCCAGTGGGTTGGTGTTCTGGGGCTCCTGGGCCAGACGCCAATCCCCATGTGTTGACTGGCCATGCGCACAGGCTCCTCTCTGGTAGACACTGCACAGTGGGGTCTGCAGGGGATTGGGCACAGCAGGCACACTGGCAGCGGACCCTGTGTCCGCTGCCCGATGGCACCTGCAGCCTGCTGCTGCCACCCATCCAGCCACTGCACACTACCCAGCGCCGTGTGACTGCCCCACCCACTGCAGGTCAAGCCAGGCAGCGCACACCGCTGCAACTGAAGTGGTTATGGTGGGCAGCCATTCTGCAGCTGGCAGAGAGCTGGCTGTGCTGCCTGTGTCAGTGGCCAGCAGGGGCATCTCACCCACAATAGTGGCCATGCTGTCCAGGATGAGCGTGATGTCATCGGCATCATACCCACCCCTGATCTGTGTCTCAGTGCTGGGGCACCAAGGGTGGCATCCTGAGGAAAGGCTGGCATCCTGGAGGAACACATCCAGGGTCTCATCCTACCCCAGGTCTAGGACATCCACCTGCACAGTGGTGGTGAGCTGCAGCCATTTGGGCCTCTGGATGCCAGAGAAGGTGGAAGGCTGGTCCTCGGAGCCTTTCCAGCATCCACGGCGCTGCCGCTGTCAGCACCCCATCATCTGCACAGAGGTGTGCTGGTGCTGCAAGAGATAGAGAGGCATGTTAGTGATGCATTGTCCTCATGTACCCCACCGCACTGCCACTGCATGTGTCCTGCAGCATTACATGCATGTGGTTGTGCACAATGACATGACATGCATGCCAGCATGGCTGTGTGCACACCTCCACACCCCCAGCTGTGCATGGCTGACATACTTACCATGCAGTGATGGGCTGCAACCCATCTGGAATCCTCTGCTAGGCACACCTCCACCGTGCTGCAGTGCATGGTGGCTGCCACCAATTCATCCTGTGCTGTGAGTGAGGTGCATCTGCAGCCCTCCGTGGAAATCTGGGATGCACGGACGGCCGCCACCTTCTCCTTGATGTGCCTCTTGTCCATGCCCACCTTCTTTCAGCACTCCTGCAATGACCACTGGTGGCTGCCATACTGGTTTGTGTATGCCGCCACCTCCTCCCAGGCCCCAGCCCTGCCCTGTGATGTACCCATGGCACCACTCAACAGGGCTTCCTGTAAAGGTAGGCATTGAACAGGTCCTCTGTCTCTGCCTTTCTGAAATTGGGACTGTGCTTGTGAGCAGTCCCACGCCTCACCCTCCTCACGTTATGACAAGTCGCTCCTGTGGACAAGGACAGCACAGTGTCAGTGGCAGCATCACCCTGTTCCATCCCACCCTGCTGTGCTGGCTGCTCCCAGTGAGCTGCAATGGTATGCGCAACTTAGCCCAAAGGGTGCAATACCAGTCCATGGCCTGTGCTGTTCCATGGCACTTATATAGTGCAATCCATGCAAATTATGTTTGGCGTAATGGTAATGACATGTTAATGCACCCAGTATGCCACACATTGGCTGATGAGCTTATTTGCATGTGGCATCTAAATATCACAGTTTTGCTCGTGGTGCAGTGATATTGCTCAGGAGCAAGTCACGGCGCAATTCATATGCATGCATGGTGTGCAGGCCCACAGTGCGCATGGCCCAAATGGTATCATGGTGTCAATCGTACACTGTGCACTGACAACATGATGGGGGGTATAGCGCATGATGCTCCAGGCCTGCTATCGCCAGACATGTGCACTGTGCAGAGCTGGGTGACCCTGACCCCTGCTGTGATCCTAACCACGGGGTCACTCCCTATCACCTGGTGACCCCGCCTGGCCACACCCATGCCGTGCATCTCTGAGACTGTGCAATGGGTGGGCACAGCACATGTTCCCTCGCATCGTGCATCCTGGCGCGTGATGTGGCCACGCGCTTATTGCTGCCATTTTGGTCACCAGCTTTGTTTCACAGCATTGTGCAGTGTTGGTACAGAGAACACAGAACTGGACACAGGTTGAGCTGGTCAACCTGGTCACATGTCCAGCGCCACGACCCCCAACTTTTGGCCAGGTGCTCTGCAGCAGCCCAGGGTTGCAGTGGCAGGAGATTGCTGCCACACTGCAGCACAGGACTGGGGTGGCCAGGATGGGGAGCAGTGCCGCCACCAGTATGGTGACCTAGTGCAGAGGGACCCAGAGTGCCTGAGGAGGCTTGAGGCATGTGTCAGGCATGGGCTGTGCCACAGCCAGGTAAGCAGGCCCATATTGCATGTGTGCCCTGGTGCTGTACCGTGGTATTGACTAGGCTGCCTGTCATGTCCTCACAGAGTGGTGCACTTTCATCATGTGCATTGTGGGTGGCATTGCCAGCCACCGCTTGTGCTGTGATGCAGCTGTGTGGGACGTGTTGGGCAGGGACTCACCCTGTGCACAGAGGTGGGGGTGGTGGGCAGCTGCTGTGGATGTTTACTGATGTGTACCTGTTCATGTTATATTCCCAGGGTCTGAGAATCACCAGGGCACAGGCAGTGGTGGCAGTAGCAGCAGCAGGACGGCAGGCTGCAGTGGGCCACGGAGGTGAAGCAGGAGTGGCTCCAGCACCAGTGGGGCCATGAAGGGCAGCTAGGCACTGTCGGTGCCGCACATTACATGGGGGTGGCAGGGGCATGGGTGCGGCATGGCTGCCTGTGCCATGTTCTGTGGCAGCTGTGTGTGTCACACTGTGCATGGTGCTTGCCACTGTGGCACATCCATTGGACACACGTGCCAGCTGTTGATGAGGTGGGTGTGCATCCACCTGCCACAGATGTTGCTGTGGTGCTGCTGGTGCACTGTGTTATATGACTGTCATTGCGCAGTTGGTGGCTACTGTGTGACAGGGACCACCTCTGTGCTCTGTCATGGTGTGCCACATTGCTGGCAGGCATTGGCTCACCCCTCGCGGTGGCAGGTACAGGCTGTCTGTAGGGGTTCCTCATGCCCATTGTGCACTGTGGGTGGCATGGTTCCTGGGACATTGCACTGATCACCTGTCCTGTCCCTTGTCATAGGTGTCCTGCAAAGACAACAGAGGTCTGCTCACTGCAGGCTGCTCCAGCAGCTTATTCTTATTATATCCACCACGATGGAGACTGTTCTGCATGTTTGCCACCTGCTGCTGGAGGAACAGAGGTGGGAGGGCACAAAGGGTATCAGGCCATGGCTGCCAGTAGATTGGCCTCAGCATTCCCTGTTTCCTGCTGTACCTCTCCCTACAGTTTCCCATCCCACTCTACAGTCCCTGTTCCCTGTCCCCTTCCTTTACTTTCCTACCTTTCCCATCCCTTATTGTTGTTAATAGTTTGGTTTTGCATAATATATCTTTTGACTTACCTGCCTTTGTCAATGTCTACTCTGCAGGTAGTATGAGTAGCCATACTGCAGTGGTCCAGTGCCTGTCCGTGTGGTGTGCATGTTTCGGGGCACATGTTGTGCTTTTGTGGTTCACTACTGTGTGCTGAGGTGTGTCCCACTGTGGTGGTGGTGTCCTCCTCTCGGTTGGTGGCTGTGCCTTGGGGTGCCTATGGGGCAGCTGTCAGGGTGTGTGTGGTGTGTGCACGGTGATGGTACACAGCCATGGTCTTTGATCGGGTACTGGCTGTACACTGTGTTGGAACCCCTGCTTGGTGTGTGTGTGCCTGTCCCATGTGGTCTGCCATGCTATGCACCTCCTGGCGCATTCCATGCCTACTGTGTGGGCTGCCTGTGTGGCATGTGTGTGCTTGTCTGTGTGGTCCTCGGTGTGACCTGCTCCAGTCTGGGTGCATGGGGCATGGCCTGCAGCATTCGGGGCCCTTGCTGGTTCTCCATTGGCCATTGGCACCTCCTGTTGCCTACTATCTGTGCCACTGTTGTGTTCTGGGGGTGTCTGGGTGTCTGTGTGCACCCTGCTGTGTCCTGCTGGTGGTGGCCTCCTCTGGGCTGTCACTGTGCTTTCCTGGCTCTGTCTCTGGGTCTGTTCTGTGTGCTGCACCCCTCTGTTGCTCTGCTGCCTGCTCCCACAGTTGCGCTGGAGCATCTCTTTTGCACCATGGTGCAACTGTGTTTGCACCATGGAGCAACTTGGGTTGCACCACGTGCACCTGTGCCATATTCAGCAGGGATTTGCCTGCACAGTGTGGCCAGCACAATCTCTGAATATGGCTCCTTCTTGCACCACTTCTGCACATCGGATTTGTGTTGTGCCAGATTTGCAATTCAGTCTTTGGTGCATTTCTGAATATTGGGCCCATAAGTATAGATAAATCCTTTATCACACAAGGTCCCTCTACATATTTCATTTATTCAATAGTATAGGCCCTTATGATAGATTATTTATTTAGCTTTTTTAAATTGTTTACAAAGTCTGTGGATTTATTTTTGAAGTAGTGGTATTATGCACTCTTCCATCCCTTTGACATAGTAATTGCCATGGATATGGTGTCAGGATGCAAACTGATGTTGTGGCATGGTAGGTCATTGGTACTGCAGAACTTCTGCAGAAATTACAAGACACCACCACAAAAGTTCTGCAGTATATGGTAATCCTGCCACAGAACTTGGTCCCAAAGTACCACAGTAAAATTGGACCCTGTGAATAAGCCTCATACATAATCAAACACGTTTTAAAAAGTTTCTGTTAGCACAAAATATTCACATTAAATACTTTAAATACACACCACACTTTCTATATCACATTTACCAAACCAACATGGTACCATTGTCATTAAATCTCTTTGCATATAAAAGTGCTTTTCCCTTGTGTCTACCATAATCATATTCTTCACCCTTTCAAACTACATACCATGAAGCAAGTTTTACTGTTGTAAACCCAATTCCCAATTCACTCTAATTAACAATATGTGATTGCATGTGCTTACTGCCTGCACTTTGGGTTTCTCATATTTTCCCTGGGAACCTGCCATGGTAGACCAGAATTGCATTAAATCTCAATATCTTTCTCTGAGTGTGAAAAGCTCATTCAAAACAGGAAAAATATTGTTTTTTTTATTTTTATGAAATAGTCTCCTCATGACTCCATGTCTTCTGCTTTGCTAAGAGAAATGAGAGGCATGCAGGATCTCATTATATAGTAGTCCTTGGTCTTCCTAGCATCAGACACTCATAAATGAGTTAAAGGGTTCCAGAATATGAATTAGTGCCTTGACCATCATCCAGTTCTGGCCAGACAACATTATACAGTTACAGCTCCACTGATTTTATGATTGAGCAGATAATCCTGAACAGCTGGCATCTGCTCCTGAAACCTCTGCAGCAATACAATAAGTGGAGTTCCAATGAGTGACAACATCCTGATTAAGGGCATCATCATGCAGGTGTTTATCAGTCTGAATGCAAAGCAGCTCCTGCATGCTTCATGGAATGTGAAATGTGATTGCATATGGTTTTGATGGCTCCATTCATGTCCTTCAGCAGCTTGTTCTGTGACAAAAGCAATTTACTACTAGATTGATGCAATCGACTAGACTGGGCATGTGTCTCAGTCTTCCATCTTCTAGTACTTTGACTATGTTACTTTTTATTATACTTTTTCCTCCTGCCAGCCGCCTGGTAGCTCTGCCTGGTCACAGACCTCCATTTCCACTCCCATATTGGCGCTGCCCCCATGATACCCCAAACACCCCCAGGGTGAGGTTGTGCTGCAGATGATAGAGTTAGGTCAAGGGGCTGGCCTGGGAACCACAGAAGCTGAGGTGGGCTTCATTAATGGTGGCTGGCAGCCTTTTTCCCTGGTATATGGGGGCAGGGATGTGCAATGACAACCAGCATCGGCCCCAGCCCCTGAACTAGTAGGTGCCAGCATGATCAGCTCAACCAGCCTCCGCCATATAGGTGGAATGTATTCCAGGTATGATAGCAGGAAGGGTGGGTCAGTTTATTCCTAAGTGTGCAGGGAAGGAAGGGATAAAACCTCACATCAGGTGCACATGATCATGAATGAACTAGAGGGGAGCAGGGTCAAGGAGGTGCTGGAGAGGTTTGGGGGTAGTGGGAAGCTATGTTAGGAAGCAGGGCACTCCATTGCATTTTCAGAGGTGCTCCCAGTACCTAGTGCAAATGCAGCCAGGAAACAAAGAACAGTGGAGTTTAACACGTGGCTGGGAGAATGGTGCCAGTCCATGGGTACGACCTGATGCGGCGCTGGGCTGAAACATGGGAAAACAACACCATGCATGCTCCAGACAGCTTACATTTGAGTAGTGAAGGCTTAGAGGTCCTATAGCAGAGGCTGGAGGAATACATAGGGTCCAAAATTAATGTAAACTAAGGAAGGGGAGGCAAAGGTTGGGTGACAAAACTGGTCTTCAAACTGGGAGCCTCCCAGCTAGTATGAAGAGGAATGTTGGGGTTCAACTAGTGGAGGTAATAAAGGAGTAAGGATGGACATATTAGGCGGAGTCACACTGGAGCATTGTTGCCTTAAATGCAAGGAGCCTAGGTAATAAGACAGTGGCTTTGCAGGCACTGATGGCAGAAAGAGAAGTGGACAAAGCTGCCATCACTGAAACATGGGCCACCCAATCAGGAGTGGGACCTGGTGCTCCCAGAGTACAAGCTGCATTGCAGGGACACGGAAGGAGGGAAGGGGAGGGGTGGCTATTTATGTAAGAAAGGGATAATATGCAGCAGGGAGGAGGGAGAAGAGCAGAGTTGAGACCTTATGGGTACAACTCCAGGATTCAAAAGGTAAGATGGTTAGGCTGGCAGTGCTGTATAGACTTCCAGCCCCAAATGAAGATACTGATAGGAAATTGGAGCAAATAAAGAGGGTAAGTGTGAAGGGTAACACTGTAGTGGTGGGGGACTTTAATATGCCTGTGATAAACTGGAACACCCCAGCTACCTCAAGTGTCAGGGAACAGGTCCTTTTGGAACAATCCAGGATAGCTTCCTGGTACAGATGGTGAGGAGCCAACCAGAGGGAAGCATACTGGACCATGTGCTGGCAAATGGGGAGCATGTGCGAGATCTTGGAGTGGAGATACCCTAGCATGGAGCAACAATACACAGTGTGATTGTCATGTAATATGAGTAGTGAGGCAGCCAGGACAAGGACCAAGGTGGTGGACTTTAGACAAGCACATTTTGCCAGGATGAGGACATTCTGCAGGGGCACCTCAACAGCATTGACCCCACATATATGTTAACCAAAAGTGGGAAAGTATCAAGCTGTGACTGGCAGAAGCCACTAGATCCTATACTATGATACAAAGTTAAAGGGCAAGTGCAAAAGCCAAGCTGGTTAACAAAGAAGTGCTGCAGTAGTAAGGGTGAAGGAAAAAAGAGCTGCCCTCAGAAGATACGTGAAATCCAATGGGATGGGATAGACAGAGTACAGAAAGAAGGCAAGAGAGGTAAGCAGTGGACCCAAGGATGAACTTTTAAATATAGACCAGTCAGCCTTACCTCCATTGTGGGAAGTTGATGGAAACCATCCTTAAGGAGAGACTAGTAGCTTTTCTGGATCAAGAACTGGCTGCTTGACAGACAGCAGAGGGTAGTTTTAGATGGAGATCTCTCGATTCCAAAAGCTGTAACTAGCAGAGTACCACAAGGCTCAGTATTAGACCCCATGTTGTTTAACATCTTATTGATGACATCTCAGATGGGATTAAGAATAAGATCAGCCAATTTGCCGATGACACTAAGATCGGTGCGGTGCTGAACGACAAAGAGGATTGGCAGGGGTTACAGGAGGATCTGCTGAACTAAAGCACTGGTCAGACACATGGCAGCTGGGGTTCATTGCAAAGTCATGCACTTGGGAGCCAGGAATCCAAGATACTGTTATCAGCTGGGAGGTGCAGTTATCCACTACTGAGGAAGAGATGGATCTTGGGGGCTAATCACAGGTCAAATGAACCATTCAGCACAGTGCAGGAAGGTGGCAATGTGATCAAGATGCTGGGTGTATTACTAGAGGTGTCACCTACAGGAGGAAGGAGGTCATCCTGCCACTGTACAGAGCATTGATGAGGCTACACCTGGAGTACTGCATGCAGTTTTGTTGCCCCATCTAAAGAAGGATATCAAACATTTGAGGGGGTCCAGCGAGAGCAACTAGGATGGTCCTTGGAATGGAGGACAGACCATACAAGGAGAGGCCTTCTGAACTCAATATATACTCACTGGGGACAGGAGGGAAAGACTTGATGTAATCAAAACATTCAAATATGTAAAGGGCATCAATAAGGTTGTTACAGAGGAATATTTAAATTTAAATGAAGGAGGGATACTAGAGGCACAGCCTGAAATTGGAGAGTGAAAGTTTCAAGTAGAAGATGAGAAGGCATTACTTTGCAGAGAGAGTGGCAAAGTGGAATGCGCTGCCAGAGGAGGTGGTGGTGGCATTGAAAACTGTGGTCTGCTTTAAGAGTGGACGAACAAAGTCAGAGGGAAGGTAACAATGGTGAGGATACTGGAGCGGGATGTCAGCAAACTGGGGCAAGGAACCAGTTGTAGTGGTGGGGGTGGGGAGGCAGCTGCTTTATAATATACTGATAGCTGCACTTGAGTAGACTTGTTAAACTACTAGGTCTGTATCTGCTGGCATTTTTGTATGTTAGTAAGTCCCAGATATCTATTTGTTTTTTAACCAGTCTCCTGAGTCTAATTTTTGTATACCAGGAAAGGGTATAGCGATTTGTATAGCTAGTTTTATTTCTCAGTCACAAGTAGACATTTGTTTAACAATGGCTCTCTGTACAGAGCAACACTAATGCACCACTGTTAGGAAACAATGTGCAAAAAGAACTCCAGGCAATTCAAAATCACCATTTCACCACTGCTACTACCATTACTATCAGGGGAAACAGAGCTAGCAGCATTTAAATTAAATCAATCTGGTTAAGGCACATTTAGCTAAATGATCTGCTTAGAATGAGAAAAGACTGTGTGAGAAAAGGGACTTGTCTGCCACATTTGCTACCAGTACAATGTCATATACTGGCTGCAACTCCCACCCACCCTGAGGACACCGATGATTTGGTCCAAAGGTAGGCAAGTCCCGGATCTCTTTTTTTTGTTTAACCAGTCTCCTGACTCTGATTTTTATAGAAGGATAGTGTGTTTGTATAGCTATTTTTCTGTCACAGGCACCACTTTGTTAAGCAACAGTTCACAGTATGGAATGCAACGTGAATGCACCACTGTTAGAAAACAACATGAGAGAAGTGCACCAGGTAGTCCTAAAGTCATCACTTCACCACTACTACTACCACTGCTATCTGGGAGAAACAACAGGACTAGCAATGCTGAAATTAAATCAGTCTGGTTAAGGCGATTTAGCTAAATGATCTCCTTAGAATGAGAAAGTGACTGTGTGAGAACAAGGACTTATCTGCCACAGTTGCCAGCAGTACAAAGTCATGTATTGGCTGCATCTCCCACCCACCCCAGAACAACAATGATTTGGTCAGAAAAGGCAGGCAAGTCCTGGATCTCTAGTTTTAACCAGTCCTGTTTGAAAATTGAAAGCTGATATTGTCACTTAATCCACAGATCCAGAATGGGTACTGCTGCCAGTGTCATCTTCTTCAAGATTAGCATCACATATGTAGGCAAAGTTTGACAAGTTAACTTTCAAGAACATTAGTTTTTTACATTGTCTGGCATGTTCATTTATCAGTTGCCACACCCCAGCACAGCTAAATAAATGTTCAGAACAAACACTGGAGGGTGGCATCCAATATACTGTACTTTCCTGCCATGGTAGCCAGCTTTGGCCAGCATGATTTTTTTCTTTTCAAGTAAGCTGAAGGTCATCCTTAGTACTATTGTTGGGCCCAGACAGATATGCATCTGCCATGCTTAGTACTGAGCATGCGTTATCTCCTTTGGAATTTCGTGTCCTGCAGCTGGCACCAAATGTTGTCCTCCTCATTGCCTGCTTCTGTACTGTTTTTTGAGCAGTCTTTATAATTTGAGGTGGTGTCCTTGTAGTACTGTTTCCCATTGAAACCACATCTGCTGCATAAATCTGAAGTTGCCTGTAGTTCAACTCCTCTATATCCTTGGAAACAGCATTAGGAAGATGTCTGTTCCAGAAATGTGGAACTAGCAATGTTGCTAAGATATACTCTTTGCTCCATGTCATGGCTGATAATTTGTCATCATTGCTAAGTCTGGTAAGCATGTTATTGAATAGAGATTGGTTCATATCTAAGTTGTTCCTTATTTTCTCCAACCTTTTTTGAGAAGAAGAATGATGGAATAACTTGGCTAAGGGGTTTCTTTTCCACACTGACCTCTTTGTAGCACTCATAAATGGTTTCAGAATGACACAATTGTTCCACACACCATTGATTAGAATTGGGTAAAATTTCTCCCTAATATCATTGTACATGATATACTCAATGGCAGCTACATTCTGTTCAAAGATGCATTCAATCATAAAGTAGTTGAATTCCACCTTGTTGGTGCATCCTAAACAAGCTGGTGGTGAGGGAGACCTTGTTCTTCTGGATAACATCACGGATGTCATGGGCTTTTACTGAATGGTTGAAGTGGCCACACAGTTTGTGCACTGTTCTGACAGAGGTTGATACTTGCCAGTAATTATCCAGGAAGTTTCAAATGATTAGGTTAAGACAAAGTGCAAAACAGCATACATGTACATAGTTGCCATCACAAAGTGTTTTCTTAATATTTGAACCATCGTCTGCAGCAACAACAAAAACACTTTCAAACCATGTGAGGCGACCTAAGCACTAACTAGTCTTTCCTGTTCTTGCTGCATGTGCTGTGCTGTGTGTGTGTCTTGAAACTGAGATACATGGAGTACTGCCATGTTTTGAAACATGAGTGTTTTTTGGAGCTGTGAGAGATAGTAGTGGTAGTAGTAGTGGCTGGGGTAGCAGACAGAGTGGTGTGTGAGAATGATGAGTTACCCGCAAAACTGACCCAGTGTACAGTAGAGAAAGATATGAAATGGTTTGGGTGCTGGTCCACATTTAGGTAGTAAAGGAAATACCTTGTCCTCAGGCTCTTGGAGAGCATGCCTGTAGCATAACATTTCACATTTAAACCAAATGTCCTATAATAACCTTATTAGGATGGTGTGCACCTGTTAAGAAGGTGTGCAATACAGAGGGTCATGTGCATCAAAGGATGTTGTGCAACAAATCTGTTAATATATATGTTCTAAAGAAAAGGTACACCACACCTAATATTAACATGTTATTTGTTTTATGATTGACTTATGGAGGTCGGCATTTTCAAGATTTTCAAGATAACGATTTAACTTATATAAACACTGTATGTAAACTGAATAAGCAGCGCATATTGATGAAAAGAATGAACATGCATGTGAAGATGAATAACCAGCAATAAACTCTTAGAAGTAATCTGAAGGCTTGAGTGAAATTCTTTTGCAAATACAACACAACCTTACAATTGGTGCCGAGACTTGGATGTCTGAAGACGGTCTATATGGTTGCTGACAACATCAAACAAACCGGAGGGGCCAAGCTGCTGGGAATGTCTTACTGCACCTGACCTGATCAATCAAGTACAGAAGAAGAGTCGCAAGGGACTCAAGAAGGACTGATGTGATGTCAGACATG
Organism: Neoceratodus forsteri; assembly: GCA_016271365.2. Lineage (NCBI taxonomy): Eukaryota > Metazoa > Chordata > Ceratodontiformes > Ceratodontidae > Neoceratodus > Neoceratodus forsteri. Next base: position 853,348,626 of record CM057459.1, on the reverse strand, counting down.
ATTTGCCAGCCACAATATAGATGTAAGTATAGATACCATTTTACATAAATTTTAGAAAACACTTAATTGAAGGGCTGTACCTCTCTCCTGAATAATAGGAAGATGTCTACTAATGCTTTGCTAGGCAATGTACAGACAGAAATGAGAAAGTTAAAATAGATAAAACAAAGTTGCCAACATCTGTCAAATGTATGTACAATATCAGTGTGAAATAACAGCTAGGATGTGTAACATGAAGAGGCAGATGTTAGAAAATGGAGAGAAATGTAACAAAGGTTTTGCCTCCAAGAAAAAGAATTACAGAAACGTGATTGATACTAAAGGCATGTAGGAGAAGGTAGAAAAGGAGATGCAAAATGTGCCACCAAAGCAAAATAAATAGAATATAAATTAAGGTGGCATAAGGGAGGTTTGTGGGTTAAAAATTAAGAATAATCAGTTAGAAGAGCATCTCAAATGTGTAAATAAACAAAGTCAGGCTCAAATTAATGAATTGGCCAGACAATTACAACAAGCATTAGAAAGATTGGATCACGCTAATCAGGAATTTGCCCAAGATATCTCATATAAAGAACAGTCTTTATATACTTTATAGGTGGAAGCACAGTTGCAATGTCAGATCTTCTTTGAGTTAAGACAACAATTACCTTATTGGACGCAAGACGTCCAAAATATAAAATGGCTCTGGTGCAGGTAAACACCCCTTCCAGCCAAAACATCATTGTGGCTGTGAGGTGGTTACTGAAGAGAGTTTGAGCCCCAGTAGCTCTGCTAGTGTGGAAGAACCTCCTAGCAAGAGAAAGGAAAAACAGCTCCTTATTATGTCAAAGTAACATTGAAAAGGAGCTAAGGTAGCTGACTAAGTAAGCGGCATAAGAAACTATCAGAAGAAGGAAAAGAGGGGATATAAGAAGAGTTGCATCGTATAACAAAGAAAATAGAACACCTTACTAAACTGTATGATCTATACCTGTGGATGACGAAAGAGAGCAGGGTAGACAGCACAAATCACGCTTGCTAGAAAAAGAAAAATGAGGCTAGGTTAAAAGAAGATACTACGGCATAAGAAGAAGAAGCTGCCATGCAAAGGGCAAGTGAGAAGTTAGAGGTAACTCAAAAATTTCTCTCAAAGAGATTTAACAAATACAAGAATCCATGCAGTTAGTGGACCAGTTGGGAAACGGGAACAGGTCAGAACCCAATCACTTATTGTGCTAAACCAAAACATTAGTTGCAAATTTTAACTTAACTAAGATGCATGCAAGATAGTGACATTATCCTTATCTGCTTAATACTCCAAAGTTTACCAGCAAAATGTTGGGAACCCACTATAGTGCCAATGATACTGATACTTGGGCAACTGTGGAAGAAATCCAAGCTGCACTACAATCAATGCATGGAATGTCCCAAACAGACTGGGGAAAACATGAAATACAATTACTCTAGGGATCTCCAGTCATGTTTATTAATCGATTATATGCTGCATACGTCACCTATGGAGGTGTGACTAATCCTACTAAGGATAGGGAACCCTTTTGAATTTAATTGATAGACAGGCAACTTTGATACCTGCATCAATACGTATGTTGTGAAGTGAGCACTGACCTATGCAGACAAAGAAGAGTTATTGACAGATTGGTGGCGCATGCAACAAGATGATCAAAGCCCAGAAAAGGGAAAGGACAAGCGATGAGTAATTGCTATTGTCAAAACAGAAGGTAACAGATATACATGTAATAACTGTGGAAGAGAAGGACACTTTAAGCGAGATTGTTGGGCAATAGGTGGAGACATGGAGGAAAACAAAAACAGGTAATGGAAAAGAGACAAGCACAAAATCCTAATAATAATGCTAAACCAGGTGGTAAGGCAGATTTGCAATAATATATTGAAATGCTCAGTAATTTGGTCAATACTAAAGCTGTGGCAGCCATTAAAAGGGAACCTGATGAAGAAGAACTGATACAATTAGGGCAATGATGGAGGAAGCCCCACCTTCCAAATCCTAGGAAACTAAGAGGACTGGGATGGTCTTCCTACTGTATCGGCTATGGTCAGGGCTGCCAGACTGTGATATTGGTTGATACTGGAGCTACAGTTAGTTTTACAGATAGTGAAATGCCCTAACAACCTATGAAAGCAGCAAATAAGTTTGCAGGGCTTCTCAGGGGTGTTAACAGCATACGAACAAAGCCAGTTATGGTTCAGATTTGAAAAAAGCAACTAAAATGTATGTTTTGGAAATGTAATACATGAAGGTATCATTATGGGTATGGACATTTTAGCACAACATGGTTTGGTAGTAGATCTTAATAACATGATTTTATGGAAAGGAGGTACTACTAACCCAGGACAAAATGTGGATGATTCTCATAGTATATATACTATTAAATCATTAAAGATGTATTGTTTGAAGATCTATGGAAACATGTACCAAAATGGATAGTACATGTAATAAAACAACATGAGCCAATATGGGCTAAGAATGCAACAGAATGTGGGTGAGTGTCTAATATAAGCCCAAATTGAAGGACCAGACCACCCTCCACGAAAACAATATGCTTTTCCCAAGGAAGCTCTATGAAGAAATATGTGTGATGCTGAAACAATTACAGGCACAACAGGTCATTAGACCCATATGTTCCACAGTGAATTCCTCTTTGGCTGGTACGCAAACCCAATGGTACCTGACGCTAGCAAGAGACTATAGGGTGTTGAACAAAGTCACCCCTTGGTCACTCCAGTGGTATCAAGGCTACCTGACTTGATATCCTGGCTGTCTCCTACAGCTACAATGTATACTGTACTAGATGTGTAAAATGATTTTTGGTCCGTCCCTGTCCATCCTGATAGTCAGTATAAAGTTGCATTTACTTTCCAAGATAAACAATACACTTTTCAGTGTTTACCCCAGGGTTTTATTCCTCACCAACTTTATTCCATCAATGTCTAGCTGAGATATTGTTAGGATTTTCCCACCCTGAGGCAATTATACAATATGTAGATGACATATTGTTACAGACTGACACATATCAGGAACATGTCAGTTTACTTGGAGAACTGTTGACAGTATTACACAAAGGAGGGTTAAATAAACCCGAGCAAAGCTCAAACTCGGCAATCATAAATCACCTTTTAGGGATTTGTATTAATCAGAAGGATGTACTGTAGACCCAGATAAGAATCGGGTCATACAACAGTTACCCCAACCTAAAATGAAAACAGCACTTCTACAGTTTTTAGGAATGCTAGGCTTCTTTAGGGATTTTATAGAAGTGCTTCTAGTATAGCTAAAACCGCTATACAATCTGTTAAAGGAGGAAAAGACTAATATCCTCCAATGGGAACCAGAGCATCAACAATCCTTTATGGCTTTTAAACAAGCACTAATGATGGCTCCTGCCCTCATTATCCCTTCTAAGTCATTAGATTTTGTAATACAGGTACACGCCAATGATCAAGTGATCAACGCAGTCCTGTTACAAAAGTGATCAGGGATGCTGGTCCAGTGACATTTTTCTCGGGTATTAACTCCAGTAGAGAAACCTATGGAGAATGTGTAAACACTTATTAGCTGTATATTGGGCAATACAAGCTACTGAACATATTGTGGGGTTTAATCACATTGTTCTACAAACCTCACATACACCTATAAAATTTCTCTTAGAAAGAGATGTAAGGGAGCATCCTCTCAGAGACTGGTGAAATGGGCATTGGCCCTACAAGGACAAAATATCACGTGGAAAATGTAGCTCCCCATGTTAGCGGAGCTAATGACATGGAGGAGATGCACATGACTGTGGGAAGTCATGGGTATTAAATATAAACCAATTTTGCTGCTGAACCTAATTTTATGGGTATTGATGTGCATGTCGATGGCCCGCTTTTCAGATGATGGCCATTTCCATACTGGATATGCTATTTGGACCCTGGAACAAATTAGGAAATATTAGTAATGATGTCCATCATCGCTTCGCCCCACGAGCGGAATTGGAGGCAGTCCACAGAGCTATTATGGCGTATCCACAGGAAGCTATTAATGTCTTCTCAGACTGTGCTATTTTTGTCAATTCCTTATTAGATTTTCTTCTTATTTGGATGAAAAGGGAATGTGAACAGCCACCGTGAACCGTGGCTTTGCTCCATATTACAACATATATGGGATATAGGAGCTCAAACCCCATTGAGAATTGCTATTTGTAAAGTAAGGGCTCATGAAAAGAATCCAAAAGATATCCATGAACTAAACAATAATTTGGTAGATAATTTGACTCAAATAGCTGTGAAACAAACAAACTTATGGATAGATCCTCTAGGAGGTGACTCTACACAATTGTGGGAAGCTGAAGAGTATGATAAAAATCATCCAAATGGATATCAGCATTATCACAAGTCCCTAGTTTGGGGTGAATCCAAGATACTGATGCTTGGCTTCTTGGTTGTCGGAACCAAAGGAAAGAAACAGGACAGTGTACCACCTAACATGTTACCATATGGGAAGATATGGTAATATGGGAATGACAAGCAGGGTTTAGGAAGTGGATCCCACCACTTCATTTAGAAAAGATATTATCATGGACAATCATCGTATTGGAGGTCATTGTGGACTCCACAAAACATGTAAAATGTTAGCACAAAAGTATTGGTGGCCAAAAATGGGAAAAGATGTCAAACAATGCCTGGAGGCTTGTCTCATCTGTGCACAGATGAATCCTCCAGTGCCTGGTAAGAGGGTTCCTTTAAGGCGATACCTTTGGTGGATGGTCCTTAGTCCAGTTTACAAATAGATTATGTAGAACCTTGCCCACTGCAAAGGGGTTCTGATATTTATTAGTCATTTTGACATATTTTCCAAATGGGTAGAAGCACTACCAGTTAGAAATGATAGTGCGTGCTACTGCAAAAGCATTACGGAACAAGTGTTCTCATATTGGGGTTTTCCCAGAGCACTTGAAAGTGATAGAGGAAATCTTTACAGTGAAAATAATGACAGCCTTGTGTGATATTTTAGGTATCACTCAATGTTTACATTTGCCCTACCATCCACAATCCTCGGGTATAGTAGAAAGGTTAAATCTCACCTGAAAAATGCACTAAAAAGGTAGTGTTGGATACTGGTAAAGGGTGGGTGACGACTTACCAGGAACTTAATGGGTATTAGAGGTACAGAAAACAAGAGTACTGGCTATAGCCCATATCAATTGATGACTGGATGGGATATGCAGCTGTATTATCCATCAGATCCAGTTTTGTCTACACCTGTGTTAGATCGCATCAAAACTGATATATTTCTACAACAAACACAGAAGCAGTTAGCTCTGTATTTGCCCCATGCTGCCAGAAACATGGCACAGACTTATTGGAAAACAAAAGGAGACATAATGAGAAAGTGATATCACCCATTGAAAGGGGTCATCATGTCATGGTGAAACATTTTGGTCAAAGGGACCATGGGACGCTATTTGGATGGAGCCTTATACAGTTATTAATGTATTGGGGCAATGGGTCATTCAAGTACGTTGAATCTAATAAGGGTCTACAGAGACCAAATGGGTCCATGTGGACCAATGTAAATTGTATCAGACATTAAATGATAACTTTGGTACTTTGGTATTTCCTGACAAAAGAAGGCGGGTTGCCCATCAGGATTGTCCTCCATATACATGGAACATTAACCCAGTCTTGCTCAGACATCCATATGCCTAATTTATTTTAAAAATTGTAATGTTTGTAGAGTCAACTATCTCTTGTGGTAGTTTATTCCACAGTCTAGGTGTTCTAACCGTGAAATAATGAATTATTTTGTTACTATTAACCCTTGCTACTTCTAATTTGTATTATGAAGTCTGGCCACTATTTTCTAGTGGAAAATTTAATGCCACATAATTTCATTTGTTCTGGATTACGAGACTTTTAAATAATTGTAATAAATCCTCACGACTGCGTCTCAGTGCAAATGTATGTAATCCTGTTTTGTGTAATCGAGAACAATAGTCCATATTTTTAAGTGCGGTAGTTGTTTTGTGGCTCTACGTTGAACTTGTTCTATTTTACTTATGTCTGATTTCAAATAGGAATTCCAGAATGGAGAGCCATAGTCCAAGTGGGGCCTTATATGAGATCTATAGAGGGATAATAAACAAGATTCAGATCTAGTAATAAATGTTTTGAAATTCTATGCAATAATGCGTTTGTTTGGATTGCTATTCTAGTGCAATGTGTTGATGGGGTTAATTTATGATTAATTATGATCCCTAGATCTTTCTCAGCTGATGAAGTTCTAATAATAGTATTATTTAAGTAGTAATTTTGGACCGGGTTATTTTTCCAAAGTGTATTATCAGCATTTAGATAAGTTGAAATACATTTTATTTGTTATTGCCCATTTTCTATAGCCATCAGATCTTCTTGGAGCCCAGTTTTGTTACTGTGATTTATGGCCATCCCTCCAAGCTTGGTATCGTCCCGAAACTTTACCATTGTATTACTTGGGGAGATAGTCATATCGCTTATGAATATGTTAAATAGGGTTGGTCCAAGCACCGAACCCTGTGGCACCCTGCTGGTCACTTCCCTGTCATCAGAAAGGGCATCATTTACTCTTACGCACTGGGTTCTCTCACTCAACCACTGGTTTATCCAAGAGATTAATGGAGTTGAAATTCCAAGTAATAAGTTTGTTTATTATTATAGTGTGAAACTTTATCGAACGCCTTTCTGTAATCTAGAAGAATGATGTCCATTGGAATATTACAATCTAAATTATGACTAATATAGTTGCAGAATGATATTAAGTTTGTGGTGCATGAATAACCTGCTTTGAATCCATGTTGATACACATCGTTAATCTTTAGAGTTGTCATTTCATTCTCTAATTTTTGTTTAATGATTTTTCTAGTAGTTTACATGGAACAGATGTTAAACTAATGGGACGGTAGTTTCAGTTTTGGATTGGGACCCTTTTTTATGAATAGGTGTAACTATGGCTGTGCGCCAATCCTTGGGTACAACTGAATTTTGAATAGATTTATTGTAGATTAGCATTAAAGGTAAATAAATACTATTTTTTGTTTCTAGGAGAAATCTTGAGGATATGTTATCTGGTCCTGAACTAGTGTGTTTCTTTAGAGTGTTTAGAACATTCAAAGTTTCTTGTTTTGAAATAGTTGCTACTTTGGTGTTTGATGTTGCTGGAATAACAGGTGAAGTTGTTGGAAAAAACAATGCAAAGTAATTATTTAATTCGTTGCTGTTATATGATCTGATGTTGTTGTTTGCTTATTAATTATTAGTGGTCCAATTGTCTTATTACAACCTTTTTGTGTTGAGGTATGAATATAAAGATTTTGACAATCTTTAGTATGCGCTTATTTTAAATTCAAAATTACGCTTTGCAATAATAATTTGTTTTTTAGTTTTAAAGTATTTTCCTGTAGTTTGTCAAAGTTGAGTTGGTTGAGTTTTGGGGCTTTTTAATTTTGTAAACTTTTTTTTTAAATTAGCGTTTAATTTTTTATTAAACCATAGTGGAATCTTTCCTTGTCATTGTACTTATTTTTACCGTATGTATTTTGTTTCTAAATGTATTATTTTGTTTTTAAAAATCCCATGCTTCATTAGTGTTTAAAGGAAGAAGAGTTTTTCCCAGTTGACTTTGTTTATAGAATGGTTAATATGATAAAAGTTAGCTTTATGGTATTGTCTTAATTTAATGTTATAACAACTGATACTGCTCCATTTCTCCCAACAGGTGAAGTACAATGATGTCCCCTGCACTTATACTGTGTAGTACCTTACTGATCTTGGTAACTTCCAACAAATATGGATGCCCAGGGCACATATGGAACAGTTTATACAACAAGACCTATACACGCACTCATTCTGCATGGGGTCTTCCAGTGTTGTTGGGGAATGACATGAACACACTGGTTGTCTTCTTATTAAATGGTACTTATTTGCAATGGACAATGTCACAATGCGACATGGGAATGCTCATCAGAAGCCTGGCCTGGTATGTTAATGTGTGGTCAACACAACAGCTCAAAAGGAATATTCATTCATTCTACCTTGAGTGATTCAACCAATTTAACAAAAGAAGAAAGTATTGTTTCAATGAAATTAAAGGACATGTTACAATAGCCATCTGATATAAAGTTGTTAAATACCTCTAATTATGGTACAAATGCATCACGACATAATATATGGCATTTTTATATAATACAATTGTTATATATAGTAGGATTAAAGCAATTTTTCACAGTATTGCCATTAATGAATAAATACCCTTTGTTAACATATACTACTGATGCATGATGGCCTGGATGAACTGTAATGTTAACCTAACAGCATGGTGTGCTTTTGCAGCATGGAATATAGTATATCAAAACAAGGTATAACAGGGCAAAATCCTTGCCCCCATCAGATGGTATCATCTTGACGCAAAATGCATATCCTTTATATTATCCCTGTAAGTTGGAGTATTATAATATCTTGCTACATCTGCCTTTTCCATGATTGCCACCTCAATGTAGGATCAGGCTTCAGTATTGCTGTGGCAACAGTATTATAATACAATGTTAAATCAATACCATGACAGACACAGAATATGGTCATTTAGAATCCTGCAGAAGCAATACCAGGCTTATCTCATCGTAAAAGAGATGTGGGGCTGGTTAGGCTCAGGATTAAGGATTGCTAATGGTATTGATTCTATGGTTTTAAAGGTCATATTCACTCTTTAGAAATGACTATAAAAGATATGGCTACTGGACCATTATCAACTACAGTGATGTTAATGGCTAATAATGAACAAATTGATTGGTTTGCCTTTAAGGAAACCTTACAGAATTTTCAAATTATTGCTAAAATAATAAAGCTTTTAAATAGCTCACTCTCTGATATGTTTAATGATAGCTATATAGAATTGGCTTGCTCACAACTAGCTGCTGAGGCACATGCTTATCTAGTCAATGAATTAAATAGAATTGAGACAAATAGGTTACCCTTAGGAATAGGCAAGGTAAATGTGACTAGATTATTGGATTATCCACTGTAATCTTACCTCCCTTAGCTATTGTAAAAGTATGGAACTCACCAAATCAGTATGCACACGTACTAGTGATAATACCTGTATGTTCTGAACCACCAAAATATTGTGGCAAATCAGTAATTTAGGAGTATTAATACATGACCAGATCATGAGACTCCAAATACCAGGTGATACTATTATCACGATACACAATAAATATGTTGTATTACCTAAACAACCGGTGTACAAGAACATGAAAGCTTAATATGTGGGAAGAGACATCAACTGCTCCATAGATTCCTGATCAATGTGAATTTACCCTAACATCTGCAAATGAATACCCCAAGCTATGAGATGGAACCAATCATGGTGTGTAATCGAGGTCAACCTTGAATGTACGGGATGTAGTGACAAAACCTGTTGGTTGCAAATTGGACCCTCTGGGAATGTCCTGCATATAGCTGAACAAATGTTACCCATATTGATGGTTCTAGCATGGCCTTGGATTTGCTCACTGATTTGGTAACTCCATCTCATCTCTTAATACCCAGTTTTGATAAAATGACAATTGATGTCTTGTTGTATCATCAACACACTGAAGGACTTATTTTCTCACAAAAGGCTACTGCTGTAGAGGTGAATAAACAGTCATCTTATAACCCTATTATATCCTGTGGGATTGGGGCTCAGCTGTTTTGGGTACTAGTTCAACCCTAATAGTGGTAATATGCGTATTGCAGTAATCTGTATTCTTATTATTATACAAGTGTTCTTGTATCGTAAGATGAATCAGATGATGAAACAAATACAAATGTTACAATGGGAACAACGTCTCGTGTGATTTCCAATTATAGAGAGTCACAAAGGGGGATTATAGCATAACATTTCACAACATTTAAAACCAAATGTCCTATAACAACCTTACTAGGATGGTGTGCACTTGTTTAGAATGGTGTGCACCTGTTAAGGAAGGTGTGCAACACAGAGGGTCATATGCATCAAAGGATGTTGTGCAACAAATCTATTAATATATATGTTCTAAAGAAAAGGTACACCACACCCTAATATTTAACGTTATTTGTTTTATGATTGGCTTATAATGGGGTGTCTGCATTTTCAAGATTTTCAAGATAACGTTTTAACTTATATAAACACTGTATGTAAACTGAATAAGCAGCACCAATACTGATGAAAACATGAACATGCATGTGAAGATGAATAACTGCAATAAACTCTTAGTAGTAATCTAAAGGCTTGAGTGAAATTCTTTTGCAAATACAACGAACCTTACAATGCCTTACTTGAAGTACTAAACTGTCACACATCCTGTTACTGCAAAGTATTTTCTACATGGCATTAAATACCATGGGTCTAAGTATTCTGTAAGCCTCGGACACTCATGTCTTCCACAATATAGCCATAAAATTCTACATGACATTCTAGCATAACTGAAACCTGGCTGACACCAGACACTCCCGACCATGCAATCTCTCTGCAAGGCTACAATATTCTCAGATTGGATAGGACTTCCAAAAGGGGTGGCGGTTGTGCAATCTACATAAAAGACTACCTCACCAGTCACTTTGTCAGTTATCCTCCGCAAACACCTCAGTGCAACTCCTCCCTATCAAATTACTCCTAGGTGCCCAAAATAAAGTTCTCACTGTCATTGCTGTCTATATCCCACCTAAAGACCCTGGACCCAGCCTTCAGACTGTCCTCAAATTCGTAAGAGGGCAACCTCCTGACACTGAGCTCCTTCTCCTGGTGACTTTAATATCAACTGGCTCACCTCTGATGTAGGGTCCTACAAGGATGCTATCCTAGCCACAAACCTTACGCAGATGGTAAGTTCCCCACCAGGAAAAACTACAAATCATGGACAAGCACCCTCATAGACTGGATCCTAACAAGCCACCCTGCCTGCATAAGAAATGCTGCTGTTCTCCCTGACTCTCTCAGTGACCACCTCTGTCATCTGGACACGTCAAATAAGTTCTGAAAGCTGCCTCCTAAAACCATTTTTAGCAGAGCACTACCTTATGGCAACCTTACGCATCTCAAGGCATGTCTCAGGCAGCAAGACTGGTCCTAATTTACAATACTCAAGATGTTGACTCAGCCCTTGACTACTTTATCACTACTTTCAATGCCACCTGTGACATCTATGCTCCTGTTAAAAAGTGCAAAATCAAGCTCTCAAACCCCTGGGTCATGGCCAAGCTCTTGGCGCAACTCAAGGATCGGGACCACCTCTGGGTATTGAAGAGCCACAGGATCTCCAATGGACTCTCAAAACTATAAACAGGCTCACAATCACTGCACTAAGCAATCCGATTGTTGAAGAGTTCCCTACACTAATGCCCCTCCAACTCCTGGGGTAACGGGAAATCCTTCTGGGACAACATTAGAAATGTCACTGGTAAACAGACTAAGTCCTCTCCCACCTAATGACTGTTGATGGAGTCACTACCCTAGACCCAATGGTCATGGCAAAGACCCATAATGAAACCTTCACAGACCTCAGTGGGGTTCTCCTATGGATTTCTTCTCTGAACCGGTCTCAACAAAACAAACGTCTCCTACTACCTCTCAAACAAACCCCTTTCCACTTCAAATTAGTCAAGGCTCATGATGTCTACAAATATATTAAGAAGGCTATCTCCAAGTCCCGAGTAAGTAGTGATACTATTGACCTCAAACTTGTCACTTACTCTAGATGAGTGCTGCTTCCACTTACAAAAATTTTCAACCTCTCCTCTGCCACAGTCAATTTCCCAGCAAATGGAAATCAGCACTTGTCACCCTGTATTCAAAAATGGTGACAAGTCCCGACCTGGTAACTATTGACCCATATCTATACTCCCCACCCTCTCAAAGGCCCTCGAACGTATAGTGGCGGACCAACTCACTGACTACCTTCAAAAGTATAACATCCTCTGCACTCAGCAACATGGATTCAGGAAAGGGCAACACATCGACTGCCCTATTGGAGTTCTCAGGTGCAATCCACAATGTCTTGGACAAAGGTTACCAAACCGGAGCTGTTTTCATTGACTTAACAAAGGTGTTCAATACTGTTCACCATAACTCTCTTCAAATACTTCAATCCCTGGCCTCTCTCAAAGCTCTGCGACTGGGTTAAAGTTATCTCTCAATGTACCCAAGCTGTCAAAATCGCAGGAGCTGTCTCTGACCCTAATCCTGTTCTCTCAGGTGTCCCCAGGGATCCATTTGAGCCCTCTTCTTTTCAGCATTTTCTAAACTCACTTCCCAATTCATGCCCTGAACAAATAATCTTATATGCTGATGATGCCGTAATTTATCCTCTCACAAAGACCAAACCCTACTCCACAGCCTTCAATTTGCTTTTACCAAAGTTGAGAAGTGGTTCCTTGATCACAAACTGGTCCTTAACCACAAAAACAAAATCAATGCTTTTCTCTAGCCTGCAAAACAAGAAAAGGCAACTACCACTCACTATCAATACATATCTGGGAAGTGCTCTCGAACAAGTGACTACCTTTAAATATCTTGGAATCACCTTTGACCAAGGCCTAACCTTTGCAACCCACATCGATAAGACAGCAAAAGTGGCAAACCAGCAAATTGGTATCTTGTTTCCTGAACGGCAGTTTCACCCAACCTGCATTAAGGATTGCTATTCAAAGCTCTGTCATCTCAATCATTGAGTATGGCTTAATTATATATGGGTCTGCCTCAACCACCTCTCTTAAGCGCATAACAACCTCCCTCAACAAGGCCTGTAGACTGCTCACTGGTGCTCATAGCGCATTCACACATGTGAGCTCTACACTGAAACTGGTTGGCTGCAACTATCAAACCTCTTAAGTACCTTACCTGCCTGAAGGCTAAAAACAACCATGGGCCTTACCCTCCATGTATCCAAGACTTGCTACATCCAAATCCTTGCATCTGTCTCACCAGAGGATGGAATCATCAACCTCTCCAGGTTCTCCGATGCCGGACTACTCAGGGCCAACGATCATTTGCTTACCATGCACCTAGCTGGCTAAATGTCATAAATACCTCATCTCCCCTCCACATCCCTAGGAGTCTTCAAATCTCAGCTCCACTCTCACCTCGCTGCCTCCAGCTCCTGTGTCTGCCTTGATTAAATTACTTATTCTCTTTTATTTTTCTTTTCCTTTCCTTACTACATTTCTTGACAAAGGCATATGTGAGGCTATTTTCTCACTATTGACTGTTTCCTTTCCTCCTCTTGCTCTCTCAATGGTACATTTTCTCATATAACCTATTTTGTTTTGTATATGAAAAAGTATTTTGTTTCCTGTCTTATACTAATTTTGTCAATTTTAAGGTAATGTGTTCATATCTGGAAATTTTTGTCAATACTTAACTTATTTGCTTTCTTTGAAACTATGCTTGTTTTGTACTCAATTGATGTGGAACCTTGTAAAGAGCCTTTGGCTCAAAGGTATTAATTCCTAGAACAATAAACTAAACTGAACTAATATAGTATGGCTGCAAATCAAGTATAATCATTGTTGTTATTTACAGTTTATTGCCACTGTTGTAGGATGGTTTCATTAGACATTCTTACAAAACCTTATGTAATTTCAATTGCCTCATCATTAGATTTGGCTGGGGTGTTATACTACATGCCCTGCCTGATAAAACAGAAGACCTTACAGAATTATACTGAGGCAAAAGTGGACTTCTAGATCTTGGCTGGTGATTAGCATCTCTTACTGTTTTAGCAGAATGTTTGAACCATATATAACACTAGGGTGAATTGTACAAGATGTTGCATCATTGTAGTGGTTCTAAGATGACCATTATTTTTCCCTAGTAACACAGATATTTCAGTGCACACATATAGGTTGGCAAGCATCCTTAGGTTTATGTAAAATTATTCCAAACAGTAGAGGTGGACTGTCTATGTCTAGTAACAAGCTCAGTAGGGGTCAGTGGCTAGGTTTAATTGGGGAAGACATATAGGAGGAGGACGCAGGTTCATCAGGTGAGACAATCATAGAATCCTCTTCATCAGCACTATTGTCATCACTGCTGTCAGACTTAGTTTTACTTTGGCTTGTGCCTTTGAAATTTTCTTTTCCCATTTGACACTGTATTAGTACTCTCTTTATCCACATTGTTACTATCAGAATGATAAATAGGTAATGTCAGACTTACAAGCTCATCCATGTTATCAGTGTCACCATGACCACGGTCATTGTCATTATCATCAGATTTAGTAGAACTAGCACTGTTACTTGAGATTGAGTTATTCAATATGCATGTGTTGCAAATTGAGCAACTCCACTGTGAATTATACGTATAAGTGCTTTAACATTATGTATAATAGAATACTCTTTCTTTTTCCAATTTTCTCAGACTACTTGCTAGTAGATGCGTGGCTTCTTTCCAAACGTTGTTAGCTATGGCACTACTGAACCCTTCTGACACAAACAGTCCAACCCCAGTTTCAGAGGTTCAGCATTTTGAGAGTTAGCTGGCACATTGATAGTAGTAGCATTATTTAGTTCATCCCTTTAATAGACACTGGTGCTTGTACTTTAGTTTTTGAAGGGCCACTCCTTTCAAGACTACTGAATAAACTTTTATGTTTACATCCCTGTTTGCCCAGGGTTTTGTTTTAAATTTGTTTGGAGTATTCATAATGCCAGTCTTTTTGAGTGACTTGTTCAGGGTCAGAGTCACAAAGACAGTATGCAAGTGGTGGTGGCTGTCAGATTTTAACTGAATTTAAATTCCGACACAGGTCTGCTATATTATTTTAGTTCACACTGGTGCTCTGACCTCTACTATAAGGGCTGGTGCTACACATTGACAATGCAGTTCAAATTGAAGATTCATGGCTCAGAAACAAACCTGTCCTAACCCTTTATGACACAGTCCTTCCAAAGCAAGGATTATTTAATTAATTTATGTTTTTAATTTATAGTCCATGGAAGGCTCATTGAGCCAAATCTTGTAGGTGTGCCCCATGGATCACAGGAAGAGAACTGAATGACTTGTTTGTGGGTCACACAGACAATCTGTAAGAGCACTGGTGGTTGTTAGATTTATTTTTAACTAAATTTCAGGCACAGATTTGCCTTCACCCAGGACCTCTAAACTATAAGGGCTGGTGCAGTACCCACAGACAATACTAGAGTTAAAATTGAAGATTCATGGGTCACATACCTGGCCTGACCCCTACAACACAGTCCTTCCAAAGAAGGATTATTAATTTTTTTATTTATAGCCCACAGAAGGCCCACTGAACTAAAGCTTGTAGGTGTGCCCCATGGAGCATGAGGAGGAGAGCTGACTGACTTGTTTTGGGTCACACAGACAGTATGCAAGAGGCACTGGAGGCTTTCAGATTTAACTAAATTTCAGATATCGGTCTGCTATATTATTCTGGTTCACACTTCACAATTCATACTAGATCTCTAAACTATATGGGCTGGTTCTACCCACAGACAATGCTAGATTTCAAATTGAAGATTCAGGGGTCACAAATCTGGCCTAACACTCTACGACTCAGTCCTTCCAAACCAAAGATTTTTTTTCATTTTATTTTTTATTTATAGTCCACAGAAGGCCCACTGAGCCAAAGTTTGTAGGTGTGCCACACGGGGCACAGGAAGGAGAGCTTACTGTTTTTCAGGGTCACACAGACATTATGCAAGTGGCACTGGTGTCTGTCAGATTTAACTGAATTTCAGACACAGGTCTGCTATATTATTCTGGTTCACACTTCACGCTGGAATGCTATACTTTAAGGGCTAGAGCTACCAACAGACAATGCTAGAGACCGAATTGATGATTCAGGAGTCACAAATCTTGCCTAACCCTCTACGACTCAATCCTTCCAAAGCAAGGATTTTTCTTTTATTATATAGTCAACAGAAGACCCACTGAGCCAAAGCTTGTAGGTGTGCCCATGGACCACAGGGAGGAGAGCTGACTGACTTGTTCATGGTCACACAGTCAGTATGTATGGGCATTGGTAGCTGTCTGATTAACTGAATTTCAGACACAGATCTGCCATTTTATTCTGGTTCAGACTTCACAGTTCATACCGGACCTCTAAACTATATGGGCTGGGCTACTCACACACAATCCTAAAGTTCAAATTGAAGATTCAGGGGTCCCAAGCCTCACCTAATCCTTTATGACTCGGTCCTTCCAAAGCAAGGATTATTATTTCTTTTATTTATAGCCTATGGGAGGCCCACTGAGCTGAAACTTGTAGGTGTGCCTCACAGAGCACAGGGAGCAGAGGTTTGTTCATGGTCACACAGACAATATGCAAGTGGCACACTGGAGGCTGCAAGATTTAATTGAATTTCAGACACATTGTCTGGCATATTATTCACACTTCACAGTTCATACTGGACCTCTAAACTATATGGGCTGTGCTACACAGACAGTGCTAGAGTTCAAATTGAAGATTCAGGAGGTCACAAATCTGGCTTAACCCTCTTTGTCTCAGTCCTTCCAAAGTAAGGATTATTGATTTTTTTTTTTTTTTCTTTATTGTCCACGGAAGGCCCACTGAGCCAAAGTTTGCAGGTGTGCCCATGGAGCACAGGAAGGAGAGCTGACTGACTTGTTCTTTGTCACACAGACAGTATGCATGTGGCATTGATGATTGTCAGATTGAACTGAATTTCAGACACAGGTCTGCTGTATTATTCTGGTTCACACTTCACACTGGATCTCCATACTATAAGGGCTGGTGCTACCCACAGACAATGCTGTAGTTCAAATTGAAGATTCAGGGTCACAAAACTGGCCTAACCCTTTATGACACAGTCCTTCCAAAGCAAGGATTATGTATTTTTTTTATTTCTAGTCAACGGAAGGCCCACTGAGCTGATTATTGTAGGTGTGCCCCACAGAGCACAGGGAAGATAGCTGACTGACCTGTTCGGGTGACACAGACAGTACATAAGTGGCACTTGAGGCTGTCAGATTTAATTGAATTTCAGACACAAGTCTGCTATATAATTCTGGTTCACATTTCACAGTTCACACTGGATCTCTAAACTATAAGGGCTGGTGCTACCACAGACAATGCTAGAGTTCAAACTGAAGCTTCAGGGTCACATACCTGGCTTAACCCTTTACAATGCAGTCATTACAAACAAAGATTAATATTTTTATTTATAGCCCATGGAAAGTCCACTGAGCCAAAGCTTGTAGGTGTGCCCCAAGGAGCACGAGGAGGAGAGCTGACTGACTTGCTCAGGGTCACACAGACAGTATGCATGTGGCACTGGTGGCTGTCTGATTTTAACTGGATTTCAGACGCAGGTCTACTATATTATTCTGGTAGGTTAGTTCACACTGGTGCTCAGCCTCTGATTTATAAAAGAAAAAATAAATCAGGGCTCATCTCACCATCACCAATTGTTCTAACTCTGTCTCAAAACCTGCAGCTGATCCTAATGCAGGCTAGCACTGCGCCTACTAGCCTCTGCTCACTCACTTACCACTTTCTCCTCTTCTCCACTCCCCACCTGTTGGCTCACGAGAGTTAAGTTACTTTTAACATTTTCACCCCAAATATTTTTGGCTTTTCTTTTACTGGACAGAAAAGATTTATCTGCAGCAGACTGCCTGCCTGCTGCTTCAGTCAATATCATTCACTTGCCCTCTCCTCCCCTCCCCATCCTCCTTTTTCACCTCACAGATATTATCTCTTTTCAAAAGGTCTTGTTTAGTCAGTGTGTTTTATAATTACAATAACCCTCAGTTCTTTGAGGATGAGACAGCTGACCCGTGGCTTGAATTTAAGTGGTATTCATTTTGTATGTGAACATGGAGCCATGTGGAGCTGCTACTTCTTTACTGTCTGCCATGTACTGAACAGACTGCAGCAGCAAACAGCCAGCACGTAAAGGTAACCATGTGGGTTCCTCCCAGCACAATCCAATCAGGTGCTACCTTAAATACAAGGATGTTCCCAATCCAATGAGGGCCACAAAGGAGAATCTCTGTGTCTGGTCTCTACTACAGCTTTCTCCCACCTACGGGCTAAATATCAGTTCCACTCCAGCCATAGGTGCGGAACAGGTGGGGCCACTAGGGCATGGCCCTACCACTTTCATAAGTGGCCCTATCAGTTTTGCAATCACGTTAATGTATTTAATAGGAGAATTTACCTCTATATTTTGTCCTACCACTTTTCAAACCATTCCGCACCATTGGCTCCAGCCACCCTCTGACTCCCTATTTTGCCACTAACTGAACTGAGTGACAAACAAGGAATTATCTGAACCATTCTAAACAGTAACAACTGTTTGAAAGAGTTTCAATTTCCATTATTGCTGCTTGCTCGAAAATTATCCCCAAACATGTTTGCCCACTTCTATTTCCTACATTAATAAACCTGTGGTGCCTCAATGGATGTAGTCCCAGTCATGGGACAGAGAGTGGAATATGAAAGTCTGATTGAAAAGCATAAAACTCTAAACAAGTTTGTTGTAGAAGTACCTTGCACACATTTGCTTGCCTTCTGAACCAGTGAACCTCAAATAATTTAAAGGGAATTAATACTATTTATTTATTTTGTGTGTGCTGGCTGGCTCCTCTCAGTCCACCCCGCCACCCCATCCTCTGGCACTTATCATCTACCTCCCACTGAGGCACCCTGGCTTCCCCAGGGCAGGGTGCTCTGGGGAGAACCCGACAGGAGACTAAATGCTGATCTGGGGACAGACTGCCATGATCTGCTTCATGGGGCTCAGTGGGGTGGATGTACCCCTGCTCAGCAAGGTAATTTTTCCAGCGTTTGTTGGGTGGGAGGCATGGAATGCAATGATGTACAGCATGCTCATACCGATGTCCAGCATGACTTCCTTAGCTATACAAGCTCTGGTTACTGCTCCCCAGCCTCTGCCAGGGTGTAGTCAAGACCTGGCCACTTCCCACCTCTCCCTGGAGGAGTAGAGTGGTCTACTGGACACTCAATCCTCCTCCTTCTGAAAGAACTCTGACTTCCAGCTTTGCTTCCAGACCCTGGTCATCGTGTCACAAGCGGAAACACAACTGCTGTGCCGGTGGGCCAGCTCAAAGAATTAATATTGTTTTTGAAAACATCTTGAAAGTTTCCTCCTTGTTTCATGCATACATTCACAGATTTACTTTGATCAGTTATTGCATTCTTTCAACAATACAGTATATTTACATTTATACTTAATTCACTGTGGTTATCTCTAACAAACTGTAATTATTTTCCTTGACCACTTCCTTTTGCATGCAGACCTGTTTACCTTTCTGTTCATTTTATTTTCAGTTCTGAATCACAATGGGTTATTATTATAAATATAGTAATTTGCTCTTAAAAGGAGATCTCAGTTTTTTGTACTTAATTGTGACACTGTTCTTAGTTATATATCAGACGTTGCTAGTATTTTATTATGAAAATCAATTAATTATCTTAAAACTGATTATAGATAACAGAAAAGTTTTCTAAAAAGTATGTAATTTTACCAGTGATATTGGTTTAAATACACTGTACATATGATCTGTGTACTATGTTCCACTCAGGCAGAGAGCCCCAAAGTGCCGGGGAGCTTGGCACCCTCTGAGTGCGATGAATTGTGGTTGACAGCCATGCAAATAGCATGTAGTGCTATTCAGAAGGCTTAGCAACCCTAACTATGCAGCTGCATATTTAAAGAAATAATGCATGACAACATGTGTGTTATTGTACAATAACAGCATGCCTCAACAAGTGTGGCATGAGGCAATGCCAAGTGCTTAATACCCAAAAGTGATATTATCTCACAAACAGACGAAGGCATACTGATGAGTCCTGGTAGGACGAAACACTTGTCTATGTCTTCTGTTAGCACCCTTGCAAACTGTGTGAGAGGCCTTCGCACCATGCAATTCTGCTTAAAGTTGGACCAACATAACATTCTGTGATGATTTGCATATGCAGCCCATGATGCTTTGCATTGTGGGGACATGTGTGATTTTGTATTATCTCACAATTGCACACTCTCTGGAGTGCCTTATTGTGATTATAAAATGGTTCCACTGAATTTTATTTAGAAAAACAAGTAATGAGGTTCAGAACATTGTTTCTGACCTGCGCTGTTATGCTGGAATATCGCATGGTCATGTGATCACACCTAACCAATAACTGGTATTAGTTTCTCTTACACATTTATAGTTAACGACATCCCTTGCTAGAGTTAGGCAAAGGTTATGATTTATGCCTTAGCAGAACTTCTGCGAAATATGACAGCTTTAGCCTAAAGTTTCTGAACTTCAACCTGTGGTGGATCAGAAATCTTCTGACTGTGTTTATACAAATGTTCACCCTGTCCCACTGTCTAGTGCCCCCCGTTGCTGATTGCCTCCCTCTGTATAATAAATTAAATTGTTTGGTGGTCAGCAGTCCTTCCCCACCTGATCACATACCCCATATTTAAAAAAACCCTGGTGACTAGTGTTCCCTCCCCACCCCACTGGTCACTGATTGTTGCCTGTGGTGTAATAAATTAATTCCCTGGTGGCTGACTGTATCTCCCAACCCAATCACTGGCTCCACTAAGGTGTGTAGTGCCTCCCACTGGTCACCAATCACCACCAATGTATTCTAAATTAATTTCCTGGTGGCTAGCAATCCCTCCCACACCCAATCACCAACCCCATATTTTAAAAACTCCATGGAATCCCTGGTGGCTAACAGCTCTCTCCTATCCCAATCAATGCTACACTAAAGTGTCTAGAGCCCCCTAGCTGGTCACTGATCACTGCTGATGTATTATCCCTGGTGCCTAGCATTCCCTCCCACCATGTGATCACTCACCCAACCAGAACATCATGCCCTGGTATCTAATGTAACACCTCTCCCCATCCTAATCTCCTGTACAGTAAAAAAAAAATAACTTTTCTCCCTGGTGATGTGGTGAACCAACACACCTATCCAGTCTCCCAGTCAGTGAATTACAATTGTATTCACGAGATGGTCTAGTGCACCCTCCCCCACTCTGCAGGAAGTTTCCCCTTATCCCAAACCTGAGCATGTGACCAGCATATCCCTCCTCTCTCCTCCATGGCCAGCACCCCAATTAGCTGTCAATGAATGAGCAGGTGCTTGTGCAAGCATGCGCTCATTCATTGACAACCCAGGGGCTGATGGACATGGAGGAGAGAGGGCTGCGCCAGCTCACCTGCTCAGGTTTGGCTTGGGGAGCAGGATTGTGGGACAGTGCTTGCAGGGGTGGGGGGTGGGAGGTGTTCTAGAGCACCAGGGAATAACATTTTAATTCACAGACTGGGGATTAGAGATAGGTAGGGGGTTCACTAAACCACCAGGAGACTTTTTCTTTTTTTTTTTACTATACAGGGCATTGGGATGGGGGTTACCTGGACACCAGGGCATGTTATTCTGTTTGGTGGGTGATCGGGTGGGGTGAGGGACCGATAAACCTTAGGGATTCCAGAGATTTAAAAAAAATATGGGGCAGGTGATCAGGTGGGGAGGAAGCTAGCCACCAGGGAATTAATTTATAATAAATTGGGTGATTTTCAACCAGCAGGGGGACTAGGCACCTTAATGCAGCTGGTGATTGGGTCAGGGAGGGACCACTTGCCACTAGGGAGTTAATTTATATTATACATTGGGTGGTGATGCATGGCTGGCAGAATTTCAGCGAAAGTTCTGAAATGAATTTCGAACTTTCACAGAAGCGAATGTCTTGTACCACATGAATCTAGAGTAGAACAACTTAATCTTATGCTTCTAGTAACCTGTCATCAAAGAGGAGACCTCATATTTATAATTTGATCTCTTTCAAGATCTGTATTTACAAACTGAGTTGGGTCTCGAGTTCAGGGATGACCATTATGCCTCAAGGGGCACCCTCTACAATTAATAAGAAAAGATTTCATCACACTAATCCAAAATACTTTTTCACTCAAAGAATTATTAACCCTTGGAACAGACTCCCATTGGATGCAATCTCTAGTAAGTCTAAATCAGAATGTAAATGGCACTTTGATAATTACATTGTGGCAGGTTTTGATATTAGTTACTATAAATAAAGTAACAGGTGCAATTTTATTTATTTATTAAATGTTTCACCGGAAGGCACACTGAACGACAAGTCACTCATCTCCCAGTGTGACCTGGGGAAGGGGTACAAGATGAATGAGACATTAAACATTCAAGATACAAGATCAACATTAACAAACAGTTGTAAGGCAGGTATTACAAACAGTGTTACAACAGTGTTGTACATAATAGTGAAAGAGTGGACAATAATAAATGCTGGGTTAATAAATAAACAGGTGCTTATGTGAAAGAAAGGAGAGGGAGGGGTGAGGTGGGGAGGGGAAGTGTCATGTCTCTGAAGACCCCTTCAGGATGTGAGGAACCCTGCAAGGGGACTGTGGGGTCAGAGATAAAGGGATAAGGCAGTGTCCCAGAGGCCCCTTGGGATGTTGGAAACCCATGAGGGGGGCCTGTGACTACGATAGAAAGGGATAAGGCTGTAGGGATTTAAAGAGGAAGGTGACAGAAGGAGGACATGTGACTTAATGCTAGGAGGAAAATATGGCCTAACCCAAGAGAGGATCCTTCAGGATGTGGGGTACCCTGCAAGGGGCTGGGAAGATCAGTAGATAGGGATTAAGAGAGTGATAGAAGAGGAAGGAGTGAGAATTGAACCCTTGAGGGAAGAGAATTTGCACCTTTGGAGGGATGGGGACTAACCAGTGAGTCTATCAAGGATGCATTGGACCCTGCTAGTAGTCATGGAAAGCCAAGATAGTGGCTAAATAGAATAGGGGAGATATGCTTTGGCTCAGGCTTAGTTGGACCCCTTCAGGATACTGAGCACCTTCAAGGGGACTGTGAAGGCCAGGGAGAAAGATAGATGGGGAGGCAAGAAGAGGAGGAGGAGACAAGACTAGGTGCAGTAGGACCCCCTCAGGATGCTGAGAACCCTACAAGGGGGCTCACAAGACTAGGAAGAAAGGTAGATTGGGAGGGAAGGAGAATAGACAAGCCTAGGCCCAATAGGGACTCCTTCAGGATGCTGAGAACCCTGAGAGGGACTGTGAAGGCTAGGAGAAAACGTAGAATGGGGGAGGGGAAGGAGAGCAGAAATGCCTAGGTGCTGAGGGCCCTTCAGCATGCTGAGAACCCTGCAAGGGGACTGCAAAGGCTAGGGGGACAGGTAGATGGGGAGGGGGAGGAGAGAGACAAGCCTAGATGCAGTAGGACCCTTCAGGATGCTAAAAACCCCGCAAGAGTAATGCAAGTCTAGGGAGATAGGAGGATGGTGGGAAAGGGGTAGATGAGAGATACAAGCCCCATGGGGAGTAGGAAAGGGACCCACGGAGGCATTTGGGGTCCCATACATTCTATTAGAGATCAAGGGAGCTCAGTAAGGGGAACAATTTGGTGGAAGGAGGAGGGCTAGAAATTTGAGGTGTGGAGGTGCACAGGGTAAAATGAAGGTGACAGTAGAGGGGTAGGGTTTGTCCAAGGATTAGAGGGGAATTAGGGAGGGACATGGCAGTACTAGGTGCAAGGTAATTATTGAGGGCAGAGCTGATAGAGTAGTGGTGGATGAGTGCTGGATTTGAAGGGGAGGGCATTCTAAACTTTTGGGAGGTGGTGAGAGTAACAGGATTGGGTGATTTGGGTGGATCTGCAGGGGACTACCAGGGTGCAGGAGTCAGTTGATCTAGGGAATGCGAGGATTGGGGGTGTTATAATGGAGAAGATGAAGTAGGAAGAAAGCTCACCCAACCAGTGCTTGGAGGTGAATTTAGCACAGTAGGAGAGTCAATCATGGGCAATCATGGGTGCATAGCCTTCTAACACCTTCAGACCTTAGTGAACTTAATGAATTCTGCCAGCAAACTTTTTTTTTGAACACCTGCATCCCTTGCCTATAGATCTACTTCAGGCAGGAAGTAGGGTGTCACCAAAGTACAACAGACCTAGAAGAAACTGGTGGGGTTGGACATCTATGAGAGACAGTGATCAGGATGTACATCCAAGGGGATTTGTGGCTTTGAGTGGGTTTCACTGAACACCCAGAGCAATTGCACAGGTTGAAGTTAGGGACAAGGCACTGGAACACCAGGAGCACAGGACATCTTCAAGAAAGAACATTTCTCAGCCCACAGTCAGGCCCTAAAGCATAGGTTGAGCGACTGGGTGGCAACAAAGTTGGTAGTACCTGTCCACAGACTTCTGTGCATGGGTATAAACTGCAGGGGTTAGTGTGCATTAAACTGTTTACTTGCAATAACATCTGGAATGCCTAAATTGCATTTCAACTTACAGTACTTCTAGGGGAATTCCTCCACCTGGCTGTTAGTCCTTTGTTTATAGCCATGAAGAGTGTGGAAACAGTGTGGTTTGTCTGATTAAAGGGAAAGACTTATTTGTTCCTGGGGACCAATCCAACAAAAGGAGTGGATGTTTGGGTGTGGTGGAGGGAATAGGAGGATTCAAGTGTGGGAATAAGGTAATGGAATAGGAGACTGAGGGAGCAGTTTAAGGAGGTATAAGGTAGAGGCAGGTGACCTCACAGTTGGGGGCAGAGCCTCGAGAAGCAGGCCAACTCTCATTTGCCAAGAAAAGAGAGAGTGAGCTGCACGGAGTACTTAAGGCCAGGTAGAGAGGTCAGGGCTTATAATTTTGCTCCTTTCTTAAATTTAAAGGACGACATTCATTTTGGCAATCATTTTAGGGCCTGGTACTAACCAGAGCTCAGTCTGCAGTAATTCACAGTTTTGATAACTTAACAAGTTTTATTGCAATCGGACATTTAGTTTGCAGGGTTTTTATTTTAATACGCTATCAGTGTTTAGTAAGCTTATTTATCAGCTACGAGCATTTTGAGGCTTGTGGAAAGGAAGCACCCTAGTCTGTAGGTTACAGCCCGTGACAGCTTTGCAAGCTGGTAGAGGCTATGGCACTGAAGAAGTCAAAGATGACAAAGGAGGACGATACTGGGTGATAGTGGATCTTGTGGATAAGGCAAACAAGTTGTGGGAATTGGCAGAGGGGGAACTAAAGGGACGTGTGGAAAACAGAAGGTGGAGAAGGAAAAGAGGTATGGGCAACAAGAAATGCCCCCAGGCCAGTTATCCTGGCTCCACAATAACCAGTGGACCCTTTGTTGCTTCCCCTGCACTCACCCCTGTCCAGTACCTGCACCCAAACAGGTTCCAATTCCTTTGCCAGACCCAGTTCCTCTGCCATCACAGGATTCCATAGGCCTGGAAGCTCCCCCACACCCCCAGCGGATCTTCAAACCCAGTTGACAGTGCTCCCAAGAACCAGTGCACGACCCACAGCCAAAAGCAGGTGAAGAGGTCCCCACAGTGGGGAGCATCAAAGAGTATGTGGAGCAGATGATTGGATCTACTGGGGAGGACGGGCAGGGGCAGTTTGAGAAGGTGTTACTAGAGATTAAAAGGGAAAAGGGCTGGCCCATCTGCACAGTGGTTGGATTTCCACTTGTGACACCAGCAACCTGGGTTTGGGAATGGACCCAGGTGCTGGAGAGCTGGCTGGGGAGAGAGGACTTGAGCGTCAGATTAATGCTTGCCTTTTCTCATGGGAGGGCAGGGAGTGACCTGGCACTTGTTGACCCCTGGTGGAGGCTGGGGGTATGGCAATACACTGGGTGTAACTAATGGGGCGTGGTGAACATCGGCATACACCTTGAAGTTTGTAGCATGCCATGCCCCAGGGTGAAACGAACAAATACCTGTGACTGACTGGATGATTGTCACCAGCTTCCACTGCTGTGAGACCCTAAGCAGTCCATGGACCACCTCAGCAGCACCTGGGCAAAAGAATTGCATTGACTACCCCACTAGTGCCTTCCCTCTTAGAGGAGAGGGACCCACCCGGTGAAGGGTTACATCTGGGTTTCCTGCAGGGCTGCAATGTGGGGTGACAGGTGGCTACATCAGGACAGTGTGGCAGTGAGGTGCATGGAAGGCCTGGAGGAGAGGCTGGCCCAGAGCTGGGGGAGCAAAAAAAAAAGAAAGAAGGGAAAAGAGTAGAAGTCTTCACGGGTTACAAAACAGGGCCAAATGAAAGGATGGGCACAAGGGACATAGGGTCACTGGGGATGAGGATCAGGAACATGTTCCTTTGACCAAAATGGAACAAATATGGAAAGGGGAGTATGTGGACATATTTGCCTAGTGAAAGGAAGCAGTCACTAATATGATGAGACGGAGAGCATTGGGAAGAAAGACATGGCAGCAGCGGTGATCCTGTTAGGAAAGGGAGGAGAAACCTATGATAGGGAAAAACTGGGACTTCTGGTCCATGGGCTTTATAACATACACAGCCATAGTAGTGGAAAAGAAGCCACAATTAGTTATACTGCTGCTCATCTACTCCTGATCATCAGGAAGGTGTACAAGATGAAGGGGGACAATGGTTGGCTACAGTATGATGAGCAGTTCCGTCAATGCATGGCCACATTTGTGGATGTCAGATGGGACACCAGACAGTCTGATTTGTGGTTAGATTATATGATAGGGACAGGTAGCATGGAAGGAGAGAGAGGAGAAGAAACCAACTTTGGTGCAGTAATGCTGCTGGGGGTACAACAGGGTGTTTTGTTCCTGGACTCAGTGTCATTTCCACCATTCATGCTCAAAGTGTGGTGGTACACACCTGGCTTGCAAATACAGAACACTTGGGTCCACCTGGGGTGGGGAGCAACAGGAGCAACTAAAGCAGCCAGCCTTTTCAGACTGAGCAAACCAGTTTTAGGGGCCAGCCATGGGGGGGGGCAGGAAAGGCTACAGGGGGGTGGGGTTCCAGCAATAAAGGGAGAGAATCAGAGGGGCAGGATCTCATTGGCTTGGCTTCCAGATGGCAAGAACATCTATCTGGTTGGAGGTATTGGAAGAGGGACTGAGAGGTACATGGATAGAGGCAGTCGCACTTTAGCCAAGGATTTTTTTGGGGGGAGGTTCAATATATTATTTCAGGGAGAGTGATGATCATCGCCAAGAACCTGGGATCAGTAAAGGGAAAAAGAGGTATTGCTGCATAAGATGCAGAAGGAAGTGGTGCTAGGAGAGTGAAGGGGCCATTTAAGGCCCCTTCTTTACAGAACCTGAGGTTTCCCTTTGGGCCTGGTGCCCAAAAAGCAGCTCAAGGAGTTTTGAGTCATTCACCACCTCTCATTCCCAGTAGGGGGGTCAGTTGTTAATTTCACAATAGAGGGAGGACTGCAAGGTCACCTACGCCACTCTGGAGAAAGTGGTACAGTTGATTAGGGTGAACAAAGGGCATGGCTTGCAAAAACTAACATCGAGGCAGCCTTCAGGCAGCTGCCTCGTGTGCCCGGAGGACTGGGAGTTGCTCAGTTTTCAAGTGAACAGACAGTACTATTTTGACAAAGTTATGTCTATGGGTTGCTCTATCGCCTGTGCCACATTTGAAATGTTCAGCACCTGGTTGCAATGGACCTTTCAAAAAGATACAGTTTCAGGATGGTGCTACACTATCTGGATGATTTTTGCCAATTGGACAGGCAAGGAGGAAACTGAATATCTGAATGTATGCTAGGTTGTTTCCTGGTTTTGTCAGGAGATGGGGTCCTGTTAGCCCCTGAAAAATGATGGCCCCTGCGTAGGCTAGAAATTTTGGGATAGACATAGATGTGGAGGCGGAGGTATTCCAGCTACCCTCTATAAAGTTGAGTAGCTGTGGGCAACTGATACAGGATATAAAGGAGCAGTAGGGTATACAGCTAAAGCAGGCACTACAGCTGTTGGGGCACCATATTTGCCTGTAGGTCTATTTGGCCTGCACACATTCACATGACATCTAGGATGGGCAACCAGGGGTACTTTGAGACCACTTCACTGGGTGGACATTAAAAGAGGCACAAGGAGGACATGGGGTCTGGGAGCAATTCTTGCTAGACTTCAATGGGACAATATTCTGCCAAGATAATAATGATTTGGAGCTGTACACAAATGCCACCAATGGGTGGGGATAGAAGCCTAGTTCAGGAGAAGGTGGTGCTCACAGGCATGGCCAGGAGAATGGAAAGAAAGGGTATCACAAAGGATATCACAGTTTTGGAAATTTTTTCCTATCAGGGTCTGCACATTGCTGTGGAAGAGCTGAGAACCCAAAAGTCACTTTTGGTGGGATAATATATCAGTAGTAGAGGTGCTGAATAGAAAGGGCAGCATCAGAAGAGTAATGAGGATATTATGACAACTGGCACTTCAGGGATTGCATTTTAACCTGTCGTTAAGAGCAAAACATATAGACAGGGTGCAGAATATGATAACCGACAGCCTCTCCATCTGCAGCTAGACAGGTTCCGAGCCATCACCCGGGAGCAGAGGCAAAAGAGACACCAGTGCCAGTGGACATTTGGGAGATTGGCTGGAGGGAGCTGAGTTGCTGTTCCATAATTCTTGGTCACCCATAACATTAAAAGCCTATTAAGGTTCCTGGCGAACCTTTCAGGCCTTCAGAGAGGGGCAACATTTGGAGGTTGGTGGGATTGTTACTGAGGAACAAGTGGGCAGGTTTGTGGTAGATGGGTGGAACAGGGGGCACGGCCCAGGCAATGATGAGGTGCATCTATCAGCATTAGTATGATCAGCAGCCTGAAGAGGTGTCCAGACCCCTGTGGGGAATTTTAATAAAGAGAATGATGCAGGGATGGGTACAACTGAGGGGAGGTCTATAGACAAGAGAAGGCCAGTATCCAAAGCAATTTTAGAGCAGATGATGGGGATAATGCAATTGATATGCAAATCAAATGATGAAGGCATATTGTTTATGGCCATTTTGCAGTTATGTTCCTCAAACATTTCGGGTAAGTGAAGTGGTAGGATGTGGCAAAAAGAGGTTGTGAGGTGCTACAGTGGGATTAAGTATCATGGAGGATGCAGAAATCATGATATACCTGAGGAGATCCAAGACAGATCAGGAAGGAAAAGGGGCAAGCATAGTTTGAGGCAGAACATGAAGCAGGTAATATGCCAGTGCATGCCCTGTGGGCAAACGCAGCAGGGCGACAAGACAAAGGGTCACTATTTGTTCATGGGGATGGGAAAAATAGTTTCAGGGACAGGTGGCAGCTCTTCTGAAAAGGGAATATAATTTATTGAGGAGGATCCCAAGTGTTTCTCCACACATTCATTCAGAATCAGAGTAGCTTCAGTGGCTGTGGAAATGGCAAGTCGGAGACAGAGATAAAGGAGGTGGGGTAGTGGTCCTCAACTTATTGCAAGAGGTATGTGAGAAGAATTAAATAATTTGCCCACTAATCCTGTTTTTCTTTTTTCTCTTGCAGGGACAATGGGGTAATGGGGAGGGTGGGAGGGAACAAATGGGCTGGTGTGGGTGGGAGCAGGGAGATTATGGCTGACCCTTGTCTCATCTTTCTGTTGTTCGATTCAACAGGTAACAAAAGGTGGCAGGAGATTTGGATCTGTGGGCATTCCTTCATATTTTGGTCTGAGAGGAGAGCAGAAAGGAGTGCAGGGGCCACCAGCTATGACAAGACCCAAGGCAGTTTAAGAAAACATGGAAAGGAATCAGAAGGATGAGGTGGAACCAGCTTTATCAACTCTGTGGGAGATGAGGGATAGTTGGCGGAGCCGGACTTAATAATTATTAATCTGAGCAGGAACGATCTGGGCACCAGGCCCTGGCTCGACATATTCTACCAAATTAAAGGGACATTGCAAAAGTCTTACAGTGGTGGCCAAAGGTTACAAGAGCCTGGTCAGATATGGTACCCAGATGAGTCTGATGGAATGTCCACAGTCACAAGGCCATTGATAGGGCATGAAAGCACATGAACCACAGGGTAGCTGCTTTGTTTTGAGGATGGGGGTAGATTCATATGAAGAGGTTGAAGAACATGAGGATGAGTTTTACAAGGGGGTACAACTGTCCGGGATGGGTAGACCTTTTCAATTCCAAGATAGCAAATTGTATCAAAGCATGGAGGCAAGAAAAGGGTTGCAAGTAGTTAAGGGGAAGGCCCACCATCCTGCATAAGCTGGAAGTGGACTAATGGAAAAATGGGGATGCAGGGGAGAGGGAAGGCATGTAGAACTGCAAGGCCACATTGCTACAATGACCTGAATAAAAGGGTGCCAGAGTACTCTGGCATCCTGAGAAGAAATGAAGAAAAGAGAAGAGACCCCCCCACAATGATGTACTTCGGAGGTGAGAAGATCATGGAAAGTTCAAAGATAAATAATGTGAACAATGTGTATGTTACATGGATATAAAGGGGTGAACCAAAACAGTTGGGAAGAAATGATGATTTGATCTATCATGAACTTAGGATGTAAGTGAAAACAAAATATTCAATGTGTATTTGAATTTATAAGGGTAAATTGTAATAAATGTATTTGCAATATAAGCACCCAAAATGAAGATACTGTCTGAGTGATTTGTTGGTGGTAGAGTCTGGGAACAATAGGGTATTGTTTCCACCCATTTTGCTGTCCCACTTCACACAACTGAGAATAATGCATCATTATCTTCCACAACTACTGTACCTGTTACATGCACAGCAATCAAATGTTGCTACTTCACTGATTTTTCTAGTTTAAAATAATGATGTTATAAATTTGCACCTGTTATGACAGACATTGTGCAATAAAATTCAGAGGATTTTGTCACATTTTCTATTAATTCTTTTCTTTTTGCTTATAATCCATTTCCTTTTAAACACGTTTTTAATATTGTTCCTATATGGATTTGATTTATGTAATCTTTGATTTCTTCAACTACAGGTATTGCTATGATGCTCAATTAAAGGCAGATGAATTTTAGATTTATTTGCTCACTGAGTGCAAGTGTGTTCATTTATCTGTGGTAGCCACAATATTTACTTCTTATAAGCATGGCCAAATAGGAATAGAAATATACTAATTCTGAAGAACCCTACATTTTTGTCCATATCTTAGAATACATTTGCAATGCCATGAAGAAATTTAGTTTCTGTCCTGGAAACAGAAAAGTCAAGGTACTGGCTTTCATTTTGTAATTAAGAATGTAATTGCAATACATTTTTGAAAGTCAATTAAAATTATACATCCAAATATGTGTGCATATTTATATGTTATTATGCTTTTGTTGTGAATGCTTCCTCACATAATTTGGTCAACCCACTTCTGCTTTTTATCTGTGTGGTATTGAAGGAACACAACAGGGTCTCTATTAAGCATCATTATACTGTACTCTCCCTATGTTGGTGTGGTTGCTGTTGTGAATTTTCAATGACTTTTTAACCACCTAGTGATGTGTGTTGAAGTATCTTAATCTACAAACTCTGGAGTGTGTTATCTCTTTTATAATATGGTTTTAGTTTTGCTGAAACATTAAACTTTATAGTTTACTTCCTCTGTTTGAAGAACAATGCTTACTGTATTATCCATGTGCCAAAACCTACAGAAGACTCAGAATTTGCCAAGCTCCATTTCCATATAATCTTATAAAATGGGCGAGAAAATCCTGCCTTCTGATTGTTACTACCTGTTTATAAAATATTTTCATACAAAGGTAATAACAAGTTCCTGCACTGATAAAGAAGAGAAATTAGTATGCTGTTGGAACTTTCATTTGTAGGGCTGCAGGTAGGCAGAGCCTGCAGCACTATTGCATCAGCTCTAAAATGAGCTACAGGATTCAGACCGTGGAACACTTCCTTTGGAGTTTTCAAATGATCCTTCCGCCTCTTTGCAGCCCTTCAATTTAACCCTTGCAGTGCTGCAGACTGAACATCTATCCACAGCTCAAATAGATTCATTCTAGTTTGTTCGCCAGCCTAGGGATTGGAAACAAATGCTCTGGAGAATTACCTCTCCTCCCCAATCTTGTAGTGCTTCAGTGAGTACAAGAAACACATGTTTTCATTTGAATCCAACTTGGAAAACAGCTGTATCCTTCTACCCTGCCTGCAGTATATAGCACTGTTTATAGAACCCCTTAAATAATGTTGCCTTTTAAAAGAGCACAAGGCAGTAATGGCTGTAATTTCTATTGAAACACATCATCATTTCAAAAGCATGTAAGATAAATAGCTATGGAACAGCTAACTTCAATAAACAATGAAAACATGACTTTTTTCAGTGGCACTTCTTTTCCTGCAGTCTAGGATATTTACCTGATTCTGTAGTATATGTGCTGATTTTCTGCAAAATGTGTCTTTAAACTAAGATATTTATAATAATTAGACAGTTAATGTAATTGTGTGCCTTTTTCTGGTATTTTAATAGTTTCGACTCTCCCTGTTCTCAGATTTCCTTTACAATACATTTGAGTCTTAACCTTTGATTATGGTGGTCATTAATCTTCAGCCTTCTTGTGTGCTTTTATATACATACATGTTGACATTTTATTTTCTTCTTCAGTACCATAAAGACATTGTGTTTTGTAAAGTTTTGTGCAAATTCCTTGCCTCTTTCATTAAATTTTTCTGTTCAATGTCTATCTCCAAATTTAGGTTTTTATTTTATTTGATCAGGTTTCTAAGCATGTAAATCTAGCAACAGTGGCAGCTCCAGCTTCCGCTGGTTACCAGGGCATTGGCTAGGCACTACAGTTGAATCCAGAGCAACTATTGAAACTGCAATGAAAAGCACATGTGCATATTTATGCTTGCTTCTTGAGTATTCAACTAATGATGAATGTTATGTTTCTAAAAATAAAAATGCAAATTCCAGGTTATTTTTTACAGGGATGGCCCTGCTTCTCCTGTCTTTGGGGTGGGATGTGGCTGACCTAGCTTCTCTTGCTTGGGATGAATGTCTCTGCTTCCCTGGCTTGAGGAGGGAGGAATGGCCTGCCCCCTGCTTTCTCTACTAGGAGAAGCTGAGCCACATGACCCAGAAGATTGGGCCACCCCTAAGCCAGGAAAAGCAGGGCCACCCCTAAGCCAGGAGAAACAGGGAGATGCACTTCATCTAAGTCAAAAGAAGCAGTACCATCCTCACCCCGCTGAGCTGGGAGAATCAGGGCCCCCACCAGGAAAAGCAAAGCTATTCCCTGAGGCAGGAGAAGTGAAGCCTACCCCATCACCTGAACAAGAAGAAATGGCCATCCCAACCCTTTACAGCAAGTACCCACCTACCAAAATGGTCTCAATGGACTAGTCACCCGCAGTGGCAGACCAGAGAGCGAGAGCCTTGCATTCTCTCTTTGAGTCTCTCCTCTCCTTTCCCCACAGTACTGAGACATTTTTAAATAAACCCATCCACTTACCTTAACAAAAGGGCACAAGCAGTCAGAACCTGTCACTCTAGTTCTGCATGCAGCTTCTTTTGGCTGTTTTTGCTGCTGGCAGGACTTTTACTTGAAGGTCTGACTCTGTGCTGCAGCTACTGGCTGGGCAGAGTGTCTAGCTGGTGCTACATTCTTTCATTACCGACCAGACTGGCTCTAGTATTTTACGAAAAAGCACAGCATAGTACAGCTCTTTAAAGGTTAGCTATACTGCTAGATTGGGGGCTTCTGTGCTGTAGCTTGCAAGCAATGGTAATGCAGTTCTGGTTTGGTGGGCATGGTAAGCTGGGTGACACCTTATTCAGGCAGCTAGGCAGTCACCAGGAGCCAAGCCAAAGTGTCACGAGCTGCCCTCAACACTGGGTACCCAATTATAGGGTAGGATAGTAAACTAAAATGAAAGCAGGTAGCCACTTGCTGCAAAACCCTGTTGCCGCCAGAGTTCCTCAATTCTGACACCAAGTCCCTAAACCTACAGTCAGACAGTAAATGAAAAATAGTAAGCAAGCAATGACAGCCAAACCCCAGTGCCAACCCTCCATTCTAACACTAGGTGCCCAGCCCCCGTCCAACAGTCAATGAAAACATAAGCAGACAATGGGATACCATCTACAGTGATGTTTTAGAAATATATGTTAGTAGTTTTCTGTATTAATCTGTTGTAGCATTGTTCCTGTTATTCATTTATTATGTAAGCAATATAACAACAGGTGGGCGGTATTGTGCTATACTGACTGCCCAGGAGTGTAATGAGGCCCGATCGGCCACAGGTGGAGGGCCTTATAGCCCCTAGAAGTCTGGTATAGCACAATACTGCCCACCCTGGAGGTATTATTGCGCTTTAGAAATGGGTACTGTAAAAAAATAGTTAAAAAATGTTAATGAAAAATAAGTTTAAAGTAAGTTTTGAAATAAAATAGTTCCTCCACCTGCAGTTGACTTTTGTTATGTCTGAAGACTGTACTTAAAACTGCCTCCTTTGTAAGTTGACAGAGACTGTCGATCGCCTTGTTTTTCTGCAGTATCTTTTCATTTCCTGCCCTCCCCAACCCCAACAGAAAAACATAGGCACAGAGACTGTCAATTTAATTTGTTTTCCTGCAGTTTCTTTTGCCGCCCCCACACACATAATGTATGCACACCTTGTGCTCTTTTTTACTCCTTGGTGATGGAGTTTCATTTATTTATTTTTTGGTGACAAACTGTGGTTTGTCATTCCTAGCTCCCCAAAAAGGCACAACAGTGTTGGAGCAGGAGAGGCTGCAGGCGAACGATCATGTTATCTGGAGCTGCTTAGAGGGACAGAAGGTCTGAAGGTGAACGGAGAGAGCTGGCAAAAAAAAAGAGTTGTAAGTCTGTAAAACAGGCAGATTATTGCGTATTTTTATTTTGTTATGTGGCTCCACTGAGCGCCCTTTACTTGGCAGTGCTACCATTTTAAATTAGATCAGGAACAAGTGCTGCTGACATGTGGACAGCTGTGGAGGTGCCAAGAAGGTACACAATAGTCCCACTGTTGCATGGGGTTTGTGCTGTCAACATCCTGTAAGCTCACGTACTATCACTGAACACCTGGGTAAAACTGCTAATGCTTATGAAGGTTAATTTCTGAATGGCAGCATGGCTTAAATCTATGAGCTATGGCAATTTGCAGCATTTTTTAACAAATAAGTAGATTTGGAAAAAAATGTCTTAACGGACAGACGGGTGGAGGGGATGAAGGAACTGAGCCACGTGGCTCGAATATCTGAGGCAGGCGAGTGTGAAGCGCTTTTAAATAATTTTCAGAAGAAAGTAGCAGTTCTGTGAGAAATGTAATTTTTTTAATGGCTTACTTTTCTTGACACTGCACTGCAGTTCAGTTGCAAGACTGTGGGGGAGCTTTTCTGTCAGACTGCTTTGGGTATGAAAAGTCTTTCTGTCAGGCTACTGCTTTGGTTACTTTGTGCTGCTGTTGCTAGGTACGTGCTACATGGCACCTTGTGATACATTCGGAGACACTACCGTTTCTGTGTTGAAATTAACATGGCAGGCTCTTTCTCTCGCTAACAGAGACAAAACAAATGGCGGCTATTTATAAGTAAAATTCGATCATCCCTGTAATATTGTGAGGTAATCAGGCAGCCAGAGACTGCGACTCATTCCCGTCTCTGTTGTCTGATACCCAACCAGCAAGTTAGTGCCATTAGCCAATCAGAAACTAGACTTTTGCCTACCCATTTTCTAATGCACATTTGTGTACTTTCCACTTGTACTTCAAATAAAAATCAGTGTTATTCCATAGTCAGCAGTAAAACTTTAACCCTCTTAATAGAAAAGCATATGAGAATTCATAGGATGAATACTAAAAACATCAAAAGTGCAACAGTGCAATGAATATCAGGGAGCATTGCTATGCCATATTCGGGCAAAAACAACTAATGTTTCACTCCAGAAGCGGAGTTTTATCAGAGTTTGTAACTTAATGCAGACATGCCCTTATATTATCTATCAGTAGGTTTGAATAGCACATGTATGAACAGTGCTGTCAATAACAGCATCTTCCATACAGCACTATGCAGAACAGTGGCAGGAACAAATGTAGCAAGTAAAGGCATGCCACTGGTAGCGGTCACAGCACAGTGATGACTGCTACCAGTCCAAACACTTATTTTAGTGGGGACTCTGCCCCTCCCCACCCCTTAACTAAAATAAACTCTTGAGTTGGAGTTGGATTACAGGAGAAAAATAAAATTTTGAATGCCAGTATTAGATCCCTGATCTCCACCACCATTGTGGCCAAGCAGCTCTACATCTCAGTCCTCTCTGCCACGGAGCAGTTCATCCACCATTTTCAATTTCCCAGCCCTTGTCTTCTTCCTAGTACTATAGACAGCAACCTGGGTAGAGCTTACTGCACACCACTGTTTAATCCCTGTCTTTGTCTGTGGTATGCCATTCAGACATCGCTGTTTTTTCTTATGTTATATTTGTAGCACTATTGTAACCAGTTATTATATTATCCACCACCAGTGATGTGTACAAATAAAAAATTTGAAATAATGAATATGATGCATCCTCACGATGTGAAGAGGCACTTATAAAGTTACAACTGGCAATTAAGGTAATGAAACGTATCAAACCTGATTTAAACTACCCAAAGGTATATTTTCACAGTTGGCTAGTGTATGTAGTTATATAAAAGCTGTACATATAATCTACAATATCAGGACATATAAACCATATAGAAATCCGTTTTGTGGATGTTGGAGTGAAGCAATGAGGATATAAAATTGACAGGTATTCATTTATATATCACTTCTCTTAAGAGACATTTTCTTTAGAACTGTGGAACCAATGAACTTTTCAGTACAATGATTCCAAATATCAGGAATCTATTCTAAAACATTAGATAAAAAGTAGGGCATTATTATATCAGATGCTCATCCATAAAGGAGCTATAACTTGGGGCTCGCTATAGCCCAGGTGTGAATGATTTCACAGACAATATTTCTGTATATAAAGATGGCAGGCATACTTTGCAACAGAAGTGTTTTTTTTTTATTTTATTATAGTGGTAGTTATTAAAGTTGGCTACCTCGAGGTACCACTGAGGTGCCACTGAGGCACTCAAGTTGCAATTTGCATTGACTGTAATGTGATTTTGCCTCATTCTGTCTCAGTATACTTAGGTATACCCTCAGTACTGAGAAACTTCTAGGTATGCCTCAGTACTGAGACACTTTTCTAATGGTGCCACTGTATGATTATGACTAAATGAGCATCTGATATAGTAATGTCCTGCTTTTTATTGCTTTTTAGAATACATGCCTGACATTTGTATTTTGTATCGTAGAGTTCATTGAATCCACAGTGCAAGAGAAAATGTCTCTCAAGAGAAGGAATATATATGGATGAAAACCTAAACATTTTATATCCTCAGTGCTTCACCCCAACAACGGCAAAATGGACTTCAATATAACATTTATATTTACTGCTATTGTGGTTTATATATAAACATTTTTTAATACTTTCATCTACTAACTAACTTTTGAAAATATACCTTGTGGGTAGTTAATACGAGGTCTGATGTTACTTTTCATTACCTTTATTACCAGTTGTAACTTTATGAGCCTCTTTGCATCCTAAGGATGACCCACATTCCTTTCCTGCAGCCCTACTGCTCTGGCCAGAGTTTGTTTTAAATGCTGCCATTTTTTTACTCCTCATTAATGCCAAACTTACAAATGGTCCTAGAAATGGAGTAGATTTTTTAATTAATAGACAAATCGTTCTGCTTCAGTAAGCATTTATTTCATGAAATAAATGGCATACTTAGCTCAATTGTCTCCTGTCCTGGACTCCTGGCAGGCACAATAAGCCAACTATAGATTGGACTGCAGCTCCAGTTCTTTCTTCATGTGAAAGGGTGGTTATGTTGATTATTTCTGATGACTGTTTAGTATTTCTCACTTTCCTGTTCAACAACATTCAGAAGTTCTTGGTAAACAATATTTTCCTGAGCTGTAAGAGCAGCTCTGATGGGAACACGACAGCTGTGGCTACTATAGGTGGGTGGAATGACTGCAGATTTGTGCTTCTGTGTCCTGCTAGTCTGATGTGCTGACATTCACTTATTTACCACCTTCAATATTAACCATGAAGGCACACTCCATAAAATAACAAGGTACAAAGCATAAAATTAAAATAAAACAATCCACACAGAAACTCAAATTATGGCCCTTCAAAAGCATGATGGGGGTTGGAAACAGGAATGACTATAGGGATTACAGCTACAGCAGGCCATACTGGAACATAATATCCTTTCTCAAAAACAAAACATGCAGACAAAGGAAAATTTTAAGTAACATTTTCACAATAAATACACTTTTTTCATTATCGTAATAAGTCAGTTTTAATTCCTGTGTTCATATAAATTACACAGGCCCATTTTATAAGTGCAATAAGATACTGGGGTGGGGTATGCATAGAATTGATTTTACCACACTTCCAGTTATGGTACTCAGCCTTCAGCTGCGGAGTCTCACTACGCCCCTGGGCATGTGGTAAAATCTGTTCCAGGCACACCCCATCATGCTGGGTTGCTTATGTATAGGACAGAAGTATGTACTTTTTTTAATCAAGGTTTTATTGTCCTGGCTGGAGTGGTGACTGATCAACCCTACCCCTGCGTTGCATCTGCTGGTCTACTTTCTCTCCTTCTTGGAGGGAGGCATTCTTCTGCACATTTCCACCCAAGGTGGGGATGGCTGTCCTCCCCATTCATGGAGGCTTACATTCAGATTCCCCTTATGCCTCCTGGAGCAGCCAGGTGGGGTTTAACATCTCAACAGAGTTCATTAAGCCTGGTCTTCCTCCAATTTTCACCTTTATTTTTATGGTTGTGGTCAGAGCCTACAGCTCTTTTGTGATCGTAGCTCTGAAATGGCTGATCCTGGAACCTTCCACTGACCTTTTAAGTACCCTTCTCAAAGTCAGTGGAGCTTAAAACACTCCACCACGATCTGCTGCTATGGAATAACAGCCGCACTATTTCAGCTGTTACTTCAACATTCCATGGCATGTACTACACATGCACAACTCACACGTGCAGTTCTGACGGCGTTGTCATGTGAATGGCAAATGCCATTCACATCCTTCAGCTGCCGGCGCAGCCGAGAACAGTCCTCCTTCTTTGCGATCACCACAGAAGGCAATATCTTTGTCCTGCTGCCTCCCACGGAACCATCTGGGCTCCTTACTGTGTGCCACCAGTGTGGCCAAAAACTGTCCCTCCTCTGGCTGTGATCACCCCAATGCTGCAGAAATCATTACCCCCCATTACTCATGTGGCACACTGAGAGCCCACCCCAGTGTGTGCAAATGTTGTTTTGTCCACTGCCGACATCAGGGTCCCTAATCCCCATGTTGGCAGTATGTCAACTCCCACTCAGGTGGCACATGGGAACCCACCCCTTTGTACCCAAATGTCTGCTTATATTTTGTTGTTTCTATAAATAAAGAAAACAGTCCCCGATGTGTGTTTCCATTTTTTATGTGGCACACTGGGAGCCCACCCAGTGTGTTCAAATGTCTTCTTTTGTGTGGTTTACCTGTAAATAAAACTGGCCCTCACGTATTTTTCCCAGTGTTTGTTTCATCTGTAAAAAAAAATGGTCCCTTGTCATAGCCCCATTCACCCTCCCATTGAGCACCCACCTCCCGGACCCCAGCTTACCCCATACTTACCTCTGGAGGGCAGCGCTGTCATGTCCTCTGGACTGGGACACGCCTGCACTCTTCAAAGCCGAACCGTGAACTAAAGAATCAAGGTAAGTGAACTATAATGCAGTACAATGGGGTTTTCAACTTATTGTAATAAATAAGCCATTTTTTGAATTTTACCCAAAATTTTCAACATGGGATTCTTGGGACCCCACCTTGTGAAACCTTTCATTGTCATTTGTTACTCCGTCCCAAAAGGTGATTTCGGTTGCTGCACTGAATCACCTTTTGGGACAATATATGAAATGACAGTGGCACTATTCATGGTGGTGTGCCAAAAGTCCATGTTGCAAATTTGGTGAAAAATTCTCAAACTGATTCATGCTACGAGTGTGCATTGCGCAGTTTCTACACATGCTCCTAACTTTGCCAATTTGTAGATAGCTCCACATTTTCAACATTGCCATTTTGCACATCTCCTTTTAAACAGTATAGCTGTCATTTATCACATCCTGCCTGAAACTTGTCTTTGCACCTGTGGCACAGAATGGTACGGTCACTCTGCAAAATCACCTTTAAGAACAAGTGAACAAAATGACACTGGCACTCTTCATGAGGAGGGGTCCCAAAAGGTCATGTTGAAAATGTGGTACAACACCTTCAAAAATTGCCAAGTAATACCTCAAGGTCACTAATGTCTATGCACACATGTAACTTTGCTCACTTAGCAGCTCGTCAAAGCCCTATCGGCTCTGGCCAGAGCTTGTCTCACTGGACTATGGCAAACTTGGATGATTCATATGCATGGAGTCAACATTGGTCTCTGGAACTGCCAGCCCTTCCACCCACTCAACTTCATGTCAGCCTCCTCACATCAGTGCTACTGCAAAGCCTCCACCTGATGACAGCCAAGAGCCAGGAAAGCTCACTACTACAGTTTGGGAGAGGAGAGCAGCAAAGTGGCCATTCAGTCCTCTCCCAGCCTCCCTCTGCCTACCCTCAGCAACTTAGCTCATTCCCAAACCCAGGTTATGGTGCATGGCATGAGGTAAGGTACTTGCAGTGCCTCAACCCACTGAATCACTAGGCCAACCCTAAGTATGTATTTTTAAAGGTAACACACATACACTGTTATTCATCTAGTAGTCAACCAGACACGGCAGTCAGCCTTTTTCATTTCTGTATGTTCTAGACAAGTGGAAGCATTTAAATGTTCCTAGATAGTTCAGTCTAGTGGTACACTATAGACTGCCATAACTTGATCAGTATGGAAAGCCTGAATAAAATGTAAAACTAATATCTTGCAGAATCAGAACATATTTATTTTTTCCAAGGAATGTATTACCATTAATAAATGAAATGATGCGTATTAATGGAGCTTACAGAAAACTATTTGATGAGAATGTATTTCATTAAGGTATGCAGCCTGAATAATGTAGGTAGTCATCATGGGTATTTTATAATTTTCTAATTGTTTATGCAATTAAAAGATTTTTTTAATTTGCTTGATAAAAGCAAGAATGCCAAGTAATGAGATGTTATTTTCCAATGAGTCAAGATGCTAACATCTGATAGAACAGTCAGCAGATGATGCTAGGATTGATTGAGAAGCACAAAGCCCTGAAGCCCTGCCTTCACCTCTAGAGAGCCCAAATTAAATCAAGACTGGTGAGGTGTTGCCAGCATTTTTCCCTTAGGGATGTATTGAGTGATGACAAGTGAAACAAATTATGACCGTCTTAGTCAAGCCTCAAGCAGGTATATGAGCCACCCTACAGTGAGTCATATAAATTACTC
Organism: Neoceratodus forsteri; assembly: GCA_016271365.2. Taxonomy (NCBI): domain Eukaryota; kingdom Metazoa; phylum Chordata; order Ceratodontiformes; family Ceratodontidae; genus Neoceratodus; species Neoceratodus forsteri. Next base: position 853,307,311 of record CM057459.1, on the reverse strand, counting down.
AGTCCGTACTTTATGAGAGAACTGGAAAGGGCATTTTATATGCTTGAGATTCAACATATCACTTCTGGTGTCCTAGTGTTTAAGAATATCAGCAGTGCAAATAGTATTTTTGTGACTTTGGGAGCAATTAGATAATGTGGAATAGAAAATGTAGAAGCAGAGCCACATCTTCCATTTTCATCTGCTTAGATCTAGTCCTGTCATCATATTTTCATTTTCTACAGACCTTGCTCATTCAGTAAGGTTCTTACACTTTAATTAACTTTTAATTCAACTCTTCAAAGTCTACTTTGGTCTAGCATCCTGCATACAGTTGTTTTAATCATGTGAAAAATAGAGCACTATATATATATCCTGGCTGAAAAAAAATGCTTATTTGCAAACAGAAGATGTGGCAGTGGTAATTAGGTCATCTGAGACAAACAATGAATCATTCCATTTTAGGTCACCTTATACAAGAATAACAATCACATGTTAGTGCAAGGAGACTGTAATTGTTAGAGATTTATTTACCCAAATAAACTCCTGCAAATGGGATATGTTATTTCTACAGTTTATTATTATTCCTTTTCAGAAAAGGCACACTACTTCATTTACATAAGTTAATGGAAAACAAAGCTGCCAACATTACTAATACCATCAGATATTAAGAATAGTAAAACAGAGAGATGAGTCTCTTAACAAGCGTGCAGCACTACAGCTTGGTTATCTTGCCATAGTCATTCTCAGTAGTGACAGTCTCCACTCCAATATTTCACAATTTGTCATTGCCTATGAAAGAACAGATGGCATGGAATTTGACAGTGGAAAATATCAAGGTGACAATGACTTTTTTTGTAAGAGTTATGTCTTTCAAAGAAGGGATGGCAGTGTTATTTTGGGATCAGATAATTAAACTGTGAGTGTTATCCCCAGGAGATCAGAGGTTTGAATCCCACCTCATCCACTCGCTCACTGTGTGATCATAACCCAGTCTCTTGATCTCCATGTGCTTTTGTTAGCCCAGATAAAAACCTGAGTTGAAGCAGAACCATACTAAAATTGAGACTCCAAATGTCCACTTGTCTTTATTGATACCTCGATGAGATTTTGGTATGTGAAGTCTTTTATCCAGTGCTGTATTTATGACTATTAAAGTTTTGCTCATGTAGATGACATCCGTTTTTGTGAGGGGTGTGGTGATCACCAAACAAGCAGAAAAGTTTTATATCATATACTGTAGGTCATTTAAAATTATTTGTCATAGATATGTTACAGGCAAAGATTTGAAAGAAAAGAATGGTTAAATATTGATGTATGTATTTAGTAATTTATTGAGGTATTTATATATTTTGTTAACCTTTTGTGTTCAGAAAGTCACACTGAGCCATATATGACACATTTCCAGGTGTGTCCTGGTAAACAATTTTACAGAGAGACAAGTAATAAATGATAGTTCAGAGTTGACAATAAGGCATGACAGGGTGTGGGTTATTGCAGGATATACCACGGTCATGTGATGTGTTTTGACCAATGAGGTTACAGGATTTTCATATGCCATTGTATAATTTATAATTACATGAAGCAGTATTTCATTGTATTGAAATAAATAGCAATTCACATAACAGTAAATCAATACAGATGTCTTAAAATTATTTACAGTAAAGTTATTCGAAAATCGTATGTCTGTACTTGTACCATTGTACCTTTACATGTATTATGTTAACTAAACTAACCTATTTTGTACTGTAATTAGGTCTCCCGGTCGTGGCTCGAAAATAGTCACCTGTTGGCTAGTGCACCTACCTGGTTAACAAAACTAAATAAAAATAAAAAATTGCTCTGAGTACAGTTCCTTAACAAGCATGTAGAGTGCATGCTTTATTGGATGCTAATAGTGTAACTCACTGTGGTGGGATATGATGGGAGAATGTTTTGTAGTGAGGAAATGTTGACAGGTACACCTGTGCACCACATGAGTGCATACCAGTCCTTTGAAGATGTAGGGGAACTTATTCTCTGAGCTCAGCAGGAAGACATGTCCCTGTGAAGGTAACCTATATGACATTGTTATCTGTCCTGTGAAACTGGTGTCTAGGGAAATGGAAACAGTTGAACCTTGGTGACCTGAATAAGTACTAAGTATTCAGATAGTTGTGTCATGGAACTTATAGTAGACAGATAACTAAGGAGCTTCTCATCACCTCAGCACAACTCTTTCCTGAGTCTGTACTGTGAGCCAAACTTCTGTGAGAGTACATACCACTGGATTTTGTTTTGCACCCATTTTTGCCCTTTGTCACCTCTTGAAAGAGACTTTGTCTTATAATCTTATTTCTTGGAACAACATCCAGAATCGTAAGAATAAAAATTTAAAATGAAACAAAAATGCATTTTTTGTACATGTAGGCTAGATTTTCAAAAGTGTGCCTAGAACATGTGCAATTGGATGTGCAGCGCAATCCAGTTGTGCCACTAGGAAAATAATGCAATATTCAGCAGATGCACCACAGAAATGTGCCAGCACAAAACACACTGAATATAGCACATATGCACCATGGCGCAAAATAGACTGGTAATCGGAGCAATCTGAAATGCACAGAGTAACAGTGCATGCTGAACATAGCAAGTGAAGCATGTTACACCACACATCAGGGAACACAGGCAGGGCTGCGCATAGGCAAAGGACCATGGTAGTTGAGGTGGGCAGCAATCAAGAATGGGAAAAAGGTGCTAAGGCACAAAATAAGCACAGAGCCCAATGGCTATGGACAAGGTGCAGAGCCCCACACAGACCCAAACAACCAATGTGACAGGGCAATGAACAGCCATGGCACAGACAGCTGTAGGAATGAGCATCCCAGGACCACAGTCCCAACATCCAACAAGGAATGTGCACTGTGGGTCACACACAGCCACCACCAGTGACAGCAACAAGGTTCAGCACACAGGTGCCATGTGCACTTTGGGACTACCACATGCTGCTGACCAACACCGCAACATTAAATGTGAACCAACACATGCCCAAGCACTGAAGCCACCGTGAAAAGTCACTATGCAGGCACAGAGATCCACAGCCAGACTGGAAAACAGGCACATGGCGGTATGTAGCACACACTGAACAGCACACAGACACAGGTCATGGTACCACAGAGCCCAGCAGCATGGGGAAGGCCAGTACAGTGGGGGACACCATGCTGGACATGTGGACTTGGGCAAAGAACACTGTGGCATGCACAGAGGCAGTCACCCCTGATAACCATGTAACACTGACACACAGGATGTGATAGGAAGGCAGTGGGCACCTACCAGTGCCACACTGCAGGGACACCACTGAACATGACATGTACCATCCAGATCCCAACAATGTACAACACAAGCTCACAGCAGCAACAAGCATGCAAGGGAGACATAGAAACACACACAAATGGTAGAAAATGGCTTAATCAAAATGATAGATAAATCACAACAGCAACACAGGAATGAATAACCATTGGGATGGACACAGGAATGAGGAACAAACCAAAATGTAAATAGGGGCATAGTCCAACAGTGAACAAAACACTATGGGCATGGGACTGTGCAGGGTGAGGAAGTGGAGAAGAAACAACAGTCCAAGTGAGATGGGGTGTAGGGAGGGAAATCCTGGGGCTATACACACACAGTCCAGTGTTCAACGCTGCAGGTGGCGAATGTCTGCCCGCATGTGCTGCACCTCAGCCACCAGCACCCTTGTTGCCGCCAGATGCCTCCTGGACAGGCAGATGTGGACTGCCATATGTGAGATCATGCACATTGTCAACCTCTGTAGCTGGAGCACTCCACCACCCAGGATGAAAACACTGCATCAACCTCTCCTTGGCCCTGGATGACCTATGCAAGTGAAAGACAGAACAGCCACTGAGTGACAGGTCCCACACAGCAAATGCCCACCACCCCCACCCTGGTCTATGTGTGTGTAGGAGGTGAAGCTGGGCAGACCCAGGGACAAGTCTGCCAACAACACATGCACAGTGGACTCGACAGCAGCCTGGGAAACCATGCCACACAAGGATGGTGATAATTGCCAGGGAGTACCTAGCACTGTCACATGTGAACAGACACCCCACAGCAAGAAACCAATGCCCCCAGGTGCAACACTCAAGCCCACCCATCAGCAGCCACATGGGTGCACTGTGGGTTACACACAGCCACCACCAGTGTCAGCAACAAGGTTCCAGCACACAGATGCCATGTGCCACTATGGGACTACCACATGCTGCTGACCAACACGGTAACAGTGACTGTGAACAGGCACATGCCCAAGCACTGCATGCAGGCATTGCCCTGCTATGTGTACTGGTCCTCCTCAACACCCATCTTCAGGAACTGATGTGAACTGCGACTGCACACACTTACCTGCCGCCTGTCCCACTGGCCCAGCTGCAGCACCATTAGCTGGCTGCCTGCCCTATCGGCCTCATCCCTGGCCCACCTGTGCACCCTCTAACCCTGAGAAGGAAACACATAGAAAAAGGACTATGAGAAGCATGCCAACAACAAACACACAGCCCCTGCCTGTGCGACATGAAGCACCACTATGCAGAGTGCCATGCTGAGAACTGACCGCACATCCCACAAGACAGGCCCACCATTGAGGGCCACTGGCATGGTGCAACACAGGGTCACACAGAGCACAGCATGGCCTCACCAGAGCACCCACCCACCCAAACAAGGCTGGCCAGCCCTGTGTGCAGGTGCACACACCTGCTGCACAGCTCAGTGCCCCAGCCCCTGTCATAGGTTGCATGCACGCTGTACGGACACATGTACCTGATTGAGGGACCGCACCATGGCAGGCACAGTTCTGCAGTCTCTGCAGCCACTAAGAATCACAGTGACACAGATCACCATAGCGATGATGGCACTGGTCCCCTGTCCTTGGCACACCTGCACCTCTCCCGAGCCCTCTGTAACACTGGCTCACACCTGGGACCATGCTTTCTGCAGGTCCCCTTCCCAAAATAACTGGTCCTTAGGTTGGGCAACCACTGCCATCAGATTTGCCATCTCAACCTCACTCCAGTTCCTGGCCCAATGTCCGCCACTCCCAACACATGCCATTATGTATGTGCAGTAAACAGGCCTCACTGTGCAATGTGGTTCCTAATCGAACTCTGTAGCATTGCTGCACCTGTTGCATTACAGAAAGGCACAGCACACAGATGTGCAGCACATAAATGCATGATAGACCAGCACCATTTGGTCCGATCACGCAGTCCTGCAGATGTGCAATGCTGGAAGTGTGGGTGGGAGACTGGGGTCATGTCCATGACCCATGTACATGCAAGGATGTGAATCCACCATATTGTGAAGGTCATGCATTGCCACACATACTGCACACCAATGGTGCAATGACCAGACATGTGCAACAAATGCCAATGGTGCAGCAGGGACGGATAGGGATATCATGTGCATCACTGCTGGATACATGACACAAACCCACTAATGCATGCATGGTAGGACATGCATGCACAGCTCAGTTAGATGACGAGATACATGAGCCGCGTACAGACCTCAGCACCACGCACATGGCAATTGCAGTGATGCACATGTGCAAACTCGCACCTGTAAATTGCTCCGGCGATCCATGCTGCACATGACACAGTCCATTGTGCATGGAGCATATCTGCAATATTCAGCCAGAATATGCAAATAACCTCATGAGCCAATGCCAGGTGCAAGTGAGCACATTAGCATCTTGTTACTGGTTGCTTGCCAGCTCATTTGCATGAGTTGATCCATAAAAGCGACACTACACAGCACTGGTCACTGACAGGTATTGCATATTTTAAGGTATGTTTCTTTATAATTACCATTTGAAAGGTGGCTAATCATAGAACTGGTGCCAGAGCCATGACAAAATTAACAAAAGAAAGCCAGCAGAGTCAGGCTGCACAGCTCAACCACAAAAGACCTTGAGCTAGGTCGTTAAAATAAACTTTAATTACAAAGTTTAAAAGTATCTAGAACAGCACCCCTCACAAGACACGACATAACCAATATTTTGCATGGCACTCATGCTTTTCAGGCCTTGAAAAAGTGTGAGTGCCACACGAAACATTGGTCACATGGTGTCTTGAGAGGGGTGCTGCTGTTCGATACTTTTAAACTTTGTAATTAAAGTTTATTTTAACCAGACTTAGCTCTAGGTCCTTTGTGGTTGAACTGAGTAGCTCAGCTCTGCTGGCTTCCATATGTTTGATTATATTTTGCTATTTGAAAGCTATATTACAATGGCACACTGAAATGTTGCACAGCAATGGGAATGCAACCATTCAGCTCATTTGTGCATCATTGCTCTTCACAGGAAGCATTATGTCAGATTCGGAGGTGCAGAGGAGCAAGGGCCTGCCAGGAAACACAGGCCTAACTTCACTAAAGATGATAAGCAGGCCCTGGTGGAGGCCTATCTTGAGAGGGAAGAACCTGAGTGTGGCAACAGGGACTGCACTGAATGGGCCATAGGCTGGGATGAGGTGGTGACCTATGTCAATGACTGTGGACACCACAACTGCATCTCTACAGGAGTGCAAGAATAAGATGGGCACTGATAAAAGATGAATTAAAGAGAAGATAGCTGCCATCAGGGCATCACCAATAAGACGGGTGGTGGACCATCTACAGCACCTGTCCCTCATGGCAGAGAAGGAGCTGCTGGCTGCCACCATCAGCTGGGCAGCTCTTGAGGGTGTCCTGTGGATAGGTTCCAGATAGGAGGCAGCCCATCACAGTACTGTGAGTATGCCAGTGGGGAGGAACAAGCCAAATGTAAATAGGGGCATAGTCCAACAGTGAACTAAACACTATGGGGATGGGACTGTGCAGGGTGAGGAAGTGAGATGAAACAACAGTCCAAGTGAGATGGGGTTTATGGGAGGGAAATCCTGGGGCTATATACACCACAGTCCAGTGTTCAACACTGCAGGTGGTGGATGTCTGCCCGCATGTGCCGCACTCAGCCACGAGCACCCTTGTTGCCCCCAGATGCCTCCTGGACAGGCAGATGTGGACTGCCATATGTGAGATGATGCACATTGTCAACCTCTGTAGCTGGAGCACACCACCTCCCAGGATGCCAAACTGCATTGACCTCCCTTGGCCCAGGATGACCTATGCAAGTGAAAGACAGAACAGCCACTGAGTGACAGGTCCCACACAGCAATGCCCACCACCTCCACCCTGGTTTATGTGTGTGTAGGAGTGTGAGGCTGAGCAGAGCCAAGGACAAGTCTGCCAACAGTACATGCACAGTGGACACCGACAGCAGCCTGGGAAACTGTGCCACACAAGGAAGGTGATAATTTAGGAGTACCTAGCACTGTCACATGTGCACAAACACCTGACAGCGAGAAACCAATGCCAGCAGGTGCAACACTCGAGCCCACCCATCAGCAGCCAAATGTGTGCACTGTGGGTCACACACAGCCACCACCAGTGACAGCAACAAGGTTCCAGCACACAGATGCCATGTGCCACTATGGGACTACCACATGCTGCCGACCAACACCGCAACAATGAATGTGAACCAACATATGCCCAAGCACTGCATGCAGGCATTGCCCTGCTATGTGTACTGTTCCCCTCAACACCCATCCTCAGGAAATCATGTGAACTGCATATTGCACCCCTTACCTGCCACCTGTCCCACTGGCCCAGCTGCAGCACCATCAGCCAGCTGATACCCAGCTATCGGCCCCATCCCTGGCCCGCCTGTGCACCTCCGACCCTGAGAGGGAAACACATAGAAAAAGGACTATGAGAAGCATGCCAAAACAAACACACAGCCCCGCCCACGCGACATGAAGCACCACTATGCAGAGTGCCATGCTGAGAACTGACCGCACGTCCCACAAGACAGGCCCACCATTGAGGGCCACTGGCATGGTGCAACACAGGGTCACACAGAGCACAACATGGCCTCACCAGAGCACCCACCCACCCAAACAAGGCTGGCTAGCCCTGTGTGCAGGTGCACACGCACCTGCTGCACACCTCAGTGCCCCAGCCCCTGTCATAGGTTGCATGCACGCTGCACGGACACATGTACCTGATTGAGGGAACGCACCATGGCAGGCACAGTTCTGCAGTCTCTGCAGCCACTAAGAATCGCAGTGACACAGATCACCATAGCGGTGAAGGAACTGGTCCCCATCCTTGGCACACCTGTGTGCCTCTCCAGGCCATCTGCCACACAGGCCCACACCTGGGACCATGCCTTCTGCAGGTCCCCTGCCCCAATAACTTGTCCTCCAGTTGGGCAACAACTGCCACCAGATTTGCCATTTCAGCCTCACTCCAGTTCCTGGCCCAACGTCCAGCACTCCCAACATGTGCCATTATGTTCAGCAGTAAACAGGTCTCACTGTGCAATGTGATGCTTAACTGTGAACCCTGTAGCACTGCTGCACCTGTTGCATTACAGAAAGGCACAGCACACCATCGTAGCACATAAATGCATGATAGACTAGCACCATTTGGTCCGATCACGCAGTCCTGTAGATGTACAATGCTGGAAGTGTGGTTGGGAGACTGGAGTCATGTCTGTGACCCACATACATGTAAGGATGCTTATCCACCATCTTCTGAAGGTCTTGTATCTGCCACACATACTGCACACCAATCAAGCAATGACCAGGCATGTGCGATAACTGCCAATGGTGCAGCAGGGACAGAAGCATGAAAGGGATGTCACCCACGAATGCATGCGTGGTAGGACATGCCTGAGCAGCTCAGTCAGATTCATGATATGCAGAATGTACAGAGCTCAGCAATCCACGCACATGGTAATTGCGGTGATGCACATGTGTGCAAACTGCGCCTGTGAATCGCCCGCACATCCATGTTGCGATGGCACAGTCCGTTGTGCATGGAACAATTCTGTAATATTCAGCCAGAATATGCAAATAGCCTCATGAGCCAATGCCAGGTGCAAGTGAGCACATTAGCCTTTTGTTACTGGTTGCTTGCCAGCTCATTTGCGTGAGTTGAGCCATAAAAATGACACCACACAGCACTGGTCACTGACAGGTATTGCAGCTTTAGGTATGTTTCTTTTATAATTACCATTTGAAAAGTGGCTACTCATAGAACTGGTGCCAGAGCCATGACAAAATGACAAAGAAAGCCAGCAGAGTCAGGCTGCACAGCTCTAAAACAAAGATCTCAAACTAGGTTTGGTTAAATAAGCTTAATTAAAGTTTCAGGTAGTCTAAACAGCAGCACCCTCATTAAGATACCACATGACCAATGTTTGCATGGCACCACGCTTTTTCAGGCCATGATAAAGCATGAGTTCCACGTGAAATTTGGTCACGTGGTGTCTTATGAGGGGTGCTGTTCAGATACTTTAAACTTTATAATTAAAGTTTATTTTAACCAGACCTAGCTCAAGATCTTTGTGGTTGAACTGAGCAGCCTGACTCTGCTGGCTTCCTTATGTTTGTTTATATTTTGCTATCTGAAAGTTATTTTACAATGGCACACTGAAATGTTGCACAGCAACAAGGAGTGCAACCATTCAGCTAATTTGTGCACCATTACTGTTCACAGGAAGCATTATGTCAGATTCAGAAGTACAGAGGAGCAGGGATGCCAGGAAACACAGGCCAAACTTTACTAAAGATGATATGCAGGCCCTGGTGGAGGCCTATCTTGAGAGGGAAGAACTCCTGAGTGTGGCAACAGGGACTACACTGGAATGGGCCATAGGCTGGGATGAGGTGGTGACCTATGTCAATGCCTGTGGACACCACAACTGCATTCCACAGGAGTGCAAGAATAAGATGGGCACTGACAAAAGACAAATTAAAGAGAAGATAGCTGCCATCAGGGCATCACTCAACAAGATGGGTGATGGACCATCTACAACACCTGTCCTCACAGCAGAGGAGGAGCTGCTGGCTGCCACTATCAGCTGGGCAGCTGTTGAGGATGTCCTGGGGTGGGTTCCAGACAGGAGGCAGCCTGTCACAGTACTGTGAGTATGTCAGTGGGGAGGTGCCGATGTGCTGCCCAAATGTGTGCCATGTACACAGCATGGGTGTCAGTATTCTGTTCCTGTTGTGTCATTGTGTGGTGCACTGATTGCACAGACACACAGTGGACCAACATGGTCCCCTGTGTGCTGTGTGGCAGCTGCATGAGGTATGTCATGGTTGGGATGTGCAGGGTCCAGGGGTGCACTTCACCTGGCACACCTGTCTGATGGGTGTGCACTGCAGGATGTGCACATCCACAGTGGACACCATCACAGGCATGTCACACTGCCTGGGCATGCACATGTGTGCTGTATGCTGGGGGACTGTATGTCATTCGTGCATGTGCCTCACATTGCTCTGTGTGCTCACAGATACAGACACACGTCCCGTGCATCGCATGTGTAACGAGGCATGGGCAGTGGTGCTGCCCACCACATGCAGGGCAGGACTGGCACAACAGTAGCACATATGCAGACATTGAACAGTGCAGCTGACTATCTGCAATGCATCACTGAAACACTAACCACTCACCATTCTGTCTTATGGGTGCTGTGCAGGATGAGACTGGCAATGTGGGCACAGGATGATGCCATGCCATCTGCGTCCACTGGAATTGTGGCCACCCCGGGGCACCATAATAGTATGTGGGATTGGTGGATCTCCTTGGACTTCATGATGAGGATCCCTGGCTGACTTCCTCCTCTAAGAAAGCCTCCTGTGCTTGTGCTGGCAACACAGGATGATGATGAGTATGACAGTGATGATGACATCACACAGATTTTGGGATGCACCGATGTTGTCACCCTCCCTGGGTTCAGGTACTGACAAAGGCAGCGGCATGTAGCTCTGGTGGCCCAGGGAACATGCAGGCCCCCTGTGGCCCACTCGCGGCTGCACGTGGTACTGCTGCCAGTGTTGGCCGGGACAGGGCGAGGTGTGGGCAATGGTGCTTTCAGACATATCCAGCAGGCTTCCATTGTGCTGCAACAGCCTGTGGGGGACCCTGTGCAGCAATCCTCAGGGCCACCATTGGCACCTGTAATCAGTCTCTGCCCCAACCGTAGTCTCCTGTGTGGTGTTCCCAGTCGAGGGATGTTGCACAGCAGCTAACACCCACACCACCTGTCAGCATCAGAACCATGATACATCCAGTACACACAGGCTGGATGAACACACCAGGCTGCTGGGATTCCATGGACAGCCAGGTTATGCTCAGGGCAGAGATACGTGTACTGCAGGTTGAGGTGCATCAGCTGGCTGAGCATGGTGTCATGGGACATGCTCAGCTGATTGCTGAGATCTGATATCTGTAGGAGGCCATGACTCATGATCACTGGGCTGCACTGCAGAGACCATCACTGTGGGCATTGCAGCACTGGGGTCCACTGGTCACAGCAAGGCATGCAGGAATCTTCAGTAGCCAACATCGACACGAAGAGCTCAGCATATGGTGATCCCATCGCAGCTGACACTGCCCACTGCCATGCCCATCCCTGACACACCCAGCAATGGTCTGTTTGTTGATTTGTACACACCTGTGAGGACCCGGTCATGTTCTAAGGCCTCTTCCCCTGTTAATGTGGTAATGACACCACTTGTGGCTGTTGAGCAGCCTGTGGCTGCTACAGAGTCAGTGCATAGTCGCCCATGTTGATGTGGTGGTTGTGATTCAACAAAGTAGTCCTGACGGGTTCACTGCCCAGTCTAGTCTCCTGCTGTTGTTGCCAGCTCGGCCATGTCTGGCTGTAGCCAGGTTCACATGCTGTGGCACATGTGTTGCTTGGGTCATGTCCAGCATGTGTGGGCAGTGTTGCTTGACCATATGGCATGGGCATGATAAGTGCAGCACTGTGTCGGCATTGCCTGTGTGCTGGCGTACCCTCTGATCCATGCCACAGCCTGCAGTAATGCTGTGTGTGTGTCCTGTCCATTGCTGCACTGTGTGTGTCTCCTGCCTGGTGCTGTGTGTCCTGCTGTGTGCCCTGTGGCAGTACTGCTGTGTGTGCCTACCTGTGATTGTCAACCTGGGCATACACCACATGGCATCTGCATGGTCAGGTCTGTATCTGTTGTTCCATGGTGGTGTGGTGTGCGTGCATGCGCAGCGTGAGCAGCTGTGTGAGCAGTGTGTGTTCTTGTGTCCCTGCATGCATCTCTGTGTGTCTGTGTTTGTGTGTGTGTGTGTGTGGGGGGTGCTGTGTATGCCCTGCTTCTCTGTCTGGTACTCACCTGCAGTTCCTATAGTGTTCCTTATTGATGGTGTCCTCTGCCTCCTGGCACATGTGACCAGCCTGGGATCCTCCTCTCAATGGCTGGCTGCTCACCCCATCTGGTTGGTCTTCCTCCTCATTATCTGTACTGTTGACCTCATCTACCTGACAGGTATTCCATTGTCAATAGCCATGTTGTGCAGCATACAACAAGCCAAGAAAATGCCACAGGTTTTCGTGGGCTGTACTGTAATGCATCACATGATCTGTCTATGCAATGGAAATGCATTTTGAGCATGTCAAAGATATGCAGTATGATGATGTTGCATGTATGGCATGTGTGGCCTCATTGTACCGCCTCCTCAGCACCATTGCTTGTTTGCGCATGGGGGGTGAGCAGCCAGGGTCAGAGGGATGTGCACTGTCACCTGTAGGGAAACACATTTGTTAGGTGGCTGCCTGTCTTGCCTGTTTCCACTCCTCCCTCTTCCAGTCCACACTGCCACTACCTGCCCTCCGGTTTGTCCTGGCCAGTGACCCCATGCACAGCTGCTGTACCACCATTCCCAGCTCAGCATGAGTGTCCTACATGCCTGGGCCCCTATGTCCATGCTCCCTGCACAGTTTTCATCCTCCATTTCCAGACATGTCTCTTCCCTAGCACTGTCCTTGTTCCCCACCTCCCATCCTGCTGCTGTGTGGTGTACCACCCAGCTGCTGGTTTCTCCTCTTCTCAGTCCCTACTCACCAACTAGGTGCCCCATGGGAATCACCCCACTCTCATATCTCTGGCACAGAATGGAGTGGTGCCATGTAAATGCATCATGTGTATCCTAGGGTGTGTGGTGCACACATTGATGATGTGTCCAGTGGCATTGCACACCACTCAGCAGTTGATGGAGTGGTATTCCTTCCTGTTCATGTATACTATGCATTCTGGGCCAGGTGTGTGTATGGCCTGGCAGTAGAGCATTAAGGACCTGGGTTAGAGACAAGATGTGGCTGACTGTGATATGATAGCAGTGTCATCCACTGGTTTCTGGAAAATACCACGTTGCAAGCAGGCACATTACCACTGTCACCTTTGTCTCCACTGTCATGGCATGACTCCTGTGTGTTGGTGCCTGCAGCTCATCATGGCACAGCTCACAGAGCTGCCTCAGCAGTGCCGTGTTGGGATAGCACTGGCCCACTATCTCTGTATCACTGTTGTTCTCAAATGTGAGCCAGGCACAGTACCATCTCTGTTGGGTGTACCACTGATGGGCCCTTCTCGCCATGTTGTTGTTCCTCTCCTCCTCACCCTCATTAACTGCTCCATCAGGAATAGTGCTGCATCTATATTACTAGCTCTCCTGTTTTGAGCCTGTGCTGTGTGTGCAGTTGAGCCTCTTTATTTTATGCTCAACTTTGTGTGGTGCAATCTATGAGTTGCTCCACAGTTGTGCTGTGTGTTTCAGCAGAATATGCCATTGCACCACATATTCATGGTAATGCTCCCTATACTTGCACTGCATAAATTACTTTTTCACAGTGGTGCATCCAGAATTGTGCTGCTCAATACTGCAGTTTAAATATGGCTCCAGGGTGCATTTCTATAGTTGTGCTAGTGCATTTAGTTGCACCATGCACAACTCCTTTGAATATATTGGCCTTAGTATCAATCTTGCAAAAAGGTTGAGAGGTTAATCAATGTGATTACAAGAATTGGCAATAATATTATATATAATATATATATGAAACATTGTAACCTCTGCTAGTCTTTGCTAGTCACTTTTTCATGTTTCCATGTCCACCAATCTGTTATTTTCTTCATTGTTTTGAAGCCAATTTTGTTAAGGTTGCATTCCAACATCATGACAGGGAGACAATATTTTCCATAGAGTTGGAAATACAATGAAATTAGTTAGAAATGCACAGTCACATAAATTTCATGTCAATAGAAACTCTTTCATGGCTGAAGTGCCTGTTATTATATTGCTATTTGTCTGCATTGGATATTTTTACAATATGATTTATGTAGCTATTGTAAATTCACATTTTAACTCTAGCATTCCTACTGACATCCTTTTGTTTAAAATATTATTAAAGCAGATATTACTGTTGATAATTTTTTGTGACACAACAGACATACCCTTACAGAAATATGTGTGCTGTGTACATGCAGAATGCATGCCACATGCTTAATTGTGTAATGTGTGTATGCAGTTCGCACACACACAAAGTGAACCTATGTGAACCAGGTTTAAAAAAGCACATCAGATTTGCATGCTGCAATCGTGACATGTGTGCAGCAGGTAAGCTTGTGTAAACATCTTCTAAAAATCACATCAGGTTCGGGTGTTGCTTGCTTGACATGAGTGCAGCAGTCAAGCTGGTATGAATATTATTTAAAATCACATACGGTTCACATGTTGCTTTTTGCCATGTGTTCTGCAACTTAGCTGGTACAAATCTTAACTAAAACACATCAGTTTCTATTTCTTACTACTGCTGCTAGCAATTAGAATGATTAAATACTGTTTTCATTGATTTCCCATTAAATTAAGTAAACTCATTAATTCTGATCCTTTTGCAAATGAACTGCTTTTGATTTTTGTCATTAAATTGCCATTAATTTGTAAAGTATTGTTTGCTCACAGCATTAAATGCCTAGGATACAGTCAGCCAACATCACCCATTCCAGATGTGTAAGATGGGCCTCTGTGTTGTAAAGCCTGACCTTTTTATTTTGGGCCATACAAACTCTTATGCATATTTAGTGCTATAAATGTGTTTCCCATGACTTTTACAGCTCACTTACTTTCCCTTTGTCATTCTGTATGGAGCATATATACTATGGCCATGCTCAGCACTCTTGTGCTAGTTAGGGCCTTGAAGCTTACACCATGCCTCACATTTTGTTACTGAAATGAGGACATGGACACTCAAAATGAAGGACAATGAGGACACTAACCTTCATGATTATCAGAGACATCCTGAAACATGGAGATACAGTACCTTATAACAAAGTGGAAACTATTGTATTTACTTGTACTGATGTTAGCCACTGAGAATTAATTTCTACCAGAAAGCAGGGGTGTCATTTAGGTAGGACAATGTGGGGCAGTTCCCCCACACACACAATTTGTTCCTAAGTTGTTCTTATGGTGTGCAATAATGGCATTAAATTTGATTGAATCTTTGCACAATAAGTTCCACCCTGGCTAGTGTTTTGCTCACGCTGCAGGTACACACCTGACTTAACTGGGTCTGTATTGTGTTGTCCACTCTCTCCACCTATTACCAGCGGTGCCATCAGACATGACATGGAGGAGCTCCAGCCAAGCAAGTGAACATGAGTCATGTAAGTGGACACTGTCTTTCCCACCACAGAGTAGACAGGCTGCACACTACAGCTTGGTGGAGTCGGTGAGCACTGAACTCATAATAGCACTGTTTGCGTGGGATATTTTTGTTGGTCTACTCTTAATGAGTCTCTGTCTCCCTTGGTGGGTGAAGAGGCTGGGTGTGTGCTAGAAGCTAACTCAAGACTAGGCTACCTACCTACTCTACTAAGCTCACCTCACAAAAAAAAAAACAGCATGGGCCCCCACAGTAGCAAGTTAGGCCTCACAGCAGCAGTGACAGCAGTGTGGGTGGCCTTCATAGGCCTTGATTAGTGCAGTGGGCAGCAGCCATGTTAGCAGCCAAGCAGGATGGAGTCAACACAGGTTGGGTGGGTTCAGTTGGTGAGGTGACTTGGTCGCAGACCATGTTGAGGACCTGGGATGGTTGTTTCTAGCATCCAGCTTCTGGCAGAAGGACGGAGAAGGAGCGGACTGAAAACTGGGCTGGTGGCACTCTGGGCAAGGCTGCAGGTTCTGGGCCAGATGGCCGGGTAAGTAAAGTAAATAATTTTTTACAAGGGATTGGTGAAGGAGGAAGGACTGAAATATTAATATTTTTCCAATTTCTGCACCTTTAGGCAGCTTCAAAACCCATCTGGGATGGGTATTGAATGGAATGGAGTTGAGAAGAGAAATTGGGACAAAGCTTTTTTTGTTGGGGTGGTCTGAACTTCAGCCAGGAAAAATGGTTAATAACTGGGTGGTTTAAGCCAAAATCTAATGGACTGCTCTAGGGTTTAAACAGATGAATGTTGTACATTTGAATTTTTCCTGATTTGCATATCTCTTTTCATTCACAACAAATATGTTTTAACTTTTAGAGATGCTCCAGACATTCTAGAGCTTTTGCCTAGGGGCTATCTAGCACCTAGCCTCTACTGGTTGCTGGCTCCCCTGCTGAAATCTGTAATGGCGCCCTGACATAAAGTCTTAATTTATAGGACATCTTCTGTTTGAGCAACATGTCTTCTATGAGGGATGGATGAAGGGCAGAGCAGTTTTCAGGGGTAAATGAGATCTGTCCCTTCCATTCAGGGATAATTGAGCAGTATGGTATTCACAGACTATTGGAACCCCACTATAGTAAGGCTTATGCCACCCCACCAGTGAAGCTGACCACAACATCCCCATGCTCAAGCATTATGACATAGGACAAGGGAAAGTGCAGTGTTGCACCCCATTGAAATGAATATAAGATTTTTATTACTATTTTCTACATTATTCATGGAGAGTTGAGATTAATGAAGGCCACCACTGACTAACAAGGGCCTTGTTTGTAGAACAGTGACCTTCCTTATTCTCTGATTCAGCATCATAATGTATAAAATAGTAATAAAAAACAACTCCATATGTTTCAAGGAGGTACGCCCTAGCATCTGACCCATGGACATCATCTTTAAAGACTCCTAGCTCTGGCTCCCTAGTACTCTGGTAAGAAACTCTCAACTTAAATCTGTACTTGGTGGGTTGTCTGTGCAGCAGGGCCATATTCCCTACAGTGTGTGTCTGCATGTGGAGGGACTGGCTGTGTGGGTGGGTGTTGAGTTATTGATTCTTTTGTGTTTGCCCTTAAGGTCTGTTTGTATGGAAACATTCAAAGCTATGGAGAAAAACAGTAGGAGTACAAGCCAGACAAAAGTAATTAAGTAGTTGTGTGGGTAAGTGTGTTTATTTGGGGTCGAAAGAACCACATGTGTTTCCATTTGTATGTTCATACAGTTCAGCTGTGTAGCTGAGATGAAGGGACAAGAAAACTAAAAGGTTTATTACTAGCTGTAAGCATGCACGTAAGGTGCAGATGTATGCAGATTTGCATTGAAGTACAAGTGAACCATAAGTATGCAGGCAGCATAGCTTAGTGGTTAAAGGCACTGAACTTCAAACCAAGAGACCTGAAGACCTGGGTTTGAATCTCCTCAACCCCACTTATATACTGTGTGATCCTGAGCAAGTCACTAAACTTTTATGTGTGCAGTTATCAGTGACTACTTACTTTTGCACGCATGCCACATTCATGCAGTCTGTTCCAATTTAACATTTAAATCATGCTTGCAGCATACATTTCACATTGGTAGTTTTATGTGTGCTGTATGAAAACATTTCAAATAATTATTCCTGTAAGGGTAGATTGCAAAGTTCATACTAATAATGCCAAATGCACATTATGTATTGGGGATGCGATGGAGAGGACAGACAATATGATCTGTAATAAAGATGAAACAGCAACTTAATTGCATATTAATCATCTTACAATGCTGGTATGTTTGTCTGTACTTAACATATCTGTGCTATGACATTTTCAGTTGTGATGATTGGTTTTCTATAACATAGTTCCTTTTGGACTTTCTAAAACAGAGAATTGGGACATGGAGGAGTTAAACAGTTTGCAATTATGGCTGAAGAGTATTTATATCTAATCAGTGACTGAATCATTCTGTCCCAGAACCTGTTTCATTGGAATGGCTGGAGATAAGACTTCCAACATCTCAATCATCCAGACCACTATGTCATCCTTGGTTCTATTGTTTGATAATATTTTATCAGTCTAAAATGGTCATTTGATGTACCATACTCTGGTATACATAGAAACACTGTATTTGTCAGAAGAAATTAACTTCTTGGCCCATCATCTCTGCCTGGGTATTCCTGCATAATCTGTCTAAAAGACCCTATTTGTGCTCCAGCAAACCTTCTACATTACCGATTTTCTAATATACCCAATATCTAGCCCTTTCATGCTTTAAGTCACCACTCTTCTCATCCCACCATTTCTGATGATGGTCTGTTTTAGGCATCTGCCAACTTTTCAGTAAACTAATGCATCTTCACCTCTCTTGAACTTCATTGCATGACACTTGGTCCAGGAGCTCTTTCTCATCTGAAAGAGTCTCACTCACTTACATCCCTTTCCCATGTGAGGGAATTAATACGCCTCTATTTTGTTGCCTCTAATAAACCTACATTATCTTCCATGGAGTGCATGTTGAGATCCAGCAGCCCTCCTCTTAGTGCTTCTTGTACAAATTCTGCATGATTTGAATTGCACTTCTCTTGATTTGCTCCATCACATTTATGCCCTTCATCAGCTGCAGTCTCTGAAACTGGACAAAGTACTCATGGTGAGATCTCACTAACAACTGATACAGAGGCAACACTGCCTGTCACTCTGTCCTCTGAAATGGATTTGTGTCCACCACCACATCCTCATACATTTGCTTTCCCATGGTGTCCGGCCCACCTTTCTTCTAATATGAAGACTTACGAGAAGTACTGTTCAGAATGTCAACTTTTTCTTTATCCTCTTCTTCCAGTTTCTCCCTACCATCCATCTAATAATTTTGATCCCACCCTTTGCTTTTTCTTCTTACTTACATAGCTGAAGAGGTTTTATATCCATTATCAATCTATTTGTCAAATTCACTCTCTGTGACTTTGCTTTCTCACTTTCTGTTCTGCTTCTTTCTGCAGAATTTGTAATCCTCTGTCATTTTCACTCTGTGATTTCTTATACCACTTGAATGCCATCATTTTTTATGTTGGTGCACTTGCAGCCAACATCTTAATAGTAGTGCAGTTTTGGAGGCGTGGTAACTGTTGAGGCAAATGCAGGGCACGCACCAGTGGTGCATCCCTCATTCCCCAATCAGCCTGCATGCCGGGCGCCATTACGCATTAAGACACGTGGTGAGCACATCTAAGAAAAGGTCCGCTGCAATCCGGAAAAGCAAAGTCATCAGACAAATCCGGACCTTCCCTTGATGCTCTTTCGCCGCGGTATGAGCATGGCGACAGTGGCCTCAAACTGCCAACTTTGGGGTGCCCAATCCTCCTGTTGGTTTACCCTGACCCTCTGTATGTGCCAACAGGGATCCCACCTGTTGGCATAAAGCACCCTCCCTATTTGTTATATGCCGAGGGGTTGACCAATCCCCCGGCTCGTATCCCCTTTCTTTGTGTGCTGACGGGGATCCCACCCATTGGCACAAAGAACCTTCCCATTGTTAAATGCTGAGGGTGCCCAATCACCTCAGCTAGGCCCCCCACATTCTTTGTGTGCCAAATGGGTGTCCAATCCTGTCGGCATAAATTCCTCCCCTCCTTGTGTTGTGTGCCGGACGAGGGTTCCCAATCCCCATCAACTACACACCCTCAAATAGTTAGGTGTCACACTGGGAGCCCACCCCAGCATGCCAAATCCCCTTACAAGAAAAAACTATCCCAATGTTCTATTTTTACCTACAAAATGAAAACTGTCCTCGTAGTCTCACTGCCCCCACTGCACTCCACCTCTGTACACCCTGCCTCCCACACCCCACTCCCATACTTACCTCCGGAGTCTGGTGCGACAATCTCGTGACCAGAACACATCTGCACTCTTCAAAGTCGAGACCGTGAACTGAGGAAATGGTAAGCTGTATAATG
This sequence comes from Neoceratodus forsteri, assembly GCA_016271365.2. Classification (NCBI taxonomy): domain Eukaryota; kingdom Metazoa; phylum Chordata; order Ceratodontiformes; family Ceratodontidae; genus Neoceratodus; species Neoceratodus forsteri. The sequence goes on along the minus strand of CM057459.1, from coordinate 853,287,292 downwards.
GAATAAATAGGGTTTTTTACTTTGATGCATATCTCAGGCACTTTTGGGATTTGTTCTCAAATTTTCAACATGGGATTTTTAGACCCTCCTCATGAATTCTGCACTGCGCGAGCAAGTTATTTGGTCCCAAAGGTGATTTTGTAGTCACTGCACAGAATCACCTTTCAGGACTGAGTAACAAAATGACAGTGCCACTGTTCATGAGGGGTTCTCAAAAGACTATGTTGCAAATTGTGTGAAGTTTGGTGTTAAAAATCCAAAATGACTGTTTTACGTAGTGATGTTGTGCAGTTGCTATGCATGCTCGTAAGTTAGCTAATTCGCAATGTTTTCACACCAGATTCTCAACATTGGTATTTTACCACACCTTCTTGTGAACCATACAGCTGTCATTTTCACATCCTGGCAAATGTGTTTTCGTACTTCTGGCGAAATGCTGTGGAAATCAGTGTTTGGGACACATTATGAAAATAATAGTGACACTGTTCATGAGCAAAGGTCCTAAAATGCCTGTGTTGAAAATTTGGTGACAATACTCATAAAATTACTGTGTTAATAACATGTTGCACAGTTTGCACGCACACTCATAAGTTCGCAAACTTATAATATTTTCACCCAGATTTTCAACAGTGACATTGTTCTGCACCTTCTAATGAACAGTACAGCTGTCATTTTCACATACTGACCAAAATCTATTTTTGCAGTTCGGTGCAGAATAAGCGTGGTTGCTGTGGAAGTCCAATGTTCGAGACACATTATGAAAATGACAGTGACATTGTTCATTAGCAGATATCCTAAAATGCCTATGTTGAAAATTTGGGGACAATAGTCAATAAAATGAGTGTTTTATGAGCGTGTATTGCAGTTTGCATGCAGCTTGTGCGCTATTAATTTGTAATAGTTTCACTCTAGCTGTTCATCACTGCCATTTTCCATGCCGCCTATAAACAGTGCAGCTGGCTAAAATGTGTTTTCGCATCGTCCATCACAGAATTGCTCGTGGCTATGTGAAATCAGTTTTTGGGACTGTTTGACAAAATGACGGTGACACTATTTATGAGCAGTGGTCTTAAAATGCTTATATTGAAAATTTGGTGCGAAAGTCCATAAAATGACTGTGTTGCAAGTGTGCATTGCACAGTTTCCACACACCCTTGCAACTTCGTAAATCTGCAATATTTTTATGCCACATTTTCACCACTGGCATTTGTTCACACCTCCTTACCAACAGTCCAGCTGCCATTTTTCACAGCCAGACCAAGCGCATTTTCACAGCTGTGGTGCACAATGGCGTCCTTGCTGGGAAAATCACCTTTGGGACTCATTAACAAAATCACAGCGCTATGCGTCTCTAGCTCACTACTACCACTGCCAATGCCAGCGTGACAACATTCAGCATTGACAAATGCTTGTTTTTCTTTGTCATAGTTGTCACTTCATTTGACAGTCATAACAGTCTCCTTTGTCACTCTGCTTTTACTTATTTTCTCACACAGAGGTTGCTTGCTTTAATTATGCCCTTCTTATTCTTCCCATTTTGCTTCTGTCACTTTCTGGCAATCCTTACCCTACCTTTGAGTCAGTTTCTGATGAAGTTTCACATTTTTTAAAGTTGTCATTGTAAGGTCCAGAACCATCCTTGTGTGGTTTCCCATGACTTGTGAACACAACATAGAAACATAGATTTTGATGGCAGATAAGGACCGCTTGGCTCACCTAGTCTGCCCATTTCCTACCTATAGGATAGGCTGCAGGTCCTAGTTAACCAACAGCCTATTTCTTCCTACCCCCACAAGAATTGCCTTATGTCTGTCCCATGCATTCTTGAATTCTCCCACAGTTTTAGACCCACAACCTCCTCAGGAAGGCTGTTCCATGCATTCACTACCCTCTCTGTGAAAAATACTTCCTCACATTGCCCCGGAACCACCCCGATCTTTTAAATTGTGTCCCTTGTTCTTGCATGTCTCTTTTCTGAAAGATGCTACCCTCTTGGACTTTGTTGATTCCACTGAGGTAGTTAAAGTTTCTATCTTGTCCCCTTCTTTCCTTTAGGGTATACATATTAAGCTCCTTTAGTCTCTTCTCAGACGGCTTCTTTTGCAGACCCTGCACCATTTTAGTTGCCCTCATCTGGACTGCCTCTATCCTGTCTATGTCCTTGCGGAGATGGAGTCTCCAGAACTGGATGCAGTACTCCAGATGGGGTCTCACCAACTGTCTGTACAGAGGGATAACAATTTCCTGTTATCTGCTGGTGATGCCTCTCCCTATGCATCCCAGTATACCCCAGCCCTCCCTACTGCCTTCTCACATTGCTTGCTAACCTTAAGGTGATCTGATATGATTACCCCCAGGTCCCTTTCCTTTTTGTTGTTGTTACTACCTCCCCCATTGTGTAATCTTCCCGGGTTCTTGTTTCCCAGGTGCATTATTTTGCACTTCTTTGCATTGAATCCTAGCTGCCATACTTCTGACCATTCCTCCAACCTTGCCAAGCCCTTTCTCATCCTTTCCACGCCTCCTTGTGTATCAACTCTGTTGCAGATCTTTGTGTCATCTGTAAGGGGCATACTTTTCCTTCAGTCCCTCTGCAATGTCACTTGTAAAGACATTAAAAGACTGGACCAAGTACTGAACCCTGCGGTACCCCACTAGTTACCCCTCTTTCTTCAGAATGGACTCCATTTATAATTACCTTCTGTGTCCTGTTGTCCAGCCAATGTTTTACCCAGGCTACCACCTGGGACCCACTCCCAGGCTGGTTAATTTGACTATTAATCTTTGTGTGGGACTGTGTCAAATGCCTTGCTAAAGTATAGGTAGGCCATGTCCACAACCTCCCTGGTCTACTACTTTGTTACCCAGTCAAAGAAATCTATTAGATTTGTCTGACATGACCTTCCTGCTGGAACCCATGCTGCCTTTGGTCCTGTGCCCCACTGGCCTCTAGGTACTCAACAGTTCTTTCCTTCAGAAGTGACTCCATCACTTTCCCTACCACAGAGGTCAAACTGACAAGTCTGTGGTTTCCTGCCTCTGTCTTGGTCCCACTTTTGTGAAGGGGAATCACATCCACCTTCCTCCAGTCTTCAGGTACCACACCATCCTCCCATGATTTATTAAAAGAGTAGTCAGTGGTTTCACTAGTTCCTCCCTTAATTTTTTAGAATTCTGGGGTGAATTCCATCAGGCCCCATTGCTTTGTCCACCTTCAGTTTTAGGAGTTCTTGCAGAACCCTTTCTTCTGTGAAAGGGCTGGGATCGACCCTCCTATCAAGAATGCTTCTGTTAATTGGATTAGGCACTTCCTCCTCTTTGTAAATGCTGAGTAGAAATATTAGTTCAGTATCCCTGCTTTTCACTGTCACCCTCTGCCCACCCACCATTCATTCTATTCAGCCTCACTATCCCTCCCTTTGTCTTTCTACGCCTCTGATGTACCTATACAAGGTTTTATCTCCTTCTAACCAAGTTGGCTATCTTTTCCTCAGTTTAGGCCTTTGCTATTCTGACTTCCCTCCCTGCTTCCTTCTGCCTTAACTGGTACAGCCTCTGTCCTGCTCCTTCTGTGTTTCCTTATACTTCCTGAATGCTATCTTTTCTGCCTGACTTTTCCAGCCACCTCTTTTGAGAAAGTAGTACTGCTACAATTCAGGCTTATTTGGATACTGTCACTGCATTATCCAACAAGTAAAATATAGTATATTACATGTAGCAAATTATGAATCTTGATATTATTAAATTTAATATGCATAGTATGTCCACATTTTTAACACATATTGTAATACAAACACATACAGTAGCCTTACTACTCTGACAACATTATATGCAAGATAATGAAATAAGGTTGTGTGCTTTGTTTTGATATAGCCATACTTTCATGTGGTGTTGACACATTTGACTCATGTCTCATTACCAGTATCTCTCATAAGTTAGCAAATATATCATTACAATGCACATTACTCTTCATATATAATAATGATGCATGTGTTCATAAACCATGTACACTGTAATAACTAGATTGCATTAGCAGAGGTTGTATACTAAGTTTATTTTGTAAATCATTACACTACATTGTGCTTTAATTTACATTAGTATTTATAATTTTGATATGTCTTGTCGAATGTCAATGACAATTATAAAGAAAAGAAATCCATACAGAGAGAGAATGCTGATATTCATTAGGACAGGGGTCAACTGTTGGTTGACTGTTAAAGATTGCTGGACACTGTCATTATATTTCAACACTGTGAAACTATTTCTAGGCATGCAAGTTGGCATTTTATGTTTGTTTGCAAAACATGCTAACATATTGGTATCAGTTAGCTATGGAAGGGATTTTGGAGGTGTGACCATCCTCCATTTATCATGGCTTCATAATAACATCTCATCCCTAAGTCCACCAACTCTCTATCTTTCTCATCCTTTCTCTTTGATGTTCTTGCTCAGTCGCAAGACTGAAGAATACAAGCTGCAAGTTTCTAGTGTAACTCCTAATTCTGACAGCTTGAAGTCTTACCTCTTGCTTTCCATTCCACATATGTGCTACTGTTTACTTTTTGTTTTGTGATGCAGTATAGTACTTTGTTTCACAGTGAGTGGCAGAGATGCCATCCATCTTACAGTTTATCATTTGCATACCCATGATGCAGTGCTTGCATCTCATGGAATTATTGTATCCTGACATATGGTAAAAGCATATAAAACATATTCTAACATATTCCTACACTCACTGGTCACTTTAGGTAAGGCTCTGTGTTACTCTTGCTCACCTGTGTTTTTAATAACTAAAAGTAAAGCATTTTGGTCATTACAACATAAATAAACAAGGGTAAATACAAATAAACAAGACTCAAGACATAACACTGTTACACAAGGTCCCTGCACCCTAATTGGTACCTTAGAGGTACACTATAGACAGCTAGCACTTAGGCATAGGTTATACTAATATTTAGGGCTAAGGGCATCTACCGTACAAGAGTAGATGTCAGGATATGAATGCATATTGTTGTAATACACTTTGCTTCCTAATACATATATTCTGCCATGTATTTTCTGTGTATTTCTTACTTGTCAGATGCCAAGACACCTGTGTCCTTGAAGTAATTATAATATGTAAGATGGCATTGCCACCTTTTAGTGATTTGTACCACTACACTGAGTTATGTAAGATGCTATAAGAACTCTTTTGTTCTCAAACTGATGACTTTACAAAATTGTATAATGTTATCTTGGACCATGGAGCCACCTCTAATTTAGCCAATAGGGCTCATCTCTGTAACTAGAAATGTTTATATCTTTTGGTAACCATAGTAATTATCATAGGTATATAATGTAATGCACAAGCCTTGCACCTCGGAGACCCGAGAGACCCCAAGAGACAACAGAGAAAACCTCAAGGTGTAGGGAATGGTTAGCACTGGCTCCTGTTTGTATTGGTAAGAACTGCTTAGGGCAACTGTGATTTATCCCTTGATAGTAATAAACTTGTTTATTACTCTAATGCAACGTGTCTGTGATTACTTGCATTCCCAATATTGTCAAGAATCTGAAAGTGAGGTTTAGACCTCCCAACAACACTAAGGAAAAAACTGAATATGTCTGCTTGCAAGTCTGTCAATACACTGGTGTCAGTGTAAATTGTGAGAGATCTTTGAGGGGTGTGTTCTTTCATCACCCAGCACAGCTTTAGGATACAGAATTTAACCCACTCTGCCTTTCTCAATAGAAAATGGAGTTCAGGATGTATTTTGGTATTGCAAGAATGTAATCCAGTGCTTTCCAATGGTTTGAGAATTGTGACACAAAGCTGAGCAGTCCTGGAATGCTAGTTATGCTCTTGATAAGCCAAGAGATGCCTCAAAATCACCATTTACCCTTTATAAAGGATGACCATTATCAGAATCTTTGGTTTCTTAGTTCATAGAAAACTGCACAGTGTGCAAAGTTGGAGTGGAAACTGACTTTCTCCAACCTCACCTAGGAATCACAAACAAAAGAGATCTATGACTGCAGTTACTGCCATGTTTTTCACAGAAGTACTGCACTCAGTTTCATATAGTACTTAATCCCTGCCCAGTTCATACCTTGCTAAATTCAAATACTAAATAAAATGCTATCTAGGAGTATCGCAGCTCAATGCACATACAAATATATACATATATATATATATATATATATATATATATATTTTTTTAAGTTTCAACATTACAGATTACACCTCTCTGCTTTAGCTGCCCATGTTTTTGTACATTGTAGTGTGAATGTGTCCCATATTAAAGGATACCTAAACAACATTTTGACAGCAAACTATTCAAAATCTGACTCTGTAGGTGACTAAAGGAAAGACTGCTGTATTCATTAGTGCTAAAACACCATTTATATAAATTACCTAAATGTGGTTCCAGAGCATTTGAAAATTGTAAAATCAGCCTTCTAATTTAAAAAAAAACTGTCTTACCTGCTTCCTAAAATGGCTGCCAAATGTGTTATGTGATGGCGTCATTTGAGCCAAGTCAGAAAGAAGATATATAGGGCTCTCTATGGTGCTAACTAGTTCTTTTTTCCTTTGTATAGAATTGTTTCACCTAATGAGTCAAAACCATGTGTATTATTTTGTATAATACACATGTTTGGCTATGGTTCTGTTCATTTTGTTTATTTTAACATGCTGAAATTGTGTTTTAATCCAACCAACTTTCTCTGTGGCAAACCACAGTGCAGTGCAAATCTTGAATAACCTGGTGATCTAGAGGTTATGGTGAATCCAAGATGCTACAATGGGGTGCTGGGTTGTAGGCATGCTTAATATACACTTTTAACATTTTTATTAAACCTTTATATTTTCTGTTATTATTGTTTCTAGTATTTTTTTGACAGAACCTACAAATGTAATCTATAGTTTAAATGTAAACATTTCTACAATCAATAAATCAGACTTCTTCAACAAAGTGAAATGCAGCAGCAGCAGCAAGCAAGCATGCATTATGTGGGAGGCAGCCACACTCTTCACCATCCCCTAGAGCCATCACTTGTTCGTAGTAAAGTTCTTGTGCAGTCCAATGTTAGAGTTCATACTTTCAAAAACTCAAATATATGCTTGTCTTATCTTCTTTTCCATGGGAAATAAGAATAAGAATAATCCGCATTTATATAGTGGTTTTCATACTCATTGCATCCCAAAGTGCTTTACAAGCAATACTAGACTGGTAGTGAAGTGACTGAACATGTAGTGGCAGCCATTTCATATATTAATATCACACATAGCCTTGGATAATTGCATGAACTGGTTTTATGGGAAGGGAATGTTAGCCAGGACAGCGAAGTCAGGTAGTGATCAAGGTGCTGGCAGCCCACATCTTATTTCTCACAGTAAGCTACTCATATTTCTCTCCTTCTGTTTACCCCCTTCCATGAATATAGCAATACCTTGCAAGATGGCCTTCTCAGTCCCACTCTGTATTCATTCTTCATTATTTTCCTAACACCAAAAACTGGTGAGCTCATCACCTTTCTGCATCATGAATGCAAGTAGTACAGTCCCTGTTTTATTTTGACATATCAAATATAAACATATCTTTCCAGTAAGTCAGGCTGAAAGCAGCAGGAAGAAGGGAATGATGGGCTTTCCTAGCCTTAAAAGTTCTAGGCTACCTTTGATCAGGCACTGCTAAATGATGAATGTGCACATCATTATGCATGTCATTTTATAGTGCCTAATCATATGTGTCTTAGATCTTGTATGGGTAGGAAAGCCTATTTATCCACTTGTGCAATGCAGCTATCAGCCTGGCTTACAGAAGATCATGTTTATTATTAATATGTAAAAATAACATGGGAGACTGTACTAACCACATTCATGATGCAGAAGGATGGTGAATGCACCAGTTTTGGTGTGGGGAGCAAGTGAGAAGAATGAATGCCAGAGAGGGACTGAAGATGCTATTCCAGCATGGTACAGCTATATTCAGGTTAGTTGACGACATGAAGGAGGACATTGAGCAGATCACTGTGAGATCTGAAATGTGGGCTGCCAACATCGTGATCACTACCTGACTGTGGATGAGAGTAACCAGTGATGACAAATACTCAGTGGCAGGGCTGCACCTAATCTGTCCCTTGAATTCAGTGTAGGGAGATTACCCTCGGGTGGGGGCTGTTGACATTTGTTGGGACAGTATTGAGACAGTTGTGTATAGCTCATTCAAGATTTGGAAGGGTGGTAGCCAGCTAACTCACACTGTGGAGTAGAGGACAGAAATGTACTGGAGAACAATTGCTGGGAACTGTCCTGTGGCATTCTGCAGATCACAGGTAAAGGAGTAGACTGACACTGGAAGTCGGGTGGATTCACTCAAGTATTAGTATGCCTCCTGTTGATGATATAGTTATCCGTTGAAAGTGCAGCCCTTATGAGTGCATGAACAGTAGTTTTTCTGGTGTGTCCTGATGCTTATTACTTGGCCTCCAGGAAGACCTAGTTGTTGGCTAATGAGGCTGGGGAAGAACACAGCAGGGAACTGTACATACTACCTTCACTGTGCAGAAGGGTGGTGATCCATTCAATGCTTACTGTGGGAGCAGAAGTCATACATTAAAATGTGGACTAGAGAGTGATATGGGAGGCATTTTTTAGTGCCAGCTGATGATGCATATTGTAATGGTGTGCACAACTCTCTGAGGTACAAGAGTACAATCTGAGGTGTGATAATTCTCTTCATGAGACCGTAGCCACATATGCGGCACCAGGCAGTACTAGGGACAGGGTATGGATGGTGGGGCATTCAACAGAAGGCTAGATGCAAGAGGTTCACATGGACAAGAAAGCCTAATTTGTGGATTGACAAGAGAGAATAAGCTTTGGAACTGAACCAGACTGGTACTTTTCTGTGTGACCCTGAGCAAGTCACTAAACGCCCTTGTGCTTCCATGCCACACCTGTAAACAAGCTTTCAGCTTAGTATGTCTCCTGCTTAACAAAACAAAATTCAGTGCATCACATAACCACTAGATCATCAGGTATTTGAAGTGTTGTACTATAATGCAGTTTGCCAAGGAAAAGCCAGCTGGATTGCAAAACATTTTCCACAAATTTAAGTAAACAAATGAACAAAATCATAGCCTAACATGTACTGATCAAAATAATCCACGAGTTAATACATGGTGTTGATCATTCTGGTACAACAATTCAAAACAAAGAGGGAAGGAAGAACTAGTCAGCACTATAGAAATTTATGTGGGTCTCTGTCTCTGGCTTCGTTTATGTCATCATGTCTCATCACTTAACACACTTTGGCAGACATCTTAGGAGAAACCAAGGCTGTTTTTGAAAGTGAAAGGCTGATGTTTACATTTTCAAAAGGTATGAAACTGCATTTATGTTATTTACATAAATGCAGCTTTAGCATAAATGTAAACAACAGCCTTTACTTTACTCTAAGGAAGCCAGATTTTGGAGTTTGCAGTTTTAAAAAACAGCTTGTGGGGAGTGGCCTGACACCAAGCAAGATGGAGGCTTAATCACAGAACTCTTCACTGACTGACTGAATCTAATATCATCCTCTGTCATCCAAGGTCATGAATATTATCTAATACAGGAGAACAAAGTAAGGAAGGATATTATCGCTACCAGGATTATTTTTGTCAAGATATTTTTTATAATTTCATATAATTTTTCTGGAGAGCTCACTGAGACCCTACAAGACATAACTATGGCCTACTCTGACAAATAATTTGATCCATTGGAAAAATAGAAAGCATGTTTAATAAACTATCTATGGATATGCAAGATATAAAAACTGCTACACAATATAACACACAAATGATGGAAAGTATAGACTCCAGACTGGCCTTCACAGAAAATAAAGTATGTCTCAACGAAAAGATATACAAGAACTGCAAGCTACTATTAGATCTCAGGATCGGATAATTAAAGAACTACATATGAAAATGGAAGACCTAGAAAACAGAACTCGAGAAACAATTTACGATATTTGGCTTCCCTGAAGGAGTGGAAGACAAAAACACCACTATTTTCCTACAACAATAATTACCACGTATGCTGCATCTTCAACCCGATGAAGACCTAACTATAGAACGCAGTCACCGCTCACTAGGCCCAAAGCCTCTACAGAACAAAAGCCACGACCTATAATTGTAAAATTTCTTAATTATGCCAGCGTTGAGCTAATTTTGAAGAAGGCACATGAAATAGGTCAACTTAAATGGCAGGATCACAAAATATACATTTATCGAGACTTTTCAAAGAGCTATCTCTGAAACGTAAGGCGACACTAATGCTAGGCGTCTAATGCACCAGATGGGAATTCACTCAATTTAAGGTACCCAGCAAACATGCGGTTTTATTTAGAAAAATTCAACAAAAGATTTTATGACCCTGACTCCTTATGTCATTTTTGAATAATTACTCAGTAACCGCTAAAAGGAAACTAATAAACAACAAAATGAACCTGCAATTTCTGCCTCTGAAAATCTGGCTTTAAAGGGAGCAAGCGAACAGATCACCACAACGAAAGGGAGCATATGTTAACTTCAACTGATAACTCACCAAAGGAGAAATCTCATCATGGACAAACAACACCCAAATCGCAACAAATTACTTCATCGATTAACAGAGCAACCATAAATCTATTAATAAGGATGCCTCTAAATGTATTTCAAAGCCTATTACCTTTATTGGTGTTACGATGCAGAACAAGTATGCGTACTGCAACATCTACCCTCCCAATGCGACGATACAGAAGCAGATACTGGCATGCCGATGGGAGAAGAGGCCGTTTGCGATCAAATTGAAACTTTGTGGGCAAGTTATGAAGAAAATCCCCTACTAAAATAATGAACCTCCTAAGAAGAAGCCGAGGCAAAAACAAATATAAAAATGATAGCTCTCCAATTAAACACTTAAAGTGATCTTCGTAAAGTGAATTTAATTTAGTAATTTCATCTAGCTATCGCTGTGGGTATTATAAGTGGGAGCCTTGATTTAAGGAAATGTATTAGTCCTAATACCTTTAAAGTTTGAAAATTAAACAGAACTGTGAGATAACCCATATTCTCTAGAGGCAACCACATGAATAAGTGGCTGTGGCGGGACTAGAAGTTAGGTACTGCTAGTTATACATTTAAAAGCTCAATATAGTATAAAAGCAAGTCTTACAAGATAGATCTGTAATTAACTCTGGATGGCAACCAAATTACAGTTAATGGATCATAAAATAAGTTGAGAAGATTGCCATTTCTTATACCTGGACCGAGATGAAACAGATACACGGGCATTCTCTTAGCATTACATAAATGTTCTCTGATTAATCAATCGTCAGCCACTAATAAAGAAACCAAAATTAACAAAATATATTTGAATTGCTGTCTCTGAAAATATGGGCTTGAGGAAATAGATGGGAAAGGTTCCGTAAAGAGAGGAATCGTCCGCTAATTATAACCGAGAACACAATACAAGAACGGTCTAATTAGGGACATGCGAATTAGGACCACAAGAGCCATAAGATTAGAGAGTAAGTGAGATCTCAAATTTATGATTGGGGATACTGCCACTTTTGTTTTAAGATTCATCACCTCTGTTGGCATTACTGTGTAGAGTGGTTACGCCGCATTGTAGCATTTGCCTTCCCATAGCGTCTACCTAGAAAGCGGACTTCGGCTTATCGAGGAAGAAGAAGCCAATTGTGATTATGCTGAACTACATGAACAAGCAGTGGAAAATATCCCCTGTTGAAAATCAAGATTTACCAATGAAAGAGCATTGAGATAAGGGAGGGTGTGGAGTTAGCATTTCTCATTTGGACATCTGGGGTGAACATATCATAAGTAACTTAATTCACTTTTCATATTTAACTGCTGCCAAAATATTGTAGCTGAGATCACTGTCTTATGTAATATAACAGTTTTAATACCTCGATAATATGGAATTTAATTAGAGCTATGGGATCTCGAAACTCTAATGAGATAATAACAGTCGTAGTGGCTGTGGGGACTAGAATCTAGATACTGCTTGACATAAGTTTAAAGCTCACCATAGTATAAAGGAAGTTTTCTTTTTACAAGAGAATCTTATCATTGATATTTGCCAATAACAATATCATAATCATTGGATTATAAACCATGACAAATATGGCATTTTTCTTTACTAGTTGATCGTGATGAGTCAGTTATATTAATACAATCTCACAGTATTCCATAACTGATCTAGAAAATGTGGCATAACATTGTATCTTGTTGCATAAGTTGGCTTAATATGATTTATTTTATAGATCATTTATATAGAGTGCCTGCTTATATTTAATTGATAACTATATAATTAATAAGTAGGTTTGTACAAAATCTCTACGATGCAATATCATTTAATATAAATTACCTATATAGGGTATCCTTACGGCTTGCCAAGTTTTAGGCATTAAATTTATTGATTATTGTTTATACCTGGATCCCTTTGATTTTTTTTCTCTAACATATTGATATTAATTTCTGCCAATGACATAGGAAAATTAATGTGTCATAATGCAGCAACAATATTTAATACAGATGGGCAGAAGGAAATTCAGCTCTTATAGATTACATGATGAAAATTAATATACTCTTTCGGTACAAATGTGATTTTTTTTTCTTTTTCTTTCCTTACCAGAGATGATGATAGATTCAGTTAGGTTAGGGAATTATATCTACAACTTTAACAGAGCTAATTATATAACCTTTATAATCCTAATTAAAGGATTATGTTAAACAATACAATATAGACATTGTTGGTCATATTAATTTGATTATTACACTTAGGAAGATTGGATTAGTCCCTTTCTCTGTTCTTTTTTTTTATTGGGATTTCCTCTCTTCCAGATATAAAAGCTGTGTCCTGATATACAGGAGGTGGTCTTGGTCTTTTGTATTTGGCTGTTTCTAAGACCGACCTTTCCACTCTGTATATCTGAGATGACAATTTTATTTTATGCTTACATGTTGTGGATGTTTAATTTTGTTAAGACTACAAATGTTAGAGAGAGCTGCATAGATAATCTTCAAAAGAGAAATGTAAGCTTGTTAACTTAAGAATAGTTAAAATACCTGCCAACATGATGATAAGTTACAATATATATTATAATTCGTTCTATAGATCATTGCTGCATTTTACTCTGCATAAGAGTCACTTGATATATACTTATTACTCAAATTGGTTAATAACTTAAATACATAATGTCCAATCTAGCATTTTGTACTTGGAATGTCAAGGGACTCAATGCACCAAATAAAAGCAAACAAATTCTAAATTATCTCAAAAACACAAAATACAAATTAATGTACTACAAGAAACTAAACTATTAGATGCAGACAATGACAGATTAAAAAGAAATTGGGTCGGTCAAGTGTATGCAGCATCGGCTACTACAAAAAAAGAGGTGTGGCCATACTGTTACATAAAAATCTGAGATGGACACTTTTAACATACAGAAAGATACTGATGGCAGATGGCTTATCATAACATTTAACACCCCATCAGGGCCATTATCCATAGTCAATATTTATGCACCAAATTCAGATGACCCTAAATTTTTCAGAGTTTAACCCAAATGTTTATTACATCGAATATGTACAATTCCCGATGTTAATTGGAGGGGACTTTAACTTTACTTTAGAAGCATATATGGATAGAAGCAATGGTTCATTAGACAGTCACCCTAAAAGTTTATCTATTATCACTCAATCTATGCAGGATTTGGGCCTATCAGATATATGGAGAACTTTCCACCCTAGAGACAGAGAATATACATTTTATTCTTCACGTCATCAGACATATAGTAGAATAGACTACTTGTTAACCTCACCTATAATAACTGCAAATACAATTGACGCCAACATTTTACCATTAATTATATCAGATCATGCTCCAGTTAAACTTCTAGTCACTTGGGGCCTTCCCTAAAAATCCTTTGCATGGAGACTAGACCCCTTATTATTGAAGGATCCGGAATTTATCACCTGGATTAAAACACAAATAGAAGAATTTATACAAATTAATGACCCAAGAGATACGCCCACGAGTACTATATGGGAAGCACTTAAAGTTACACTTGAGGCAAAATAATTAGTTATGCAGCCCATAGACGGAAGCTCAGGAACAGCTAATTAATAACCTTGAAAAATTACTTGAAACAAAGCAAAACTATATTCTAGCAACCCTCATCCTAATCCTTCCTCGAATCTGCATTATGAAATCTTACAATTAAGAATGCAAATCAATGAGTTAATATCTAGAAAGACGGAAATTGCTTTACTGAGAATAAAACACAAATTTTGGGCAGGGCGAGAAAGGAAGTAAAATTCTTGCTTACAGATTTAAGATGCAACAGACAGAACGTTACATAGCCGCTTTAAAGGATGATAAAGGAAGATTCAAACTAATGAATCTGATATTAATCAGATAATGACATCTTTCTATAAAAACTTTATTCCTCATTCCATACCTCGTCAAGTCTGGACATTTCTTCTTCTAGATAAGATAGCACTTCCATGTCTCTCGCAGGAGATAATACAATCTTTAGATACACCATTTACAGTGGAGGAGATAAGAAAGGCAGTTCATTCTCTCAAAATGGACGATCCCCAGGAGGGATGGCTTCCCTGTGGAAATTTACAAACTCTGTGAAGAACAGTTGTGTCCTTTATTATGCAAAGTATTTCATGAATCATCTTTATTAGGCCAACTATCGTATACTATGACAGATGCAATAATTATGATCCTTCCAAAAAGACAAGGATGCAACTAATCCAGCTAATTATCGCCCAATATCCTTACTTAATACAGATGGAAAGATTTTCGCTAAGATTTTAGCAAATCGTATAGAACCATATATCCCTAAACTAATTCATAAATCTCAAGTGGGCTTTGTCAAAGGAAGGATAGGTTCTGATAACTTACGCTCATTAATAAATCTCATTTACAAAGCCAAATCTCTCAAATCTCCCACAGCAGCTATAGAAATAGATTTTGAAAAAGCCTTCGATTTTAAGTTGGAATTTTTTTTTCAAGTACTGTCTCGTTTTGGCTTTAGTGAACAATTTTGTTCCTGGATTAAACTACTTTATACCAATCCTCATGCACGAGTACTTACTAACTCTACTTTATCACAGACATTCAGACTAGAAAGGGGTACCAGACAAGGATGCCTCTCTCACCTTCACTTTTATTCTAGCCCTGAAACTTTTGCTGCCTTTATTAGACAGAATAACGAAATTAAGGGTATTAACATCAGTCATATACAATATACAACCCTGTCATATGCGGATGACATGTTAATTTTATTAGAAAATTTAAATACATCTGGAAACTACTTAAAAACATTTTGCTTTGTTCTCAAGACTTTCGGATTAACAATTAACCTCAAAAATCAGAAATATTGCCATTGAATAAATACTGTATACTAATATGAATATACATTTAGGTTTTCAATGGGCCCCACATTATATCACTTACTTGGGGATTAAAATTTCAACTGATTTCAACAAGATATGGGAAAACAATCTTCGGCCATTACTTACTAAAATTAAAGCAGACTTGGATAGATGGAAAAGTTTGAAATTATCCCTATTCGCAAGATATCGGTAATTAAAATGAATATTACTCCTAAAATCTTATATTTGTTTGCCTGTATCCTCTTAAGATATCTCCTTCCTTGCTGGAAAACATTGACAAATCTATAGGAAACTTTATATGGGAAGGAAATATTCCGAGGTTTAATCGTATCAAATTACGACTACATTGGTCGAAGGTGGATTTGGCCTACCTTGGTATATGGCCTATATGTGGGCTTTAGAGCATCACAAACTATTAAGTGGTTTATGAAACCTACTCATAATGTTCCGTTATGGTACGATATGGAAACTGCTCTATCTATAGGATATACACCTAATAGTAACATCTACTTCCGTTATCTCCCAAACTAAAAAATCCCACAATTAATGCATCAGTTCATTACTGGTTTAAAATGCATAATTGGCTTAAATCTGACCCTTCCCCTTACCTTTTACACCAATATGGGCAATCCAAAATTTATATTAGAAAACAAACCAGTATATTGTAAATCTTGAGATATAAGAATATCCTATTTTATACTGATATTCTAACTGATAATGACAACTCATTAAATTCTTTTAATAATATTCAACAAAATGGAACATTCCTAAAGAAGAATTTTGGAAATATCTACAAGTACGCACGGCCATACACTCTAATCTTCAACAATTTAGTAAAACAGAAGTATCAACCTCATATATAAATACATGGATTAATATCTCTCATGGCTTAACCAGCAAAATATATAAGCAGATTAGAGACATATTACCAAATCAATCACTTTTGGCAAGTATAAATGGAATCGGATATTAAATATAAGTATTACAGATTCTCAATGGAGTAGCTGTTGGAGAAGTTGTCATGATTCCTTTAAAGATATGCGAGTAGGTTAATTCTATCAAAATTTTACATTTATGGTACAAAACACCAGCTCACTTATACAATATAGGTCTAGTCCTTAACAATAAGTGCTGGCGATGTGATGCACCAAATGGAGATCTCTTACATATTATGGACCTGTAAACCTATATCTGACCTATGGCACACTGTTCATATATTAGTCACCCAAATTATTAGACTTGATATTACTTTCGATCCTAAATTTTGCTTGTTAGGAATAAGGAATAATAATACAAAATTAACAAAATACCAATTCAGATGGCTCCATATCTTATTTATGCAAATTAAGAGATTAATTTTAATCCAATGGAAAACTCAGCTTATACCTGCTTTAAAAGATATTTTTGACAACCTGACTCACATCGCATCTCTGGAAAGAATCTCATACCTGATAATAGACCGACTCAATGAGTATTACTTGTGCTGGCAGGACTATTTAAATTTTCTTCAAACTCTGTAGTTATAACAGATATTACCTTTCTCTTTTCTTTCTTACTTTCAGATATATTTTTAATATGGATATAGAGTTAAAATTAACTTTCTATGCAGCTCTAGGTTAGTATAGATTATGTTGTTCTTTGTATTTTTCTATATTACTAATTGTAATAAAGGGTGAACAGAATAAGTAAAAAGAGAAAATAATTTTGAATATACAATTACAAAACCCTTTTAGGATACCATCTATGTGTACTAGCATACTGGTATTTTGGCAACACATTATATTTTATATGTTAACATCTGTTGTATCTTGTATGCAAAATGTAATATCATTCATATTTGATTTTGTACTATGTACATGTGTAAATGATAATCTCTATTAATAAATAGATTAACTGCAAAAACTGCTTGTTTAGATACCTTTAACCTGTTAAGCTGACTGTAACCAATATACACCTTTATTGCAAATAAATGGAGACATAAACTATTGTAACACCTTCCTGCTTATCCTGGTTCTTGAATCCAGAAGTGACAGTTTTGTAAAGTTGTGAGTTAATCTGATTATTTGGAATTCTTTCCTTGATAGTATGAGTTTTATGAGTTGCCTGAGTCCTATGACGGCCTATTTTGCTTCATCAGTGACATCGCCATTGTCTGTGTCCATGTTTGAGATGAGCATGCTGTTTGTCTCTCCTCCAGTTGCAGACACAATTTACAGACATATATTAGCACCAGTCATAAAAATGTTTAAAAATCTTGTAATAATGACAGTAATATAGACATGGTGGCTCAATCAGAAAGGAGTGAAGAACTCTGTTTTTCTTGAGTAAACCATCACAAGTACATTTGTTCAGTTACATTTATTTTACAGCAGTAGATGTTAGAATGGGGAGGGCAATGCCGTACACACCGTGAATGTTATTTAATGTGAACATTTGCTACTGCTTGTTCAGTTATAAATGACACTGATTTTCAAAAGTCCAAATGGCTGAATTTAGAATGTGGCATTAGAACAGTGATACTGCAGGAGTCTGTGCATGTGAAGACTTATTTTCTGTATAAAACCTCTTCAGTTGCTATACCTTCATTAATTCATTTCTATTAAAACAAAAAACAGATATGAGTCATAATTCCTTTTGAGACCTTTCCCTAACATGCCCGATTCCCCATCATTCACATTGCATGCTCTGTAGTATTTTCTCTTGCTCCTCCTCAATATATGTTTTCTAAGTGCTGCCTTTCATCATAATTCATATTAGCTGCTCTGTGCCACTTGCACTATATCCATCCCTTCCTGATATCACTTCCCTTCATCATGCCTATTTTTCCTTGTACATGATCCACTCTGCATTACTTGTTTTCCTCCTCTCCAGTCTCTAGCCACTCAAAATGCTGAAATTCAGTCATTTACATTAGCCACTCTACAGCACTTGCTCTCTGTTTCATCCCAATATTTGCACCATCCCAAATGCCACCACAGTCCTTACATATTAGCTGCCCTGAGGTACTACTTTCCCACACACCCTCTAATATCTCACCCACTCCTGGAACTTCATATTACCTGATGAGTGCCATTTGCTCTCTTTGCTTCCCTCCCTGATCTCCACCTCCACAACATACCACCATTCTCCATATACATGACATACTTTCTGGCTCTATTAATATTCTACTCCACCTCTGACCCTCAACATGCTGAAATTCTCCTTATCTGTTTGTCACTTTCAGGTACTTACTGTCTCTCTCATCACCGAACCCTGCCCTCAACATGCCCCCATCCTCTATCATTCACATTACTTGCTCTGTAGCAGCTGCTCTCTCATCCTCTTTGATAGTTACACCCCAAACAGCTCACCTTTACTGTAATTGACATTAGCTGCTGTGTGTCACATGCTCTATGTCTATCCTTTCTCTGATCTCTGCCCCTCACGACATGCCAACATTTCCTTATACATGAGCTTGTCTGCAGCACTTGCTCTCCTCTCTGCTCTCTGCCTTCCAAAATGCTGCCATTCAGTGTCATTCACATTAGCTGCTTTGAAGCACTTCCTCTCTATTCCTCCCTCAACAATATCTGCCCTCCAAAAATGACTTCATTTTCTCTACACATTAACCGCTCTGCAGCAGCTACTCTCTCCCACCCAATCTCAAATCTCTCACCCCACCTGGTACTTCATATTAGATGCAGTGTGTCATTTGCACACCATTCCTTCTTCTTTCATCTACCCCCCAATACACTGCTAATTATAGGGCCACATTAGCACATAGTTTGGGTTGAGTAGGGGTTTCTATGCTCAGTCTCAAATTTTGCACTTTAATAACTTTGAAACCATTCAAAGGATTTGCACAACATTTTTCCTGCAGAGTCTTGTGGGGTAGATCTCTTGACCTGGCATGTTTCATTTTGGTCAGATGTGCAGATTCTAAAGCTTATAGTGAAAAAAAATTACAGGTTTTTCTAATGTGTTTTTTCTCATCGTGTTATGCACAAACAGATAGGAATTTTGGCCTTTGATTTTCAGAGTGGAAAGGATTGCCCCACAGATGTGTATTTCACTTGTTTGATGAAAAATATTAATCCATTCCAAAGTTATTCAATTAAAAATTTTAAGTTCTGAGCATGCTTTGTACAGTCTTTTGGGTAGAGGTCTGGAATGAAAAAATAATTTTGTTCAAACAAAAAGGATTATTTTCATTTGGGGCCAGTCCATTTTCATTTGAAAAATCCTTTTCATTTGCCATCATCATGTTTTAATTTTTCTGAATAATAAAATAAAAATCAAACCCTTAAAAATGACTTCATGCAGAGAGCAAGGCACTTATCTTGCTCGCCGGAACTCCATTAGGTGAATTCTGCAGTTAACTGTTGGGAAGTAATCCTGAGATTTTTTTTTAAGTAAATCCTTTTCATGACTCACTTCAGCTTTTGCCTACGGCCTTCTTCATTTAAATGAAAAGGATCTGCCAAACAAAACAAGGATTTTACAGGCTGTCCCCATAATTATGTAAATTTCCCTGGTGTCTAGAGGCCCCCATCATCGTCCCCATTATTTAAAAATGTTGCCCTGATGTCTAGTTGCACTCCCTACCCACCAATTGCCATTCCCTGTATTTTTATGTTTTTCCTGGTGTCTAGTGGCACCTCTCAGATCGCTGTCCCCATCGATGTTTGATTTCACCTGGTTTCCAGTGGCCTCCTGATTGACATCCACATATTTCCTTTATTTATCCCTGGTGTCTAGCATTGCTCCCCACCATCCGATCACCATCCCTGTAATTACAGGATTATTTCCTGGTGTCAAGTGCCCCCATGATTGCTGTGCCCATAATTATTGGATTTTTCCCTGGTGTCTAGTGGCACCCTCACCATCCAATTCCTGATCTCAAAATTAAAACAACATCCCTGGTGTCTAGTTACACCCCTGCCATCCAATCCCCATCCCTGTAAAGACTGTATTTGTCCTTGGTGTCTAGTGGCACCCTCATCCTTCAATTTCAATCCCCTTGAAATTTCTGGTATTCCTGATGTCTAGTGGCACACCTCCCACCCTCCGATGTCCATCCAGGGTTAAAAATTATTCTCAATGTCTTTTTCATAATCTATAAAAAGAAAACAACCCATCAGTGAAGCAACCTCTACCCAAACCTTCCTCTGAGGACCCACCACCTGCATTCCCCCAGACCCCCCACATACATCCTCACTCAACTGAACAAGTTCCAGGGTGAAGACACACTGTCAATTGAAGACAGGTCTAGCTGCTGGAAATGGCATTACTGTATGAGAAATACGGTAAGTGATGTTCAATGTAATTCAGTGGGTTTCTAACCTTGGTGCATAACTTTACCATTTTGCATATTTTGACACCAAATTGTCAACATTTCATTTTGAGGATCCATGACAGTCACGTTACAGTGACACTTTTATGTTGACTGTAATTGCAGTTGGCATACAGCAGGTCACTTGAGACTGTGTTTCTTCAGGGGCTTTGCCCAGAACCCCCATGCAGGTGGCTGTATCCTCCATATCCCCATAATTAAAATAATCAACTCTGAGCTGGAGTTGATTCAGGAGGGGGTACAAGTCCCCAGAAAGCGGTGCTGGGGTCCTGCACTCGACACTACAGTGACCTGTCACTGTTGTCACTGTACTGTCAGTCATGGTAAAATTGTCACTGTAGTGACAGCATGCACATTTTGAAAGCCCACCTCATGAACAATGCTAGTGGAATTACTCAAACCCATACAGAAAGGCTATTTTGTAGTTGCTTGGTAAAATCACCTTTCTGGTGAGATTTGAACATTTTCGTTACCTTTTCACAAGGGATGGAGTCATGTAATGGGTATGTTCAAAAATTTTAAACAAAATATGTTAAAATGATGAAGTTATGTGCATCTGAGAAATTAAGCTATGCTTGCTCGTAATTTTGTAATTTTCAATATTTTCACCCAAAATTTTCAACATGACCATTTCTTTACACCAACTCATGAACAAGATGGCTGTCATTTTTCAAATCTTCACCAAAATGTGTTTTACATTACATTGGTGTGGAATGACGTTTCAGAGGGATTTGAAAGTTTCAGTACTGGTTCACAAGATAGGGTAATAAGAAAGCTATGCTGTCAGTTTGGTTGCTGTTGTGCTTCAAATGGCAGTGTAAGGCCCTCCTGGCCCTGCTTCTACACCAACATGCATATACACACATCTATGTAGGGATGGGCTTACAGAGCCAAGAGGGCCTTGCTACCCTACAGGCAAATAAGGATACTATTACACTATCCAAAAATATGGATGGATGGGAATGCAGTGCCCAAAGGACCTGCTTTTCCACAGGCAAATAAGGATACAACTATAATGTCTCAAAAGTGGGAAATTATTTCCCAAAATGTTGTTAATGCACTAACAATGATTAAAGTGACAATAATAGGGAAATGTGGCATTAGAGTTCTTAATCCTAACACCCCATATCCACCCTGCAAGCAGCAACAGGCAAAAACATTACAGTTTCATCTCTTTCCTCTTCAAGCACATCAGGCATGGGTGTGCCTTGGGGTTGTCAACCCTAATGCTCACCATTTTCAATCAGTAAATAAGCTGAAATAGGTACAGATATGATCATGGGGTGAGCGTTAGGTACTCCAAGGCACACCCCACACCTGATTTGTAAAGAGACAAGAGAGGTGAAAATGTAATGGTTTTTCATGTTCCTGCTCGCAGGGTGGTGGTGGGGTGTTTGGAAACCCTAACACCACATGTTCCTACTTTTGTTGCTATAACCCTAATTAGTGCATGAACAATTTTTTTCAGTGAATATTCATATACTGTGCATGATATGCTCTCTAGTGCTATTCCTTCTCCCCATCTCTGCACCTCCACCATCCCACCATTCTTCATATACATTTGCCACCGTATGACATTGCTCTCTCTCTCCCTTCTTAATCACTGTCTATCAATATGCCCCATTCCCCATCATTCATATTACCTGCTCTGCAGCACTTTCTGTCTTCACTTTTCTGATATCTGCCCTCAAACTGCTGCCATGCACCATAATTCACATTAGCTGCTCTGCCCACTTGTTCTATAACCATCCTCTGCCTGATCTCTGCCCCTCACAATATGTTAACATTTTACCTATGCATTAACTGCTCTACCATACTTACACTTCCCCTCCACAATATCTGCACCCCAAAATGTTGTCATTGAACATCACATTAACTGCTCTTCAGCAGTTGCTCTTTACTCCCTCCCTGATATCTGCCTCAAATGCTGACATTGTCCTACACATTAGCTGTTTTGCATCTCTCTCCCTCTCGCTTCTCTCTCTCCCTGATCTCTGCCCCCACCCATGCCTGCCACTATTTACTATCATTCACATTAACTGAACTAGTCAAGAAAAATCAGTCCAAATTTATACCATTGATTCTTACCAGAGCTTGTGGGTCTTTGTAAAAGCTTCAATTGTATCTGTAAATTTGTAGTCAAATCTCATGATCTTCATGTTTTGTTTTTAAGAAATTGCCAGTTAACCTATCAAATGCTTTTTCAACATCCATGGAGATTACCAGTTGAAATGCTCCAAGTCTCCGCTAGTTGATATTATATTCAGTCACCTACAAATGTTGTCCTGTATAAATCTGCCATTTATAAAAACAGTTTTTAGGATGGATCACTCAACCTATTATCCTCTGTAACTTGTCTGCTAAGATGCCTGTCATGATTTTCAAATCTACATTTAATAATGAGACTGGCTGATATGATTCACACTTTGTTACATTCACCTCCCTACACTAGACTCCATTAGGAGCTACTCTGGCTGGATCCATGAACAGATGACTCTCATGCAATAGCTGATGGGGCGGAGCTCCCCCTCCCTACACCAGACTCCATTAAGAGCTACTTTGGCTGGATCCACAAATTGGTAGCTCCTCTGCAATAGCCAATAGAGCAGTGCTCCCCTCCCTACACCAGGTACAAACTACAGCAGCAACTCTGCTTGTCAGAGGACACAGTGAGATATTTTTTTAAGTCATTGTTGTATACTGTTATGCTGCTTGTTTTATCTGTGGTAGATCTGTTGCTTTAAGTGCACACTACCCAGCTGGACCGAGTGTTATTAAAGGAATAATGTATGACAGGTGTGTGTCATGCTGGGATAACATCATAACAGAAATGATGTTATCCCAGAATGACACACACTCTGGAGTGCATTATTTCTATTATACAATGGCTTGTTTGTAATCCAAACAAAAAATGATGAAACATTTTATATAAAGTATATTTTGTTGTCATTTGGTGAAGGTGTAGGCTTACTTTATGACAAAATAGTGCTGATTTAGTCTTTAGCCAGTAGGTGGAGCTGCTGTGTTTTCTTTGTGGATCATCACTCCATATAGCATCTTTATCAGTGGTGCCATTTTTTTTTAGTCTGTCTTTGCAGGTTTTTTTCAACATTTTATTGTGTCTGCCTTTTGGTGACTGGCTGAAAATGCTGCAGCTGGTCAGCAATCAGTGTCATCAGCACCCCCTCCCACACTCCTGCCTGTTCCGTCTTTTTCCACCCTCCTGCTGTGAAGATTTCTGTGACGAGGGAGGTGAGGAGGTAGGGAGGTGGCGTTGGGAATGTTTCTGATTTGTTTTACATGGTCCTATTTAAAAAAAAAAATAGAGCATAGTGATTTTGCAAGTGAGGCGTTTTGTAGAGAGAGGTCACGATGACTGTTGATGACATATTTGCTCAACTACTCACTGGGCGCTGCGTGCTCAGTCCTTGAAGCATGAAAAAAAGTTTCTCATTTGAAGGGATTGTGTGAGGGTTGTTGGGTTTGTTTTGGTTTTATTTGGCAGTATATGAACGGAACAATGAACACTGCTTCGAAGGATGCGGGGAAGAGGGCTGCAGAGCGAGGAGATCAAAGGGCTGTGTGAAGTGATTCTGCAGAAGGCAGTGTTTTCTTTGTGGCTCATGCATTTTTATTTTTTTTTCTTTGTGTGTTTTAAGAGAAGTAAAGTAAGAAATAATGGGCGGATTTACTCTGGTGTGTGTGTGTGTGTGTGGGCGGGTGATTCTGAGTGGGTGGGGAGCGTGGATTGTGAGTAAAGAGCTGATCAGGGACCACTGAAGCTGCCCATAGGCAGCAGAGTGATATTTTCTTTTTACTTTGAATGCAGTCAGAAGTGTGCTGGGACTAGAGCCATGATGTTATGCCAGGATAACATCACTGGTCCAGTGCCAGCCTGACAATCAAGAGCACAGGACTTTTCTTGCCATTGTATAATATTGCATCTGTACTATAAGGGCTGAAACATTTACTTACTGTGCTCATTGTAGTGCTGTTAGACTGCATGGTGCTCTACCAGACTTGCTTTCTGTCCAGCCTTTTCCTCCTCTGATGCCATTCTCTGGGTTATACTCTCCCTCACTGTATCCCATTTCCCACCTCAGCCTTCCCTTGTTTTGACTCTATGTATCTCAGGTTCATGACCTGGTAATGACCTCTGTACAGCTCCAGACTATATTGCATTTCTCTCCTTCCAGACTCCATTAGGAGCTACTCTGGCTGGGGACACAAATGGAAGGCTCCTGAAATGGCTGATGGAGTGGAGCTCCCCTTCCTATGCCAGGTACAGACTACAGCAGCAACCCTGCTTGCCTCCTGCTATGCGGTGGCTGCCTCACTCACCCCTCACCCACCCATCCTGGGTTGGCATTTGATTTATAGGTAGACTGGGTCACGTGACCCTTGGTTATATTTTCTATCTGCCCATTTCCCCATTGGTTTCTTTTACTGCTAAGCCATCAGGGATCCTGTGCTCGTATCCCTGCCTCCTGTCTATACTTAAATAGATTTTGTGTTCCCAAACTTTCTCTCATACCCTGCCTCTCTCCCTATTCCTGTGCATATATTCTTAGTCTCCTCCCTTTCCCTAGTTACTTCCACCCTTGGTAGGATTTGAACCACTGCCTCTGCCTCACTGCTCTTACTGAAGCCTATCAGTCTATCCACTTGGCCACCCAGCCTGCTAAATTCATCCCTAAGTGTGTTCTACTTCACCTCCTTCCCTTCCCAGCCATCTTCACTTGGTTTGGTCAGCTGGTTGGCTAACTCCTCCCTTAATTCCTGAACAGTACTCCTTCTCTTAAAGAAGCAGTGCTCCAATCAGACAACAGTCTCCTAATAACACAGTACTCCTAACAGACTGTAATCTTAAGCCACAGTGCTCAAACTCTATTCAGCTTTCCCTAGTGCTTACTCATTACACTGACTGAGTAGTAACCTTGCTGCCATCCACCCTAGTCTCAACTGTGCTAAGTGAGACCTTGGAACCCTTAACTGTCACGTATACGGCTGCTCTGCACAGTTCAACTGCTGATTGTTTTCTTGTTTTACTTGCCACCCAGCCTGAAGAGTACCTGCATCCTCTGCTCTAGACTGCAAGAACTTTCCTCCCGGTCTGACCTGATGGCAGCAGTCATCACTAGCAAACAGAGACAGCTGGTGGTGACGTGGGTAAGGAGGTGGAGCACTACAATATAAAAGCAAGCTGCTCAGCTCTGTTTCCATTATGGCCACCCTTCACAATTCAACAGCTGACTGTTTTCTTGTTTTATTGCCTTCCAACCTGAAGAGTACCTGCATCTCTGCTGTAGACTGTAGAACTTTCCTCCTGGTCTAACCTGGTGGTAGTGGTCGGTACCAACATATGGAGACAGCTGGTGGTGACGTGTGGAAGGAGGCAGGGCATTACAATTTATTAGCAGGCATCATCTAGCAGCTCTATGCGGAGTGGCTCTTCGTGAGTGGCTTTCACTGAGTAGTGCGGTCACCAGCAGGAGTCTACAGCAGGAGGCTGCAGGAAGGCTGCTTGCAAAATAAAACAGTTTTATTATTCTTAGTTGTTTTAGCTTGTGTAGTCATTAGGATGCTTATCTTAATATTAGTATCTGTTTATTGGGGTGGAGGTCAAATGAACAGTAAACTATCAAACAAGGATAAGTGCAAGTAATGATGAAGTGGGATGGTGTCAATGTATTCACCGAATCAATGTAAATATAATGATGAGTGGTTATTCTGAAAACCATGCACAGCATTCTTTAGTCAGTAATTGGATAGTTCTATTAACATAACATATGTATATATATCACTAGGGTGAAACAGTATTTGGTTAACATGCTTACCAACATGCCATAAATATTTACTTCATTTCATAGTTAATAGTGTTTCAAAAAAATGTAAAGTGATAACAGATAGGAACTGATTTGGGTAAAGACAAAAACAAATTGTTTTACTTCTACTATTGTTATCTGGACCTGTTCACCCAAATTCTAGTTCTGGGGACAGTTCTCATATATCAACAGTTAAATCCACCACCACTTCCTCTTGTCTTAAACTGATTCATTTAAATATACACAGTTTTGCTGCAAAGGTTTCCCAGTTAGAATGTTGGGTGGTTGGGATAGATTTGATATAATTGTGTTAACAGAAACATGGTTAATTGATAAATGAACAGATCAGGAAATACTATTACATGGATATTCAGCAATTAGGAATGACAGAATGGGGAAAGAGGGAGTGATTGTTTATTTTATGTGGCTGATTATCTCCTAGTCTCTGAGATTGTGTTTTTACCTGAGTGCCCATATTATGAATCACTTTCTATAGCTGTTACTATGACCAGTAGTAAGGTTTTGACTGTCAGTAATGTTTACATCCCTCCGCCAATTCCAAGGTTGGCATACATTTCATTTTTCAACATTTTCCAAAATTTCTTACAAATAGGAAAATATATATGGTTGGTGATTTTAATAACACTTGGAACTCTTCCTCAGCTCTTGATATTAAAAATATGATTGTTGATCTTGGTCTTGTTCAAAATATATCAGACACTACCAGAATCAATTATAAAACTGGATATGAGTCTACCATGGATTGGATAATAACTATCAACCCTTGCCACATTGTTTTCTCTGGAGTTTTACCAGACTGAATTAACAATCACTGTGGAGTGTTTTGTAGCTGCTCTGCTAAATTCTCCAGTGGAATGCCTTAAATTATTTCCTTTTGAAAATTGGATGACCTTAAATTTCAATAGGAAATGTCAACAAAGGACTGGTCTCCTTGATAACATTAATAACATAGCTGAGGCATATTGCACTCTTTGTCAATACTTCACAGTTATCTGTGATAAGGTTCTTCCTTGAAAAAGTTAGGATTAGAGAATAACAATATTTGCATTACTCCCCAGTTATTTAAGTTAATGAGGATGCAAAATAAGGTTTGACTAAATACAAAACACATAGAACTGCTGAATTTATGGTTGAATATAAAACACTGAGGAATAAATGTCAAACAGCCTTAAGATCTGCAAAAATAAATACTGCAAACAAATATTAACCAACCATAGAGGGAACACCAAATCTACATAGAAAATTCTAAATACTATTATGGGAAATACAAAAGTTTCCATTTCTTTTTTACTAGGCTTAGGTGGCACCCAATAAATGATCCAGTTAATGTAGCCAATGCATTTAATTGTCATTTTACAAATTTAGAAAAGTGTAGGCCACAAGCTTAAACTAATAGTGGACCTCTGGATGATAGTTTACCTTTCCAACTACATAATTCTTCTATTAGAAAAGTTGTTGATAGTATTCCCATGTTCTATTTTTGTGTTCTCTCACCAGAGGATGTACTATTATATATTAAAAATGAACCCAGACCAAGTCTTGGTTTAGATAATATGGACTTTAGGCTTTTGAGAAAGATTGGGCACTTGTTTGCTCTCCGTCTGACTAAACTGTTTAATTTTCACTTTGTGACAGTGTTTACCCACCATATGGAAATGCACTACAGTTAAATCAGTATTTAAATCTCGTTCTAAGTCTAATCTTAACAATTTTCACCCCATTTCTTTGTTGGCCCCTCTCTCAAAGGTGTTGAGAGACTAGTTTCAGACCAAATGCCCTAACATCTGAAGTACAATCTCTGGTCTATGGCACAGCATGTTTTCAGAGCCAACCATAATATGGAAACTGCCCTGGTGAGTTCACTAGCCAAGTGATTAAAGCATTTGATGAAGGTAAATATGTTGCCTTGGCTTTGTGAACCTCACCCAGGCATTCAATCTGGTTGACCATGCTGTGCTCTTAAATTTATTAAATAAGGTATCCTTCTCCACTGAAGTCATTTCCTGGGTAGATCAATATTTCAATAATTGGTCAAAGAACACTAATACATACATTTTCATCTACAGATTCCAGCCTTAAGTGTGGAGTACCACAGGGATCCATACTTGGACCCCTGCTGTTTTCCTTCTTGTTAATTCTGTTTTGAGTTTTTCACACAAGCTGGATTACTTTTATATGCAGATGATGTGTTCTTTTGTCCAGGTAATACTATTAATAAACTACAAGACACCTTACAACAATATTTCAGTATTCTTAATTCTTGGTTTGAATCGCATAATCTGGTCTTAAATTCAACCAAAAAAGGCCTTATTTTTCATAGTTCTAGGAAAACCCCATTGATAACTTTTTACTCTATGATAATAATGGAAACAATATTGCACAAATAATCTCCTTTAAATATCTCAGCTAAATTTTGGATCATCTCATGTTTGAACCCCATATTACTGATTTAATAAGTAGACTTCATTAAAGACTTGGTACACTATATCGATTAATAAAAGTCTCACTTCTGAGATGAGGAAAATAGTTACATGTAGCTTTTGCTTCCATTAATTCATTGGTGCTAATATTTACTCATTTTCAACTGAAAGAATTCTTAATAAACTCAGGGCAACTTACAATAGTATCATACGTTTGCATTGGGATTGCCTAGACAGACAAACCATTGTTTACTCTACAAATCTTTTGGGTGTTTACCTCTTTCTGAATCATTCTATTATGGTGCATTAATATTCATGCATAACGTTCAGTTAGGCTTGGTGTTTGATAGTATTGTGTCTTTGTTTCTGAAAAATGACTAGGCACTTTGTACAAGAACTCAAGATAGAAATATTTTAAGGTTCCTTTTTCCCATACTTCTTTCTCACAAAATTCGTTAACTTTCTTACAGCCAAACTGTATAATAATCTACCAGATTCTATCATAGATTGTACTAGGTTGTCAGTAATTAAGAAAATGCTTAAATATTATTTTTAGACAGAACTGTTTGCAACTGTTATGACTGACCTCTTGTCTATTTTGTCTGACACGTATGTAAGTGTTTGAATTTTTATTATTGTATTATTTATAACTGGATGCTTGTGAAATGGGTATTCATGCCCACATGCCTTTTCAGTATAAAATAAACATGAAATAAAATGAAATACCCCCTGTATCTTCCTGCTTCTGCTAGCTGGGGACATTGAAACTAACCCTGGACCCACAAATCCTGCCTCCAACCCATCACCAAGAGGGAGGACTCAACTGCTACCTCATAAATGCTGAAGTCTTTTTCCCAAAACTAGATAACCTAAAGACTTGGGTATCACCAATTCTCCTGACCTTATATGTATATCTGAAATGTGGCTCTCTGTGAGAATCCAAAATCCCTTGCTGGAATCCCTGACTACTCATTCACTTGGCAGGACAAGGCAAGTGGGGTGGTGGCATTGCCATTTATTTTGTGACTCCATCCCATTTACAGTCATCCTCCAAGAGGCCTCCTCTCTCCCATGAAATCGTTATTATCAAACTGACTCCTTCCTCCTCACCAGTCTTTATTGGGGTCTGTTATTTCTCCCCAAAGCCAAACCTTCCTTTGTTGCTGTTAGACTCACTGCCCTTACCTCAATTGCCCAACCCAGTGAACTCCTCCTCATGGACAATTTTAACATAAATTGGCTAATTCCCAATCTAGATCCATTACAAATGAGATAGACAACCTTAATCTAAACCAGCTCATTGTTGACTCAACTAGGCTAAACCCCATTCTGACAATCACTGTCCCTAGACTGGGTGTTAACAACCCACTCCCTCAAGTATCCCTCGGCTGGAATTCTCTCAGACACCTTTAGCAATCACTGCATCACCTTTTGCTTCAGAAATTCCCACCCTCACACTCCCACCCAAAGTATATGTTTTCCCATCCCCAAGGTTCCTTGACACTCAAGCTCTTCCGTCTGACCTATTTCTGTCCAGCTGGTGAGGTGTGTTCACTGCCCATGATGTAGACTCTGCCCTTGTAGCTTTCACAAGCACCTTCCTCAGGACATTGGACATCCATGCCCCTCAAAAGGCTACAACTTCATTGTAGGCACCTCTCCTGGATTACCCCAACCTGATCAACCCTTTTAAAACCAGAGACTTTGCTTTGCCACCCAAAGCTTCTCCCCAGCACAGCTGACCTTCTGACTTAGAGAGCTTTGAGGAATGCATGCACCAATGCTGTGCATGCAACCAAAGCCAACTCTTCAAACTCCATATTGATGATAGTCATTCCACCCCAGCCAAGTTCTGGAAAACACTCCACTCCTTGCTGGGCACCCCTTCCATCCTCCATCATCCCCCATCATAGACCCGGTACCAATAGCTCTGACCCTATTGCAGCAGTCTCTTCTATAAACTTATTTTTCCCCACATACACCCTACCATCAGGATATTCTCCACCCCACCTCTTCCCCCATGCAACTTTCATAACTCTCACACCTCCCCAGCTGGGTACCCTTTCCCCATCACTACCTGAGAAGTTCTGCATGTTCTCAAATCCCTGAACCAATCCAAAGTCCTGACTGACTCAATCCCAACCCACTCAAAATCTCTGCACCTGCAATTACACCTCCATTGATTCACATCTTCAATCTATCTCTCTCCCAAAGCGGAATCTCCAAGGCTTGAAAGCTCACAAAGGTCATCCACCTTTTAAGGGTGGTGACCCTCTCAACCAGGCAACTATAGACCCATCTCCTACTCCTCTCTTGCTAAAATACAGGAATGGCTCATATACACAAGACTAAACTCATTCCTTGAAACCAACAGCATCTTAAGCCCTTATCAATCTGGTTTTCAGTACCACCATTCCACAACCTCCTCTCTACTTTTGCATCACCAACCACATTTACAGTGGCGTGAAAAGTATTTGCCCCTTCCTGATTTTCTCTATTATTGCATATTTGTCACACTGTATGTTTTCAGGTCTTTAGAGAAAATGTAATATTAGATAAAGGGAACCTGAGTGAACAAATAACACTGTTTTTTTTATTTCACCTATTTAATGAAAAAGTTAACCAACACCAACTGGCACTGTGTGAAAAGTAATTGCCCCTTACACTTAATAACTGGTTACGCCACATTTAGTGCAATGACTGCAACCAAACACTTCCTATAATTCAATATCAGTCTTTCACATTGCTGTGGAGGAATTTTAACTCACTCTTCCTTGCAGAACTGCTTTAATTCAGTAACATTTGTAGGTTTTCGAGCATGAACTGCTCATTTCAGGTTCTGCCACAGCATCTCTATTGGGTTTAAGTCTGGACTTTGACTAGGCCACTCAAAACTTTAATTTTACTTCTTTTAGCCATTCTGATGTGGACTTGCTTTTGTGTTTTGGATCATTGTCTTGCTGCATGACCCAACTACACTTCAGCTTCAGCTGATGGAAGGATGACGGACATTCTCCTTAAGAATTTTCTGGTACAGAGCAGAATTCATGGTTCCTTTAATTTTGGCAAGTCATCCAGGTCCTTAGGCAGCAAAGCATCCCACACCATCACACTACCACCACCATGTTTGACTGTTGGTATGGTGTTCTTACTGTGGAATGCTGTGTTTGCTTTAGATGCGAGACATTATGGGATCCATGTCGTCCAAAAGTTCCACTTTGGACTCATCTGTCCATAGAACATTTTCCCAAAAGGCTTGTGGATCATCCAGGTGCTTTGGCAAATGAGAGACGAGCATTTATGTTCTTCTTGGTTAGCAGTGGTTTCCGCCTTTGCTACTCTCACATGAAGCCCATTTTTGCCCAGTCTCTTTCTGATTGTGGGGTCATGAACACTGACCTTAGCTGAGGCAAGAGAAGCCTGCAGTTATTTGGATGTTGTTTTAGGATCCTTTGAGACTTCCTGGATGATTTTACGCGCCTTGGAGTAATTTTGGCAGGCCGCCCACTCCTGGGAAGATTCACTACTGTTCCAAGTGTTCTCCATTTGGAGATTATGGCTCTCACTGTGGTTCAATGGAGTCCCAGAGCCTTAGAAATAGCTTTGTAACCCTTTCCAGACTGATAGAGGCAACACATTTTTTCTGATCTTTTCAGGAACTTCCTTTGATCATGGCATAATGTGCTGGTTGAATCTCTATGCTGGCAACATGACTCTGATGGTAAGGGTCAAAATAAGTGAGGTTTATATTGAGCAGGGCTGGCTGTAATCAAGCCTGGCTGTGTTCAATCAGCTGACTCTAATTATCCTTTTAATTGGGTTGATTTAACTAGGGGCAATTACTTTTTCACACAGTGCCAGTTGGTGTTGGTTAACTTTTTCATTAAATAAATGAAATAAGTAAAAAAAGTGTTATTTGTTAACTCAGGTTCCCTTTATCTAATATTATATTTTGTCTAAAGACCTGAAAACATCCAGTGTGACAAATATGCAATAATAGAGAAAATCAGGAAGGGCAAATACTTTTCACGCCACTGTACTTAACTATGGACAATAGGCAACTGACTCTGGCCATCTTCATAGACCTGGCCAAGGCATTTCACTCAGTGTCATACCAGCTCCTCCTGGACAATCTGCTTACATTGGTCTCTCTTTCTCAGCCACAGATTGTTTCAGGGCCTACCTAGCAGATAGGTTCCAATATGCTCTGATGGGTGGCATCCTTCCCCTACTGTCCCCATTCACGCTGGCATTTCTCAGATTTCATTCCTGGGACCAACCTTTTCTCCATTTTTATAAATGATCTCCCTCCTCCTACTTCACCTTGCACATCAACATGTATGCCGATGATATGGTCATCTATGCATCCGTACCTCTCTCTCAAAGGTCCAGGCCTCCTCCAGGCTGATTTTGAGAATGTGCTAAAATGGTTTGATGATAACTTTCTCAAATATAACACACAAAAAAACAGTCACCTTGATCTTTGACACCACAAAAAATTGTCAAGCTCCCACCTCCCCGTTTTTTACCCTTGATGTCTCAAAATTCAACATAGTGAGTCCTTTAAATAGCTGGGTCTCTGGCTTGATCCCAGGTTGGACTTTTCCAGTCACATTGACTATAGCCATGCAAAACTACAGCCATAACTGGGTGCCCTGTACAGGCACAAGGACTGTCTATCACTTCATACCAGGAAGGAGTTGATTACAAAACTAATCTTACCCTCCCTCAACTATGCTGATGTTGTGTATAGTGCCACTCCCCAGTCAACTCTGCTTCAGATTATTCCAACTCTACAATGCCTCTGTCACTTCAAAACAAGCCTTCCCTACATAACTCACCACTGTACTCTGTACTCTACCCCTCCTCACCTCTCGGCTGACCGTCACCTTGCTGACTGAGCCACCCTCATCACTAAATTCTGGTGTGGGCTCTCCCATCCTACCTCTCAGTCTCCTTTCCCCTGCAACTGACCCAGGCTACTCTCTCCACTCACGTGATCCTCGCTCCTTCACCCTTCCCTCACCTCGCTCACAGTCAGGCAAGCTCTTCTTTCTTTAGCCTCCTGAAATATGGAACTGTCTTGCACTCTTGTCCATCTCCTGCCCACTGACGATCACTCAAAAGCAGCTAAAACCTCACCCTCTCCATGCGATCGTCTCCCTCGAACCCCAGTCTCCTCTGAGCTTTCGCCCATTCTCCCTTGACCACACCTTTCCCTTGGTCACCTAGACTTCCCAACCCTACCTCTACCTACTTACCTGCTACCTGGGTCCCTCTATATGGCCCCGCCACCTTTACCAGATAGTTTACTTTACACTCCACTTTTATAATGCTACTATTGTATACATAGTATACTACTGTGGTATTCTAGTACCACATTGTATGTAATTGTAAATCTGTTTTATACATATATTTATAAACCTATTTAATTTATTGTCACTATTGATAGGCAACAATTGTACTAGGGCTAGGCAATCACCTATGTACATAATGGCTGTTTTTATTGTTGTTTCCTGAACTCTCTAGGAATGATGGATGCTGCACCATTTTAACTTGTTGGTTGCTCACTGGCAATTTTATTCATAGCACAAAAGACTATATTTACAACCATATACTTTGAATTCACATCAAAATTTCTTTCCATGTTTCCTGGTTCCGGCCTTTGTCTTTCTTCTGATCATTTCTTCCATCTAGCTTTCAGGGCCTGGACACTGTGAATCTGGCCCCTCCTCCACACCATAATCAGGCCATTCCACTTACTGGGGCTTTCACCCTTCAGGCCCAGACACTTCTGAATCTGGCACCTGGACCTATACCCTCCCCACTCTACCACTACTTCTGGGTTCTTTGCCCCAAGCCCGTGTACCCCACCCTCCCCTTGTACTTTCCCCACAATTCTTTCTTCCCTGGGCATCCTTGACCTTTCCTGCTGGGGACCCTTCCCTAGCCCCTGGCCTAATGCTGCCTCCCCACAGTGACAGAAACAACCGACCCTTTGCCCAAGGCCCCTAGGTCACTCAACCTGCCCTCCAACTCATCCTTTGTGCCAAAGTGCCCCCCAGTGCCTTACTTAATAAGGGTGGGAGGTTGGGAAAAAATTCCCAACAAAGAGATTGTCCTGGTTGAGCCCTGGCCTACTATACCCCTATGGGCCTCTGGTCAGGACCCCCTTAGGGCTCTGACCCCAGCCAATTCCTGGGGCTCTGGTTTGCCCTTGTCATTTTACCCTTTTCTGCCTGATGATGTCACTAGGCCTCACCCCCATTCCTCTGTCCCCCACTCCCTACCTTCCCTCCTATGCACTCTTCCTGGCAGGGATCACTGGACAACCTGGCCTGCCTTTTAGTGGCAAGCCCCATTATCCCTGAATTTCCAGGAATGATGGATGCTACACTGTTTTAACTTGTTGGCTGCTCACTGGCAATTTTATTCATGGCACAAAGACTATATTTACAACCATGTACTTTGAATTCACAATTCAATTCACATTAAAATTTCTTTCCAAGTTTCTTGCTTCTGGCCTCTGTGTTTCTTCTGGTCATTTCTTTCATCTTGCTTTCAGGGCCCTGACATTGTGAATCTGGCCCTCCTCCACATCAGAACCAGGCCATTCCACTTAACCAGGCTTTCTCCCCTAGGCCCAAACACTTCTG
The DNA here is from genome assembly GCA_016271365.2 of Neoceratodus forsteri. Lineage (NCBI taxonomy): Eukaryota > Metazoa > Chordata > Ceratodontiformes > Ceratodontidae > Neoceratodus > Neoceratodus forsteri. The sequence goes on along the minus strand of CM057459.1, from coordinate 853,251,597 downwards.
AATCCAGCATCTGGACCTGTCCCTCCCCCTTACCACCACGCCTAGGTGCTTCACCCCAGCCCGTGTACCCTCCCCCAATTTCTTCCCTCCACTTCCTCCTCTTTCTTTCTTCCACTGCAGTTCCTCCAGCTTGCACAGATGGAGGGCTTCCCTTGCTGGCTAGTATCTAAACCCTTTTCTGGCTATTTGGTCACTAGCTCCCGATAGGGTCACAGGAACAGGCACATCCCAAACTCTGACAGGTGGACACCGTCCAACTTGTACACCGTGATTTCTCTAAGTCTCCCATGATGCTCTGTCCCAATGCCCCCATGGCAGGATCCTAAATCATTGCCCCCAGGTGTATAATAATGCAATCTGGGGTGCCCCTTTGGTCCTGAATTCCTCCATCAAAGGCATGAGCTGCACCCACCTCATCCTCCTAATGCCTTTCCATAGCACCCTGGTATGCTCCATGTTATATCTCAGATCTTTCCTCTGAGGTGCCGACTGCAAACCTTTCAGCCCAATATATGAAGGAATGCCCACTATTCACATTTTCCACTTAGAACCTGCCATGGAAACAAAATAAACAGTGTGAGTTGCTTGTTATTATCTCACATACCTCTTTATCAGCCGGACTTCCAGTGCCCCAACTTTTGTACATCCACCACTGAAGCCCTCTTTCTGCTGCCTCCATGGCTGCCCTAATCCTGAATGAATGTGGGGAAATTTGCTTGATCCTCTCCCAAGAATGCCAGCACCCTCTTGAGTACTGCCCTACCCAAAACCCCATGACCAGAGGGCCATCCTTGTGTCGGAACAGCATTTCCCTGACCCTTCCCCTAGTGCTCCCATACTCCTCCATCACACACATGGCACAATTGATCTGGGATCCTGGTCCTGTTTGATGCTGCCTGAGGCATCAGTTCCTGAAACCTATCAAGCTGTAAATGGGAAAGACTGTCAGCCACTGCATTCTTCAACCCCTGAATGTGCTTCTTTGAAAGATATATTCAACTGCAGCCCCAACAAAACCAGCCACCTGAGAAGCCAGCCCACCATCTCTTGTCCTCCCTTGCCTATTAATGACTTCTACCACCTCTTTGTTATCACACCAAAACATGAAGTGCTTCCCTTGCATCCTATAGCCCCATACTTCCAGAGCCACCCATATTGAGAAAATTTCCAAGAATGTGATATCCTTCAACAACCTCCTTTTTTCCCATGTTGCCAGCCAAGGCTCTGACATTCAATCCCCATGGAAATATGCCCACATTCCCAGGGCACCCGATGAGTCTGTGAACAGCTCCAAGTCCACATTTCTTTCCCAATCCTCCTGCCAGAATGTCACCCCATTGTAGCTGTCAAGTAACTCTTCCCATACCTGGAGTCCACCCATACTCCTGTCAAAACATCCACCCAGTGGTGCATAGCTGAGCCTTTCCTGTTGCCCTTCCAAGCCTCCTCAGAAGGCCCTGCTGGGCTGATGGCCTTACAGGCAAAATTAAGGTGCCTCAGCAGCTGTTGCATTTGTACCAGCGGCACCCTCCACCTCCCGTAACCTGGGTTAGTAGGCCCCTAAGGTGAGCCACATTGTCCCCAGGAAGCCAAAAATACCCTCCTCCATATCCACCTATATGCCCATGAATAACAATTTATAGGCGGGGCCTTCCATCTTGCCCTTAGACAATGGGATGCCCACCATGCACATAGTCTTAAAATCTCACAACATTGACTTGCTCTAAAGCTACAGCTTTATGGGCCAAGATTCATCAGAATACTGATCCTTTGCTAGGTCTGAAAGAGTTATTCACCCCGATATCTGTTTATTAGGAATTATAGTAAGTTAATATTTCTGTTAGACGTTATCATATGGCTCTTATCTCCATAACTACTAAGAAGATAATCTTGAGGCATTGGAAAGACAGTGAAGACATTTCTTATACTGAATGGCTAAGGGAGCTACTTGCCAATTTGAGAACAGAGAAAACTATAGCCAGTCTTAATAATAAACCGAGAGATAAAAAGAAATGGGAATCATTGCATACATTGTTTTCTTTAAGAGGTCCACTGTATATATCTGTGATATTGTTGTTTATTCTTTCTTATTTATAGAGTAATAGGATTCTCGTGTTTGTCTTGTCTTGCTATGCTGTGTTGCAGGAGGGGAGGGGAGGAATGTGTTTGGGTGGGTTTGAGGAGGGGAAGGAGGTGGGTGGGTGGAGAAAGGGCCCTGTACAGGTTAGTCTTACCTGAATGTTATGTACAATGATCTAATGGATCCTTTCTCATGTGAATGTTTGTCTGTTTGTTTTGTTGTATTTGTTGAAGAAAACTAATAAAATTCTAAATGGAAAAAAAATCTCACAACATCCCCTGTGCCTCCGCCCTGGAAGCCCCGATGAGGAAGAAATTGTCCAGGTAGTGCCTCACCCTCTTGTGCCCATACCAGGCCCCAAATACCCCTGCACCCATGTGATGAATACTTCAAAGATGGAACACGCCACTGAGCACCCCATTGGCATGGCCTTGTCGAAATACATGCCCCTTAGAACTGAAACTCCAACAGGTCCCAGTCCTCGGGTCAGACAGGTAACAGCCGAAATGCCAATTCTATGTTGGTCTTTACTGGTCATGACCCTTCAGTAGCTCTGATTAGAACTATCACCTGCTCCAGAGGGCATACAACACCACCCTAAGGTGATCGGGTATGCCCTCATTTTACTGATGATCCCTCAGGGTAGGATAAGTGATGAATCAAGCTGATTCCCTGCCACTTTCTTGGGGACAATACCCAATGGGGACACCCAGAATGCGCTCACATGGGGCCCCAATGGGCCTCAACCCTACCCTCCCTTATTTCCTTCTCTATTTTGGCACCCACTGTGTCTTCTTTCCTTCACTGACCCCAGGTTCTGGCCCACATCCTTGACCACCCCCCTTGAAACCTCAATGGAAACCTGCCTGAAGCCTGCACTGAGCAGCTCTGTTGCCTCCCTATTTGGGTAGTCTGCAGCCCATTCCTTGACCACCACTAGTGAGACAGGGTGCTGAACAGTGCATAACCTCATCCCCTCACTGCTCATCCTGCTAAGCAACTCTCAGGAGTGAAGTGCAGTCCTCTGCCTGCCCCTGGCCCCTTCCCTGGTCCCCTGGCCTCCCAAAGGACGCTTATGGTACTGCCCCTGCTTTCCCCTGTCCACCCCCTGCCGGGAGTTGGAAATTGGGTGACACCTGCACTTGGAGCACATGTGATGAACTTTGCCACTGTCTCCATGTACATGTGACCTGTTGTAACCCCCAACATGCCCTGGCTGCTGCGTGTAGGCTTGGCCTTCCTTACTTGCTCACCCTGGCCCCTCCCCTTCCCAGAGAGGGGTCCTCACCACAACTCCGAGTGGGTACGTCCCACCTCATATCCCCTTTGGCCGCCATCCTCTTCTGGAATGCCTCATCGCACTTGAGCCAGCCATACCCAACTTTGGCCTTGTACGATCTCTGATAATGGACATGTAACATCAGTAAGGATGGCGAGCTCCAGCTGCTTTTCTAGCACCAACGCACTGTGTATGATGAAGCCCCTAGTTCTCAATGGTTTTCCTTGTATTTAGATTCCTCTGTCTTATGGCCCACCACTGCCAGGGCCACTGCCATTTCCAACTTCCCTACCGATTCCTTCTGTTCATACTTTATGGCTGTGACCTCGTCCACCAGCCCAAATTTGTCCACTTACTCCCCTTTCCAGATTTTCTGTTTCATTGAAAACGGATGTGGTCCCTGACAGAGCAGCCCGGTGGCCCATCATATAATTTTTGACTGCCATCTTATACCCCCACACTTTTCCCTCCTAACCTCTTTGCTCTTTAAGGCCTGAATGGCCTGCTCCATCTTCCTGATCCCTGCTTCACCCATGTCCCCAGTAGCCTCTCCAAGTACTCTTTAGGCAATTTTCATCTGACAAATCCATGTCATCCTTACCACAATCAGGGTTACCATCATCTGGTCAGATGCAGGCAGAGGTGGCAGGATAGGCACTGGGTGTAGTGCTTCCTTTCTGGGCCTCTTGCCCCTGTTCCCCAGCCCGGCACTCCTCCCACTCCTTCTATTTTCTCAAGGCCTCCTCCTCCATCTCCCTCTGTTTGGCCACTACCACCAGCTCCGACATCTACCCCATCAGCTTGGATGCCTCCTGCATCAGTCTTACACTGACAATTTGGCTCACTTGGGTGCCATGGCTTCCTATGTCACTATAATCAGAGGGACAAAACAAATGTTCACCGTGCATTCCACCGCCAGGCCACCCTTCCCTGTGTCTGGGCTGATGATCCATCCTGCTTCTCGGTGCCCACCTTGCGTGTCCATTCCCATGCCCCAGCCCCTGTACCTGGACAAGCACCTGCAGGTACCCTGTTTGTGTTCTCCCCGTTTGCTGTTCTTTTTTTTTATACTCCTTGTATAGCCTTGCCCGACTGTCAGTCATGCCCCACCAGTCGGTACCAGACCATTGGGCCTTGCCACTGTCCGACTCCTCTAACATCCTCTTCCCACTGGACAGGAGACCAGCCATCCCTGCATGTCATTGGTCAAGACAGAACAACAAATTTGGACTTATGCCCCTACCAGCTGACTAACAGCAGTGTGTACTTCCACACCCCATCCCTTGCTTTCAACCTCCCTTCTGCCTGGTCTCGTGTCACCCTTGCCGAGATGGTGTTTCCACAAAGGCCCCTTTGTCCCCCCAAGTGGCCCTGCTCGCCCCTAACACCTTCAGTGGTGCTACAAATGTCCCACCTCAAGCCTGCTCTGGCCCCCCAGTCAGCCCGCTTAGCCCCGAACTCGATGGAGGGCTGATTCCCGGCTCCTTTTTTCTGTTTGTTTGTTTTTAAACATTCTCTGCCTCATTATTTTGCCCACAACTCGCTGCCCTTAAACCAATGCATAGCTTTGCCACGCCACAGGGCCCCAGCGCCGCATTCAGCCCACACTGGCCCAGCTCCTGCAGGCCTGAGCCATCGCCATGCCTGAGATCCTAGAAACCCCACTTCACTTCCTACACCCCACCCCCTAGTTTCCAAAACAAACTCATGGCTAGCCACGGCCTGCCCAACTGGCGCTTGCAGCCCACCGCCCACTTTTCTCTTCTACAGGCCTCCCTAGGTTCTGACTTAGACCCAGCTGGTAGGAATCTGCTGCATGCAACCCTTGTGCCTCCAGAGCATCCTCTCTCATCCTCTACACCCACTGAGTGAGAGAAGGACACCAGCTGCCATTGTTGGGCTGCTGTGACCACGTGGCCCCAGCCCAGCCGGCCCTCCACCTGCGCCTCTAGGCTCCACAGTCAGCCCCTCTCATCATGCCTCAAACCTGCTATTAGCCCCAGTGTTCTCCCTTTCTTTTTTTTTAAAACGCAACAGCAAGGAAAACGGTCCCCAATGCTCCATTGCCATCTCCGCAGCACAAACGCCAGAGCGCTCACTCATAAAAACGATGCTGCTCCAAACCTAACTAATTAACCTCGAGGAAACCAACATACGCCCTGAGCTCAGCCTTCTTCTCGTGACTTAAATGCTGTTAAGTCGGCATTATACTGCAGAAACATAATCAACCAAGCGCCATCCTGAGCTCAGCATTCTTCCCTATGATTTAAAATGACAAACCATTCAAAACATTACTTCTTGAGAAAAAACATGATTTTTGCCCCTACCTCTCTGCCTTAATAATATGCAAATAAGGAACCAACCCAATGCTCTGCATTTCTGTATACATTTTCCAAACAAATGCCTTCTTGGGGTAAAAACATGCTTCCTGCTCAAACCTCTCCCTTTCTTTTATTATTCTTTCTCCATGTAAAGAAAACAAACACCACAGTAAGCTAGCCACAATGGATGTCCCACATGGCCTGCCAGGCCTAGCACAGTCTATTCTCCTCACTAAATGCTAGAGAGACAGCACAACATAACCTAGATCTCATTCACAAACTGCATTTTCTTTGATTACTTATTCACAGTGCACATAATGAGAAACAACTTCCTTTACTTTTTATATTTTAAAATAATAATATAAGCCAAACAAACCACAATGCTAGTCACAATGAACCACAAGGCCTACAAGGCCTAGAAGCCTCCTGTTCATTACCTGCTACTTGTCAACGATGTGCTGAGTTCTCAGTCTGAAAAATTCTCAGCAAAGAGGTCGTCTTGCCTGAGCCCTGGCCCTAATATACCCCTATAGGACCCTGGTCAGGACCACACCTTTGGGATCCACCCCCGCCAATCCCCTGGGGCTCTAGCTACCCTTGTCATTTTACCTTTTCCTGCCTGGTGATGTCACTAGGCCTCACCCCTTCTATTCTTCTTCCCCACCCCACCCAATCCCTCTTATGCACTCTTCCTGGCAGAGATCACTGGACAACCTGGACTGCCTTTTAGTGGCAAGTCCCATTGTTGTGGTATAGACCTGCACAGTTTCTGTACTACATGTACTTTGTCGCTTATCCTCCATGTGTTTTATTATACCCTTGCAGTACATTCTCCAATGTTCATTTGTATTTTCTCAACCTCCCCTTCCCCGGTCACACCTGTAAAGGAGCTCTGACTCAGTATGCCTTTCTCAGTCACCAAGATTTTAAATAAATAAAATCCTTACCTGGCTTTGACAGGATTGGGATCTGTGCCTGTCACCAGGACATTGAAATCTGCCTCTTCATTATTTCTGAGTAAACCTTCTAGCAAGGGATATAGCAAACACCAAATGTCTTGTAAAATTCCACAGGAAGGCCATCCAGTATTGGTAATCTACCCTTCTTTAGGTTTTAATTTTGCTATGCTTTCTGATTGATGAATAGCATTATCTGCAGTTGTGGCCTCCTGCTCAGTAAATGTGGGTAACTCCAAATAAAAAAATCCTCCATCTGCTGTCCCCATCCTGGTATGTCTTCCTGCTCATAAAGCTAGGTATAATAATCAGCAAAGACAGGTACTATGTCTCCAGGATTCCCAGTTAAAGCCACCCCCAGCTTTGGATTCTGCAGTTTATGTTCTGCCCTGCTATTCAATTATGTTCTAAAGGTTATGGCTAAAAACTGTCTCACCCTATTTCTTCCTTCAAAATATTTCTGCTGTGTTCTGCAACAGCTCCCTTCTGTCTGTGTGCTAAGGAGTTTAATAGGTTTTTTAGCCCACTCCAATTGTTATTTTACCCTGTCATTTAATGTAATCTTATGTTCAAATTTTAGGTCCTGTATTTGATAACCCAACTCTCGTAGTTTGCCCTCTCAGTTTTTCTTTTGTTTCAAGGAGAAAACAATTATAATTCTGTGCAGCACTGCTTTAGGGTATGCTGTCACTGCAGCGACTGTGATGGTCTGTGCAGTGATCAAGACTGCCTTACTGGGTGTCCCCATCCAACTCCGACTCGAAGTTAGAATCCTAGAGACCGGGGGCTGTGGGTCGGAGCCCCCACAAGGCGGGGTTTGGGGGCACAGCCTCTGGACAGGTGCTGACATCCCTGCGGGCTGTTTATGCTGACAGTCAGCATTTTAGCTGTTGCTGTAGGGGATGCTGGTGCTAGCACTGTTGAAGCACAATAGGTAAAGCACTTTTAGGGTGTCTCTAAGGACTGCATGGGTAGTGACCCTTTCAAGGTTGAAATTAAATACCTATTTATGGAAGTTCTTTTAGTTCCTTAAATTTGGGGAATTTAGCATCCCCACATTCAGTCTTTAATTGGAATCCTGTAAGCTAGAGGTTATGAGCAGTTGTAACTGTACTTTTCTGTGGTCAGATGTTGTTCTAGGGAGAATCTTACTGTCTGTGACTGCATGGGTCCATTCTGTGGCAAGCAATTACATATCAATTCGAGTATAACACTTATGTCTGATTGAATAATGAGTGTAATCCTGTCCCTTACCATTCAAATGTCTCCAAATGTCCAGAAGTGTGAATTTTTCCTTATATCTGTTGAGTAATTTACCCACTCTATTCGCCCTTCCTCATCTCCCCAATCCTGTTCAGTTGTGTGAACATAATAGCATTAAATCAGCATCAATGATGTAGAGTCTATTGGCTTCTGTTACCATGTCCTTTATAACCTTTATTAAAACATAATATATTATTTTCATCATTAGGGGCATATAAATTCAGTAGGGTGCACCTAGTGTCTCAATAAGTTCCCAAACTGCACAAATCACCCTTCTGGTTCTAATTCCTTATCCTCAGTTTGAATTGGGGTATCCCTTTGGATAAGTATTGTTGTTCACCTAGGGTGTGGATGGGCCTACCAAGAAGCTGCATAAACTTCCCCAGCCCACTTACACTTTAATTTCTCAGGTTCAGAGGGAGTGAAGTGCATCTCCTGTAAATAGGCTATGGTGACCCCTTCTTTAACTCCTGCATAATTTAGCTATTTTGATTGGGCTATTAAGCCCTCAGACATTAAAAGTCACAAGATTTAAGTCTGCCATCAAGAACTAGGAGGCCCCATTAACTTAATTACGTAGATATACCCAGTTTGGAGGGCAGCTGGTAATCCCCGTGGTCCTGTCCTCTATGAAATTTCTGCACAGCTATCATGTTAGTACATGTACTGTATACCAAAAAACGCAATCTGGAATTTAGTGATGAGGGTGGTGCAGTCAGCAAGGTGACGGTCCGCCAGAGAGGTGAGGGTGAGGGTAGAGTACAGAGTACAATGGTGATAATAAACAGTATAACCAGAAACAATAATAAACAAAACCTGAACTTGGTCAGCCTGTTTAAGGTAAAAACATTCCTCCTTCATTTCCTGCCACTTGTCACTTTTTCCCTGTTACCAGGCAGTTTATAGAGGGTAACAGACAGTGCAGTTGTAATCCACTGCACCAAACTGCCTGAGAGGGTCTCCCTCTGACAGTGTAAGTGAGTGTTGCAGACAATTGGTAGCTGCAGCTCCCTTCCCACTTCCTCTCATTCTTCTGAAGGCCCAAAAGAGAAACAAGAAACAAAAGATTAAGATAATATATGCATACTCTCCTGAACAGGTGCAGAATGCTATGCCTTACTATGCATGATATAAGCCCCACTAGGATGATTAAATCTCAGATAAAGAGAAAGGAAGAGTATGTACATAATTCTACCCACACTATTGATCCTAAGTCCCCCATCTGAACAAACACATTTATACCTATTAAAATGGGACCTTGGATCCATTACCCTTGTCCCCTTCCCTTATTAGTACTGAGGTGGGATGCTCCCAAGAACGCAGCTCACTGCCAATAGAAACTGAGTCATATAGCCCCTTGGATCCATAGAGGGGCCCCAAACAGTGTGTGAAGTAGACAACCACCCCAGCAAGCTCCCATCCAGGTCAGCGAGGCAACTATTGGGATCCCATTGAAGGCCCATGTAGAGAAACATGCACTCCCATGATTCACCACACACCCCACCCCAAATGTTTTGTGCCCATGTTAGAGGGGCAGCTATATCTAATGCATCTGTAAGTCATACTAAATGAGGAGATCCTCTGAACCACTATCCTGCATATTCTGTATTCTTTGGATATCTGCAGCAACATTATGCAATCACAGAAATGGAACATTACTGTTTTTACAAGTGAGTTACTTTCTAGGCACAAAATTAGGACAGCTTAGCATTTATATAGATCTTCAACACATTTTAAAGTTAATACAAGCTATGCAAAATTGGGGCATGCCCCTCATTTTATCTTATTTGTTTATAAGGTATTCATTACTCGGCCCAGTGTTATGATGGCTATAATGGAGTCTATGTGGGAGCAAGATCTCAATGTCCTAATTCCACTGACTAGTTTGTTCAAACTATATACACAGCAGCACAAATTGTCTTCATCCTACCCGGGAAAGAGTTTGCTTGGAAAACTGTAGTTTGATATTTTCAACCCCCACAATCACAGTGAAATTCATACCAGGCATTGGAACAGACTGCTGGAGACATGAGAAATATTTGATCAGTATTGCCTTTACATCAGGAGAACAGGCAACTAAGAAGTGTTTGTTATCTCAGTCCCTGGACATAGAGCAATGGAGGTCTTAATGATCAAGATTTATCACATGGAGAAATTAATTCATGGGCTCTGAAATCAGATAGAATAATTCAATAACAGATGGAATGGATGGGTGGTATCTATAATAACAACGTCATTATTTTGATCCTTGAAATAGTTTATCTATTATACTTCGGAATGGAAACATGAGTATGCAAGATAATTTAATAAAGTAGTGCAATAAAGTGTGATTGTGGCCTGATAAAGTCAGATACACCTGAATAATAGACTTGAGTCAGACAGAACATAAGTTCTTTATATAGAAAGTAAGATGACATTTGGAGATGAGGTATATTAGGTAATAGATAAATAAGTATATCCGTGAAGTTGACAGTTTACGCTTGTATTATGTCTGTCCATAGTATTTTATGGAATATACTGCTTCTGTATCATGTCAGCCACACCAAACTGCCTAACAAAAGGAAAGGGAAAATTATTTAACCAGAAAAGCACACTAAGCCAAAGCTTGTTTCAGGTGCACCTGGGAGCACAAGGAATTAAGTGACTTGTCTAGGGTCACACTGTATGAAAGTGGGGCTGTGGGATTCAAACCCAGGTCTCTAGGATTGCAGCTCAATGTCCTAAACCACAACACTATTCTGCCTCCTTGCCTAAAAATATAAGTAAAAAAGATTAAATCATAGACAGAATGTTTTTTCTTTGTAATTCTGTATGATGTGAAAAGGTTTTTGTCATTCATGGTTTCTAATACAAAATGGTTTTGCATTTTGGAACAAACAGTTTGGAATGCAGAAAAGGAAATAATGTCTGAAGCAGAGTCACAAAATCTTAAAAAGAAGCAATTTCACTTTTTATGATGCTGTATGATAAGAACATATATGATTCATATAATAAGAACATGCTTTTGTTATTTAGTGTCTCTTATAAAAAATGGTTCTGCAGTGACAAAGGTTCTGCAGTGACAAAAGCGCAGTTTGAAATAATGTCATTTTGTTAACGTTCCTATTGTTAGAGATGTTACAAATTTTTAATTTGCCAGCTAGGTTATACAAATCTGCAATATTCACATCACAAAAATGTTTGTGAATAATGAGGCAGAACTTTTTTTTATCTTATTTCTATTTTTTCTCCTTGCAGCCACTGACCTGCTCTATCTCCAGCCACTGCTTCACTTCCCCAATGACCATGGAGGCACATCTTCCTGGGCCAGCTAGCATATGCAGCTGTACCCACAAAAGGGCTCCCTCCATGGTCCCCGCACAGGCCAGGAACTAATACTGCCCAGATTCTGCACCCCAAGCCCCAACAGACTCAGGAAGTGTGGCTATCAAGCTGCCATGCACAGTGCTGACATTTTTCCTCCTGCTTAACCACCAAGAGTGCAGACATGCAATGACATCTGAGCACTTACAAGCTGACATCTGCTGCACTTCTCCATCTGTTGTACCGACTCTAGCAGTGCCTCCGCATCCCTAAGGGCATCTGCAGAGCAGTGGAGACCTACATCTCTCCCCAGGATAGGAAGCAGTCCTCTGGATGCTCAATCTTATCCTCCCTGCTGACCCCCGACAATCTGGACTCACATCCCAACCCAGGTCTCCAGCGTGATGCAAGGTGTGGCATCCAGCTCCTCAACCGCAGTGCCACCAGACTGGCATAGTGAGGCAGAACTGCATGCAAACAAAATAGATGGATTATGAGGGCAGAATTGTCAACTTCACTAGTAGATTTTTTTTACCTTCCTCAACTACTGTACTATGAAACCGGTCACCCCACCACTGAAGAACAGATATATGATTATTTTACACTCCTTGCAGGCACCTCCTCTCCCCACCCTGAACTTCACAGGTGGTCTGGTGGCTGATGTTAAAAGTTAATTCCTGCCCTCCATCCATGCATGACATACACTGTAAACACCTCCACCTACTCAAGTCCCGCTGTCTTTAGTAGAACATCCAGAAACACCCAGATTTCCACACAACCCCCATTTGATACCCACTGCCCTCCACCCCACCACAAAATAAAGTAAAACAGCTGCAAATAAAGAAAATGATCTCCCAGTAGAGAGCATCTGCTCTGTTCAAAGCCAACTACACATTTGGTATTGGTATGAATGAATGAAATAGTGATGTCTTTGCTTCAAGTATAACCTGACTTGTTGAATTTTCAACCAATCAGGTTTTACTAGGAACAACGACATCACCATTCATTCATTATAGCTATTATGAGATGGGAGTCAACACAAAGAGCAGATACTCTGTGCCAGAGAACTGTTTTCTTTATTTTCCGTTGATTTTGTGGGTGCTGGTTGTGGAAGATGGGGAAGGGACCAGCAGAGTGTTGAGTAGGGTCTGGATGTTTCTATAAAAGACAGTGGGACTTGGGTAGGGAGGATGGGTGGAGTGTATTTGTCAAATGGGTGGGGGAAGGATACATTTTCAAGCAGCAGTGTGTGATGTCCTGGTGTGGTGGTGCAAGGTGACAGGGGAAGTTAGGAAGGTGGTATCCTCAATTTACAAATAATTTGCCTTGGTGCCAAGTGAACTAGCCATTCTACATGCAAATCTGGCTAATCTGCCTGGCTAATAAAAATGTGAACTGCACTCAACAGCTCCGTGAATTTACTGGAATTCACAGATTTTTCCAGGATCGAATTTTGGCACCTTCTGACATCTCTACTTATGATTAAAAATGCTTTCATCATTCATGTTTCCTATACAAAATTGTTCTGAAATCTGGAAACAAAGAGTAATTAAAGCATGAATAGAAATAATGTGTGAAACAGAGTGATAAAGAATGAATACTACAATATATTTTTTATGTTTCGTGATGATGTAAAAATACTTTTTATGGTTTCTTCCACAAAATGGTTCCACATTTTAAAACAAAAAGCAATAAAAGCATAAACCAAAATAATGACAAAAACAAAGAGCAACAAAATATTAATTGAAAAATGTCTGAAACATAGGTGATGGAAGTATAATGCATGAAAACAAGTGACAAATGCATGTATTAACACTATCATTTTCTAAGATTTTGTATGATGTAAAAATACTTTTGTCATTCATGGTTTCTTATACAACATGGTTCCACAGTGATGACCGCATGAAAAGAAATAATGTCATTTTTCTGTTTCCTTATTATGTGAAAATGTTTTTGTTATTTATGATTCCTTATAAAAATGGTTCTGTATTTTGGAAACAAAGAATGATGAACACAAAAATAGAAATAATATCTGGAAACAAAATAATGAAAGAATTAATAGAAATAATGTCATTTCTAATAACTCTGTATGATATAAAAATAATTTCATTATTTGAATCCTCCTGTGTGCACGGCCCACAATGTCCTGCATGCAGCCAGATGAACCTCTGTCTTTGAGCATGGTGCAGAAGGCCCTGTATTTTCTGGCATGGCAGTAAAGAGTTTCATCATTTATGGTTTCTTATACAATGTGATCAGGGTCCTCGGGGTTCTGTGTTTCCACCAGATGGACCTTTGTCTTGGTGCAAGGGCTGGAGATCCTTACAAATCCGGGCATGATGGTCTTTGTATCTGCCTGTACCAGGACCCACAGGACTCTGATTTCAGCCAGACAAAGTTTTGTATTAGTGTGGGGCCCTCACATCCTGGCATGGCCATAAATAGTGAAGAAAGTTTAATGTATGGAAGAAAAGATTGATGAAAGCATAAATAGAAATAATGTCTGAAAACAAAGCGTAATGAAAGGGCTGGCCCACTGAAGCACCAGTAGTGCTACTGCTTTGTATGCCAGTGATCTGGGTTCAGGAATGAGCTTGGGTCATCAGAAGGCTGGCCAGGGAAGGACACTTGGTCATCCCACAGGTTGCTTTCCTCTTCTGTGGCAGGAAAGGAGTCTCTGTCACTGCACAAGTGCCATCTTGGTGACCATGGTGGTGGTGCAGGTTATTAGAGCAGTACTGGCAATGGGCACAGCTAATTGACTGTGTTGGATGTGCATGTTCTGCATGAGCACACCCATCAGCCAGCATCCTTTGGGGAGGAGAAATGGAAAACTGCATCCATGATCCACGACAACTCAAGGCAGCCCACAGACCACACTCCTGGACCCCACTCCTTGCCAACCCAGGTTCATTATGGGAGTACTACAAATAGCCTTCTGAGGGACCTTGTCCAGCTCCAGGACCTCCACAATGAGAGAGGATACCACAGTGCCCCACTCCTGCAGACAGATAAGCCCTGGGAGATGGTAGGAGTGATGGGGGTTGTGGATGCATTAAAGTCCAAGAAGGAAAGTAAAAATAAAGAGTGAAGAATACATAAATAGAGAAAATGCAGTTCTGCTAATTCTAAGATTTTGTATGGTGTGAAAATACTTTTGTCATTCATGGTTTCTTATATAACATGGTCTGCAGCAGCAACAGCATAAAAGAAGTAATGTCAGGTTTGTGTTTCCATATTATGTGAACATGTTTTTGTCATTTATGATTTCTTATAAAAATGTTTCTGACTTTTGGAAACAAAGAGTGATGAAAACATAAATATAAATAATATCTGGAAACAAAGCGTGATGAGAGAATAAATAGAAATAATATCATTGATAATTATTCTGTATGATATGAAAATAATTTCATCATTTGAGTCCTCCTGTGTGCAGGGCCCCCCATGCCCTGCATGCAGCCAGATGAACCTCTGTCTTGGATCATGGTCCAGAAGGCCCTGTATTTCCTGGCATGGCAGTAAAGAGCTTCATCAGTTATGGTTTATTATACAATGTGATCAGTGTCCTCAGAGCTCTGTGTTCCACCAGATGGATCTTTATCATTGTGCAAGACCTGGAGGTCTTTGCACATCTGGGCATGATGATCTTTGTATCTGTCTGTACGCAAGACCCACAGGACTCTGCATTCAGCCAGACAAAGCTTTGTCTTAGTGCGGGCCCTCACATCCTGGCCTGGACATAAATAGTGAGGAAAGTATAATATATGGAAGAAAAGATTGACAAAAGCACAAGTAGAAATAATGTCTGGAAACAAAGAGTGATGATAAGGCTGGCCTGCTGAATACCCACTACCCGACAACCCAGGCTCACTTTGGGACTACCACACATGGTCTTTCTGAGGGACCTGGTCCAGCTCAGGTCCTCCACAGAGATGTTGCAAAGTTAAGCTTTGCCTGTGACTTCCTGCGAAATGCAAACAAATTTGTGCTTCAAGGAATTAGTGGAGTTGTGACCGGCCCTTGAAATTCACTTTGCGCTTTTTTGAAGTTTTCAGTGAAATTCTGTGACCTTAACCACAAAGTGAGAAGTTCAGAGAGTTAAGAGCAAAATTCACGGGTGAAATTTTGCTTTAGGTGAAATTTGTGCAATATGTGGCCATGAATTTCACAGACTTTGCATAATCCCTAGTCCTCCAGCATGGGAGGATATAACAGGGCCCCACTCCTGCAGACAGATTCACCCTGGGAGATGGCAGGTTTGATGGGATTAGGGATGCATGGAGGTTTGAGAAGGAATGTAAAAATATAAAGCTTGATGAAAGCATAAATGCAGAAAATTCAGTTTTGTTGATTCCATATGATGTTGAAATGCTTTTCTTATATATACATTCTCTAATGCAAAATGATTCCACATTTTGGAAACAAAGAGTGAAGAAAGCATAACAGAAATAATGTCTGGAAGCAAAGAACGATGAAAGCATAAACAAGTTATTTTTTATGATTCCATAAGGTGTAAAAATGCTTTTGTTACTTATGGTTTGTAATGCAAAATGGTTATACACTTCAGTAGCAAAGACTGATGCAGTATACATAGAAATAATGTCTGGAAACAAAATGCCAGGAAATAAATAGTTACAAAAGCATAATGTCTGAAACAAAGAGTAACAAAAGCATAATTAAAAAATATATCTTTTATGATTCTGCATGATGAAAATGCTAATGTCATTTAAGTTTTCTTGTTCAGAATGGTTCTGAAGTGATGAGGGAAAATTTAGAAAATAAATGTTGTTTTGTGATCCCATATGATGAAAAATAATATTTTGTCATTTATTGTTTGTTGTAAAATATGGTCCTGAATTTTGAAAAGCAAAGAGTGATGAATGCAGAAATAGAAATAATATCTGGAAGCAAAGTGATGAAAGAATTAACAGAAATACAGTGGTTTCTGTTAGTGCACACACAATTTGTCAGGCCAAATGTGCACTTAAGCAGAATTTGCACTTATCTCAAATTACATTGTAAATAAAGGCCAGCATAGAAAAATATGCAAACATTAATTTGTGATAATAGTCTTTAATGTGATACTATAACATTTAAAATCATCAGTTAACTCATTTAAAATGCATTTCAGTAATTTTCAGTGGTGAAACAAGTACAGATCAGATTTACATTTTGTTTTAATGTTTTTAAAATGTAGATACGGCAGTGTCTCTGAGCTAGCACCATGCCTCCCATCTTTTCGCTTCACTGACAACTGATTTGTATCCCTTCCAATCTGATTGCTCACACAAGACAGCTATAAAACCTGAACTATACCAAACAGGGGCTGATTGGGACCTCAGGAGGTTGGGAGGTCAGGTCCATATGCTCTGTATACTGAAACATGAAACAGCCGGGAGCCGTGTAGGCATTCCATGTTGGTGGTTCCTGCCTTTTTCTCTCTCACTTTTCTCACTTGTTAAACCATTTTCACACTCTATTATTTTTAACTTCCTCAATGAGACTTGAGACAGGCTGTTAAGTATGTGTACTAGTTACAGCTGTTAGCACCTCCTTGCATCTGTTAGCACCTTATTGTGCACTTATCAGGAACAATTATCACTGGACAGATGGTATGCTAATAGTGTGAATGTGTGCTGTTAAATGAAATGTGCATTTAACCAGTGTACATTAAATTGATATTAATATGGCTCTTTGTTTAAAAAAATTGGGACATGGAAAAAGTATGCCCTTATCAAGAATTTCGACCTATCAGGATTGCATTTAAATGGAATCCACTGTAATGTTACTTTTATTACTCTGTATAATGTGAAAATGCTATGGTCAGTTGGTGCTTGCCTGTGCATTGCACCTGCAGAGGGTTCTGCACTTTCTTCCATGGTGGTAAAGAGAGACAAAAACATAATGTATGGAAAGAAAGTGACAACATTCTAAACACAAATAATGACTTGAAACAAAGAGGATGAAAGTATAAATAGAGAAATTACAGTTTTTATTAATTAATACTATATGAAGTTAAGAACCATTCATTAATCATAGTTTCTTATACATAATGGTTTAACATTTTGAAACAAAGATCGACTAAAGCATAAATAAAATGACTTTTGTAAAGTAAGAGTGGTGAAAGCATAACTAGCAATAATGCTTGTTTACAACTGTATGATGTGAAATTGCTTTTGTCATGTATGGGTTCTTATACACAATGATTAGATAGATAGATAGATAGATAGATAGATAGATAGATAGATAGATAGATAAATAGATAGATCTTTTTTATAAAACACCCTTTCCAGAGGCTCGAGTGCTGCACAATTACATTTAAAAATGAAATCATCAAAACATTTCAACAATCACATAGCAGAGTATATAAAATCAAGATCATTATATATCTATCTACCACACATAACAAGACAGTCAGCAATAGTATAAAACTTTCAATGATTATATTAGCTCATATGCCTAATTAAATAGAAATGTCTTTAACCCCTTTAAAGATTTCCACTAAGGGTGCCTCCCTAAGATACCCTGCCTTAGAATTCCAACAGGGCTGGTGCAGCATTGGAGAAGGCATGATCTCCCAACTGCTGTAACCTAGCCCTGGGGACCACTAGGGGCAACCCTCGGAGGAGTGGGAGAGCGAGCTGGGCAGCGAGGAACCAGGTCTTGCAGATAGTGTGGTCCCCAGCCATGCAGGGCTTTGTAGGTCAGTAATCTGACCTTGAAGGCAATTCTCCACCTTACTGGCAGCCAGTGCACCCCACGAAGAACCAGTGTAATATGACCAAATCTTGATGCACCCATTCACAGCTTGGACACCGCATTCTGCAGTTTGGAAACAAAGAGTGATGAAAATATAAATATAAATACTTGTTGCAAATAATGAATTATGGATGCTTAAATATACAGTAAATAATTCTGAAAACAAATTGTCTGGAAACAAAGAGTGGTGAATGCATAATATTTGGAAACATAGAGTGATAAAAACATAAGTAGAGGTAATATCAATTTTTATGATTCTGTAAATGGTGAAAATGTTTTCACTATTAATGGTTTCTTAAAAAATTGTTCCACTGTGACAACTGTATAAATAGAAATAATGAAATTTTAACGATTCCATATAATATGAAAATGCTTTTTCATTTATGGTTTCTTATACTATATGGTTTTAAATTTGAAAACAAAAAGTGAAAAAGCACAAATAGAAATGATGTCTGGAAACAAAGAGTGAACAAAGAAAACAAAACAGAAATATTGCCATTTTAATGATTCCACGTCATGTGGCATTGCTTTCATCATGTATTTTTTAATACATAAAAGGTTCCTCAGTTTGGAAACAAAAGTAATGAAAACATAAATAGAAATAATGTTTTTTATGATCCAGTGTAATATGAAAATGTTTTGCCCTTTATGGTTTCTTATGCAGAATGGTTCCACATCTTGGAAGCAAGGATTAATGAAACAGACACAGAAACATAGACAATGATGGCAGAAAAGACCTTTGGTCCAGCCAGTCTGCCCAAGTTCCATATTTAGCCTTGGGACCTACTGCCCTTCCAGAGATCTAGCCCTCCCCCATTCTACACCCTGATTCTGCTACCCAAGGAACAACAATAGGCTTCATGCTGTCCCAGCCATGCTTGAAACCACTAATGGTTTTCATACCCACCACCTTGGCTGGCAGACAATTAGATGGCTCCACTACCATCTCCCTAAAATAGTAGTTCCTCACATCCCTCCTGAATCTCACTTCTGTTAGTTTTCACCATGTCCATGTGGACGGAGTGTATTCAAGCTAAATAGTTCCACAGTTCACCTTGTTTATTACCTTAGGAACTTAAAGATCTTAATCATATCTCTCCTCTCCCTTCTAGTCTCCAGCAAGAACATGTTTAGTGCCATGAGACGCCCCTCATAAGACCTTCCTGCTGGTCCTGAATCAGTTTTGTTACTCTGCACTGCACCAGCTCCAGACTATCTGTACAGTTCCTCTGGTAAGGACTCCAGTACTGGGTGCAGTACTCAGGTGTGGAATCACCAAGGATCTATATGTAGTAGATATTACCTCTCCCTTCCTGCTATCAGTACCCCTCTCAATACATCCCAGCATTCCACTTGCCTTGCTGCATAACTTATTGCACTGATCAACCACTTTAGGGAGACACTGATGATAACCCCAAGGTCTCATTCCTTAGCTGTATTAGTAAGTCGCAACATTCCTATCCAGTACTCTGTCTTGAGGTATTGTTCATTCCCTAGATACATTAACTTGCACTTTTTGCATTGAATTTGAACTGCCAAACCTTAGACCACCCTTCAGGTTTTGTAAGTCTTTCTGCACTTCCTCAACCCTTACCACCCTCCCACAAGGCTTAGCATCATCTGCAAAGAGACACAATCTGCCCTAGATTTCCTCACCATTGTTGCTAATGAACATGTTGAAGAAGACCAGACTCAGCACAGATCCCTGTGGTACCCTGCTCATGACATCCATCTCTTCTGATTTACCCCATTGACCACAGCCTCTGCTGCCTCCCTTTAGCCAGTTACCTACCCAGTTTACTATGACTTTAACCACACCCAGATCATCCATCTTCTTCAGCAAGCATCCATGGAGCACCAAGTCAAAAGCCATGCTGAAGTTGAAGCAGCGCAAATACTCACTGTGGTCGCTATCCAATTCTCCCATTACCAAGTAAAAAAAAACAAAAAAAACATCAGGTTAGTCTGACAAGACCCCCATGCAAGAAATCCATGCTGTTTGCTTTCCTGAGTCCATTGCTCAGGGATCCCACAAGGTCCTCTTTGACAAGTGACTCTATCACCTTCCCTACAATAGAGGTGAGATTGGCATGTCTGTAGTTCCTTGCTTATTCCTTTGCACCACCCTTATGGAGCAGAACTATATCTGCCACCCTCCAGTTCATTGAACTACTCCCATCCTTAGTGAACTGTTGAATATACCAACCAGAGGTTCTGCCAGTTCCACTACCAATTTCTTGAGTATACTCGGATGCAACCAATATGATCTCAGAGCCTTATCTGTCTTTAGGGCTGTCAGCTCTTTCAGGACCCTTGTGCTAGTATATATTGTCTACCTCATCTTTATGACACCCTTAATGGCTGCTATGATGCCACTCTCTGGCAAGGATCCACAATCCTCCTCAGTGAAAACTGAGCAAAAGTACTCATTAAAGATGGTGGCCTTTGCCCAGTCTCTTTTAGCACCCTACTCTCAGCTAGCCTTACAATTCCCCTTCCTGCTTCCATTTTCCCTTAATACATCTTAAGAACTGATTTTTCTGTCCTTGATCCCTTCACAATAGACAGCTCTGTGCCAGCTTTTGCCTCCTTATTGACCTTTTGCCTCCCTATTTTTCCATAAATATTCTCTCCATTGTTTCTCCCCTGTTTTCTTTATATTTGTAGAAGGCCTTTTCTTGGCCCTCACTGCTTCCATGATCCTTGATGAGAACCATAATGGTCTCTGGAAACTGTTGTCCTTGGTTACCATTCTTATGCATACCTTAGATGCCTTGAGAATTGCCCCATATCTCTTGCACCAATCTGTGTTGTCCAACTCTACTAATTTATCCCTGATCAGCACCCTCAGCCTATTGAAGTCTGCCTTATAAATCAAAGACCACAGCTCTCAATTTTTCTTTACCAGACCCAAGGTTCAGTTCATACCAGATGGAGTTAAGGTCACTGTTCCTCAGTGGTTACCCTACAGTTCCTACCACCTCCAAACTGTTGAGCACCATATCGAGATCTGCAGTCTGCGTGGTGGATTCCTTAACCCATTGGGCAGACCACAGTTCGGTGTTGAAAGCATAAGTTCAGTTAAAATTAGTCCATTTTTATGATTTCATATGATGTGAAAATGCTTTTGTCATTTATGGTTTCTCATATATAAGGGTTCTGCATTTTGAAAATAAAACATGACAAAACCTTTAATAGAAAAAATGGACCAGATTCTTGAAAGGTTGCGCATGGCGCAAAGTGACTTGCACCAACAAAATGGTAAGTAGCACTATGCGCCATGAGTTCCAACATTTGGGATTCTGCAACACAGACTGTGACATGTTATAGGCCACTTCACCAACCTGGGGTTTATGCAACCAGTTGCTAAAGCCCCCTCCGACATGGTGCAAGGGGTTTGCTGGCAGCAGCTGCACTGCCTATTCTGTGAGGCAGCTGCCAATCCCGAATTGGTATTCTGGAACAACCACTCGAGGACTTAGTCAGCACACTTACACCACCTATTAGCTGTTGTAAGTGTACTTGCATCCACCAGGAGTTGCACCAGCCCAACCCCAAGTACATGTAGCCACCCATCCCCTGATCCTCAATGTAGAATTGTAAGTACTTGCAGGGCAATCATCAGTGTCCCCCTTGCCAGATCCTATTAATATATTGTTAAAGTCGAGGGTAGTCGGCACCCCTCATGCCCTGATCCCATCAATATATTGTTTAAAGTTCCACAGGGCAATCGGGTCGTTCCTATGCCCTGATCCCATTAATATATTGTTAAATGCCCTGCAGGAACTCAGTGCCCCATGCCCTGATCTCATTAATATATTGTTTAAAGCCCCATAGGGAAATCAATGCCCATCATGTTCCGATCCCTGAAGTACATTTAAAATGCCCCAAAAGCTAATACCCCCATGCCCTGAACCCTATTATATTTAAAATGCCTAACGTGGATAACACCCACCTAAGCCCTGATCCCCAATCTTAGAAAACAGGTGGTGGTATGCCTATAACAAACACACATCTCCATTATCCCTGGTAGTTTCATCGGCACTCACCCCACCTCAGCTCCAGACCACCACTCTCCCGACCAATACCCAGCCGGTGACTGGCACAGCCCACCTCAACACCATGGCCAGTTATCAGCTGAGCTCCATAGTGCATACATTTGTAAATAATACATACTCAGTCATTGAGTGCATAATATTTACAGAAGTACACACCAACGGAGCTCAGTCGGGGCTGACCACAGTGGTGAGAGGTGGGCTATGCCAATCACCAGATGGTTATGGGTCGGTGGAGCAAGGTGGTCTTCCCCTGTTGTGGGGTGGTAGGTGATGCTAGACTACTAAGGATAATGACGATGTGTGTTTTTTTTTTTTTTAGACATACTACCAAAAACTTGGGTTGTGGGATTAGGGATTGGGACTTTGGGGCTGCTAGCTTCTGCAGGGCATTTTTAAATGTACATCAGTGAATCAGGGCAGGTGGCATTGATTGCCTGTGGGATTTTAAACAATATAATATGACTGGGTTTTGTAAAATAAATTGTTCTGTGGGGCACTTTTAATTATACATTGGGGATCATTTTATTGGGGGTCCTAGCCCTTCAGGGTATTTTTAAATGCACTTTAGGGGACTGGGGAATGGGGGCTGATTGCCCTGGGGCTTGTGTTAATCCAGATGCTGGGAATGGGGCTTATGTGGGGAGAGCTTGTATTGATATTCACAGGCATGCAGCAACCTGTATGGATACACCCTCCATTTGGCATACCATTCAGGCTGCTAAAGTTGAGAGACTTTGATGCAGATACCATGCCCAACAGAGAACTGGGCTTGAGGGTTCTTGGTGCAAGGATGTTTGATGCAAATCTCTTTGCCGCGACATGTACCAGCCCTTCTAGAATTGGCCAAATGTATGGAAACTGTGGTGAAAGCATGATTATACAATGGTGCATGAAAATTCTGTAACCTCATTGGTCAAAACGTTTACATGATCATAGGTATATCATGCATAACCCATGGCTGAGGAATGACATTTATTAAAATCACAATTAAACACATTTAAAATGTATTTTATACATGGGTCCATTGTATAACCACAATAAGAAACTCCAGGGTGTGAGTTATTGAGTGATTTTCATTTCATTTCAGGTGGTTAAGTCACCTGCTACACCTCGTGACATACCACACAAGGATGGTAAATCCCAAATAACCCACACCCTGTTGTGCCTTATTGCTTAAATAAGAAATAATGTTGTTTATTATTCTATTTGTTGTGAAAATGCTTTTGCCATTTAATGGTTTTTTTATATAGAATGTTTCTGCATTTTGACAACACAGAGTGACAAAAGCAAAAAGAAAAAATAAATAATGTCACTTTTAGGATTTGTGAAAATGCTTTTGTCATGTATTGTTTCTTATACAAAATGGTTCCATATCTTGGAAACATAGAGTGTCAAAGGCATAAATAGAAAAGTTTCTGGGAACAAACAGTGACAAAATCATAAAGAGACACAGGGTCCAATTCTCAAAGCCCTGCGCCTGATGCAAGGTGCTTGCACCAAATAGATATGGTACAAGGTGCACCTTGTGTCCAGGGCTGCCTCCATGCACTACAAAGGTCACTCATGCTGACCGCAGGCTGCCTGCTCCAAACAGGGCTTGTGCCAACCTTGTGCCCTGCACTGCCCTGTGACATGGCACTAGGTGGACTGCACCCGATGCAAGCTGCAGCTTGCTATTACAGACAGCACCAGTGGGAGAAATTCTAAGTCCCCTTAGACCAGCCAGGGCTTGTGTAATGGGACTTAGACATCGCCCCTGGGTGAACTGTCCTATTGGCAGTGCAGCATGTCCCACCTCCCCAACCCCACCATGCCCCACAAGTGCCACATAGTGGACCCTACATCCATATTGTGCCCCATAGGGCATCCAGGGCAGGATCACCCACCTGATCCTCGACGTGACCTCGACATGTTGGTAGTTCCCCTCCAGATCCCGTGTCTCAGTTAGTACAAAGGACAAATGCCACCAGCCTCCCACTGGTGTCCCAGCCCCCACCCACACAGGTAGCGTTCCCCATCCCCAGACAGAGCAGGGACTGGCACAGCCTCCACACACCTCTGTGGCCAGTCCCTATTCAGATGGATCGTGCAGCCCGACAGTCCAAGGGGCTTGCGGCTAACCCTCCAGTGTGCCATTCATTTGCTGCTTGGCTGAGGTTGCCGAAGCATTGGGACTTAGGCACCGGGACCCCTCCTGTACCAGAATCTGGAGCAGAGTCCATGTGCATGGGGCTTTGGCACAAGCTGCTATTTGCCTCAGCTTGCACCAAATGCAGCCCTTGAGAATCGGGCCTATAATGCCTGGAAACCAAGTGACAATAGCTACTTAGAAATAATGACATTTTTATGATTCAGTGTGATGCAAATATCTTTTCTTCATGGATGGTGATTTACACAAAACAGTTCTGCAGAAACCAAAGCATAAATAGAAAAAACCCTGTTTGCATATGATTCTGAATTATGTAAACATTAATATTTTAGTTTCTTACACAAAATATATTTGCATTCTGAAAACAGAGTGATGAAAGAATGAAACAACATCTAGAAACAGAGTGAGAAAAGCATTAATTTCAATAATGTCTAGAAACAAAGGTGATAAAAGCATAATGTTTGAAATCAGAGTGGCAAATGCTTAATTAGAAATAAGGTCTGAAATCTAATAGTGATTACAGCATAAATCAAAACAATGTAATTATTCATGATTCTGTATGATGCAAAATGGTTTTGCCATTTTTATCTCCTTGCAAGCGGGGCCCCAGATGCCTGTGTCTATCAAGATCCTACCAGGTCATAATGTTGTATGCTTAATAGCATATGGCATTATAGCTAACCCGATACAGCACTGTCCATGACAGCAATTGGTGCAATACACGCGATACTGCTATACGTGGTATTGGGTATTGCACTATTCACGCACTCCCAGGCAGGGGATAAGACCTCTGCTGGGAGTGGGTTCCACCCCAGCAGCTGCCATGGCTCACTGGGCTGAGCCACAGCAGCAGAAACTCAGGCATTCGTGTGTGGCACCGTGTTTGATTCCCGGTCCCAGACATTTTATTTATTTACACATATTGTGCACTCCACCAGTTGGATCCCGCCCCGATTTGAGAATCTTTAGTGGGGGGTCTGGTGCAGCCCATACACGGTGTGTGGAGGGCAGAGCCACAGAAAAAAGACTTATGCCACATGGCAATATCAAGCTGTATTGGCAACGATTTTGCCATGTGGCATAATGTCTTGCCACATTATGACCCGTGCCTATACAGATAAACTTGTGTCTTGTCACAGGGCCTGGGGACCCTGCATTTCCTGGCATAACAGTGAAGAGTGATGAAAACAGAATGAATGGAAACAGAGTGAAGACAGCATATATATAAATAATATTTGCAAATAGTGATGCATGCATAATTAGACATGATGCCTTTTTATGATCCATATGATCTGAAAACGCTTACTCATTTATGGTTTCTTATACAGGGCCTTGCATGCTGCCAGATGGACCTTATCTTGATGCATGGACTGGAGGACCCTACACTACCTGGCATGGCAGTATTTCTAAACAAAGGGTGATAAAAGCATAAATACAGAAATGAAGTCTTTATAATTCCATGTGATGTAAAGATGCTTTTAGTACTAATGTTTTATAAACAGTTTTTATTTAGATATTGTTTGCAAATATTGCAATACAGTGAGCAACCAATTTACTAAACTAATGCAAAAAGTAGGATTTTCTCATTAGTGCCTGTGAATTACTATAATTAATCAGGTGACTGATCAAAGTATCAGTTAAGTTATCAGAATTGCTTCTGCTATAGATTATCAATCCCTAATTAAACAATTGAAATGTAAAAGTTAACACAATAATACTCTTGGTAATCATTTATTAGATTCAATTATAGGTTTTAACAGTCTGTGAAAATAAAATCTTATTCCTATACACTCCATACTATTAGGGAACATTTACAACTGTCAAACCTATTTAAATTATACTGTATAAGAATTTTGGGGGTGGATACTAATGATAGCTCTTCATTCACGGTCTGTTATAGAGTACAAGTCACATTAAACTGTTTCCTCAACTCACTGGTGTAGCATTGTTCAATGAGTTTCCTAATCTGTGCAGGGTTTAATTCAATGAATTAGTAAAAGTTTAGTCTTGGTTTACATCTAGCTGCTATGAACTATAAGCTTTGTTTTCAACTGAGTGCTTTTGAGTTTCATTTCAGAAGGCAGACTAAATAACTCTTAAGGAATGGTATGATATTTATAAACAATGCTCTTAAGGAATGCTGTGATATTTATAAACAATGCTCTTAAGGAATGCTGTGATATTTATAAACAATGCCATGAAATGCAGCTACTGCCATTTCACTAAACACTTACATGTGAGATGAATAGGCAGTGAAGAATGGTTGGAAAAGAGTTGAAAGCTTCAAGAGTTTGAGTTGCCAATCCAGTAGCATCACAAAAACAATTTTACACCAGTGAGTTGATTGAACAGTTTAATGTGACTTGTACTGTAGTGTCTAGACAATCTATGTGGTAATTCAATCTCTCATAAGCAAATGTCTCTCTAAAGCAAATAATCCATCAATTAATCTCAAATAGGCCTGATGCAGAGGAATTCATTTTCTTAAATGTATCGCTTTGTTGCCATACTACCAAATATGACTAGAGTTGCAGAAAAGTTTTACTTCACTGTTGAATTTTGATAAGTTTCAAATTCATCTCCCCAGATTAATTCACAAAGTTGTCCTGTTTATAGAGAATTTGCCATCTGTTACTTTGCATTGCTTTGTTTTTGTAAGTGCAAACTGCACTTAAAAAACCCAAAGCAAGGAGAAGTTACAAATGGTGGAACTCCTAAATCCCTGGTTTCTCGCACTACCCCCCCATGATCACTGGCCATAATGAAAATAAAAAAATTGTATTATTATTTAAATCCCTGGTGTCTAGTGGTCCCTCCACCAATCACAAAAAAATTATATTTTGTTTAATTCCCTGGTGTCTAGTGGTCCCCCTCCGACGATTACTGGCACCAATGTAAAAAATGTATATTATTGTATTAAAACCTTGGTGTCTAGTGGTCCCCCTGTCAATCACAGGCCCTAATTTTAAAAATAGATATTATTATTATTTAAATCCCTGGTGTCTAGTGGTCCTCTCGCTCTGCTGATAGCCAGCCCCAGTGCTTAAGTCCCTAGTGTCTAGTGGACCCCTCACCCTGTCAGGGAGTGCCCCACCTTCCATCCCTCCCACAAGCTGGCAACCAGCACAGCTCTCCACTCTCAACCATGTCTGGCCATCTGACTGTCTTAGAATGAATGAGCATCTACTTGTACAAGCATGCACTCATTCAGTCTAGGCCAGTCTGGCAGCCAGCAATGATGGAGAGTAGAGCTGTGCTGGTCAGCATGCTCAGGGTCGGGTGATGGGAGAGGTGGTGGGGCACCTTGATGGGGTGGGTGTCCACTAGACACCAGGGTGGATTCTCAAAACATTTTGAAGGTGCAAAATCTTCCCTAAGTCCCCAAAAGTTACATAGCTGCAGAAAAAAAGAAAATTGCTCTGAGTGCTATACACAAAACGTCCGCAGCTTTGGAAAAATACACTATGGACTGTGGAAAAAGGTGCAGCTGTGAAGTTCCTGAGGAAAAAGCAATTGATAAGTATGGCACATCCCTTAAAGGCTATTCTCAGCAAGTTTTTTTCTGCAGTTGAGGAAAAATGTTGCACACATGAGAGCGAGGCATAACACTCTTCAGCAAAATGCAGTACCCCAACAATTTAAATACAATTCTAATGGATGTCAGGCATAAGTATAGTATCCCAGTGGTGTGTATCAGTGGCTGTAGTTACAGCAGCAGTAGCACACATTGTCATTGAATGACAACAAACAATAACTACCAGATCCAGTGCAGCCCTTGAAGGAGCCCCACAGGAAGTAGAGACTGAACAGTCTGCATTGAGTCCTACTCCTGCAGGCAACAGAAACACTCCAGGGGAGACACGACCAGCAGTGACTGATAGCCACTGTTGTGCATGGTATTGCTGGTACCAGTGGTGCTGCAGTGGTCCCAGTTGAGGGACTGGTTGTTGGTATCTCTGTGGGTACTTTCAGCTACGCTCTATAGCAAGACTGTTAAAGTATGCTGCTCTAGTTAATTTGGTTCACTGTTGTTGTGCCTTCTAAGCCATTTCCTCAGCTGGATCTGCAGTTGTGGATTTTCAGCACTTGATCAATTTCCACAGCTGCTGAACTTCCACAACTGTAGGGATTTTGTGGAATTCCACACCTGTGCAAGTTTTCTTCAGAATATTGAGCAACTGCATTTCTGCAGTGTTGCGTGCCTTTTCCTGCAGCTGCAGGATTTGTGGCTTTCTTTTGTAATCCTGCCCCAGAGATTTAACATTGGGGCAGGCAACTGGCATCAAGGGGACCACTAGATACCAGGGCCCCAATTGGCAAAGCCCTGCATTCGATGCAAGGTGCCTGCACCAAACAGATATGGTGCTAGGTGCACCTTGCATCCAGGAATGCCCTCCAAGTGATTTCACGCATATGCCTTATCAACCACAGGCCACCTGCCCCAAACAGGTCCTGCACAACCTTTGCACCAAGTAATGGACTGCAACAAGGTGCAAGGGGTTCTGCAGTAGATGCAAGCTGCCATAGCTGAGAAATGCTATTCTCAGACAGTGCCCAGAGGGAGGCAAACTAACTTCATTTTTTTTCATTTTCATTTAATTTATTTATACTGAAAAAGATCTGTGAGCAAAAGTGCCCATTTTCACAGATGTCCAGTGGAAAGTGAGATAACAAAATCACAATCAAAGCAATATAACATAAACACATCAACAGAAACATATAATTACTGAAACATTAGAAACTATTGCAAACAACCTCAGTCAAAATATTTTGTTCAACTAAACATTTAAAATCAGACACAGTACAACAAGCAGTTACATTAGATAATTGATTATCCTGAATCATCAAATCAAAATGGATTGAATACTTCATAAAATTTGATCTAATCAAAGGTAGCTTAAACACCTTTCTTGTACTGTTTCTAGTCATAACGGTGGGCACAGAGATGGGGAACAAGCTAGCAACAATATCAGGTACAAGACCTAATTGAATCTTGTGCAGAAAAGTTAAAGACCTATGTTTAAAAAAGGCACTAAGAGATAAACAACCAGATTTCTCATAAAGAATACAGTGATGATTCATCCTAGATAAACAAGTAATAAAACATAAAATACTGGATATGTACAGTTACGTTTGTTTACTACAGTAGAACATGAATAAACAATAGAACCATACCTGAGTAGAGAAAACAAAAAAACTATTTGCAGCAAAATCCTTGTGTCAGAATTAAGAAACTTTTCAGCACAAAACAACACTCCTAGTCGCTGATGTAAGCAAGCAATCAATGAAGTAATGTGTTGGTCAAAAGTTAAATGTTGATCCAACATAATGCTTAAATATTGAAGTTGAAAACCCTTCAATTGTATTACCAAAATTATCTTTAAGCACAAAAATTATAATTAATCTGGTTGCTACAACAAGAAAAATCAAAAATTTAGTTTTGATAAAGTTAAGTGTCACTCTATGTTGAATAAACCAAGAATGTAAAATATTAAAGTCCCTCTGAAGACTATCCTGTAATTTTTGAACATCAGTACCAATACAAAATAATACCGCATCATCTGCAAACAAAATAATTTCAGTGTCATTGCAAATTTCAGGCAATGTATTAATAAACAATGAGAACAACAGGGGTCCTAAAATGGACCCCTGGGGAACCCTATATCTCATTAAGTTCTCCTGAGACAAGGAATCACCAACACAAGTTCTATGAGTTCTATCTCTGAGGTAATGGCCAAACCACAAAATCACATCATCAGAAAAATGAGCCTTTGACAACATTCAGTAACAAAATATCATGATCAAAAAGATTGAATACCTTGGTAGAGGCCCACAAAGGCTGGAGCCACCAAACCGTCCCTCTATCAATGGCAGAATGGATGCGCCTGCGAACTTCACCAAGGAAGTCTCAGTATCATGACCCACTCTAAATCCATGCTGAGCAGGGGTCCAAAGATTATATTTCCCCATAATCTCATTTATTTGATCACTAATAATTCTTTCTAAAACTTTAGACAGAGGGCAAGAAACAATATAGGATGATAGTTATTCAAGTCAGTCTTTACACCAGCTTTAAAATAGGCTTAACCAAAGCACACTTCCAAACATGTGGAAAACACCATAGCAAAGAGAACAATTAATTTTGTAATAAGGGAAAAATAACTATAAGCAACTCTCTTAAGAATCCAAAATCAACATTATCAAAACCAAGGTAAGGACTGAGGACTTATTTTGACAAATAATATAATACATCTTCAGGCAATAAAACCTGAAAATGAAACTTAGGAACAGAACAACCTTCACCTTGCACTTTTCCTGATTCATTAATATTACCCGGGTTAAGATGATCATATAATGTATATTTATCCAAGTTAGAGAAATGTGAATTAAACAACTGAGCCACCTGTAAGGGATCACTAATTAAATGACCCTTTGACTCAATGATAGTAGAATCCATACTTCTTCCCTACCCAGTAATGAATTTAAAAGGTTTCAAGTAGCCCTTGGGTTCCCCTGTTCAGATCTTAATTTAGCTCTAAAGTAATTAACCTTTGTCCTACGAACTTCATTCTTACATTGATTACACAGATATTTATAGGCCTGAAGGTTCTCATTTGTTTTATTTTTATGGTATTTGGACCATAACGATTCCTAGTTCTGAACATCTTTAAAGACTAGGAGTGATCCATTCTTTAGCTACTCCCCTACATCTAACCTTCTTACAGGGCTAAAGCTAATCACAGATCACTATAAACTGTTTACAGAAGGACTCAAAAGCAAAATCAATATATTTTATGTCATCCAAAAGACCAGTCCCCCACCTCATTAGTTGCAGTGAAAACCTGATCATCCATATCACTAACCTTATGAAAATTATTTATACTGGGGAAATTGTTTATTATTTTTATTTATTTTTATTTATTTGTACATCGGTTTACAACCTTGAGCCAGAGGCTCGCTTCCAAAGTTACCTAGTCACAAAGAGGACACATACAGTACAACATTTAGTTACATCATTGCATTCACAGTTTTACATCATTAGTTATAGTCTTGGAAGATATATGCAGTTATTTGTTACAATATGAGAGTTACAGGTTTGGTATTCACAAGCTAGTACAGTAATTGGGTACAGATTGAGAGATAAAGCATACATTGGTAGTGCAGACAAGTAGTCTTGAGCGGAGACAGCAAGACGTAAATAATACAGGTGGCTATAAGGGCGTTGGTGAAATAGTTTTGATGGGAGCCACTCAGAGATTTTTGTCAGTTAGTTTTGGAGGAGGCCATTTTAGCAGACCAATGACAAAAATAGGACTATGGTCATTAAGACTATCAGGTAACACACCTAAAACACTAATCTCAGGTGGATGATTAGTTAAGACCAATCAATACTGACCCATAATTACAGTGGTAATTAACACGAGTAGTTTCAACAATCATTTGAAAAGCCCTAGCTCATTTAATAAATTCTTAGCATCAATTGCTAGATCAGATTCCAATTAAGGTTAAAATCCCTAATATCAACCTTTCTCTATTTACTGGCAAATGACCCAAATTGGAAAGAAAAGACTCGATCCAGTGTTTTGATTTTCTGGTGGTAAATACACATCACTAATGGTAATCAACTTATTCCCACCAATTCAACATCAATAGACAGTGACTCAAATGAAGAATCATTAAATTCTAGAGGATGTTGTGCAAATTTTAAATGATCAATTACATAAAACAGACAACCCCACCCCTTTTCTACTCTATCTTTCCTTATTACAGAGTGCCCTGGTAAAAATATTTCATCACTACTTATTCTACCATTTAACCAAGTCTCTGTCAGGGCTATAATGTCAAACTTGTTTTCCACTACCCAACTTTCAAATAAACTCATTTTTGAAGTAAACTTTGATATTCAAATGGACAATATACAAAGAAGAATGAAAATTACCACCACTTCAATTTTCAATGCCATTACCATTACTTTGAGGACCCAGATTTGGATGGACAGAAGAAGTCAATAATAAAAACAAAATAACCATTTATCTCAAACCTTTTCCATTGGCAAAACATTTGTCCCCAGATATCTTATCCTTTGAACAGAATTAGATATAAAACATTACCTCAAATACTTTTTGCAATAATAAAACATGCAATACTGAACATTTGTCTTGTTTACAGAAAAAGTATCCTGAAGTAAATAACAGTGAAACGAATGAGCTAATGCAAAACAATGAAAGGGTTGTTCCCCACCTCCAGTCTCCATTAAATGCATATTTTTTTATGAAATAATAAGCAGTTAAGCTGTTTAAAGTCATAAATATCACTCAGATTTTGTGACTTACCCTCCAACCAACCAATAAAATCAAACTCACAAGCAGTATACTCATTTTATAACTAACCTAAACCCAACAACTTTTAAATTTTCTGCTCGGATTGGTGCTCATGCCACTCACAATGCTCATGCTTGCAAGCGATGGGTAATTTAATTGTGCAAAACCCGCTCTCATCTGACATCAGCAAGCATTTTCACCTGAGCCCGCCACATTCAGTCACTGTGAAAATAGTTTAAAATGAGCAGTTCTCTCCCAAATGTAGAGCCACACAGTTCCTTACTCTGTACACTCCTGTTGCAGTGCTGTGGAAAGAACTGGTCCCTTCTCCCTCTCAGCATGACAGTCTCTCACTCAGTCAACTAGATGGACTCAGGTAGAGCAGGGAAATCACAGCACAGATGATCCATTCACACAGAACACTGCAGCTTGCAAGTGGCATGTGACATAACTGTGCAAAACCCCACCTCTCATCTGACATCAGCAATCATTTTCACCTGAGCCCCTAGGGCTGGTGTAAGGGGACTTAGAAATTGCACCACTCTGAGTGATTCCTGGTTGTGCCACCATGCTGTGGATCCCGATGATGCCAGAACCCAACATGTAACAAGCCAAAGACATGCATAGTACACCACCCCTCTCCCCAAGCTGTGATGGCTCAGAATGCCAGTGATGTGCATGGCCCCAATCCCAGATGCTGCCATCATTCAACAGAGTACTCATGCTACCACTCCCCAGGTCCCTGTCATTGTCAGGGTCAATAAGTATACCCACCATGCCTCCCGAACCATGAGTGCCAGCACTAATAATCAGAGCCAGCAACCAGCACAGACCCAACTCACACATCCATGGCTGGCCACTGACAGAACTGTCAATAAGCCTACTGTACTACAGTAGGCTCAATGACAGTTCAGTCGACAATGAACCATGGAGGTGTAGATGGGTCTGTGCTGGCTCTCTACTCTGATTATTACTATTAGTGCTGACACCCATGGGGCCAGGAGGGGGCATGGTGGGTTACTACTTAATGACACTGGCAATGATGGGGACCAGGGATTGGTGGCACAAGTACTCTATGGAATGATGGCAGCATCCAGGATCGGGCATGTCATTACCATTTGACATTACTGCCATCATCAGGGATTGGGGCGGGGTCACTAGACCACCAGGTATGGATTTTTTTTGTTATGTTCCTGGGCAGCAATGGGGAAGGGGTGCAGGATCTCTTTCCTATGCCACAGCAGCTTGTGACACACCCTCCCATTCGCTGGGCATTTGCCACATGGATGTGGCTGCCACAAGTGCGGGATATAGATGCCAGGACCCCTTCCTGTACCAGAATTTGGTGCAGGGTCTCTGGAACACAGGGAGTTTCAGAACAAGCTTCAGTTTTCTGCAGCTTGCACCGGACACAGCCCCATTTGAGAATCGGGACCCAGGGATTTAAATAATATTATATTTTGGGGGTAATCTCCTGAGGGACCACTAGGCACCAGGAATTTTAAATAATATATTTTTTTCAGTGATCACGGGACCACTAGACACCAGGAATTAAATAATAATATTAACATGTATTTTATTTTACATTTGGGCTGGTGATCGGGGGACCACTATACACCAGGGATTTAAATAATATAATAATAATGATACTATCTATTATTTTTCATTGGGCTGGTGATCAGCGTGGTGGAGACCACTAGCAACAGGGATTAAAATATTAAATTTTGTGTGGTGATCAGATTGAGGGGACCACTAGATACCAGGGATTTTAAATAATATATTTTTAGGGGGAATCGGGGACCGCTAGACACCAGCAATTTAAATTATAATAATATGTTATCTGTTTACTTATTTATTTATGTATTTAATTACTGGGTAAGTGCATTGATCAGAGGGACCGCTTTCAGGCATGACCCAGGCCATAAAACATGGCACATAAAACAAAAGTACAATCTTGGAACAATAGGGTATACAAGAACACTGAAAACAGCTGATTGCAGTACAAAAATATTGGTATACAAAAAGCAGAGTGAACGGATTTACCACATAGAAGATTGCAAGCAGGTATACAGGTAGAGACTGAATAATATTCATGGTAGGCTAACAGATTCAACCGAAGATGCAATGAATAGCTCCCCAACATTTCTTCAGAAAATGTGGAAGGACGAAAGAAAGAAGAGGGAACAGAGCCAAGACTGTGAGAGTGGATTGAAAAACTCAACCAGGAGTCAAGAAGTGCAGTTGTAGATTAACTATGAGTGAGAGTAAGGTAATACCCATGTGCACAGGAGCAGCAGTACTATCCTTCAGCCAGGATTTAAAAGGGAATTGATATATATATATATATTTTACATTGGGGATGGTGATCAACAGGTAGGACCACTAGACAACAAATGTTTCTGTGCCCAGAAGTGTGGAATTTTGCCATGAAATTCCACACTTCATGCTCAATCTGTGCTCTGCTATTTGGCAAAATTAGTGAATTGCACTTCATGAACTGGGCACAATTCCTGAATTAATTGGCGATCAGATTTTATCTGTAAATATGACTATTCTTTTTAAGAAGGATAGGGATGTATTTGAGAAATAATGAAATATGAACATGTTTGTGTTAATGAAAAAATTCCAAATAGATCATTTTTATTTTTGTGTTTGGAAACCCACTATGAGTTGATTTTGCCATTGGCAAAACCTATGAAATAATGTCCCCAGAATGTTAATTCATATCCACAGAGCCTGGTTGTATACTTATTCAACAGGTTTTGAATGAGATTGCTGTAATTCATTGCATAATTTATTGTAGTTTTGTCTTTATTAGCTCAGGATAATGCAACTCATTTTTATCCACTGTTTAGCTGAGTTGGATTGGGATAAAGGGGTCCACTTGGAAAATCAGTAGGAGAAGACCCTGGGTGACACATTCATTTCAGTATTCCACCTCAGTATGATACACTAGCTCTATGTTTGCATCTTAAATTTACCTACAGTGCCCCAGCTACAACATTTAAATAAAATAAGATGATAAATACAAAGATTTTCTGAGTTAGAAGGTGACCAGGTATCCAACTGAGGGAACCAAGCTGGAAATTTCTAGATATACTGGTATGCAAGTTGGACACTGCTGTGTAGTAAGCTGGCAAGCAGCAAAGAATACCAGCACCAGGTTTCAGTATTAACTCCAGACCTTTACTTTAATACATACAAAGGCATACAATGTGTACAGTACCTTAGTGGTGGCAAAAATAGCAGCAAGACATGGCCCTCAATCAGTGTTTGCCCATCAACTTTCTCAAGGAATACAGAAAACTAAAGGAAGCTTGGAAAGCTGTCTGAAAAGTCAAAGCCCAGATGGAGGAAAGAATAGCCAAAGCAATAAAGAAGGGAGACGGACCTTTTAGATACATCATGGAATAGAGAAAAGTTCGTGGTGGGATTGTGAGACTTAAAAGAGAAGGGGGTCAGCAGAAGAAGACCAGAAAAACAGAAATCCTGAACAAATTTTTGTTCCATGTTCACTGTAGAAATGGAGGGAGGGGACCTCAGCTGGGAGACAGGGTTACCAAAGAGGGTGGAGTAGACACTAGTCTATGTACAGAAGAGGGGTCCCTAAAGGAACTAGAAAACAGATGGTAGATAAGGCAATCGGCTAGACTGAATACATCCCAGAATTCTAAAGGAGCTTAGGAAAGAGCTATCAGATCCACTAACTGCCTTGTTCAACAAGTCATTAGAATCAGGTGTAGTTCCAGCAGACTGGAGAAGGGCAAATATTATTCCTCTTCAAACAGTGGGAGGAGGAAGGAGTCTGGAAACTATAGGCTGGTCAGCAAAACCTCAGTGATAAG
Source organism: Neoceratodus forsteri (assembly GCA_016271365.2). NCBI lineage: Eukaryota > Metazoa > Chordata > Ceratodontiformes > Ceratodontidae > Neoceratodus > Neoceratodus forsteri. The sequence continues at coordinate 853,215,263 of CM057459.1, read as the reverse complement.
GAAAGTTGTGAAATCACTGCTCAAGGAAAGGGTTGGCATTCTTTGAATCAACAGCCTGCAGCATCCAAGGCAGCATGGTTTCATGGCAGGCAGGTCTTGTCAAATAAACCTGATAGAGTTCTTTGACTGGGTGACAAGAAAGATAGATCAGGGTGGGGCAGTGGATTTGACCTACCTGGAAGGCTAACAAACAAGTTGAGGAGCCTGGGAGCAGATCAAGGTTGGTAAACTGAGTAGGGAAATGGCTGCGTAGAACACAAAGAATGGTAGTGAACTGAGTTCAGTCCATTGAAAGGAGGTGATCAGTGGGATACCACAGGGTTGGTGCTAGCCCAACTTCTTTAATGTCTTCATAAGTGACATCGCAGAGCTGTTGGTGGGAAGGTGTGCCTCTTAGAGGATGACACCAAGATCTGTAATAAGGTTGACACCCTGGGGCGGAATGAAGGGACCAGGGTAGGCTGGAGGAATGGTCAAATGTATGGAAGCTAAATTCAATGCAAACAATTGCAAAATTATGCACTTGGGGCACAGGAACCCAAGGGTGGAGTACTCAGTTGGGGGTGTCCTGTCAGTAGCCAAGCAGGAAAAAGATCTAGGGGTAAATACATGTTTCGCCATTTTGAAGCTGCCCCAATTAGAAGCCGCCCCTGCTTTGAAGCTGCAGGCAAGAAAATGTTGTTAATAAAAGCTGCCTTTAAAGCCATGGCTACTGAACCATTTTGTAGCAGGTGAAACTTGACTAGAACTAAAGTGACAGTGTAACATGCCATGTGGTATCCTCATAATGTGGTAGCGTGGCAACATTGAGAACCCATAGAAACAGCCTAACAACCACCTTTTTCTTTCTTTTGCTGTGTTCAGCTGTAACTTATCTATGAGGTTCCTGTGGCTGTACAGCTGTAAAGTAAAAACAATATCTGTATAAAAACACAAAAGCAGCAGCTGAGTGGTTTGTTGATTTCTTAGCGCTTCTGCTCTTGGGACTGAAAAGCTTGCTACTATGTGGTGAGACAGAGTGAGAGAGAGTAAGAGAGAGAGAAAGATAGAGAGAATTGGTACTGGAAAACAGAGAAATAAACATTGCTGTTAGTATAGCACTTTATTCAGGATTTAAGGGACTGAACATGCCACAGTAAAGCACGTTATGAATTAAAGTTACCCTGATTTGTAGCTGCCCTGTTTAGAAGCCACAGCTGAAAATAAAAAAATTTAATAGAAGCCACAGCTTCAAAATGGTGAAAATATGTTGCGAGTATTTGAGGACCTAAAGGTGGCTTGGTCAGTGCAAGGAGGTGGTTAGAATGGCAATGAGAATGCTAGGGTACATAGGGAGATGTATACCAGCAGAAAAGGGAGGTGGTGATGCCCTACATAGATCCTTGGTAAGACCTCACCTTGAGTACAGTGTTCAGTTTTGGAGGCCACATATCAGGAAGGACATTGACAAGGTAGAGGGAGTCCACAGAAGGTCTACAAAATGGTTCAGGGGCTGCATCTGAAGTCATATGAGGAGAGGCTGAAAGAACTCAATATGTACTCTGGAGATGAGGAGGAAAGGGGCATGATAGAGATGTTCAAATACTGTAAGGAGATAAATAAGGTGCTGGGGAGCCAACTTCAGAAAAGAGGGTGGACAAGAACTAGGGACATGATTTGAAGCTGAAAGGTGGTAGAATCAGGGGCAACATGAGGAAGTACTTCTTATGGAAAGGGTGGTGGATGCTTGAACTGCCTCTGCCCAGGGCTGGTGGGGGAAAATGATGGAGGAATTCAAGCATGTATGGGAACACCACAAGAGTACCCTAGAGACAGATAGGAGGGGAAGCTGCAAATCATCTACAATTTGCATAAGTAAATGATAGGGAAAATGAGCAGACTAGACAGGCCTGGTGATCCTTATCTACTGACAAATTATAGGTATATGTATCTATGTAGAAAATGAGAAAGCAATGGGATTTTAAAGTGCTCACAGCCAACAGTGCAATCAGAGCATTTAAAGGTGCAGTGGATAAATTAAAAAGCACACAAATGCTACTATCTGTCACCCTAAGTATATTATAAATAACATCTTAAAATCGAAGTATTTTAGAGTGAAAGGAACTACAGTGAAAAACAGACTATTTAGAACAAATAAACATAATAAGGGATAGGTTCCAGCAAAGAGGGTACAGGCCAGATGTACAAGACAAGACAGAAAATGAGGTGGATTTTATTAACTACAGAGAGTTGCTGGTACAAAAAGAAAAAAGAAACAAAAAGACAAGTTACAGAACAGCCTGTTAGCTTTGTAAATACTTATGGCCTCCAGTCCATAGCTATTAGGAAGATTATCACCGAGAACTAAGGTATAATAAATTCTGACCTGGTTCTATGAAATTATTGTCCCAACCCAACCAGATTTACCTTTAAGAGGGCAAATAACTTGGCAGATGGTTTGACACACAGCAACCTTGTCCTGAGACCAAACACATGGACATCATGTTTAAAAGGGCAACTATAAATGTGGCCGCTGCAAGTATTGCACAATTATAGAAAAAAGATGTCGATTCACTAGTAGCAATGCCAAAACATTTTGAGATCAGGAATTTTATAAACTGTGATTCAACACATGATTTATTTGGTGGTTGTGACTGTCGGGCATTCTATATAGTTAAGACAACACCTATATTAAACCCTAGAATTGATGAGCATATGAGGGCAATATTAAAAGGCGATGAAAATAATACACTTGCTGTTCATGTGAAAGGATGACCAGCATCAAGGAATCATATCTTCAAAAAGTACAGGTGGGGAAATTGGGGTATCTTTGTGCATTACTTCTAAGGAGATAGGCAGTTTCGATTGTCCAATGGAGGGGAGTCAATATTTGTCAGGAGGACTTAATGACAGACTGGATGTCATGCATCTCTTTAAAAAGAAGAAAGCATAATAGTGTTAAAATTTCTACTATTGAATATTCATACCTTTTTCCCATATCTCTTCTTTAGGTTCCAGCATTATGGCTTACAAACCATTTTGTATGAGCAGCACAAAACTGCCAGCCATATGGGGACAGCAAGTACCTGACTCATTTAAGTGAAGCCTTTGGAACATAGTAAATTACTGTTGCATGAATATATATGTAGAAAGTGTTAATATTGCTTGTAAGTGTGATGCAAAATGTGTTTTGAAAAAGTGGTGCCTACTCAGTTTCATAGCAGAAAAAAATTGGTCACCCCTGTTTAACAGTGCGTCTGGGACAAAGGCAGCCAATACAAAATTCCCAGACAGTAGCCAGGGAAGTTTTGCTGCTGTTTGGGAATTGTTTTACCTTATAATATGATTTGTGCCTTTTTAAACTTTATATCAAATAAAGTGTAACATTTTTACTCCTAGAAATGGAATGTTGTCTCATACTTGGTTCAATGACAGGTTCAGGGTTCTTTTCCTTTTGTAGTTGATTACTCAGTAAGTATTTTTAACTGCCTTTGTATGCCTTTTTAAAATTATACACTGCACTTTTAATGCTCTGATTGCACTATTGGCTGTTGGGATTATAAAACCCATAGCTTTATCACTTCCTGTAGCCTTTGAGAAAGCAAATAAAAACCGGTTGGGGCATATCTAGCTGCTATTTTTTCCACCATTTAAGGTACTGTACATCTTGTATGCATTTTTATGTATTAAAGGTTTGGCATTAATACTGAAATCTGGTGCAGATATCCTTTGCTGCTTTCTTCCATATTGAACTGTTATCAGGCACAGGTTGTTAGTGTGGATTGGTGTTCTTGTTTTTTCTTTTTTACTCTATAGTATGTAGCCAGATTGGGGAACACCATTTTTTTCTTGTCATTATTAATTTGCCCCATGCTATTCTGGGTGATCTCTTACCACAGAAAATTCACCATGATTTGTTTGGTTTTATTGAACTAAACACTTGAATGGGTCCAACTATCACCTGATAGAGGAACATTAGATGAGTAGGTATAGCATTTTTAAATTTTTGACTCTACCCCATAGGAGATGGGGAAATACCAAAATATTAAATAGACCTTTCCATTTAAAGGGGATATAGAATTTAAAGTGTTGCTGCTTCAATAGGAGTAAGAGTGAACACTTCTGTTTTATTTTGTTTTAATTCATAACCTTCTAATTTTGAGAAAGCATCTACCTCTGTAAGTAGGGCTAGCCACAAAGTTTAATGCTTATAAGAAAAAGGAAAATATCTTCAGCAAATACATTTGGTTTGTAGAAAACTCTATCCCATGAAATGCCTTTGATAATTGATTTCATCAAATATTATTCAGAAGAGAATCTGTAGAAAAATGAATAGATTAGGGAAAAGGGATAGCCCTGTCTGACTTCATTATTTAGAACAATTGAATTAGATATGTAATTATTTATTCTACATTTTTTCTTTGGGTCCTGAGTAAAGAAGCTACAAGTATTGCAATAGTATACAAAGTATTCCCCATTTCTGTAAACATAGGACCAAGCTGAAAGCTTTTTGTTGCATAGTGTGATAATAAATGTTTTCTTACAAGGTTGTTGTAGAGTGGTGGAAGAATGGACATCTATAAGAACAACAGATGGAAAGAAGAAATTATAGTCGGAACCAACTCAAAGCCCTCAAATAAAGCTCTTCCTTTATAAAACCCCACTGAAGCCAAATGGTCTTGGATTCTATTAACAATCATTTTTGTTAAGATTTTATAATCTTGGTTTAACAGTGCAACTTACTTATAATTTTTCTTATCCTAATCAGGTTATGGCAATAAGATTACAAAGTATCAAGCATAGATGTTGGACCCTGAGTCAAACTTAACATCTCCTCCTGTAATTTCACAGACCAGGACATTAGAATATATAAAAATGTAATACCACAATGTAAAAATTTAGAAATAATGCCTGGTAACAAAGAGTGAAGAAAGCATAAACTGAAATACTGTACTTTTGTGTTTGTTATGTATGACGTGAAAATGCTTTTGCCATTCATGGTTTCTTACACAAAATTTTCCACATTTTATAAATAAAGAGTAATGAAATCTCAAATTGAAATAGTGTCTGAAGCAAAGTATGACCAAAGCATAAACTGAAATAATATTTGGCAGGGAGCTTGAAAGCATAAACAGAAATACAGTAATGATAGTTTACATGATTCCATAGGATGTGGAAATGCTATTCTCTTTTATGGTGTCTAATACAAAATGTTTCTTAATTTTGGAAACAAGAACTGTTGAAATCATAAATAGAAATAATGGCTGGAAACAAAGAGTCTAAAGCTTCAATAGAAATGATATAATTGTGTATTATTCTGTATAATGTGAAAATGTTTTTATCATTTGTGGGTTGCTATACAACATGGCTATAATTGGTACTGTACTTGCTGAAAGAGAAAAGAAGGTTCTTGCCTCTATCGAGTCTGTATTCTGCATTAGCAGGCCACTTTGTGTCATAAAGATCAAGTAAATATGTATCTAGTTCAATTTTAAATGTAGCAATACTATCAGAAAGTACTATTTCTTTAGGTAACCTGTTCCACAGTCTTGCTGATCTTTGGGTAAAGAATCCTTTTCTATCATTTTTTTCTTTACATTTCCTATTTTAATCTGTTTATTATGGCATCTTAGATCAAATTCCATAATGTGATATTCCATTCGAAACTTTCCATCAGTTTATTTTCCCTAGTTGTTCTAAACATTTGCAACATATCCCATCTTGCTCTCCTGCATCCTAGAGTTGTATAGCCCCAACTCTTTTAGCCTTTGTTCCTAGGTGGACTTTAATCTGGTTATCATCTTAGTGTTCATGTACTTAGCTTCCTCAATATTGCCAATGTCTCTCCTGAGGCATGGGCTCCATAGTGTGGGTGCAATGATTAATGTGGAGGCCTAATGTAGGTTCCATCTAGGATCTATATAGTGGCATGATGCCATTTTTTGTAAGCTTGCTTATGAACTATTTTGTAATACAGAACAAACAAGTCTAACAGAACACACAAAAAATCATGTGATAGGTATAGAGTAGAAACTTTGAATTTATTTAAAATACAAAGCTGAAAAGGAGGAAAACAGCACCTACCCCACCAAAGCCAATGTTTCACATATCATTTATACTTTTCAAGGCCTTGAAAAGCATAAATGATATGTGAAACATTGGCTTCGGGGAAGTTCTGCTGTACCTTTGTCATTTTGAATTTTAAATAAATTTAAAGTTGTTATCAATACCTATCACATAAGGGTGTGTGTGTGTGTGTGTTCAGTAGACTGTTAACTTGACTTTTATTTTTCAGTTCTCTACCTTCATGTTGTTCTTGACGTTACATTTTAAGTAGCCACCTTTGGTTTCTGTGATTTTCTAATACGCCCTAGTAAACTGTTCGTACTCATGGTAACCTTATTACAAAGCTTGCTAAATTGTAGGTCCTTGTTTAAAGTATTTCCAGCTTGTTTCCTATCGATTGCTCTTAAGGAGCTTCCATGTAGTTGATAATTATGATTATCGCTCTTAATGCCCCCGATGAGTGACAACACATTTGGCATTGTTAAATCTACATATCATTCATTATGGTCCATTGTTTAACCAATGTTAGATCTGTTTAAATATGCTCTGATTATGGTAACAATACATCCCAACCTTGTATCATCTGCAAATTTAACTAGCCAGCTTGCTACTTTTATATTCATGTCACTAACATGAAGTGCAATAAAAGCAGGACCCAGCACCAACCCCTGGGGGACTGTACTAAGGACTACTCCTGATTCCAATAATATGCTTCTTATAATTACCCTCTGTGTTCTATTGTCTAACCAATTTGTTACCCACAGTGTGAGTTTATTGTCAATTCCAATATTTTATGTTTTCAGCCAATGTACTTGTGTTGCACATTATCAAAAGCTGTTTGGAAAACAAGGTAGATAATGTAAACTGGAATGTTAGAATTATTGCTGAATTGACTTTTCATAAAAGACCAGTGTGTTGGTAGTGCAGGATTTATTTTTTTAAAGTCGTGTTGCCTTTTACTAGGTTTTACTAGGTTTGTATAGGAAAAGAAGGCCAAGGCACATCTAGATTTTCCCACAACCACATGGGCAATTTATATAGTTTGATTTTGGTTTAGCCAACAATCAAGACTTTTAAATGATTCAATACTACCACAGTCAACCAGTTCCTGTGGCATTTTTTCCAAAGCTTAGGCACCCTTACTGAAAGAAAGTTATGTTTGAGATTGGTCCTAGCTCTGGGGTCTGTAAGTTGTTTAGTATGGTGTCTAGGAACAATTCGACTAGTAGTGAAGGTAAGTCCACATTTTCCATGAGGTCTGGGAATTTCAGCAGCATATATAGTTGTAGAAGATCCCCTCTAATTCTTCTATTTTGCAGTGAATTTAAACCTGTTTTTGCAGTCTAGATTGATAGGTACTTGGTGATAATCTAGGGACCATCCTAGTTGCTTCGTCTTTGATCCTCTCCAATCTATCAATGTCTCCCTTGAGATGTGGGTTCCGGAACAGAGACCTATAATCAATGAGTGATCCACACATGCCCTGTAAATTGGGATTAGACTTGTCCATTGAGTTTTTTGTGTTAATGCCTTGTTTTTCATTTATAATGGTTTCCATCAATTTTCCCAGTACTGATGTCAGACTAATTGGCCTGTAATTTTCTGTATGAGACCTGTAACCTTTTATAAGAATATATATCACTATTGTATTTCTCCAATCACTTGGCATGTCTCCTTTATCAAAGGATGTATTAAACAGGCAGTCAAAAGATCAACCAACCATTCTCTGAGATCCCTTATAATTTTTAGATGTAGCATATAAAGTTCTGCTGATTTATTGGTCTTGAATTTTTCTAGTAATTTCTTTACTTCTAATTTACTTATAGCATTTTTGGAAGTCCAGAATCTGAAGCTGACACTCACCTTTGACTAAGCTCCTTTTTTCCAAGTTGTTAAAGTTCATGTATACTGAGCAGAAATATTTATTAAACTCATCTGCTAATAGCTTTGGATCTTTTATTTCCTGCTTATCTTGATTATTGGTCTTATTATTCTGTCAGTTTCCAGCTGTTGTTCTCATAGGTCAAAATGATTTTCCATTATCTTTGTTGTGCGCAATTCTGAATTCTAGTTTTTCTCCTTTCCTTCCTTATCATATACTGTATTTGCTTTTCTTTAATTTCTTCCTATAATTTTATATGTTGAAGCTGCTTTTATCCTGCTTCATAGCTTTGTGTTCAGATCTCTTTCTTTGCAATTGCCTTCTAATCTGGTTAGTAAAGTGTGGTGGTACTTTTCCTCTATTATTACATAATGGATTGTCAGCTATATGTATTTTTCAAGTTCAAGTACATTATGTTTGTTTTTAACTATAGAAAACTGTTCTACACTTGCAGTGTTACTGGTTTTCCTCCAGTCCAAATATCTAAGTTTCTTCCCAATTAGCTCAAAATCTGCTTTATTGTAGTTCTTTGTAATTGTATGCCCTTTACCCTTAATATTTTAGTTAGAAGGGAGAAATGGATCACATTGTGATCACTTTTCCCTAATGTTTCTAATATCTGTGCATCTCTGATGCCTTCTATTTCTCTGTATATGTGGTACTGTAATAACAAAAGCATAAATAGAATTAATACAGTTTTGTATTCCATATGATGTTAAAAGGTTTTCATCATTTAAGGTTTCCCATGATAAATGGTTCTGCCTTATGGACACAAAGAGTAATGAAAGCACAAATAATGTCTGGAAACAGAGTGATAAAAGTATACCAAAAATATTGTCATATGTTATGTTTCTGTATGATATGAAAATGCTATTGTCATTTATTGTTTCTTATGCAAAATGGTTCCAAAGTTTGGAAACAAAGAATGAGTAAAGCATAAAAACAATGTCCTGAATCAATCAGTGAGAACAGAAAAATAAAAATCATGTTATAATTACTGGTGACCCTCTGTAATGCACATCTTTATGCTACTTTTCAAAAGCCTTACTGACTGATAAACACCATAATAACCAGTTATTATGGCTTTTGAAACACGCCTCAACTGTCCTTAAAGTGCAAGTAGGAAAAGCCTCCCCTCAACCATAGGTCCAAAAAAAAAAACAAGATTCCCACTCACCCTCAGGTTAAGCTTCACAAACTGTTCCCCACACTGAAACACAAACAGGTAGCAAAAGAAACCAACACTGAAAGCCAATACAGCCCTCCACTCATACAAAAACATTGGGTTCCCTTAGAGCAGCATAGATGGCTAGCACCATGCCAGCCCCTATTTTTAAACAAACAGCATTAGTTTGTGTATTGTGCTAAGCCTTCAGACCCAGTAAAATTTAACATTTACTACATAAAACAAATAAAACAAAAGCTCAGTTGAGCTTATAAATAATTTCACAAAAGCAAGAGACAGCATGTACTAGGCAAGGACTGCAATGTTTTCTTTCTTTAAAACACCAAGCACCAGTAATTATAAAAAATTAAACAAATACAATTGTGTGCTTGTGAGTTTTTTACAACCTCTGTGTTTAAAAAATATATAACACACAGTTATATATGCATTATTAGCTACATATTTTATGATTCTGTATGATGTGAAAATACTTTTGTCATTCATTATATGAAATGGTTCCACAGTTTTGAAACCAAGAGTGATGAAACCATAAGAAGAAAACATGTTGGTTTTCATAATTCTGCATGATGTGAAAATGTTTTCATCTTTTATGGTTTCCTACATAAAATATTTCTGCATTTTTTAATGAAGAGTAAAGCATAAATATAAATAATGTCTGAAATGGAGATTGTTGGAAGCATAAATAGGAATATTGCCATATTATATGGTTCGGATGATGTGAAAATACTTTTGTCATTTAAGTTTCTTATGCAAAATGTTTCTGCACTTTGGAAACAAAGACTGTTGAAAGAATAAATACAAACAATGTCTGAAGAAAATTATATATTGCAAAATAGAAATAATCTCATTTTATGATTCTGTATTGTATCTAAATGTTTTATCATTTATGGTTTGCTATACTAAATGTTGCTGCTGTGATGAAAGTATAGATAGAATTCATTTTTTAATGATTCCATATGACATGAAAATGCTTTCATCATTCAAGCTTTTAATGCTACATGGTTCCACATTTTGGAACCAAAGTATGACAAAACACAAATAGAAATATTGTCTAGATATAAAGCATGACAAAACATCAACAGGAATAATACTGCATTTCATGATTCTGTATGATGCTAAAATGCTTCTGTTATTTATTGATTCTTACACAAAATGGTTCTCCATTTTGGAAACAAAGCATGAGGAAAGTATACAAACAAATCACATCTGGAAACAATGAGTGACAAAAGTATAAATAGAAATGTTGTTTTTTTTTGATGCCATATGATGTAAAAGTGTGTTCATCCTTTATGATTTCTTGTACAAAATTGTTCTGCATTTTGGAAACAAAGAGATAAAATACAAATAATGCACTGTTTTTATAATGCCATATAATGTGAACATGTTTATGGTTTCTTATGTAAAATATTTCCACAATTTAAAGCAGCAGTGCATTAATGTGGTGAAAATTCTAACCTGTACTTTTTTTGCTGTTTTAGATTGACCCTTATCTCCTGATTTGTATGATAACCTTCTTTTCTGTTTTGAGTCTACTTTAGTACTTTTTCACATTTGAAATAATAAAAGGATTGCTCCTTTTAATATTGTTCATACAATGTTTTCATCACTATTCCCAGCAGTTTTTGAACACCTACTTTTCCATAAGGTCAAGGAGCATTGCATGTTGCATGCTAGCTCATTTTAGTCACAACAGAAGTGATTTTGACCAATTGATGTACAAAATCAGTAAAATACTGATGAAAACCTGGTCCAAGTCATATTAAAGGAGCTCTCCTTGTATTATTTCAGATGTGCAAAAGTACTAAAGCAGATTCAATTGTGGAAAGAAGGGTATCATATAAGTCAATAGATAAGGGCAATCTAAAAACAGAATAAACAAACCTAGCCAGAGCTGATATGGCTGTGATGAGCTTGTAAAGCTCCAGAGCGAAGCACTGCCGATTGTCATCTCCAAGATGGTGGCAGTGACGCAACAGCACATGTGTGGCATTCATACATGTGTAGTTGTGGTGAACGGCATTCTGCCATTCCCAAGATGAGTGGCACCAACAGAACTGTGAATGTGTTCAAAGGTACACATGTGCAGTTCTTGTCCTGGAATACAGGCGTAACAGCGAAATAGTATAGCTGTTACTCCTTAGCAACTGACTGTGGTAGAGTGTTCCAGCTCTGTTGGACTTTCAGAAGGATACTTCCAAAAGTCCAATAGAAGAGTGCCATGGTTGGCCATTTTGAGGAGTCAATGCAAAATGGCTGTAGGTCTTGTCACACAGTCGTGAAAAGTATAGGTCAAAAATTTTCACCACATTGATGCACTGCTGCTTTAAAATAAAGAGTGATGAAAGCAGAAATAGAAATAATGTCTGGAAATAGAGACTGTTTAAAGCATAAATCAAAATAATTTCATTTAGTATGCTTCCATATATGATGGATGTGATTTTGTTATTTATTGTTCATTATACAAAATGTTTCTACATTTTAGTAACAAAGACTGTCAAAGGTATAAATAGAAAAAATGGTATAGAAACTAAGAGTAAAAACCATAAATAGAAATAATCATATTATTAAGATTCCATATGATATGAAAATGTTTTAATCATTTTATGGTTTGATATACAAAATAGTTACACAGTCTTGAAAGCATAGATAGAAATAATGCTATTTTTATGATTCCATATGATCTGAAAATGTTTTACTCATTTATTTTTCTGATAAAAACTGTTTTGTGTTTTTGAAAATAAATAGTGAGGAAATCATAAATTGAAATAATGTATGGAAAAATCAGTGATAAAAGCATAAGTAGAAATGATGGTGTATTTTAATATATATTATAATGTGAAAATGCTTTTGTCATTCATGGTTTGTTGCACAAAATGGCTTTACAGTATATAAACAGAGTGACAAAAGCATAAATAGAAATCATGGGCACATTCACAAAATCCCTGAGAATGCTACAAGCCCTGGGTGCACGAAGCTATCACCATGAGGCTTGGGGCATTCCCTGGTTGGGTATCAGGATTCTTGATCCTGTGAGCCAATTACTGAAAGTTAGACCAGCTTTTTCTTGTTTGTGGCAATCTTGTACCCTCTTTACAGGGCTTGCACCAAATATTTGGTGTGAGCTACTGTATAGTGGGAAAAGTGTCCCAAATGTGTCCCACCTTCTTCAATCAAGTGCAGTTTGCAGGAAAGATTTAGGCACAGCTGTGCCAACCCAGAAAAAGTTTGATGCAGGGCTTGGTGCAAGTCCTGCATCATCCTATGTGAATCTAGGCTCAGGTTTGGAAGTATGGAGTGATGGAAGCATAAATTGAAATAGCGTCTGGTAAAAAAAAGGTGTTGAAAGCATACATTGAAATAATACTGTTTTTTTGTGATCATATATGATGTGAAAATGCAAAATTTTAATCTTAGTGCTACTATTGTAGTGTAATCTAATAATCATGAGTTCTGCCCGTTACCTCTTCCAGCACTCATCAAGTCACACCTTCTGAATTTTCTAACTTCTCAGAATTAAAATTTTCATTGTTTAATGCTTGCAGCTAAAAAAAAACTTCACCTAATTAAAGCATGGGCCATGCACCTCTCCTGAGCCATTGTAGTCATCGTATAAACCTGACTGAGAAAATCTGATGGTAATGGTGAACTTCTCATACAGTAGATGATGTTGCTCTGTTTTGCCTAGATCAGGGCTTCTCAAATGGTGAGACCAGTCTCCCAGGGAGGCTCAACTAGTTCCTGGGAGGCCCATTCAAGCCTGAATGTATTGTACCAAAATAATCAGCACAAGTTACTGTGAATATTTTGAACCTATGCCTTTTTTTTTATTTTAGATCACCCCTTTCTTCTGTGTTGTAAAATGCTCCATGTTTCACAGACTGAGTTTGTCTTAGCATTTGTTTCAGATTTAAAACAATTAAAAAGGAGCTATCTTTGAACACCCACTATCCCTTAGGGTCATGGAGCAGAGTATGTTGCATCCTAGTTTACCATAACCATAAGAAAAGTGATGTTATATGATGAATGTTCAAAAATGCAGAGAACAGTGCTGAAAACATGAGGACACCATTTTAAAAGGAGTTGTCATTATTTCTAATCTCAAAAATTCTGAAGATAAGAAATAAAGAGTAGCTCTTACAAGACCGAAAAGGGTGATTTAAAATGGAATAAAATGAATAGGTCCAGCATTTTACAGTAACATGCAGTGCTGCTTTTACATTTTGAGTGCTTGATGTTTTGTATAAAGAGACTGGGAAAACTGAAGGTAAATAGTCCCATGTCAATAAACTCGTCATTTATTCAATGTCATTTCATGTTCTTTCTGATGTACAAGGCAAAGTATTGTATGGTACTGTTTCTGTCAGGAGGCCTTATGTTTTCAATAAATTAGAGGAGGCCTGAGATTTTTCCATATCTTGGATGAGTCTTATTATGACAGTGTTTGAGAACTAATGGCCTAGATAGACCATCTTTGGGGGTGGGGGTTGCTACTTATGCATCTGAAAATGATTGAACACTCTTCTGATGGATACTAAGTATGTTGCTAAGATGTATGACACTTTGGTAGTCAAACTATCATCAACTATATCAGTTAATATCATCTTGCTCCAAATGCTAAGGTGATTTGCCCTCCTTCAAAGGACAAGGCTGTTTGTCCTTGGAAGCCCTTCTATGAGGTGCTAGCTGTCTGGAACTAGGAGCCTGGAGGAGGGGTGGGGCAAATGATAGACAGGCAGGGAGACAGGACTCACCAGGCAGTCGGGAGACAGGGATTGGACAGACAGAAGGCGAGAGAGAGAGAGAGCAGGGTGGGTACAAAAAGGGGACCCAGTGCAGCAAGCCCTTTTGCTTGCTGGTATTCACACTGCTGCATGCTTTGTCTCACCCACCCCTTCCTCAGAGGAAGGAAATAGGGAGTACAAGGAGTCTTTTCATTTAAGGCTGGTCAGCTGGGACTGGAAGGACTGCTGAAGGTGGACAGCAGTGGATACTGGATAATTAATAAGAGGACATAAAGGGAGGGAGAACCCAGCCTAGGGTTACACCAGGGCTGGGAGAGATTGTGGGGAACCTCCAGGACACCCATAGGCCCCTGAGGAGAGCACAAAATAATACACATGTGCAGACTCAGAGAAAGACAAAGGAAGAGGCTGGGATTTACATCCAGTTGCATATAGATAGGTGGGGACCGAGGTTTACACCTGGTCCCAAGGAGATGTAAAATTGAATGATCAAATATATGTCAGATTGTACAGCACAGAGTCATTATGTCACAAAGACATAATGCGCGTGGCACTATCGTGCTGCACAATTAATGCCATGAGGTATCATGTCTTTGTTCTGTGGGGGTTCTGCCCCACACCCCCCGCTATGGGGTCTGCACCCTCCAAACCCTCTCAAAACAGATTCTTAACTCCAGGGTCCAACTCTGGGAGTGCATAGGTCAGGTTTGGCCATAATGCCGTACACTATTAAGCGTAGCGATGACATTAAGGACCCGGTACAAAATTGTACTGATTATGATGATGGATATGGTATGACTTGTACGGTATAAGAAAAACTGAAATGGAAGGATATGATTTAATACATTTTAAGCCAACTGAGCACCACCATCATTAAGGGTGGGACTCTTATTTTGGGAGGGACTGATCTGAGGACAATGACAGTTTATCAGATGACATCACTACCATTGTCAAATATTCTAAAATGGAACTATATGAGTTAAACTGAAAATGGCTCTTCTTTAACTCTAACTGCCTAAAAATGTCTGAGGTGATCTAAGCCATAGCAAATTACTTAGAGACTAGAAGATCTAATAAAAGAAAGGAGTCAGAATCCTCTCTATCTCTTCTGCCTTATTTTCAAAAGCAAATCACAAAATTACACCCAGTTGAAAGTATTCTGTAATGATATAAGTAGCCACAATATAGGGACCTGAAGCAGAAACATGCAGTTGCCCAGAATCATCCTTAAAGCCATGGTGAAATAGTTGGGATACAGCAGAGTTTGTGTTAACCTGCTTTTGCTGAGCAGTTGGGGAAAGGATTTTAGTTGCTGGATAAGCTTTAAATTCTTTATCAGTCTGTGGACTTTAGGGCAGGAGTGCTGACTTGTTTAAAAGTGTTGTGTGGTGTGGGGATCCATAGTGGAAGCTGGATATTCATTTATCTTTCTACAGGCATTGTAAGCAGCTTTCTGGAAGTTGGTGTTCTTCTCAGCCAGGATCAATTTACAGCTCATTGAGGCTTAAATACCAGGGCTTCTCATAGCAGTACTGCAGAAACAGTTGGGGTCTGGCAGAGGTTGTCTGAACCTGCTTTGCTGAGCAGTTGGGGAAAGGATTGTAGTTGCTGAATAAGCTTCAAATTCTTTATCAGTCTGTGGACTTTAGGGCAGGAGTGCTGACTTGTTTAATACAGTGTTTGTGTGTGTGGAACCTTCCTCCAGAGGAGGTTGCAGTGCTTGAGGTGCAGTGAGGGGCAGATACAGGGTTGATGCACTCTTGTGAGAGTTGCGTGTGGGCTCTTATCCCACTCTCCCACCCCTCCCTCCCCAGAGCACACAACCTCCATTTATAGGGGGGAACAACTGTCTGCAATTGAGCAAGGGCCTTCCAGGTGCAGCCCAGAAGTTCTATCCAATAATGCAGCCATGGGGGCATGGAAGAAGCATAGGTAGGTCTCAAATAGGAGTACAGCATCCACAATGAATTGCTGATTAGTGTTGTAGGTGGATATTGTGGAGGGCCTTCAACTGGAATATATCAGGTAAAAGTTCTGTTAGAGGCTAGGCTAGGATTAGTTAATTCACCTGCTGAGGGATAGACAGTGTGGAGAGGCTGTATAGGTAGTGTGGACCATGGGTAGGATTGTTGGGTGCAATGGTTGTGGGGCGCAATGCGGATGAATATACTGTGAAGGCTGGGAGGGTGCCCAATATGTCACAGGCTAAGGAGGCTTGAGGAAGAGGTTCAATGGTTTGGCAGGGGCTGGGAGGTTGAGGGATGAGGGAGGATTGCGTTGGCAGGAGAGCTGACATCTGAGAGTATTGTGGGGACCACAGAGAAGGAACAGTGGTCAAGGGAAGGGGAGGGGCAAACTAGACAGGAAGCAAGCTGGATGAAGGGTGGACTCTAGAAGGACCTAGAAAAGAGGAGCAGCAGTAGGCAGGAGGGAGGAGAAAGCACATAGTAAGGCAAAGGGGATAGGGAACATGTTTACTGTACTGGCAACACATGGGATGGAGGATGCAGGAGGTGATTGCTGAGGATAGCACTCACAAAGAAGAGGGAGTGAGTGGCATTACTAGTGGAGAGATTGATCATGTGTGGCTGGGGAGGGATAATACTCAGAGAGAGGAAGGAAGGAGAAGGAGGCTGGCAGTCAAACAGGAGGAGGGGAGGGGCCTTAATTGGGAGGGATGGGGAAGACACTGGGGTACATGGTAAAAACACAGTCTTGAGGGTCTCCAAAAATAAGAACCTGGGTGAGGTGGTGGCGATGGGCACAAGGAAAGATGAGGGGGTGTACTGGTGTTGGGGATTCCATACTCAAGGGGATCAGATGGCCAGCAAGGAGGAGAGGCACAGTTAGATGTGGGTTTAGTCCATACCAGGATTAAAGGCAGAAATGGCAGGACAGGCAATCCTAAGGTGCGTAAAGAGGGGTAGGAAGAAACCCACATTGTTTGCAAGGGATAGGCTGCACCTGGTGGGGCGGGAAAGGAGGTATTAAAGCAAGGACTGGGGAGGTATATTGCACCAAGGTTGGATTTAAACTAGATGGGAGTGGCAAGTGGACAGCAGGTACAGTACAAGTCACATTAAATTGTTTCACCAAGGAGTTAGTTTAGCATTGTTTTTACAGTTGGCAATGCATTAGCAACTCATAATGCTTTATTTTTCAATGCTTAATCAACTCAAGTGCAATGTTCCCACAATGTTTTTTGCAGCCAAATTGGAATGCATCTGCAGTCCTGTCATAATGCCCTCCAAAACTGGGTTTTAACTCTTAAGAAACAGTTTGTAACAGCACTGAACTGGATCCAGCAACACTTATCAAACTCAATCTGAAATGCTACACCAACTCATTGGAGGAACAGTTTAACGTGACTTGTACTGTAGGTGGGTATCCGAAGAGTGGAGTCACAGCCTACCCAAGGCTAGCAGGGAAGGACCTGGGTGACCAAAAAGGAGGAGAAGGGAGGAGATGGAGGCTAGTGAAGGGAAGGGGCATTATGGAGGGTGGTCTCATTGAACGCCAGAAGCCTAGGAAACAAATTCACTGAGCTATAGGCACCTTGGCAGTGTGGAGGGTGGATATTGCAGCTGTCACAGAAACATGGGCAGCTGAACACTAGGACTGGGATCTGGCAATCCCAGGATACAAATTATACAGGAAGGACCGTAAGGGTGGGGTGGCATTCTATGTGAGGGGACAGGATCAAATGCACAAGGGACGAGGGAGAAGAAAGGAGAACAGAGGCAATCTGGCTGCAGCTCCTAGACTCAAGTGGTGGGAAAGTGAGGTTTGGGGTGGTAGACAGGCTGCCATCCCAGTCTGAGGAGCTTGACAGGGAGTTAGTGGGACAAATCAAAAGGTATGTAGAAAAGGGAAGGTGGTCATTGTGGGGATTTCAACTTGGCTGGGGTTGACTGGAACATTCTGGTCACCTCCAGTGCTAGGGAACAAGAGCTCCTGGATGTGATCCAGGAGGGTCTCCTGACACAGTTGATTAATGTGCCTACTAGGCTATAGAACACTTTAGATCTGGTATTGCCAAATGTGGAGGCAGTGAGGGAAATCAAGGTAGAGGACCACTAGCCAACATTGATCATCAAAATGGTGTGGTTTAATATCACAAAGTGCAGGGAGCCAGAGAAATCAGTCACTCGGGTGATACACTTCAGGGGGTGGACTTTGGGAGGATGCAGGAAGCACTGAAAGGAAACTGGAGGGCAGGCAGGAGAGGACATGGAGCAGAAATGGGATATTATTAAATGGGGGTTACAGAGGTAACAGAAGCCTGCACCAAGGCACAGAGTAGAAGGAGCAGAGTAAGAAAACCATGCTGGTTGAACAGCGAGGATGTGGAGGTGGTGAGGGCAAAATGAGTGGTGCACCACAAGTTTAGGAGGACAGGGAAGGAAGTGGACAGGGAGGAATATGCAGGATGGTCCAGGGAGGTGGCTAGAAAAGTGAGAGAAGCACAGGCCCAGAGGGAGCTGAGATTAGCACAGGGAATTAATGGGAGGGAGAAAGAGTTTTCAGATACATCAGGGAGAAAAGGAAGTGCAAGGAGACAATAGTGAGGATAAAAGGGGTGGGGGTGGACGGAAAAGGAAGGAACAGTCAGAAGCACTGAATGAATACTTTGCTCAGTGTTCACGGAAGAAAGGGGGAACCACTATCAGCATGAGCTGGGAGGGTGGGGAGAGAAAGTGACAGATGGAAGAATTGAGGCAAGTAGAGTCCTAGATGGACAAAGGGCACTGAAGGCAGACAAGGCACCAGGGCTGGATGGTATACACCCCAGGGTACTGAGGAGATGCTGGAGGTGTTGGCGGAGCCACAGGTAGATCTGTACAGCACCTCACTGGAATTGGGATGTGTGGCACTCTACTGGAAGATGGCACATATAGTACCATTACACAAGACTGGTGTCGTACTTGGAGGACAATGGCCTCCAGGATGTGGCAGCATGGGTTTGTTTCAAGTAAGTCTTGTCAAACCAACCTCATATAATAGTATGACTGGGTGACAGGTGAGCTGGATAAGGGTCATGCGGTGGATGTTCTTTACTTGGACTTCAGCAAGGCCTTCAATTCAGTGTCTCATGGGTGGCTTGGGAGAAGCTAACTGGTAGGGGTGGGGCAAAATGATGAACTGGATTACAAGCTGGCTGGGTGGCAGGCTGCAGTGGTGGTGGTGGTGAGAGGGAGCTCTCAACTCCAAGGCCTGTGATAAGTGGGGTGTCACAGGGCTCTGTGTTAGAGGCCAGTATTGTTTGGGCTCTTCATATCAGACATTGCACAAGGGGTGGTAAGCAAGGTAAGTCTGTTCACTGATGACACCAAATCGAGACTGTGGTGGATGGAGAGGACAGATGTAAGCAGCTGCAGGGGATGTACGCAAACTTGAGGAGTTGTCAGAGAGGTGGCAGCTTGAGTTCAAAACAAAGAAGTGTAAGATTATGCACTTTGGGGTGAGAGAACCCAAGAGAATTCTGGCTGGGGGTTAAGCTGGGATCACTGGGAGGAGAAGGACCTAGAGGTAATTGTAACAGGGACCATGTACAATACTGCCCAGTGCAGGACAGCAGCTGCAAAGCAAACAAAATGCTGGGATGTGTAGCGGGGGTTTTCATCCAGGCGAAGAGAGGTGATCTTGCCCTCTACAGGTTGCTGGTAGGTTGCACTTAAGAGTATTGTGTGCAGTTTTGGAGGCCATACCTAAAGCGTGATATCAGGCTACTGGAGTGGCAGAGGAGGGCAACAAAGATGATATGAAATGGAGGGAAGAAACTATGACAGCAGGTGGGGAGACCTGAATATGTACCCTGGAGGATATAAGAGACAGGGGACAGATAAAGACATTCAAGTATCTGAGGAATCAATAAGGATGGGGCACATGGGGTCTTAAGTCAAGGAGGGGGAGGGTCACCAGGGCACAGGCTAAGAATAGATGGGGAAGATTTAGGAAGGAAATGAGGAGACACTATTTCACAGAGAGGGTGGTAGTAAATGGAACGCCCTACCAGAATGGGTGGTATCATGTAAATCTGTGAACAGCTTCAAAAGGGCTTGAGACAGGGAACAAGGGAGAGTGAAGGTAGTGGTGGCAGTGGGATGACAAAGGGGACGGGTGGGGCAGGTGCAAACTAGGGGTGTTGGCTGCACACTCAAGCAGACTTAGATAGACTGGGTGGACTGTTTCTGCTTGGCATATTCGTATGTTCATATGTTTGTATGGTGATAAAAACAAACATCTCTCTGAATAAGTTTCTAATGTGATCTCTAGGTAGATGGAGCAACGTTACATGATTGCTCTCTATTTAAGAGGCAGTGAGTTATTTAAATGGATCCTTCTTGAAGTACTGGACACACTTGCCCCAGAACTAAGATATAAGTCAAAAGAGACACTGTCCCGATCTCCTTGGATCTAAAAACAAACTCAGGAGAATAGCTTGTTTTAGACCAATGCCAGGAAAGTGAATTAGACTGTCACTGTTTGGTCTTCAGGCAACAACTTTTTACATTTTATTAGAAAAGCTAAAACTTAATTGAGTTGCTAAAACAAGACACACCTTGCTAAGTTTTGGAAGTTACACAAATCACTTAGAGCTACACATGTCCCTCATAATCTCCATATTAAAATATAGTAAATGATGCGGTGCTCCTGACAGGGCTAAATGATAGACTAATTGAATCAGCATTTTCATTGCGGGGACCATTTTAATCAGTTTTAAAACAGTCATAAGCTCCAAGTGCAACTGCTTCTTGGGAGAGGGTTGTGAGAATTACTCACATTTTCCTTTTAAGTGCATCTCCACTTCCCTAGTGTTCTACAAATACTTGGCTTACTCTACACAAAGAAAACATAGGGCCCTAATTTTTAGATCTATTGTTCTACACTTATAAAACTCTATCATTGTCCCTTTTGTCTATTTTGTTCAGCCAATCCCTAACACCAAATAATTATCCCAAGTCTGAAAGTTCATTCCCTAACTCCATTTATTTAAATTCAGCGACAAGCACACACTGGATATTTATTGCCCCAGTTCAAATCTTTCAGTTTTGGCAAACACATTTGAACCATTTCATTGGTAAATAATCAGGAATGTTATTAAAGGATGCAACCAATATTTTGAATTCACTGCAATCTGGTTGTCATGCTACTTATAGCATATTTTTTGCTCTTGTGAAGATTATGGATGATATGACAATGGCTCTAGAAAACAAACAGATTGATAGGATATTGTTATTGTTCCTAGATTTAAGAAAATCATTTAACACTGCAGATCATGGTCTGTTGTTAATTAATGTGAATAACATGGAGTGAGCAGCAAAACTATTGTCAGTTCTATTCCATAGCTATACTGTGGGCCATTCTATCTAGTCAGAGTCAATGGACTCTTTAACTTAGCCTTGCCTATTGCTACAAGTATTCCAAAAGGGTTCATTTTGGACCCATGCCACTTCATGGTCTATATTAATAACTTTAGTGACAGTATTCCTGATGTAGATATACATTTTATGCTTGTGATACTGTACTTTATATGCACCAACCTTCAATTAATGTATCAAACTTTAACCTACTTGAAAGATCTCCTTATGAACAGATTATTTTACATGCTCAAAAAGCTAATGTTTTGTTATTCAAATCTTTAGGAACTATTACCCCACCCACCACTGATTCTGCTTTTACAGCAATCACCTGTGAGAGGTTAGAACTGATTCATACTGACAAATATCTTTCATTTTGATTACTAATAAGTTCAGCATTGTTACCCACATACAATAGATGAACTGTATACAAGTTATGACTAAGAGTAGTGTTCTTTTGCATTGTGGCAAAGAGAGGTTAGAATAGACCACACTCCTTACTCTAGACTATATAGACTGTGTGAAAATTAACTATTCCCAGTTGCTCTTATCTAATCTAGATATGCTCTATCATAGATTCATGGTATTTATCACCTCTGTGCAGCTAAGAACTCACCATTGTCTGTTATACTGTATGCTCCTCAATTGAATTCTGTTCGCAACTAGGAGGTTAAAACATCCATAATCTTAGACCATTAAGGACTTAAACTATGACTTGTCCCATTTATAGTATATCAGGCCACAGAAAATAAACTTTACCCACTCCATAATTTCCCTAGAATAATCCTAGAAATCCCAGGCATTGTGTCACATATAAGATGCACTCATTTGAGTGGCATGCCCCTTAATACTAGAACAAACTTCAAACATCACATTCATTTACAGATATTAGTTGTTACACAATTTTTAAGAGTCTGTTAGTTCATTTCAAATGTATTATGCTCACATTTGAATTTAAAACCAATTCAAGAATGACATCATATAATATATCATATATATGCATATACAGTACATCCACATAGGGAGGAAGAACAGTGAAGCTATTATAGCAAACATCTAGTAAATTTCTATGCATGACAGTCCACTGATACTTGGGTGCCCAACCTCCAATCTCGGTATAGACTCTAACAAAGAAAACTGTCACTCATTTTCTTGAAACTATTGAAACAAAGAAAGCCATCCATTAATGACCTTTGCAGGTTTCCCAATCACCCACTCAGCATCCACACCACACACCCTCACTCACCAAGAAATGATCCACCACCCTAGAGCAACTATCTGTGAAGAAATATATCCTTTTGGGCAATTGCACTGCAAAAGTACATTTGGGATGAGATTTGAAAAGTCTCACTTACCAGGTTTATGGGAGAGGTCATAAAAGACTACGTTGAAAATGTGGGGACAAATGTGAAAAAAGTGAAGAAACATTGTGTACAAGGCCAAACAATGGGCCAGATGTAGAGTGTTGAGTTCAATTGCTGATGATCTAGTTCAGGGTTGAGTTTGAGGAGCCATGAAAGGGATTGCACAGTGTTCTGCCACACAGGCAACACCTTGTGGTAGGCCAGACAGCCTCCCTTATAAGGGGTTGAGGTATGTGCAAGGCCTGATAGGGCCATGTACTGCTTTAGGAGAAGTGACATGGTATGAATTTTTTATTTCATATGATTCCCTAATCAAAAAGAAGGGAAATGAATTGAAAAATGCTTTATTGCAAACAGTAGTGTTAAAGAACACAAGGAACACAGAGAACACAAAGTAAGGAAATGAAAACCATTAGGGTTTGGAAATCTTAGAAGACTTGGTGAATTAGTGGTATGGTGTTGCTGGGGATAGTAAACCTAATGCCACCCCTACCTAGATCAAAATGGCATACATGATCCCATGCTTCATGCAGGGTTCACAGGATCATGTGAAAAATCTATGAGTGATTCGGTTGGCTACATGTGGTGAAACATCCTTCCTTACTTCCAAAGTGTATATGTCTATGAGGCACTGGCTTGGAGCTGTACCAAGTGCTTTAGATGGGAGACTACACACTGGGGAGTGGGTGGGCATTAGGTTGAAAACCACAAGGAACATCACACCACAGATTTGCCAAGACTTTACAGACTCCAAACCGTAAAGGTTTTCATTTCTTTCCTTGTGTGCATTTTTCATCAGCCTAATGTTTGCATTGCATCATTTTCTGCAATGAATGTAGTGAGGATAGATAGATGATAGATAGATAGATAGATAGATAGATAGATAGATAGATAGATAGATAGATAGATAGATAGATAGATAGAGTTGAGTAGGCTCTTTCATTTTAAACTCCATTTTTGTCCTTTAATATCTTTGCAACCATTGTACAGATTTGCATGACATTTTGCATGTGCAGTCTGGTGGGGAAGGTCTCTTGATCTGCAAAGTTTTGTTCTGGTTTGCTCTGTGGATTCCTAGAAGTATATACAGGCTCCAAAAATGCTGTAAGGAGAGCTAAGATGGTGGCCATGCTGGGCCAGCCATCACTTTAGCTAGTGCTCAGTAGTTACTAGTTTAGTTTTAAGTAGTATTTTAGTATTCTTTTTATTTTATTTATTTATTTTGTTGTGGTATCAGTCAAATTATGATTTGTGTTCACTGAGTGAGCCGAGAGTTTGTGATTGTAGAAATCAAATTGGCTGTAGCTTGGTGAAGCCACAGTCATTTTGTAAATCTGATTCAACCGCTGCTGCTTTTTTGATGCCAATTTATCACTATTGTAATCGATAGTGAACTGGGTTTTTCTCGCTATATATGCAAGATCAACATTACTTGTTGGCATTATCATGTAGTGCATTAGTTTTCCTGCCACCTGAAATTTTGAAAGGGAGAGCACTGGAAGTGAACCCTGTGGTCGCTGTTGTTGGGAGTTCCCCTCGATTATCAGATTACCAGAAGACTGTAATGGGACATCTGACTAACTGGAATAGAAGGACTGCCTGAAGGACTGGATACTGGAGCAATACCATCAATGGTGAGGGCAGCTGTACTGTAGGATTTGTTAGGCTGCCCTTGGTGAAAAGACCTGCTGGAGAAGTTAGAGCTGGACTTTCTGGAATTATTTGATGGAAAGAAGTGGACTGCTAGTCTGACCAGCCGGTTCCGGATAGGCCTCAGGTCTGGGGTTTTCCTTGTGAGGATGCAGGGCACCTGCTGGAGGGAGAGTGCTAAACTCTTTCTCCTGTGATCACTGCAAGCTTTCTGGCTTAGGTTGAGTGGTTCTGGTGGGTTGAGTAGGAGTTTTCTCCAGATCTGGGTGCCTGCTTTGGGCTGGGATTGGAGCCTGGTGATTTTAGCATCGTTGGTGACTTTCTCTCTGAAGCAGCTCCAGATGATCTCCTACCCAAGGAATGAGAATCTGTGTTTGAGCTTTCCTGTAATTTCTATTTTTGAAGATCTGTGTCAGGTGCTGTACTTTCTGTTGTTCATGCTGGGAGGCAGTGAAAGGGCCTTACTATTAATTCACTGACTCTGCTGAACTATGACTGTGACAGTGAGAGGGTTACATTTCTTTGGATACATTGTCGATGAGAGTGGCTCTCACCCCTCTCCTTTTCAAATTGATGGAAGGACATGGCTAACCTTTGCAAACAGTGTTACATTTAAGCTTGCTGATATTTAGCAGTTAAACTTATGCTGGACAATAGTTCAAAAGATTTGTGCTACAACTGCTTTGGTGTATGATTATTTATGTAAATTTGTATTGTTGTGTTGCTTTGAGGCATTTCTCTTAGGGGGTTGTTTTGTGGATTTTTGGGGTAGTATTTGGGATGGTTTATGGGTGTATGTTAGTGTGTGTGTATGGGGTTTATGTGGTGAATGATTGTGAATTGACTGGTAATTACTGATTTGTGGGTAACGGTAGGATGTTTTGGCACTTGTCTCGATGGGATGGCATTACTCCTCCACTGAGCTTCAGGCCCTCCACCTTTGACTGCTGCTGGGAAAGCATATAGACACTGTCATGTCTGGGGGATAGCGAGAAGGCAGAGGATGGGGCATGAACCTGGTAGGGGAGTGGAGCGGGGTGGACAGATTGGGGTGGTGGGTTCAAGGAGGTGCCCTGGGATGAAATGAGTAGAGGAGAGGGTCCACCCTGCCTAATAACCATACCCAAGGGCTCCACTTTGTGTGGACAATAGAGCGCTCAATCTCTACTGCTCATCTAACCTGGGCAGTGTTATGCAATGCCAGGTCTATTAGAAGACAAGACAGCTGTGATTGCTGATCTTGTGGGAACAACTGACTTGGCATGCATCACTGAGACCTCACTGGATGAGAATGCTGGTCCTATTTTGGAGTCAGCTGTTCCAGCCAGGTACTCTGTGATACACTGTCCAAGGCTGGACTCTAGGGGCGGGGTAGCCATCTGTTTCAAGACAGAACTGGGCCTTGTAGAGGTGCCAGTGGAGACACTAGATTCTTCAAATGTATCACGGGTGCAGGTGTGGGTTGTAGGATACTTCCCATTTATTGTACACCCAGGAGTGAGAAGGAATTCTACCGGAAGTCATGAACTTCATGATCTAAAGAATGCTGGAGTTGTCCAGTGGCTGGTACTGGGGACTTCAATGCCTGGGTCGATGATGAACTCTCATGTTTTGGACAAGACTTCCTCCAACTGATGTTTTTTGGCTTCACACAGGTGATTACCTCTGAGACCCACTCACAAGGTCATTTGTTGGACCTAGTGTTCCTACTGGGATGGAGCTCTAACATTGTGGTGGAGCACATTGGATGGTCCAGTCATCACACTATAGGGTTCAGTTTTGCAGTTCCCCAATAGACCTGCCATTATGGAGATGGTCCGTACGCCTCTTTGCAGGGTTTGACCCTGATGATCTTATTGTGGCTGTGGACCTATAAGGGAGTTCAAGTGTGAGCAGGGATCTATAAGAGCTTCTTCTAGCCTATAATAAGGTAGTGGTGACTGATCTGGATTCTATAGCTCCTGTCCAAGTTCATCCCTCACCCTTCACCCTCAGTCCCTATGGTTTGATGGGTCCTTGAGGGATATGAGGAGAGTATGGAGATGATTGGAGTGATGCTGGTGAAAACCGACTGGATGGATGACAGACTTAGATTGATGCCCCATTATAGGGACTATCAATCAACAATCTCCCATAAGAAGGCAGAGTTCTATCAACGAAGATTGCTGCTGCATGGAACCAATTGGCTCAGCTCTTCCAAATGTGGACAGACTGTGCAATCCATTTCTGTCTCCAGAGTCAGAGAGACTTTTCACAGTCAAGTGTGATGTGTGCTCACCAATTTTTGCAGATAAGGTTGGCATCATCAGATTAGAGATCTGTATAGGTCACTCAAATGGACAGAGCAGTGATTGAAGGAAATTACAGCCACCCAGTTGGTCTGGGCCAACTTTGACTGGTTAGCGATCGGGATGTCATGAAGATAATCCAGGACTTGTGAACAACTTACTGTAGTTTGAATCTGGGTCCAACATGCCTCCTTTGGGGTACATGGTGTTGATTCGACCAGTCCTAGCAGAGATTGTCGGGTGTTCTTTAGAGTCTGGGGTGTTTCTGGACACCCTGAAGGAGACGGTTGTCAGCCACCTTTAAAGAAATCTTCTTTGACCTCGACTGTCTCAGTAACTATGGCTTGTCTCTAACCTGCCTTTTGTGGGCAAGGTTATTGACAAGGCAGTCATATTGCAGCTCGAGGAACATCTTACCACCCATGATATCTACAATCCTCTCAGCCTGGTTTCAAGAAAATGCATAGTACTCAGGCGTCATTGGTTCAGGTACTTAATGACCTCTGATAGAGAGATCAGAGGCATTGTTACATTCTAATCCTCCTTGACTTCTCTTTAGCATTTGACACTGTGGACAATGAGGTGTTGCTAGAGTGCCTGCAGCTTTCTTTGGACTGTCTGGTATTGTTCTGAGAGAGTTTCAATCTTTCCTCTCAGGCAGGGTGCAGAAAGTAGAGTCTGGGTTTTTCCTCGGCCTATCATTCCCTGCCATGTAGGTTACCACAGGGCTTGGTGCTTTCACCAATGATGTTTCCGTGTATTTGCTGCTGTTGGGAGGCATTATTAGACAGTAGGGGCTGAGTTTTCATTGCTATGCTGATGATGCAGTTGTGCATGTCCTTGTATCTGAGTAAAATGATAAAATTTTAACAACTACCTTTCTGAGATTCAAGATTGGATGAGCGCAAACTGGTTCAGGTTGAACCTGGATAAGACTGAGATGTTGGTGGTGGACCCGGTCATCAGCAGAAGTATGAGTGGTTGGACAACCCTCTGAACTTTGGTTGGAGGAAACCAGCCACCTACCTCTGACCGGGTGCTGAATATGGCGTTGTATTTGATGATGAGCTGACTCTGAAGGCTCAGGTGTCCATTGTCATCAAGACTTCATTTTACCATCTAAGGAACATCAACCAGATAAAACATGAGGTCCCGCCTGTAATCTTCCGATGTTGGTCCACACCTTTTAACCTTGCATCTAGAGATGTGCAAAATTAGAAAATTTCACTCCAACAAATATTTTAGAAATTCATGCACTTCACAAAATATTTTGCTGGTGTGAAATGCAAAATTCCCATAGGTGAAATGCAAAATTCTGCAGGCCAAATGTGAAATTTCACTGCCAAATACAAAATGCTCCTGTGAAATGTAAATTTCTCCCCAAAACAACAAAATTTGGTGAAATCTGGGCAAATGTGGCAAACTTGTGCATTTTGCAGCACAAATTCATGTTTCGTAGGTGATATTTCGCAATTTCACACCCGCAAAAAATTTTTCAGAATGGTGGAATTTCAGGAATGTTTCATGCTGTGAAATTGTGTATTTCACAGCAATTTTGCCTTCAAAAATTAATTTTGCAACATCTCTACTGCATCTTGATTACAGATTTTCCTTATACTTAGGGCTTCCAGGGGTGGACCTTTGCAGTCTACAGCTGGTACAGAATGTGGCTGCCTTGTGGTTCACTGGCTTATGGAGATCTTGCCATATCACACCTGCACTCGTGGACGTGCATTAGCTGCTGGTGCAGTGGAGAATCACCTTCAAGGTCGGATTACTGACCTATAACATCCTACAAGTTCAGGGACCACAGTGCTTACAAGACCTCCTTTGTCCCTACCACCCCTTCCTCTCTCTGTTCCAAAGATGAGGGATTGCTAGAGATTCCAGGTTCCAATTGACTATATTTGAGTTAGATTGTTTGCTTTGAAGCCCTGACCCTGTGGAATTCTGTACTGCAGGGACAGAGAATGCATTTCTGTCAAGGCCTTTAAAGCTACCCTGAAGTCATATTTGTTTAATTATACATTTCCTGTTATTTAAATCCTGCTGATTGTTTTAATGTTTTTAAATTATATGTATTCAGTTGTTTTTATTGGTGTTTTACTATTTGATTGATTTGGAACCTACAGGGTCAATATGTTAAACACTCTACAGTGCCGCGACATGACAGCGTAGCATGAACAGCATGGTAGGGAAGAGGCGAGATGGTGCAAAACCATGAAAGGATGTATCCATGGTAGTGCACTCTCTCACTCTTCCTAGTACAGGAATAAGAATCCTGCTGGGATGAGGGTCCACAGAGCAGCTGCCATGGCTCAATGGGATGAGCTACTGGCAGCAAGGGGAGGCAGGCAGTGTGTTTGGGTCTGGGTTTTGATTCCCAGCCCCAGACACATGGGATTTGTTTTATGTTTCACACTTTGTCTGATTTTAACTATTAACTTCCTTGAGTTAGTTATTTTAGTTAGGGGTTTGTAGGCACAGCCACCAGTAATGGGTGGTGCAAGGGGCTAATCCCCCATGCAAAACAAAGTCTTATGCCACTGGCATATTACACTGTTTTGGCAGTGCAGTATATTGCTGTGGTATAATGTCTTGTGACATTATGACCCCATGCCCATTTGGAATAGTGTTTCATAGATAAAATTTGCTTTACTTTACTTTGCTATAGCGAAGAAAGGTAAAAATAATTTTGCTTTTTTTTTTGTCATTGCCTAGCATTCAGAAAGTTTGGAATTTTGGTCTGAAATGTTTAGGGTAGAATTGGCTTGGCTGAAAAGGATTTCATTTGCTGGTTTAGTGAAAAATATTAATCCATTATGAAGTTATTTAATTTAAAATTTCAGGTTCTGAGAAAGCTCAGTAAGCATTTAAAAATACCTGTATAAAGTGATTATATGGGCAATCTTTTTCTGTGAGGGCAAACATCTTCTTTCATTTGCTATCACCTTGTTTTTGTTTTTGTTTTTAAATAAAATTTGAAAGCTATAATAATGCTTTTGTTCAGAGAGACCAGCACTGTATGTTGGTCATGAGGACCTTGTTAAGTGGATTCTGCCCTTAAGTGTTGGAAAAATGAGCCCCAGAGATGTTTTGTATTTGTTATTATATCCTTTTAGTGGCACACTTCTGCTTGCTTTTGTATTAAATAATATGAACATTTTCTTATCACTTAGAGCAAATTGCTGTTTGTTGCCATTATCTAACATCCAAACAGTTTGGAATTTTGGGCATAATTGTTCTGGGTAGAATGGGCTTTGCCCACAGATGTCTCCTTTGCTGGTTTTGATGAAAAATATTACTGCATTTCCAAATTATTACATTTTAAAATTTCTGGTTCTGATCATGCTCAGTAACCACTTCAAAATATTGGTATTAAGCTGATCATATAGGGCAGTCAATTACCTTCCCAGTATGTTGCTACTGTTTCCTGCTGTCTTGTGGCACCCCACCTTCTGATTACTGTTCTGGTACTCCTAGTGTTTAGTGGCACCTCCTCCGATCACCATTTCTATATTTTCTAAAGTTAAATGTTCTCTGGTGTCTAATGGTACCCGCTTCCATGTATTGTTTCATATTTCCTGGTGTCTAGTGGCACCCCACTCCACCGATCCCCATCCCATATTGTTCATATTTCTGTGGTGTCTAGTTACACCCACTTCCTTTGATTGCCATACCCATGTTTTCTGCCATTTCCTTGGTGACTAGTGGCACCTGAACCCTCAGATAGCTGCCCCATAGTTACTATAGTTTTCATGGTGTCTATTGGCACCCCAATCCCTATCCTTCAAAAAGAAATGAAACCATCCCTTGATGTCTTTTTTCCTGTAACAAAGGAAACAGTCCCTTGCAGCTCTGACCTCCATCCTTACCTCCCACTGACCACCCACCACCTTGCAACCCCACACATCCTCACTTACCTGAACAGGTAGCATGGTGTAAATTCAATATGCAATCGAAGACATGCCTTGCCACTGGAAATGCCAACTGCAATATGAGAAACCAAGGTAAATGCAGTTCAATGTATTTCAACTGTTTTTTCAACTTTGATGCATAACTTGTCTTTCTTGCATATTTTGTGCCCAGATTTTTAAATTGCCTGTTTGGGACCCTGAGTGATGGTGGAATAAGACAAATCTGGCCTGAAAGGCAATTTTGAGTCACTTGGCAAATCCTATTTTGAGTGGGATTTGAAAGTTCACCTCATTTGTTCATGAGGTGGGGTTATTAGAGCTATCTTGAAAATTTCAGCTCAAAATATGTAAAAAAGAAAAGGTTATGCATATCCATTGCAATTTTGTGACACTTGCCTGTAGTTTTGGTAATTTCAAATATTTTACCCCACATTTTCAACATAGCCATATTTTTAGACCACATCATGAATATGACAGCTGTCATTTTTCAAATCCTGGCCAAACTGTGTGTTTGCATCTCTGATGTGGAATGATGCTGTTGTGGTGTACAATCATGTTGTTTTGGTGGGGATTTCAAAATTTACTATACCGGGTACTTTAGGTGGGGTAATAAGAAGGCTATGCAGACAGTTTGGTTGCTGTTATCTTACAAATGAAACTATGGATCCCTGTGCCCTGCTGTCACTGCCTATAATGGTGATGTCTGCTGCCCTCAACTTGCACCAGTCCAAGTATGACCAATCCTGTCACTTGAGGTCCCCATGGTTTGATGGGAAGCTCAAGGAGATGAAGACTTTGGATCAAATGTTAGAGCACTGCTGGCAGAAGTCCAGGCTGGAGGTGGACAGACTGGCCTGTCACTCTCATTATGTTGAGTATTGGGGCAATCACCCATAAGAAGGCAGAGTTCCTGTTCAGGGAGATTGCTACCAGGAAGAATCAACCAACAGTGCTCTTTCGGACTGTGGACAGACTGTTAAATCCATTCTGCCTGCAGCTGAAAAAGCCTTTTCCAATTCTTTTGTGAAGAGCTTGCTCATTTCTTCTAGGACAGGGTGTCCATCATCTGGCAGGGCATTCTGCTAGTGTTCCTCATTGTGGCTGACAATGGTTGCCTTTGCATTTGGAGAGCACTCCACCTAGTTGGTCGGAGTTTAAACCAATGGAGGTGGCTGAGGTCATTGAGGTTGCCCTTTGGCTAAAACACACATATTGTGAACTGGACCCAGTGCTGACTTGTTTCCTGATGGGATATGTCGACACAGTTGACCCAGTGTTTGCCTTGATTGTCCGGTGTTCTGTATCAGAGGGGTCTTCCCAGATGCCTTGAAGGAGGCACTGGTTGGGTATCTTCTGAAGAAACCATCTCTAGATACTGAATGTCATGTCAAATTGCTCTCCAATCTCCAATTTACAATTTTAGGGAATGCTGTTGAGAAAGTTGTGGTGTAGCAGCTTGAGGAGCACCTCATGGCCTTTGACCTTTATGAGCCCCTCCAGTTGGGATTTTGGGTGAGGCATAGCATGGAAACCACATTAGTTCAGGTGCATAATGACGTCCCTCAGGGCTCTCATGATTGAGGAGAGGGACATTCTCATTCTCCACAACCTCTCTTCAGCATTTGATATGGTAGACCATTGCATGTTTCTTGACTGCCTGAGGGAATTCTGTGGACTCACTGGCATAGTCATCCACTGGTTTGAGTCCTATCTCATCAATAGAAGGCAATGGGTAGTGATGGGGAATTCTCCTCCTCCCAGCCTCCTGTTGTGTGGAGTACCCATGGTTCAGTCCTGTCACCAATGCTGTTTGCAATACATGCTGCATCTGGCAGAGCTCATTAGTAGATACAGTTTGGGTTTTATTGCTATGCTGATGATACCTACTGTATATTTCCTTTGTCCTGGGACATCAACTGCGGTGGAGGTGCTGAACAGCTGCCTTGTTGAGATCAATGACTGGATAGCCTCCAGCTGGGTGTGACTGAACCCTGATAAGATGGAGGTACTGGTGGTGGAGTCAAACAGAGGCATGATTGGATGACTTCTGGTGCAACAACAGGGTTGTTCCCAGTATATGTGCCATTGAAGGCCTCCTCTAGGGTGTGTGATCATTGTGTGACCTTTGACAGCAGATTGACATTTGAAGCTCAGGTGTTATCCATTGCCCAGACCAGTACCATCTTAAGAATATCACCAGGATAAAGCCCCTTGTTATGATCATGGACCTCTCCACCTTGGTACATGCCTTTGTAACATCCAGGCTTGATTACTGTAATGCACTCTACCTTGGGGTCTCAGGAGGTACCTCCACCAGCTGCAGCTAGTGCAGAATGCAGCTGCCAGGTTACTGAAGGGGCAGTCTAAGTACTGTCACATCACCCCAGTGCTGCATCAACCGTGCTGGCTGCCTGTCAGGTGGAGGATCCTTTTCAAGGTGGGCATGCTCACCTTTAAGGCCCTTCATGGTCTGGGCCCTGGATACTTGTCTGTCCTTCTGACACCTGCAACCTCAATCTGCTCCCTCAATTCTTCCTCTAAGGACCTCCTTGTGATTCCCAGGATGAGGTGTAAAACTGCCAGTGACAAAGCATTTAGTGTTGCCTGACCCGTGCTTTGGAACTTGCTTCCTTCATCTGTAAGGAGGCCCCTTCAGTTGAAGTGTTGAAGGACCACCTCAAGACCCTCCTGTTTAGTCAGGCCTTCTCAGACACTGTCTACTAGCATCTATCTCTGTGCTTTATTCTCAATTGTGTTTTATATGGCCTGATAAATTCATTAGTGTTTATATTTATCTATTTGACTTATTTCAGTGAATAGTTTATATTTATGTATACAGCGCCCAAAGCCTCTGGGATTGGGCACCTTGAAAAATAAAACTTGCTCTTGAATTCTATAGCACAAACATATATGCATGAACTGAGGAATGGTAGTGCAGAGCCCTCTGGGCCCTGAACTCCCACAGGCAAATAAGGCTATGATTACACTAGCTCAAAATTGTGGATGGATGGGAGGGCAGGGCCCTCTGGACCCTGTGCTCCCACAAGCCCTTAAGGATATGATTATGCTATCTGAAAAAGTAAGGACATTCATTGCAAAAACCTTGTTAATGCACTAGTTAGGGTTAAAGCAACAAAAGTAGGAAATGTGGTGTTAGAGATTCCAACCTAACATCCACCCTCCAGAGCAACAGAAAACATTTTGGTTTCAGCTCTTGCTTTTTCACAAATCAGGCATGGGTGTGCCTTTCCTAATTCTCACCCTATTCCTATATACTGTACCCATCTCAGATTATTTACTGATGGAATGGAGTGAGTGTAAGGGATGAGAACCCCAAGGTACACCTCACGCTAGATTTGTGAAGAGTCAAGAGAAGTAAAACTGTAAGTGCTTTTCCTGTTGCCTCTTCTGATGGGAGAGGGGTGTTAGGTTGGAAACTCAACTTCTACATTTCTACCTTTGTCACTTTAACCCTAACTAGTGCAGTAACACAGTTTTTGTAATGAATGTATATCTGTCTTCATTGCAAAAACTTTGTTAATGTACTAGTTAGGTTAAAGTGGAATAAATAGGAAATATGGCATTAGGGTTTCCAACTATATCACCCACTTCATTTGCAGGCAGCAAACCAGGTATGGGGCATGCTTTGGTTTCAAAAAGCCTAATGCTAATCCCATTCCATTATTAAATAAGCTGATATGTGTACAGTGTATGAGAATGGGGTAAGCATTAGGTTTGAGAACCCCAAGACACATCCCACATCTGGTTTGTTGCCTGCATTGTGGTGGTGGGGTGTTTGGGTTGGTTACCAAAACACAACATTTCCTACTTTTTGCTTTAACCCTAACTAGTGAATTAACAAAGTTCTTTTGAAACAAATTTCCTTACTTTTTGAGACAGAATAATCATATCCTTGTTTCCTATGGGACAGCAGGGCCTTGCACTCAGATCGATTCATAATTTCTGACATCGTGTAACTGTATCCTAATTTGCCTGTGGGAGGGCAGGGGCCCACTAGGCCCTGTGTTTACATCCTTCCATAAATTCATATTTGTATGTTGCTGTGGAAGCACAGGGTTTGAAGTAAGACAACAAGAACCAAATTGTCAGCATAGCCTTCTTATTACCCCACCTCATGTATGCAGTGTTGAACCTTTCAAAATCCCTGGCAAAATGTAACCCCTGCCACCATAACATCACCCCACACCATGGGTGCAAAAGACAGATTTGGCAGGATTTTAAGAATGTCAGCTGTCAT
Organism: Neoceratodus forsteri; assembly: GCA_016271365.2. Classification (NCBI taxonomy): domain Eukaryota; kingdom Metazoa; phylum Chordata; order Ceratodontiformes; family Ceratodontidae; genus Neoceratodus; species Neoceratodus forsteri. The sequence continues at coordinate 853,180,570 of CM057459.1, read as the reverse complement.
GTTGATGATGTGGTGTAAAGAAAAAGAGTATACTGAAAATTTGAGGTCAAAATATGCAAAAGTGACAAAGTTATGCATCACATTTGAAAACCCCTTTGAAATACATTGAACCATACTAACCTTAATTTCTCATATAGCAGTAGACTGTTCCAGCAGCAAGATGTGTCTTCAATGGGAGAGTGGATATTCACACTAGGACCTAGTCAGGTGAGTGAGGGTGGCTAGGTGGCATGGGGTGTATGAAGGGTGGTGAGTGCTCAGTGGTAGGTTGGGGTGGTGGGTATGGGACCTTTTTCTGGTTTACAAATTACACAGAGGGACAGTTTTCTATATTACAGCTACAGCAAGAGAGGCTAGGGGATCAGAGGGTGGGAATGCCACTAGATACCAGGGACAAAAAATATTGTCGGCATGGTGAGCAGATTGTGGGTGGTGCCACTGGACACTGGGGAAAATAAAATATTACAGAAATGGTGATGGAAGGCTGGGGGTACCACTATACACCAGAGAAATAAATAATTATGGGGACAGTGATCAGAGGGTGGGTGCTGCCACTACACAACAGCGGAATAATTAATTATGGAGGTGGCAATAGGAGGGTGGAGGCCCCACTAGACATCAGTGAAATACATAAAAATATAAAAAAATTGGGAGGGCATTCAGAGGGTGGAGGAACCACTGGACACCAGGGAAACATAAAAATTGATGTCACAGCGAAGGAGGAAGGGGTACCACTAGACACCAGGGAAAATTCACAGAATTATGGGGAGGGCTTGGGAGCACTTTTTCATTTGAAGGATTCATTTTCTGTATCAAACAAAAAGGAAATGAAAAGGATTTCTTCAAATGAAAAAATAATTGGGGAAAAAGTAAGTCAGAAATCCTTTTCAGTGAGAAAGTCTCTTTTTGTTTGAATGAAAATATCAAATGAGAAAGGATCTCTTGTCATAAAAAAGAATTGCAAATATATCTAAGTTTGAAATCCTTTTCATGACAAGGGATCATGTTTTGTTTGAACGGAAATATCAAATGAAAAGGATCCCTTTTGCAAAAAAGAATGGGCAAAAAACTAAGTTCAAAATCCTTTTCATCACAAGAAATCCTTTTGGTTTGAATGAAAGTATTAAATGGAAAAGTAATCATTGTCATGAAAAAGAATCGAAGAAAAAACAATCTGAAATCCTCTTTTATATGAACAGATCATTTTTTATTTGAATGAAAAGGCTCATGAAAAAGGTTTAAGTGAGTCAAGAAAAGGATTTAAAATGTAAAAAAATATGTTCCAGGGTAAGTTTTGCACCAGATGAACACAGAATCCACCTAAGACAGTCCTGATGAGCAAGATACATGTGTTTGTGTCTGGTGAAATGTCATTTTGTAGCTCTTCAAATCTTTTTTTTTTTTTGAAAAACAGAAAACAAGATGGCAGCAAACAAAAAGGAATTTTTCCTCATGAAAGGATTGGCTCCAAACAAAACAGATCATTTTTCGTTTGGACCAAATTATTTTTCATTCCATGAATCTTTTCAAAACAATGTACTTGCATTGACTAAAATGGAAATATTAAAATTCAATAATTTTTGAATGGATTAATATTTGTTCCCCAAACAAATGACCTGCACATCTGTAAGTCTAGCCCTGTCTACCCTAAAATGTCAGTCCAAAATTTCAAACCATCTGGGTGCAAGGCGATGAGAAAAAGAAACTACAAAAACAGTGATTTTTTAATGTGATTTATTATCTGCATCTCAAACCACATCCAACTGGAATGAAACTTGGCAAGTCCAGAGATCGATCCACGAGACACATGAAAATGTTGTGCTAATCTGTTGATCATCTGTGAAGTTTTTAAATGGGAAATTTGAGGTTTACTCATAGAAAGCCCTTCTCCACCAGAACTATACTGGCACTACTGCGCCATTGTAATTATAGGGTGCGTAGCACCCTTAAAGATAGGGTTGAGCAGGGTTTCTATGTTAAGCCTCAAATTTTGCACTTTAATCACTTCACAACTGTTTAACAGATTTGCACAAGATTTGCATACATGGTCTCATAGGGGTAGGTCTCATGACCTGTCAATCTTTCTTCCATGAGATGTACAGATTCTGAGATGTGATAGTGAAAACATAAACAACTATATCAGTGTTTTGTTTTTTAGTGTTTTGTTCTCATTGCCTTCTGTTGTTTACTGTTTTGTTCTCATTGCCTTGCACAATGATGGATTGGAATGTTGGCCTGCAACCTTCAGGGTAGAAAGGGTTTGCCCCAAAATGTGCCTTTGCTGGTTTGATAAAAAAATATTAATACTTTCCAAAGTTATTCAATTTTAAAATTTTGTGTTCTGAGCATGCTCAGTACAGTCTATGGGATAGAGGTCTAGAACAAAAAAAAATTTGGCATGAATGAAAAAGGGTCCTTTTTGTTTGATGTCGCTTGTTTTCCATTTTTCTTGATAAAATGTCCAAACCACAAAAATGGCATCCTGCAGAGAGAGCAAGACATATACTGTATCTTGTTAATCGTAACTCCATTAGGTGAATTAGGTGAATTCTGCAGCTAACTGTTGAGAAAGAGACCCTTAAATGTGTTTTTTTGTTTAATTAAATACTTTTTGTGATTCAATCTAACTTTTGCCTGATGGGCTTTTCCATTGAAATGAAACAGGATCTCATCTGTGAAACAAGGATTTTAAGGCTTTCCCATAATTATCTAAATTTTCCTGATGTCTAGTGGCCCCCAAATCGCCATCCCTGTTACTTTTAATTTTGCTCTAGTGTCTAGAGGCATTCTGTACCCTCTGATTGCCCTTCCTGTATTTTTAGATTTTCACTGGTGTCTAATGGTACCCCCTCCAGATCTTTGTCCCCATCATTGCGTGATTACTCCCTGGTATCTAATGGCCCTCTCCAATTGCCATCCCAGTACTTCTATTTAACCTTGTTGTCTAGTTGCACCCCAATCATCCAATCACTATCCTTGTAATTATGGGATTATCTCTGGTTTCTCTCACCCCCCCATTGCTGTGCCTGTAATTATAGAATTGTTCCTGGTGTTGAGTGGCAACCCTCACACCCATATTCCCATCCCAGTAATTAAAAACATGTCCCTCATATCTATTGGCACTCCCATTGTCAGATTGCCATCCCGTAAAGATCATATTTGTCTGTGGTGTCTAGTGGCGCGCACCATCCTTTAATCACCATCCCCTTTAAATGTGTGGAATCCCTGGTGTCTTGTGGCACCCCACCTCCAAAGTCCATCCTGGACTGATGTGTTTTTTTAATCGTATAAAAAGTCCATCTGTGATGCAACCTCCCACCTCGACCTCCCACTGAGCACCCACCACCCCACACCTCCCTGATCCCCCACACACCCTCACTCACCTGAACATGTCCCAGGGTGAAGATCCACTGTTTGACAGAAGACACATCTTGCTGCTGGAACTGGCAACTTCTATATGAGAAATAAAGTAAGTGTTGTTCGAATGTATTTCAATAGGGTTTTCAACTTTGGTGTATAAATTTCCCATTTTGCATATTTTGACACCAAATGTTTATCATGACATTTCTAAGACTCCCACCTCATGAACAATGTCAGAAGAATAACTCAAATCTGGCCCCAAAAGGGGATTTTTGGTTACTTGTGAAATCACCTTTCAGGCTGGATTTGAAAATGCTCCTGACATTGTTCATGCAGGAATGAAGATCATAAATGGTATATTCAAAATACGTTAAAATAGCAAAGTTATGAGCATACGTTGAAATTAAGCTATGCTCACTCATAACTTTCATAATTTTCAATATGTTCACAGCAAATTTTGACATAGTCATTTCTTTACATCAGCTTATGAAGTTGACAACTGTCATTTTCAAATCTTCCCAAAATGTGTTTTCACACCTTTGGTGCAAAATTATGTTTGACGGGAGTTGAAAAGTTTTAGTACTGGGTTCATGAGGGGGAAATCAGACAGCCATGCTGTCAATCTGGTTGCTATCATCCTACAAATGGGTTATTCTATTATTCCTTCTGGTCCCTGCAACATACATATACACATCTATAGAGGGATGGAGTGCAGGGCCCTCTAGATATGATTACTCTATCTAAAAAATTATGTATGGATGGGAGTGCAGAGGTTGATCTCTTGACCTGGCAAGTTTCATTCAGGGTAGATGTGGATTCAGAGATCCAGATATGAGAGTCAAGTGTGAACAGGACTGTAGAAGGAAACGTGCATTGTAGCAGCATTGAAGAAGTACTGATTATTTCAGTTGTTTTTTTTCACCAGGAGTAACACACTAAGCTGAAAGCTTGTTCACAGGTGCGACCTGGGAGCACAGGGAAGTTAAGCGACTTGCTCAGGGTCACACAGTATGCAAGTGGAACCTGTGGGATTTAAACCAGGTCTGGTCTGCTGGATGTCACCAGATTTGCAGCTCAGAGCCTTAAACCACTGCGCTATACTGCCTCCCATTTTAAAGAGAGGATGGACGGGGAGATCCAAAGGCAGGAGTGAAGATGGTTTCAGAGATCCAGGAACTGGTAAAAGAAAGCAGCCTGACCAGATCTAGAGTGAGGATAGGGATGTAGAGGGTGTGCAAGTCTCTGGTATGTAGATAATGGGCAGTCAGCTAGAGAATATAGAAGAGAGGATAGATAGATGGGCAGTGAGCCAAACCAGTATTTAGCAATGAAAATGGAAAAGTGTGCCTGGTGACCAAAGGGTAGGGAATCAGAGACAGAGAGGAGTATGAACAGTGGTGTGTGTGGGGAGGCATGCTTGAGGCAAAGCAGCAGAAAGCATTGCAGATGGTCTGCAGTCTGGTGAGTTAGGAGAAGGTGGCAGAGCTGTAGACCACATCAGCATAGTTGGATATGAGAAGGATTAGTTTGAAGATCATCTCTTGAAGGATTGGGAGAGAGAAAAGTCCTTGTTTTGGTAAAGAGCTCTGAGTTTGGGGCAGAGCTTAGAATGAAGAACATTTCATGTGTGAGGTCCATTTTGCTATCCAGCCAGACTCCCAAATACTTGAAGGTTGCTACTGCTCAAGTGGAGTGCCATCTAGGATAGTGAAGACAGGGGAAGGTGATAGCCTCATTAGCTTTTGTCTGGTACCAAAGGTTTTGGACACAGTTTTTAGTATTGATTTTGAGTTGGTTATTCTGTAGCCATTGCAGGACATTAAGGAAATCATGCCTGAGAGGGACTTCAACTGCGCCGGTTGAGGGGCGGATGTATAAATGCCTGTCATTGGCATACATATGTATGTGAGACAAAGCACAGGCTAAAGGGAGGCTTTTAGGAGTTAGTCAATGTCCTTGATTGGTTGTCCCTAATGTTTTTTTTTTATTTCTCTGCTTTTGTATGTTTTGTGTTCTCTAACCCTAATGTCAGCATTAGCATAGTTTTTCTTATGAATTTCCTTACTTTCTGACTCGGTGTGGTAAGTTTGCATTTAACAATCAAATACTCATACTGTATCTAACTAATAAATGAACATAATAGATACTGCAATACACAGTATGTATCATACAACTTCAAACTGTTAGTATGAGAAAGAAGAGTCAGAGAAGATCATATACCTATCAAACATATCGAACACATGGTTTTATTCAGGTTATTGTTACTTGGCAGGATTCTAGATCTGTTGGCAAAACATGACACAGAAGCCCAGATGCAGCAAAGGAAAGTTTATTCCAGAAAACACCATACCTGCTGGGAGTTTGAAGCTTCAAATACTATGGTGTCGTCATACAAACTCACAGAAAAGCAGTCTTACACACAGTCTTATACTAGAGATAACAAAGTACATTACTAGGTGACGGACTCTGCCAAAAGGCAGACTAACAAAACACAACAATTCAATTGGAGGGTTTTAGTGGGCAGCTAGCACCTAGGACAGTTAGATCATCCTTAGTTTTACATGTACACTCTGATAAGGTTATATAGCTAACTAATGCTAGTTTTGGGCAACAATACAACAACTCATGAAAGGTAATGTGTAGTACAGCAGTGCAGAAGGCTGTAGATGGCGCACAGGCACTACAGAATAATAATGCTGGATAAAAAGGTTCCTAAGCACATAATAAAGAAATACAATTTGTACCTTATGCCACAGTAATGAGTGTTAAAGCATGCATGGAGGTATATGGACATGTGGGGTATCCCATGCAACACATCCCCTTGTTGAGTGATAAATGAGCAACACCAAAGAGATAGCATTGTGGGCTAAATCTTGGTGGATTGGTTGGCATAAAGAAAATGTAGCTGCACATGATATTGTTGGACAGTGCAGCTTAAGCAGCATAAGGAAAATAATGAAAAAGGATTGAATAATAGCATCTTTTAAATGTAAGTTCTAACAGGTGTTAGATAATGCAGTACTTAAACCACAATCATGAAACAGTTAAGTGTTAATGGCATACGCATTAATATTAATGCTAATGGGCCCTATGCACGCATATCTTGGGCACATAGCCACCCCACACCCATTGCACCCCCACACGGTATGTACTAATGGGGGCAAACAGACCAATGCACCTGATCCCCCATGGTCGCTGACTGCACCACGCTGGGGCATGCCAGCTTAAGCAGTATTTCAAACCACATAGTGCTGGCTGCAGGGATGCAGAGGGTGGTGCTGGATATGCCAGCTGGGACCAGGCGTAACTCAGTGTATGCCCCCACAGATGCCACCCGACAGTAGCAAGAGGACTAGGAAACATCCCGCAGTGCTGCCCCAGGACACAAGGCTGATTGGGAGGGCTGGGGCAGCTAAGCCGTGGCACCAGTAGTGTGTCCGGTGTCCAGTGGTGTCAGTGCCATGGGGGGGGCCACAAATGGTCTCCGGGGAAAAGACTGCACCATGCGGGGAGTCGGTCTCCAGGCAAGACAGAGGTGTGTTGTTATGCAGGTCCGGGCACCCACTGGGCTATGCATGACCTGGACCCACGCCTACAGGCACAAGGGATCAACTCCTGGATCCAGGATGGGCATCTGATTGGATGCTCACCTGGGTCTGCAACTCTTGTCTCTGGCCATCCTGCAGAGTCCTACATGCTGGGAGGGAGGATACGTGAACAGGTGGCCAGCATTGGAGAATGCCAGTATGGGCACACCTGTCCACGGGTTGCAGGATTGTGGGTGGGAACGTGACTTTCTATGTATCCCCACCTGCTTAGTGCATAGGGCCGATCATGAATAAGATGTGTATCCTTTCTACCTAATAAGGATTTCAGAGTCAAGGTGAGGGGTCGATATGCACATTAAAACTGGCTAATACTGGTCTATATCATCCAGGTAGTCAGGGCCAGTGTCAGAGTAGTTATGTTCAGGAGTGGGTACAGAGTGATCACAAACTGACCAAGAAGGGTTCATTTATGAGGTTCAAAGCAGAAATTAGGCATGTCAACACCACAAGTTATATGTCCATAAGAAAAGTTCTTAAAGTTTGCCACACCACAATATTGTCATGTCCATTCATATTGCACGTAACTTTGACTTGAGGAAGACACCACTTAATGGGCTGCACAGGGTACATGACTGGGGTGAAGATCTGGAGGTATCCATGGTGCAGACTGCTTGTTGGCTTGATTTTTTTTGTAATGTATGTTGACTCAGTGGTACTTTTAGGAACCATGGTATTCTGTGCAGTGAAATTGTGTGCATTGAACCAGTCTATGGAATAACCACACAGACACATGCCACGTCAAAGACATCATATCTGCACAGGTATCAGTAGCCTGTTACTGAACAACAGTCTGAAAAGAGGTGCCAGCCATGCTTGCAGTCAATTGTGGAACACCAGCAGTGGTAGAAGATCGATCCATACCTTGTAGATGTCTCTTTCTAGGAATCCCACAGAATGGACACGTGTCATCTTTTGAAGACTGAAGAGTCCTTATCAAACACTTGTAGTGATACAGTAAATAAAACATACATAGTCTCATGGTTGAAACAACAATGAGTTGGGTACCAAGGTCCTTGATTTGAATGGGCTGTAACACAACCTAAGTTTCTGGCTGTTGTGAGAGAAAAAGTGAGGGAGTTGGCTATGCATTTAGAAGTACAGTCTGAGATCCGACAATGGGGCAATACCATTTGGCCATCTATGAATGAATGTCAATTACAAACATAAGAACATACAAATCTGACAGCAGAAACTGACCACCGGGTCAATCAATGTCTGCCCAAGTGTGCAGCTAGCACCCTAGATTGCAGGTACCCAACCACCTCCCCATCTGTCATTCCCATGATGGCCTCAGCACCTTCCACCCAGACCATCCCTCTTGCTTTGTCCCACTCTCTTAAAACTTCCTACTGTCTTGCATGATACCACCCCTCTGGTAGATCATTCCATTTAGACACCACCCTCTCAGTGAAGTAGTGCTTCCTCAACTCCCTCCTAAATCTTCGGCCCTCCAGTCTGAGTCCATGCCCCTCATGTCTGCACCCTCCTCAGTTTAAACACCCCTTCACTGCTGACTTTGTTTATGCCCCTCAAAAATTGAACATTTCAATCATTACCCTCCTCTTCTCCAGTGTGTACATATTTAGCTCATTCAGCCTGTCTTTGTAGACCTTGCCCTCCATCCCCTGAAACATTTTTCTTGCCCTCCATTGCACACCTTCCAGTAAATTAATATCTCTCAACAGATATGGCTGCCAGTACTGCACACAGTACTCCAAGTGTAGCCTGACCAAAGATCTGTAGAGGGCAGGATCACCTCCCTATGCCTGGATGAGAAGCTCCTTGCAATACAGCCCAGCATCCTGTTCACCTTAGCTGCTGCTTTCCTGCATTGGGCATAGCTGTTTATGTTCCTGTAACCAACACCCTCAGGTCCTTCTGTTCCTCAGTGATCCACAGCCTCATCCCTCCCAACCAGTAGTCCTTCCTTGGGTTCTTTGCACTGAATTGCATAACCTTGCACTTTTTCACTTTGAATCCCAGCTGCCAGTTCTCCAACCATACCTCCAGCTTGGTTAGGTCCCCTTGTAGTTGTTCCCATCCATCCTCTTCATCCACCAATGCCCCCATTTTGGTATCATCTGTGAAGAGACTAACTCTGCTACCAATTCCATCTGCAATATCTGAGATAAAGAGCCCAAGTAGCACCGGCCCAGCATAGATCCCTGCAGTACACTCGTCACCAGTCTAGGTGTCAAGAGCTCCCCCACCACCACCCATTGCAGCCTCCCCTGCAGCCAGTTCTTTATCCAGTTTGTCAGCTTTACCTCACCACAGCAGCAGTCAGCTTCTCCCTAGACCTGATGAAGCACTGATTCGAAGGTCTTGCTGAAGTTCAAGTACAAGACAGCTACAGCATGTCCCATATCCAGCTCTCTTGTTATCCAGTCATAATATTCTATTAGATTGGTCTGACAAGACCGCTGTGAGATGAACCCATGCTGCCACCCATCCTGGCGGTCATTACCCTCGAGAAACAACACCAGCCTGTCCTTCAGTATCATCTGCATAAGTTTACCTACTATGGAAGTGAGACTGACAGGCCAATAATTTCCTGGCTCATCCCTAGGGCCACTCTTGTCTATGGGCACCACATGGGCCACTCTCCAAACCTGAAGCACACATACTATGTCCAAGGAGGCGCTGATCAGGTCTGCCAGTGGCTCAGCCAACACCTTCACCATCTCCCTCAACACCCTGGAGTGGATGCCATCAGGACCTGGTTCTTGTCCACCCTAATGTCCTCAGACATGCTAGTACTCTGCTCCCTCAATCATTCCATCCATCATTTCCTCCCCACCCCACCCTCCCAGTCCATGGTGGTAGTGGACCAGCCTTCTCCTTCCTGAAAACAGAGCAGAAGTTTTCATTTAATACTTACGCTTATTCCTTTCCATTTTCCACCCATTCCACTCCACACTTTATCTTCACTATATGGTCTCTGCACTTCTCTCTTCCCTGACATATTTAAAATGTCCTTCTCCCTCCCTTGATGCCATGTGCTAACCTCAGCTCCCTGGAGGCTTTGGCTACTCTCACCACTTGGTCACCTCCTTGGACCAACTCACAAAAGCCACCCTGTCCTCTTCCTTCCTTGTTGTCCTGAACTTGGTACACAACTCTTCGCCCTCACCCACTCCAACACTTTCCTGTTCAGCCAGCATGGATTCCTTGCTCTGCACTTCTTGCTCCTAGTCCTGGTGCAACTTCTGCAGCCTCTGTTACATTCAAAGGAACAGAAACATTAAATAATAATATATGTGTTTAACCACAAGGCCCATATTACATCATATCCCAATGTATCAGCATATGTTTATGTGAAGAACAATGTATTTATGCTCATAACAGTACATTGTTTAATAAAGTTCTCGGGAAAGTACCATTAGTCCAACCACTATGTTGGCCCTGTCTCACTATGGGTACATATATTTAGGCAGTTGTGGCACAGGTGGTAATGTGTCATTGGAAAATGTCAGTCTTGTTGTAAACAAGAAAACTGTTTAATGCGATATGGGTCCTAGTAAGAACAAATCCAGAACAGAGGGTTTGATACCTTTTACTGCAGCAAGTAGGATGTTACAAAAGAGCAAATTGATTTAGCTTTTGGACCAGCCAGTCCTTCTTTGGAAGCTTAATGACAGTTATTTAGAAAATACCACACTATTAACACTTACAATATGCAGAAAAAATTCTCATTGGTTTATAACAGGCATTTAACATATAACTAAAGTGACATCAGAGAGCTTGAATATCTTAAGTGTTATTTTAGCTGAACCACACTTAAAGGTCAAAAGTTGTCCAGAGATAACTGGGCTAAGAGTTCAGCCCACATATATTATCAGTCTCATGAATAACAAAACACTAAGATTCTCTACTCACTAAATTATATGTAACATTAAAGACATATGCTTCAAGAGTGAGGTAAGAGCACACCAGTAGAAGCCAGCTTCAACTCTACTTGGAACTTTATTAGTCTGAGAATATGGCCAATGACAAGCAAATGACCCTGGATAAAACAATTGCATGTCAAAATGTAACATATTAGCAAGTGACAAATATGCCCCACAAATTACAACAATGGAAATTATCTTTACATGGCATATAGAAGGATTAAGGTGATGTTAAACCAAAGTGAGTAAGTGTATCACACTGATGAATGTACACTAGCTGGAGATATATCCCCAGCATACTCACAACCAGTTATAATGTTCCAGAAACCTTAAGGCCTTCAGTGTTGTTGCAAGATTTTATACATGGTAATATCACTTGTCAGTGTATGTGCCAGGTAAAAAGAACTACAGTACTAATCAAGGACCCCCCAGAAATTGAGACTATGCAGTCTGATATGTACAGATTTCAATAAATTGTCAGTGTATAATAGAAATAATACATTTACAGAAACAGTCTAAGAAATCTAAATGAGACTTCCTAGAAATAAAAGGAAATATATGTACATGAATCCTAATACACCATCAATTGCACAAATCACTACAATAGTTACCCAAAAGGAATTGCACCTGTTATGAACCCCCAAGTAAATGAGACAATGCATCCTAATAAGTACAGAATGTAAAAACATAATAGTATATACTCAAACTGCAGAAGTAGCAGAAAGAAGTAAATATCCACTATAAATATGAGCCTAGAGTCCTAGCCACTATGACACCATAATGTCATGTACCTGAACATAAGTTTACCTCAATAGCACCACGATATTCACATCCACTATACCCACATAACCACCCAACTCAAATACCCATATTAAAATTCAATGTGCCACACTTCCGCTCCTTCCACAACACACACATAAGCACACACACAAACCCACACACATACATGCACACACCCACACACATTCACACAGTACTAATGTGAGAGCCTATGTAGCTAACCAGTTACTAGAAACTGTATAAGTATAAGAGTCAAAGTCCAAGGCTCGCTGAAAACCTAAAATATGTATGTCCATCATTTGAAGTAAAGGTCCATGTAGTTTACGTGTAATGTGTCATATAGTCAACAGTAATGTTCATGCCATCTTCCACTGTATTAAGAAATAACATAAGTATAATCTCACAAGCTAGTCTCTGTTATGTACTGTTGAAATGTCCTTTCAAGACCATCACAGACATATCTCAGATTGAGTGGTCATCCTGAGAGAAGTGTTGTGCACTGATTTGTCAGTCATCTTTCTAGTAATATCATACCTGTGTGAATTCATTCTAGTGCAGAGCTGCCTTTTGTCTCCCCATACCCTGTGCAAGGACATTTCCTGCATTGAATAAGATAAACAACATTGCTTGATGTACATGTGTAATTACCCAATATCCTGAATTGTCTGTTTTGTGAGGTAACCACAGTCTGAAGTGGAAATGTGCTCACAAGTTCTACATCTGTGTTTATTACAGGATTTTGTGCCATCTGATGTCATGGCACTCTATTCAGGTTCAAGTTTACTCAGTAATAAACAGGTTGGCTAAATTGGGTGGTTGTTTGAAGGATAGTAGTGGCAGTTTCTCAAAAATACAACTAAGGGTTTCATCCTCACTAATTATTGGGTGTAGGTCCTTAATTATGTAGAAGTTCAAGGTCAGGATGATACCTGACTACTAAGGGTGCTCTGTTAGTAGTGGTCCTTTCATTATATTGCAGTAGATGTTCTCTTGGTACTTGTGTTTCACATTCCACTGCTCTGTCAATTTTTCTGGAAGAGTGTCCATGCTCAACAAATTTGTTTTTCAGCAAAGCCAAATATCTATTTCTGTCTTTGTCATTTGAACAGAGACGGTGGTACCAAACTGCTTGACTGTAAATGACAGATTTTTTTGTGACCCAGGTGATTCTTTTCCTGTGTAAATATCTCTGTCTGTCTGTTGGTTTCCTGTAAATACATGCATGTAGGGTTCCATCCTTGATGGTGACAGTGGTATCCAGAAAATTAACACTGGTGGCAGAATATTCCAAGGAAAGCTTAATGGTTGGGTGGAGATTATTTAGTTCTTGATGAAAATCCTTATGTATGTGTCCTCTGGCCAAATTATAAACAAATCATCAATGTAACAGGAGTAAGCAAGTGATTTGTGTACAGTGCCTTAAAAAGTCTTTTCCAAATTGGTCATAAAGAGATTAGCGTACTGTGGAGCCATCTTGGTGCCCTTCTCTGTTCCCATAGTTTGAACATAATGTTTCCCATTAAAGCTGCAGTTGTTATGTCTCAGAATGAATTTAATAAGTTTCCCATGACATCAGGATCGATGTTGTGGTCCAGTCCTTCGTAGTTTTAAAATTGCTTCTACAAAACCTAATATCCCTCTGTCATGGTTCTATTACCAGAGACTATGGGTCTTCCTGGGTTCCCAGGTTTATGTATTTTAGGTAGCATGTAGAATGTCACAGGTTTGGGTTCAACAGGGATGATGGCAGTTATTCTGTCTTGAACATGGTCTGGAAATGATTTAACCAAACCCTGTAGTTCTCTTTTATATTCTGTTGTGGGATCAGTTTCCAGTTCTCTGTAGTAGGTATGGTCACTTAGATGTCTGTTGGCTTCCTAATATAGCCTTCTCAGTTCAGTATCATGACTGCAGAACCTTTGTCAGCTTTTTATGACAATATTGTGGTTTGATTTCAGTGTTTGTATAGCCCCTGCTCCAATGGAGAGAAAGGTTGATAGCGGGCTTGTTTCTGCTCTATTAAGAATTTCACCAGTCACTTTCTGGTGAAAGCAATGGATATAATTGTTCAGTTTCTTATTATGGCAACTTGGGGCAGGGGTACAATCAGATTGTTTGTTTTTCTTATCTATTAAATTGTTACTGTTTAGAACTTCTTCACTGCCTGTGATTTCTTCTCTGCCATAAAAACATACTTTAAGTTTCAATCTGTGGAAGTATTCCTCCATTTCACCACAAAGTGTATTCTGTCCAGTGGTTACCACCACAGTATTTGGGGCTGCCCGTGTACATATTTTCTTTAATTGTCAGTTTGTAAGTGCCCGTATTCGAATGTTGTACTGGGTCAACCACCAAGGATGCATTGTCCAGAAAAATATGAAGGAGAAACGATATTGTCCAAATGTGTGCCTTCATGGTTTGGATTGTATTTTAAAGTCTAAAATGTCTCTTAGTGAGTCTCTGTAAAAGTACATAGTGTATACTGTGAACAGCATGATGATGTTATAATTATTAGAAAGTCTATGCCAACAGGTCATATGGTAGAAAATGGTAGAATTATGGCAGGCAGCATGGTCACTTGATGTCCCAAAGTTCTGTGGCAACATGCCTCAGTGCAGTTAGGATCAGCACAATCACTGATAAATACCTTCATTTTTCTGAAAGACAAATGAAAAACAAAGAGAAGGCCTCTGGCCCTCCCTTTAATACGTTAGTGTTGATCTTAAGATAGTGATGCATTATTTTTACAGAAGTGCATGTGCTTGTGGTGGTGTTGTTCATTAGTGCTGGTATTTTCAGAGCCCAGCATCTGCTGCTCCTCCAGTTGTTGCTGCCAATATTCAAAAGGAATAGCCCGGGCAAAACCAGCTGAATATAGCAAGCAAACAGGGCGAGGAGTGCAGGGCAAAACAGCCCAGGAATAACACGGCACTAAACATGGCAAATAAGACAGCACTGAATATAGCTCCCAAAGCAGGCAGTGCAAACACCAACAGGTACACAATGCAGAAGGAGATGCCAATCCCAGCTCCACAGGCAAAGGAGCACAGGCTGGAAAGGGACCCCAAGAGTAGACAGTGGTGAAGAACACAGACACTGATACACACACACAGCCAGGGACAGGTCACAGTGTGCCAGGACCCTTGAGCAGAACCAATGTACAGAAAATGTACAGAAAAACCCTGTAGCAAATGGCAGGCACACAATAAAGACACACAGGACACAGTGCAAGTATGAAAGGCATATATAATACAGGTGATGCAGGGAACAGATAAAGGTAAGCAACAGGTGAACAACACAATGTAACCAATCATGAATGTAATATAAAATGACTTGAAATAAGAAAACCTACACAAAATGCTACACACACATGAACAGGACCTACAACCATGACTACAACTACAACTACTACAATGGCTAACACTACAACTACCGCTACAAGATACAGCATACAATGCTACCATTACAACTACACACTAAACAACAATGGTGACTAGACTACAACTAACAAGTGAACAACTGCAACAAACCTAAACACAGGGATGCACACAGGTCCAGCGGTGGAGGAAAAAGGCAAACCAAAGGCACAGGCTGGGAAGGGATAGTAACACAAACAAGGAGGGATAAGGGTGGCAACAGAAGTCAAGTCCAGGTGTGGTGGGGTGCAAGGTAAACAAAAGTGCGCTGCTGCAGGTCATGGTTGGAAGCATGAAGGTTCTGGCAGTCGGGCCTCGAGAACAGTGGCCACACTCCAGGCCCTGCGATGATCACAGCCTGCTGCTCTATGAGCTTGCATTGCTGGATGCACCATCCTCTTCACAGTAGGTCGTTATGCCCTCGACTCCTCTGGCCATGTAGCCCACAATGAGGAGTAGAGTAGACCTACAAGAGGAAGCGGGAGCATGTGAGCATGGTAAACCAGCCAGGAGGCAAACTGCAGCCACAGGTGGCCAGACAGGGATGGACAGCATGTCCCGACAGACATGTCCATGTGGTGTTGAGGAACACATTGGTAGGCATAACTGACCCATTTCCCCAGGGAAGGCTCAGAAGACACAGGCAACAACCTGCAACCCTACACACATGGAGATGCAGACCCCAACAACACCAAGGCATGGACATCACCACCCACCCCAGCGCCAGACAGTGAGTGAGTGCAGACACACAGGCAGACCCCTGAATGGTGGTGGGCATGGTGGGCCACACAACAACATGCACATGGGTGACCTAACGTTGGGACATGCTGTCCACAATCAGAATGCAATGTACCACAGCAGAGTGAAACAGCAAACAACAGGGCACAGGGTCAGTGCACTGCAGGCATGGTGTGTTCAACGGCAACCCATGCCAGGTCTCGAACTGACCTGCACGAACTGTGAACCCACAGGCACACACATCAGCAGGGAAGGACCAACAGATGCTGCACACATGGCCCAAGTACAGCAATGCATGTGTTGTCCTGCAGCCAGAACAGCCACAAAGCAGGCGACCATCCGAACATGGCCAGTGGTGCATATGGACAGCACAGCAATGCCTGCCATGCCCGCTGTCACTGGCACATACCGCCCCCACTACAGGGCATGGCATCCACACAGCCAGATACTGCCAGCACCAGACACAGTGCTGCGCAACACAGCAGAAAGCCACAGCAGCATGATACCTATGGTGGCCAAATCCTCAGCACAGTCCAAGCAGTTCAGTACAGACACAACACATTAGAAATGAACAGCACAAATGAAGACTGAGATGTACTCATGCAATAGGTCCCCTGCCTAGGTGTTAATCTCTTAGACCCAGTGCTGCATGGCGGCACCCTGTGGCTGCCTCTGGATGGCACCTGGGACTGCTCTGTGCCCCTTTCCCTGTGCTGGGCTGCATGGTTCACCCTACAGTGGACAGGGGGAAAGCAGTGTTACTGCACTGCAGAGCTAGAACTGAGATTACAACAGCAGGATACACACCCACCACAAAGACACCATACACGCAGGTTAGCCCAGGGACAGTGATAGCATGCATGGGACACCCAGACAGTGGACCCAAGACCTCATTGTCCATGTGCCAGGTGAAATGTTGCAATGAGGCAGGGCGCATGGGCACAGCGACTAGAGGCACACACGCCTGTGTATGTGGTCTGGAGTCCATGCATCAGCACACCCGCACAACACGGGTGAAGGCCTTGTGATAGGCCTGTAGCATACACACCAGCCACATCACCCATGCATGACATGCCACCACTGCGCCCATCACTGGTACATGTGGAGGCCGTGCCCCTCCCGGACCACTGTGCCACACATCATGCTCCACAGCCTGTGTCACATGTGACCCCACAATCCTGCACACCTGTACCCCTGTGCACACAGCAGTGTGCATACACAGACACACACACACACACACACACACACACACACAGACACATGCAGGCACACAAATCCAGACCACATCATACACTGTGGATGTGTGCAACTTGCAGGGCACTCACCTGGCACTGGCACAGTGCCTCATGCACCATGCATCTATACACCTCCAGCTGGCCCCTCTGGTGGTGGCGCAGGTCTGTGTACCTGCGTCAGCACTTCTCAGCATCCCTGTGGATGCCTGTCAGCCCTGTGAGCCGCCCATGATGGACGCCCACCTGCCTCTGTTTAAGATCACCCTCCTGACCTCTCCAAAGAGCCACCTGTGCCACTGTTGTACCAGCTTGACTAGATTTGCAGTCTCCTCCTCTCCCAGCACCTGTCCCTGTGCACCACAGCATGCTGTCTCCCACATCCTGGCATTGCCCACACAGCACAGAAACCCTGACACTTGTTGCAAGATCAGCGTATGCCACTATCAGGACCCTCCAGCAACAACTGCTGTAGCGCCAGTTATCACAGGACGTAGCGTGGCGATACCGGAAGAGGGAGCACGTGCATGCATGACCCCTAGCATGACCCTGGAGGACAACACCACGTATGTGCATTGCTCCATGGTGTGGGCTAGCACGTGCTACATCATGCTATACCCAGATGCTAACATGGCCATTGGGGCCTCTTGGGCATGTGTGGTGCGCACAATGCCACAGAGCGCCGTGTTACTTGGGTTAGCACAGTGCAGAACTCCAATAGGTCTGCCAGCACAGGTATTTGCATGGCGCTATAGTGTTAGTCCGCGCTAATCAGGCCGATATTCAACTGGCATATGCAATGAGGGTAGTTGTTCATGCATGGTGCAAACAGTGTGATTAGTATATCATTATATGCTGATTTGCATGCATAACAGGATGGATTGCCTGGACGGGCTATAAAAGGTAAAGGAGTGCACCACTGGTGTTGTGTTGGGGAATGCAGCGTGCATCAGATACTGTGGAACAACACTGGACAGGAGGAAATATGCAGCAGGCGGCAGAGCAGCAAGAGGCAGGTCTAAAACTGCTGGGGAACTCTAGGATGGCAGTAGCGTGGAACAAGGTCAGTCCGTACGCATGGTGTACCTGCAGCCCACAGATGTACTAGTTGGGGACAGGCAGCAGCTGCAGGACCACAGGCAAGCACTGTGCTATGTAATGGTGTACAGCAGCATATGGCTGCCAGTACAGCAGACCGCCTGCACAATGTGCATATGTGCCTGCATTGTACTGCGCTGTATGGCACTGCCTGCACACTGTGGGTGCGGCAGGGGCCAGTGTGTAATACCATGGCATGCGTGTGCCCTTGCAACACTGGCTTACTGCCATGGGGTCCATGGGTTTTGGATGCCACCCTGGATGTGTGGCATGGAGGGTTGTTAATGCTCTGCTGGTGGAACCCAGTGTTCTGGCACTGTACTGTCAATTGTGTAAATAAGCTCAGATCTGTAAATGTCTATAGTGATCAAAGAACTGTAAAGAATATTTTATTTGTAAATCAAAGAAAAGACAGAGCCCCTGGGAATCTAGGAGGAACAGTAAAGATGGAGAAGTAAAGAGGTCAGAAGATTTCCTATGGATGGAGTTCTATTAAAAAATAAACATCAATACCTGGCATTTAATTGATTGGATACCAACTAGAATTTCATTTAAAGTAATAGATGAAAGCAGTGCCCGGCCTTCTCAGGAGGTCATGTAGGAGATAAGCTTGCATAAAAATCAGAAAAGTGTTGCTTTGTGGGAGATGTCTCTCTGACGAATATAGATTGGAATAAAAGGTTTAATTAT
The DNA here is from genome assembly GCA_016271365.2 of Neoceratodus forsteri. Lineage (NCBI taxonomy): Eukaryota > Metazoa > Chordata > Ceratodontiformes > Ceratodontidae > Neoceratodus > Neoceratodus forsteri. The sequence goes on along the minus strand of CM057459.1, from coordinate 853,161,758 downwards.
GTTAAAAATATCCATCTCATGATGGGTCATAGATCTGGTTTCAGGTTACTGAGCTTAGTAATAGTGGTTTCGTCTTTGTGTGTTCTAAGGTGCCAAGCCAAAATAGGAGTGCCACGAGCCCTTTCCTCATAGTATCTGTGTCAAAGATAGAAAAGGGCATGCTCCACCTTTGACTGGGCATTTTTGAAGTTAAGCCTCAGTGTTTAAAAGTTGTGTTAGTACTGTGCTGTCCCCTTGAATAAGGAACAGCTGCAGTGTATGCACAGTATGTTTTAAGTCCTGTATCTTTCATTCTTAATCCCTATGCAGGGCAGTGGAATGGATAATCATGGTAACCCGGAGGGCAGATTTAAGTGTGTCCCAAAGAATACTCAGAGTGGTATCCTCAGTATCATTCTCCATAAGAAACTGTGACACTTGATTTTCTACTTTCTCAAGGAGCTGTTGGTCTCCCAAGAGGCGAGGGTGTAATTGTCAGGTAGTTTAGCATCTAATTTTCCCCAGGTTGAAAAGAGCACAGAGTGGATATGGTCCGAGAGATGTAGTAAACTATGCTGGTCGTCATGAAGAGCATCAATATGTTCTATTGCTGTAAAAGATAGTCCAGCCTGCCATAAGTACCATGTCGGGAGAATACGAACATTTGAACATATGGACATATGGACATACGAAAATGCCAGCAGAAACAAGCCTCACAGTCTATCGAGTCTGTTGGAGTGCTCAGCTAGCACCTTATAATGCTGCTGCCCTCCTTCCCCCATCCTATTACCCTTCATCTTTCCCTATCTCAACCACTTTTGATGCTGTTTACCATCTTGCAGGCCACTACCTCACCCGCAAGAAGTTCTACTTGTCTATCACTCATTTGGTGAAAAATGTCTCCTCATCTCTCTCCTGAATCTACCCCTCCAGTCTCAGTTGGTGTCCTCTCATGTCCCTCCCTTTCTCCTCTAGTAAATCCTCTCTTTATTAGCATTGTTTATTTCCTTCAGATACTTAAGGTCTCAATCATATCTCTCCTGTCCCTCCTCTCTTCCAGAAAGAACATATTCAACTCCACCAGCCTTTCCTAGTATGGCTTGCCCCACATCCTTGGATCACCTTTGTAGCTCTCGCTGTATTACCTCCAACAATCTGATGTCCTTCTTCAGGAATTAGTGCAGTATTGCACGCAGTACTCCAGGTGGGGCCTGACCAGTGACCTATATAGCAGGATAACCTCCCTACTTCTGGAAGAGATCCCTCTAGTTATACACCCCAGCATTTTGTTGGCTTTTGCTGCCAGCCTTCTGCATTGAACAGAGTTGTTTATGCTCCTGTTATGCTCACCTCAGGCCCTTCTTCTGTGGAGCAACCCAACTGAGCCCGTTTAAGTGATAATCCCTCCCTGGTTCCGGCTCTGAAGTGCAGAACCTTGCAATTCTTGGCATTAAACCCCAGCTGCCATTTATCTGCTCACCCTGGAGCTATTCAGGTCCTTCTGCAACCCCTCCACCCCGTGTCATCTACCACAGCTCCCATCTTGGTATCATCAGTGAACTGATTTTTCTCTGGATCCCATTAGAGATATCTGCAATGAAAATCCTAAACAGTACTGGTCCCAGCATGGATCCCTGTGATACCCTCTCATCACAACTCTTGGTGATGAGAGTACCTACCACTCACCCTTTTCTGTCTCCCCTGAGCCAGTTCCTGATCCAGGTCACCATTTTTGGTCCTGCCCTCACATACTCCAGCTTCCCCACAATCTCCCTTGTGGCACTGAATCAAAGACCTTACTGAAGTCTAAGTACAGAATGTCCACAACATGGCCATTGTCTACTTCCCGGAGTCACCCAGTCATAGAACTCTACTAGGTTTGACTGGCATGATCTCGCCCATGACAGACCCATGCTGATGGTTGTCCTGAATACCATTTGCCTCAAGAAGCTCATGAGCCGCTCCTTTAGGATAGGCTCCATGTGTTGCCCATGATTGAGGTGAGGGTCACTGACCTGCAGTTCCCTGGTTCATCGTTTGGCCCACTTTTATGGATAGGCACCATGTAGGCCATCCTCCAGTCCTGTGGTACACATCCTCTGTCCAGGAGGTATTGAACAGGTCTGCCAGTGGCCCTGCAAGGACCTCTGCCAGCTCCTTAGTACTCTAGGGTAGAGATGTGTGAAATTAGAAAATTGTGTTCTGCCAACTATTTTGTGAAATTCACATCTTGCAAAATATTCCATGGGTGTGAAATGTGAAATTTGTAGGCAAAAATGAAATTTCACTGCAAAATGTGAAAGCTCACCCATGAAATGTGAAATTTCACTTACAAAATGGTGAAGTTCAGGCAAAATTTGGCAACATTTCACATTTTGTGGTGAAATTTTATGTTTTGCAGATGAAATTTTGCATTTCAGACACCGTCAAAAATATTTGCAGAATGGCAGAATTTTGCAAAATGTTTTCCGTGGTGCAAATGCTGATTTCATGGCCATTTCACTGCAAAAATTTAGTTTCTCAGCATCTCTACTCTAGGGTGAATGCCATCTGGCCCAGATGTTTTGTTCATTCTATTTTTTTATGCTTTTTCCTGCTGGGTCACTGATAACTCAGCCTTGGTCATGGCCCCTCTGTACCCGCACTCCGTAATCACCGAGCTCTCCACAGTCACCCCTGGCTTACCCCACAGAGGGCGGGATTGTGGAGCTGTTCCCCACCAGCTCTGCACTACAAGTATCTGGTGGGAGAGCCGGTACCAGAGGCTAGTCGGTGCCTAGAGGGAAGGGCAAAATGGAGACGACCCAGCAGCATTTTTTTCCTGTAGGCAGGGTGGGATGTGCAATGATGGCCAGCAACTGCCCTGCCCTGAAGTCTTGCCAGCATCAGTGCGTTGGGCAAACCCTGCCCACTGGAGTGAAGCTCATGCGCTGAGCACTGAACTCACCCCTCCCGGAGAAGAAGAGCAGTCCTGGGGATGCTCAATGCTTCCCCCAGTCAGTCCTCTGATGACCCAGGCCCCTTCCCAATTCCTGATTGTCGGTGTCGCAAGCAGAAAGCCACCTGCTGCTCCAACCAGCCGGCACTGCTTTGTCCATTCTTAATGCCCTCAACCCATCCAGCACCCTGCCCTCTGTACTCCCTACATCTGTCTTCCTCTCCCCTTACCCTCCTCCACTTGCCTGAGGTATTTGTTCCCCTTCTAATGCATGAACTCAGAGCAGAAGTACTAGTTCAGTGCCTCTGCCTGCTCTGCCCCCTTCTCCACCCACCAACCATCTTTCTTAATGCTCACAAGCTGGTCTTTGCTTCTGCTTTTCTTGCCTATGTAACAGAAGAAGTCTTTTCTCCTCTTTTGATCCTCTGTACCACTCTCAGCTCTCTAGATGATTTGGCACGCCTGACCAGTCTAGTGACCTCCCTAAACTTTTCCCTGTATACATCTTTATCTTCTTCTTTCCCGTTTTCCTATACTTCTGAAATGCCACCCTCTTTACTCTCACCCTTCCCTGACCTGCGATGACAGTCAGCTGGGTTTCTTTGCTCTGCATTTCTTGGTTTTCTTCCTAGTACAGGTCTCTGTTGCCTCCAACAGCCCTCCCTTATTATATTCCATTTCTGATCTGCATCCATGTGTTGTTGGATGTCTGTCAAGTGCTTGCTCAACATTTCCCACATCATCCTAAAGTCCACCCCATAAACTCAACCACGCTCATCCATGCCATCTGTGTTCCTCCCCATGTTTAGTGCGAACCACACGGTAGTGGTCACCCCAGCAAGTGGTTCCCCACTTCTAGGTTCCTTTCAGCTTCCCAATTATCTAGTACAAGGTCCAAAGTCATTTCATCTTGTCAGCCCTGTATCAGCTGCATCAAAAGCTGCCCTGAAAGCTTCCAACAGGACCCCACTCTTGCACTCATGGTGGCAGGTGTGCTCCTATCCACCCCGGCAGGTTGAAATCCCACACCACCATGGGGCTTCCCTTCCTGCTTACCCTTCAAATTTGATCTGCCAGTTCCCAGTCCAGGTCACAACCCCATGACAGTGGCCTGCACACTACACCGCATCCTCACTGTTCTATTCCTAGCATCCTGGAACTGCATACACAGAGCTTCTGTCCTCCCCCTCCTCTTCCTCTACCTCCTTACACACTTAATCCCTTCTCTCACATAGATTCCCCATGGCCCTATCCTTTCTGAATAGCCTGTTCCTGGGATCATCATATCCCAGTCCTGGTACTGGGTGGCCCATATTCCTGTGATGGCTGCTATGTCCACCAATTCCACCGCCAAGCGATCCTGTAACTGCACAGTCCTATACCTTAGGCTTTTGCATTCAGTGTAACCACCTTCCAGAATGTTGCCTCCCCAACCTTACCATTCTCTCTCCCATCCTTTGGTCCTCTATGTCCCCTCCTCAGTGCCTTCACCTATAACTAGTGGGGTGAACACCCTATGCTCCACTTTCTGGACATTGTTTCTAACACGGTCCCTCGCCACTCTCCTTCCTAGTTTAAATCCACCCTTGTTGAAATATACCCTTCCATTCCTTGTTTGAGTATGTTCTTCCCTCCTTGCTCAAATGTAACCTGTCCACTGCATATAGGTTGCTGTTGTCTCAGGTCCTGCCACAGTCTGACACCAGTCTGTATTTCCTGGTTCGGCACCAATCCCTGAGTCACCCATTGCACTTCTCTATCCTTTTTCTTCTCCCTGTATTTGCACATGGTACCAGTAGCACCTCAGAGAATACCACCAATGTCCCCACCTCCTCACACTGCCTACCTAGTTCCTCAAACCTCCCTTGCCACCTCCATTGTTTTCCCAACCAAATCATTTGTTCCACATGCACTACCATATGTGGTTTCATTCTCCTCTGCTTTCTCACTTGAGAAGTGCCTGCCCTGCCCTGTCTGCGGTCAACCCTGAAATTGCCTTGACCCAGATATGACTGTTCCTTTTCCCCTTCCTCCCCATCTGATCCCCTTCAGTATGAATTCTCCAGCACCAACATCCCCCATTATTCTGATCCTGCCCCCAATTCCACTATGATCCCTGTCCACTCCCCAAGGAACCCTGTTTCCTCCCACCTCCTTACATTCCTCATCTGCACCTTTTGTTCTCCATCCGTCATCCCCCATTGTCTACCCTCCTGTTAGCACCTCTCCTCCTCCTGCACCCTACCCTTCCTCTCCCATCTCTGTTTCCTATTGTAATTCCTGCCTCTTGGACAGTTCTTACCCCTCACCCCTTCTTTCACAGCTCCAATACCTCCTCCCTGCCAATGCTGCAGATCTATTGCTTGATAACCCTGCAATGGTGCCCATCACCTCATTCCTCCTTCCTCCTTCCTTGATCCCTCCTCCTCAACTGCATCTCTACTCACCACTCCCATCCTCCTTATATTCCCATCTTTAGCTCTGCAGTTCCCTTTCTGCATCTCCCACTTCTCCTTAGTGGGGTACTCCTGCCTCAGCTCCCCTCCATCACTCTCCTTAGTTCCCTCCATAACCCAGTTACTTGATACGTCCAATTACCTTAACCTATAGCAAAATGGACAGCCTCCCAGTTTCCATAATAAATTCATCCAAACAGCTGCCCCACATATATTGCAACTCACCATCCTCCCTGTGCCTGCTATCCTCCTCCATGGTGCCCATTATTCCTCCCACTATTCTTCAGCCTCCACCCAGTCTTATCCATTTCCATCCACTTCCACAGTCCCTTGCATTCCCCCTTGCATTCCTTCTGCATCTACTCCCATTATTCACGTTTGGTTTAAGTGTATCCTCATACCTGTTCAGCACAATTGGCTTAAGTGTACACCCACACCTGTCCACCAGTCCTTACTCTTATACTTATATGCTTTATTAGTAGACTGATATCAGTCCTTCTTAACCTCCTGGTGCTCATTTGATGGCCTTTACTCAGTAACACATCAATACAATCCCTCAGTGTACTACATTAATACAGCACCATTCCCTCAGTGTGTATTACAGCAGTTATGAACCCTAAATAATCATCACAGCCCTGAGCATGCTAGATCTGTAACTTAGTAATACATTAACTCCTTAGTATATATCAAATCCAAATATGACATCACATAAAAGGATAGCTTTCAAACCATATCATAACAATCATTGCAAGAGACCCTGTGGGTTTGGTAAACCTTTGTATCCAACACACCTACATCCCTGTGTCTGAACATTTACCACAAGTCTATTAGCTTTTCGAGTTAGTTCTTACAGGCAGTTTGTATCTCCACAAGCTCCTCACCAGAGACACCAAGCTCAACCCCAAGTGGCTTTTCAGTATTTAAGAAAGCCTGCAACACAGAGAGGGTGGGAGGGTTTTATCAATATCACAATTAAAACAGAAGAAAAAACACAGCCACTTTCCTCAACACTCCTCCCACTTCTGTTCCCAGTGAATAAGACAATATGGTGCATGTAATTACTCCTCCTCTCTCATCAAGCAAACAGCACAGATTAAAATTTTACTTTAAATATCACAGCCATCAAATGTTCCCACAATCAGCACAAGCTACCAATAGTTACAGAATCTGAGCCCTAGTAACAATTGCAACTCACGGTACACATTTAAACAGTTGTAACTCACAGTAATAATTTAAAGTACAAACTATTCAATTATCACAATTAAAACAGAAGAAGATAAAGTATAGCCACTTCCTGAACACTCATTCTCTTCTGTTCCCCAGTGAATAAAACAAGAAGCTGCCTGTAATTACCCTTCCCTCTTGCCAGGCGAACATCACAGATTTAAATTATATTTTAAAATCACAGCCATCAACTGTTCCAACACAACCAGCATAAGCTACCAACTGTTACAATATCACAGCCCAAGTAACAGTTGTAACTCGAGTACTAATTTAAACAGTTGTAACTCACAAAACTAATTTAAACAGTTGTATCTCAGACTACTAATATAAAGTACAAACTATTCAAATATCACAATTAAAACAGAAGAAAATAAAACACAGCCACTTCTCTGAACACTCCTCCTCTTCTGTTCCCAATGAATCAGACAGGATGGTGCATGTAATTACCCTCCATGTCTCACCAGTAAAATAACACAAATTTAAATTTTACTTTAAATATCACAGCCATCAACTTTTCCCACAACCAGCACATGCCACCAACAGTTTCAATATCACAGTCCAAGTAACAGTTGTAACTCACAGTACTAATTTAAACAGTTGTAACTCACAGTACTAATTTAAAGGACAAACTATTCAAATATCACAACTAAAACAGAAGAAAATAAAACACAGACACTTCCCTGAACACTCCTCCTCTTCTTTTAACCAGTGAATAAGACAAAATGGAACCTGTAATTACCCTTCTCCTCTTACAAGGCAAACAGCACAGATTTAAATTTTACTTTAAATATCACAGTCATCAACTGTTCCCACAACCAGCACAAGCCACCAACAGTTAATGTATCACAGCCCAAGTAACAAGTGTAAATCACAGTACTAATTTAAACTACAAACTATTCAAATATCACACTTAAAACATAAGAAAATAAAACACAGCCACTTCCCTGAACACTCCTCCTTCTTCTGTCCCCAGTGAGTAAGACAAAATGATGCCTGTAACTACCTCTCCCTCTCACCTGGAAAACAGCACATTTACATTTTACTTTAAATGTCACAGCCAATAACTGTTCCTATAACCTGCATAAGCCATCAACTGTTACAATATCACAGCCCAAGTAACAGTTGTAGCTCCAGTACTAATTTAAACAGTTGTAACTCACAGTACTAATTTAAACAGTTGTAACTCAGACTATTAATATAAAGTACAAACTATTCAAATACTGTATAACAATTAAAACAGAAGAAAATAAAACACAGTGAGCAGGATTTTGAAATTTGGTGCCGGGCATGCATCCAGCCCTGTGACACAGGAGTCTGATTTTGGTTGCACAATGATCCCTTACCGCAACTGCACCTGGTTTTCCATTATCAGTGGAGTTGCTACAATTTCCTGCTTTCTGGCAGCTTGCATAATATATTTGGTGCAAGCACCAGTACATTGACCCCTTGAGTAGTGCACCCTAGACCATGAAGTCATGATATAAAGAGCAGCATCAGGTGCAAGGGATGTAAAATTCAAATGACAGCCAGCGAATGCCACAAGCTCTGTGGGCAATATGTGTGGCACTCATGGGGCATACAGCATTAATTGGCCTTTAAAAATCTGGTCCAGCTACTTCCTGAACACTCCTCCTCTTCTGTACCTGAGTGAATAAGACAATATGGTGCTTGTAATTACCCATCCCCTCTTAGCAGGCAAAGAGGATAGATTTAATTGTTACTTTAAATATGACAGCCATCAACTGTTCCCACAACCAGCAAAAGCCACAAACAGTTTCAATAACTCAGAGCAAGTAACAGTTGTAACTCACAATACTAATTTAAATAATTGTAACCAACAGTACTAATTTAAAGTACAAACTATTCAAATATCACAATTAAGCAGAAGAAAAAACACAGCCACTTCTCTGAACACTCCTCCTCTTCTGTTCCCCATTGAATAAGACAAGATGTTGCCTGTAATCACCCCTCCCTCCTCACTAGGCAAACAGTACAGATTTGCATTTTACTTTAAATATCACAGCCAATAACTGTTCCCACAACAAGTACAAGCTGCCAACATTTACAAAATCACAGCCCAAGTAACAATTATAACTCACAGTACTAATTTAAACAGTTGGAAGTCACAGTATTAAGTTAAAGTACAATCTAATCAAATATCACATTTAAAACAGAAGAAAATAAAACATAGTGGGCAGGATTTTTGAGAGGTGGCAGGGTGCACCCAGAAATGCACCACGAAATCTGCTTTTGGCTGTGCGCCAATCCCCTTGCCACAATGGCACACAATTTTCCATTGCCAGGTGCAGTTGCAACAGATTCCCTGCTTGATGCCAGCTTGTGCCAAATCTCTGTTGCAAACACCAGAACATTTGACCCCTAGGAGTGGTGCACACTGGACCATGAAGTCATAGTCTAAAGAGCAGTATCAGTTGCAATGGATGTCAAATACCCAAAGACAGCCAGTGAATACCACAAGCTTCATGTACCATATGTTCAGCACACAGGGGTGTGAAGCATTAACTGGCCTTGGAAAATCAAGCCCAGCCTCTTCCCTGAACAATCCTCCTCTTCTGTACCCCAGTAAATAAGATAAGGTGTTGCCTGTAAATACTCCCAACCAGGTTAACAGCACTGGTTTAAATTTTACTTTATCACAGCGATCAACTGTTCCCAAAACCAGCACAAACCACCAACAGTTACAATATCACAGCACAAGAAACAGTTGTAACTTACAATACTAATTAAAAGTGTTGTAACTAACAGTACTAATTTAAAGTACAAACTATTCAAATATCACAATTAAAACAGGAGAAAATAAAACACAGCTACTTCCCTGAACACTCCTCCCTCTTCTGTTCCCCAGTAAATAAGATAGGATGATGTCTGAAATTACCCTCCACCTCTCACCAGAGAACAGCACAGATTGAAATTTTACTTTAAATATCACAGCCATCCGCTGCTCCCAAAACCAGGACAAGCCACAAACAGTTACAACATCACAGTTCACATAACAGTTGTAACTCACAGTACTAGATGAAATTGTTGTAACTCATAGTACTAATTTAAAGTACAAACAATTCAAATACCACAATTAAAACAGAAGAAAATAATACGCAGTGGGCAGCATTTTGAACAGTGGTGTAGGCGTGCATCCAGCTGTGTGCTGATCCCTTTACCGTAACTACACCCAATTTTCCATTACTGGGTGAAGTTGCAACAGTTTCTCTGCTTTCTGGCAGTTGCGAATCATATTTGGTGAAAGCACCAGTACATTGACATCGGGAGTGGCGATGCTAGACCGTGAAGTCATGATCTAAAGAGCAGCACTAGGTGCCAGGTATGTAAAATTCCCAGTGATTGCCTGTGAATACCGGTAGATCAGTCGGCCATATCTTCAGTGCACAGCTGGCATGTGGCATTAATTGGCCTTTGAAACATGGCACAGCCACTTCCTGAACACTCCCACCTCTTCTGCACCCAGTGAATAAGACAAGATTTTGCCTCTAATTACCTCTCTCCTCTCACAAGGCAAACAACACAGATATAAATGTTACTTTAAATATCAAGCCATTAACTGTTCCAACAACCAGCACATGCCAACAACAGTTACAATATCACAGCCCAAGTAACAGTTGTAACTCACAATACTAATTTAAAGTACAAACTATTCAAATATCACAATTAAAACAGAAGAAAATGAAACACAGCCACTTCCCTGAACACTCCTTTTCTGTTTCCTGTGAATAAGACAAGATGGTGCCTGTAATTTCCTCTCCCCTCTCACAAGGCAAGGAGCACCAACTTAATTTTAATTTAAATATCACAGTCATCATCTGTTCCCACTCTTGTAAATCACATTACTAATTTAAATTACAAACATTTCAAATATCACGGTAACCTTCCTGTGCCCTGATGTGTATACACGTCTTAAAAATCTGTACGTTCTAATTCATCTGGCAGCCTAAGGGTTTAAACAAAGAAAATAAAACATGGAAACGTCCATGAGCACTCCTCCTCTTCTGTTCCCAGTGAATGAGACAAATGGTGCTTGTAATTACTCCTCCCCTCTCACCGGGCATATAACACAGATTTAAACTATACTTTCAATGTCACAGCCATCAACTGTTCCCACAACCAGCATAAGCCACCAACAGTTACAATATCATAGCCCAAGTAAGAGTTGTAACTCACAGTACTAATATAAGCATTTGTAACTCACAGTTCAAATTTAAGGTACAAACTATTCAAATATCAAAATTGAAACAGAAAAAATAAAACACAATTGGTGGATTTTTGAAAGTTGTCACAGGGTGTGCATCAGCCCTGCACCACCTGCCTCTGATTTTGGTTGTGGGCTAATCCTTTTGCCACAACTGCACTGGATATTCCATTACCGGCTGGAGTTGCTACAATTTTACTGCTTTCTAACAGCTTGTAGAAACATGTGGTGCAAGCATCGGTACATCAACCCCATAAGTGGCGCACCCTTGACCATGGAGCTGTGATCTAAAAAGCAGTACCAGGGCAAGGTATTTAAAATCCCAAATGATGGCGGTGAATGCTGCAAGTTCTGTTGGTCATATGTTCTGCATACATGAATATCCAGCCCAGATACTTCCTGAGAACTCCTCCATCTTCTGTACGCCATTGAATAAGACAAGATGGTGCCTGAAACTACCCCCAACCAGGCAAACAGCACAGATTTAAAATTCACTTTAAATATCATAGCCATCAACTGTTCTCACAGCCAGCACAAGCTGCCAACAGATACAATATCAGAGCCCAGAAGCAGTTGTAACTCCACAGTACTAATTTAAACAGTTGTAACTCACAGTGCTAATTTAAAGAACAAACTATTCAAATATCACAATTAAAGCAGAAGAAAACAAAACACAGACATTTCCTGAACACTCCTCTGACTTCTATTCCCACTGAATAAGACAAGATGCTGCCTGTAATTACCCTTCCCTATCACCAGGCAAACAGCACATATTTAAATTATACTTTAAATATTACAGCCATAAAGTGTTCCCACAACCATTAGAAGCCATTAACAGTTACAATATCACAGCCCAAGTAACACTTGTAACTCACTGTACTAATTTAAAGAGTTGTAGCTCACAGAATTAATTTAAAGTAAAACTATTCAAATAACACAACTAAAACAGAAGAAAATAAAACACAGTCACTTCCTGAACAGTCCTTCCTCCTCTGTTAACCAAGCTAATAAGACAGGATGGTGCCTGTAATTAGCCCCCCCTCTGAGCAGGAAAAGAGTAGATTTACATTTTACTTTAAATATCACAGCCATCAACTGTTCCCACAACCAGTAGAAGCTAACAACAGTTACAATATTTCAGTCTAAGTAACAGTTGTAACTCACAATAGTAATTTAAACAGTTGTAACTCACAGTACAACTTTAAAGTGCAAACTATTCAAATATCTGAATTAAAACAGAAGAAAATAAAATACAATGGGCAGGATTTTTGAGATGTGGTGCTGGGCATGCTACCAACCCTATTTTTCATGTGCACCCATCCCTTTGCCGCAACTGCACATGATTTTTCATTACCGGTGCAGATGCAACAGTTTCCTGCTTTATGCAGGCTTGTGCCACATATTTGATGTAAGCATCGAAACATTGACCCCAAGTGTGAAGCACACTAGAACATGAAGTCGTGGTCTAAAAGAGCAGTCAGGCACAAGTGATGTAAAATCCCAATGACAGCCGGTGAATGCCGCTTAGCTTTGTGGCCATATGTTCAGCACACCGGTTACATGCGCATTAATTGGCCTTTAAAAATCTGTCCAAGCCACTTCCCTGAACACTCATCCCTTTTCTGTACCCCAGTAATAAGGCAAGATGGGGCCTGTAATTACTACCCCACACACCAGGCAAACAGCACTGGTTTAAATTTTACTTTAAATATCACAGCCATCAACTGTTCCCACAACAAGCACAAGTCACTAACAGTTACAATATCATAGCCCAAGACAGTTGTAACTTAAAATGCTAATTTAAACAGTTGTAACTCACAGTACTAATATAAAATACAAGCTATTCAAATATCACAAATAAAACAGGAGAAAAAAACACAGACACTTCCCTGAACACTCCTCCTTCTTCTGTTCCCAGTGAATAAAGCAAGATGGTGCCTGTAATTACCCTTCCCTCTGATGAAGCAAACTGTGCAGATTTATACTTCACTTTAAATATCTCAGCCATCAACTGTTCCAACAACCAGCAAAAGCCACAGATAATTACAATATCACAGATTAAGTAACAGTAGTAACTCACAGTACTAAGTTAAACAGTTGTAACTCCACAACTAGTATAAAGTACAAACTACTCAAATATCACAATTAAAATAGACAAAAATAAAACATAGCCACTTCACTGAACACTAATCCTTCTTCTGTTCTCCAATGAATAAGGCAAGATGGTGTCTGTTATTACACCTCCCCTCACCAGGCAAATAGAACATATTTAATATTTACTTAAAATATCATAGACATCAATTGTTCCCACAACAAGCACAAGGCAGCAACAGTTACAATATCACACACCAAGTAGCAGTTGAAACTCGCAGTACTAATTTAAACTATTATAACTCATTGTACTAATTTAAAGTACAAACTATTCAAATATTACAAATTTAAAAAGAACAAAATAAAACACTGCCACTTCCTTTAACACTCCTCAGTCTTCTTTTTCACAGTGAATAAGACAAGGCCATATCAATAATACTCTCCTTCTCACCAGGCAAATTTCATAAATTACATTTTTAATTTAAATATCACACTCATGAATAGTTCCCACAACCAGGACAAGCCGCCAACAGTTACAGTATCACACCCCAAGTAAGTATTGTAACTGACAGTACTAATTCATAGTTCAAACTATTCAAAAATCACAATTAAAACAGAAGAAAATAAAACACAGCCACTCCACTGAACACTCATCCTCTTCTGTTTCCTAGTAAATAAGACAAGATGGTGCCTGTAATTATCCATCCCCATCACCCTAGGCAAAGAGCACAGATTTAAATTTAACTTTAAATAACACAACATTCATCTGTTCCCACAACCAGCACAAGACACCAACAGTTACAATATCGTAGCCCAAATAAGAGTTGTGACTCACAGTATGAATTTATACAGTTGTAATTGACAGTACTAATTTTAAGTACAAACTGTTCAAATATCACAATCAAAACAGAAGAAAATAAAACACAGCCACTCCCTGAACACTCATCCCTCTTCTTTTTGCAGTGAATAGGACAAGATGGTACCAATAATTCTCTTCCCTCTCCATGGGCAAACAGCACAGTTTGAAATGTTACTTTAAATATCAATGCCATCAACTATTCCCACGAAGAGCAAATGCCACCAACAGATTCAATATCACAGCCCAGTAACAGTTATAACTCACAGTACTAATTTAAAGATTTGTTACTCACAGTACTAATCAAAAGTACAAATTATTCAAATAACACAATTAAAACAGAGGAAAATAAAACATAGCCACTTACATGAACACTCCTGTCTCTTCAGTTCCCAACAATAAGACACAATGGTGCCCTCTAATAGCCCTTCAAACTCTCACCAGTCAAACAGCACAGACTTAAATTTTACTTTAAATATCACAGCCATCAACTGTTCCCACAACCAGCAAAATCCACCAAGAGTTACAATATCACAGCACAAGTAACAGTTGTAACTCACAGTACTAATTTAAACAGTTGTATCTCATAGTACTTATTTGAAGTACAAACTATTCAAATGTCACAATTAAATCAGAAGAAAATAAAACACAGTGGGCAGGATTTTGAAAGGTGGCACAGGTCATGCATCCAGCCCTGCTCCCCAGGACTCTGATTTTGGCTCTACTCCAATCCCCTCTGCTGGAACTGCCACCTGATTTTCCATTACTGGGTGGAGTTGTGACAGTTACCCTGCTTTCTTTCAGCTTATGCAACCTATTTGGTGCACGATACAGGTACATTGACCTCTGGGAGTAAGCGTACAGTAGACCATGAAGTCATGATCTAAAAAGCAGCACCAGGAGCAATGGATGTAAAATCCCCAGTGATGGACAGTGAAGCCACATGGTCCATGGGCCATATGTTCAGCACATAGGGGAATATGGCATAAATTTGCCTTTGAAAATCTGGCACAGCCACCTCCTCAACACTCATCCCTCTTCTGTACCCTCTGAATAAGACAAGATGGTGCCTGTAATTACCCAATCCACCAGGAAAACAGCACATATTTAAATTGTACATTGAATATGAGAACCATCAACTGTTCCCCAACCAGCAGAAGCCACCAACAGTTACAATATCATAGCCCAATTAACAATTATATCACACAGTACTAATTTAAACAGGTGTAACTCTATAGTACTAGTTTAAGTATAAACTATGCAAATATCACAATTAAAACAGAAGACAATAAAAACAGCCACTTCCCTGAACACTTCTCCCTTTTGTTACCAAGTGAATAAGACAAGATGGGGCCTATCATTACCCCTCACCCTCTCACCAGGCAAACAGCATAGATTTAAATTTAATTATAAAGAACACAGCCATCAGCTGTTCCAACAACCAGCACAAACCACCAACAGTTACAATATCTTAGCCTAAAAACAGTCGTAGCTCACGTTACTAATTTAAACAATTCTAACTCACAGAACTAATTTAAAGTACAAACTATTCAAATATCCCAACTAAAACAGCAGTAAATAAACACAGCCACTTCCCTTAACACTCCTCCATCTTCTGCTCACCAGAGAATAAGAAAAGATGATGCCCTGTAATTACCACTCCCCTTCTCACCAGGCAAATAACACAGATTTAAATTTTACTTTAAATATCACAGTCATCAATGGTTCCCACAACCTGCACAAGCAAGCACCAGTTACAATATCACAGAGCAAGTAACAGTTGCAACTGACAGTACTAATTTATACTACAAACTATTCAAATATCACAATTAAAACCAAAGATAATAAAGCACAGCCACTTCACTGAACACTCCTCCCTCTTCAGTTTCCCAGTGAATAAGACAAGATGGTGCCTGTAATTATCACTCCCATCACCAAAGGCAAAGACCACTGATTTAAGTTTAACTTTAAATAACACCGCAATCAACTGTTCCCATAACCAACACAAGCCAACAACAGTTACAATATCATAGCCCAAGTAAGAGTTGTAACTCACAGTACTAATTTAAAAAGTTGTAACTGCAGTAGTAATTTAACATATAAATAATTCAAATATCACAATTAAAACAATAGAAAATAAAACACAGCCACTTCCCTGAACAATCCTCCTGTTCTTTGTAGCAGTGAATAACACATGATGGTGCCAGTAATTCACTTCCCTCTCACCAGGTAAACAGCACAGTTTCAAATTTTACTTTCAATATCAAAGCCATCAACTGTTCCCAGAAAGAGCACAAACCACCAACAGATTCAATATCACAGTCCAAGTAACAGTTGTTACTCACAGTACTGATTTAAAGAGCTGCAACTCATAGTACTAATTTCAGATACAAAGTATTCAAATATCTCAATTAAAACAGAAGAAAATAAAACACAGCCACTTCCTGAACACTTTTCACTTCTGTTCCCCAGTGAATAAGACAAGATGGTGCCCTGTAATTACCACTTCCACTCTCACCATTCAAACAGCACAGATTTAAATTATATTAAAATATCACAGCCATCAACTGTTCCCACAACCAGCACAAGCCACCAACAGTTACTGCATCAGAGCCAAGAAACACTTGTAAATCACAGTACTCATTTAAAATACAAACTATTCAAATATCATAGTTAAAATGGAAGAAAATGAAACACAGCCATGTCCCTGAACACTCCTCCTTCTTCTCTTCCACAGTGAACAAGACAAGATGGTGCCTGTAATTACCACTCCCCTCAACCTGACAAGAGCATAGATTTAAATTAAGCAATAATGCATGACAGGGTGTGTGTTGTGCTGGGATAACATCATGACTGGGGTGATTAGGCACGAGAGCGCAGGCCGGTGCAACTAATCACCCAAGAGGTGACGTTAGCCCAGCACAAACACACGCCCTGGAGTGCATTATTGCTATTATACAATGGCTCATTTTGTTTTAAGAAGACAAAAATGGGAAAACCTGTTTAAAATATGAATTTATTTTATTTTTTTGTTTGGGTCGGTATACTTATTGGAAAAAAGTTCACAGTTCCTGTCTTGTGCAGGAGGTGGCACTGCTCCTACATGGTTTCTCTGTATTCCTTTAAATGCCTATCTTTGTGGCTCTGTCTTTCTGACCCCTGTGCCCCTTGTCCTTTTGCTGTTTCCTTTCCTGTTACTTAGAGAGACAGTGTAGAGATGGTGTCTGCCTGTTGCAAAGACTTTGCTGTTCCATTTTTTCTCCCTTCAATTAAGTGATCAGTGGAATAGGCAGTAACATTGTGTGACACTAAAGTCAGGACCTCGAGCAGACCGGGGAGAGAGAGGGCTTCATTTTATTTTACTGGACATCGGTGTGGAGAAAAGGTGAGGTCCATGACAGGAATCTTGATTAATGGAGATGGTCAGCATGGCTTTTAATGGAATGCAGTATCGTGCCTGTCTCTTTGAGAAAGCACCATTTATAATTGTGCATGCACTAGTTACAATCACAGTGCTGTAGGTCAGTGAGAAGTGATTAGCGTGTGAGATTTTTCACATTTGGCTAGAAAAAGCAATGAGTTGGGGAAAAATGTGGGGACACTGAATTAAGGGCAGAGTACTGACAGGAAAACAGTTATGAAGCAGGAATCTATTCAGGCTGCGTGTAGTGATTCTGATGACCATTGGTGCAGTCATCAGTGTGCAGGGACTAGACCTTTGATGTTGTACTGGGATAACATCACGGGTCCAGTCCCAGACTGACCAATCACAGGTCAGCATTCTTTCTTGCCATTGTATAATTTTTCTTTAATTATCACAACCATCAACTTTTCAACAATCATCACAAACCATCAACAGTTACAATATTGCTCCCCAAATTACAAGATGTATCTCACAGTACTAATTTAAATGGTTGCAACTCAACTCACAGTACTAATTTAAAGTACAAACTATTCAAATACCACAATTAAAACAGAAGAAAATGAAACATAGCTACTTCCATGAACACTTCACCTCTTCTGTTCCTCAGTGAATAAGGCAAGATGGTGTCTGTAATTATCCCTCCCTCTCACCAGGCAAACAGCACAGATTTAAATTTTACTTTAAATATCACTGTCATCAACTGTTCCACAACCAGCACAAGCTTCCAACAGTTACAATATCAAATTTGAAGTAACAGTTGTATCTCACAGTATTAATTTAAAGTATAAACTATTAAAATATCACAATTAAAGCAGAAGAAAAAACAAAGCCAGTTCTCTGAACACTCCTCCTCTTCTGTTCCCCAGTGAATACGAAATGATGATGCCTGTAATTACCACATCCCTCTCACCAGGCAAATAACACAGATTTATTTTTTAAAATATCATAGCCATCAACTGTTCCCACAACCAGCACATTTCACCAACAGCTACAATATGACAGCCTACATAACAGTTATAATTACATTACTACTTTAAATAGTTGTCACTCACAGCACTAATTTAAAGTACAAACTAATCAAATATCACAATTAAAACACAAGAAAATAAAACACAGTCATTTCCTTAACACTCGTCACTCTTTTGTTCCTCAGTGAACAAGACAAGATGGTTTCTGTAATTGCCACTACCCCTCATCAGCCAAAGAGCATAGATTTAAATTTTATTTTAAATATCACAGCATCAACTGTTCCCACATCCAGAACAAGCCTCCAACAGTTACAATATCACAGCCAAAGTAACAGTTGTAACTCACGGTACTAATTTCAACAGTAGTAACTCTCAGTACTTATTTGAAGTACAAACTATTCAAACATCACAATTAAAACAGAAGAAAATAAAACACAGCCACTTCCCTTAACACTCCTCCCTCTTCTGTTCCTCAATGAATAAGACAAGATGGTGCCTGTAATTACCCCATCTCCTCTCACCAGGCAAATAGCACAGATTTTTATTTTAAATATCACAGTCATCAACCATTCCCACAATCAGCGTATTTCACCAACAGCTACAATATCACAGCCCAGGTAACAATTGTGACTCACAGTACTAATTTAAAGTACAAACTATTCAAACATCACAAGCAAAACAGAAGAAAATAAAACCCAGCCACTTTCCTTAACACTCCTACCTCTTTTGTTCTGCAGTGAACAAGACAAGATTGTGCTTATAATTGCCACTCCACCTCTCACCAGGCAAAGAGCATAGATTTAAATTTTACTTTAAATATCATAGCCATCAACTGTTCCACATCCAGAACAAGCCTCCAACAGTTACAGTATCAAATCTGAAGTAACAGTTGTATCTCACAGTACTAATTTAAAGTATAAACTAATCAAATATCACAATTAAAGCAGAAGGAAAAACAAAGCCAGTTCTCTGAACACTTCTCCTTCTTCTGTTCCCCAGTGAATATGAAATGATGGTGCCTGTAATTACCACATCCCTCTCACCAGGCAAATAGCAAGACTTATTTTTTAAAATATCATAGTCATCAACTGTTCCCACAACCAGCACATTTCATCAACAGCTACAATATGACAGCCCACATAACGTTGTAATTCACAGTACTACTTTAAAAGTTGTAACTCACAGTGCCAATTCTAGTACAAACTAATCAAATATCACAATTAAAACAAAAGAAAATAAAACACAGTCATTTCCTTAACACTCATCCCTCTTTTGTTCCTCAGTGAACAAGACAAGATGGTTCTTGTAATTGCCACTCCACCTCTCACCAGGCAAAGAGCATAGATTTAAATTTTACTTTAAATATCATAGCCATCAACTGTTCCCATATCCAGAACAAGCCTCCAACAGTTACAATATTGCAACCCAGTAATAGTTGTAACTCACAGTACTAATTTTAACAGTAGTAACTCTCAATACCTATTTGAAGTACAAACTATTCAAATATTACAACTAAGACAGAATAAAATAAAACACAGCCACATCCCTTAACACTCCTCCATCTTCTGTTCCTCAGTGAATAACACAAGATGGTGCGTGTTAATACCCTTCCCCTCTCACCAGACAAACAGCACAGATTTATATTTTTCTAAATATGACAGCCATCAACTGTTCCCATAACCAGCACAAGCCACGACATTTACAATGTCACAGCCCAAGCAACAGTTGTAACTCACAATACTAATTTAAATAGTTGCAACTCACAGTACTAATTTAAAGTGCAAAGTATTCAAATATCACAGTTAAAACAGAAGAAAACAAAACCCAGCCACTTTCCTAAACACTCCCCTCTTTTTTCCCCTGTGAATAGTGCATGCAGTCCCTTCAAGAAGTGTGAAGGTGACACCAGGTATCGAAGAAACCCAGCTGATGCAGGGTGTTTTGCAAATAATGTTATGCAGCAGCATATCTGTGAGCCTTCAGGTTAGACACATCCAAGTCAGGGTCTAGTGTTAAATTTAGATTACCCATTCAGATTAAGTGTCCTTTGAGCCATTTAAGTAATGGAGAAAATGGAGGACAAAACTTTACAGTCTGTTCCTTGAGGAAAATAAGTGCCTAACAATGTAAGGAAATATTCATATAGCTTGCCTGTAAAACAACATATTGTCCTTCTGCATCTCTCTCAAAATGTTGAATTTCAAAAGGAAGAACTCATCTGAGGAGTATCAAAACCCCACTTCAGTGACCAGATTTATGGGAAAAATTAAATTTCTAGCTAAAACCAGACTGAAACTATTTTCTGCATTCCTCCAGGGACAGATGTGTCTCTTGAATAAATATGATATCTGCATGCTATTATCTGACACAGTGAAAGAGGTGAGAATGCTTAATAGGATTGTATTATAAGTTTAACATTATAAGATGATACTTCAGTAAAAGATGCAATAGTAAGGAATGGGTAGGTAACTATTAGCAGATGTTCCAGAGAGGACGAAGAGCCCTATTGATCTAAGGACTGATAAACAAAAGGACCCCATGCCTTGCAAGCAAATACAACATAATAATAATAATCTATGGAAACCATTAGGAGTTGCCCCATGCCGTCAGGTTCTGAATACAATATAAAAGAACCACAAAGCAACCTTCTAACAGGGCAATGTTTTAGGGTAAAACAAAAACAAAACAACCTATATACACCCTTTTAAATGCTAGAGTAAACATAACCACACAATAGAAAATTGAAAACATTAGAAACGAACAAGGTAGGAAGCAAGGTTAAACACTGTGGTCCTATGTAACTGCTGGTGGCAAAATTATGTTATAGGAGGCTTGTTGAAAAGAGTCTGAGCCACCTTGTTCAAATAAGAATCTCTTCCAAAACCAGATTAACTATCATGGGTACAGTATTCAGAACATCCATCCCCAAACCAAAACTGATGAATCATCAACTTAGTGGGGGCAAATAATTCTAGTAAGGAATTTGAGGATAGTAGGCACTCTTCCACACAAAATTGAAGCTACCCAAAGCATTTGGTCACAGCCTGGTAAACAAAAAGAAATCCTCTAAACTGATATCTATAGACACTGTTCCCTGATTTCCTCCCTCTCCATGCCCTCCTTGATGTCTCCCAGTTCATTGTGTCACTTTGGTTTCAAAATTATGACAGGGATCCCACCCCTAACCTTTCCTCCTCTTCTCTTCCTCTCCTTCCACCTCCCACCCCTTCACAGCTCTGACATCCCTCTATTTTCCTCATCCATTAAACTCCTGTTTTGGTCAAACTGCTTTCTCATTCTGTATCCCCAAACTTCAGAGCATAATACTTGTTGCTATTCACAATGCTTCCTCTTCCCAAGTGCTAAAATCCCTCCTCCCTGACTTCACTAC
Source organism: Neoceratodus forsteri (assembly GCA_016271365.2). NCBI lineage: Eukaryota > Metazoa > Chordata > Ceratodontiformes > Ceratodontidae > Neoceratodus > Neoceratodus forsteri. Next base: position 853,140,209 of record CM057459.1, on the reverse strand, counting down.
TCACTCCTTCAGTTGACAATGATCCTAGGCTAATACCACTGCTAATCCCTGCATGGAACCCCCCACTTTCCTGGCTTATTGGTCTACTACTTCTTCTGAGACATGGATGAATAAAGCCACTATGCTTCACATTGGGCCCTATGCACTACTGCTATTTAGAAAATGGACCAAGAAATCCACAGGCTCTGAGAGGCTGAAGCCCCAGCAAGGTGGGTGTCTATCACACAACAGAGCCTGTGTAAAAAAGTGCCAGTCTCACAGTCTCAACTGATCTGATTTTGCTCCAAAGTCCTTGTGCAAATAGAACCTTTAATTTCAAATTGCCCATGTTGTTCTCTCACTTAGCGAGAGATAACTCCATACACACACACACACATACACATTGTGTCGGCACATCACAGTAACGGTAACGCTTTTAAAAAGTAAAACTGTCCGTAGCATCTTTTCATTTTGCCCCAGACACAGAAAACAGCTCTCTCATTTTACATTACCACCAGTAGCACGCTATGTGCTCAGCACTACTGATCCACAGCATTTTCTCCCCAACTTCCTCGTTCTGTGTCCGCTCAAACAGAACTACAAATGTGAGGCTTATTTGTGTTAGAAAACTAGGTTGTGAGTAACTGTAACGTCCCTCCCTCTCGTAGCACTAGCATACCTTTCAGCGCTACACACTAGAGACCCTGAGACTGTGCTGACTGTGAAGCTCCTCCACATTCCCTCAAATGAAATTCACTTGTCATCTTTCCTGATCGCAGTATAAAAATAAGATCTAGGAAATAAAAAGCTTCTGTGATTAACATCTGGGTTTTCCATCAACCTACCTGCCACAAGTACTGTTCACCTTAAATTAGAAAAGTATAACAGCTCTTTGGGTTAAACTTGAAAAATGGACAGAAAATAATTTAGAGCTCACATGGACATCGGAAATTGCACACTTCCTGGTTCTATGAGGGAGGGGTCACGCATGAGTCGCACCAACAGTCATTTCTTCTTGCCGGACAAGAAGACTCCTGTTTTTGTTTATTTGTTTTATAAACTCAAAATGATGGCAACTGTTGGGGAAAACTGTATAAACTCCATCTCTTCTTGCAGAGGTGGTGGTATGTGGGTGGAGCATAAGTAGGAAAGAATGGCTCTGTGGGGGGCAACAGAGATGGAACAGCGAGAAAGAGAAGGACTACTTTACCCTCAAACATTTTTTCTATCATTTCTATTCACTTTGAAACTAATTTTTCTCTCATTTTATTATTAATTAAAATATTCGTCAATGTCCATTTCTAGCGCAATAATACCCTCCAGGGTGGGCGGTATTATGCTACACGGACCTTCAGGGATATAAGACCCTCCACCTGCAGCGTCGGGCCTCATTACACTTCTGGGCGGTCCAGTATAGCACAATACGCTCCACTCTTGTCAGGTATTATTGCTTACATGTGGTAATACAGGCAAAGCATAGCAGTAGGGCAGATATGGCAGCATACCGTCCATGCATGTCACACATGTGTGGCATGCACGAAGGCCATGTAGCATGCATGCAGCTGACCAGCGTACAGAATAGCTGACACACTGCACCACAGGAGTGTGGGGCATGACTACATAGGCAGCAGCATAGGCAGTGGCTACTTGTATGCATAAAATTAAATAAGAAGGAAGGCCACAGAGGAAACAGTGTGCACAGTACACCACATCCAAGGTGGCATAGTGGTGCATATACACACCAGACCACCCATATGGTGGTAATGTCCTGTGGCAGGTATTGCACCAGACAGGGGTTGTGCACCCACATACAGCTCTGGGGCCATGGCAGCATGTGGCAGACAGATGTGCAGTATGCCAGCCTGCAGTGCAGTGGCATGGTGTCATGCATGGGCAATAAAATAGCAACAGTGGGCAGAGGGGCAGCCCTATGTGCCACGGCACCACACACATGCCAGCCACACAAATGTGAGTGTGAGGTGGCACCACATGCCAGCAGAATGCGGACCACCACCACAAGCACAGACAGTAATGGCACCGTGTGGGGCAGAAGACCCATGGATGACCATGAAGGGCCCACCCACAGGCGGAGGCCATGCCCTGCACAGGAAACCAGTGACATGCAACACCCACATCCCCGGAGACAGTGAACACATGGGAGCAGCTATGTAAATGGTTTATTAGCACAGCAATGTGCAAACTCACATGGCAGCTGAATGACAACCCACAGCAGACACAGTGGACCCCAAATGCCACCCTCACCCCACACATCCAGATGCAGGGCACAGTCCATCACAGTTCAGGCACAAGTGTGCACAGTCTATACCGGCCCCTATTGGCCTGACATGGACCACAGCTGATGCACAGTGCAGGGTCCAGTGGCTGTCCCATTGGCCATGTCATTGACTTTGGACTCATCCTCATCATCTGTCCCAGCCTGGTCATCCACCGGGCGCATCGGACAACATAGCAGAGCATCATCCTGTGAACCAGGCCCCTGTAGCATTGAAATGGAAGGGAACAGGAATCAGTACTCATGTCCAGTAGAGGCACCCCCAGGCACAGGCCACTCACTGGTGACAGGACATAGAACTCCCATGCCCGTTGGCACGGTCCTTGTAATACAGGTCCTTCCCTGCCCACTTGAGGAACAGATAGTCTGGCAGGCACTGCCTGAAATGCATTCTCGGGGATGCCCTTCACATCATGTATACCTTCACCATGTCTGGCTGTGTCTGCAGGGTGAGCTCGAGTCTGCATGGCATCCTTTGGTGGCCCTTTGTTAATGAACAGAAAAACATCAGCCAGCATAGCACAGTGCCCCCACCCCAGACACAGATAATGAACCACAGCCCGGGGCCATGCAATGCACACTCACTGTGCCAAAGCACAAGATTTCCCAGAGGTTCCCATATCCAAAGTGATCTGTGAAGTCCGTCTCAGAGACATGGAACAGGTGCCAGGGAACATGACCGTCTGTTCAAGCATGTGCCCCGCCATGGTCACCTCACAGTACTCCCTTGCAGTGCACATGGCCCAGGCAGGTCACCATGTCACATGGCCAGACCCACTTAAAGACATGCATGCCATGCAGTGGTCGTATAAAGGGATAAGTGTGCATGGTGCACAGGCCAATGAAAGCACAGCCTGTGTAACAGAATGTGTTCTGGTGTATTAATGTATTTACACCTGCTCTCTGAGCAAGTGGAATGGCGGTGACGGTGTGGTCCATGTCGACGTATGTTCCACAGCTGGACGGATGATTCAACATGGCATGATACACACTGCATAGAGAGGTTCCAGCTACCATCTCACACAATCATGGACCTGTGTAACAGCATCAGTAGAGCAATTGCACTGAGGACACGGTGGTCGCATGCCATGTATGTAGAGACCAGGCTGCTGGCGCCCTTGGCAACTATGTGACAGGATCCTTTAGCGGCTGATGGGGACACCGTTAGGTGTCCCATTCATCTGTGTCCAGGGAAACAGTACAGCTGATGGACACCATTCTCCTCCATGTCAGGAGCACATTGTCTTCCTGTCCATGCTGGCAGAAGTACAGGTGACTAAGGAGGCATTCTATGCCATGCATGGCATGTCGATTGTGTGGTGCCATTGATGGCACACACATTGCAATCCTCCCACTGTCAGTGCATGAGGATGCATATCGAACGACAAGGGAAACCACAGTATCAATTACCAGGTCTTCTGTAACACAACACACATCATCACAGATGTGCACTAAGTACCCAGGTTCAACACATGACTCCTACATCCTTGATGCCTCAGGGATGGGGTGCTGCTACGTGCAGGACTGCTGGATGAGTGGCTGCTCGGTGAGTATCACACCACTGCAGGTGCATGCATACCCTCAATGAACACTTGAGGTCCCACTGACATGTGTCTCCTCCATGCAGGTGACAGAGGCTACCCACTGAGAACCAACCTCATGACATCGATTCACATTGCCCAGTCCAGCAGAGGAGGCATATAATGCAGTGCACAGACAAACAAAGGTTGTCGGAGCTGACCATTGGCCAGGTGAAGATGCAGTTCTGGTGCCTGACCACACCAGGGCAGCTTCATGATTTCCCTGGCAAAGGCATGCCATGTGTTCATGGTGTGTGCCATGTTGCACAACATAGTGAAGTGCGCCAGTGTCACTATCAGTGCCAACACCTGATGCTGCCTGGGGTGATGGGGATGATGACAAAGTGCCGCACATGTGCCAGGGACTGTTGGTGGTCGTGTGGCCAGCCTGGCACTTATCGATGACATGTTCCACCATTTAATGTTGTGCACACCAGTCGGCAGCTGCCATGCCTGGCATGAGTCTTGCCACTACCAACTGCTGAGGTGTGTCAGACCTCATGGGCCACAGTGCAGTACGGGGGCGTGTACAATGATGACACCAAAGCCTGACTGCAACACAGCATGGGTGGGTGGCGCTTGTGGGGCCCTACATCTGTGTGCATGCTGGACATGTAGGTCTGTATGGGTACCATCCCATTGTAGCACTACTGTGCTTGGTGAATGGCGTGTGTGTGCATGTGCAGGCAGCTCCATGCAGTGTTGTGTGGCGCATGGCTTGCTGGTCCTGTTGGTGTCCGGCCTGCCCGATAGCCATGCTGGTGCTCTGCTACTGAGCCTCCTAGCAGAGGGACATGTCCTGGGGCCCTGCCTGCTCCTGCAGCCACCTTGGGGCTGGTCATGACCCACAGCTATGGGCATGTCCTGCACTGGTCCCTCAGTGTTGCCATCAGATGCTGTGTTGTTGGCAGTGGCATTGTCCTCATGTGTTGGTGTGGGCTCAGCTGTGTCCACACCTAGTGCAGTGCCACACACCTGAAGTGCGTGCTCAGTATCTGGCACTGTGCATGTGTTGAAGGGTCACTAATGGGCCATGTGGTGTGGAGACAACCACTGTGGGCCTGTGTCCAATGCTGGCATCTGGGCATACCTGTTCCTGTCACACACATGCTGGTGACCATTGCATGTGCTCCTGAATGCCGTCCAGGGCTACAGCACATTGTAGTATGGCGCTGTGTATTTTTGCGTGCCATCTCTGTCTGGGCCTCCAGATCAGTGGTGCTGCAGCATTGCTCTGCCAGGAAGTCATGCTCCAGCTACTGCAGTTGGTGGTACTGCCCCTCCAGGTATGTCTGTGCACTAGCAACATGGTGCCATGGCCTGCCCCTGTCTGATGGCCCTCATTACTGCTGTCGACACTCTGCATCATAGTCGGTCCCCAGGGGATGTGACCCTCTGGTGCTGTACTGTGTCTACCACTGCTGTGTACCTGCAGCCTCAGACCATGCCATTGTAGCTGGTACCATTACTCATGTGCCCTGTGTGCGCTGGCCAGTCGGTCCCGATCTGCATTTCTGCATGTCCCATCATCATCCTCTAGTGGCACTGCTGGGATCTCCTCCTCACTCCCCAGCTCCAGCGCTGTCCCATTCCCCCAGTTCTGCACCTGTGGAGACATGTTGGACATGTTATTGTGGTGTGTGTACCCATGGCCATTTTCTAGTGATGGCGCACCAGACCTGTGCATACCTACCTGTGCTTACCTGGGTGGTGGTTGCTGCAGCGGGTTGGGTGGGGGCCTCTGCAATGGTCAATGTGTCCCTGTTGGCCACTGTGCCACTCTGTGGCTGTCTCACAATGCCTGTGGGTACAGTGTAGTGTGTTAGTGTGGTTGCAAACTGTGCCTCTGGGCACTGCAGTGTGTTTGCATGGCTACTGCCCTTACCTGCCTGGGTGTCCACACCTCCATCACATAATGTACAGCAACTTCTGTCAGCATCTCAGTGATGAGGGACTCCAGCGTGTCAGCTGGCTGCCAGTAGATGGGAGCCCCTGCCTGTGCCATGCCATGCCCTCTGGCAGCAGCGAGTTTCTGTTTCACCACTGCCCACATGTTCCACCACTTGTGCTTAATTGCAGTCAGTGTTCATGCCTCAGACCCTGTGGCAGTAATGCAGTCTGGATGTCAAGCCAGATGCGTGCCTTGACCTTGGTGAGTGTGCACAGTGCCTGGACACCATACAGGTGGCTGTAGTGTTGCTGTATGTCTGTGACCATGGCGGCCACCTGTCTGCTGCTGAAATTGGTCACCCTCGATCGACTGCCACCTCATCTGACCCCACATCTGCACCCACGCCCATGCCTGGCCCTTTGCTCCTCTGCCACATCTTCCAGTGGTGCCCTTCCATACCTCCTTCCAGCTCCACCATTGCTTTCTATGTGTTCTGTCATACGACATTCACAGGCATGTCACTGCGGGGTTTGCCAGCTCCTTTTATGGTGGGGTCAAGGCGGTCCAGCATATTTCAGTCCTGCTTCTTTTGCCTGTGTGGTCCCCTGCATGCCACCACTTGGCAAGCCCTGTGCACTTGGCTTGTCGTGAATGCCAATAGCATTGGGGTTCTATGTGCCATGTAGCTGTGAGCCAATCCTCCAAGGTTTTTCATTGTATTTTCCACATGTTAGTCCATAGGGCCCAATCTCTCTTCCCTCCATCATTTAGCAGATACTACATGATGGCTAGAGATAGCCTTCAGTTTTACTGGTCCCCAAAATCTAACTATTATAAATTATTGTTTACTCTCCTTCTTAGCTTCCTTCCTTATAAGATTGTCCCATTTATACTTAGAAGTAAACCATCTTTCTGTAACTGACATCCCAGTTCCTCAAAAAATTGTTTTAGCCTTTCCCATTCCTCAGTCAGGCATTGCTTTAATGGCTGCAGTGGGTGTAGCCCTGCAGATGTCATACTATGAAAGTAGAAAAGGGGCTCTCCAGTTTCCCAATGGACTAGATAAAATTGGAGAATTTGTGGAATCACTGTGTCAATTGAAGCAAACAGTTTGCTGTGTTTTTGAGTTGTGCAGTGTTGCACTGGTCTATTTTGTGGTTATTAGCTTGAATCTTGTTACTTTTCTCTTTTAAGAAAGTTTCATAGCTCATAAACATGTCAATTTAGTTAGCCATTCAACTCTAATTGAGATTGCTATCCCCCTCTTTTAATGTATTCATATTGCCTGTGTTGTACTAAGATGCACAAAGTAGGTGTTTTTCATAGCAGGGCTTTGAAAAAAGCCAACAAAAATCAGTTTCATTCTACACATGAATGCTACATTTTTAGAGAAGTAATTATCTGGGAAGCACAACAATAGAAATAAGATGTAGCAGTCTGAAGGTCAAAAGCTATAAAAGGAATCCTATGCAGATATATACGGTCATAAAACATCCAATGTTGAAGTCTTACCAAAGAGTAGAGAAACATGGACACACCCTCAATTGCATTCTCAATGCTGGCACTATGTAAACATGTTTCTATCTGTAATTGTGTGTTCCTTTGTCAATATTATTTGTGAATATTCAATTTTGCACTATTTAAACATGTTGGGGCAGGATTTACAAAGACCTTGTGCTCAGCGCATCTTGGATGTCCCTGTGCAAATGAGATGCACAGAGCATCAACTGTGGCATTCACATAAGATGCAGGGGAATGCCCCTGGTGTATCCCATCTGTGAACACCACAGTTGCACCCAGCCCTGGATTTGCCAGTGCAACCACCTGGACAGGCTGGGAAACCAAATGTGCCATTCAAAGTCAACAACATGAAAATGGGGCCATTAGGCTGCAAGGCGCAATGGGGCAATTTGCATTTCATTATAGCCCCTATTTGCATGTGGCATGCAGGACTGTGCCTGGCAGAATGTGAATGTGCTGGGCACCCTACATGTGTGGCAGTACAGCCACATTACCAGCACCCTATCATGTCAGTGATACCCCTCCTGCTGGAGGCGTTATTATGCTCGCTTATTGTGGTGATAGAGGAGGAATCCATCAACCCTCCCTCTGGGTAGTGGGGTTGACGCCAGTCCATTTACAGAAGAAAGAGTCCTGAAAGAACTCCAAAACTCAAGAGGGACAAAGTAATGGGGCCTGATGGGATTCACCCTTGAATCCTTAAAGAACTAAGGGAGGACCTAGTGACACCACTGACCACACTTTTAAACAAATCATGGGAGGATGGGGTGGTACCTGAGGACTGGAGGAGGACAGATGTGATTTTCCTTCACAAAAGTGGGAGCAAGGCAGAAGCAGGAAACTACAGACCTATCAGTTTGACCTCAGTGGTGGGGAAAATGATGGAATCACTTCTGAAAGAAAGAATTGTTCAGTACCTAGAGGCCAGCGGGGCACAGGACCCAAAGCAGCATGGATTCACAGCAGGAAGGTAATGTCAGATGAATCTAATTGATTTCTTTGACTCGGTGACCAAAGTAATAGACCAAGAGAGGCTGTGGATATGGTCTATCTAGACTTTAGCAAGGCATTTGACACAGTCCCGTACAAAGATTAATAATCAAGTTAGCCAGCCTGGGAGTGGGTCCCAGGGTGGTAGCCTGGGTAGCAAACTGGCTGCACAACAGGACACAGAAGGTAATAGTGAATGGAACACATTCTGAAGAAAGGAGAGTTTCTAGTGGAGTACCTCAGGGCTCAGTACTGGGTCCAGTCCTCTTAACATCTTTATAGGTGACATTGCAGAGGTCTGGAAGGAAAGGTATGCCTCTTTGCAGGTGACACAAAGATCTGTAACAGAGTTGGTACACAAGGGGAGGTAGAAAGGATGAGAAGGGACTTATCAAGGTTGGAGGAATGGTCAGACATATGGCAACTTAGATTCAAAGCAAAGAAGTGCAAAGTAATGCACCTGGGAAATAAAAATGCAGGAGAAGAGTATGCAATAGCAGGGAGGTACTAACAACAACAATAATGGAAAGGGATCTGGGTGTAGTCATATCAGATGACCTAAAGGTGCGTAAGCAATGTGAGAATCAGTAAGGAGAGCCAGGGGATACTGGGATGCATAGGGAGGGGCATCACAAGTAGAGAAATGGAAGTGGTTATCCTCTGTACAGACAGTTGGTGAGTCCCCATCTGGATTACTGTGTGCAGTTGTGGAGACCTCATCTATGCAAGGACATAGACAGGATGGAAGCAGTTGAGAGGAGGCAACTAAAATGGTGCAGGGTCTACATCAGAAACCAAGCGAAGAAAGACTGAGAGAGCTTAATATGTATACCCTTGATGAAAGGAGGACAGAGGGACATGATGGAAACTTTTAAGTACCTCAAGGGAATCAGCAAAGTCAGGAGGTAGCATCTTTCAGAAAAGAGATGTGAAAGAACAAGGGGCACAATTTAAAGTTAGAGGGGATGGCTCAGGGGTAATGTAGAAATTATTTTTCATGGAGAGGTGGCGGACACATGGAACCAACTTCCTGGAGAGGTTGTGGGGTCTAAAACAGTGGGGAATTCAAACATGCATGGGACAGACATAAGGCAATTATAGTGGAGGGTTGCAGGAAGTAGGCTGTTGGTTAACTAGAATCTGCATCTTATCCAATAGGTAGGAAATGGGCAGACTGGGTGGACCAAGTGGTCCTTATCTGCTATCAAAGTCTATGTTTCTATGTTTCCTGCATGAGGCTCCGTTAATATGGTGCTCACTGTAGCAGGAGAGGAGGAATCTCAGAACCCCACCCCATGCCTAAGGCTCTGTTATTATGTCAGCCATCAGGCGGTAGAGTAGGAGGAGTCTGTGACCTCCCACTCCATGCCCAAGGTCCTGTTAGTATGTCGCTCACTGTGGCAGTAGAAGAGAATCCATGAACCCCCTCCTGCCCATGGTTCTGTTATTATGCTGCTCACTGAGGCGTAATGTGTAATGAACTGCCCCTCCACACCACAGACCCAAATCAAGATTGAACAGAGCATCCAATAAATCACTGGGGGTCCAGGAACCCTCACACCCCCACCCACTTAGGCATCCTCTCCCACCCCACCTCCTCCTCCAGTCCCAGCAGGATCCAGTGTTCGCATGAAGTGCACAACCCATCTGCACACCACCATGGCTGCCCACCAACAGAGCTGTCTGTTAATGAAAGCTACAGTTGTACTGTTTGCCCATTGGTGGACCTGTCAACTAATGGGCTTGTAGTGTGTACTGTACTCTGTCATTCGAAGTTGTGAATGACAGGGCATAGGCATTGCAAGCCCATTGGTCGACAGGGTCCACCAATGGCTAGGTTGTACAGTAGCTGTCAGTCCCAGACAGCTCAGTCAGGAGAGCAGTCGGCAGAATGGGGGTGGGTTGTGCTACCCACTGACCATAGGGACCTGCAGGGATGGGGGTGGAGGTAGGTGAGGGTGCCTGAGGGTGGGGGCTCTGCTGGCTCACAGGGTTTCATCTGGAACACCATCAGCAGTGCGTTGGATCAGGGTGGGAGGGAGTTTGCTGTGTACGACTATGCACCGTGAGGGTCGAGCATGGTTATATGGACTCTGGCTGGGAGGGGGTTCTTGGACACTACTACAGCTGCAGTGTGTGGCATGGCTACAGTGATTTATGGGCTTGGGGTTCCTGTGTTCATTCCACTACTACCATAGTATGTGGCATTTCTCTGGGAAATAGGCAGGAAGGGGGCACACTGGACTGCCAGTGTGGGCAGACTGCCATGCTGCTATCTGCAGTACAGCAGCCTGCCTGTGGGTGGCAATCCACTTAAGTCTAGTTGTTGAAGACTTATCTTTTGGAGGTGAATCTCTGGACTTGCCCCATGGTTGTGTGTCCCAGAAGGGCTGTGAATGTGGCTGCGCACCATATTCATGGGCATGCCCAATGCACACCCCTCCAGATGCCCACATACCATTTCGGACAGTATGTGGTGCATCTGCAATGCATTGGATCATGGGGAATGCACAGGCACATCAGTTCTCTGCCAGAATCATGTCGTGCACAAGTCAGGATGCATCGCGATCTCGGACATGCTGGGTGCATCCCTTTGTGAATCCTGCCTGTTCTGTCTATAACTTTGTGTTGCACTGACAATGTAAAATCTGATGTATATGGTTTTCTCTCCCATTAATACCATCTAACTACAACTCTGCGTTGTATTTCTTTCATATTACCATCAAGACACAGGCAGCACAAAACTTATTTTTCTCATACCTGTACTGATCCTCATTTTCTTTGTGTTGAATCCCAGTTGCCATTCTTCAGTCCATTTCTCCAGTTTTTACTGTCTTCCCTCATTTATTTAACACCCACTGGCATGTTCACCCTATTGCATATCTTTGTATCATCTATGGGTGGTATACCTTCCACTCCAGTCCCTCTGCAATGTTCCCAAAAGACATTAAAGTGGACTGGCCTAACACTGACCCCTGTGGCACTCTGCTCAACATCTGTCACGCTCTAGAGTGATCCTATGTTTACTACAACCCTCTGACTCCTGACATTCAACCAGTTCTTCACCCACAGAACTCTTTTATGATCCATGATGTTTTTTCAATCTGTAGAAATGTGTGTAGACAGTGCACTGCTATGCCTTATGCATGTTATTGCTGATTTAAATGAGGTGTCTGTTGGCACTCCACCCCACCCTCCAATATCTATTGAGCCTGAAAAGAACACAGTCTCTCAACGCTCTTTTAATCTGTAGAAAAGATCTACTGAGACTTTCTCTGCAGCAGGTCATAACACATTTAATATCAGCTGCATCATTTCCTCCAGATGACTTCTCAGCAGTCAACCCTGGGACCTCCCCTAACATTACCATATGGTGTCTACATGGCAGGTATAAAGGGGAGGACCCAGCTACTCCTCAGTTCTGTTTAACCATGACCTGCATGCAAATCCTCCTTCAGAGCTCTGCTTACTAGCCATCGATGAAGAGTTCTACAGACCACAAATTTCACTGAAAAGATTCATCTACTGATGTCTTTGGGTCCCTTATTCTGAAAGTGTTCCTGTGGACACAGAATCACTACAGAGGACCTCTGTGTTTTGTGCTTTGATCCTGGACATGACACCAGGATTGCATCCTCTGTAACAGGTTCAACAAGGCTACAAAATGTTGAAGGCTTCAGCAGCTTCAGTGAGTTTCTCATGGAGCATAGGTTGCCCTTCTGAGCAGCAGCAATGCTCCAAGGCCAGGAGTCTTCATCCTCCTCAGGGTCTCACCACTCTTTGGGTGAACCCTTCTCATCTACAGAACAGGGTCCTGGTAAGAAACATGCCAGCAAACGAAGCATGTTTCTGCCGCCCTTGTCATTGCTGACGGTACCCCGATCGATACCAAGAAGGTAAGTAAACAGAAGGTGGCCCTCTAACATCATCTTCTACACCATCAATGACTATGGGCTCTCTCTTCCTCATCAATGGCTCCTCCATCGACAGTGGACTCTGAGGTAATATTTCAACTTCCATAGCTGCATCCCCATTCTGTGTTTAGAGCCATCGTCCGTTGACAATGGCTTCTGGCCCATCAACGATACTCTCATCTATAACCTGCCATACCTAAATGTGCTTAATGTTAGCACCCTCATTAACGATCCTGGGGTCTTATACACACCCCCTCATTGATGGCTGTTTGATTGGTTCCACTGCCTTCATCTATATTATCAGTGGTTCCAATTGATTTGGTCCATTCTGCACTAGTTACTTCCTCTGGACAGATGGCCATGATTGATGTACAAGCTATAGTAAACAATATCCAGGACCTGACTCAAACCCCGCACCTCTAAGGAGGGTTGCCTTTGGTCTCTTCTCCTCTCAGCCTGCTTCAGCCCAGAAGACAGCCAGCTCTTCCCCTGCCTCTCTGAGATTTCACACTCAGGATGTAGACATGGATGACCCTTTCCTATAGGACTGGGATCTGATTGACTTGGAGGATGAGGACAGGATGGACCACCAGGAGTCACAACAGTCCTCCTCGACTGTCTTGTCTATACACGGGAATCCTACTCCAGACCTACCATGTTCTCCACTAGATGATCCCATGATCTCGTACATTAGGATACACCTCCAGAAAATGTTTGGGTTCCAGAGCACTGAGCAGGATGCTTCAAGAAAGAAGTTGGCACAGTACTTAGGTGTGCTGGAATGCCCCACTTTAGTCATCCCCCTTGGTGAATGCCTTCAAAGAGGCTATTTGTATTGCTTGGAAGCAACCTGTCAAAATTCCTCCAATCCTCAGAAGCTGATATGATTTATCAAGCCCCAGTGGACCACCCTACTTTATGTGCCCACATCAGGCAGATTTCTGTGAGATCAATGTCACTCATGATAGGTTCTCTTGGCTTCAGCACATGAGCGTTCAACCCCCAGATAAGGAATCCAAGCAATTGGATGTTATGGGAAGGAGAGTTTATGCCTCGGCTACTGTGACTCTCTGTATACTTAATTACATGGGTCACCTCCTGAAATAGCAGGAGGAAATCCTAAAGCCTCTCAGGCAATGGTCTAGTCCATCCCCGCAGGTTCTATCCAGGTGGCTCTGACAGCATAGATGTCTATGGTGGTGGCTGTATGCTGCCACCTGCTCAGGCCACCTATGATGTCATTGACTCTTGTGGCTCATACATCCTCAGCAGGTGTTTTTCTAAGACGCCATACCTGGCTGAGAGTGTCAGGATTTTCACTGGATGTGCAACAATCTATCCTTAATGCTCCATTTAAGAGTGATCAGCTGTTTGGTCCACAGACCCAAGAAATTTTGAAGACTTAACAAGATTCAGGTCAGTCCCTTCCATCAGTCTGGACCCTTTACTGTCCAAAAGCAAAACAGCCTTCAGGGGCTCTCAGAGCCATGCCTACAGGCACATCCCAATGTTTAATGGCCACCTGCCAATAAGTGAAAGTCTCAGTTGACATTGCTGGGTCCTAGAAATGCTAAGAAAATGTCCCATTAATTCCCTGCTCCATCTCAGCAGGGCCAGACCTCAGTGTGAATGTCTTCCTCCAGTCATGGGATCAGAGACCCTCCCCACAGGCATCAGTGGCAGGTTTTCCTGCATCTACAAGGCCGGCAAGCCATCTCCTCCAGCCAGTGGCTTCTGCAATTGATTGAATCAGGCACACACTGGAGTTCACAGAGATACCCCTTTCTTTGCCACCAAGGGTCTCACATTACCCCCAGACCAAGCATTGGTATTAATGAATGAAATCAATGCTTTGCTTATAAAAGTACCATCAAACCAGTTCTCTTTCCTCAGAAGGGTATGGGATTTACTCCCATTTTTCCTGGTTCCCAAATGGATGGGGACTTAATTCCATTTTGAATCTGAGGTGTCTCAGCCTCTATATCAAATACCAACAGTTCAGGATGCCTTCTTTTCTGATACTTCTTCCCTTACTGAACAAAGGTGATTGGCTCTACTCTCTAGATATGAAGGATGCATACTTCCATATCCTGATGCACCCTGCTCACAGACGGTTTCTTTATTTTTGATCCAGGGTCATCATTACCAGTTCAGGGCCCTCTTATTCGGCCTTTTCTTGGCCCTGAGGGTATTCACAAAATGCCTAGTGGCAGTTGCAGCAACCCTCCATAGGGAAGACCTCTATGTCTTTCCCTACCTGGACGACTGGCTCCTGAAACCATCTTCCAACCAACAGCTGTTATTTATGCTTCTCACCCTTGTAGATGCAGGTAAATCTGAGTACCTGTGTAGTACTGGAGGCCACACCTTCACAAGGACATTAAACAAACTGAGGCAGTCCAGAGAAAGGCAACCAAAATGATGCAGGGACTGCATCAGAAAAAATTGAGGACAGATTAATGGAACTCAATATGTATACCCTACAGCAAAGGAGGATAGAGGTGATATGACTGAAACATTCAAACACCTTAAGGGCATTAACAATGTGAAAGACTCTAACATGTTTCAATACAAGAAAATAGCAGGACAATAAGTCACAGCATGAGATTAGAGGGAGGCTGATTAAGGGTAATGTGGTAAGTTCGATGGTTGCAAGGAATGGCCTACATCAGAAAGCAGTGGCTCTAAATACAGTGCAGGGCATCAGACAGGCATGGGATAGGCATAAGGAACAATACAGATAAGTATGAATAGATAGGCCATTGACAGAGCAAATGCCAATGGACATTCATAACGTAGAAAGAAATGGGTAGACTGGATGGGCCTTGTGGTCCTTATCTGCCATCAACTTCTATGTCTCTATGTTTCTATGCATTCTCTAACACTGCAGTTGTTTGACAACATTGGGATAGTGGTAAACTATCCAAAGTCCAAAATGGACCAGGCACAATGCCTCCAATATATTGGAGTTGTGTTAGATGACTCCGTGGGGAAGGCATATCTTCCCATAGCTTGAGCATGCAAGCTAGAGTCCAGCAGATCGGTTTCAGCACAAGACTACCTGCGCCTCTTGGGATATTTGGCAGCCATGATTCCAACAGTTTCCAATGCCAGGTTAAATATGAAAGTCCTTCAGTGGTTCCTGACAGTCCAATGGGACCAGAAAGAGGACAATTTTGATGCCCTGGTCCTGATGTCTTCCCCAGCTCTTTGAGCCCTACAATGGTGGTAGTACATGGACAACTTAATGCAAGGCATGTCATTTTATTCTGTTGTCCCATGTCTCATTCTTACTATAGACATCTCCTTGATAAGGTGGGGAGCTCATCTCCTGCACATCCAGTCCCAGGGCTCCTTGACATCAGTGAAGGCTTGCCTCCACATCAATGTCTTGGAGATGATGGCAGTCCTCTATGCCTTACATGTGTTCAATACTCACATTCCACCTTCATGTGCAATCAGACAATTCTACAGTAATTCACTATATAAGCAAGCAAGAGGCACCCATTTATACCCTCTCTGAGGAGAATCGATGAGGGCATTGTTCTGGGTGATGCAGAGAAATAGCCATATTCTGCCAGTCCACATCCCCACCATCCAACACCAGGGCAGATGCCTGAGCAGATCCACTGCACTGGCCCAAGAGTGGAAATCTTACCAGACATCCTACATCTTCCACCTATGGGGCTGTCTGGAGTTGGATCTATTGCCTCTCTGTAAAATTGCTCTCCACTGCTCACTTGAGCAAGGTCCTGGAACTGTGAGGTGGGATGTGTTATCTTTTCCTGGACAGGATTTCTTTACACCTTCCACCCTTTCCTCTCATTCAGAGAACTACTCAAACTAGTCCAGGATGGGGCATCTATGATTCTCACAGCACCTTTCTGGCCAAGGCAGTTTTGTTCCCTCTGCTTCTTTTTTTAATTCAAAGTTTATTAATTTTCACAGTTACATATAAGAGCAGCTCCATACATTGCTTATGTTTTTCCACTTACAATATATTCGTACAACTGTTGAGAAGCTCTCCCCAACCTCCACCCCCTTCCCCAGCACAGCTCAGACTAATCAAGAATTCTTGGGATATTCTAAGCGACTACTTGGAAATGTAGTTTAGATACATAATCATGTATAAAGGTTCCCAAATATGTTTGTATTTAGTCAGCCTATTGTTTAAACTAGCTGTCATTTTTTCCATTCTGAGGTTGGCTAAGATCTCCTTGAGGCACTCTGAGAAAGAAATGTCCTATTATCCTTCCAGTGCCGAAGGATGACCTTTTGATCAATAATGAAATGAAGGCCATGTGGTACCTCCTGGAAACGACTGGTACGGAAGCATAATCTCCCAGCAGGCACACCTCAGGGTTGAAAAGATCAAAAAGGCCCAGGAGGGGTCCATCCTACACGAATATCATTCCATAGAGTTGTGACCTGAGCACGACCAGAATATGTGGTACAGTGTACCTTCCTCCTGTCCACATCTGGAACAGAGGGCCGAGTCTATAAGACCAAACCTATGGAGTCTCTGAGGAGTATAGTATATGTTATGCAAGATATGAAACTGTGTCAATTTCAATCTATCTTGTGAAATATATTTTTGAACATTTTCCAAGAACTACTCCATCTATTTCTAGACTGGGAAAATAAACTGCCCAATATGCCTTTGGTATGAATTCTTCAGGATATTTACAGTCATATAGACTTTTGGAAATCTTGGACACGGGTGTCTCGTCCTAATAATACTGCAGCACATCCTGGAACCTTTCCTGTCTGAAGGGGTGGGAACGTCCGAACTCTTTAAGAGTAAGTGTTTTAACTCGGTAAACTTTGAAAATGGATTTAATAGGTATCCCAATCTACTCAAAATATTGGTAACTGAGAGCCATGAGCCGTCCTCTTTACTAACTGGGCAAGAGTAGCATTGCTCAGTTGTGAAGAACCAGTTTCTATTGATTGGCTTGCTGTCTAATTTTATGTTAGGGTTACCACAGACTGGTTGGGCCAAGTCTATCGCTGCCTATATTCCATACTGGAACATATCTGAGCATGCACCTTCACTGAGATTGCCAGTGGGTGAATTTCATTCCGGAGGAGGTCGCTGGTTTAATATGCAGCAACGATAGTGGCATCAGACCCCTGCCTAATATAAGATAGCTCTATTCACAATCATATCAGGAGGCTCTCTGCTGAGGCAATTTCCCCTCGTTCTCTAACCATCTTAAGTATTTAAACATATGACTGCCCAGTAATAAAAGATTAGGACGGAGCATAGGCCTCTTATCCTTCGGCAGCTAACTTATGATATGCGATTCTGGGCTGCCTTTCTGCCCAAATGAAGTTAGTTATTATTGCATTAACTTTATGAACCATGTACTAGGGATCCACATGTTAAGCAAGTGTAATGGATAAAAATTCTGGGAAAGAGATTCATCTTGATGAGATTTACCCACCCCAGAGTGTAATGGATAACTTGGACCATCGCTTCAAATCTAGTTCCAAGATTTTTATTAGATCGTCTAGATTTAACTTTAAAAGATGAGCTGGATCTCTAACCACTTGGATGCCCAGATATTTTAAGGAGCTCGAGGCCCAAGACATGCCACTTTGATTGACTAGTGACTTATTCACCCTCTGATTGAGTGGAACACCAGAGATTTGTCGACATTAATTTATAATTGGAGAGCATAGCAAAATCTTGGATCACTCCCAGCAACGCCGTATCGAATTGCTCGGATCTGTCAGCTGCAATAGTAGATCATCAGCATATGCCGATATTTTGACTTCAACCCTTGAATAACCACCCGTGGATTAGAGAGCATTGCTTGATTTGGCAGATCAGGGCTCTAAGTATAAAATAAAGAGCAACGGCGAGAGGGACAACCCTGTCTGGTGCCTGAGTGGAGTAAAACTTTTCAGAAATCACCCTGCTCACCATCACTCTAGCTGATGGTGCGCTGTAAAAATCCTGATCCAGTTTTGAAGGTGAGGGAACTTACAGGCGTTCAAAGTCCTAAGTAGAAAGTTCCAGTCCACCCTGTCGAATGCCTTCTCTGCATCCAGTGAGACTAAGACCGCGGGTAGGGCATCTCTGGATGTGGAGAGGACATGCAACAGGGTCCTAAAGTGGTCCAGGGATGACCGATCTTGTACAAACCCGACTTGTTCTGGCCCAATCAGATCGGGATTAAAACTAAGCAGTCTGCCAAAATCTTGGCTAGAATTTTAATATCTTGATTCATTAAGGAGATAGGGCGTAACTTGCGGCAATTCTGTTTTTCCCAGTTTCAGGATTAACACAATTAAAAGCCTCCCAGAGGGTCGGGTCTGTTTGTGCCCCAGATAGGATGTATTGGAAGAGGGATAGTAACATGGGGAGCAGAAATTTAACATTTTTATAAAATTTGCGAAAACCCATCTGGGCCCGGAGATCTGTCAGAGGGCAAAGCCTTTACGACTCTGGTGATCTCCTCCTCAATTATAGGGATATCAGTCGGCCTGTTGGGAGTCCATCAGAGAGGATAGTCTGGAGGCCCCCAAATAATGATCCATACTAATATTCAAAGCCAAATCTCTGGGGCTATATAAATTGGCATAGTACCTTTGAAATACCAAGACTATCTCCTCGGTTTGTCGTTAGGAGCGATCACTTGTTGGGAACAAATTGCCAAAACGTGTGTATTCACTTCCATTTGCTTAATCCTCAGTGCCAGAAGCCTTCCAGCTTTTTCTCCCGTGTCTGAATATGCCACTCTGGCCCTGAGGATTGCAAATTCTGCTTTATCCTCAGTAATTTTAAGTAACCCTCCTTGAGTTTGACCAGTTCCTGTTTTCCAGTTCGGTTAAAGGGGGCCTAATCTTGCCTCTTTATGTTGTATTTCCTGCAATAACTCCTTCAATTTTCTCTTTTCCTTTTCTGGGAAGTAGCTAGGCTAATTAAGATGCCTCTCATGCATCCCTTGAAGGCTCCCACAGCATATCAGGTCTCCCAACTGAACCAGAAATGGTTTCTATGAGGTGACGAATATTTCACTGACTACTTGGACTATTTTGTCCTCCTTTAACATGTAGTTATTTATCTTCCACCTGTGAAGCTTCTTAGGTGGAACGAGGGCATAAGTGGCATACAACCAGGGCATGATTAGATGGGGACCCGGCTGTGAAGAGCTTCAACCACTCTAGGAAGGAGGTTGTGTGAAAGAAAAATATAGTCAATATGAGATGAAGTGTTGTGAACAGGAGATATGAAGGTGAATTCCTTTTCCTTGGGATGGAGCACTCTCCATACATCACAAAGAGCATAGAACTCTAAGAATTCCGATAGGGCTCTTTGGGCTGGTGAGTGAGCTCTGTTCCTGAAAGTGGAACAGTCCATTGATGAGTCCATCACCACATTCATATGTCCCCCACAACCATCGACAATGAGGAGTATGGCTGTAATACCTTAACTAGCTTCACAAGAAGTCAGGAGTCAGAATTAGGCCCATAGACAGTCCCCAAAATGAGTTGGGTAGTGCACAAATACCCATGGATAAAAAGGAAACGGCCCTGTGGATCCTTAATTACTTATTTCATTATAAAGGGACCTTCCTGTTAATCAGAATTAGTACCCTGCACTGTTGGTGGTCCCTCGGCCGAAAAAACTTGCCCAATCTGCATTCGTCTCACACAGTTAGCCTCTGAATCTAGCAGGTGTGACTCTTGTACAATCCCTATGTCTATTGATAGCAAATCCAAATGCTTGAGCACTTTGTACTGTTTGACACGCTGTCTTAAGCCCTTAACATTCCAAGTGGCAATCCATATGATGTTAGCCCTATTCACTAATTGTAGAATGAGACCTAAAAGACCAGGGCCCCGGTCAAATGATCATATCACTATTCCTTTGAGCTGTGCTGAGGACCCCCTTGTACCATCCCTTATCCCCCTCCTTGGATACCCAAAAGAACATGATAAAGTACCAATATACCAACCCTCCCCAACCTACTCACTTAATAACAAACATACCCCAACCCTCCCACCCTCAGACCCTCTGAAAACATGCCACCTAAATCCTTAATTGACCCTTTGTATACGATGGTCCCAACCTCCTGTCACAATTCGTGATGCAGCGAGTCCGCTGGCATTCCTCAGCCATAACCCTCCAGCGATCCCAAAACCCTTAGGTGCATAACTCTTTGAGGGCATTATTTTGTGATGGGTGTTTATGTTCAGGCTTCATGTCCAGAGGCTATGCACTTGACCTCTTGGAAGCCCCGTGCTTGACCCCTTGTGTAGGTTTCATCTGGTCCTTGCATATTCCCACTTTGCCTGGGGAATCCGTCCACACCCATCCATAGCCCAGGCTCGGTGAACATGAGCATGCAGTAGCCTTGAATTCCCCTGGGACTCTGTTATATGCCCAGGTGTGAACAGTGTCAGCGTTTCTAAAACTTCATGGTACCACCAAAGCAACCCTCCCAAAGATTCAAACTAAATTGTCCATAAGAACTATTTGAGTCTATCAGTCATCTATAAGTAAAACTGAAGCAACAAACTTGTGACTCTAGAAACAAACAACCGAGAAAACTCCTTCTCTTTCATGTCTCTTATGTTTAAAAGTCCCATTGAAGTCTGCTTCCTCCAAAAAATTTGCCTTCCTCGCGGGCGTTCACCAGCAGTCTTCCCCTCGGCTCACTTCACTTAGGCCTGAACAAATCAGGAAACTCCTTCTGTAAAGTCTTCATAGCCATATCCGCATCTTCAAAGGATACCAGGCCCCGGACACCATCACCTGTAAGCGGGCGGGTATCCCATCTGATTTATGCCTGCAGCGATAAGCTTTGTGATGAGCGGGAGTGAAAAGGGACCTTCTTTGCTGCACAGAAGCTGGCAAATCTTGGGTGACTCATATAGCCTTGCCTTCCCAGAGGACCTTCTCCAATTCTTTTACTTTAGAAAGTAAATGTTGCTTTTCTGATAGTTCAGTATCTTAGCTATCAGAGGCCTGGGCTGCTGGCCTGGGGCTGGTATTGGCCGCAATGCTCGGTGGGCCCCTCAGAGTGTATGAAGGTCCATGGGAGAGAGGGCCAGCAAGCTTTTCAAACAGCCTTTGTGTAAATAAAATCACATTCTGACCCTCTTCCTTTTGGGTATTCCTAAGATGACCACGTTATTTAATCAGGATCACCTCCAGATCTTCTACTTTTTGCTCGAGTTTATTAATTTGCTGGCGGTCACTAACGTGGTTTCCTCGGCTCAAGGTTTTCTCCACAGATGATACCGGGCTTCAACATCCTTGACCTTGAGGTTCAGATCGTCAGGGCCCCTGCAAATGCTTAATTTCTGAAGCTACAGTTTCATGTCTTCTTTTAAGGGCAATAGTTCTCTTCGGAGTAGCTCAAGGTGAGAGGTGTTGTCTCAGGCTCAAGTGCTTTCAAGGCTGTGGTAGTTAACATCTTACCACCACCGCCTGAGCTGGGCCTTGGGTCTCTTCCCGGATTTCTCAGGGAGACAGGTGGAGTATGTTGGGGCATCGCGGACTTCATTTCCACCTCCATACTGCGATGTAAACTCGCTCCCCAACTCATTAACAGTGTAGGCTTTGTTTGTGGGTTGCAGAACCTCTTTGAAGCAGTTTTTATTGTGAAAAGAGCTCAGGACAGTGGGAGCTCCGACTGGTCCTACTGCTCAGACTGCTGCATCACATGATCTCCTTCATTCCTCTGCTTCTACAGCTCTTGGAACCAGATTCCTAGCTCTTCCAATTTGCTGAGCTCTGTTGTCCCAGGTGCAAGGCTGTCTGCTACCTGGACCTTCCTCCCTCCATCTGCACACCTGGCTCCTGAGGACATAGTCCTCTTGCACTTAGGGTTTCCCAAGGTGGCAGAAGTCCTTTGGGTTGCCAGAAACCATTTATGCTGTTGTTGTATTCTATGAAGTGGAAACGCTTTTCATTTGAATGTTTACACAGGACTTAGACCCTTATGAGTGTTCTCCTCAGAGAATCTTAGACTATTTGATCTCTTTGTTGGATGATGAACTGAAACATTCCTCTGTAAAAGTGCACCTTTCAGCCATTGCCACATTTCATTTACCTGTGGGCAACAAACCATTATCCCAGTTACCTTTGATTCAAACCTTTTTAAAAGTATTCAGCTCCTTCATCTCCTATCCAGGATCCAGGCCCTGTGTGGGATTTGAATGTTGTGCTTGAAAAATTGACTACGAGTCCTTTTGAGCCTGTTGAATCCAGCAAGCTCCGTTATCTTTCTTGGAAAACTATATTTTTAGTTGCCATTATGTTGGGTAGATGTATTTCAGAGTTACAGGCACTAATATGCAAACATTCCTACCTGCAATTTCATAACAATAGGGTGACTTTATGCACCAACCCATCATTTTGCCAATGGTTGTTTCTGAATTTACTTTAAATCAGGCTATCCACTTACCAGTGTGCTATGTTGAGCCTGTGAATCAAGGAGAATCCCTGCTTCATACTCTTGATGTGCATAGAATATTGAGTCTTTGTCTTCTCTGCACCTCACAGTTGTGAAAAACTGAGCAACTTTTGTTACTTTCACCCCTGGAAATCAGGGCATTCAGGTTTTGAGGCAGTGTTTGTCCACATGGTTAGCCACTGCATTTCATTAATCTATACAAATACGACAAACCTCTCACGGGGTTTGTAGAACCCCATTCTACCAGAGGCATGGCTACCTCCATGGTATGTTTCCAGGACATCTCTGCCTTAGAAATCTGCAAAGCCACTACATGGTCTACTGTACATACATTCATGAAACATTACAGCCTAGACATTGCTTCCAAGAAGCAAACTGCTTTTGGATGGGCTGTTTTACAAGGCCTCCTGTCCTAAGTCCTGTTAGTTCACTTCCTTCTCCCAACTTATCATAATAACTGCTTGGGAATCTTCCATGTGTTTGACCTGCTGCAAGAGATTATCTTGAAGAAGAAGACAGTATAGTTGCATAAGAACTTACTGTAACAGTAGATCTTCAAGATTATCTCTTTCAGAAGGTTATGATCCCACCCACCATCCCCCTTGCTTTTACTTCAGAAGGGTTCCTTGCTCTTGTCCTTTTATGACTCCACAAACTACTGCTTTATTTCCTCCTTATTTCCAATCAGAGGCCTGAGATATAGTTTCTCATTTGGTCACTAGGATGGAAAAGAACTGAGGAGTAGCTGGGACCTCCCTTTTATACCTGCCATGCAGACACCACATGTAGTGTTAGGGATGTCCCAGGGTCGACTGCTGAGAAGTTATCTGAGGAATGATGCCTGTGGCTGATATCCCATTTGTTATAACCTGCTGCAAGAGATACTCTCGAAGGTCTACTGTTACAGTAAGTTCTTATGCAACTATACTATCCATTGCTGATGCAATCCCCACCCCCGACCAACCATCTATTGAGTACCCATCCCCACACTCCCCACACCCTCACTCACTTGAACAGATTCTACTGTGAAGATCCACTGTCCCATGGAAAATATATTTTGCTGACTGAACCGGAGGTTGCCATATGAGAAATATGGTAAGTGTAAATGAAAACCTATTGAACTACACTAAATCACACTTACCTTATTTCTCATAGAGCAGTCACCAGTTCAGCAGCAACATGTCTTCAATGGGAGAGTGGATCTTCACACTGCAACCTGTTCAGAGAGTGAGGGTGTTTGGGGAGTCTGGGGCTGGGGATGGTGGGTGCCAATGGGGAGTCATGCTGGGGGTAGGAGTGACATCATCACACAGTCTGCCACATTAATTCCTATCTAGTGTGAGGCCCCATGACCAAATTAAACTCTGGATCCCCTTGCCTTCAGGACACCCTTGTGTCTATCCCACACCTTCTTAAATTCTGTGACCATTTTAGCCCCTATGATCCCTTCTGGTAGGCTATTCCAGGCATCCTCCACCATCTCTCTGAAAAATATGTTCTCACATTTCTCCTGAACCTTCCCTCCTAACTTAATTTTGTGCTCACTTGACATGGAACAACTCTTACTTTGGAAGTGGCTTCCTTCCTGTATTCTGTTATATTGGTGATGGATTTTATGCAACAATAATACCCAACAGGTTGGGCAGTATTGGAGAATACCGGACCCCAGGGGCATAATGAGGCCCAATGACACAGGCAGAGGGCCCTATAGCCCCTGAATTGTCTGGTATTCCCAATACTGCCTACACCTTAAAGGGTATTATTGCACTAGAATATTACACAAGTGTCAATTTATAGGATTAAAAAAGTAAAATAATGCTATAAAAATGTCTAGAATTCAATTTATGTTACCTGTTTGGTAAAGTAGTCCTTCTACTGCTGGCATTGGAATTAGCAATTTAGTTGAAATTAATTGGACTAATGGTACTGCTAATTCTACAATAGAAAATAAACTACTCCCTTTGTGTGTTCAGTTGCAATTAAAACAGAATTTCATTTTCCCACCAGAGGAGTTAGAATTCTTGATTTAGTTCTTAGTAATGATTCTCTTAACATTAATAATATCACCGCTTTCTTCTCTATTGGGCAAAGTGATCATAATACGATCCGCTTTCGATACATAAACATTTTTCTTGTAATAAAGGGTCAACAATAATTTTTCTTTATAATAAAGCTAATATAATTTAAATAATATCTGCCTTAGAAGGAGTTGATTGGGTCTCTAAATTTAATAATAACTCCATTGAGACATACTTGAATAAATTAAAAAACAATGCTTTCACATTTAAGAGACAGGTATATACCCACACTCCATAAATATAATTTGTCTAATCATTAACCTAAATGGATGAATCACACAATTAAAAAACTAAGAAAAAAGAATAAAAATAAAGTTTATATTTAAAATCCAAAAGAAATGTTAATTGGACTGCATTTCTTCACATTCAAAGAAAATGCAAACGGAATATAAAAAAAGCTAAATCTAGGTGGGGAATTAATTTAGCCAATACTGCAAACAAAACTAATAGCAAACAATGTTATGCATATAACAACTCTTTAAAAAAACAACCAGCAAAGTAGGACTAATTCTCTTGAGCACTGAACTAGTTCATGATGACACAAACATGGCAAACTTATTCAATACTAAATTTTGCAAAGTGTTTAGCCCAGTCTGTAACCCTAATGTTATTGCTAGCAATATAAATAACACTATGCAGTGTAATACTGATTGTATTACTTTTTCTTTAGAGGTTATATATTCAAAACTACTGTCTAAAAAAAAGGGAAAACCAGTCCAGGCCCTGATAATACTAATGGACACTTTCTTTATCTACTGGCAGATACATTAAAACTACAATTAAAACTACTATTTGATAGCTGACTCTCTGAAAAGTTTGTATCAGCAGACTGGGAAATGGCAAATGTTATACCTTTACATAAACAAGCATTTGTCAATGCCGAATGTTGTTACGCTGGCATTGGCAGTGGGAGTGGTGGAGCTAGAGATGCATAGCGCCAGATTTTGTGAATGTGTTCTGAAAGGTGATTTTGCACAGCGAGCACACCATTGTACGCCAATGCCAGAAACATGGTTTGGGCAGGCTGTGAAAATGGCAGCTGGACTATTGATAATGAGATGTGCAGAAATGCCAGTGGTGAAAATGTGGCATGAAAATATTGCAGATTGACGAGTTACAAGGGTGCATGGAAGCTGTGCAATGCAGGCTTGCAACACAGTCACTGTATGGACTTTCAGCACCAAATTTTCAACACAGGCATTTTGGACCTCTGCTCATGAATAGTGTCACCATCATTTCCTCAAACTGTCCTGAAAACAGATTTCGTACAGTGACCATGCAATTCTGAGCCAGACGTGCGAAACACATTTCAGGCAGCTGTATTGTTCATAAGGAGGTATGGAAAATGCCAATGATGAACAGCTTGAGTGAAACTATTACAAATTCACAAAGTCATGAGTGTGCATGCAAACTGTCCAATACACCTCGTAAAACACTCATTTTATTGATTTCGTTCCCAAATTTTCAACATAGGCATTTTAGACTACCTGCTAATGAACAGTGTCACTGTAATTTTCATCATGTGTCTCAAACAAGAGCTTTCCACAGCGACCACGCTATTCTCTGATGGCACTGCAAAAACAGATTTTGGTCAGGATGTGAAAATGACAGCTGTACTGTTCATTAGAGGTGCAGAACAATGGCACTGTTGAAAATCTGGAGTGAAAATATTAGAAGTTTGCAAACATATGAGTCTGCGTGTAAACCACGCTAACACATGCCTGTAACACAATCATTTCATGGAGTATTGTCACCAAATTTTCAACACAGGCATTGTAGGACTTCTGCTCATGAACAGTGTCACTGTCATTTTATAATGTGTCCGGACACTGATTTCACACACAACCACGCTATTCTGCGCGAAGTGCGAAAACACATTTCAGCAAGGATGTGAAAATGACAACTGTAATGGTTCACAAGAAGGTGTGGTAAAATGCCAATGTTGAGAATCTGGAGTGAAAATATTTACAAATGCACTAACTTACGGTGCGTTGCACAGTTACTGTACGCTTGTGAAACAGATCATTTTAGGATTTATCCCAAATTTGTAACACAGGCTTTTTGAGAGCCCCCTCATGAACAGTGGCACTGTTATTTTGCGATTAGTCCTGAAAGGTGATTCTGCACAGTGACTGAAATCACCTTCGGGACCGAATAACGCCTTGACAGTGCAAGAATTCATGAGAAGGGTCCCAAAACCCCATGTTGAAAATGTGGGCTAAAATTCACAAAATGCCTGAGATAGGCACTAAAGTTGAAAAACCCTATTTATTCCATTATACAGCTTACTGGCATTTCCTTAGTTCGCGGTCAGCTTTGAATAGTGCAGGCGTGTTCCTGGTTCACCAAAGATCATCGCGCCCGGACTCGCGAGTAAGTATGGGGTGAGGGGTGAAGGGAGGCAGGGTGCACAGAGGGTGGATGCAGGTGGGGAGGGGCATCGAGACTACAAGGGACCATTTTCATTTTACAGAAACAAAAAAAAACATCATGGGACAGTTTCTTTTGCAGGAGATTTGGCATGCTGGGATGGGCTCCCAGCGTGCCACCTAACTGTTTGGGGGTCTCTGTAGTCAACAGGGGATTTGGCACCCTTTGGCACAAACAGCAGGGTGGGGCGCAGAGCCAAGAGATTGGGCACCCCCTTAGCATTAAACAATTGGGGGTTCTTTATGCCGGTGGAGTGTGGACTCCCCATTGGCACATAAGGAAAGGGGGAATGGGCAAAGCTTGATTGCACCCCTGCATATCACAAATGGAGGGGTGCTTTGATGCTAACAGGGAGTGGGCCTCCCACAGCACATTCATAGGGAGCAGGATCAACTGACAGGGGCACCCCTGAAGTTGGCAGTTCGATGGCCAGTGTGCTGCCATGAGTATAATGTCCAGAGCACGTAAGGAAAAGGTCAGCTGCGCCTGACTACCTTTGCTCGGATTGTAGCAGAAATTTCTCACAGATTTGTTTCACCACATTATGTATGCATGGTGTGGCGCTGGCATGCAGGCTGACTGGGGAATGAGGGACGCACTACTGATGCATGCCCTGCATTCGCCCAACAGCGATCCGCGCCTCCAAAGCTGTACTGTCCCAAGATGTTGGCTGCCCAAGCGCCAACATAAAATGGTTTAAAAACATCTTGGGAAAATTATTGTCCTATTAGCCTGACCTCTGCTATTAGCAAAGTTATGGAAAGCCTCATTAAGGACATAATCTCCACAGTTTTAAATACTCCTGATACTGAACTACATGGATTTAGGCAAGGTGGAATTGCCTGTCCCATCTCATGTGTTTTGTGAGGATGTCAAGGAGAACTAGACATAAATGTACCTTATGGCATAATACATTTAGATTTTAGTAAAGCGTTGACGTAATGCCACATTGGGCCCTATATGTGAAAATGAATAACATGAATATTAATCTTCATATTGAAAATTGATAAGCAACTGGCTCACTGGTAGATCACAAAACATACTAATTATGGATCCTTGTTTGAACCTCATTATTACAAGTGGAGTCCTCAGAACTCGGTTTTAGGCCCTTGTTTATTTCAACTTTTCATCTCAGATTTAACAAAGGACTGTCTATCTAAAACAATGAAATATGCAGATGATGTAAAGATTGGTAGCCCCTGTTCCAGCTTGGAATATGCATATATATAATCCAATGTGATCTTAATAAGATTTATGACTGGGTAATACTTTGAGGTATGAGGCTTAATACTGAAAAATGCAAAGTTATACATTTGGGAAGAAAAACAACTAACACCTCATATATCCCAGGTGACATTATATTAAATGTGTCACAAGAAGAGAAAGATCTAGGTATTATTATTTGTAATGATCTGAAACAAACCTCTCATATAAACCAGGTAATTAATAAGACAATTACCGATGTAAGCACTGTAAGACCTGCAGATCCGCAGTACAATGTAAAGTATTTTACAATCCAGGGGCATCAGGGGTAAAGGAGGTCAGGACTGAATACTTCATCACCTGTATGACAAAGTTTGTAATATATGCCCTGTGTGTACTTGTGGCAAAGTATACATTGGACAAACCACAAGGTGTTTAAAGGAAAGGATAAAGGAACATTTTCTAGCAATTTAAAAAAGATTTGCAACATCTTGTCTATAAACATCTCTCCCAACTACAAAATAATGGGGTACATAGTATTTGCTATGCAGGTATAGATCATGTGCCATTTAAAAGTAGAAGTGGAAACAGGAATCTATTTTTGATGAAAAAGAATCCATGTGGATCTTTATTTACAGACATTGAGACCATCAGGATTTAATGAACAGATGGAATGGGGCCCATATATAAAGGCATGAGCTACAACAGAATAAATGGGGGTACTAGAAATATAAGTTGAGATCACTCTTTTTTTTAGTCTTTGGTAATTGGGTAAGGCCCATTAGGCACAAGTGCTTGTTTTCAGGGGCGAACTGGGAGCACTAGGTGGTTAAGTGACTTGTTCAGAGTCAAACAATATGCAAGTGGAGGTTGTGAGAATCAAACTCAGGTCTGGTCTGCTGGATGTACCAAGCTCATTCACACCTTGTTCCTGTAACCTCTACTTCCAGATCATAACTGTGCTTGAGCTATTGAATCTTGCTAAGAATTGTAAATGAATTAAAAACATAATGAGTTGTTAAATAAATATGTTGTTAGTGTGACAGAGGTTTGACCATCAAATATATAACAATAAGTGAAATGTTGTGTATGATTTGTTCTGTTTCTTTTCTGTCATCAAAAAGTCTATGGCACCATAGCAGAATTAATTACTTTATTATGACTGTTTTTCTTGCATTTGCACATGGTTTATGAGTGGTGTTTATAACACTGTTTAAAATATAAAGAAGTTTTTTAGGGTGACACCTCCTAGTCCTCTTACCATTTCAGCAGTGGTGGGATCTGAACCTATAAGGTAAGGGTATGACCCGTTAAATTAGTTTGCAGTTCTCACCACTAATAAGATCTGGGTAGGTAACTAGACTACAATGGTGTTGAACCCTGGTATTTGAAGCACATTCTTCTCATTTAAATCTAAACTGTATCTATCAGTGATTGTTTAATTGCCATCTGTGTAATGCACAGGTATATGAGGATATGTTTTTTTGCTTTAGGTCATGTCTCCTAAGGAAGGGTTGCATAGCCTCAGTGTGCAGAGGCTAGTCTGTCTGATGTGTATTAAGCTTGAATTTTGAGCACTTTAGTATTAACTTTTTCACATCCGATTGTTTGTAAATAATAAACTTATTTTATTTTGGTAATAAAAATCTCTTGCTGAATTTTGAAGCTTGAGTGCTGGATTTTTTGTAAATAATCAATAAGACAAACAGGATCATTTGGTCCATAAAGCGGAATATTAAATCACGTACACCCAATGTTATGCTACCATTACATAGAGCCTACTGTATGTCAGGCCGCACCTGGAGTATGCTTCCCAATTATAGTGCCCATTTAGAAAGTCTGATTGCAACTCCTTAGAAAAAGTTCAATGTAAATACACTAAACACATCTATGGCCTGACAAATGATCCATATGAAACCAGATTATCCGTTCTAAATGTGATGCCTCTAAGATTTGTAGGCTCAGAGGTGATCTTTTATTTTTGTATGATATTATACATGACCCATTTCTGATAACTGAGCTAGGTCTCGAATTAAAAGAAAGTAAATACAATACTAGATGTCATCTGTTACAGTTTATTGGTAAGAAATTTAACCACACCTGAAGGAAGTTTTCTTCACCTTAAGGGTTATAAACCCCTTGAATAGTTTGCCGTTAAAGATTGTGATCAGTGAATCATAAAGTATTTTTAAGACAAGACTTGATACATTGTTGCTTTCTGGTCATAAGTTAAAATATTATTCATATTACGATATAGGAGCATCTGGCTCTCAAGCCCCTAGCTCCTCATCTGTTTTAGTATTAGCAGTAGAGGCACTGTTATGGTTCATTCTGTGCTGTTTCTACCCTCTCCTTTTCAGTTGGTTCCTGTTTTTTTTTATGCTGCCTTTTCTTACTGCAGCTTGTTTTCTTAGCCCTTTCCTGTCAGTGAGACCTGATAGGAGTTGCCAGACTCAGATAATGAGGAACTGCAGTGGCAGCATGGAACAGAGTTTTGAAACAAAATGTTTCCTGATTCCATCACCAGAACTCCGAATCGTGGTAGCGTTGTCTCAATATTTACTCCTGTCAGGAGAAACGTTTTTGTGGAGACAGGAGACAGTGCAGTATAGAGTGCAACAATGTTTTTTGTTTTATTTTGGGATGTAAACTGTATGGCAGGCAACGCATGAGCAAACAGCACATGGATTTTATTGCTAGGGAGAGGCTCGGCTGTGCTGCTGTTTTGAAAGCCAGGCTGCCGACTGACATGAATCAGTATGATTGGTCGCTTTCTTTTTGTTTTGTTCATTTTTTTAAAACTCGTGGTGTAAATAGTTTATAAAATGTTCATTAAAGACAAACGTGGGGGTGGGGGTTACAACCTCCAACTCACTTGTACAGTAAGTCTTTCACTAAGCGAGAGAAAAATACAATGGTGGCTAGCTAGTTTGAAAATTCAGGTGGCTCAAAGATACCCCAAATAATGGGGTACCATGAATGGGATCTTGTTTTTAGTGGAATCTATTGAAAATAACCAGTTGGTAATGTTTGAGTACTAGACAGTCAGAATGCTAGGATTTTGTTTCCCATTTTCAAAGTCTTATTCTGTCCCCCACTCCTTTCCTCAAGGGAATACATATTTAACTCCTTTACTCTTTCTTCGTAGGTCTTATCCTGCATGCTCTGCACCATTTTAGTTGCCTTCCACTTCACCGCCTCCACTCTGTCTATGTTCTTTCTCAGATGGGGTCTCCAGAACTGGACCCAGTATTCCAGGTGCAGTCTCTAATGAGTGTCTCATACAGGGGCAGTATGACCTTCCTCTTTCTACTCATGATACCTCTCCCTATGTATCCAAGCATCTGACTAGCATTTCAAGCCGCCTTGTTGCACTGCCTAGTTTCTCTTAGGTCCTCCAAGATGATAACTCCCAGGTCCCTTTCCTGCTTTGTGACTGTTAGTACCTCCCCACCTACAGTAGTTTGTACTCTGCCCCTGGGTTCTTGTGCCCTACGTGCATGATCCTGCAATTCTTTGCTTTGAATCCCAGCTGCCATTCTTCAGACCATTTCTCCAGTTTTTAATGTCTTCCCTCATTCTTTCAACACCCTCTGGCATGCCAACCCTATTGCATACCTTTGTATCATCTGCGAAGAGGTACCTTCCCTCCAGTCCCTCTGCAATGCCCCCAATAAAGACATTGAATGGACTGGCCACAACACTGACCCTGTGGCACTGTGCCTGCCACTGCTCCCTCTCCAGAGTACTCCTGTTTACCGCAATATTCTGACTTCTGCCATTCAGCCAGTTCTCCATCCACAGAACTATTTTAGGATCCACCCCTAGGATGCACAGTTTATTAATCAGCCTTCTATGTGGGATGGTGGTGAAGACCATTCTGACATCCATATAGGCCACATCCACCACACCTCCCTGGTCCACTACCTTAGTTACCCAGTTATGCTGTAGGTTAGTACAATGAGTTAGTGCAAAACACAGTGCTTATGCTAAATACAGTTAGAGTTAGATGTATAAGTAAATAAATGCAATATAAGGCAGTTTATATGTGTTAATGTGTGTGTGGTAATGCTCTGTGTGTGAGACAGTGCACTGCTATGCCATTTGGAATATGTATGCATATATGTGTATACAGGTATGTATTATAGTGTGTATCACAACAATTAGAAAGTGCAGTTAGGTGACTCAGTGGTTAGTGCAAACATTGCTAGTCTACATTCCCCTGCTATCTAGATCAGTTTCAGCCTTATGCATGTCACTGCTGATTTAAATTAGGTGTCAAGTGGCAACCTACACCTGTGATGTCCCCACAGCCTGAAAAGAAGAAAACAGTCCCTCAATGTCTTTTTAAATCTTTAAACATTTGTGTGGACAGTGCACTGCTATGTTATAGTGGAATATATATGCTTATATGTGTATAAGTATTAATCAGTGTGTGTGTGTATATATCACAACAATTAGAAAGTCCAGTTAGGTTGCTGAGTGGTTAGTGCAAAGTTGCTAGTCTACATTCCCCTGCTATATAGATCAATTTCAACATTATGCATGCCATTGCTGATTTAAAGAAGGTATCTAGTGGCAAACCCATACCCTCCAATGTCCTCGGAGCCTGAAAAGAAGAAAACAGTCCCTTGATGTCTTTTTAATCTGTAAAATGTGTGTAGACAGTGCACTGCAGTGTTACACTGGAATATATATGCATATATGTGTATATGTATTAGTCAGTGTGTGTGTGTGTGTGTGTGTGTATCACAATAATTAGAATGTGTAGTTAGGTGATTCAGTGGTAGTCAAAAAGTTCTAGTTTACACATTTCTCACTCCCCACAATACCATTATTTTGAAGCCATACTGGCTCTTCCTAGACCTTGTTCTAAACTGCTTTTTTCTTTCTGGTCCTGCTTTTACCACTGGAAAAATCTTGAAGATAATTAATGGGCACTCCTGGATATATAGAGAATTTCCTCACTTCAGGAAATATTTCTATATGTTCTTGTCTACCCTCATTCCTATATCATTTACTCCGACATTTCAGGGAACCACAGTGTGTGTGGCAGTGCTCTGTACCAGTTTCTATTAATAGATCATCTAAATTCTCATATGTTGCTTACCCTTGACCTGCTAAGCAACACACCATTGTAGTCTTATTTCTTTCCCGTGCAAATTTCTCTGTTAGTGTTTCTGATTACTGAGTCCCCAAGACTCCAGTATTTCTTTCATTAACTGTTTCATTTTTACTATTGTGTGTTGATTGGTAACTACTGGTAAGTATTTGTGGTGATTTGTGTGACTTCAGATACTTCTTTCTGAGTTGTGGCAGGATTTTGAAGGAATCAAATACATTCATTAGTGGAAGCAATTGGTTGCCCACCTTCCATCTTTAACTCTTCTGATCCCAAAGATTAATGTCCAGACCTCTTTCCCATATGAGTCATTGCATGCTGCTTTTTATTTTGCACATTCCACTCTGCATATTGTACTGATTATCTGTCCCTTCATTTAAGTTGTTTTCATCTATCTCCACCTCCTTTGGTGGAACATTTCCCTCATCAGTTATTTCTGTGCAGTTTGCATAGCAATCATCTTCCTTTAGCCTTTCAGTTGGATCACTAACCTTCTCTGTTTTATTAGATGCATATTTGATAATCTTTGTTCCAGTTCATAATGTTTATTGTCAAAATATTTTGCAAGTTGACACTTAAGAGAGAGGAAGGAAGCCATCATCCTTATCCTTTCATACAGACATTTTACAGTTTCTGCAATAAACAGTTGTATCTTTATTTGAATCTACTACCTTAAGGATGTCCATCACGCCTATTAAAGTCAATAAACAAATACTGTATATACCTATATTTGAAATTTGTTGCAAAGAAATTTATTTATTTATTTAAAGTTTTGAATTACAACCTTTGAGTCAGAGACTCCTTTGCAAAGGCTCCACGTCAGGGCAAACAGACAATAACAACAAATAAGTAGTAATAAGGTACCAAGGAGATAACAGGAAGACAGGAGACATTAATCCAAGCTTGGGTAGATATCAGTTTGGGATTGCTTTTGCTGCCCAGGTTTGAATGATATTACACAATTTAAGAACTAGAATACTTTGCAGAAGCTTTGTACATGTTGTGGTTGAAGACCTCGTCTTCAGGTTGATGAACAATGAACAATGAACAATGAACAATGAATACGATAACTTAGCAGAAGCATTTTACATTTGCAGTCAAAAGACCTTGTCACTGGTGGGATAAACAAAGAAAAACTTGATTAAATTTCCAAAGGCAGAGTAATGTAGCCACCTCTTGCCTATAGTGGCTGACAAGGCAGACACTTGCCTCTGCCATGTCTACCTTTAAACATGCTAGCAGCCACACCAGCAAAGGTGGATTTGCAAGCATTGGAGCCAAATGTCCCCCAACACACTCTATCACACAAAATATGGCTTGCAAGAATACCACACAATATTTTTAAAACAATAACTAAGGGACAGTTAGCATTCTTGGAATTATCCATCTACTCAAATGATCAGTAAAATGGGGGCACTTTTCCCAATAGCTCCTTTCCCACTCATTTTTTAGACCTCTGAGATGACCTGAAAACTACAAGTCCCAACTACCACAAGTCCCAGCCCACAATAAATGAGGATAAATAGCCAAATAGATTGTGTTTTAGGGTTGTCTTCTGTTATATTATAATGTAGATAGAGTAGAATACAGATAATTTGCACCCTAGTTTTACCTATATATGAATAGTGAAAATCAGAGCCTCTGCAATTGCTACACCCACTCATGCTCATCATCACTACTCACAACAAGCCTGTTTTATAGGCACTGGAACTGGAAGTGCACCTCCTCCCTTGCACCAAGTCTGATTTGGAAAACATCAAACAATACTTTAACATAATAAATAAGGGACAGTTATCCTTATCAGAACTGTCAAACTACTAAAATGTCCACTCAAATAGGAAAATGAATTTTCCTCATTAGCTCCTTTCACCAGCTGTTTTGCTAGTCCTTAGATCTAACCTTATAACTACAAGGCCCAGCTCCTACAGTCCCTACCCACAGTTATGGAGAAGAAATAGCTGGACAGAGGGTTTTTTTCCCCAAGTGTTCTGCTATTTCTTTTTTAGAGCATGCAGGGTACAATAAAGAGAATTAGCATCACAGTTTTATATTAGTAATGAAAATTACAGCCTCTGCAGTGCCCACATATGCTTGTACTTATCACTCCCCCAGAGGACCAATATTAATATTCTCATTGTAAGGCAACAATGCTATTAAATAGTTAAGGGTCACAATGGGGCACTACCAGAAGGATGTCAATGCAAGCAAAATAGTATAAATAGAGGAAATTAAAATATAGTCAATTGAAATTAAACGTGATATCCCTGGTTCATTCACTGAAGAAATAAAACAGGCTTATGTAACTGAGGCCATGACAACTGCTTGGTCCTTGTGAGGAAAATCATAAGGTAATTCTAGCAGACACAATCAAGTACTATAAGCACTGTAACTGACAACACACACTCATCCAACCAATAATTGCTCAAACAGGGTCCATAATGATATGCTATAACATTGATGACATCCTCATTATGTGGTATATTATGGAAACTGAACTGAGTGTGTGCAGTGTTTGGAAGGCAGAAAAACTAAAATTTTATTGGAATGTGACAAAATAGAAATTGAATTCTTTGATATGGTACTAGTGAAACAGAATGGTGGATATACAGTAACCATTGACTTAATGTACAGAATTCTGAAAGCCAACAAATAAAAATAGTAGTTTACCCATCAGTAGTTGCTACCCCAACCAGACAATCAGTAATGTAACAAAAGTTCAATGTACAGTATCAGAATCAGGAAGAACTTTAGTACTGTTGTGGGTTATTATAAGAGAGCAAGTATAAGCCAGTACTGGGTCGATACAGTGCTAGAAAAACAGCATGGTAATAACAGCACTGTGTAAAGTACTTAATCATTTAGAGCAACAGGGGTATATTAGCGATAGGGAATTACTGCTGCCCCTGTTACTCTGCTCTCTTACTAGTAAGGGATCAAGTTTCTATGTGTGTGGTTCCTGGTTGCTTGATCCTGTGGTGGAGTGGCTAAGGCACCAGCACTCTGCTGGAGTTGGAAACCTGGGACCACAGTTTGTCCCAGTCTCCTGGTGTTGCACCTGTTTAGTTGTTTTTCTTGTGGGGAAATTAAAATTTTCCCTCCTCAAGCTTTGCCCCATTGTCAAAATCCACACTCTCTCAGAGTTTGTTATTTAAAGTCCTGCGATGTGGGTGCAAAGTCCCTGCAAAAAGAAAGTCCCTTTATTTTCAATGGGGCATCCTGTTTGTGCTGTGGTTGGTGTTTTTCTGACTTTATTTTGGGCACTCATGTTGCTTTTGCAGCATTTATTGACACAATGTTTTGTTAGTACATTATTACCCCATGCTGTATGAGCCAATGCAAAACTGGCATTCAGTAGAGTGTGTTCCAGTTGCATTAGATTCCATCACAAGGTAAAAGTGGCAATGCTCAAGTTTGGACTTTCAGTTACTTAGCACCTATACAGTGCTTTCCTCTGCTGAAGGGAGCATCATTCTTCCATGGATTACTTGCTGCAGTAAGAGTATGATCTGGTTCTAAACTTTCTGAACCATTTGAACTGGTTAATTTAACTACTTTAACTGACTTGGGTGGGGTCCTTGCTTTGGGAGAGAAGTTTGTCTCCCTCTGTACTGTTTCAAAATCATATGATATTTCATAATTCCTGTTTCTGCTGCTGAATATTTCATGTCATTCAGTCTGTCTCTTATAATGGCAGTACAAGAGGAGGCTGCAACATTTGCTGATTGTATTGGTGGACATAAACTCTGGTGAGAGGCGGTTCTAGGTGGGACTGTCTAGGCCACAACCCTATAATATTACAGATTGCTGCTGTTAGAGCTGCTGGCTTCATGAGAGCAAGTAGGCAACTGTCTTTGGTCTGGTAACTTTCTTAATTGTGATCACAGTTGGAACATCTTCTGGGAACTATTTCACCTGATGTGCTTATTATTTATTTATAACTTACTGCATTTGATGTGTATGGGTGGTGTAGGATGTAGGGTAGCATGAATGAATGATGAATGAGGGTTAGGTAATTCATGTATAATACTGTAATTGTTTTAGAGGTGCTTATGAAAGTTTATATGACTGTATAGGAGGATCTTTGTGAAGTATGGTTGTGCACTTTGGGGGTGGTAGGGTTTGTGTTTCTTTGTGGGAGTTGTTTCATGTGGCCTTGGAAGCGATTTATTTTATCTTAAGTATGCATTCTGGAGATGGGTTTAGGCAAAATTTTACTGGTTAGTAGTTTAGCAGCATCACTGTATGTATTGGGTATGGTCTCCATAGACTTGACTACTCCCTGTCCCAACAGCTGAACCTGCACCACTTTTAGGACCATTATCTGCCCAGTGCAGCATACTGTCAGTACACAGAGGTGGGTATTAAGAGGATATTCAGTGGCGGGTTGGGGAAGTTACTGGGGAGATGTATTTGGGTGGTGAGGACCAGCAGATGCCCTGGGTGAAATCAGACCTGAAGCAAGACCAGACACAGCTGGTTCCCATATCCACATACCCAAATAACCCATGGGACCAAGTGGGCAGGTAACTGTGAGGTCAGCTCCTCAGTCTATCCCCTGTAGTTGGTGGTTTGTAATGCAAGATTGATAAGAAACAAGACTGCCATTATGGCAAATTTGATTTCTGTTTTTTCTATCAATGTGGCTTGCATCATGGAGACCTGGCTGAATGATGCAACTAGTCCAATATTCAAGATGGGGGTACCATCTGGATTCTTCATGTACAAACTGCCCATGAAGGCTTTTGTAGTTGAGGGGTGACTGGCCATCTGTTTTAGATATGACTTAAACCTCACAGTGAACTCAATTAGGGATACCTCATCATTTGAATGTGTGCTGTGCCTTGGGTTTTCAGGTATGGTTTGCATGATCCTCCTGGTGTACTAGGCTCTGGGATATGAGGGGAGTTTCTGCAGGAGATCATGGACTTTCCACTGACAAGGTGTTGGAGACATCAAGATGGATCTTTATTGGTGATTTTAATGCCTGGATCAGCAATGAATTCTCACAGTTTGGGCAGAATTTCCTCTGGTTGATGGATTCACTGGACCTGGCACAAGTAATCACTTCTACAACCTACCAATGCAAGCATATCTTTGACTTGGTTTTCTCCTTGGAGCTCAAGATTAATAGTCTGAGATTGATCTGATTGGTTGGTCAGATTGCTGCACTGTGAAGTTCTCTTTGAGCTTCCTTGTAATCCACCCCTTGTAGAGACGGTAAACTATCACCCTTTAAGAGGGCTTCAACTAGATGGACTGCAAGCAGTAATGGACATCTTGGAGATGTTGGCAGCTTGTGATGCTTGCTCATAGGAGGGAGTGGTGGCATACAACATAGTCATCACTGGGGCTTCAAGCCCTTAGACCTTCTCATGTATTACCCCAGGTCTCATACTTAGGCTTTCCATGGTTTGATGGGGAGCTCAAGGAGCTGAATATCAGGGATTGGAGGTTAGAGCAAAGTTGCAGGAGGAGGTCCATGGCTCTGGAGGAGAAAATGGCCTGGAAGATTCATCATGATGAATATCAAATGGCAGTCTTCCCATGATGAGGCAGTATTTCTGTCCAGGAGGTTGTGGCTGGGAAGAATCAACCAGTTCAGCTCTTCCAAACTATGGACATATTTTTAAACCCAGCCTTTCTGCAGCTGTTTTATCTGATAAGTGCAATGAGTTTGCTTGATTCTTCTCAGATAGAGTATCTTCTATTGGGGCTGGGATCTTACCAGGTGGGCTGTTCCCACCAGGAAGGGTTGAGGCTTCACCCCTAAGCTGCACTCAGCTGTCATGGGAGAGTTTAGTCCAGTCATGGTGGAGTTGGTTTTTGAGGTAATCTTGAAGCTGCAGTCCACTTTTTGTGAATTAGACTCAGGCCTGACATGAATACTAGTGAGATGTGTGTCATTGTTGGGTCCCATGTTTGCAGGAATTGTTTGGATCTCCTTATCAGAGGGGTCTTTCTGGTGGCATTGAAAATGCCCTGATTTGGCCACTCCTGAAGAAATCATCTTTGGACATGGACATCCTGGCAAATTATTGTCCTGTCTCTAACCTACCCATTTTAGAAAAGTTTATTGAGAAGGTGGTGCTGCAGCTTGAGGCACACCTGATAACCTATGACTTAAATGAACCCCTTCAGTCTGGTTTCAGATCTAGGCACAGCACAGTAATAGCATTTGCCTGGGTACATAATGACCTATTCAGGGTGAAGGATTAAGGGAATGGCCATTTCTCATCTCTCTTGATTTCTCTTCAGTGTTTGACACTATGGACCATGGGTTGCTGTTGGATTGTTTGAGGGTATAGAGGACTCACGGGCATAGTCATCTGCTAGTTTGAGTCCTACCTGAGGAATATGATGCAGAAGGTGGTGATGGGAGCTTTCCATTGCTCCCAATGCCCTGTTCTGTGGCATGCCCCAAGGGTTGGGCCTCTCACTTTTGCTGTTTGAAGTTTACATGCTGCCCTCGGAGATCATCAGGCATTACAGGCTGAGTTTTCACTGTTACACAGATGATACGAAGCAGAATATGTCATTTTACCCTATACTAGATACTGATGAAGTGCTAACTTTATACCTGACTGAAATTCAGAGCTGGATGGCATCTAGCTGGCTGAGATAACCTGAACAAAACTGATGTTCTGGTGACTGAGCTAGGTCATGGGGGTGTGCAGTTGTGGCTGAAGAAGTTTAGCTCAGGTCCTCTATACTGTTGTCCACCACCAAGGTGAAAAATATGTGAGTCATTTTGGATGAGGGACTGATATTTAAAGCTCAATTGTCAACTGTAGTCTGACGTGGCTATTACTATCTTAGGAACATCAGCTGGATTAAGACCCTTATCCCCTTAAGGACCTGCTGACACTGGGTCATGCGTTCTTGACATCCAGGCTATACTACTGTAATGTGCTCTACCTTGGGGTCAATGGAGGAACCCTATGATGCTTGCAGCTGGAACAGAATGCAGCAGCCTGGTTACTGACTTGCCTTCTGAGATCATGTCATGTCACCCCAGTCCTGTATGAACTGCACTGACTATGGGATTTAGCAAGAGAACAGAAAACATTCTGATGTTTACTTCTGTGCGTTATCATGCCAATTATTCACTGAGTGAACAGTGAAGTAGGCAGATAATTGAGAAACTCAGTCTCTCACTGTCTCTCAGTGTGGTGGGTTGAAGGGCTGCCAGTGGGTTTGGGTTGTGGCCTGGTGTTGTCACTGTTCCTTGTTACTTTGCGAGTCATGTGGCATTGCAAAGTATGCATGATCTGCACATGTCATACGGGCACCTAATAACCATTGATGAATTTTGTGAGTCATCATAGATAGTTTCTTGTAGTAGCTACATTGTGTCATCATCTTTCATGCATGTCATTTACTCTTGTGGAAAAAAAGAATCAGATCAGAAGGAGAAAGGGATGCAAGGGAGGAAAAAGTAGATAAACACTATGCCAGTTCCACCAAGTACAACTTCTGCAAGCAGTGGTGGTAGAGAAGCTGACTATGGTTGTCGCATAGGTACTGGGAGTCATACTCATGGGTCTGTGATTACTATGGCTAGGTGCATGACAACATGACCAAAAAACACAGTTCATTATTCCCAATAAGCGCACTGGTGCCTCTCCTACTGCAAGTTGTCTCCCTGTCAGTCATTCAGTGCATCTGATGATGAAACCAACCTGAGAAATGCAGGAGCATACCACGTTCCCTCCTGCCCTCTTCAGGTGCTTTCATTTCCAGTCCTCCAAACTGAGATACAAGTGATTGATCCAGAAGTATAAAGGCAAGACCTCCACTTCCTCATCTCATATAACAAAAACAACAGTTGCCACAGCCACTGAGCATGAGTGTTGTTGACAATAGCCAGTCCACCTTGTACCACTGTATGATGCCCCCAGGCCCCCAGACCATGCATTAGGAGCACAACCACAGAGCTCAGTGCTGCTGCTCAAACATCACAGGAGAAAGATGACACTGAGTCAGGATCTGGGACAAACAGTACTGTGATCTTGTCACCACAGGAAAAAATAGTAGAGTTTAAGGGAGATAGGGTGGGGCAGGGTGAAGTATATCAATCTCACAACACTGCAAAATGCAAGTCAGTAGCACTGTGACCAAAAAAGTTGTAACAGAGTGTGAGTGAAGAGGATAGGGAAGCATACCTGTTAGAGCAGGATCATGAGACTGAGGCAGTAGAACAGGTGGGGGGTACAGAGGAGGTAGAATTAAAGCAGGAAAGCACATGATCCATGGGAAGTGAAGGAGGGCAGGGGAATCAGCATTTTAGTAAAAGAGTGAGAAAGAAGCAGTACAAGAGGAGGATGTGGGGCACAGTGAAGACGAATGAGACAAACAGCAAGGTGACAAAGCAGGTGAGGAAGAGGTGCATGAGGAAGCCAAGGGAGAAGAGGATGAAGGATGAGAGGAGCTTGAAAGTATGATGCCAATTTCATCAGTGACTAGTGGTTATGAGTGTGATATTGATGTTTGGAGGAAGTCATACGAGGAGACTGAAAAATTAAAAAGGTAATGAAAACAGAAAAGCAAAAAATACATGTTTCTGTTGCAGGGAAATATAAAACAATTCCAGCCACCAGCCTCCACAGCATGATTAGCCTATATGGTTCTATGTCATAATGGTGACCACCAAAGGCGATCACCATTACGGCAAAGTCAGAGTGCTGAAAATCAGTTTTCGTCACTCTGACTCCTGAGTGCACAACAAAAGGGCACTGGGACTTGAATTTTTACATTTATGCAGGGGCTGTATCTCCTGCACCCCTCCCAATGGGGGCATCACCCTCACACCTCCCTACTTAATGATTCTCAACTCCAAGGGGTGCATGGGGGGAAATGTAAAAATTAAATCGGGCAGGCGCAGCAAAATGAACCTGCGCCGGACTCGAACCCAGCACTCTAGCTACTAAAACTGTGAGCTGACCCACTACACCACAGGGCCAGCTCAGCAGCCTACCACAGTTCCACCCCTCAAATCCTCCCACCCCTCACTGAGCATGCTTCCCCCACGTGTGTACCTGTAGCATGTTCACTCCCACCCACTCCACGACGTATTCGTAGCGACTTCCTGTCACTACGATTACAACCCACCCCATCCGTTGTTGTAGCTGCCTGGTAGCCACTGTGTCATGTGCCGTGATTGAGTCACCCTTTGGGGATCACTCAATCATGGTCGAGCACATCACAGTATACTGCCCTGTATTACCACCATCCTGCAGCTGCTGTTCTGCCATCCCATATCTAGTATTATAATTCCCACAGTGACAGAAATAAAGAAATAATGTCACTGTCACTGCCCAATTCCTCCGAAGTACCCTTCTATCTAGATTAATCCATTGTAGCTACAGTATAAATTAGAAAAGCAAAGTGATTGTCTATAGCATAGAGTATTTTACAGAGAACCCATGAAATCCACCGACAGTGTTCTACAATCAGGTAGTTGAATGATCAATTAAGATCAGTATACTTGAATTTCAAGAATCAGTGGATTCACCAGTCATTCAAAAGTTGAACATGATATCTTCCTAACAGCCATGGCCATTCTCAGTCTGTTCTCTGACAGATGGGCCATTAGCAGCAGGGCTGTGAATTAAGAGCAGAAGGACAAGATGATTCATTCAGGTAATTCAACAACCACGGCATCCACATCAGCAACTGATGCAGCCTCATCTACCAGTAGAGATGCTGTGAAATTAAATTTGGCTTGAAAATTGGTAATTTTGCTGCACAAAATTTTTCATGAAATTGCAGTTAAATGGCAAAATGTTGCCGCAGTTTCGCACTCTGCATATCCCATTCCCATTATGTAAAACTCTCCCTAGTGTCTAGTGGTCCACTCCCCACCTCTGGCTGCTCACTAGCCCAAATTATTCTCCTGGTGTCTAGTGGTGCCCCCAGGCCAATCACCAGCCGCAATTGAATAAAGTCCCCGAGTTGCCCTGGCCTCCTCATGTCCTTTGTAAAAAAAAAATTAAACCCACACTCCCTGGGGTCTAGTGGTCCCCCAGCCACCACTGGCCCAAATTATTCTCCCTGGTGTCCAGTGGTCCCTCCCAGCCGATCACCGGATGTAATTGAATAAAGCCCCCCGCCCCAGTTACCCTCTGGCCACCTCATTTCATTTTATTAAAAAAAATCAATCCCACTCCCTGGTGTCTAGTGGACCCCCACCCCACCCTGTCATCATGATCTAGCACCCACTCTGTCCCCCAGTACTCCGATTGGGCCACTGGCACAGCCCTCCACTCACCTCCATAGCTGGTAGCCCAACTGAGCACTTGAATGAATGAGTGCATGCCTGTACGTGCTTGCTGTGAGTGGCTGTGGGGGTGGTTACCACTAGACATGAGGAGTGTGGGTTTCATATTTTTTTTATAAAGGACATGAGGGGACAGAACTTGGGGGGCTTTTATTCAATTATGGCTGTTGGATCGGCTGGGGGGGCCACTAGATACCAGGGAGAACTTTGGAACCTTTTATTTTGCTCGTAGGTGACGCAATTTCACCCGTGAGCATCAGATTTTGCTGGTTTGCAGGTGAAATTTCACCGCTCAGAGGTGAAAGTTTGCATTTTGCCCTGTAAAATATTTTGTGTAATGCACAAATTACATTAAATATTTCACTGAGACAAATGTTTCAGTTTTGCACAACACTATGTACCAGTGC
This sequence comes from Neoceratodus forsteri, assembly GCA_016271365.2. NCBI lineage: Eukaryota > Metazoa > Chordata > Ceratodontiformes > Ceratodontidae > Neoceratodus > Neoceratodus forsteri. Next base: position 853,096,092 of record CM057459.1, on the reverse strand, counting down.
TGCCTCATAGGGAGTTCAATTACATAAGCCAGAGCCAGGCCTTGGGTACACCCCACCAGCACTGCTCCTGAGTTTGTTGCTACTAAGCAAACTACACTGCACCAGTCATTACATGCTTACACCAACCTGGCACCTACTGTACATACCCAAGTTCAATATGAAATACACAACACAGTACTCTTGCACAAAGTGAAATCAAAATGCAGCATCCCACCATTCGTAATGTTTTTTCTCTATACGCTTGACACTATGTACTGTATGAGGCAGTGTGCATTCACATAGTGAAACTTTTGAAATAGGCAGGTGAGGTTATGTGCATTTCAGTAGCGATATTCAGAGCAGTAGTGCAGATTTAAGCTTCCTGAGTCTCACTGCCCATTGGGTTGTGACAAATCATACTGTGATAGTTTTCCTATCCTACCTTCAGCACAACTAGAACCTAAAGGAGTTATATTTATGCAAATAGCCATACAAATGCACAGCAATAGAAGAAGTGCATTACTTAATGTGTCAGATATAAGGGAAGCACACTCAGAAATATTCAGCATTTCATCCAATTTCTGCTCAACATCTGGATTTCGTCATTGGTGCCAAAGCTGCTCCTCCACCACCACCCTGGTCCAGTGCTGCCTGCCATCCAGCCACTGCTGCTGCTGCTGCCCTGCTCCTGTTTTGGGTCCTGGGAATGGAACAGAGACAGGTACACATCAGTAATCAATCACAGCAGCTGCCCACCATCCCCGCCCCTGTTCACAGGGTGAGTCCCTGCACGACATGTCCCACACAGTGGCTTCGCAACGAAGTGGTGGTGGGTGATGCCACCCTGCGATTCGCATGATGGTAGTACACCACCCTGCAGGGCATGCCAGGCAGCCTAGCCAACACCACAGTACAGCACCAGGGCACACATGCATTATGGGCCTACTCACCTGGCTGTGCACAGCCCCACACCTGACATGCGCCCAGCCTCCTGTGGTGCTCTGGGTCCCTCCATGCCAGGTCACCATAGCGGTGGTGACATTGTTCCCCATCCTGGCCACCCTGTGTGCTTCAAAAGTGTGGCACCAATGCCCTGCCACGCCACTACCCAGGGCTGCTGCAGTGGCGCCTGCCCAAATAGTTGGGTTGTATGGGGCTGGACGAGGTGATAAGGTTGACCAGTTCAACCTGCATCCAGTTAGCCATCCATGGTGTTCTCTGCTGTGGCATGCTGCAAGTGTGAGCTGGTGAGCAAATGGTGGCGGTAAGTGCACGTGACCACAGCATGCACCAGATGCGCGGGCCGAGGGACATGCACTGTGTCCACCCATTGCACAGTCTTAGAGATGCAAGACATGGGCATGGCTAGGTGGGGTCATGTGGTGGGGTTCACCCAGGGTAGAGGTCACAGCAGGGCAAAGTTCAGCCACTGCACAGTGCACATGTGCGCAATAGCAGGCCTGGTGCACCTGCGCCCTTAGCCCCCATCGCGCCAGTCGGCACACAGTATGTGATTGTTGTTGACATTAAACCATCTGGTGCATGTGCACTCGGTCCTGCACACCGTGCATGCATTCATATTTTGCCGCAACTTGCTCAGGAGCAAACTCATTGCACACAGAGCAAAATCGCTGACATTCAGCCGCATGCAAATGAGCTTATCAGCCAATGCATGGCACACTGGGGAAATAGCATGTCATTACCGTTACACCAAAGCTCATTTGCATGCGATGCACTATAAAAGTGCCTCAGATCAGCACAGGCCATAGACCGGTATTGCATCCTTTCGAGGTAGTTGTGTATGCTGTAGCACACTGGGTGCAGCCAGCACAGCAAGGGGAATGGAACAGGGTGCTGCTGTCACTGACACACTGTTCTGTCCATGTCCACAGGAAGCAACATTTTGGAACATGAGGAGGGTGAAGGCGTGGGCCTGCTCACAAGCACAAGCCCAGTTTCACTAAGGTGGAGACAGAGGCCCTGTTCAAGGCCTACCTTGACAGGGAGCCCCTGTGGAGGTGCTACGGGCACACCACAGGTCAGGGCTGGGACCTGGGTGGAGGTTGTGGCATGTGTGAATCAGCAGGGCAACCACCAGCGCTCAGTGCAGGAGTGCAGAGTGCTGGAAGAAGGTGGGCATGGACAAGAGACACATCAAAGAGATGGTGGCGGCCATCCTTGCCTCCCGGAATGCCACCAGAGGGGGTCTGCAACTGCGCCACTGCTCACAGTGCAGGAGAAGTTGAGTGGCAGCCACCATGCACTGCAGCATGGTGGAGGGTGTGCCTGGCGATAGATTCCAGATGGGTGGCAGCCCATCACTGCATAGTAAGTGTGTCAGCCACGCACAGCTGGGGTGTGTGGAGGTGTGGACACAGCTGTGCTGTGATGCGTGTGGCAGGCATACCTCTCATGTGCATGTGTGTGCACCCACATGCATGCCATGGTGCAAGGCACAGGCAGTGGCAGTGGGGGTACATGGGCAATGCATCACTAACATGCCTCTCTTTCTTTTGCAGTACCAGCATGCCTCCGTGTGGATGATGGGGTGCTGGCGCCGCAGCAGCCGTGGCCACTGGACCAGCTCTGGAGGACCAGCCTTCCACCTCCATGGGCATTTGGGGGCCTGACAGGCTGTAGCTCACCACCACTGTGTAGGGATGTCCTGGACCTGGGGTCGGACCAGGCCCTGGATGTGTTCCTGCAGGATGCCAGCCTGGAGGTTCTGTGCACAGAGACACAGATCAGGGCAGGGTCTGACACCGATGATGATGTAATGCTCATCCTGGACAGCATGGCCACAATTGTGGGGAGACGCCCTTGCTAGCAACTGACACAGGCAACACTCCCAGTGCCCTGTCAGCTGTGGAACAGCTGCCCGCCACCACTGATGGCGAGTGGTTTTCGCTGCCCAAGCTGTGCCCTGCAGTGGAGGAGGTGCTGCTGTGCAGGTGCTGGGTGGTGTACAGTGGCTGGACAGGCAGCAGCAGTGGGCTGCTGGGTGCCACTGGGCAGTCGGACGCAGGGTTCACTGCTGGTGCACCTGCCATACTTATTCTCCTGCAGGCCCCACTGTACAGTGTCCACCAGAGAGGGCGGCTGTGCAGTGTGGTCAGTCACCACATGGAGATTGGCATCTGGCCCGGAGCCCCAGGATGCCAAGCTGCTGGCTGAGCACACCGCTTCCTGTAGGAGTCCATTCAGCAACAGGTGCTGCTTGCCACTGGGGTGCACACACTGCATGCGAGTTGCGCCAGTTAGCCGAGCAGCAGGAGAGGGCACTGCACAGATCCTGGTGGGGATGTAGTGCATGCAGGAGGCCACGACCGCCTTCCTGGATCACATTGCTACCGCGATCTCGGATGGCTTTGTGCTGCTGGCTGCCACAGGGTGTGGCTGGCACAGATGACCCGCAGTGCGCTATCCACCCCGCGTGCCCGGCCGGGCGACCCTGTGCAGTCGATGCGGGCTCAGATGTCAGCATCCCAGGCATGCCCTGGGCTGGGCTATTTGGGCACCTTGACACAACCACGTGGACACAGTTGCAGTCCCACAGTTCTATCCCTGGGGGGCGGTTGCACACCCCCCATGGCTGATGAGTAGCCTGTTACTGCTGATCGGCCCTGGTGCAGCCACCCCCATGGCCGTGGTAGCCATGGTTCCATGCAGCAGCCCTGATGTGTGCCCCACCCCACCTGCAGTCTGCAGCTGCTGTCCAGTGCAAGCATGGGTGGTGTGTGTGCCTGATGCAGGTGTGGTGTCTGTGTGTCACGGCACACACTGCCTGTGTGCATGCTTGCCAAGCTGCTGGGCCATGTGGCATGGGCATGATGACAGCAGTCCTGCACCAGTTCCACTGTGCACTGATGCATGTATCTGATCCACACCACATACCCATGCCTGTGCATGTGGGTGTGTGGAGGCCATAGGGTGCCGTGTGTGGTGTGTGTGTGTGTGTGTGTGTGTGTGTGTGTGCCCTGTTACCCTTACCCCTGCTTCCCACCTCAGTGTGTGCATGACCATTGCCATTCATGCCCCTGCATGTGTGCTGTACCTGTTTGTGTGGCTTAGTGTTTCATACAACCTAGCTGTGTGCACCAAAGTGCCCCTGTGCTATGGTGTCCCTGTGCCATCTTGCCTGCTGGATCAGCCGGGATCCTCCACCCAGAGGGTGGCTGCCCACCTCCCTCGACCAATTGCCTCCATCACCCCACTACTGTCACTCTCATCGCCTCCACAGCTATCCCTTGGTCAATGGCCATGATGTGCAGTATACAGAAGGCCAGAATAGGCCACAGGCTTTCAACGAGCTGTACTGTAGGGCACCGCTTAACCTGCCTAGGCATTGGAACCAAGCTTTCAGCATGCCAAAGACTCTCACAATGATGTTGCATGTGCTGGCATGTGCCTAGTTGTGATGCCTCTGCTGGAGATGACCGCGCCAGTTGGGGTGAGCAGCCAGGGCCGCAGGATAGGCACTGTCCCCTGTGTGGATAATGACATGGTTAGTCTTCTGCAATGCTAGTCTGTGCCCTTTCCTGTCCCTGCCACCCATGCCAACATGCACATCCTGCCCTCCCCATTCCATGGTATGCTCTGCCCATCGCCCTTGCTCGTGCATACTCACCCACTTGGTGCGCCTTGGGGAATCCTATGTTCAAACCTGTGGCACAGCACAGAGCTGTGCCAGATGAATGCATCATGCACTGCCAGGGTGTGTGGCACAGACACTGGTTATGCACCCGTGGCATCTCACACCACCTGGCAGTTGACACTCAGGTTCCCTTCCTATTGATGCATGCCACATCCTTGGGGCCAGGTGGCATGTGGATGCCCATGTGGGTGCAGGCAATGGCCCCAATTACACTAGGCATATGTGCTACCCTGTGGAAGTCCTGCATTGTTGCTGTATGCTCCACCTGTATGCTGGGAAATGGATGTATTCTGATGCACGTGGCAGCAGAGTGTTGATGAACTGTGGGAGGAGGCACGATGTGGTTGACTGAGTTATGCCTGTGGTGTCCACTGCTGTTCTCTGGAAGGTGCCTGTGGTGAGCAGGCACATGATGGCTGTCACCTTCATCTCCACAGACATGGAGTGGCTCCGTCTGGTGAGTGCCTGCATCTCCTCACTGCACAGTTCACAGAGCTGCCTCAGAATGGTCCTGTTCAGGAAGTACCAGCCCATGATCTCTGTGTCACTGTACTGCTCAAAGGTGATGCAGGCATGGTACCACCTGTGTTAAGCATACTACCAATGGCCCTTCCACGGCCATGTCACTGTTCCTGCTGTCCCTCATACCCGCCATCATGGTCTCCATCATGAAGGGAACACTATCCTTGGCCCTTGCTGTCCTCTATCCCCTGGGTGGTTGGCTGCGCAGGCTGTGTGCCACCCTGGTGCATTGCCTGGCAGTGTGTTTGCCTGTCTGTCACACTTTGTCTGCCCTGTCTCCTCTCCACTGCCACCTTTGTTCCTCCTCGCCTGCATCTGCCTTTTGTCTGTCTGTCTGTCTGTTTGCCTGTCTGTCTCTCACCTCTCTCTCTTCTTCTTTCTCTTTCTCTCTCTCTCTCTCTCTCTCTCACTCCCGCTCACCTGGCGCAGTGCTTTCTGTGTGCTTGCACCCTGTATTTATAGGAACAGGTTTGCTCAATGAATCTCTGATTTGCTCTGCACCTGTGCCATAATTCCACGGTTCAATATCACACTACGCTGGATATTCATGGGCACACCCCTGCACTTGTGCCTGCATTCATTATAGTTGCGCATTGCGTAATGGGATTTGCGCTATGATCACTGGCTTCCGCTGAATATCACCTATTGGCACAAGTCCACACTTGCACCAGTGCACCCAGTTGCCCCATGCACAACTGCTTTGAATATCCAGGTGCCAGTGTACAGCAAGGAAAATATTCACCCAAGTACTTTTAGGTTAGTGCATCACAGAGAAAGATCAACAACCTTGTCAGGGTGCATGCATGAGTCACACAAACAACAGCAGCTGATGGTCTGTTATAAGAAAAAGGCACACACTCAAGGTCACTAGATGTAGCAAGATAGTCAGATAGATGCACTGCAGTTATATTCCAGGTGGATGCAGCACCTTTACAGAAATTATCAGAGTTGCACCACCACTGAGGTTCTCTGCCTCTTCCCACCTCCAGTCACTGATAGGTACACAGGAACCTTTACAATTACCTTCCCAATCGAGCAGCTGAAGAACCTGTATGAGAGAAGGTCTGCACTGGATTGACTTTGGACAACACAGGAAAACGTAAGACTCTAACAACCTGAAGCATGTCTCTGACACAATTTCAAAGAGAAAAGAAAATATAATGTTACTGACTGCTCTGCAATGTACAGAGACAGTTTGCATGAAACGTCCTACCATTCAACAAATAAAACATTAAATTTTAAAATAATTGCATTTGCATCAAACATTAACATCAGTCTCTGTTTCTCTTATCATACACATGTCTGTAACTGCTAACCCCAGGAGAATGCAGGCTATATACCACCCACCAGCCCTCCAGGTAGCCAATATCATGCCCACACTAAGCCACACCCTGCATCTCAGTCACTGCACATTCACATTTACCTGCCTTAAGGGCTTGCAGTGGATACTGGGCTTATACCCATCTCCATCAGCCCACTCACCCAGTACAAGCCCAGATACCCTTCCCTGGTATCAATTAATATAAATGTACACTTTAAAACTCTTAATACACTATTCACTTAAACTCCATAAATTCACATTCACTGTACTGGTATCACATAGCATTGTACATTTTACATTGCAGATTACATTTCCCCCATGGTCTCTTAGAAAACATAGAGCTTCAGTAGCAGGACGGTAGTCTTTGCAGTTAGAAGGATTCCAATGCATAACACAGATAGATGTCCCTTTCGATATAGTCCCAAGTTGACAAATAAATTGTACTGTATCACATGCCTTTTGGCTTGAAGAAAGCGATGTCCTGGACACAAGGGCTGGCAGATGATTAGCTGACATCAGTCATGCAGGTACCTGGAACTGAATCCGTTCCATTCTTCTTTGCTGAAGCTGAAATACTAGTGGGAATAATTTAGGTACCAAAAGCAGCAGGCTTTCTAAATACTGGCACTGCTCTCACTGATTGCCCTGTTATCCCTAAACTGGGATACAGGTGAGCCCCAATCTCTATTCATTTTAAACTGAATGCAGCCCCCGCACTATCAAAATGGTAGGCCTCTGTAGGATGGACCCTCTGGTCTGATCCCTCAGGCTGCTCTCCTGCTCAAGCTCCCATCAACGAGCTGTGCAGCTCCTTTATACTCTCTGAGCATTCCAATGTACCAAAATCAAGGTTTGTGAGAGGACAAAATTCTGTTCGATCCTCAACATTAATTAAATTAAACTCCCATTTGGAATTATGAAGCAGCATAAGCCACTATTGAATCCAACTTTTGAATCCCAACTGTCTTCTGAACAGTCTGAGGCTGCCTTGTCCTATCAGCCTGGACTAACATTTTACATACATAGTTTTACACATAAATAAATCCTTACTGCACAAGCGTCTAAGAATTGTTACCTTTATATGATAAGAAATCTCTCTTTCTCAGCTTTCTCCTGCATTTTTCTCTCAGAAATTCCTTCATGGGAATCTAGTCAAAAGCTTGACGTTCACCCCTATTAAAAATTACACATTTAGCAGTGCCTCCCACCTGTCAAGAACTAAATTACTGTTAAAATGAACCATTTCTCCTTTAAATACACTTCCTGCACTAGTTGAAACCTAGTTTGTTTAAACAGTCATCCTTTTATGTTGGCATGCTTGCAGCCAGCATCTTTGGCAGTGGGGATTTGGAGGCGTGGTCACTGTTGGGAGAATGCAGGGAACGCACCAGTAGGTGTGTTCCTCATTCCCCTATCAGCCTGCATGCCAGAGCCACACCATGCATAGTAATGTGGTGAGCACATCTAAGGAAAGGTCCGCTGCAATCTGAGCAAAGCTCGTGACTTGCACAACCGACCCTTCCTCGTGCTCACCAGCTACTATCATGGCGGTTAAACTGCCGACTTGAGGTGCCCAATCCCCAGTCAGTTTGCCCTGCAAACTATGTGCAGACAGGGAAGCCCTCCTGTTGGCAGAATGTGTCTCCCCGTTTCATTGTTAGCCGGTAGGTGCCCAATTCCTGTTGGCATCCATCTCCCCCTTTCCTCTGTAATGTGCTGATGGGAGGCCACTACCTCGGCATGAGCTCCCAACCTTCCTATGCCAGCGGGGTGCCCAATCCCCGTCAGCTACTGTACCCCCAAAAGAAACCACCTGTAAAAGAAAACCATCCGTGATGTGTTTTGTTTGTACCTGCAAGCAGAAACGGTCCTCGTAGTCTCCCTACCACCACCGGACCCACCACTGCACCCCTGCTTCCACACACCCCCATACCTCTTACTTACCTCCGAGCTGGGCACAATGATCTTTGGTGGACCGGGAACACGCCAGCACTCTTCAAAGTCGACTACTTAACTGAGGAAATGCCGTAAGCTGTATAATGAATAAACTGGTTTTTTTCATCTTTGCTGCATATCTCATGCATTTTGGGAATTTTGCACCAAATTTTCAACATGGCGTTTTTGGGACCCTCCTCATGAATTCTGTCACAGTTATGATGTTAATCAGTCCCGAAAGGTGATTTCACATTCACTCGCGCAGAATCACCTTTTGGGACCGATTAACACAAGGACAGTGGCAGTGTTCATGAGGTGGGCTCTCAAAAGGCTATGTTGCAAATTTGGTGGAAAAATCCAAAAATGGCTGCTTCTGAGAGCATGCATTGCGGACTTGTATGCACGTCGTAACTTCCCAGATTCGCAATATTTTCATGCCAGATTTTCAACATTGTCATTTTTCTACACCTCCTTGTGAACAGTGCAGCTGTCATTTTCACATCCTGGCGAAATGTGTTTCCACACTTCCGGTACACAATACTGCGGTCATTGTGGGAAATCAGTGTTCGGGCAGATTATGAAAATGACAGTGACACTGTTCATGAGCAGAGGTCCTAAAATGCCTATGTTAAAATCTGGTGATTTATACTCATAAAATGACTGTGTTACGAGAGTGCGTTGGTACAGTTTGCATGCACGCATAACGTTATGCATTTGTAATATTATCACTCTGGATTTTCACCATTGGCATTTTCCACACCTCTTGATGAACAGTACAGCTGTCATTTTACGTATCCTGCCCAAAATGTGTTTTCGCCGTCCGGCAGAGAATAGCACAGTCACTGTGCGAAATCACTTTTGGGACAGTTTGAGGAAATGACAGTGACACTGCACATGAGCAGAGGTGCTAAAATGCCTATGTTGAAAATCTGGTGCTAGAACTCCATAAACTGACTGTAGTTATAAGTGTGCATTGTGCATTTCAATGCACCCTTGTAACTTTGCACATTTGCAATACTTACATGCCACATTTTCACCACTGCCATCTTTTACGCCCCTTATGAAGAGTACAGCTGTCATTTTCATCCTGCCAAAATGTGTTCCGTACTGTACTACGAAAAAGCCAATGCATGACAACATTTGGCATTGACAAATGCTTGTTTTATTTAAACTCATCCTGGCTGTCCCACAGACTCCAGTAACACCTCCTGCCTGAAATATTACGCACTCACCTGGCTCCTCTTCACTCTGCCTCCTTCAGCATTGAACCTGAATTCCAGTCACTCCACCTTCCTGGTTAGTGAGACCCCTTTCCTGACTTTTTATCCACAAATATTTTTCCCATTTAGAGCACATCTTAATGTGTATTTCTGCCAAGTTTGTTGAGAATCTGACAATGAATGGCTTGGAAGCACCTTAGTAAAAAGAGAAAAAAAGTTTGCATTTTGCAGTTTAAAATGGCTACTCATGTTTCCTTATACCAGCTGGTTTCAACATGCTCCATTTTTAAATGCTGAGTTTATTTTGCAAATGATATATATATAACTCTGTTCCTTGGATCATTTGCTAGCCCCTGTTACTTTTATTATGGATTTGATCAATATTTCTATGTATTTTGTTGTGTGTTTCTGTGTGGTGCTTTAATTACTAGAACAATTCTCTTGCCACTCAAATATGGTGCCTGGCTTATGCTTGTATGCTGAGAATGGGACTCTCCAATTCACTTGTTGTGCCCCTTTATATTTATTTTCATATTTGAAATAAATGCAACCAGTCCCTAATTAATTTTCCTAATGAATGTCTCCTGCCAACTAATGCCGTTTTTTTCTGTAACTATCTGGCTTCCTCGCCAGAAGCGCTCTACTGCAATTCACTGTCCATCAGAACCTTGCTTCAGCAGGGCTTTGCCTGTACCATGACTGCTGTGGCAGTTCCACTCAGGTGCTTAAGGCTGCTGTGAGGGGATTCTCTCCAAATGTGTTAACACTCCTCTGAGGAGCTGATGCTTGGCTCTCTCAGTCTTCACATTGCTCTTGATGCCTCAGTGCTGTGCTGCTGCTGCTGTACATGGAATGTCTACAGCAGGCTATCACATTAATTAAACACTGGCACAATACTTTATTTAATACATAAATAAAATGCTCTTTGTACCAATTATATTATCTATGCTGGCCCTGTTTTACCACCGGACCACCAGAGTTGCTAATTACTAACCAAGGAAACTCTTTGCTTATTGAATTGAAGTATATACTCTATGTACAGTACGTATGTGCATTAAGAGACAATAACTCTCTTCTCTCCCCTCTTAGCTTGCTGATTACCCTTACACTAAAAATATGCTCACGGTTACTTTTCTGGCTTACTTCTTACAGGGTCCACCCCTTTCTGTCTGTTAGTGGAACCTGTTCTCAAACCCAATCCCATGTGACCTATTCTTCACTAAGGTACACATTTTTAGGGCTGTGGGTGGAGCCTACAGCACTTTTGCGATCGCTCAGTAGCTCTAAAAAACAGCCGATTGTGGAACCTTCTGAAAGCCCAGTGAAGCTTAAACCCTCTGCCACAATTGTACTACAGAATAACAGCCGCTTATTTCAGCTATTATTTCTACACTCTGATGCATGAACCGCGACGCGCAACCCATGTGTATGCGCGCAGTTCTGCTGGATGGCCGCCATGTGAATGGCAAGATTCCATCCATCGCAGAACTGCTCATGTGCGAGTGCCACGCATGCACAGTTGTGTGAGCCGTGCCAGCTCTGGCGAATTCTGTGTCCCCCACCAACTCAAGTGGCACACTGGGAGCCTACCCAGATTGCTGAAAGATTTTCTGTGACCTCTGAACTCATGTGGCACACTGGGATCCCACCCAGTGTGCCCAAAGATGTTTATTTTGATCCACCAACATCAGGGTGCCCAATCTCCGTGTCAGCATTATGTGCACCCCCACTCATGCGGCACACTGGAAACCACCCTCAGTGTGTCTAATTTTTTTCTTCCCACCATGATGACATCGGAGTGCCCAATCTCTATGTTGGCACTCTTGTTCTTTTTATTTGTAAAAGAAAATGGTCCCTTGTCATCACTGCATGCCTTTTTCCCCTATAATAAAGAAAATGGTCCCTCATCGTCTTTGCAACCCCTGCCCCATTCCCCCACTCAAACTGAGCACCCACCCTCCACACCCCCTTAACCCATACTTACCTCCAGAGGTCGGCTCCATCTTCTTCTCTATACCAGAACATGTCTGCACTCTCCAGAGCCGAACGGTGAACTGAAGAATCTAAGGTGGCGTGCTATAATGCCATTCAATGGGGTTTTCAACTTATACTGATAAATCATCCATTTTTGGAATTTTGCCTGAATTTTCAACTATGATTCTTGGGACCCCACCTCATGAAAACTGTCACTGTCATTTTGCTACTCGGTCACGAAAGGTGATTTTGCAGCCACTGCATGGGAATCACCTTTCAGGACCGATTCACTAAATGACAGTGCCACTGTTCATGAGGTGGGTCCCAGAAAGCCCATGTTGCAAATTTGGTGAAAAAGTTCTCAAAATTTACTGCATTATAAGTGTGCATTGTGCAGTTTCTATGCTCACTCATAACTTCACCAATTTTTAAATTTTCACTCCACATTTTCAGCATTGCTATTTTTGCACACCTCCTTTAAAACAGTACAGCTGTCATGTTCCACAACCTGTCTAAAATGTGTTTTTGCACTTGTGGTACAGAATAGCATGTTTGCTATGCAAAATCACCTTTTGGGACAAGTGAACAAAATGACACTGGCACTGTTCATGAGGAGGGGTCCCAAAAGGCCATGTTGAAAATCTGGTGCACCACCTCCCAAAATGGTCAAGTTACACCCAGGCATTGAATAATTTCTACGCACAAGTGTAACTTTGGTCATTGGCAGCTCTTCACAGCCATATTGGCTCTGGCTAGAGTTTGTTATAGTTCTTGTGGAGCAGTCATTCTGCAGCTGTTATATTCTCTCCTTTTAAAGGACAACAACATTGACCAATGCCTAACACTACTAGAAAACAATGGGGCTTAAAGTTTACAATATACACATTTTTTTTAACATATTACTATTTAACTATTAAATATACATTTCTCATCATACATTTTATTTGTTTCCTCTTGATGTGGGTAAAGCTTACCCACTAGGATTGGGCACCCTCAGAATGTAGGGTTCTTTTATCCACATTTCTTCTTGGTCTGAAGCTATAACTCCATGTACTGTGAATTGTCTAATTTTGTGCTTCTTCTAAAGAAGTTTACACTTCTTTGCATCCCCATAATACACTCCAGTGTAGTCATTACTATCTTTTAAACTAAACTGTCTAAGATTGCTAATGTGGTGTGTCCCCTGTATAGACCAGTAGCTGGACCCTTGAGAAGGTGCATTTCTTCGAAAATCTATTGGCAATTACATATGGTTCCTTCCCATCTCCTTGCCAATTTGTTGAATATTTATTTGCTTTGTCTCAGTATGTGTGTCTTCTTTAAAGTACCATTTCTCCACACTTCAACATGAGTCTTCTTTGTGTCTATCATAATATTGTTTTTGATGCCTCTGAACAATTTCCATGTTTTGACTGGCAGACTTCAATACCTTTGCATATTGCCTTTAACACCTTTGTATACTCTGAAATATCTTCTACTACTTCTGGTTCTCCTGACAGCTCTCTATCTATGGATAACATCATGTCTCTCAGATACATCAACAATGCTCTACTGATCCTTGTTTATTCTTGTATTACACTTCTTAGTGCCATTAACATTCTGGCAAATACTGATCCCATCTCTGTTTGTCATCATGAACATAAGTTCACAGGTATTCATTTATTTATTTATGTATTTATTTATTTAACTTTGGTAAGTGGGAGAACTCACTGGGACCAAGGTCCCTTTTCAGGGGTGACCAGAATTAATGACAGTTATGCAATTACGGTAACATTTCATTTTAGATAATTATACACTCTAGCAATTGCAGTAAGCACTATTACTAGTTGAATGAGAAATTAGATATGTATTATTAACAGTATAAATGAGGGAAATTGGCACCCTATGTCTCAACAGTCAGCATCACAGATACAACACACTAATTTCAGAAAACACAATAGATACATTATATTGGGTAGAGACCTTGAGTGAAAAGAGGTTGATCAATGATAACATGAACAGAGGCATTTTTCTAGGTAGTACACGTTTAACTCCTTTTCAGGCTGTCTAGGGAATTAGCCATTTGTAGATTAGGTATAGGGCCAAGCTTAGTGGCATTTTCTGTGGACCGAGGTCCAGTTCTTTGCATCACAATAATGGACTATTTGCTTCACTCACATATGGCTGGACCTGCATTTGCATTTGAAGGTAATGGAGTGCATTTATGAACTTTCCTGATCTGTTGGTAGTTGAGGTATGACTTGATATTTCTTTTAGTTCTCTCTGTCCAGTTAGATTGTGAATGATATGGTATTGTGGAAATTGGATTGGCTCCCAACCCATTCAAAATGTTTCCCATTGCACTAACCAGAACTGTGGTCCATTATCCAATAAAATATTCTTTAGAGTTCCCCATCTGCAGAAAACTTACATTTCTATTCTGTTTACAATCACATCTGTATTTGTTCCTCTTGGAGAAAAGCCTTCCACTCACTTGGAGATATGAAACATTACCATAGAAACATAGAAATTGATGGCAGATGAAAACCAATAGGCCCATTCAGTCTGCCCATTTTCCCTACCTACTGCAAAACTGCAAACCCTACTTGAACTCTGGCTTTACCTTCTTATTCCTATTGCTAGGGTTCCCCTATGCCTGTCCCATGCAATTTTGAATTCCCCTACAGTGTTTGCCCTCACCTCTGCTGAGAGTCTGTTCCATACATCCACCATCCTTTCATTGAAGAAATCCTTCCTCATGTAATGTCTAGTCTACCCCTTCCAAACTCATGTCATACCCCTGTTCCTGAACATCTGCTGTTCGAAAGATGCTATCCTCTGGTATCCTATATATGCCCTTTAGATATCACCGCTAAAATATGTTCATTTCCTTTGTTTGTCTTTGGCAACATTCCAACAATATCCATGGCTATAGTAGTCCACGGTCCCTTTGGGTGGTTGACTATCATTTGTTCCATCAGTTTCTGATTGCTTGACTTTACTTCTTGGCATGCAGCACATTACTGAAGATATTTTATTATGTTTTGTCTCATTCCAGGCCAAATTAATTTTGTTGTTTTTTCTAGAGTCTTTCTCCTTCCCATATGACCTGATATTGAACAATCATGTAAAGACTGCATAACTTTTTGTCTCAAACATTGTGGTTGAACTATACTTCATCCTTCTGATTTAACTGTGTGCATCTTCACTATTCCATCTACTAAAATGTATTGATACTCTTGGTTTGGTAGTCTCAACTTGGTTTGCAATGTCTCAATACCTTCTTCTTCTTGTAACAACTCTATGAGCTTTCTATTTTCAATATCTTTTCTCTGAGCATTCATCAGCTTGAATCATTGGAAAGGCAACAATAAATTGTCTCCTTCAAGAATTCTCGACTTCCACTGTATTTACACTGCAGAATAGAATAGATATTACTTTCTCCATGCCTGTGATGTCCTTCTTGTAATCTCTCTTTGCTCTTCACAGTGGTCTCTGACAGATGATCTGCTACCACATTGGAACTTCCTCTACAATGCCGAATTTTGATGGTATACTCCTGCACAAGAAGTGACTATCTTCCCAACTTTCCATGCATATCTTTCATCGTAAATAACCACATCAATGCACTGTGATCTGTATACAATGTGAAAGGCTTGCTGTCCAGGTATCCTAGATACCATTTAATGGTCCACATTGTGAATAAACACTCTTTCTCTGAGGTTTGATACTTTTTAACATGAGGAGCCTCAGAAATGGTACGGCCCTGAACAGCGAAATGTCTGCTGTGACATGTGTCAATATTGACAATGGTGCCATGTCACAGTAGAAGCCCGCCTGGGATGCAGCAACACTTTTCCTGACCTGCACCTCCACCCGAACCAACTTCAACTCAGAGTTAGCATCTATCAGTACAGGGTGTGGGGGCACAGCCTGTGTAGGAGTTTGTGGGTGAAGCTCTCAAAGAAAAAACAGACACACGATGTGCAGCCCATGCCGACTGCAAATTGTGGTCAACATGGAGCCTGGCGCTGGATGCTGGTCGACGTGTGTCTTGTCACACTGGCATTGTAGAGCCCTTGGAAACAAGTCAGCTGATTTTCAGGTCCTATTGGCAGAGGGAGGGTGGACATTGTAGCCATCATGGAAATGGGCCACCCAGTATCCGGACTGGGAGTTGATGGTCCCAGGTCTTAGGATATTCAAAAAGGATAGGACCAAGCGGAGGGAGGTGGTGATCTAAGTATGGAGGGAATGTGTGCAAGGGATGAGGGGAAGAGGGCAGGACAGAGACCCTATGGATGTATTTTCAGGACTCAAAAGCAGGACACTGAGGACAGGGGTAGTTTATAGATCACCAGCTCAACTGGAAGACCTAGACAGGGAGTTAGCTGAGAAAATCTGAAGGGTCTGCAGGAAGGGTAACATGGTGGTGGTGGGGACTTCAACCTACCTAGGGTGGATTGGAGTACCCCAACCAGCACAAGTGCAAGGGAGCAAGTCCTATTAGAGGCATTTCAGGACAGCTTCCTGATGCAGTTGGTACAATGGCAAACTCAGATAGGAAATACTCTGGATCTTGTACTATCCAATGGGGAGATGGTTAGGGATCTTGGGGTGGAGGAGTCACTGACAGGCAGTGATCACTACTCAGTGTGGTTCACACTCAACATGGGGAGGAAGCTTGGGTACAGGTACCAAGGTGATTTACTTTAGGTGGGTGGACTTTAAAAGATGGGGAAAATTCTGGCAGGGCACCTGGAGGAATTCAACCAGGCTGGGACACAATTCAGAAGTGGGATGCCATAAAAGGGTCTAGCAGAGGCTATAGGGGCATGTACTAGAACACAGAGCAAGAAAGACAGGGCAAGAAGCCCAGTTGGATAACTCCAGGAGGTCAGGGCTGGGGTGAGGGCTAGAGAGAGAGGCATTCCAGAGGTTCAAAAGTCAGGGAGGGAGAAGACAAGGAGATGTACACAAAGAAATCCAGAGAGACCACCAAACTTTTGACCTTTGACAGAGCCCATGCTTGGGTGAAATGTGAGGAGGAGTTGTCTGTGTCCTGCACTTTGTTTGACTGCTGCTAAGACTTTAAATGAAGTAAAAGTATAATTTTTATCAGCATTCCCTGCTTCTGGACTTTATTTGTGGTGAGTGGTGTGCCATGACTTTTACAGTGCTATTAGTGTGTGAGTCTCAGAGCACCCAACCTCTGTGCTTCTCAGTCTGTTCTCTTTTGCTGTGGAGGCCACCAAACTAATCAGAGCATCCAAGGCTTCCAGGAGTTGAGGTTGGCACAGGGATTAAAATGGAGAAAAGGTTTTCTTCAGATACGTAAAGGAAAGAAGGAACAACAAGGACCAAATAGTGAGAAAAAAAAAGGATAGGGGTGGGTGTAGAGAGGGAGAATCAGGCAGAGGCATTAGATGAATACTTCTGTTCTATATTCACGCAAGAGAAAGCAGGGCAGGTACCACAGAGGAGGGGTGGAGTAGGCAGGGATGGAGTGAGTGACAGAAGTGAGGATTACTAAGGACAGGGTACTGGGAGTACTGAAGGCATGGGGTGGACAAGGCACCTGGCCAGACAGCATTCACCCTAGGGACTTACAGAGCTGGCTGAGGTTCTGGCAGGGCCACTGGCTGACTGGTTCAATACCTCCCTACACATAGGATAATGCACACAGGACTGGAGGATGGCCTATGTGGTGCCCATCCACAAAGGTGGCCAAAAGGATGAACTGGGAAACTATAGGCCAGTGAGCCTCATATCAATCATGTGGATGCTCATGGAGACAATCCTGAAAGAGAGGCTAGTGACCTTTTGGAGGACAGTGGATTGTGGGATGGGCAACAGCACAGGTTTGTCTTGAACAGATTCTACCAGACCAACCTCATAGAGTACTATGATCGGCTCAAGAGAACTAGCATGCACCACGCGAGTGGATGTCTTGTATTTGGATTTCAGCAAGCCTTTTAACTCTGTGCTGCAAGGAGGATGGGGAGCTGGAAGGTGTTGGGGCAGGAGTGTAGATGGTGCTAGTGAGAGGGAACTCTCAGCACCGAGGGCAGTGATGAGTGGGATGCCACAGGGATCAGTGCTGCAGCTAGTGTTGTTGGGTTATTCATAGTTAATTTCTCACATGGGATCCGCAGTAAGATCAGCCTGTTTGCAGATGACACCAAAATGGGGGCAGTGGTTGATGACATTGAGGGATGGAAGGGGCTACAGAACAACCTAACTAAACTGCAGGAATGGTCAGAAACATGACAGCTGGGGTTCAATGCCAAGCTGTGCAAGGTAATGCACTTCAGAGCAAAGAACCAGGGAGGGACTATCAGCTGGGCTGGGTACAGTTGGATAGCACCATGGAGGAAAATGACCTGGGGTACTTATAATGGGGAGCACGAATAACTCTGCTCAGTGTATGAAAAGTGGCAGTGAAGGTCAACAAGATGCTGGGATGCATAGAGAGGAATCTCCTCCAGAAGTAGGGAGGTAATCCTTCCTGTGCAGCTAACTGGTCAGGCCACACCTGGAGTACTGTGTGCGGTGCTGGCACCCCTACCTGAAAAGGATGTCAGATTGTTGGAGGGATGCAGTGTAGAGTGACAAAGATGATCCAGGGATTGAAGGGCAAGCCCTATGAGGAAAGGCTGTGCAAGCTAGGAATGTATTCCTTGGAAGAGAGAGTAATAGGAGGGACATGATTGAGACTTTTAAGTACTTGAAATGGATAAACAAGACTCGAACAGAGGATCTTCCAATTAAGAAGAGAAAGGGACATGAGAGGGTACTGTCTCGGACTGGAGGGTGAAGATTCAGGAGGGAGTTAAGGGACAGTTCTTCATGAAAAGAGTGGTGGGCAAGTGGCACACTCTACCATAGGAGGTGGTGGCCTGTAAGACAGTGGGCAGTTTCAAGAGGGATGGGACAGGGTGAGGGGAGGATAAATCTAAGGAGGGAGGAGTTGAGGGGCAGCTGCGAGATGTGGGGCTAGCTCCACAATCGAGCTGACTCGACAGACTGTGAGGCCTATTACTGCTGGCAGTTTTGTATGTTTGTATGTTCATATTTTCTCTGTGGTACTCAATGTTTCACTTGCATATTATATTACTTTCCTGTCTCCTTCTTTCTCTTGAAACATCACGATTTCTAGTCACATATCTCTTGCATTGGTAGCTAAATAAGATGGTTTATCAAATCAGAAAATGCAGTTTCTCAGCCTCTGCATTTTGTTCTTTTATTAGATGAAAAGCTTTTCCTTTGCAGACGTCCGCTCCCATCTGGTTCTCTTTCATCTTAGCTCATTCAAAGGTTCTGCAATATCTGCCAGCTGCTGTATGAATGGTCCTTTCCAATTTCATAGTCCAATAAATCTCTGTATATCTTTTACTTTCTTAGGTTGTGGACAGTCTCTAACCACTTGAACTGTAGCTGGTTCTGGTATTATTCCTTGATCAGTAACAACATGCCCTAAAAGCGTTATTTCTGTTGCTAGGATATCACCCTTTTCCTTTTATGGTGAGTCCGTGACTCTTTAGTCTCTGTAATACTGCTCTTAAATGTTCCCAATGTTCTTTAACTGACTTAGAGTAGGTTATCACATTATCTATGTAGGTGAAACTAAATTTATACTGTATTCCATGCAATGCTTTAAACATAATTCTTTGGAATGTTGTAGGTGCATTTTTCAATCTGAAAGATAATACATTATATTCATACAATCCCTCATGTGTAATAAAAGTGGTTCTGCAACAATCTTGTGTTTCCACAGTTATTTACCAATACCCTTCTCAAATCTGTTGGGAGAATATTCAAGCTCCAGTAAGTGTATCAAACACATCCCTCATGTTCTTCATAGGATAGGCATCAACCATTGTGGTAGCACATAATAAGGGCGAGTTTATAAGGGTGACAGCAAAATAGCGATGGCAATTGAGCAATTACAGAAATGGTGATAAGCAAATAAGGGTGACAGGTGTATTACAGCGATTTCACCTTAGTGCAATCCCCAGTGGCAAAGTGCGTCTTGGAGTGGTATCTATAGAAATAGCGGAGGTCCATGGTGTACAGCCCTCATGGGGGGAGTGTGGGGGCTCTTAAAGGCCAGAAAGGTGTGCTACTAACTAATGAAGCAGAAGGAAGATGGCAGCCCAGTACCTGGTGTCCTAGATGGGAACATGTCTGCTCTTCATGGTAGATTTTCTGTACTGCCCTGATAAAGAGATTGCAGTTTCTCGGATGTGAAATTGCACAAAATTGCTGTTACTGTAGGTCACTGTTATTTCATGTCACCTGAATTGCTGCAGCTGTTGTGCAGTCACCATTTTGACTTCTTCCTATTTTTGGGTCACCCTTATTACATGGAACCCCAATTGTTATAGTATACACTTTCCGGTACTCTACACAAAATCTCATAGTTCCATCTTTCTTGGGCACCAACACCACTGGTGACGACTGTGCAGACAATGATGGTTTAATATTTCCTTCTTATAACATTTTGTGTATTTGTTGTCTTATAATCACTTTTTTCTGGTGAATAGGCATACGGTCTGGGTCTGCTCTGTACTGGTTGTGCACTTACAGTGTCAATCACATGATGTTTAAAGTAGTTTGACCACTGTCTCTGTGACCACTTCAGGAAATTATCTTAGTATGAACTGTGTGTATCTCTGTTCTCTATTTGTTCATCCAGTCCCTCTAGACATGAACTTGCAAATGCTCTGACATCCTGAATATGTCTTATGGTTTCATTACAATGACAGTTTATATCTGCAACTCATCCAGTACAGTTTCTTTTGACACTTTGGGTTCCTTTTCTTCATCTTTCTTCTCCATCACTTCTGGTCTTTCATTTTCAGCCTTCTCTGATCTCACAACTTTTGTTAGCTGTGTAAATAGCCACCTTCAAAGCCTTGAGAATGTCAGCTCCAATGATGATGTATTTTGCATCAACACGGCTTTGTGATAATAGTATTGGTAGATTAGGTGTCCACCAAATCTTGAACCTCTGTATCTCCCAACTTCACAGGCAAATACAGCAAATTTGCACTTGTGACCGTGGTTACCACCTCGGTAGCTTGCTTCTTTTCTATGGTCTCCTCAGACTTTGCTTTCTCCTCATCTTTCTTCCAGGTAGTTGCTGCTCTGCCTGCAGGTTGCTCTTCTTTATTCTTTGGACAATCTGGTTTCTTGTGTTCCAGTTCATTGCATCCATAGAATCTGAGTTAGAATCTATCCCCTCTTCTAGGCAATACGATCGCAGCTGTGCATTTTCTTAATTAGTTTGTACCATATGTCTCTGTGGTTCAGGTCCTTGGTCCTGAAATCTCTTGGTTCTTTCATAATGACTCTTGTCTGATGGCTTTACTTGACACAAATTCTCATGTAAAATTCTTCCTTTTTGTATGAGCTTTTCAATGGTTCTTGTCAAGTCACACATAAGCAAATTCTGCAGTTCTGGCTGTAGTATTCTGACAATGAATTCCACTGTCTCTCTCTCTGGAGCTCTTAGATGTAGGCATTTGTAAATATCCTATTTGTCACCAACATATCCAGTTGATCATCAGCTCTCTGTGGATGAACCAGCTCTCTTTGAAAGTACTGCATGCTTTGACCCTTGTCGAAATATTCCAGAAATTATACTCTGCTCTGTCTCCAGTCTCATAACTGCTTCTGCTTGTAGTGCCACCATTTACTTGCCACACCTCTCACAGTTCCTTCAAAATGCTGCATCCACGTATCTTCTGGTACTTGTGCTTGTCTCAGCGTTTTCTCAAATGTTCTTACAAACTCTAAGGCATCTTCTTTACTTTCTCCTCTATATACTGGAAAATCGCTTCCAACCCATGAAACAACAATAAGAATGATTGCCGTTGTCACTCTCTCATACCCTTGTGATACAATTCTCTCTCTGTGGTGTTTCCTGACTTCGCCTCAAAACTCTTGCACTTTGGGTGTTTCATTTCTTCTCAACGGTAACCCATGAGGTGGGTGCATGAGAAAGGGCACTGTCCATAATGGTGACTACTTCCGGTGCAATCCCTGATGGCAATGAGGAGGGTAGGGCAACCCGATGAGGCTGTGGGTGAACTGGGTGACAGGATGTCACTATGTGTGATGTGCATGGGGGTGGGATTGAGCATGGCGAGCGTGGGCTGGGAGGGGTGGAGAGGCTGTAGGGGTGGTGCTGCAGTGACTGACTGAGCTGCGTCGTGGCGTCGGGGTTGGCGCGGTGGATGCGGTGGGAAGGTACCGGGTTGAGTCTGGGCACTGGTGCGGTTTCATTGCACCTTGCCAGAACCTTTTTCCCTGCTTTCACCCCCACATGGACCCCCTGAATTGAGAATCCTTAAGCAGTGGGGTGGGTGTGCAGCCTCCTGCAGGTGTGTAAGCACATCCCCCACAGAAAGCAGTAAAATAGTGTCCTGGCATCATTGTCCTGAGGCACTAGGGTTGTCAGAGTGCCAAAATGTTTTTGGCACTCTGACTGTGTGATAATGATAATTGCCTTTAGGCGTCGCTATTATCACATAAACCCCTTCTCGATGGACCTGCAGTTGGTGTACTTTCTCTTCTTCATGAAGTTAAACTTAAAGTCTGTATATTGTTCAGAACTATGTCCATAAACACTTCTTGTTACCTTTCCATTCAATTCTCAAACTCTTCTACATCAAATGGTCTCTTTCCACTTGCATTTTTCTCAAACCACTTCTACTAAATCCCACAGGTGTCCTCCTGACTACTTTCATTGGCAAATCAGTACTTTGTGGCTTGAACTATGGTGCATCCATCGAAGGAAATTAGTTCTGAACACCACCACAGGATCTAGACCGTATGTTCTCCCTAAATTACTAAGTCCTCGCTCTGATCAAACATTGCAGAGAGCCTCTGATCTATACAAGCATGTCTTTTTCCCAGGTGAAAGATCCACTTCTCAGTTGTTAAGGCTGAGCAAAGGAGAGCCAACTTCACTGCAACCCTTTCCTCGTACTCACTGATGGTTTCTTCAGAAATCTAACCCTTTATTGTCAGGCATAACACTAAAGTTCCTGTGTTCAAAAAATGTTTTAAAAGTTTCCAATCCAATTCAAAACAAACAATGTTTTAGGATATTCCATGGTTAGGTGTAATCTGAAACACTTCAGTCTTGCTGTTGTGTTAACCTTTACACAAAGCAATGAACATATCCATGGTATAGCCTCACAGTTGGGCACCAACTTAGAACTAAAAGGCACAAACCCTCAAAGTCACCAGATGTAGTGAGACAGTTGTGCCTGCTGTTATACTCAGGTAGGTGCTGCACTTTTACAGGGATTAACAGGGTTGCACTACCAGTAGGTTCTTTGTCTTTTATCCCACTTGCAACTACTAATAGGGTACACACAGGAACCTTTACAATTACCTTTCCAATACAGCAACGCAGAACCTGTATGAGAGAAAGAGGCTGCACTGGACTGACATAGAGACCACAGAAAAACATGACACTAGGACAATCTGAAGCACAACTCTGACACAGTTTCAAAGCAAAAAGAAGGTAACATTTTAGTGATTGAATGCTAAGGTTTTTATGTGAACTGCCTCTACACACTGCACAGCAACCAATAAAACATTAAACTTTAAAATAATTGCATTTTGCATTAAACATTAACACCAGTCTCTTTATCTCTTATCACCTACAGGTCTGTACCTGCTATCCCTGGAGACCATAGGCTATACACCACCTCCAGCCTTCCAGTTAACTAGTATCAGACCCAGCACTGGGCCACAGCCCAGCCCTCAGTCACTGCACATTCACTTTTACATACATTAGTGTGTGCAGTGGCTACTAGGCTTATACCCACCTCAGTCAGATCACTCACCTACTAAAAGTTCAGATTCCCTACCCTGTAACTACTACTGTAACTTATACTTTAAAACTCTTAACACTATATTCACTTAAATTCTATAAATTCGCATTCACTGTACTAGGAACACATATTATTGCACATTTTACATTACGAAATACATTTTCCAACAATAGTCCATTAGAAAACAGTCCTTCGGTAGCCGGATGGTAGTCATTGTAGTAAGAAGGATTCCAACACATAACACAGATAAGTGTCCTCTTAAACTAGTCCCATGTTGACTAATAAATTGTACTGTACCATATCCTTTTGGCTTGAAGAAAATGATGTCCTGGAAACAAGGAGCTGGCATTTGATTAGCTGAAGTTGATCGTGGTGGCACCTGGAACTGAAGCCATTGCAATCTTCTTTGCTGAAGCTGAAACACTTGTGGGAGAAATTCAGGTACTAAAAGCAACAGACTTTCTAAACACTGGCCCTGCTCTCACTGACTGCCCTGCTATGCCTAGTACTGGGATACAGGTGATCCCTATATCTATTACTTTAAACTGAAGGCTGATCCCACAGGAACTATCAAAATGATAGGCCTCTGTAGGCTAGACCCTCTCTGGCATGGTCTTGTCCCTTTAGGTCATTCTCCTGCTCAAACTCCCCTCAGTTTAGCTGTGCAGCTCCTTTTATTCTTTCTGACCATTCCAATTTACCCAAATTCTGCTCTGTGAGTGGAGAAAACCCTGTTCCAACCCTCAGCACTAATCAAATTAAACTTCATTTGGAATTATGCAACAGCATAAGACACAGTGGAATCCAACTTTTCAATCCCAACTGCTCTCTCTGAACATTGCAAGGCTGCTTGTCCTGTTAGCCTGTACTTGACATTTGTCATACATATTTTTGCATATAAATAAATCCTTACTGCAAAACGTCTAACCATTACTACACTTACATGATGAGAAAGTCACTTGCTCAGCTTTCTCCTGCATTTTCTCACAGAAATTCCTCATGGGAACCAGAGTTGCTAAATTTGAAGTTCATCCCTATCAAAATCACACATCTTGCAGTGACCTCCCCCACATCAAGAACTAAATTACTGTTAAAATGAACCAGTTCTCCTCTAAATACACTTCCTGCACTACTCTGTAACCTAGTCAGTTTACATAGTAATCCCTTTTCTTAAACTTCTTCCTGGGGCTGTCCCACAGACTCCAGTAATACCCTGCCTGAAATATTACACCCCACTCCAGACACCTCCATTCTGCCTCCCTGCAACATGGAACCTGATTTCCAGTCACTCCACCTTCCCAGATTTGTGACCTCCTTTTCCTGACTTTATATCCTCAAATACATATTTTTTCTCATTTAGAGCACATCTTAATGTTTATTCCTTCCAGGTTTGGTAAGAATCTGACAATAAATGTCTTGGCAGAGCTCCTAAGTAAAAACATTTGCACATTTCTGCAGTTTAAAATGGCTACTCCATTTCCTTATACTAGCTGGCTTCAACTTGCTCCATTTTTCCATTTTTAAATGTTCTATTTCTGTGTTAAATCATATATACATATACATATATATATATATATATACACATACATATATATTTCAATAATGTGGGTGGGAACTCCAGCATGACAATAAATCATGTTATTTCCACCACAGTGTGACATCTGAAGCAGACATCAGCAGAGATAAAATAAATGACATTTATACATACTCTGCTGATGTCAGTTCTTTTATTGCCATTGTGCCCAGTACTATCCAGTCAGCTCTGTGTAATGACACCGATCCACTTCTCAGTAAAATACATCATCAGAAGCTCATTATATTCATTTGCTATTTCAGATCACCAGTATAAAAAGGTTCCTGAATATCTCTTTCTCATGTGTCATCTCAGACGCCAAGCAGAAATGCTTAATTAAGCCTCACATCTATGCAGGACACCAGTACTGCAAGCTTTCCAAACCAACAACATGTACTTTCCTATGACTCAGACTTGAACTAGACGCTCATTGAAAACCTCCACGGACAAATACACAATCCTGTCAAATCAAACTTATTTCTTAATCCATCAGCAGAATATTTGTTTAAAACTCGTTACATGTGTTTTCTTTAGTGATTTAAGCCAGCAAATAAGACATGAAGAGTGTGGGTTATGGCCGGATAAGAGCATGCCCCAGGTGCATTATAAGGCACGAGGTGCTTGTGCCGAGTGCTTTAGCACCTGGGTGTGCTTATCAGGCCATAACACCTACAGAGTGTCTTATTGCACTTATGAAATAGGCCTCTGGCAAAGAAGCTAATTTAAAAATGGACATAAAAAGGGTGCATGAAAAATAAAAAATATTATATGAGTAGAAAAGAAAAGTAGTCCAATTCCATGTGCTGGAATGGAGCTCTTTAAAAAATCATTGAGAAGATATCTATATATATATATATATATATATATATATATATATATATATATATATAGATAGATAGATAGATAGATAGATAGAGATATGGATATATAGATAAATACATATCTGTTTTTGGACCATTTTCTATCCCACTGGAACATTTTACTGGATTTGATTAATATGTATATGTATTTTTGTCATTTGTTTCTTTGTTGTTTCTTTTAGTTACTAGAGCAGCTCTCCTGCTGTTCCAATATAGCACCTTGTTTGTGCTTGTATGCTGAGAATGGACCTCCTCATTCACTTTCTGTGCCCCTTTATATTTATTTTCATATTCAAAATAAATACAAACAGCCCTAATTGAGTGCTTGTAGAATGCCAACAATGCCGTTTTTTGTAACTATCTGGCCTCCTTGCCATAGTGAAAGCAGCATTCCATCGCGATTTGCTTTCCACCAGGACCTTGCTTCAGCAGGCCTTAGCCTGCTCCACGACCGCTGTTACAGTTCTGTTCAGCCACTTAGGCTGCTGTGAGGGGATTTCCTCCAAGTGCTTTAATGCTTCTCTGAGGAGCCAACACTTGGCTCTCTCGCTCTTCATATTGCTCTTGGCACCCCAGCGCTGCAGTGAACGTCTGTTGCAGGTTGTCATATTAATTAAACACTGGCACAATACTTTATTTCATGCAAAAATAATTTGCTCTTTGTACTGATTATAACTACGCTTGTTCCCATCTTACCACTCGACCACCAGGGTTGCTAATTAGTAGCCAAAGCAACTATTTACATATTAAGTTGAAGTATATATTTACATGTACGCATTAAGAGGCAATAACTCTTTCTCTCCCTTAGCTTGCTGATTACTCTTACAAAAAATTTGCTCCACAGCTACATTTGTGGTTTACTTCCTGCAGTGTCTACCCTCTCTCTCTGCTGCTTGAACCCAGTTTCAAACCCGTTCCCAGGTGAGCTATTCTCCACTAAAGTACACATTTTATTTTTATTTTGGATACTCACCCACAGCTGTTACATTCTCTCCCTTTTATAGGACATCAATGTCATGCTCATTCACCACCTCTTCAGAGTTTGTGTTCCCAATTCCACTCAGGGCATTAAAAGGCCAGCATCATGAATATTCAGAATTGGCTCAGAGTATCTTGAGCCACGTGCTTGCTCATTATGGGTTCACAGCTAACTTGAATAAGATAGAAATCACAGCTCTAAAGGAATTAGAAAAAAAAACAACACATCATAAAACTAACATAATAATCACAGATGACTTGAAGGCTGCTAAGCAGATTGCAAAAGCAGTGGGAAAAGCCAGTGGGATGTTGGGGTATACTGGAAGGGACTCACAAGCTGAAGGAGGGAAGTAATAGTTCCACTGTACAAGACCCTGGTGAGATCTCACCTTGAATATGATGTACAGTTCTGGAAACCACACCTTCGAAAGGACATTGACAAAATAAAGATGGTGCAGAGGAGGGTGACCAAAATGGTGAAGGGATTACATCACAATCCTTATGAGGAGAGAGGAAGGCATCTCAATTTGTACACACTAAGACAAAGGAGGGATAGAGGTGACAGGATAGAAATATTCAAGTACCTCAAGGGCATTGACAAGTTGGAAGGGACAACATATTCCAGATTAATAGTAGTGCCAGGACAAGAGGACACAGCATGAGATTGAGTGGTGACTGCATAAGGGGAAATGTCCGGAAGTTATTTTTACAGAAATGGTGGTGGATGCATGGAATAGCCTGCCCAGGAGGTGGTGTCAGCCCATACAGTGGTGGGCTTCAAACATGCATGGGACAGAAATAATGGAATAATAGAGATAGGAAGAAAAGCTAAAGCCAATGACCAGATAGGGTCACTGGATGCTTTGTTAGGTAGCTTAAATTGGAAGACTGGATGGGCCTAGTAGTCCTTATCTGCTGACAGCATCTATGTATCTATAAGGGGGTGGAGTTGTAGCATGAGGTACATTTATTTATTTATTAAATTCAGATATTTTGGTAGGCCCATTGAGGCAAAATGTCCCTTTTAAGGGAAGACAGTTAAATAAGCTATTTCAGAGTTTTTACTACAGCAGTTAGTCAAGTTCTTCAACTGGGAAACCACAGCAACAGACAAGGGACAGGCAGTTGATATAGCAGTCCTAGTCTTCATCTTCAGCAAAGCCTTTGACTCAGACATCCAGAGGAGGATGACAAAAATGATTAGGGATCTTGGGATGGAAGAAAATACAGCACAATTCAGTGGAGGGCTTGATCAGGCACGTAACACAAAGGGTAGTAGTTAATGAGGAGATTCTGAGGTAAGGGACATAACAAGTGGTTTAATGCAGGGGTTGGTACTAGGACTAGTCCTTTTTCAATATATATATTCATATATTATAGGGTGCGGCCACGCCCCTATAGTTAGGGTTATGAAGCCACTTCTATGTTAAATTCAAATTTTGTGCATTATTAACTTTGGACCCATTCAATGGATTTGCATGAAATTTGGTATGCATGGTGGGGTATTCTAGGTCTCTTGATTAACAAAATTTTGTTTTGGTCAGACTTACAGTTTTGTTCACTGAAACACTGAAAATGCACTTATTGCCAGTTATATGGGCAGTTTTTCAGATTTTGTCCATGGCACTGTTCAGCTATTGTGTGGTGTGCCACTCTGCAATGTGGCATGTCTGAAAGAGCTAGGTCAAGGAATATGCTGCTTTTGTTTGGTGAAAAATATGAATCCATTCAAAAGTTATTAAACTTTTAATTTCCCATTATAAGTCAAAGGGACCATTTATATGGTTATTTTGCAAAATAAGAATGGAGTTTTGGCCATCTGGTCCCTCCTCATGATCAAAGAATTTGCAGGCTCGCAATGAGAGATCTTTGATAGAGAGGAATTCTTTGATCACGATGGCCACCATTTTGTTTTCAGTTTGTGGTCAGAAAATAGAAATATCTTGGCTCAGGGGGACTTCTGAAGTAAAACTATGTTGGGTTTTGCTCAGAGGTCTTCCTCTATCAAGCCATGTCTGTGGTTTCTTGTAAATTGGTGAAAAATAGAGTTTTCAAGTTTTTAATACTTTGATTGTGGCTCATTAATCTATATTTGATCGCAAGCCTGCAAATTCCTTTGATTGCGATTCTTTGACTGTGATCTTTGATTGTGAGGGCGTGACTAGATGGTCAGATGAAAAATAAATTTTCTCAGCTCAGGGCTGACTTATAAAGTCAAACTAGGGTGGGTTTTGCTCAGGGGCTTCGTTCTATCAAGTCATGGCTATGGTTTCATGTATTTTGTGTAAGACTTAGTTTTAACATTTTTATTCTTTGATTGCGAGCCTGCAAATTCTTTGATCGTGACATTCTCTGACTGCTATCTTTAACCGCGAGGGTGCGACTAAATGGCCAGATAAAAAATCAATTTTTCTCAGGACAGGGGTGATTTATAGACAAATCAGGATGTGTTTTGCTCAGTGGGCTTTGTACTATTGAGTCATGGCTGTGGTTTCATGTATTTTTGTGTAAAAGTTGACTTTCACCATTTTTATTCTTTGATCATCAGCCTGCAAATTCTTTGGAAATGAGCCTGCAAATTCTTTCATCATGAGATTTTTTACCATGATCTTTGATTGCGAGGAGGGACTAGATGGCCAGATTTGAGGGATCAGATAGCCGATTTAACAATTTTACAATTTAATACCTGGAAAATGGTTTGGTCTTTGGACTTGAAATTTGGAGGGTGTTGATGGGATGTCCTGTAGAGGTGACTTATGGTGTTTAGGTGTCAGAGAATACATTTTTGTGGAGATATTGTGTGGTGCAGTTTGCATTTTGCAGACAGTGTTTTGCATTGTGGTAGTGGCTTGAAATTTATAGGGTAGCTAGCCTTACTGCCAAGGACGTACTATTCAGACATAAGATGTGAAATGTAAACAGATGAAGAATTATGCCAGTCTGATGAATGAAACTTTGCTTTGTTTCAAGGTGGTGGGAGCATGGGCCCAAAGTGCCTCACACTCCCACCCATGTGCATTCCCACCAATACATATTATATTCAGTAGTTGTACTGTTATGATAGGTAGAATGAGCAAGTTGGTGGGAGTGTGGCCCTCGCTTCCCACCAACTTGGTGTTTGACATGTAAACAAGTGTGGAATTATGCCACTCTGATGAATGAAACCCATATGCACTGCCACCAATAGATATTATATTCAGTACTTGTACTGTTATGTTAGGCATAAATTTGCAAGTTGGTGGGAGCGCAGGGCCCTTGTGCTTCTACTTTTCTATGCTTTCTCAAAAGGAAGGAAATTCTTTGAAAACAAACTTAGTTGATGCAACATTTAGGGTTAAAACATAAAAAGTCAGGAATGAGACCTTTAGGGTTGCTCTCTGGTACCCCTCCATCCTACCAAGATTGACAGACAAGAGTGTGTCATTGGGGTTGTGAGGCCTAAATGTCACCCCATTCTTGTTTTGTGTAGCATGTGAATATGATTACACATGGAATGGGGTGACATTTAGGTCTGACAGCCCCTATGACACACCCATCATCTGTCAATCTCAGGAGGGTGGGGTACAAGAGGAGGGAGGGACAACCCTAATGTAAAACTATGATGGGTTTTGTTGAGGGGTCTTTCCTCTGTTGAGTCATGGCTGTGGTTATATGTGGTTATGTCAAAAATAGAGTTTTAAAATTAAAACTAAAGACATGGAGATTAACAGCATACCTCTGTGATAGGAGCTGCACACAAGGTAGGACACTGAGGAGTTTCATGGCCTGAGCCTGGCAATGTCCCCACCCCCAGACCATGTAGTGGATCCTGAGTACAGAACCACAGTGCAAATAAAGCCATGCACATCAATGGCATACCTCCCTGATACCAGCTGCACACAAGTTAGCAGACTCATGAATTGTATGCCTCAGCCAGGCAATGCCACCCCACCCCAGACAGGTACTGGATCCTGGAGTGGAGAGCCACAGCCTGACTAAAACCATGGACATCAATGGTATAGCTCCCTGATACAAGCTGCACACAAGTTAGGACACTGAGAAGTTGCATGGCCTCAGGCAGGCAATGCCCCCAGATGAGGTACTGGATATTGAGTGGAGAGCTAGAGCTCAATTAAACCTGTGGACATCTATGTTATAACTCCCTGATAACAGCTGCTCACATGTTAGGATACTGAGGAGTTGCACTTCCTCAGTCAGGCAATGCCCCCACCCCTAGACCATATACTGGATCCTGAGTGCACAGACACAGCCTAACTAAAGGCATGGTATCAACAGTATAGTCCTTTGTACTAGCTGCACACAGTTAGGACACTGAGCAGTTGCATGGTCTCAGCCAGCCAATGCTCCCATCTGCCTAGATCTGGTACTGGATGAGTGCAGAGCCACAGCCAAACTAAAGTCATGGACATTAATTCTATATCTCCCTAATGCCAGGTGCACATGTGTTAGGACACTGAGGAGTTGCATGGCCTGATCCAGGCAATACCCCACACCCCAAGACCAGGTTCTGGATCCTGAGTGCAGAGCCACAGCTGAAGTAAAACTGTGGACATCAATGGTATACCTCCTGGATACCAGTTGCACACATGTTAGACATTGAGGAGTTGCACAGGCTCAGCTGGGAAATGCCACCACCCACTGAGACTGGTTACTGGAGTGTGAGTGCAGAGCCACAGCCTGACTAAAACCATGGACATCAACAGTATATTTCCTGATACCAGCTTGACACATGTTAGGACACTGAGGAATTGCACGGCTGAACCAGGCAATGTACCCACCCCTGAGACCATGTACTGGATCCTGAGGGAGAGCCACAGCTGAAATAAAGTCATGGACATCAATGGTATACCTTCCTGATACCAGTTACACACATGTTAGGACAATGAGGAGTTGCACGGCCTAGCTGGGCAATGTCACCACCAACTGAGACCAGTTACTGGATCCTGAGTGCAGAGCCACAGCCTGACTAAAACCATGGACATAAATGGTATAGAATTCTGATACCAGGTGCACTCTAGTTAGGACACTGAGGAGTTGCATGGCTCAGCCAGGCAATGCCCCACCCCCAGACGAGGTACTGGATTTTGAGTGGAGAGCTAAAGCCCAATAAACCTGTGGACATCTACGGTATATCTCCTGATAAGCGCTGCTCACATGTTAGGACATTGAGGAGTTGCATGGCCTCAACGAGGCAATGCCCCACCCTCCTGAGACCATGTACTGGATCCTGGGTGCAGAGTGACAGCCTAACTAAAGACATGGAATCAACAGTATAGTCCTTGATACTAGCTGCACACAAGTTAGGACACTGAGTAGTTGCATGGTCTCAGGCAGCCAATGCTCCCATATGCCTATATCAGGTACTGGATAATGAGTGCAGAGCTACAGCCCAAGTAACTGTTTGTATGGAGTCAGTGCCCTTCACCTGGCAACAGTAAGTGGAAGATCCTGAGTGCAGAGGCAGATTCTAACCAAGGCTGTAAACATGAATATTGTACCTTCTTGATAGGAGGTTAACACAGTCTATTGTATTTTTAAGAAGGAGGCAAATACAGCATTGTGAAAGAATAATGTTTACTTATAAAATATTTTTTATAAAATATTTTCTTTTGAAATCATATAACAAAAAATTAAAATAAATAACTGTGTTTGTTCACAAGGGATGAAAGGGTAAAAATTAAACATAAATAACATAATTGCAGTAAAATATATAAATGTGTTGCTTCACACAGGTGGGGGATATAACTCATAATAAAAATAAGATGACCAGGGGTAAATTTAAAAAATTCCAGGAGTGACAGGGACGCTGGACGCTCAGGCTGTTGTGCCTTGGGGAGATGAGGAGGAAGAAGAAGACTGCAGGAGGTGATGGGACTTGGTGCCCTCATCTGCAGGTGGTGGTGTTGTGAAGGACACCTTCAAGGAGCTCTTGCTGCTGAGGACATCTGGAGGGTGGATCATCCTGAAGATGCTGCAGGTCATGGTGGAGGAGTTGGTGGATGGCCCTGTTGCCTCCAGCTGGTTCTCAGCCAGCAGCACCATGAGGCCATGGGTTGGACTCAAGAGATGCAACAGAGGCCCTCCATTTCCTGGAGTGATCTTATGGCTTGGGTGAGGCCCATGCTGCTGTTCTCAAGATCACAGGTGGCAATTAAAGCCACATGCCCTACACACCATGTCGCTGCAGCAAATCAATCATTTCAAAATGTTATTCAATAACTTGGTCTAGTTTGCTGCAGTGACATAGGCATGCTGTGCTGCAGCCTTGTTGCAACCCTCCATGGGCTCGAGCAGCTGGCTGAGAGTGGTGCTGATTGTTTGAAGAACAGTCAGAGACTCTGTGGAGAGAAAATGAGAATAAGAGACACGTTAGTTAACTGAGCTATTCTGTACTGTTATGCCAATGTACTGTACTGAAGTATATTTTTAATTAATGCATAGAACCACTGTATTTACATCTATGGTAGATTAGTATAGCTGTCTTGATTTGATAATAATGTAATTAAAGTGCATTGATGCTAGAATTGATTTCATTATTAGGGATACATGATAGTTATGTGATGTGTGATATATCAGCATGAGTGGCAAGTATAGTCAGGGTTATCATGAGTGGCATAGCTAGAACTGATTGAACTCTGAGCTCACTTGCCAAGAGTTCTGATATTCGGAATCACATGAGTAACTATTGTTTTGCTATTCTACTTACATGTTGATTACCATGCAGGATATCATACAAGCACATTTTAATACATTTTACATGCATTGCTATGGAGGGTGAAATTTTGTAGGTAGGTAGCTATATCATGTGTGTTCTACAAAGACATGCAGGTAATGAATGGTGAACTTTTGCTAAAGCAAGTGTTCATAGTTAAAAGATGCAAGGTTCCTTACTGTAATCATGTTATGTTTTCAGGTGGTTTGATGGTCCTGAATAAAGAACAAAATTAATGTTACTGAAATGTATGAAGAATTTTATAAGTTAATATATTCAGGTATGATGTGATCATATATTATATTGTGGTTTATATTGTTGATATGGTGGTACACATTGTAATTGACTGTTTTTGTAGCATGAAGTGAGATGGCTGTTATCATCTCTTGTAGATGCTAGGTGAATGGTAAACCTGTTGAGCTGTGCTCTTGAGGTTCACTGATGGGCTATCAATCACTCAAGGTGATTGTTGCATGGTTATCACCTGTGGATCTGGCATTATCCTCTATGTGTGAGTGACTGTGCAGTAATGAGTAGTGATATAATCACTATGTGTATAACTTCAAGATATCTCCATAGTGATGACATCATCAGCCATTAATCTAAATAGTGATTTCATCACTAAGCACCACCATGTGTGCTGCATGCTCAGTAGTGCTGCTCTCTGTTTCGCTTTTATCTTCTCAAAGTGCTGTTTATTAGAAAGCTATCACAGTCCTAGAGACTCAGAAAATGTAGAGCTTAACCAACTCTCCCAAACCAGAAACACATTTTAAATTGAAACAGTGTTAATAAAAAAACTTTTTACCTCCTTCTCACCACAACAAACCTGAAAACCAAAGACGGAACTACAGTAGAGACAGAGAAAAACGTAGACGAACTTAAGAGAAAATAATATATAACAAAAGTTAACTCGAAAAGTCCAGCTGCATAAATGACATATGCATGTTGTGCTTAGGATAACAGTTATTTGTCCAGTAGCCTGTGATGTCTTGGAAACCTCACTTGTGCTTCTCGTACTATGAGGTTACTGAAGGTGACAGGCTACTGTTCAAATAAGTTGGTTGTCACATAGGCAGCACACATATCCCTTGTATATACAGAGAAAGTCTGCTTTGACTTAGAATTTTCTTTTAGAAGATGAACAGTACTATGGTACAATGGTGTTATCTGCCACAATTACTATGTGCTATACCTTTGGAAAAAATAGTTCAAGAAAATAGAACAAATTAAGTAGCTATAATTAGATTTGTAACTGTTGAAATCAGGCACTCACATGATGATGTCTAATTATTGGGAAGAAACAAATGTTATTGTGAAGCAACTTGTTTTGGATATGTAGACATGGAAATACAGTTTTGATGTTTATACTCTGATTATTTGATTGGCTATTCAATTTACTTACATTCCTCAGCTGGAGGCCCAGACAGACCTACAGTACCTGTTGGACAATCCACTACTAGAGCCATAGGTGATTCCTCCACAGAGGGGTCGATTGTAACTATCTCAACCTCCTCTGTGGGCTGCTCTGCAACAGCAGATGATTCGTCCTCTGTGAAAAACATAGAAATAGGGAAACATTACTTGTCTGTAGATGTAGTCATGTATTTCTACCTCGTGGTATCAGCTGTACTGATTTTAAAAGACTGAGGCGTAATGGAATCAGTCAAGCAATGGTACTACTTGGTCAGATCTAGTAGTGAATGTGAGTGGAGAGCCATAACTCAGCTGAATGTACTGACCTCCTCAGACCAGGTACTGCATTCAAAGTACACAGCCACAGTTTAACTAAAGCCATGCACATCAATGGTATACCTCCTGATACCAAATGCATACAAAATTCGGGAACAAGGAGTTGCATGGCTTTAGGCAGGAATGTCCCCCTCGAGACCAGGTAGTGGATCCTGAATGCAGATCTACAGCCGAACTAAAGCTGTGGATATCAATGGTATAGTTCCCTGGTACCAGCTGAACACAAGTTAGGATACTGAGGAGCGGGACAAACCAGTCAGTCAATGCCCAGAACAGGTACTGGATCCTGAGTGCATAGCCATAGGCTAACTAAAGATGTGGAGAGCAATGGTATACCTTACGATACCAGCTGCACACAAGGCAGGCTACTGAGGAGTTTCAAGGGCTCAGCCAGACCATACCCCACCTCAGATAAGGTAATAGATCCTCAGTGTGGAGCTACAGGCTAACTAAAGCTGGGGACATCAATGGTATTCCTTCCTGATAGCAGCTGCATACAAGTTAGGACACTGAGGAGCTGAATGGTGTCAGACAGGCAATGCTCCCACTTCCCACACTAGG
This sequence comes from Neoceratodus forsteri, assembly GCA_016271365.2. Classification (NCBI taxonomy): domain Eukaryota; kingdom Metazoa; phylum Chordata; order Ceratodontiformes; family Ceratodontidae; genus Neoceratodus; species Neoceratodus forsteri. The sequence continues at coordinate 853,060,220 of CM057459.1, read as the reverse complement.
TTCTGGATGCTGATTGCAGAGCCACAGACTAAGTAAAGCAGTGGATATGGACAGTATGCCTTCCTGATAGCAGCTGAACACATGTTAAGACAGTGAAAAGTTGCATGGCCTCAGGCAGGCAATTCCCCACCACCCACCCAGAACAGGTACTGGATCCTGAGTGCACAGTCACAGGCTAACGAAAGATGTGGACATCAATGGTATACCTCCTGATAGCAGCTGTACACAAGGTAGGACACTGAGGAGTTTGAAGGCTCACCCAGACAATGTCTCCTCCCTTTGGATGAGGTAGTGGATCATCAGTGCAGAGCTATTGGCCAACTAAAGCCATGGACATCAATGGTATAACTTCCTGATAGCAGCTCCACACAAGTTAGCACACTGAGGAGTTGCATGGCTTCAGCCAAGGAATGCTCCCACCTCCCTACACCAGGTACTGGATGCTGAGTGCAAAGCCACACACTAAGTAAAGCAGTGGATATGGATGGCATACATCCCTGATTGCAGCTGTACACATGTTAGGACAGTGAAGAGTTGCACGTCCTCAGGCAGGCAATGCTCCCCCACAGAACAGGTACTTGATCCTGAGTGCACAGTCACAGACTAACTAAAGATGTGGACATGAACAGTATGACTCCTGATAGCAGCTGCACAAAGCTAGGACACTGAGGAGTTTCAAGGGCACAGTCAGACAATGCCCCCCTCAGATCGGGTAGTGGATCCTTACTGCAGAGCTACAGGCCAAATAAAGATGTGGACAGCAATGGCATACCTTCCTGATAGCAGCTGCACACAAGTTAGGACACTGAGGATTAGCATGGTCTCAGCCAGGCAATGCTCCCACCTCCCCACACCAGGTATTGGGTGCTGAGTGCAGAGCCACAGACTAAGTTAAGCCATGGATATGGATGGTATGCCTCCCTGATAGCAGCTGCACATATGTTAGACAGTGAGGAGTTGCATGCCTCAGGCAGGCAATGCCCCCCGAACTGGTACTAGATCCTGAGTGCACAGTCAAAGGCTAATTAAAGATGTGCACATCAACAGTATACCGCTCTGATACTAGTTGTACACAAGGTAGGACACTGAGCAGTTCTACAGCCTCAAGCAGACAATGCCCCCAGATCAGGTAGTGGATCCTCAGTGCAGAGTTACAGGCCAACTAAAGCCGTGGATATCAATGGTATGCCTGCTTGATATCAGCTGCATACATAGAAAGATAGAAACATAGATTTTAATGGCAGATAAGAACCGCTTGGCCCACCCAGTCTGCCCATTTCCTACTCTAATGGATAAGCTGCAGATCCTAGTTAACCAGCAGCCTACTTCTTTCTACTCCCACCCCTAGAATTGCCTTATGACTGTCCCATGCATGCTTGAATTCCACCACTGTTTTTGACTCCACAACCTCCTCCGAAGGCCATTCCATGCATCCACAACCTTCTCTGTGAAAAATACTTCCTTACATTACCTCTGAGCTGCCCCCTTATCTTCAAATTGTGCCCTTGTTCTTGCACACCTCTTTTTGAAAGATGCTACCCTCTTGGACTTTGTTGATTCTCTTGAGGTACTTGAAAGTTTCTATCATGTTCCACCTCTCCTCCTTTCCTCAAGGCTATACATATTAAGTTTCATTAGTCTCTCTTCATAGCCTTCTGGTGCAGACCCTGCACCATTTTAGTTGCCCTCCTCTGAACAGCTTCCATCTTGTCTATGTACTTTGGAGATTGGGTCTCAGAACTGCACACAGTACTCAGATGGGGTCTCAGCCAGTTGTCTGTACAGAGCAATAACAACTTCCTGTTTTCTACTGGTGATGCCTCTCCTATGCATCCCAGTATCCCCCTAGCCCTCCTTACTGCCCTCTCACATTGCTTGCCTACCTTTAAGTCATCTGATATGACTACCCCAGGTCCCTTTCCATTTTGTTGTTGTTAGTATCTCACCCCCATTGTGTACTCTTCCCTGGGTTTTGTTTCCCAGGTGCATTACCTTGCACTTCTTAGCATTGAATCTAAGCTGCCATACATTTGACCATTCCTCTAACCTTGCCAAGTCCTTCTCATCCTTTCCACCCCACTTTGTGCATCAACTCTGTTGCAGATCTTTGTGTCATCTGCAAAGAGACATACTTTCCTTCCAGTCCCTCTGCAATGTCGCTATAAGACATTGAAGAGGACTGGTCCTATTACTGAAACCTGCTGTACCCCACTAGTAACCCCCTTCTTCAGAGTGGATTCCATTTACTATTACCCTCTGTGTCCTATTCTCCATCCAATTCTTTATCCAGGTTATCATCTTGGGACCCACTTCCAGGCTGGCTAACTTGTATATTAATCTTTGTGTGGGACTGAGTCAAATGCCTTGCTAAAGTCTAGGTAGGCCATGTCCATAGCCCCTCCCTGATCTACTACTTTGGTCACCCAGTCAAAGAAATCTATTAGATTCATCTGGCATGACCTTCTCGCTGTGAATCCATGCTGCCTTGGGTCCTGTGCCACTCAGGCCTGTAGGTACTCGACAACTTTTTCCTTCAGAAGTGATTCCATTATTTTCCCTATCACTGAGGTTAAACTAACAGGTCTGTAGTTTCCTGCTTTGCCATGCTCCCACTTTGTGAAGGGAATCACATCTGCCCTAAAAGTTAGGACACTGAGGAGTTGGTAAGTGTCATCGAGGATTGTGTCCACCTCTCTAGACCAGATACTGGATCTTGAGTGCTGAACATCAAAGGTATCCCTCCTGATAGCAAGTGCACACATGATAGGACACTGAGGAGTTGCTGAGTCTGAGCTAGGGAATGTCCCTGCCCCTGCAGATCAGCTACAGTCGAACTAAAGCTGTGGACATCAACAGTATACCTCCCTGATACGAGGTGTACACATGTTAGGAGAGTAAGGAGTTGTGCTGTCTGAGCAAGGCAATGCCCCCAGCCTCCCCAAGACCAGGTACTGGATCATGAGTGCACAGCCACAGCCCAACTAAAGCTGTGGATGAGCTCAGTGAACAGTGGTCTCCAGACCCCAAAGACCAGGTATAACATCTTGAGTACAGAGCCACATCGGAAATAAAGCTGTTAACATTACTATACTGTATGGGAGCCCTTATTATTGGCTGAAATCAGCAAGTTTACATCTTTGTTATAGTACTGCTGTGAGATCAGCAGCTTATTAACCGAGCCTCAGTTCGCCATAGCAGTACCGTAACAACTTGGAACAGCGGAACACTGCAGAAGTCTGTTGTCAGAATTGCAGTCGCTACTGCCTGCACATACTTCACAACTGCTCTTTTTAAATAAACAACTGGTGGCTTTCAGATGGCAGCAATCACGAAGGATCCAAACATTTACTGTATTTAATGAGCAGAACAAGAGAACGGATATGTTTTATAGCCAATCAGGAAAACAAACAAACTGCAAAATTGTCTCTATTTCTTTCACAAACAGCAAAATATGCAGTTCCCATACACTATAATGGATTGGAAAAAACAATAACAGCATGGAAATGACATTTTGCTGTTTCCATGACAACATGATGAAGCTCTTGAGCTGCACTCCTAAGGGTTACTAATGTTGTCAAGGAAACAGCTCGATATGATTACCATGCTGTTATTGTCTCTCCCATCCATTATCCTCTATGTTATGTTTCTCTGATACAAGGTGAGACAAGCTAGAACACTGAGTAGCTGCACAGTCTGTGCCAGGCAGTGCTGCCAGCAGGGAAGAGCACATTTTGGACCTTCAGTGGAAAGACAGATCCCCAGTATATCATTGTGACTCACCAGCAGAGTTGAGCATTAGCAGCTGCTCGACTGGAGCCCTCGGTCCTCACCTTCTGGGAGTGGTACAAGGTGGACACTTTGGGAGGATGTGGCTTTCAGATGGTAGCAATCACAATGGATCCAAACATTTACTGTATTTAATGAGCAGAACAAGCAAACGGATTTGTTTCATAGCCAATCAGGAAAACAAATAAACTGCAAAATTGTCTCTATTTCTTCCCCAAACAGCAAAATATGCACTGTTTCGCATACACCACAAAAGGATAATGGATAGGAGAAAAACAATAACAGCATGGAAATGACATTTCCTGTTTCCATGACAACATGATAAAGCACTTGAGCTGCACTCTTAAGGGTTACAATGTTGTCAAGGAAACAGCTTGATGCAATTACCATGCTGCTATTGTCTCTACCATCCATTATCCTCTATGTTATGTTTCTCTGATACAAGGTGAGACAAACTAGAACACTGAGTAGCTGCACAGTCTGTGCCAAGCAATACTGCCAGCAGGAAGTGCACGTTTTGGAGCTTCAGTGGAAGACAGATCCCAGTATATCATTGTGACTCACCAGCAGAGTCAAGCACTAGCAGCTGCTCGACAGGAGCCTTCAGTCCTCACCTTCTGGGAGTGGTACAAGGTGGACACATTAGGAGGAAGCAGGCACAGTCTCTGTGGTGGCTGAGGAGAAAGAAACAAATAATGAATGTGTTTTATATGTGTGTATAACGTGTGATTTAACTTACTAGTACTCAAAGGATAACAGTTTTTGTGAGGTACTGTGGTTTAACTTACAACATATGTAAGATATTTTATTTCACCATGACACATGTACTATCATGTGCTATTGGTTTTATAGAATCACACACTTAATAATACAATAGGTAAGACAAAAGATGACTCTGATTCATTACTGAACAGGATAAACAAAGTGTAAATCCTGCTAGTAACTAATGGGAAAATGTCCCAGGTGCACTCCCATGCCCTATACCCTATCAAAATGCGTCTGACATGGAACATCAAAGCCCTGTACTACCATCTTGCATACTGTCGGTACCAACTGCAGTAAATTTACGAAAGAAAAACATGGAATGTTGTTTTGAACTGATACATCAAACTGAGCTTGATGCAATTTTTGTAACATTCTGAAAACCTTTCTAGTAAAAATTATGTCTCACAACTCTGCTTAGCACTTACCTCACGCTATAGTTTGAGCATTTGATCAGCCAGCCTGTGCAAGTGTTTCAGAGCTGGCACCTATAGCTACGTTCTATGATGCACTACTTTTTTCCTTCAGAACAATTAATCAGGATATTAATCACTTTCTGTTAACAATTAATAACACATCTAATATGCCACTCGAGGGTGTGGGTGATGCCAGGATTTACAAAATGCCTGGTGTGTTGCTGGTCCCTTGACTGCACCTTGGGACAAAACAAACATCAGCAGTGAGTAAATCTTGACATCAGCTAGACTCTCTTGATGTATATTGCTTGAATAGCAGTTTGGGCAGTTTATGTTAGTGACTAAGGAATTCAACTGGATTAACAAGTCATTTCACAATGTTTCAATATTTGAGAAAATGTATGTATGTATGGTACTTAGAGATTGGCAGAGTAAATAAGAGTGGCCTAATGGAGAAACATTCTAATATCACTATCCTGTTAGGCAACAGTCACACTTCTTCTTTTTATGGAATATTGTATTGCAGTGCAATTAGACTATATTAATGCTGTTATGTGTTATATACGACTTTAGTTAATAAGATTCTGAAACCAACTTACTGAGATACTGAGCTTGTCATTGGATTCATTTAACTGTTGTGACAGATTTGTTTAAGACACAACATTTTAAACACTGAACACCATGAAAAGATGTGCTTATTACCATGATGGTGTTTGCCAAAGTCTGGCTTGCCTGCTTCCTCCCACATAGCAAATGCTATGTCATACCACTCCAGTACTCTCGCATCTCACCGCTGATGCCTTCGCTTGTAAACGTCCGGCAGGTGAGCTTCCACTTCCTCCGACAGTCATCTGCTGGCTTCTCGATTTCTTGTCTCCCCAAGGCATGGCTAACCTGTATAAAAGATAGAAAAGAAACAAGCAGTTAATGTTTTAGGAATGGTTTTGAATGTGCTGGATTTATTGATTAGTATATTACAAGTTAAAGTGTATGTGTAGTGCTTTGGAATTTTCTACACATTTACAGTTAGCAAGTGAGGTGTTGGAGCTCTGTGGTACCTTGTCTCATCAAGTGCACCATCTTTGCAAATTTTTATTTCTTTCATTGAAACAGGTTTAAATATTCTGTTTTAAGTATTAAGACATCAGGTACTGTAGTAAGTGTTTCTCTGACAGATAAAACTTTTCTTTTACTTAACTTGCACTATTACATTGTATGTTAATGTATATAGTGACAGCTCTAGCTCATGTATTGACAGATTCACAGCAACAACATTTTCTTATGCAGTATTATACAATGACAAAGAAAAATCTCAGACTCTGATTGGTCAGTTGGGACTGAACCTGTGGTGTTATCCTGGCATAACACCACGGATCTAGTACCACCAAACATATGACCGCATTCAATGTTTAAAAAAAATCACCCTCAGACCCCAGCTGTCCCTCCGATAAGATGTAGCACTGCCCAGTGACAACAAATGTTCCCCGCCTGCATCAAGACACTCAGACACCAGATGTAAATCACAAAGAAAACTACTCGTTTTCTTTCACAGTCATTGTATTTCTCTCCTGGTACCAAACAGCTGTACCGGAGAATCAGAAGCGCAATGCAGCTCGGCATAACTGAACAAGGTGAAGCAGAATACTCAAAACATTACACATAGGAGCAGGATGGACACCAGACTGCTGTGGCTTCAAATTAGGAATAAAAGTATCAAAATAACACTTACTATGCTTTCTTCTTAGGAACCTGCTACACATAATCTGGTTATGCCCAGTATTTCCTACTTGTTTCAGGTGAAAAAATACGAGCATCCCAAGTACAGTCGAGAAACCGAAACAGCCTGCCGAACCACTCCCACTCCATATAAAAATTCATTTTAAGTATCAGTGCTGTTCTTCCAGTATAGTCAGCATATCTTAAACCAAAGTGAACAGAAGCAAATTAAAACATACAAACGAGGGGTGGGGACCAAAACAAGTAGTTAGGAAGGTGTAATACAAGGCACAGTCACACTCAAAACAACACCTCGACCTATTGGGCAATACAAATAATTTAAAAGACAAAGAACCTCTGAGCGCAAACACTGAGGCAAGGGTTACCCTAAAGGGCATTTGGCTGGGAAGCCAAGTTTCAAGAAAATACAAAATCACACATGCCCCACACAATGCAAAGCATCATGGGCTGCATATGCAAATCACCACAGAATGTTATGCTGGTCCAACTTTAAGCAGAATTGCATGGTGCCGAAAGGCTTCTCACAAGTTGCAAAGGGTGCTAACAGAAGACATAGACACGTGTTTCGGTCCTACCAGGACTCCTCAGTATGCCTCATCTGTTTGACACCCCAGTGGAATGGACCAGCTATCCTTAAGGCAGTGTGCCTTGGATATATTGTGGTGAACCCATTAAAATAAAAACTATTTAAAAGACAAAGAACCTCTGTGCGCAAACACTGAGGCAAGGGTTACCCTAAAGGGCATTGGGCTGGGAAGCCAAGTTTCAAGAAAATACAAAATCACACATGCCCCCACAATGCAAAGCATCATGGGCTGCATATGCAAATCACCACAGAATGTTATGCTGGTCCAACTTTAAGCAGAATTGCATGGTGCTGAAAGGCCTCTCACACAGTTTGCAAGGGTGCTAACAGAAGACATAGACACGTGTTTCGTCCTACCAGGACTCATCAGTATGCCTCATCTGTTTGACACCCCAGTGGAATGGACCAGCTATCCTTAAGGCAGTGTGCCTTGGATATATTGTGGTGAACCCATTAAAATAAAAACTATTTAAAGACAAAGAACCTCTGTGCACAAACACTGAGGCAAGGTTACCCCAAAGGGCATTGGGCTGGGAAGCCAAGTTTCAAGAAAATATAAAATCACACATGCCCCCACAATGCAAAGCATCATGGGCTGCATATGCAAATCACCACAGAATGTTATGCTGGTCCAACTTTAAGCAGAATTGCATGGTGCCGAAAGGCCTCTCACACAGTTTGCAAAGGGTGCTTACAGAAGTCATAGATATGTGTTTCATACTACCAGGACTCATCAGTATGCCTCATCTGTTTGACACCCCAGTGGAATGGACCAGCTATCCTTAAGGCAATACAAATAATCGCACTATTTTTTCTATAAGTATACCTACCCTGTCAATGAACAACATAAAATGCAGGTTAAGTAAAGGTTTTAAAATTTTTCTCACTTTTGTTTTACAAGCGAGCCATTTGTATAATAGGAATAATGCATGACAGGGTTTGTGTCCTGCTGGGATATCACCATGCCTAGGGCATTGGACACACTCTGCCTTCAGCCTCGATCCCAACCACCCTAGCTGTGGCGTTATCCCAGCACGACACACACCCTGTCGTGCATTATTCCTTTATAATACAATGGGTTCAAGAAGTGGACATATGACCATCTGAGCATACAAAAGTTGCCAGCAGATAACACCCTAGAGGGATATCAAGTCTCCTGGAATGTGCAGCAAGCACCCTTATTGTGGAGCTGTCTCTCCTTCCACCATTTCCTCCATTGATCCTCCCTGTTGTCGTGCCCCATCCCATTTTTGAAGCACTGGACTGTTCTACTGCATAAGTCTTCTGCTGGTTATGCATTCCACTCAGCTAGCATCATCTCTGTAGAAAAAATGTCTCCTCATCTCCATGTTGAGCCTTTCTTCCTCTACTGTCATATCATGGCCCCTGGTGTCCCTCTCCTGCCTCACTTTGAGCAGCCCCTCTGTACATGTGTTGTTTATTCCTTTCATGGAAAAAGGTGCCAGTCAGCTTCCTTTGTAAAATAAATTTGATACCGACCATTAGTGGCCAGAGACCACCATGTTGAATAGCTACTAAGCGGTGCAAATATGTGGCATTTGAATTTCATGGTTGTTTCAGTCTTAGTACTCTTACCAGTAGCAGTCTTCACTGGGTGAAGTGAAACATGCAGCTGTGGCTGCTTAGAACCCTTGAGAACACCACATTTTTTACCATTGCTCAAATGAAACTTTGCCCTGGTGTATAACTCCTTGTGGTTGTAGTTCTTGAAATTATGACATCTGTAAGCAGTTTGCTGTTTGTCAATACTGTGTAGTGCAATGCTATTGTTACATAGATATCATTATGCTACTATACTTAATACATAAGAAAAACATATTTTCATATTGTTAATTGAAATTGTGACTTACCTTAGCCCAGGTGTGTGCTAGGCTCAGGTTTGTTGCCCATATCACAAACCTCAGGTTTGCGTGTCGCTGGACAGCCTGAACTAGGGCCAGCACTTCCTATCACTCCAGGACTCTGGCATCTTGAAATTCTGTAAAAATATATTTTTGTTTGGAATGATGGAACATAAGATTTATTGTAGTTTTGCTGTTTGGGCAGGACTCACAAAGGACATGTACACAGTGGGTGCAAGATGTATTGGCATATTCATGGCATATGTTTAAAGCACTTTAGATACAGTAGGTCTATCATGCGGCAGCAGAAACTTGATGTTCCAGTGCATTGTAGAGGTACCACTCAATCCCACTAATCATATATGCTGCATCTGGAGTGGCAGTGAAGAGGGTGTGCGGATGGATATCTGGCACAGTACCATTTGCAGCCCAAGTAAAGGTGTATCACCAGGGCTTGTCTGGGGACATGCTTCCAAAGATAGGTGTAGAGGTACTAAACTTATCTACTGGTGGCCACCCACAGGCAGACTGCCATACTGTAGACAGTCTGACGACAGCTTGCACACTCTGCAAGTCCATGCACCACCCTGAGGCAGCCCACAGCACTATATCATCTGTCACTGACTGTGGCTACAGGTGGTTTTGTGATTCTGCTTGGTCATAACTGAACTTGACCAAAAGAGTGTATAAAAGAAAGTTGTGGTGTGATGGTGATGCTGCCTATGACCTGTTGCAGCCTCAGCTCCAAAAATATTTACCACATCACTGTTTGAGTGCACTAGTTTCTGCCCACCACCTCTTGTCTCTGCCTGTGGCAGCACCACCTGAAAAAATAGCATGCTAAATTGAGAATTGTAATGCTCCTCACATACTGAGCTGCAGACAATTACATCAAAATGTAAATGTGATGACTTACTTTTTGTTGTTTTGGAAAAATACAAAACTTTCTCTTAGTTGCTGATCTGTTTAAAAAAATGAAATTGACTATGAGAAAAAGCTGAGCTGTTGTACAATTCTGTCACAAACACAAATATTTGACAGATTTTGTTTCTTATTTATATGTATTGCAGTTTTACAATGCAAGCTATCACTATTACGAAACTATGAAGTCCATGGTAACCATGGTTGTTGTGGACGGTACGCTATCAGTTAAGGACTGGGTGACTATGTGGGAGGACATAGCTTTAAGATAGTAGCTGCACACAAGTTTGGACACTGAGGAACTGGACAGCTTCAGGTAGGTAATGCCCACTTCTCACCCCAGATGAGGTGCTGTATCCTGAGTTGAGAGGTGCAGCACAACTAAAGCCATGTATCTCAATGGTGTATCTCCCTGATAGTAGGTGACACAGGTTAGGGCAATGAGGAGTTGCATGGTCTCAGCCAGGCAATGCCCCCAGGTCAGGTACTGGATCCTGAGTGCAGAGCTTTAGCCCAAGTAAAACCATGGACATCAACAGTATAACTCCCTGATACCAACTGCACATGTTAGGACACTGAGGAGTTGCATGGGCTCAGGCAGGCAATGCCGTCCTCCCTAGACCAGGTACTGCATCCTAAGTGCACAGCCATAGCATAATTAAATATGTGCACATCGATTGTGTACCTCTATGATACCAGGTGCAGACATGCTATGGCACTGAGGAGTTTTGCAGCATCAGCCAGGAATGCCCCTCCAAGACCAAGTACTAGATCCTGAGTGCAGAGCCACAGTGTGACTAAAACCATGGACATGAATGGTGTAGCTCTTTAATATGAGCTGTACACAAGTTAGGACACTGAGGAGTTGCACAGCCTCAGCCAGGCAATGCCCCCACCCACCTCCCAGACCAGGTACTGGATTTTGAGTGCAGAGGCAGAGGCCAAGTAAAGCCATGAACATCTACAGTATACCTCTCTGATACCAGCTGCACACATGTTAGGACACTGAGGAGTTGCATGGCCTCAGCCAGACAATGACCCTACCCCTCCAGATCAGGAACTGGATCCTGAGTGCAGAGCTACAGCCCAACTAAACCTATGGAAATTGACATTATACATCCCTGATACCAGGATCACACAAGCTAGGACACTGATGAATTGCACAGCCTCACACAGGCAATGCCACCATACTACTTCAACCAGGTACTGGATCCTGAGTGGACACCACAGCTTAACTAAAGACATTTACATCAATGGTATACCTCCATGATACCAGCTGCACACAAGTAATGACACTGAGGAGTTGCACAGACTCAGCCAGACAATGCTTCCACCCCAGCAGAGCAGGTACTGGATCCTAACTGGAGAACTACAGCCCAACTAAAGCCATGGACATCAAGGTTATACCTCTGTGATACCAGCTGCACCGTTAGAACACTGAAGAGTTGCACGACCTCAGTCAGGCAATGCCCCACCCCAGACCAGATAATGGATCCTGAGTGCAGAGGTAGAAGCTAACTAAAGCCATGGACATCAACAGTATACTCCCTGATACAAGCATCACGCAAGTTAGGACACTGAGGAGTTGCATGGGCTCAACCAAGCAATGCCCCCGAGCAGGTATTGGATCCTGAGTGCAGAGCTACAGCCTAACTAAACCCATAGTCATCAATAGTATACTCCTGATACCAGCATCACATAAGTTAGGACACTGAGGAGTTGCAAGGCTCAGCCAAGCAATCTCCCACCCCCAGAGCAAGTACTGGATCCTGAGTGTAGAGCCACAGCATAACTGAAGCCATGAATATCAACAGTATATCTCCCTCATACCAGGTGTACACATGTTAGGACACTGAGGAGTCACACTGCATCACCCAGGCACTGCCCCACCCCTCCATACCAGGAACTAGGTCCTTCATGCAGAGACACAGCCAAACTAAAGCCATGGACATTAATGTTATACCTCTCTGATACTAGCTACACACAAGTTAGAACACTGAGGAGTTGCACAGCCTCAGCCAGGCAATGCCACCACCCCACAAGACCAGGTACTGGATCCTGAGTACAGAGCCACAGCCCAACTAAAGCCATGGACATAAATGGTGTTCCTCCCTCATACCAGCTGCACACAAGTTAGAACTCTGAGGAGTTGCATGGCCTGAGCCAGGCAATGCCCTCCCGACCAGGTGCTGGATTCTGAGTGCACAAGCACAGCTTAACTAGGCCATGGACATCAATGGTATGCCTCTGTGAAATGAGGTGCACACAAGTTAGCACACTAAGGAGTTGTATGGCCTCAGTCAGGCAAAGCCCCACCCTGTTAGAGCAGGTAGTAGATCCTGAGTGGAGAGCCAGAGCCCAAATAAAGCCATTGACATCAATGCTATATCTCCTTGATACCAGCTGGACACAAGGTATCTGTATATAGTGTGTATTTTGTTCTATTTTTTGACCAGTTTGATTGGCTCTTAGAAGAGCCGTTTTTCAGTCTATAGTATGTACTTAAGAGACATAGTTATAGAGGTACACAATTACAGAAGTGCAAGGATGCTATTTTGAAGGTCTCCAACAAAAATGTTGCTACCTGTACTTGACAGGTGCACACCATCTTTAGATACAGCCAATGTTTGTGATACATAATTTGAGGGTAAAGTATGGTGTACATTCACATAGCATGGAGGAATACAGAAATTTGTATGTTCACTTTTCTACGTGACCTTTCAAATGCAGGACAGTAATCCACACCTTTTCAGATCATTTACTGTGTAATGTCTGAATACAGAATTTTACAAGCAGGTAACATACTAATAAGATGCTACAAGTCAGACTGTGCAGCTTCTATTAAATCAATTGCCCTTTTGTTCCCCAAATCATTACCTCAGAGATGGATAAGGGTATGTCTGGTTCTGGGTGTGTCTCCAGCAAATGGTACATGATTATCATAAGTTGTTCCCATCTCATACTACCCTTCCCATACCAAGACACTGAGCAGTGAGGTATGCAAGTTATTTCCAAAATGACCAGCTCTACTGAAAACTGCTGCCCTTCTGACCAGGCTTGATCCCACAATCCATACACTGACTCAGGATGTTTCTGCCATGCTGAGTATAAAGCTCTAGTGACTCAGATGAAGAAATATCAGAAATGTGCCTCTCTCTCTCTCTCTCTCTCTCTAGGCACTACCAAGGCTAATCAGCAGAATGACTTGTACTGAGTTGTATGTCTGAAATAAATGCAGTGAGAAACAATCACAAGTAACATTCTATTTTCAGATTGACTAATATGGGCAAAAGTCATTGTTACATCTGTAAATGATGTTTCTATTGGTGTTTTGTTTATTAAACATTCTTTTTGTTTTGGTGGGAGAATACTGACTGTCTATTGGCCACGCTGAGTAACTTGCCAAGAATAACCATTTCTATTGGATAGAGTTAGTAGTCATATTGGTCAGAGAAGCTATATTCCTCTTTTCTCAGCTAGCGGCTTGAGCGGTGAGGACAAGTAGAGCTATCTATCATACTGATATAGTTTTGAATAGTTACAGAGGTCAACATTTTTTCTGTAACAGTAGGACTGTTACAGTTGTAATTATTTAGTGGTTAGTATGTGTATTCTGACAACTACACATGTATTATGTTTGTAACACTGATAAGTTTAGATAAGAAGCAGTATAGTGCAGTGGTTTAAGGCTCTGAGTTGCAAATCTGGTGACATCCAGCAGACCAGACCTGGGTTTGAATCCCACAGCTTCCACTTGCATACTGTGTGACCCTGAGCAAGTCCTTAACTTCCTGTGCTCCCAGGTTGCACCTGTAAAAAGCTTTTAGCTTAGTGTGTCTCACCTGGTTAAATAACTAAATAAATCAAAAAGTTTATAAGAATCTGTGATTGCAGTTACAAAGTTAATATTTCAGGATTGATTGTCAACTTTTGGTTAACAAGCTTTACATAGTAAGGAGAAACTCTTAGTGGTAGTTCATATTGTATGTAGAAAGAAGTAAATAGTTTAAATAAGACTAAGTTCTGATACTTTCAGATTTAAACTCACTTAAAGGAACACTGGATAGCAGACAGATCATATAGTGGATCTGGTGTTTGTGCAACAAGTCAAAAGTCTTCCCAGATCTGTTGTATTCCAGGAAAATATTTGAAAAAAAACATTGTGGGTATTATGTGTCTGGTGTGATGCTTATTTCCTAAGACATATTTCTGCTGAACAGTGTGCATATATAAGGAAAATAAACTGCCACACAGATTTCAATAACATTTAAAATCTATATTGCTGTTCTAAGACATTGGAACATATTGCCAATATACTGCATAGATCATTTAAAAGTGCATAACATTTGATTCTGAGATGTGTTAATTGTTTTAAGCATGTTTATTAGCTAATTTGCATATTTTAACGTAATAGATTGATTTATACTTACTGTTCTGTTCTGGATCCAGCGCTGCTTGTTCAACAGTCTTAAAATGGCTGCTGGAGTGTTATTATCTGATCCTGTTGGTTCACAGAAGTCACATGGTGAAGTCTGCCATTTTTCTTTCTAACGATGCAAAATCTTTGATCGTGGCTCACATTGAGCACGAGGATCATTTACGAGTTGCAAATTCTTTGATTGTGAGAATAACGTGATATTTGAATTGTGAAGATGTGTAGTTTAAAATTGCATTTTTTTACAGTTTTAAACAGAGTATGTAGCCATTTGTGTTTTTATTGCTTATGAGACGTGGATTTTACAGGGATAATGATTTTGAACGTTTTCTTACATTTTATTGTATTTGCCATCTTTGATTATGAGTGTGCAAATTTATTGATCGTGAATCGCTTTGATCACGAGGATCGTTCTTGAGCTTGCAAAATTCTTTGATCGTAAGAATAATGTGAGATTTAACATGTAGATGTTGTATAGCTTTGGGAAAAATGTTTTTTTTTTTAGTTTAACATGTGTTTTGTGGCTAAATGTGGTTATATTGGGTATGAGATATGGATTGGTCAAAAATATTTTGGCTTGGATATCTTATATAGTTTTTCTAGCTTTTTGCGATCTTTGATCGTGAGCCTGCAATTTCTTTGATTGCAACTCACATTTATCACGAGGATCATTTGCGAGGCTGTAAATTCTTTGATCACGAGAATAACTCAAGATCTTGAATGAAGAACTTGTTAGCTTTTGAAAAAAGATGTTTGAGAGAGTTTTCATGGCTTTTGTGTAAACATGTATTTTTATTTGTTATGGTAAGTGGATAGTGCACAAATATATGTCTTTCACATTTGTTTTGGATTTCCTTGTTTTTTGATGTTTGATCATGGACATGGAATGTTTTTGATTGTGACTAACATTTATTGTGAGGGTTGTTTGCAATATGGAAATTTATTTTCATAGGGAGAATACAGCGAGACTTCACTGTAGTTCAGTTTCCGTAAAAGAACTTTATGACTGAGAGTCTTGTATATGGTGCATAGTTAACATCTTTTTATTTTCTTCTTTATCCTGCAGTTCTGCTGTCACTTTATCAACCCTGGTCATGGCCCTGGGACTTCCACTCCCATCTACTGCTGCCATCCCCAGTTATCCCTGGCTTACCCCAGAGAGCAGGGCCACAGCATTGGTCCTCCTCATCCATGCAGCGGAACTAGTATCTGGTCAGGATCCGTGATGACAGCTAATTGAAGCCCAGGGAGGACTTCACATTGACAGCTGACCCACCTGCTATCTTTTTCCTGATTTTCTTGGAGGTGGGGACATGCAATGATGCCTGCATCCACCCTGTCTCCCTGATACCTAGCACTGGTAGTGTGAGTGACTCTCAGCCTCTGCCAGGGGTCCTCATTGTGCCAGCCACTACCCCACCTCCCCAGAGAAGGAGAGCTGCCCATGGGCACTCAATCCTTCTCCCCAACCATCCCTCCAATGACCCAGGTCTGTTCCTGAACCCAGGTTGCCGGCACAGCAAGCAGAAATCCAACCACTGTGCCGGTGGGCTGGTTCACATAGTTAACATCTGATTGGCTCATTCATTGCAGTTGTCCTTATTTTTGACCCAGTTGGGCCAACTGTGGTACTGAGAGGATGGCTGAGTCGGCTTGCCAGTTGTGATTGTGGATGTTTTTGAGATGAGTAGGAGTGGAGGGAGCACTGGACAACTATGAAAAAGTATGTTTTCAAGATGGCACATATGTGAAAAATGTGTTCGGGGTGGGGTGGTAGTAGACTAAGAGAGAAAAATGTTTTCATAATGTGGAATCATGGTTAAAATTTGTGATTCGTGGTGTGGCACTAGGTGACAGTAACAGGGCAAAATATGTTTAATTCTCTGAAATGCAGGTTTGAATTTCTGATGGGTGGGGGTATCACTAGACCAGGGGCTCTCAAATGGTAAGGTTAGCCTCCTGGGAGGCCCCAACCTGTTCCAGGGAGGTTCAAGCAAGTCTTGAAAAGTATTACATTTCAATTTTGAGCTTTATAGATTTTGTGAGAAGTGATAAGACAAACTGAAAGAGGATAACAGTAGATGAATTTATGTATTTATTCACAAGTCTGTGACTAGGAAAGTACTGTACACTGAGCCATGGCTTATTTCAGGTGTATCCAGGAAGGGTAGTGAGAGAATACAATTCAAAAAGTAACTGCAAAACACTTCAACAATACAAAATGAATAAAAGTGCAAACAAATTAAGAACAATAAACTGACAATGAGAGGAACAATTGATCAATTAGATTGGCAGCAAAACTGTCTAAATATAAGAGTTAACCATACAGGTGCTAAGAATAAGAGCAGGAGGGGCAAAATGATCCCTGAGAAGTTGCTTAAGAGCAGGGTGAGAGGGGAGAGGAAGAGGTTGGCAGGAGGGTTATTCCAGTAAGAGGAGAAACAGAAAAGCAGTCTGACCCATGAAGGTATGGCAGTAATGGGTAACAATGGTTTGAGAGTCAAAATATTGGAGCAAGTAGGTTGTCCTGTTTGGGGGGTACAATAAGCATAATAACATGAAAGCCAGCTATGCAAAGAGGTTTCAGTTTATTCCTGATGTACTGTGAAAAGCAGGTTATTTTTCTATGGGAGGCCCAAAAATATTTCAGTATTTTGGGGAGGCTCAACATCTTTTCCTTAGTTTAGGTGAGGCTCACTATTACAAAGTTTGAGAACTGTTGCACTAGACTATCAGGGCAAATTAGGTTTCATGATGTTGAATTGAGGTTAGATTTGTTTGGAGTGGGCATACTTGAAATCATTTTATGTCTTTTGTGATATTTTCTATACAGTAGTGTTGCATGTTGCAGTTCTATGTAGAGATTGCATTATAGTACGCTCATAAGGTTCTGTGACATTATTGAATTGCACAATTATGACATTGTGTTGTATTGCATGTTGTTAATGATTAATGTAATATAGATGTGTTATGGTCTTAAGCTACAGTATTTTTGTACATGTTTTCATGGTTCATTTAGTACTAATAGTGTTTTTTTCTTTTCTGTTTCTTACTAGAGTGCTACAGAGAACAAATTGAACACGTGATTGAGTGTTTCCATCATGACCATTTCCTGAAAGTTAAGGGACACACAAGAAGTAGTAGGTGTACTGGTGGTTCACTGCCATACCATGTAAAGACTAGATGTGTAAATGTCCGCAGAAGAAAAGACAATTTCTTCTGTTTCATGTGCACGTATCAAGAGACATTCACATGTAAACAAAGACAAGAGCTCTTCTAGTCATTTAAAAGTGAATAGACTTTGTAAAGGTGCTCTGGATAAACAATGTCCAGCACTGTCAATGGTGAGTCATACATCTCTGAGATGGAAAAAATGTTGGATGTGTGACTTCTTCTACTGTACAGCACAGTAAAGCAAGTTTTTGAAAACTTGTCCATCGTACTAAAGTTGATTGCCTCATCTCAGGTAGTGTGAGGTGCAAAGGCAAGAAACTGGCAATAAGGTTGCATTAATGAAGTTATGATAGAGAGTAGGACATTTTGTTAATGTGGCTGTTGAATTCATTCTCAGTTATGGACTATGATGATGTCAGCCATTGATAAATTAAATGCAAAGATTGAGGAGATGAGGAACAAACTCTTGTCTTTTGAACACTTGAACAGAGAATGTCTGTCTCTGAATATTTCTGTGGTGTTACAAGGAGATTGGTTGCACTCTGAGTATTCAGAAGCATTCTTCTGGGAAGAGACATACCATTAACAATACAAATGTTACTTTGAGAAGATATGTACATGGCAAAGTTCAGAATATTTTAGTTGTCTCAGATGAGAACCTTGAGTTTGATGATGGACTGAAATTTCACAGGTTGAAAGCAACCAAAAGTTGTCTGCTAAGAAGTGGCCATGTGACAGTATGTGCAATTTCAGGGAAGAATCAGTCATGTCAATTGAAACTTTCCTGTTGACATTTGCTAGCACAATGAGGCCCATGTGATATATGTTGATTGGTAATATTGACAAGTGTGATTCAACCTCATACAGGCCTAATGGGCTATTCTCAAGCGTGCTTGGAAAGTAGCAACTGTGTCGTGTTGCATCATTTTGCATGGTAGCAGTGCATCACTCTGGCATATGCAGATTTGTACAAAGATTATAACAGGTCAGATCTGTTGTCCAAGACTTTATGCACTTTCAATCACCGCTGGATGGTGGAGATGTAAACACACTTACAGAGTTCATCAAAGAGTTGCAAACAAGCCATAAGTTGAGGTCAAATGCTGCTGTGGATGAACACTCAACATGATGCAATCATCAGTAGTGCAAGAAGCTCAGCTTCGAGAAAATTTGCAGCAAGTTTGCTAAATATGAACTTAGCAAGACACAGAAATTCGATGTCATTTGTGCATCATGTGAGCGCCTTCTATACAGAGCAGTGTGTCAACATAGATCTACAGAACATCACACACTGGAATGTTATGTGGGGCGGCATCATGCATATCTGCTTTTAAAGACAGATTTTGCTGAAGTTGAAACTGTGTCACTGTGTACTTACTGTTGTAACAAGATTAAGAGTGACACACTCAGCCTCCCTCACTCCACCATTTCTCCCTATACCTTATCATCCTCTTCCCCACCTTCTCACCTCCACTGCAGTACTACTCTTCTCTCTCATACCTCCTTCTTCACCCCTCTGCCAGCTATCCCTGTCCCTCTGAACTACTGACAAGGCACTTTGTGGCTGCTTATCCCTCGCCCCATAAAGTGTATTTTCTTGTTATTTAACTTGTACCTGTGTTTTTGAGTTATTCTGTAAGTTCTGAATCCAAGCTGTATCTTTCATTTGTAATGTAGTCTTGCTTTCTCCTACTGTACTTTGTTTTGCAATCTATGATTGGAACCTTTGTAAAAGAGCTTGTACTCAAAGTTTTTTTTCCAAATAACTAAATAAATAAATACAAAAATAAATAAAAGTGCACTTTATCTCCTCTGTCTGTTCTGAATAAAATGGAAGTTGAAGCAACTCCTGTTGAGATTGCAGTCTTGAACTTGTTTGAATGAATTCTAATTCAGACAATGAAGCCATTTCAATCAATTATCAGACTTAATACAAGGATGCGAGACCTACCGGAGAAAGAACTGGTACAGTCTCTGAAAGGGGGTTGTTGTATTTGCCTTTGCCTTTGCAAGAACATGTGAACACTATTTCTCAGGATAATAGTGTTGTGATTTTGTGAATGGTGTCCCAACTAAGGCAAAACTATAAGGCAAGAGATAGTCAATGTTGAGAAGGTGAAGCATTCTTTGCAACACCAAAGGAGCATAATGTTTTCTATGCTGACATTGACATCGACACATGTGCTGGTCTTTCTACAGGGACTGCTGGAAGACTCTGACAAAGCAGTTTTGGAGAAAGTTGACATTGCATCTGCATGCAATGTTTATGAACACCACTCATACACCCATTGCATGGGAAGGATCCAGTGATGGATAACATTGAATTGTATCAGATGAAGCAAAGGGAGGGCAATCTTGTAAGTATATGGGAGGTTACACTTGAGGCACATTGTTTTCCAGATCTGTTTCACTTGGTACAGGTGGGCGATTAGATGAGTGAGAAGTTCATATACCAGGAGCTGAGTATAGGACCTCAAGAGTTCTACTTAAGGATGGCAACTTTCATAGAAACATTGCATACTTGTTCCATCTTCTTTGGGAAAGTGAACTTAGTGTCTTGTCTGCTAGTATTGCTCATACATTGAGACTTGGCACAGAGTTCAGTAATATGACTGCTGCACAGTTACTACAAGTTGCAGAACAAACATGAGACACTACAAGTCAGTCTTTCTTCTATGTTGTCCAGCATGCGTGGTACTAAAGAATATTGATATAGACAACACTCTGAGGTGATGTGCATGCTGAGGGAGTTTTGGACCAGCAACATGGTTTGTGACACTGAGTTGTGTTGAATACTATTGGGATGATCTACCTGATCTTCTCAGACAGGTACTCTGATGTTGATAACATACAGAGTATGACTCTCAGTGAGATGTGCTCACTTGACTTAGTGACCATCTCACGTTACTTCCACCATTAATTCCAGGGTCTTTTGAAGTTCATACTCTCTAAAATGAATCCTCCTCTTTGGGCTGTTGAACACTACTTCTGGAGCGTTAAGTACCAAGCTCAGGGAGCTCCACATACACTGATGCTGTGGATTAAAGATGCCCCACGATTGGTGACAGTGAGACAAGTGAAATTCTGACATCATTTCCAGATTCCAGACAAGTATGACAGTACAACACTTTGGGAGTTGGTTCAGAAATTCCAATGACACTTGTGTGGAAAGTACTGTCATAGAAAAGTGAAGAACAGGAGACAGTGGTACACATGGTGCCTTTTGGTTTCCCAAGATGAGCTTGTATGGATGCTTGTTTGAATTATGTCTTTCTGCTATGCGACACTACTTAAAGGCAAAATCAACAAAGTGAGTGTATGAACTGCCTCACAGGGAATCAGAAGTCTAAATCAATGACTATAGTCCTTCTCTCTGTTGATGTGGCAGGCAAACATTGATGATCAGTATGTCACTGACAATTCAATGGCTTTGGTGAGGTATGTAACATAATATATCACTAAGCATGAGCAGACAAGCTTGCAAGAAATGTGGGAAGAGTTGTCAAACTGCAATAGGTCAATGTATTCTAGACTGTTGTCGCTCAGGCTTAAGACTCTTTCACACCGTGAGTGAGTGTGGAGCTTATGAAGCAAGTGACTGCCTTACAGGGATATGTCTGTATGGGAAGTCAGAGTCCATTCATTATTTGAATGTGAACTACAAGCATAACAGGTGCCGTGTGCTTAAGAGCCATGATGAGATTGAAGATCTGGCTGCTACAAGACCAACATCCACTAATATTCTGAAGAGCAACTTATTGACATCTACTATCCACAGTACCACAGTGCTAATGGAAGATCTCTATCTGTTTGAAATTGCTCAATGGTATGATTATAAGTGGGTGTTTCTTCTGACCCAGAAAATATATAAAGCTACTGGCTTCGACGTTCACTTGTGAAGAAGCGAAAGCTATGGCTAATTGACCACTGCAAACTGAGCTTGAATACAACAGAAGGCAAGGAGCATTACTGTTTTGTTCTACTATTTCTGTTCAAGCCTCAGATCAGAAACAGAATTGAAAGGATTATCTGACACATATCAACAAGAGTTCATACTAACTTATGATTCCTTTAAGAGTGAGGTGTCTGACACTTACATTGAGAGACTCGAAATGGAAAAAATCAGCTGGAGAAAGAAAGGCAGATTTTGATGATGATACCCAGTAACATCACAAGATATGCTTGATGTTGAGGGAGAAGGGACACTTGGTGTCTCTCTTCCTCCTAATGACCCAGCTGTGCTGATGTCAGAGGTAGAGGATGCAATGCAACAAAACATGCAGTTGTCAGAGGCAGCTACAAACATTGTTGATGAATTTAATTTGCATCAGAGTTGTGTATCACTCTGTGATACATGGTGTTCGACATGCTATTCAGCACAGTAGAGAGACTGTGTTTGTGAGAAACAGAGCCCAGTCAGGATGTTTGTCAGTGGTGCTGCTGGGACTGGAAAAGTTTCTTAATTGAGGCTATTAGCACAGGAGTGTGTGACCTTACTAATTCTGCAACTTCTGTTATTGTGGATGCTTCTACAGGCTTGGCAGCTTATGACATAAGTGGTGTTATGTCAGAGAGTTCTATATATTGCCAGTTGAACATGGCAAAAGTGGTGATTATAGAAAATTGTCTTTTGAAGTTGCTCTCTGAACTGAAGTCAATGTTTGACAAGATGCAATTGCTGATAATAGATTAGATCAGCATGGTTTCAAATGTTCTCCTTACATATGTTCACCTATGCCTACAGGAGATACTTGTACTGATGATGACATACCATTTGGTGGCAAGAATATTCTTGTTCTTGGGTATCTTCTGCAGCTGGCTCCTATAATGGCAAGATGTTTTCTGTACTCTTTCTGTTAAAGAAGCTAAGAAAACTTTGGATGCATAGGTGGTGTCAATCTGTGGAGTTCTTCTCATATGTCGAACTGTTACAGAACATGAAGCAGCAAGGTGACATGTCTTACAATGCATTGCTTGATGAGGCTCGGATTGATGTATTGTCACTCTTTCATCTTGAAATGCTAAGGCAGTGCATGATCTCTAAAATAATACTCCCATTCAGGATTCTTGTGATGTCATTGCACATGTGCAGAAAT
Source organism: Neoceratodus forsteri (assembly GCA_016271365.2). Classification (NCBI taxonomy): domain Eukaryota; kingdom Metazoa; phylum Chordata; order Ceratodontiformes; family Ceratodontidae; genus Neoceratodus; species Neoceratodus forsteri. The sequence goes on along the minus strand of CM057459.1, from coordinate 853,037,445 downwards.
CTGGAGGACTTGTCGTATGTCTATTTCAAGACTTAAGCAGTGTGCAGAGTTCAATGAGATCATGATGCAGAGAGAACAGGAACCTATTGTGACTCTTACATCCTTTAGGAGGCAGTATAGCACAGTGGTTTAAGGCTCTGAGCTGAAAATCTGGTGACATCCAGCAGACCAGACCTGGGTTTGAATCCTACAGCTTCCACTTGCATACTGTGTGACCCTGAGCAGTCACTTAACTTCCTGTGCTCCCAGGTCACTCTTGTAAAAAAGCTTTCAGCTTAGTGTGCTACTGCTGGTTAAACAATTAAGAAAAGATACCATAGATGGTGTCCTAACACACACAATGGTATCAAAAATGGTTGAGTGTCTCAGAGAGCTCACAAGTGATATGTCACATACTGCTGGTTTGGAAGCTGTGTTTCCACTGTGTACAAATGCACAGGTCATGCTTTGCAGAAACATTTAAGTTGACCATGGTCTTGTGAATGGAGCCATGGGTACATTCATGAGTTCCAGTATAATGTGCAGAAGACAACTGTGGAGTTTGTGGTTGCTACGTTTGACAACTCTGATACTGTTCTACCAATAGACAGAGTGACAGTCAAGTTTGAGCTTGTCAAAGACATATACTTGACCCGAAACAATTCCTATTGTGTGCTGCTTATGCAGTGTCTATACACAAGTCACAAGGGCTTAGCCTTGTTAGTACCATTATAGATATAGGCACTGGTATATTCAAGGATGGCATGTCTTATGTTGCTTTGTCTTGTGTGAGACAGTTGTCTGGACTGCACATAGTGAATCTTGCAGAAAGTATGATACGTGCTGATAGTAAATGCATTGTTGAGTACAACAGATTACGTATGTTGTACCAACCAAACGCTCCTTGCACCCAGTTCCCAGATATTCATCAGCAACAGATGTCCCAATGGATGCAAGGCACAAACTGAAAAGGAGTACACTAAGACTCCACAATCATCACCACACCATTCTATTGGTAACAGTCTCTACATCAACAGATCAAATCTCCACCTGTTAAAAATGCATTGGGGTTCAGGCACTGCCAATATTTACAACAGCACAGGAGTAAACTGCTATGCTAATGCTACAATGCAGGCACTTCTGCATATGCCTGAGTCTGTTGATGTTTTGAACTCAGGTCAGTTGACAGCTCTGTCTAAAGCATTAAAGAGAGTTATTAGAGGTAGTCAAGAGGAGTTGCCCAGTTTACAAAATTTTACTCCTCTACAACTACCTCTTGCAAAGTATGCAGGACAAGCAAATGTTTGCTGACAATGCACAAGATGCCATAGAGTTCATCATGGAATCATAAACAGTTTAGCAGATGATGGTATTGATCTGCACCAACACTTTCAAGTTGATTATGTGTGCAAGCACATGTTTGTCATGTGGACACAAAGAATCACAAGCAACTCATGACATGCTGTGGTTACCTGTCTGCATCCCTGAACAGAGATCTATGAAGTTTCGTAGGTGGTTTGCAAATTCAGAAACTGGTTGGCTGTGTCAAGATGTGGTCGGTCTTGTGTTTGCTCTTTAAGAGTTACATTTTCAGTTCATACATTATGATTGTATTGCAACGTTTAACTCTCAAGGCATGAAAGTCACAACACAAATTTCTGACTTCATTGCTAGAAGAACTATGTTCTTAGGAAGTCAATTTGACACACATGCTATTATTTTCCATCATGGTCTATCTGTTCACTCTGGACACTATTTCACATGGCTAAGGTTCAGAAAGGGATAGGTGGAGTGCATGCACTATGAGAGAAAGATTACCAAGGAAACTACAAGATGCATATGTTATCATTCTCCATTGCACAAATGTTACACAAAATGTGGAGGAGTGATGGTATCTGAACACGGCAGCTTAGTTAACCAATATATTTGCAAAAATATTGTTCTGACTGTATATTACTGGTACATGTCTTTTTTCCCTTTGTTTACATGTTTATTTTGATTTGATAGAAGAGCTAAGAATTGTTATGTGAACCAACCACTGTGCATTATCAGTGATGGTGACCTAAGTCTTTTAGATCTTCTGGTGTATTAATACAACCTGTGTGAATTTCTCTAATTTTGCTGTCATTGGAGGAGAGAACCACAATACTGCGCCTAGGTAACAGACTATTGTAGACACTGACTTGTTGATCTCAGTGTTATGCTGACACATTGTATGCAAAACAAAATTGTTTTGTTGTTTTACAACAATACAATTTCTAGAACAATTTGTATTGCTATATGAAGCATTTGCAACTTTGATGTACTTACTACAATGACTGTCGTGGTTACTGCTCAAGTAGACTTGAGGGTATTGAGCAGTTATCATTAGACAGTCAGTGAGTCATATCTTTTGTAGGTGTCTCAGTTAATCTTGTATGTTTTGCACATCTTACTGTGTATTTAGTTGTTTCACAGTGCTGTTTTACATGGTAATGACAGAATCAGTAATATTCTATACATATTGTGTGAGAAGTTGTGTTTCTTTCAACAATTCAGATCAGGTTAAGTTGTGACTTCCTGTTGTTGTTCACATTGTTGACCCTGACTATAATACTTACTGAATAGACTTCGCTGAACCCAAGCAGACTAGAGGGCATTGGATATTACACACATGTCACTCAGTAAGCTAAGTCTTGCAGATGTAATTCTGTAAGTCGCATTTACAGCATGACTTTCACATGATAATGTCATCTGTTTGCAGTGGGCTGCATTTGTTGAAGTGTATGTGACTGCATTATCTATCACTGTTCTAAGTATGTTGTTAAGACTTGATATGACAACTTCTACCAATACAATGTGACTCAGTTTTGTACATATGTATATAATGCTGAACTGCAGATTTATTCTATGTTGCTTATATTGCTTCTTCACTGTTTTTGTTAATTGAGAAAAATAAATTTACATGCATTGTTGTGTTAACTGCTTTAAAACTTTTCTATTCATGCATTTAATGTTGTTGCATTGCATTAAGTGCTATTGGTGATGTTGGTGATCACTGAAGATAGAGATGTATGCGTGTGGAAATCTGTCCCATTTTCAGTGCATGTATGCATTTCTGTATGTCTGTGCAGATGTCTGCAACTCATTGTTTGACAGGTTATGACCATGATGATTGTGTACTTCTGCACCACAATGCAAGCTATTGGTATGCTTCTGCTTTTATAGGAATGTCCATATTTTTGAGGTAGGATGAGGAATTTTCCCAGTTCAAGTAATGTTAAATAATTAATTAAATGTGTCAATTTGGAGATGAACCAACCTTTGCAAGCATGGGTCACGACATGGCTGTAATATGTAATATGTTTAGCACAGCATAATATAGTCAAGAATTTTTCACATTGTTTTCCTTTGTTACTGAGCTAGTTACAATACAGCAATGGCTATCTAGATGCCTGCCATTGCATGTTATTACTTTACTTGCTTTATATATATGTATATATATATATATATATATATATATATATACTGCTAATGTTATGGGTGCCTCTTCACATTTGAAGAACAGAAGAACACACTGATGTGTACCATACAATGTTTCTGCCACAGAGATAGTTTTATTTATTTATTTATTTATTAAGTCTAGGATTGCAAATACCTTTGCGCCATGGCTCTTTATAAAGGTTCCACGTCAGAAAAGGGTGCTATTTATTTCTCTGTTTTTTTTTTTTTGACTTCTTGCTATTGGTTGGCTCAATTTCAAACAAGTAACCGTGATAAACTAGAAAGAGTATGAAAAGTTGTTTAGAGATTTCTTAAAAGCATGATAATTGCCAAATAGGATATTTAATAATTACATCTAAATTATTTATGCAGAATTAATATATTAAGACATATGCTACTTTATATTTTTGGTTGGCATCAAAGTTTACCTTTCTAATCACATGAACAATAGTAATACTTCTTATAGCACTGTTAACATCAGCCACACAAATGGTATATCTTTAAACAATATCTTTATGTGGTCATGTGAACCACACAAATGTTTGTTAGTGTCTGATGTATGTATGCAGTGAAAACTAAATTTTGTTAAATTGTTCAGTGAAACAAATTATATTTTTCTTCTAATGACTCAGTTTAAATAGGTGCCAAATACTGATATTCACATGAACAATTATTGATTGTTAGTGTTGTTTATCTAAATGTCTAACTAGGCAGCCTATTGAATTCATGTCATAGTGTTAATGGAGACATTATTAATACTACTTAGCAATAGATGTAAGTGAAATGTGAAATCATACGATACATCTTCTGTTACATAAAGTCAAGTTGATGATTACTTAGTTGGTCTATATAAATTCTAAGTTAAATACCTAATCAGGAAGACAATGCAACAGTGTAGATTTAGCATGTGAAATAGCAAAATTTAAAAGAGAACAAATAATTATGATGATTTATAAAGAATTAGTTTTTGCCCATCCCAGGAGCAACCAAACAATTTGGCCTAAAAATATTTTAATAGTTAACAAATAAAAGTTATCTTAAATCTTATCATATGTATCTTGAGTATTATTTATTTATTTATTTATTTATTGAATTTTGTTGACCGGTAGGCTCACTGGGTCCCGGAGGTCCCTTTTCAGGGGCGACCTGGGTAAACACTACAGTACAGGTACATAGAAACAGTAAAAGCAGGTAAGAGCTGTAAAATTAACATACAGGTTAACAGACAGTACAAGTAGGTAAGCAGGGCTGCAAGCTTGCATACAGTAGGTATCAGAGAGGTATGCCATTGATGTCCATGACTTTAGTTAGGCTGTGGCTGTACACTCAGGATCCAGTGCCTGGTCTAGGGGTGAAGGCATTGCCTGGCTGAGGCCGTGCAACTCCTCAGTGTTATAATTTGTGTGCAGCTGGTAGAGGGAGGTATACTGTTTATGTCCACGGCTTTAGTTGAGCTGTGGCTCTGCACTCAGGATCTAGTACCTGGGCTGGAAGGGCATTGCCTGGCTGATACCATGCAACCCCTCAGTGTCCTAACATGTGTGCAACTGGTATCAGGGAGGTATACTGTTGATGTCCATGGCTTTAGTCAGGCTGTGGGTCTGCAATCAGCATCCAGTACTGTCTGGGTGGGTGGGGTATTGCCTGGTTGAGGCTGTGCAACTCCTCGGTGTTCTAACTTGTGTACAACTGGTATCAGAGAGGTATACTGTTGATGTCCATGGTGTTTGTTGGGCTGTGGCTCTGTACTCAGGATCCAGTACTTGGTCTGGAGTGGTGGGGGTCTTGACTGGCTGAGGCAGTGCAACTCATGAGTGTCATAACTATTGTGCAGGTGGTGTTACAGAGGTATACCATTGATATTCATGGCCTTAGTTGGGCTGTGGCTCTGCACCCAGGATCCAGTACCTGTTCTGTGGGGGTGGGCATTGCCTGGCTGAGGATATGCAACTCCTCAGTGTTCTAACTTGTGTGCAGCTGGTATCAGAGATGTATATCATTGATGTCCATGGCTGTACTTGGGCTGTGGCTCTGCACTCAGGATCTAGTACCTGGTATGAGATGGCATTGCCTGGCTGATGCTATGCAAATCCTCAGTGTCCTAACGTGTGCAGCTGGTATCAGGTAGTATACCGTTGATGTCCATGGCTTTAGTTGGGCTGCAGTACTGCACTCAGCATCCAGTACCTGGTCTGTGGGGGTGGGAGTATTGCCTGGTTGAGGCTGTGCAACTCCTTAGTGTTCTAACTGTGTGCATCTGCTATCAGAGAGGTATACTGTTGATGTCCATGGCCTTAGTTAGGCTGTGGCTCTGCACTCAGGATACAGCTCCTGGTTTGGGGTGGGGGCATTGCCTGGCTGAGGCTGTGCAAATCCTCAGTGTTCTAACTTGTGTACAGCTGGTATGAGGTAGGTATACCATTTTGTCCATGGTTTTAGTTGGCTTTGCTCTGCACTCAAGATCTAGTACCTGGTCTGGGGGCATTGCCTGGCTGAAGTTATGCAACCTCAGTGTCCTAAATGTGTGTATTTGGTATCACGGAGGTATACTATTGATGTTCATGGCCTTAGTTGGGCTGTGGCTCTGCACTTAGGATCCAGTACCTGGTCTGTGGGAGTGGGGCATTGCCTGGCTCAGGCTGTGAAACTCCTCAGTTTTCTAACTTGTGTGCAGCTGGTATCAGAGAGGTATACCATTGATGTCCATGGTTTACTTGGGCTGTGGCTGTCACTCAGGATCTAGTACCTGGTCTGGAGGGTGGGTTTATTGCCTGGCTGAGGCAGTGCAACTCATGAGTGTCATAACTAGTGTGCAGTTTGTATCACTGAGGTATACTATTGATGTTCATGGCCTTAGTTGGGTTGTGGCTCTGCACTCAGGATCCAGTACCTGGTTTGGGGAGGGGGCATTTCCCGGCTGAGGCCATGCTACTCCCTCAGTGTTCTAACTTATGTGTATGTGGTATGAGGGAGGTATACAATTTATGTCCATGGCTTTACTTGGGCTGTGGCTCTCACTCAGGATCTAGTACCTGGTCTTGGTGGTGGCATTGCCTTGCTGATGTTGTGCAACTCCTCAGTGTTTTAACATATGTGCAGATGGTATCAGGAGATATACCATTGATGTTCATGGCTTTAGTAGGACTGTGGCTCTGCACTCAGCATCCAGTACATGGTCTGGGTGGGTGGGGTATTGCCTGGTTGAGGCTGTGCAACCCTCAGTGTTCTAACTTTGTGCAGCTGGTATCAGAGAGGTATACTGTTGATGCCCATGGCTTTAGTTGGGCTGTGGCTCTGCACTCAGGATCTAGTACCTGGTCTGGAGCAGTGGGGGTATTTCCTGGCTGAGGCTGTGCAACTCATGAGTGTCATAACTAGTGTGCAGTTGGTATCATGGAGGTATACTATTGATGTTCATGGCCTTATTAGGGCTGTGACTCTGTACTCAAGAGCCAGTACCTGGTCTGTTGGGGTGGGGGCATTACCTGGCTCAGGCTGTGTAACTCCTCAGTGTTCTAACTTGTGTGCAGCTGGTATCAGAGAGGTATACCATTGATGTCCATGGCTTTACTTGGGCTGTGGTCTCACTCAGGACCTAGTACCTGGTCTGGAGGGTGGTGGTATTACCTGGCTGAGGTTGTGCAACTTATGAGTGTCATAACTAGTGTGCAGTTGGTATCACGGAGGTATACTATTGATGTTCATGGTATTAGTTGGGCTGTGGCACTGCAGTCAGGATCCAGTATCTGGTTTGGAGGGGCATTGCCTGGCTGAAGCCGTGCAACTCCTCAGTGTTCTAACTTGTGTGCAGGTGGTATAAGGGAGGTATACAATTTATGTCTATGGCTTTAGTTGGGCTGTGGCTCTGCACTCAGGATCTAGAACCTGGTCTGGTGGGGCATTACCTGGCCGATGCCATGCAACCCTCAGTGTCCTAACATGTGTGCAGCTGGTATCATTGAGGTATACTGTTGATGTCTATGGCTTAACTTTGGCTGTGGCTCTGCACTCAGGATCTAGTTCCTGGTCTGGATGGGTCGGGATATTCCTTTGCTGAGGTCATGCAACTCATGAGTGTCATAAGTAGTGTGCTGTTGGTATAATGGAAGTATACCATTGATGTTCATGGCCTTAGTTGGGCTATGGCTCTGCACTCAGGATCCAGTACCTGGATTGGGGGCATTGCCTGGTTGATGCCATACAACCCTCAGTGTCCTAACATGTATGCAGCTGGTATCAGAGAGGTATACTGTTGATGTCCATGGCTTTAGTTGGGCTGTGGCTCTGCACTCAGCATCCAGTACCTCGTCTGAGGGGGTGGGGTATTGCCTGGTTGTTGCTGTCCAACTCCTCAGTGTTCTAACTTGTGTGCAGCTGGTATCAAAGAAGTGCACTGTTGCTGTCCATGGCTTTAGTTGGGCTGTGGCTCTGCATTCAGAATCTAGTACCTGGTCTGGAGGGGTGGGGGTAATGTCTGCCTGAGGCCGTAACTCATGAGTGTCATAAGTAGTGTGCAGTTGGTGTCACGGAGGTATGCCATTGATATTCATCGCCTTAGTTTGGCTGTGGCTCTGCACTCAGGATCCAATACCTGGTCTGTAGAGGTGGGGCATTGCCTGGCCCAGGCTGTGAAATCCTCAGTGTTTTAACTTGTGTGCAGCTGGTATCAGAGAGGTATACCATTGATGTCCATGGCTTTACTTGAGCTGTGGCTCGCACTCAGGATCTAGTACCTGGTCTGGAGGGTGGGGGTTTTGCCTGGCTGAGGCTGTGCAACTCATGAGTGTCATATCTAGTGTACAGTTGGTATCATGGAGGTGTACTATTGATGTTCATGGCCTTAGTTGGGCTGTGGCTCTGCACTCAGGATCCAGTACCTGGTTTGTGATGAGACCTTGCTTGGCTGAGGCTGTGCAACTCCTATGTTCTATCTTGTGTGCAGCTGGTATGAGGGAGTTATACCATTTATGTCCTTGGTTTAGTTGGGCTGTGGCTCTGCACCAGGATCTAGTACCTGGTCTGGGGGTCATTGTCTGGCTGATGCTGTTCTACTCCTCAGTGTCTTCCCATGTGTGCAGTTGGTATCAGGGAGGTATGCCATTGATGTTGATGGCTTTATTGGGCTGTGGCTCTGCACTCAGCATCCAGTACCTGGTGTGGTGGGTGGGGGCATTGCCTGGTTTAGGCTGTGCAACTCCTCAGTGTTCTAAGTTGTGTGCAGCTGGTACAGAGAGGTATACTGTTGATGTCCATGACTTTACTTGGCGTTGGCTCTGCACTCAGGATCTAGTACCTGGTCTGGAGGGGTGGGGGTATTCCTGGCTGAGGCCATGATACTCATGAGTGTCGTAACTATTGTGCAGTTGGTATCACAGAGGTATACCATTGATGTTCATGTCTTTAGTTGGGCTGTGATCTCACTCAGGATCTAGTACCTGGTCTGGAGGGGTGGTGATATTCTCGGCAGAGGCCATGCAAATCATTAGTGTTGTAACTAGTGTGCATTTGGCATCACAGAGGTATACCATTGATGTTCATGGCCTTAGTTGGGCTGTGGTTCTTCACTTAGCATCCAGTACCTTGTTTGGGGGCATTGCCTGACTGAAGGTGTGCAACTCCTCAGTGTTCTAACTTGTGTGCAGCTGGTATGAGGAGGCATATCATTTATGCCCATGGCTTTAGTTGGGCTTTGGCTGTGCACTCAGGCTCTTGTACCTGGTCTGTGTGGGTGGGGCATTGCCTGGGTGAGGCACTGTTGCAAATCTGTCTTTTGTAAAGGTTTCATAATCTTGTTTAAATGTACTGTAATAAGAAAACCTACTAATTTCTATTTCTTTCTCAAAAGTAAGGAAATTATTTGAAACAAACTGTGTTAATTCAACAGTTAGGGTTTTTCACTGTGACAAAAGCAAAGAAATTCAATGTTAGGGTTTTCTACCCAACTCCGACTCCCCCACTGCCACACACACACACACACACACACACACACACACACACACACACACACACAACAACTATGGGGTGGTACAAGGCAAGACAACCAATCACAGACACATACCATAACACAACAGAAATAACATACAACTTAAACATACCACAACAGGTATCCATCATCATGTTTCACCAGCTGTATCACTTCTGCTGCCATCCTAGTCTCTTGTGCGTGTACACCTTCTACATAACAGCGTGCTATAGTAGTAAAGCCCATGTATTGGTGGGAGGGGGAATTTTGACCCCCATGGTCTCACCAACTTGCCCATTTCTGCATAACAGGATAGACTTATGCTACTACCAACTTGAGCATTTCTGCATAAGAGCATACCCCATGCCTACAATAAGTTTGCCCATTTGTGCATAAGAGCATAACCCCATGCTATCCAAGTTGGCTATTTCTGCATTATAGCATAGCCCCATGCCCCCACCAACTTGCCCATTTCTGCATAACACCATGATATGGCTAGTAAAATACATATGTTGGTAGAGCATGGGACCCAACCCCCAGTAAGTTGCCAATTTCTGCATAGTAGCATAGTCCCATGCTACCATGCACTTGGCCATTTCTGCTTTTTACAGCATAGACCCATGCCCCCACCAACTTACCCATTTCTGCATAACACCATGATATGGCTAGTAAAATACATGTATTGTTAGGAGCACAGGATCCAGCCCCAGTAAGTTGCCCGTTTCTGCATAACAGCATTGCCCCATGCCCCCACCAACTTGCTCCTTTTCTGCATAACACCAGGATATGGCTAGTAAAATAGATGTATTGGTAGGAGCATGAGACCCAGCCCCAGTAACTTGCCAATTTCTGCATAACAGCATAGCCCAATGCTACCATGAACTTGGCCATTTCTGCATAGCAGCATAGCCCCATGCCCCCACCAACGTGCCCATTTCTGTGTTACAGCATAACATATCTACTAAAACACATGTATTAGTGAGACAATGAGACCGAGGGCCCCAGCAACTTGCCCATTTCCACATAACAGCATAGCCTCATGTTCCCACCCAGTTCTTCAATTCTGCATAACACCATGATATTAGTAGAAAACACATGTGTTGTTGAGACACCCGGAGCATTCAGGCCACTGTGCTCCCACCAACTTTCCCAAAATTACCCATTTCTACATAACAGCATAATATAAAAGTAAGTCACATGTATTAGTGAGAGTGGGGTCCTTTGATACTGCGCCTCCACCAACTTGCCCATTTCTGCATAACAGCACAGCCCCATGTTCCCACCAACTTGCCCATTTCTGCATACCACAATAATATAAGTAGCAAACCATGTATTCCCACCAACTTCCTATTTCTCCATAACAACATAGCCCTGTGCTCCCACCAACTTGTCCATTTCTGTATAACAGCATCATATGAGTGGTTAAACAGATGTATTGGCAGCACCATCTCAGATGCTTCTACCGGATGTTGGTATGCACACCCAAGAGGCTGGGATGGTAGCAGAAGTGATGGAGTTGGTGAAACATGATGATGAATGCCTGTTGTGATATTTTTAAGAAGTTGTATGTTATTTCTGCTTTATTATGGTGTGTGTCTGTGATTGATTGTCTTGCCTTGTACCGCCTCTATAGTTGTGTGTTTTGTGTGTGTGTGTGTGTGTGTGTGTATGTGTCTATGTGTATGTCTGTGTGTGTGTGTTTATGTGTCGCAGTGGGTGGTAGGAGTTAGGGCTGAAAACCCCTAACGCTAAAATGTCCTTGCTTTTGTCACTGTAAAAATCCTAACTGTTGCATTAACGCAGTTATTTGAAAAGAATATATATATATATATATATATGTATATATATATATATATATATATATATATATATATATACACACACACACACACACACACATATCTGTGACACATGGGAAGGCATAAGATCTTTCTCTTTGCAGAGAACACAATGATCTGTGTAAGGGTAGACATGGAGGAAGGGAGAAGGAAACTAATAGAGAATCTGGTTAGGTTGTACAGTGGGCTAAAGATCTAGCAGATGAGCTTCAGTGCTATGAAATTTAAAGTAATGTACACTGGGAAAAGGAACCCACTGGTGTAAAATGATATTTGGGGTGGTGGTGCTGGATTGCAGTACAGAAAAAAGGATTTACGAGTAATGGTATCCAAGACCTTAAAATGTCTGCATACTGCAAAAAGATTGTAGATAAAGCAAACAGAATGATGGAATGAATAGGAAGGGATAAGCAGTAGAAGTTGGGAGGTAATCTTCCATTGTACAGGTCACTGGAGTGACCAAACCTGGAACATTGCTCAAGGTACTACCATCCACACCTGAAGGAAAACTGCAACAATGTGGAGGCAGTACAGCACAGGACAAGTAATGTTCATAGGATTCATAGGAATTTCATGCCAAGTAAAGCAAAGCCCATATGCAGCTCACCCTTATCTCAAAGGGAGTATCCATATATAACATATGACCCACAGTAAGCGCCTAAGCTGTTTGCATAAGCATTCATGTTTGACTGCCCACCACCACCAGTGGTAGTCTATTCCACATGTCCACCACACTTTGAGTGAACCACATCACTCTTCTCTTGGTAAGGTAAATTTCTCCTTTGAGTTGCAATTCATGTGATCTTGTGCTATGGGTACTACCATTAAGTTTCAATCCAAAGCAGTCACACAAGTCATTGTTTGTGAAGGCTCTAAAACCAGACATATCCCTCTCAAGCATCTATACTCCAGCTTGTATAATATGTTCTCTGGCACTGGTGAAATGGTATACTTTAAGAGGCTACAAGACTTAAACATATACACCTATCAAAAGAGGGAGGGAAAGGTGTGACATGGTTGAGACATACAAGTTCCTGCAAGGGATAAATAGGTGTACATCAGGGACTCTTCTTCATGAGTTCAAATACAAGGATGAGAGGAAAATCACTAAAGTTTATTTATTTACTATTTATTTAAATTTTGATAACCAGGTAAGTCCACTGAGACCAGAGGTCCCTTTTCAGGAGCGACCCGGGATCAGTTATAAACAGAAGTTACAAATATTGGTAGTTATATACAGTAGGTACATACATTGAATAGACATATTGCACTTACAGAGTGTAACAGTAAGCTCACAATATGTTAGATAGGTACATAGTACATGTGACAACATTACACAAGAGTTTGTGGGTGAAATAGTAGAAGCAGTAAAGTTGTAGGGTATTATAATCACAGCTCTGTTCACAGGAAGGAAGCTAGCAATTTCAGCCACAGAGATTAAGTTCCAGCAGGTACACTTTAAGCCAGACTTAAATCTGTGAAGAGTGGGTCTATCAGCCAGATCTCTGGGAGAATGTTCCATAAGTGAGGAGCAGCATACCAAAAGGATTGCTTGCCTTGGTTAGTGCATACCTGTGGGATGTCAAGGGAATGGCTTGTTGAAGATCTCAGGTCACGGTACTGGACTCTGGGATTGAGCAGACCATGCAGATGGGGAGAAGGGCTGGCAGTGGTGAATTTAAAGGTCAAACATAGAGAGAAGTAGGCCCATTTGTGCCATATTACCATATAGTGGGCCAATAGAGGTCTACAAGGACCTCCCAGTGGTGCCTCATGGGAGGGGCATTAGTAGCAAATCATATCACCCTATGGTAGAGCACAGTAAGTTTTCTTAGTTCTCCTCCATGGGGAACTGTAGCAGGAGGTCCCATAGAAAGGGGTGGGAGTGGGGTGCAATTGGTTATGGCTTGCCAAGCCTCATCAGAAAGAGAGTTACCCAGCTTGTAGAGGAGTTCAATCTTCTGGTGGGTGGACTTTGTTAAGAAGTCACTGTGAGGCTTGTAGGATATCTCCTGTTGAGGAGGATCCAGAGGTACTTAATCTTGTAAATGACCTCACACCCTCCCTTGGGCTGTGTGAAGCTGTAGCAGGACATGCCTGTTGGCTCCAAGACATCTAGTCCCAAACAGGACAGCCTTTGTCTTCTCTTCATTCAGCACAAGTGAGTTGGTGGAGAACCAGGCCTCAAGTGCCAAGAGACAGGTCTGGAGTTTGGCAGAGATAACACTCGTAGCAAATCACTTAAATAGATGACAGTGTTGTTTGCATAAAGAATGAGGTTATTCAGCCCACAAACCCCTCAATGTCATTGAAAAAGAGTGACTAGCAGGAGGCCCAGGATCGAGCCATGGGGTACCGTGGAGATCACAGGTCCAGCGCTAGACTGGGTTTGTCTCCATAGAACATTTTGGGTTCAGTTGAGCAAGTAGCTCTGAACCAGGAAACTGAGAGCCCATCCAATCCTAGTAGGTGGAGTTTGAGAGAGCTCATAGCTGACCAAGTCAAATGCCTTGGACAGGTCGATGAATAAAGCCCCTGTCAGGGAGCCCTGATCCATGGCATCAAGGATGTCAGACATGAGCCGGATAAGGGCTTTGTCATTGCCATGGCCTTTCCTAGAGACATGTTGTATGTCGGCTAGGAGTAGGTGCTGCTCAAGGTAATCCTGCAATTGGTTGTAGACCAATCTCTCCTGCACCTTCTCAAAAGGGCAGAGAATGGAGATTGGCCTGTAGTTCCCACTTTGTCCCTGGGCCCTTTTTTTATATATGGGGACTATGGTCACAACCTTCCATTTGCTTGGAACTATTCCTTCAAAGAGGGACTTGTTGATGAACATAGTGACAGGGCAGGTGATAGCAGGGGCAGGGGCCCTTAGCAGCCTCAGTTTAAGCAGGACTTTTCTCAGGGAGGAGTCAGGGTTTATTTTAAATAGAAAGGGAAGTACATCTGAAGTTTGTACCAGTTTCAGGTGAAACTGAGCCCTAGCATGTTCCCAATCAGTTCTGCTGCTGCAGAGAACAACAGAATGGACAGGGGTTGAGTCCACTTGTTGGAAAAGGAGGCATTGAATGCCTCTGCTACTGATGAGTGGTTGTTGGTCAGGATATCCCCAACCAGAAGTGCTCTAACCTGGGCATTAGAGGCACCCTTTAGAAGTAGATTTATTTGGCCCCAGAATTTCTTGGGATATCGTAAGTGTCTAGACTGGAGATCATGCAGGTATTTGGACTTTGCCTGTTTGGAAGCTTTCTTGCATTGATTCCTCATCTCCCGTACTTCTCCAGTCTGATTTGCAGCCTGAGGATTTGTAATGCCCCAGGCCCTGCCATGGAGCAGCATGCTTCATTTAAGGCTAGGTTGCCATTTATGGCACTTCCCTGTACCCGTAGTTTCTTTCAGAGGGCATGTTGACAGGTGGTAGATTCAACCCAGGTGGCAGTATTGTACTGGAGCATGATTGTCTTTCATTTTTTGTGGAGGATAGTGCTTTTAGGATGTTCAGTCATTCACCTCCTTCTGACCATACCCTGACAACTTAGTTTTGTTCACAAAGACAGACTGCTGGCATCATGAGAATGTAGTCCTACTGCTGTGCTGACAGGCTGGCCTTAACTGTTACTGTATATATTTCAATTGGTATTGAATTCCAAGTTTGTTTTGGCATGATATGAGAAAGCACATTGACCAAATGAGGTCTCCTCAGAGGACACCTTAAATTAACATCTGCAAGTGACCAACGATCCAAATAATTTTTGGTAAAATCATCTGTTGTGAAATTTTAAAGTCACACATTTTAAGAGTTTCCACATCATTACACCCTTCAGTTAGGGTGCCCTACCCTCAGTTGAAACCCAGTTTAAGTAGAAAGTCCTTGTGTAAGCCAAAAATGTTTTACTGAACTTTACAAGTTTGTCAAGTAAATGTTTTAAATCACCTACATTGTCTTTTTACTTGTAAAAGACCAACACGGTCATAATCATTCCTGTGTGTCTGTTTCTACAAGCACAGCTGCACTAGTTCCTTACTTCTAACATAACAAAGCACAACACACAGTTTTGAAATTCTTTAAGACTGATGCAAAATAAAATTTGTCCTTCTCCGGTATAAACAAAACCAAGAAACAAACAAACAGAAAACACATTATAAAATGGTAATTTGACTGCCTTTCCAACAAAATAAACTAGACAACTGGCCTAGGCTATTCTGAAAGATAATTTAAAGACATGAAAGACTGTAAAGCTTAACTACTCTATGTACATTAGAAGGAGCTTTTGGTTTTGATAGATTGTGCCCACAGCAAGAGCTGCTCTCAGATCAGTTTCCCATTCCCAGCTTGAACTGATTTAGGAATTACTCAGTATTCCCTGTTTTATTTCAGTAAGGGATAACATAAAGGTATCTGCAGCAAGATTCTTTCAGACATCCATCTTTTCTTGGAATGATGTTGTGCTTCAAAGAGGTGAAGATTTATTCTAAAACATCGAAGTAGTATAAGTAACACCAGGGAGAGTGAGTTTTGATCCTCAGTACTATGCAAGATTTTTATTTATCTGTGCTCCAGCATATATTATAAATCAGTAACTGGCGTTGATAGTTAGTTAAAAGCATACAATGGTGAATTTCAGTTGTTGAAAATATTTTTGCTTTCCTAAATTATGTAACATTATACTTTTGATCTGTGATCAGTAGACAGTATGTCGAAAAGTGTTTAACCACATGCCTGCAAAGCAACAGCCAACACAGCCTTGTGGTTAAGGCACAGGATTGTGGTTCTGTGGATTTGTGTTCAAACCTCTTGCTTTATTTTCCTTAAGCTTCAAATGTCACTGAGTGGTGATCCATGGTGATGTGGTGTTAGAATAGCAAATATACAACCAAAGGGAGTAAAGCAAAAATAATAGTCTCACTCTTAGATACTGATCTCAAAGCTGGTCTTATAGACTCAGCGTAGCACATAAAATTGTTGTTGTCAAGATGAATAATATTTTTAGAAGAACATTTAAGTAAATAGTTTTCAGAGCTTTATCTAATGGATTTACATTGGTATCTGTAAGAACCATATCTTTCAGAATACCTTTTAAAATCATGAGAGGCAAACATGAGGCTATAATCAACATGCCTCTATCTGTAAGGTAGTAATTAAAAGATGCAGAGTCTTCTTTGAGGTTTACAATGCCATTTGTACTCTTTTTTCCTGGCTCTGCCCTACAATACTATGGAACTTGCTTTGATAAGGGGAGAGTAATTTGCTTCTTACAGCAAAGGAGAGATACAGAAGCAAACTACACATTATCTCATCCTGTGAGGTTTCCAATATGATTGGAAAAAGAGGAAAAAACATTGAAAACATGGTTTCGAAGATTCAGAAGATGTCCATTTTGCAAATTATCACCACAGAATTATGGGATTTTATTTAACAATACTAAGCAGGAATAACCATATAAAAACTCATCAGCATGATGAAGAAGCTAATTAGTACATATTGCCCACACTCCATTAAAAATCCATTTTCATTAAGCCATTCTCATCACTGCATGGGTGAGTGGCAGGTTAACAACTTACAGAAGAAAGAAGAAATAGTTCAAGAATCCCCATCCTTGTGTTTTCTTTTACAGTTTTATTTCAGTGAAGGAACTGGCTGTACAATTAAGCAATGTCAGTTTAGGTACTTACTGGACCTGGATAAACACATATTAAGTTTGCATTAACTTGGAATAATTAGATACATTTTCATTTTTAGACTTTATTTACTCAAAGGAGCTAAAATGAAATGCAAGATTTTGTTACAACCATTTGCATGATCCCTGCTCTAATTTTCCAGTGCACCTCTAGTTATGTCAAGTTTCTTCTAAGTCACAGTTCTGTGATCTACAGTACTGTAGCAAGTCAATCACACTATGTCCTTTATGTTGTACAGTAGATTACACAGCAGCGATGTGTATGTAATATTGTTGTAGAGATCTACGACAGATGATCAAAGTCAACTGAAAAGTGACCACAAAGGAGTCAGCAAATTATATTTAAGCAATGCTTTTATGCTTCAATGCACATTTTACCATATTATGTCTTGTAACTGCAGTATTTAAAGGATGATATTTGCATAAGCATATGTTTCCCCTCAATAAATTAGTATTTTGTGAAAACTCTCAAAAATAAATATGTTGCTAAGCCATTGTGCATGCTGTACAGTACTAGTAATGGATCTGTCTGAAGATCTGGAAATCAGCTTTATTTCTCCATGAACTAAAAGGGGCTTTAAACTCTGTATACATTTTAGTTGATAAAAAGTGACAAATTATTCTAGAAACAGTACAAGTACCCAAGCAGCAGTTGGGCTGTAGTTAAACAGTGGAATTCGATATAATAAATATACAGTAGTACTAGATAGAAAAGCTTGCATAAGAAGGCTGCCATCCCATCAACATTTTCTTGTGAAATCATACACTATGACAGCAAATCTTGAGTTGTCTATGATGTAAACAGAGCCTCAAGATGAATTTATTGTACATGTCTTATTCCACATGTGTTTTTCTTACATTGTATTATAGAATGAACTTTCAGGCTAGCTTCTAAATTCCATTCAGAATTATGGACACATGTTCTTATGCAGATGTTATGAGGCAATACGTTCCAAGTTCTTGTTTTGCTGATCTGATAGAAGGTCAATAATGCAACAATTTTGTGATGCCATGAATTTTCATAACACCATTTGAGTATCATCCATTCCCTATCCAAAATAGTAACTATCCATCAATTATACAATGTTATGCAATGTGTTTTCCAACATGCTCTGCATTGGGGTTGGAACAGTATCATTAGTAAGAAAATATCCAATAATGTAAAATGAGAGCAATTAAAAGTATAGCAGAGAGAAGAAACTTGAAAGAGTAATACCATTATGATAACACAAATGGCACAATTTGCAGGTGACACAGGCTTACATCAAGCCCTGCATCAAACTATTTTTGGCACATCTGCACCAAACTCCTTTAAGTACATCAGGTGCAGTTGTGACAGTTTCCTCAGTTTATAAAATTTTGTGCCAAAGATTTGGTGCAAGTCCCATAAAATGATCTCCCAAATGGCACAAGCTAGACCGTGGAAAAGCTGGTCTAACTTGCTACATTTGGTGCTCCGGATTGAAAATCCCACTGCTATCTGTTAGAATGTTGTGAACCCTGTGTGCCAAACCATTGGCACACCAGGGGTTTTGTGCATTCTCTGGACTTTTGAAAATCAAGCCCAAAGTGTGGTATAGGTTGTCTGAGAGAATTAAAGTGCTAATTACAGTAATCCAAACAATACTTTTAGAAGCAGTGAACAGAAAATCGGAGAAACTAGATGTGGAACTCAAAGAATTAGAGTGGGTAAGGGAAAAGAGACAGGCAGTGTAGCATGATTTAAATAGGGAAGTGATGCAAAGGGGAGCAGATATGTGTTAGACCCCATCAAATGTTGTAAAGGAGGTATGTAGGGCAGAAATAACTATGCGCGAAGAATGGAGCATTTGTGGCAGAGATCAGACAGCACTGGGGTTAGAGACATTGGGAGGCAAGGCCTTGAAGAACTTGAAAATAATTTGGGCAACTATACAATAGATTCTGAATTGGGTATTGCACATTGCTAGAAGAGGTGATGGAGGACTGAAGGACTCTGATCCCATTTTAATAAATTGTTGAGAAGTCAGTTAATTGTATATTAAACAGTTTGATGTTTAGAGAAGAGTTTTTGAAGTCCAGAGATTACGATAAAGTAATCAGTGTAAGAGAAGATGAAGGCATAATTAAGCAATAAGGTATGACAGCAGGTGCATTATGGTGGGATAATGGTCCACCTCAGGTGGGTTGAAGCACAAGGCAAAGCTAAGTGCTTCACCACCAGAGAAGGGCCTTAGCTCACCATAATGAACTCCCTGGGTGCCTTACTGCAATTATGAAATGTGTCCCTTTAGTAAATTGGATGTATTTTTTAAAAATATTTTTGATTGACTACTTTTAGCTGGGCCATGGTGCTAGGATAACAGCCCAGCTGAAAGTACCTCTTGGCCAATCAGGAGCCAGCATTCTTTCTACCCAGTTCATAATTATCTTTAGCAGAGAAGTGATTTATTTAAGAAGTGAAAGATGTGTGAAATATACAACAGTTACTGGCATTAACAAGGTTAACCTGGTCAGAACTTGGTCCTGCTCAGACAGTGAATATATGTAACCTAGGACTGAAGCAAAATACTAATTATGGTTATAGGCCTTAACCTGATGATGTCTCTGAGTCTTCTGTCTAACCAAACCACACAGCGTGGAGTCAGAATCTACCATTAAATCCGCCCTGAAGACCAGAACTTCGGTAAGTGATGTACATTAAGTTTTTTGTTTTTCAATATGTGGGTTCAGGAAAACAATGCAGTTTAGAGAAAATGACCACATAGGAATGTTGCTGTTAGAGCTTACTGAGAGTGTGAAACATAGAAGCACAGAAATTGTCAGCAGAAACAGACCTCTTGCCCCACCTACTCTCATATTCCCTACCTACTGTGTTACTGCAGACCCTACTCAATCTCAAGTCTTACCCCCCAGCCCTGTTACTAAGGTCCCATTATGCTCATCCCATGCATGGCTGAATCCTGCTGTCATCTTAGTACCCACCACCACCACCTCTGCTGGGAGTGTGTTCCAGACATCCACCACTCTTTCCATGAAAAAGTATTTCCTTACATCCCTCTAACCTCCCCTTTCCAACTTCATTTCATTACCCATTATTCTTGAGCATCTCTTTCTATGTAAAATGCCACCTTTCTGTATCTTATTTATACCTTTGAGATATTTGAATGTTTCTATTATGTCTCCTTTTCCTCCTATCCTATAGAAAGTATGTACAATTTAATTCCTCGAGTCTTTCCTCATAGGGCTTCTGATATGGGCCCTATACCATTTTGATTGCCCTCCTCTGTACTGCCTCCACCTAGTCTATATCCTTCCAGAGATGGGGCCTCCAGAACTGGACACAGTACTCCAGGTGAGGCCTAACCATCAATCTATACAGGGTTAACACTATCTCCCTCTTTCTGCTGGTGATACCTCCCTTTATGCAGCCCAGCATTCTACTAGCCTTTCACACTGCCTTATAACACTGCTTTGCTACCTTCAAGTCATCAGGTATGATGATCCCTAGGTCCCTCTCCTGTTTTGTAGTTGTCTAAGAGCCTGCACCAAAGGTCATATGAGGTGAGTCCGGAGGACCTAAATATGTATACCCTGGAGAGAGGAGAGAGAGAGAGAGGATATGGCAGAAATTGTCAAATATCTCAAAAGCATAAATAGGGTTCAGGATGGTGGCATCTTTCAGAAAAATAGATGTTTTAGAACAAGGGGTCATGACATGAGGCTTGAAGGGCAGACTAAGGGATAATGTGAGGAAGTATTTTTCACAGAAAGGGTGGTGGATGCATCAACAGCCTCCCAGTGGAGGTGGTGGTGGGGGATTTGTAGGGAATTAAAATGCATAGTATAGGCATAGGGGAAACCTGTGATAGGAAATAGAACAAAGATGGAGATCATGTAGGATTTGTGGTTTTGCAACAGGTAGGAAAATGGGCAGACTTGTGGGGCTAGCAGTCCTTATCTGCCATCAGTTTCTATGTTTCCATGTTTCTATGTCACCACCTCCCCCAAGGCGATACATTGCCCTTGGGTTCCTGTGCCCTATCTGAATAATTTTCCACTTTTGGCATAGAAGACCAATTGCCATACCCTTGACCAGTCTTTCAGCTTTTTCAAGTCTTTCCTCATTCCCCCACTCTTTTGCGATTTTTGTGTCATATGCAAACAGGTATACTTTCCTTCCAGCCCCTCTGCGATGTCACACATAAAGACATTGAAGAGAAGTGGTCCCAGAACTGACCCCATTGCATCCCGCTGGTTACCGTGCCTTTCTTCGGTGAACCCAATTTACCATCACCCTCTGACTCATGTTACTCAAACCAATTTTGTACCCATTTTACTACTTTGGACCCACTCCCAGGTTGCCCAGCTTATTTACCAGCCTTTGTGGAACGGTGTTGAATACCTTACTAAAATCCAGATAGGTGACATCCACCGCTCAACCCTGATCCACCTCCCTGGTCACCCTTTTCTAAGAATTCAGTCTGGTTTGTTTGGCAAGCTCTCCCCATGTGAACCCATGCTACCTTGGATCCTGCAATCCACTGGACACAAGGTATTCCACAATCCTTTCATTTAGTAGCATTTCTATAAGTTCGCCCACCACTGAAGTCAGGATTATAGATCTCTAGTTTCCTGCCTCCTCCCTATTCCCACTTCTGTGAAGAGGGACTGCATCTGCCTCTTCAAGTCCCCTGGAACCCCACCTGTATCCAGTGATAGGTTGAACAGGGCCATCAGAAGTGCAGTCAGCTGCCCTAAGTTCCTTAGTACCTTGGGTGAACCTGTCTGGCCCCATTGCCTTATCCGCCTTTAGTTTCATTAGTTCCTTGAGGACTCTCTCTCCATAAAAGGGCTAATATCCACCTCCCTTTCTTTAATGCCCTTTCCCCTGTCTGTGGCCTGTCACCTGCCCCTTCCCTTGTAAATACTGAACAAAAGTACTTGTTCAATGTGTCTGCTTTCTTTGGTCCTCTACCACAAAATCTCCTCCTTACCCTTTTAGTCTTGATATCCTTGCCTTGCTCGTCCTCTTTTCATTTATATTCCTAAAGAATGTTTTATCCCCTTTTTACTGACTTGGCATTGTTTTCCTCTGTTTGTGCCTTGCAGCACCTAACTACTTTTGTTGCCTCCCTTTTTTCTCCTGATAAACCTCCCTGTCCTCTTCCTTGTGTGTTGCCTTGTACCTTTGGAATGCTAGTGTCTTTGCCCTTACTTTCTCCACTTTTTCCTTGGAGAACCATAGTGGTCTCTTTTTCTCTTTCTCTCTGTAACTTGCCTGACACAGAGGTTTGTTGCCTTCTCAATGGCCTTCCTTACTTTTTCCCACTGCTCCTCTACCCCACCCATTGTCCCTATCCCTGCCAGGGCTTCCTAAGGCACTCACCCATTTTATTGAAATCAGCTCTTTGAAGTGCAGGACTTTCACTTTAGTGTGGCTTGTTTCTGGACCAGTTCTTATATTGAACTACACTGTATGATGATTGCCTCACCCAGAATTTTCCCCACTGTGACGTCAGCGACACTGTCCATGTTCGACAGTACCAGGTCCAGAATCACTCCCTCCAGTGGGTTCTCTAACTAGTTCCCTGAGGAATGCCCCCTGCAGAGAGTCTAGGATTTCCTACTTCTACCTGTTGCTGCAGCTCGGGAGGCTCCAATCCATATCTGGTATATCAAAGTCCCCTACCAGCAATACCCCTTATTAGCCATCCTTGCATTTCTTCCCTGAAACCCTTATCTACTTCCTTCCTCTGTACTGGAGGTCTGTAGATCACCCATGTTCCATATAAATTGTAGATGGGATCCTAACAATTGGAGAACCCTTACAGATGAAGGAGTTAAACTGTAAAGGAGTTTTCTGGGTTAGGTCTCTATGCTGAATACAGATTAGATTTGATCTATAGAACTGCAGATGACTGGGCAAGCAAGCATATTCAAACTGGTTGTGATAGCTGCAGTGATGACAGTCTATGATAGTCAGCATAACATAACCAAATGGTATATTACAACTGATGCAACAACACTTACATGCTCCATGTAACTGCCCTTAACAGTATATGGGCATTTCAATACCACCATGGCCAACTCAAGCCAACCTGGTTTGACAAGAGGTCTCTGTCATGAAGGGGACAGTCAGGGACCTGTTGAGATTGATGGCTGTTGAGATACTGAAATTGGTGGAATAAGTATGTGCTCTACAACAGTGTTTTGCAAATGAGGCTATCGTGGCCATATGCAGCACCCAGCATATTTTTCTTTGCCACAGAGCTCTTTAGAACTCTAATTACAAAGGTGCTGGAATATACAGATCCTTACCATTTAAATAAACCTAGAAGAATTGCAAGTGAAAATGTATTAGGGATTGATTTATTGTATACTGTTTGCAAAGAAATATGTTATATTGGGATTGGAGTGGTGGATGGGTGGGATATAAATAACAGAGGTTTTAAGGTGAAAATATGGAATGTGGCTACCAGTTAGTTATGGTGTCTGCACATTGAGGCCCTTTTAAGCACCAGAATTTGGGGTTTGAGAACCAGTGGTCTAGAAGCTGCCCAATGATATGAAGTAGAGGTTCTGGTAGTTTTCCAAAGTGTGTGTAAATTACAAGGGAGTACACGATAAGGCTGTGGGAACAGTCAGTGTCATTTGCTCTCATTTAGACCCACACAGTTTAAACACCTTTGATAGACAAAGTTCATGACAAACTTAAAGAAATGGAGCTGATAGAGGTCTTGTGTTGACGACCAACTGGCCAGTGTGTTAGTATTGTCACTGTGTCCAAATCAAATGGCAGAGTCTGAATTTGTGTCAACCTGAATCACATTATTGAGACAGTAAAGAAGTACAGTAGAGGACTATCTTATGGCCTGTCAATCAAGCAGTTACTCAGCTGTCAGGATTGTCTGTGTCCACTAAACTGGATGCTTATTTGGATTTTGCCTAATTCCTATGGCAAGGGAATCTGCACTAGAAATTGGAGAAGTATCACTTTGAAGTTTTTCAAGGCTAAGTACCACTTCACAAGGTGAAGTCTTCATAAGATGGCACCTCAGCTACAAAGTGAAGATTTTGTACCCAGCAAATGATCTCCTTACCAGGTGAAGACTTCAATAATGTCATTTCACAGGCAATGTGCACCATGTGATGATTCATTTTTTTAAAGAAACCTGTCCCTCCACATAGCATCCTTTTCCAACCTTTTCCCCAGCCTCTCCAAAGTAAAAATTGTTTCCCACCTCCCACCCTTTGGCACACAAATGCACCTTCTTCTCCCACCTAGAAAAAGTGAGTGCAATTAAAGAACTGATCATTTTAGGAGGCCGGCTGGTGCAGCCACAGTTCATTACAAAAATTCCTCCACCCTCATCATATTCCATGTTCCTTCCTCCCTCAAGCCCAAATAAAAATTTCAAGTCAATCCCCAGCAAGTGGTGGGCGTAAGTGGACTCAATCCGCCTACCTAAGTGATTCATGGAGCAAAGGCAGATTTGCTGAGTGCTCTGCACATGTGAAGCAGAGTACTTTGCGTTATAACGAGTAACGCAAAGTCCATTGAAAACAATGACTTCATGTTTCTCTGCCTTCTCAGACCACTACTCCACCAATAATGCTAAGTGCATTGAGAACAATGCACTTCCTCACTTTGACTTGTTTTTGAGTTTCAAGGTGAATTTTGCAGTGATTCCTGGGATTTCAGGTCACATGGGTTCTATATTGATCTGCACAGCCTCAGTTCAGGGTAGTATGTGTAAGAAGGAGTAGGAGACAGTGTGCTCATGAGCTGTCTGTGATTGAAACCTTCTAAAAGCTGTTAAAAAGTGTTGCTGCATTTTTGGGGGCTCAGACTTTAGATCATTAATTGTAGGAAACCCTCCTGTGCTCATATCATCGAGCATTTTTTGTTTTGTGTGGATTTTGAAATGTTAATATACAATATTGAGTGCGTGTAGTGAAAGACAGTGAAAGTGTGCTTTGCAGGAGGTGCGTATCTGTGGTGTAGGTAAATTTAAGTTGGAGAAATAGGATTTCTTTGTTTTTGGTTATATTTTGTTTTATAACTGACTGTGTTAATGTACACACACAGTAATATTGTCAGTAATTATTGAAATTTTCTTGCTGATCGTGTGTTGTGTGGATCTGGTGCAGTAGTTCATAATTTCAGGTTGTTTATATTACAATCGTGGCATATTACTGAACATTTCAATTTGCTACACATTACTCATTCAGCATTGTAGACAAACTGTTCTGTGTGTGAGTGTGTGCAGTGTTGCATGACAACAAATAATACACCTTTATTGTGCCACAGACTAGTGTATTGCAGGAGCAGCAGTGTGAACCTGATCTCCACTGCAGCTGCCTGATTTTGTACTGCAATCGTGTTATCTATTCCTTGTTTTGCTGCTTGTACTGCCTTAAAATCTGCAGTCAGTACTCCTCACTCCCACCAGCAAAGGAATTTTTACCAGATTGGATTGTTTTGTGACCTCATCAGCACCGCTGATTACTGAAGCTGTTTTCATTGTGTGACATACTAGTCTCTTATCTGTTGCTGAAGCTACAGCTGTTTTGTTGGCTTCACATCCAGCGTTCCCCAATCAGAGAGTGAACGATCAAAATCTAAATTTGGTTACAATATTGTGGTTGATCCCAAAATGCCTGCAAAGACACATGCAAGCAAAGCTGTTTCTCACCATGGCAATGCTGGCAGTAACATAGTCTGTGGGTGTGGTAGTACGCAGATGCAGAAGTGCATTTCTGAAGTGAGGAAAGGAGTTTCCTGCAATGTTTTTACAGCCCAATCAGTATCTTCACTCACAGTTGGAGGAGATGATGTTTTCCCAGCCAGTGGTGTTAGTGTTACTGGTGTTAGTGGTGGTGGTAGTATTAGTATTGGTGAGTCAAGTTCAATGCCGACCAGTGTACCATATCCAAAATATTGAGGTGAAGCAGTGCAAGTGAGTGGCAGCGTAGATGATGTCATACTTCCCAGTAACATCCCAGTAACTGAACCTGAGGATTCTGATAATCATTTCAATGATAGCATACAATGTGATATTCTGTCCACAGTGGCATACTAATGCCATGCATTTTCCATGCAGTGATTCACAGTGTGGTGAAAAATATCAGGTGATGGTGGTGTATGCTGATGATGAATGTGATGATGATGATGATGATGATGTTGCTGTTGTTGCAACATGCAGTCCACATGCTAGCATCCAAGCAGAAGATGTGGATGTGTGTGACGTTGATGAATATGATGATGATGTAATTGACCCCAGTTGGGAACCGGAGAAAAGAAATTCAAACTGGCTGTGTCTGAGCCTGTTTGCAGGATCCCCCGTAAAAATGTGTGATTTGCCAGTTTTAGTTGAGGATGACCCAGTAATAAATGTGATAGTTAGTCATGGTGGTCAGTTGCAGTCCAGGTGTGCAGTGCCCAAAACATCACTTGCCCCCCACTTCAGTGCTTAAAATAATGGACTTGAATAAGCCACACCATGGACATGCTAAAAGCAGAGCATCACAATCCTTGTTTGGGATTTTTGTTCAAGATGCAAATGATGAGTCTGTTGCAATCTGCCAGGTTTGCCATGTGTGTGAGTCGAGGTAAAAGGGGAGCCATCTGGGCACAGGAGGACAGTATACACATCTTAAGAATAGGCACTTGGCACTGTGGACCCAGCACAAGCTGCAGCTAATACAGTGGGGCATTCACCCTCATCACGCGCAACCACAGCGAGCATGTTATCCCCTTCCATGACTGTTAAGTCCAGTAGTAAATTAAACATGTGCAGTACTGAGGCAATAAGAGCAGAGGATTACTACAGGCATGATGAGGTGGAGGACCATAATGACTTTGAAATGTTGTCCAGTGCTGGTGAGAGTAGCAGTTTTATGGTGGTGGTGAATGCAGTATGTCTAGTGCATGTGGTACATCAACCCGGTTGGCAAACCTGGCAAAATAACTGCATTTCTGGGTTTGTCATCACCTGTGCAACCATCTTCATCAAACGTCCACACTCCACCCTTGCCAATGTCATTCATCACAGAGCACAACCATTTGTGATCACACCCCATTAAAATGTTTAAGTCAGCCCACGTTACTGAATGTTTTAGCATAAGCTGAAGTATCCCCGAATCATACAGTGTCATGTGAACATAATGCTGCTATAGCGGAAATGCTGGCAAATGATCTTCTGCCCTTCTCCTTGTGGAGAATTCTGGGTTCTGGTGGTTTGCTGCATGTGACTGTCCAAAATGGAAAGTCTCATCCAGGACATACTTTTCACCCGTGTGTTCCCGAGTTGTTCCACACTGTGTCCAAATCAGTAAGACATGCCTTTCAACATTCCTCCTGTCCATTCATCCAATTACGTATGGATATGTGGACAAGTGGCAAATGGCTGGGAGTTCATATTTGTGTATAACTGCACACTGGGTGCAGGTGCCAGGGTTGTTTGTGATGTTGGTAGTGTGAATAATCAGTGTGGTAAGGTGAATTGTCACGGTAGTAATCTCCCAGGAATTTGACATCATGCAACAATTGCTATGCATAATGTGACCTGTTCACACACTGGTGAGAACATGCTGGACGTGGTACTGACTGAAACTGACAAATGTCTAAACCCTCTGTCCCTGAGAGCTGGGTTAATAGCAAGTGACAATGTGTCAAATGTGGTGAAATGCATCATGAATGGTGTTTTTTTCATGTCCCATGTTTAAATCTTGTGGTGCAGGAGTTTCTGCAGCACCCTGATGTAAAGAAAATGCTGACCATTGCACGACGATCTGCTCTCACTTTTCAAGATCTGGAAAGGCCGTGACCAACTGCAGCAGTTGCAGATACAAAACAGCCTGCTTCAGCACCACTTGAAGCTGGAAGTTGTCACCCAATGGAACTCCACTTTATACATGGCAGAGGTTGTATGACCAATACAAAACCATCTCAGAATATCTTGTGATGCACACTAGCCGTGACAGTTCTGTGGCCTCCATGTCTATGATGACTGAACAGCTTGAGGGACAGGAAGCGAATCCTCAGGATCGTGGGAGGAGCTGCATGAGGGAGGGAGCTGGATGTCATTGTCCACCTAGGGACAAATGACCTGGCTAGAATGGGATCAGAGCAGTGCAAGAGGAGTTTGTAGAGTTGGGAAGGGCCTTAGACAAGTAGCGACACGGTAACCTTCTCGGAGGTGCAGCCTGTCTATGGCAAGGAGATGCTAGGCACTTCTCACCAGGGAATTCAATGAGTGGTTGAAAAACTGGTGTGGAGCTCAGGGTTTTGGCTTCATTGGGGACTGGGAGCCACCTTGAGGGATGCAGACCTATACTCATGCGTGGTCTGCATCTGTCTGGGGGAACCAGGATCCTAGGTGAGAGGTTTGAATGCTTCATTGGCAAGCATTTAAACTAGCCAAGGGTGGAGGCAATGAAAAGAAGCAGGAAATCCAAGCCTCCCCACAAAACATGGTGATTAGGGAGGTAAACACCAAGGTACAGAAGTTATTAGGAGCAGAAAAGATTTAAATGTAAAAAAGGCAAAGGCAGTAAGGACAGAAACGGGGCTAAAAGGGTAAGGCTATCAAAAAGTGGAGGTGATGAGTACCAATGCCCGTAGTCTGTGTAACAAGCTCCCTGAACTAGTGGCCTTGATGGAAGAGGGTTGCCTGGATATTGTGGCAGTCACAGAAACATGGTACACAGAGAACCATGACTGGGATGTCAACATACCAGGATACACAATCTACAGGAGGGACAGGGAGGGTAAAAGAGGGGAGGAGTAGCTCCTATGTAAAGGAAGTGATCAAAGCAACAGAACTAAAGAGTAAACAGGGAGCAGATGAGGCACTTTGGGTCACCCTGGAGACAGGAAATGGCACCACAATCCGCATGGGGTAGTATACAGACCCCATCTCAGGGAGAGGGAATGGATAAGGAAATGATAGAAGGCTTTCTTAGAATGGCAGAAAAGGGAGATATTGTTGATGGGGACCTGAATATGCCAGATGTTAACTGGAGCACCTTTGCTGCAGGCACATCCAAGAGCAGGGTCATTCTTGATGCCCTCACGGGGCATGCCTCAGACAGCTAGTATCAGAACCCACTCAGGAGGGAGCAATCTTAGACCTGGTACTTTCAAATGGGATGGAGAAAGAATCTTAGATTTAGAAGTGGGTAGCCATCTGGGAACAAGCGACCACCAAACAGTGTGGTTCACGATAAACACAGCCATACAATCAAGCCATACAAAAGCAAGAGTACTAGACTTTAAGAGGGCTGACTTTGAAAATGAGAGAGTGCCTCAGAAAAGCACTAGCAAACAGGCAAGAAGGAGGGGTGGAGGAACAATGGGAGTGATCAAAACAGCCATCACAGAGGCAACAAGCCTTTGTGTAAAGCAAATCAATAAAACACAACGAAGGAAAAACCACTAACGCTCACAAAAGAGGTGGCAGGGAAGGTTAAGGAGAAAAGGACAGCATTCAGGAAATATAAGGAAACACAGAAGGAGCAGGACAGAGAACTTTATCAGTTAAAGCAGAAAGAGGCTGGGAAGGCAGTCAGAATAGCAAAGGCCCAAACTGAGGAAAGGATAGCCAATTCTGTTAAGAATGGGGATAAGACCTTTATAGGTACATTAGGAGCGAAGAAAGACCAAAGAAGGGATACTGAAGCTTAGTAAAGGGAGGGAATGTGGGTAGAGGGTGACAGTGAAAAGCAGGATACTGAACAAATATTTCTGCTCAGTATTCACAAAGGAAGAGGAGGGGAGTTACCTAAACCAAACAAGAGAAACACTCTGAAGACGGGAGTCGATATCAGTCCATTTACAGAAGAAAGGGTTCTGAAAGAACTAATAAAATTGAAGGTGGACAAAGCAATGGGCATGATGGGATTCACCCAAGAATTCTAAAAGAACTAAGGGTAGAACTAGTGATATCGCTGACTATTCTCTTTAACAAATCATGGAGGATGGGATGGTACCCGAGGACTGGAGGAGGGCAGATGTGATTCTCTTCACAAAAGTGGGAGCAGGACAGAGGCAGGAAACTACAGACCAGTTAGTTTGACCTCAGTGGTAGGGAAAATGATGGAATCACTTCTGAAGGAAAGAATTGTTGAGTACCTAGAGGCCAGTGGGGCACAGGACCCAAGACAGCATGGATTCACGATAGGAAGGTCATGTCAGATGAATCTAATAGATTTCTTTGACTGGGTGACCAAAGTAGTAGACCAGGAAGGGCTGTGGACATGGCCTACCCAGATTTTAGCAAGGCATTTGATACAGTCCCACACAAAAGATTAATACACAAGATAGCCAGCCTTGAATGGGTCCCAAGGTGGTCTTGGATAAAAAATTGGCTAGACAACAGGACACAAAGGGTAGTAGTAAATGGAGTACACAGTGAAGAAAGGAGGGTTACTAGCGGGCACCGAGGGTTCAGCACTGGGACCGGTCCTTTTCAATGTCTTTATAAGTGACATTGCAGAGGAACTGGAAGGAAAAGTATGTCTCTTGCAGATGACACAAAGATCTGCAACAGGGTTGATACACAAGATGGAGTGGAAAGGATCAGAAGGGACTTGGCAAGGTTGGAGGAATGGTCAAATGTATGGCAGCTCAGATTCAATGCAAAGAAGTGCAAGGTAATGCACATGGGAAACAAAACCCAGGGAAAGCGTATATAATGGGGGTGAGATACTGACAACAGTAAAATAGAAAGGGACCTGGGGGTAATTATATCAGATGTCCTAAAGGTGGGCAAGCAATGTGAGAAGGCAGTAAGGAAGGCTGGGGGATACTGGGATGCATAGGAAGAGGCATCAATAGTAGGAAACAGGAAGTTGTTATCCTCTGTAAAGACAGTTGGTGAGACCCCATCTGAGTACTGTGTGCAGTTCTGGAGACCCCATCTCTGCAAAGACATAGACAGAGTGGAGGCTGTCCAGAGGAGGGTAACTAAAATGGTGCAGGGTCTGCACCAGAAGACATACGAAGAAAGACTAAAGGAGCTTAATATGTATACCTTGAGGAAAGAAGGAGAGAGGGACATGATAGAAACTTTCAAGTACCTCAAGGGAATTAACAAAGTCCAAGAGCGAGCATCTTCCAGAAAAGAGATGTGCAAGAGCAAGGGGTACAATTTGAAGATAGAGGGGACGGCTCAGGGGTAATGTGAGGAAGTATTTTTCACTGAGAGGGTTGTGGATGATGGAACAGCCTCCTGAGGAGGTCGTGGAGTCAAGAACAGTGGGGACTTCAAGAATGCATGGGACAGGCATTAGGCAGTCCTAGGGGCGGTAAGAGGAAGTAAGCTGTTGGTTAACTAGAATCTGCAGCTTATCTGTTAGGTAGGAAAATGGGCAGACTAGGTGGGCCAAGCGGTCCTTATCTGCCATCAAATTCTATGTTTCTATGTTTCATGGCTCCTCATAGCTCTGTAATAACGATTTTGCGGCGTTTTGAACATGCCACACAGACAGTGAGTGGTGAGTCTGCCTCCATTAGCCAATCAATTCCACTGTGCGGGTGCTGAGGCAGACATTGGTGAATGTACAGCATCACCTTGATGTTGCCAGAGACTGTGGTAGCAGTATGTTTGCTGCAACACGTGCTGAGAGTATTCAAGCAGAATCGCCATTTTGTGAGCATTCAAGCGTAGTGACAACTTTGCTATAGCGACAATGCTGGACCCACACTACAAACATGGAATTGCATCAGTACTGGACGGAGGGTCTGAACAGGTAAAAATATCAGTGATCAGCTGATGTGCTTGTTTCAATGGGCACAGAAGTCATGTGCCAAGGTCAGCAAACCTCAGTAGCATAATCTGGCTGAAGGTGTACCTGGAGGACTATCAAGCATATCCTGCAAGGGGAAGGGACAGCAGTTCCAGGTGGTCTGTCATCCAAAGTGGTTGGCATCAACCCACTTTGGGAGGCTTTGACCCAAGTGGGATTTGTGAAATAAATGATTCGGGAGTACAGGATGATACATCAACAACTGGATTTAGTGTGGCTCAGAGTATAGTTGAGCCATATTTGTCTGAAAACAGGCATCTGACAATAACTGAAGGTCCTCTTGTACTGGAGAGGAAAGGTCAGTGAATGGCCAGAGCTGACTGCAGTGGCACTGAAGTACTCGCATGCCAACCCTCTAGTGTAAGTGTTGAGAGGGTATTCAGCTCAGCAGGTGCAATAGTCAGGATCGCTAGACAAACCTGTCTCCTACAAATGTTAGTTTGCTAACATTCATTAAAATGAATGAGGGGCACATGCCAGCACAGACTGCAACCTCAGTATTCGTAACTCGGCCGAGTCATGCTGGTTTTGGTGATGTGGAAATGGACCATCCTGGTGGCACTGGCAGTGGCTGCCTGAAACGCCCATCACTGATGTAGATGATGACATAATGGAGAAAGAATTTCCCAGTGGTCAGACTTACGACGTAGATGACTGTGAGGAAGCTTTATGAGGATGATGACGTGGTTAATGTTGGCAGGTTTTAACTGAAGTTGTTAAAAGGCTGTGTGCCACCCCAACCACCACCACCACCACCGGACTGATGTTAGCCACTGCCACCATGAGTCTGTCTGACCCCCAGACCACCACCACTTGACTGATGTTAGCCACTGCTACCACTGAGTATGAGTCTGTCCAGCCCCGGACCACCTTCACCACCACTGGAACTGATGTTAGCCACTGCTACCACTGAGCATGAGTCTGTCTGACCCCGGACGACCACTACTGGGTCTGATGTTAGCCACTGCCGCCACTGAGCATGAGTCTGTCTGATCCCCGGACCGCCACCACCAGGACTGATGTAAGCCACTGCCACCATTGAACATGAGTCTGTCTGCTACCCCTGGACCACCTCCACCACCACTTGGACTGATGTTAGCCACTGCCACCACTGAGCATGAGTCTGTCTGACCCTGGACCACCACCACTGGGACTGATGTTAGCCACTGCCACCACTGAGTATGAGTCTATCCGCCTCAGACCACCTCCACCACCACTGGGACCGATGTTAGCTACTGCCACCATGAGTCTGTCTGACTCCTGGACCACCACCACTGGGACTGATGTTAGCCACTGCCACCACTGAGCATGAGTCTGTCCACCCCTGTACCACCTCCACCACCACCACTGGGACTGATGTTAGCCACTGCCACCACTGAGCATGAGTCTGTCTGCTCCCAGACCACTTCCACCACCACAGGGACTGATGTTAGCCTCTGCCACCATGAGTCTGTCTGACCCCCAGACCACCACCACTGGGACTGATGTTAACCACTGCATCCACTGAGCATGAGTCTGTCTGGACCACCACATCCATCAGCCACAGACGCAAAGCTTCTTAATATTTAAACCATAACGTGAGTATGTGTACTCATGTTTGTTATGCTGTTTCACTTCCTTTAGTTGTATGTTTTGTTTTCTGTAGCTTTTCAGAGCTGCAATGGTAAAACACATACAGTACACTTATTTTGTTTTTTTCACAGGATAACAAAAAGTCTCCATCGCTAAAACTTGGTGGGAATGGTACTGCAGCTGTACATGCAGAGAGGAGCCTATACAATATCCATGTGAAATCCATTTTGGTAAATATGAAGATTTTATTTCATCCATTTCATTGTTTTGGAAAGACTGCAGCAAATATTGCACACAGGCTGTGATAGTTGACAAGATGTGGGTTTGAAATGTAACTTGACTTGAGATTGAGAACCAGGGAGGGACAAATAACAATTACATTGTAAGAAGTCATTCATTTCTTTTTAGGAACCTTCCAGATGCTTTGTTGTTCTGTCAAAGTGGCCTTATCCAAAAAGTTCTTCAACATCATCAGGCACCCCTCCCCGGGCTTGGGTACACATGCAACATGCAGAAGTCATTTCATTAGATGACCATGACCATCATTAACAACCGGACTCCAGAAGGATGCAGATGAAATCTGTGAAGAAGTAACAAAATAAGAAACCATTACAGACAAACCTGCAAATATGATTCCCCACTTCCAAAAAAAATACTTACCTTCATGTGCTTGACAGCTATCCATTTTCAATTTCAGTGCAAAAATTTCATTGAGCACTGGAATGTGCACACCAACAGTTTCTGTGACCTGTGATACAGAAAATACCATGAGTACATGTCCATGTCAACCCCTCCTGACCTACAAAATACACAGACATATATCTATATATATATCTACTCACCAAGGCTAATATTAGTGTACAGACAAAGGGCACCCTTCCATCCACTTGAGATGATCACATTGCATTTGCTCGAATCACCGAGAACACATTGACCAGCAACAGGACGCCACGGTCATCATTTTATTCTGGGGACTTTATATGTGCTAAAACACTCCCATTTCACTGTGTTACCACTTGTCAATTTTCTGCACACAAGGAGGATGCATTTTGGGCTTGCAGAAAAAATTGGGGACTCTGTGTCTGTAACAATACTAACAAAACGTATCATTTAAACATCCACATTTTGGTGAAGAATTTCCTATCAGGGATCATATTGACTGTAACACAGAGGGTGTTATCTATGTGTTACAGTGTTTATGTGATAAACTATATGTGGGACAAACCAAAAGGGCTCTTAAAGTTCGAATACTGGAACATAAAAGTGATATTAGAAACAAAATGAAAAATCTCCGGTAGCATTACATTTTAATGAGGCTGGACACACTGGGGCATCCCTTAGGTTTTGGGGTCTTGAAGTAGTAAAATTACCATACAGAGGTGGCAATTATACGCAATTACTAGATAAGGCTGAAATGAAATGGATTTTTAATTAAAAACTCTAGATTCGAGCATAGGAATGAATGTTGTTAGTAATTGGCAGGCATGCTTATAAACAATATATGAATTAGATAATTATAGGGTTTACACAGTAACATGTTTCTTTATGTCCTAGATGGGTATGTCAGTCAAATAAGATACATTATATGGTTTGACCATTATAAAAGATTAAAGTTTATAGGAGTTTTATTCTGTGTTGACTGTTGGGACATAACATTGGAGTGAAATATAAGACTCATAAAATAAGTTATATCTCATTAGGTAGTTCCTTATTACTTAAATAATCACATAGGAGTTTATGGTATGTTATTGTATATTTTTAGTAGATTTATAAGATTTCAAAATGAACCTATGTGTAATATAGACTCAATTTCATTTTCTGTTCTTTTCTGTTCTGTTTAAAAGTGTTCCATTTCATGGTTAAAATGTCATTTAATAAATATAAATAATATTAGGGTAAGCAGGTTTGAATGTTAAGATATCCCTGTTATGCTGAATTGGTAACTGCTCTCTTTTTGACATGAAAATGTCTACGCCATTAGTAGCAGTGTTCTTCGTGATAGAGCAGCCTGACTTCGCCAAGACAACTTCTATATTAAGAGGATGTGTTCAGTTGTTATAACGCCTCGTATCACGCGAGAGTTTCGGTAGTGATACGCCATCCTGCTGGAAATTCTGGCTGCCTAAGAGGCAAGAGCAGCCGAGAGAGAGTTCAAACGCTTATCAGCGCCTTAGTGAGTGGACGCCATTATTGTTTAAGTTTGGTAGTTGTTTCAACTTATTTTTGTATACTGTAAAAGGCTTTGGATTTTCAGAAGGTGAGCCATGTTATTAACTACAGTGGTAACAAAATTCTTTGATAATAGCAGTAAGATTTGATATTTTCAGTACAATGGCTCACACAAAACTTGTTTTTATCTAGATATTATAAAGATAAAAAGCAGAGCCACTGCTTGGATTTATTCATGAGGTATGCCTGTTATGGGGATAGTTAAGTTTAATACTTTGGTAACATTAGGACAAACACTGCTACTATTAAGCTTTAAATAATTACATTGAATTTGATGTATTTTATTTCAGAAAAGAGGTTGGAAGTAACCTAAATACTGAATTTAAAGTGAATCAGCACATAGGAAAGTGCACGTTTTAGGTAGATACATTAAAAGAATATTATTCAATTTTTCAGAAATATGGAATTTAACATATATTAATATCATGTATTTATTTTTGAAATAGATGTTAATGAAACCCCGTGATCAAGCTCTTAGAGCGAAACGAGGGTTGAAGTTAATGACCAATAAAAGAAATTATCCAAAAATGACGACTCCAGCTTTTAATTGTTGAACAAGACTCTGTGCCACCACTGCGCATATGACTGAGTGTGCCATTAATTTGGGGACTTTGTATGTGCTGAACAGTCTCATTTTACTGTTTTACCACTTGTCAATTTTCTGCACAAAAGGAGGATGCATTTTGGGCCTGCAGAAAAATATGGGCACTCTGTACCACCAGTGCATGCATGACTGAGTGCACCATTAATTCTGGGGATGCATTTTGTGTGTTGTGTGGTTGTTGTGAGCTCATGATGTCATACTGATATTATCAATTAAAGCAGCATTGCAAGAATGTCATGACAATTTTGAACTGTACTTTTATGCTGCTTTACATTACCACAGCCACTGGTTGCTCGGAAGTTGTGACTTGAATGATACGTTCTTTTCACAATTTCTGTCTGCTTTACTTAGTTGACTACTTTTTCATGTATGAAAAATTAGCAAGCTTTCAATATTGTTCTGACCAGGTTTGTATTTATTTGCAGCTGTTTTTCAATAAATATTGTTCCATGGTGTTATAAAACACTGACTGCTGCATAACTGTTAATTTACAACAGAAGTGATATTCAACAACTAACTGATGTGATGGAGCAAAGTAGAGGAAAACAATGACAAAGACCTGGTCAGCACCAATTTAAAAGGAATGCTTATTTCATTATTTCACACATGAAAAAGGTAGTACAGCAGACTCAACTACTGGAAATTCTCGTATCATTCCAGTCAGGATGTAAGTAAAGGAAGTTGTAACAACATTAAAAAATATAGGTCATAGTTCTCAACAGATTGTTGCACTGATGCTTTACAGAGATTCACCACGTTACATAGTTATGGTGATGCACATAACCTAATATGTGGGAGTTTTCTTCCAGTGGAATATTTCTTGCTCACAGAGTGCAATATATTTCTGAACGCCGCATCAATTTCAGTGACAGTGTGTTGGAGGAATTTTGCTCAGAAAAGCCACCCATATTCTGCCCCTTTTCAGCAATGCTAGGACATGATGCCAGGGGAGCGAGGTGCATGCTTCACTATTGTGAATGTCCAGCAGCTATCCCAATGTTTTGTTATGTTATAAGGTTCACTTTGTGGTGAAATGGGAACGCTTTCCACTAACAAGGCTCTTCTTACTGGAAACATGCCCAAACATTTCACCACAAACTGACCATTATAACATAAAGAAACATTTGAAAAGCTGCCAGACAATTGGACATTCACTGTACGGAGCACGCACCGTGCTCTCCTGGCATCATGTCCTAATGTTGCTGAGAAGGCGGGCAGAATGTGGGTGGCTTTCAGAATGGGAATTTCTCTGTCACGTGACACACTGTAATGAAATTATGGGCTGTTTTCACAGAAATTTATTGCACTATGTGGAGCAAGAAAGATTCCCTGGAAGGTAAAATGTGTATTATTAAACAACGACAAAGAAAACACACAAAAACAGTACAACACAGAGTGGGCGGGGGCAGAAAACAATCCTTAATGTGGCCATGGGATGCCGGGTGGTCCAGCAGCAGGTGCAGCATTGTCAGTATTTGCTGCTGCTGTTCTTGTATTGTGTCAACCTGCTGCTGCAAAGCACTGACCTCTGATTATTCTCCTCCAGTGCTGCCCACGCCAGGGTGATGTCAGCCTCTGTTGCAGGGACTGTGGCGGTATCCACTACAGGTGGAAATCCAGGTAGTAGTGGTGGTGGAGAGGGTGGTGGTGCAGCTGCTGTACTGGCCCTCCTGCTGCAGTGAGGCACAAGTTCGACCTCAGCAGCACCTCGGTCACTACCACAGAAGGGCCAGCAGATGGATGCCTGGCCCCTTCCGTGGCAGCCTGGCACTCTGCCTTGTGGTGGTTGAACATGTGGGCACTGGTCACTGGACCCCAAATGTGTCTCCTGGGATCCACGGCACACCAGCACACCACACAGATGACACACCTTGACTGTGCTGTCCCCCACAGAGTTAAAATCTCCCACACTGGGGATCTGCAGGGGGACCAGACGCAGTCCTTGCACCACCTATGGTTTCCAAGGGCACCTCCTGTGGCTGTGGAGATGGTGGAGGGGGTGCTGCTGGAGCCCCAACAGCTGCTACCGGTGGTGGTGGTGGTAGTGGTGGAGAAGGTGGATGCACAGCAGCCACTGGTAGCACTGGTGTTGCTGCTGCTGTTGCTTCCACTTGGGGAAGCAACACCCAGGAGTCAGAAGCGGGCCAGTATCACACGACCGCCCCATGTGTCTTCACTACCTCCTCTGACTGCTCCCATGGGCCAGTGACTCATCTTTTCCAGGGTCCGTCCCTCCCACACAAGTCTCCAGCACACACACGCACACACACACACACATCCACACACACACACACACAGTCACACATACACAAAACAAAACAAAACTTTTAAAAAAAAGATTCACTACCAAAAAAAATCACAAACACAATACAGAAACTAAATAAAGATATAGCTTTTAAAAAGCTGTTGTTTTCTTCACAGAAAGGCAATAAAGTACTTTCAGTCATTGACTCTACACTGCTCTCTCACAAAGCCTTCTCCTCTATGAATGCAAAGGAGAAACTGCTTCTCTGACTCACTTCCTTTCTTCCTGGCTAAAGCATGTGACTTACAGTAATGTAAGCCATGTGATGTGTGAGGCTTGCCTATTTACTTGTCCTTAGCCTTACTTGGCAGGCATAATGTAGCATAAGTAATAATGATAGCGAAATGAGCACTTTACAGTGCCCACTAAGCAGAAATTCTCCACCAGCACAAAGTGTCCACTTTGCATTCACTTAGCCAGCATATTAAAATTCACTGCATCTCTACCCCACCTACTCTCTAGGCACCCATGCCACCCTCTACCTCACCAACACCCAAAATAAAAGATGTATTCTTATCCCACAGCAGTTGGCTTGTCCTGCCCTCCTCCCTCCCTCCTCCTCCTCAGCCAACCACCATCAACTGAATGAAAAATAGGCAGGGGTAGGAAGATCTTGAGAGGTACAGGGTAAATCATGTACTGCATCAGGGCACACCTGTGGGGTTAAAAGTCTTGTTCAGTTCATGTATCTACATATTTGTACTTTCAACAATCTATCTTGAGAAAAGGATTAGAGTAAAGATTCATGTTGAAATATTTCCACTACTTCCAAGCCTCCATGTCCCAGTACACTACAGCCCTCTCTTCTCCATTGCAGTCAGCTTCAGCCATTGTACTTGTCCTATGGTGCCTATTCCCTTACTAAAGTAATGGGAAATTCGAGATTCCAGTGACAGCCATGTCATTGATAAACCGCCCTGTCTCTGAAAGTAGCCTCCACCTCTACTTCTCTTGACAACGTCCTCCGGGAGGCTCTCCACCTAGCCATCCCCACCACCACTTCCCTGTACACCGTGCCTATGTTTAACCTGGCCAGTACCAGCTGTTTCAGTGTTTACCTACTAGATTGCTCACTATTGATACCAACTTGTGTAACACCTGTTCTCAACTTACATGTACCCTGTAACCCAAATGTATTTGTTTGACCACAGTGTGACGTGGCGCCTCTGTTGAACGCCTTTTTGTTTTACAACCGACGCTATGTAACCAAACACAATGTATGTCTTTATGTGACGAAGTAATTTTGGAAACGAGCCTCTGGCTCAAAGGTTGTAAACTGATTTTACAAATAAATAAATAAAATAAAAAACCCTGTGGGATTTGTGCAAAAGCTGAAGTTAATTAGGTCTTGAAAGAGGATTATGCTAATGTTGGATATGGGGGTAAAGACAAAAGCCTTGAGTTGGGTAGCATGCATATAGTGATATGCTGAGGGCAGGGATGGTGTGTTATTTGAAATAACACAATCATGACAGAAGAGGCATGTTATATTGAGTTGTGTTGTTATATGAGTTGAATTGGTGGTACTATATAACTTGATTAGAAGCAGGACAAAACAGAAAATGAAATATACTGTATTTCTGTCAGCTGGTGAAAAAAGGACTGAAGACTCCATGACAGACAATAGAATCTAAACCCATCAGACCAGAATCGGATAGCAAATCTAGCCTGATACACACATTTCTAAGGTCAGCAGCTGCTTTCCAACTCAAATACAAGCAGATGATGTGAAGGAGCCAGACCAATGATTTCTACAGTTATCAATAGAATTTGTGGACATTATAAATTCTTGTACTGTCAGCTAAGATTCTGAAAAGCCATTTTGTGCCACAGAAATTGATTTGAAATCTGCATGTACAATTAGATTGTTAGTAAATGCTTTGATTATATGATACCATGCCTGTAAAAAGAATCTGCACTCAGAAATATTATTCATATGGTAAGAAGAAGCAGCTTTGTTTCACCTCAGTGATGACTTGTGCTAGAGCTATTTCTACCTAGCACACGTACAGTAACACACCTCCCAGCAGCTACCACTGACACAATCCATCAGAAAACATAACTTCAGAATACTCATTAGTAGAAGGACTTTCTGTTACTTCATTAAATTGGCAGTGAAGTGCAATTAGTACAGAATAAGGGATGTTTAGCACAGATGCTAGGCAATTTTAAAATTATTTTAAACCTCAAGAGGTGAATTATTTGACACTGAGAAAATTGTGATAGAAGTTGCCTAATGCAAATGTTTTGTGTAAAACCTTCCATTTAAATTCCTTTCTAAAGCAGTGAAATAAGTCAGCTAATGTTGTACTGTTTTATTGCTGACACATACTTAATTAGTTAACAAATTCTATTTTACTGATATGGATTCTTTCTGGGGGTGGGGCTGTGTTTTTATTTAAACAAATGATTTGCACTTTAGTCCAGCAAGCACTTCTTATTTTATTTGGCTTTGGTGTGTGCCTGTCAACTAATGGTCAAGCAAATGTGTAACAGTGTCCTTTAAAATATTTAGTGATAGAGACAAAGGGCAGGATTCACAAGAAAGCCAAAAATCCCAGCAGCTGCAGGAAAAAGCCTGCAGCCCTGTGGAAATGCAGTTGTATGATATTCATAAAGAAATTTTGAGCAGGTGTGGAATTTCATAAACTTTACAGCTGCAGAATTTCAGCACCTGTGGAAATTATGCACATGCTGAAAATCTGCAACGCGGATCTGCAGCTCCAAAATAGCTTAGGAGACATAGCAACAGGTGAACTTAATTAGCTGGAACAGCAGACTTTAACAGGGCTGCCACAGAATGATGCTGAAAGCACCCACAAAGAGACCAGCAACCAGTCCTTCTACTGGGACCACTGCAGCACCACAGGTACCAGAAATACCACGGCACCACAGTGGCCAACTGTTACTGCTGATCCCCTCCCAGGGTGCCCTATTGCCTGCAGGCAGCACCACTGCAGGCTGGCCAGGCTCTACTGCCTGTGGGCCCGCCATGGCTACACGTGTCTGGTGGTTGTTGCCTTTTGCCATATCATGGCAATGTGTGCTTTGTTGCTGTTATAGCAGCTACAGTTATACTATCTGGGATGCTATTACCTGTGCCTCACCTCCATCTTAATTGATTCCAATTGCTGGGGCACTACTGCAGTTTGCTGAGGGAGACTTACACCTCATTCCACTTTGTGTAACATTTTTTCCGTAGCTGTGGAAAAAAATGGTTGTGAATATTCCTTCAGGGCTGTGCTTACTTATCGCACACCTTTTTTTCCTCAGGGACTTCTGCAGCTGCACTTTTTCCACAGTCCTTAGGACAGGATTCACAAAGAAAGTCAAAATCCACAGCTGGGGAAAAAAGTCTGCAGCACTGTAGAAATGCAATTGCATGATATTCATAAAGAAATGTTGAGCAGGTGTGGAATTTTGTAAAATCCCGCAGCCTCAGAAATTGCATGACGTGCTGAAAATCATGAACGGCTGATCCACAGCTCCAGAAATAGCTTAGGAGGCACAGCAACAGGTGAACTTATTTAGCTGGGATAGCAGACTTTAACAGGGCTGCCATAGAATGAAGCTGAAAGCACCCACAAAGAGATCAGCAATCAGTCCTCCACTGGGACCACTGCAGCACCACAGGTACCAGCAATACCATAGCACCACAGTGGCCAACTGTTACTGCTGGTCCTCCCTGGGGTATTCCTGTTGCCTGGAGGGTAGCACTCACTGCAGGCTGGCCAGGATCTACTGCCTGTGGGGCTCCGTCCATGGGCTGCCCTGTGTCTGGTGGTTGTTGCCTGTTGACATATCATGGCAATGTGTTCTTTTGTTGTTGTTATATCAGCCACAGTTATGCTATCTAGGATGCTGTTACCTGTGCCTCATCTCCACCTTAATTGATTCCAATTATGGGGCACTACTGCAGTTTGCTGAGGAAGAGTTACACCTCATTCCACTTTGTGTAACATTTTTCCATGATTGCGCCAAAAACTGGTTGTGAATATCCTTTTAGGGCTGTGCCTTACTTAACCTCACACCTTTTTTCCTCAGGGACTTCCGCAGCTGCACTTTTTTTCCACAGTCCTTAGTGCTGTTTTTCTGCAGCTGCAGAGGGTTTTGTGAATAGCACTCAGTGCAAGTTCCCTTTGTTTCCATAGCTACGGCAGTTTTGGGACTTAGGGAAGGTTTTGCACCTTCAGAAAGCTTTGTGAATCCAGCCCAAAGAGTTGGATTGCCATCCACACTTGACATGTATTTTTGCCCCATTTCTGCCTCCCTCTGGTTAGTTGTCAAACAAAGTTTCTTATTTATGATACTTACAGCACTTTCAGGTTAAGAAAATGAGGCATGCATCATAAAATAATGCATGCTTCATTTTCCAGCTTCCAAAGTGCCATTCATCATGATATTTGTGCACATATGTTAGACCACCTTTAGGCATTAAGGATAGTGCTGGGTAGTTGTGTGGTATCAGCAGTCTGGAGAAGTGAGAAAGTGACAGGTGTCTGCAGTCAATAGCAGCTTTAAAGTAGTTAGAGCCAGTGGTAAGGAGGGCCATGAAAATAGCTGGAGTCTGCAGTCAGGACCAGAATGGAAACAGCTGGAGTCTCTACCTACACAAACTGCCTTAGCCTAAAATCTCAATCACTAACCAATCACCTCCATCCAGCCTCATGCCTCCCTCACAAAACAGACACACCTTTTAGTGATCCAGCTTTTTCTTCCACAGGCAAGTCCTATATGCTCTTGCCACTGACTCTCAGCCACTTTACACCACAATGCTATATTGCTCCATGCTATTTGGCACTAGACCCCACACTGCCCCCAATCACCTACCACAAACTTCAGGCTGCTCCTGACTGCAGATGCTGCTCCATCATCTTGATGGCTGACCATGTTGCATTAAAGAATGGATGCACACTGCCATAACTCCATTTATGGCAGCCCATGAGGTACCTGCAAATGCATGCACATCACTACACTATGAAACAAATTCTGGTCAGATCCAGCACAGCTATGTAATGAAGTTAGTGAAGTTGTGTGGAATTGTTAAGGAGGTATGGAGATATAATGCAATGATTTGTAAGTAGTAAGATTTGTTTTAGTTTTTGTTCTAAGGAAGGCATACATTATTAGAAAAATATATGGAGGTGTACATTTTAATGGAAGGAATAGGAAGCAATAAAGGTTTACAAAAGAACCCCAGAGCAAATGCTACTGAGGTAAGTGTTATCCCAGATGATATTGGCTGGACAGCCACATTTTAAAGAAAACACAGTTGCACATACCCCAATAATGCAAACTATCATGGGAAACATATGCAAATCCCCATGATGGTATGTCAGAAGGTGGCAGTACCTGAAAAGTAATGGCTGGCATATGTTCAGCCTTGGGATTATTTACATAGTTTTTTTTTTTTTTTAGAAACAGGGTTTTTGTCCATTAGGTGATGTAAGTTACATTTAAGCAATGTGTTGATGTCAGGAAGTCAGGTGTAATGAAGGACTGTTAGCAGAAAAATATGATAGTAACTTTCAGAGGGGTCACTTTTGATAAGGGTAAGGTAATTATGCTTGTGATAATGGGAATATTAGGAAAGTATGAGGTCTTTGCAGAAGTGGAGTGCGCATATGCACAGTTTCATAAGTATGTGCTCAGAGTGCAGGCAAATGTGATATGCAGGTTTGTTTTAAAATAGGTAAAATAGTGATGTATGCAATTGATAGGAAAAATA
Organism: Neoceratodus forsteri; assembly: GCA_016271365.2. Lineage (NCBI taxonomy): Eukaryota > Metazoa > Chordata > Ceratodontiformes > Ceratodontidae > Neoceratodus > Neoceratodus forsteri. Next base: position 852,993,271 of record CM057459.1, on the reverse strand, counting down.
AATACATAGACATATAGGTAGAGAGAGAAAGAGAGACACACAGACAGACAGACAGACATTGCAGAATAGGAATGGTAGTGAAGTATCAGTGGCACCAATCCCACCCGCTATTTAGAGATGGACAGGCATTGAGGTGTGCCTTGGGTTGTTATGCATAATGCTCAAGCCATTTCACCTCACCCTACTCTGCAGACACAGACAGGTGTTGAGGTGTGCCTTGGAGTGTTCAAGCTTTACACTCACCCCATTCCATAAGGAAATAAGCTGAAATGGGTATAGTACTGTATAAGAAAATGGAGTGAACTTTGGGGCTGAATAGTCAAAGGCACAACTAGATACCTATCACTGGCTGCAGGGTGGGGATGGGGTGGAATGGCATGAGCATTACTGTTGACAATCCCAAGTCACACCCCTGATGCTCGTCAGTCCCTACAGGGCATAGTGTTATTGGTCAGAAACCATAATGCCCTGGGCGTTTGTGACTTCTTAACCTAGCAACAGCATTTAATGCATTACATTATAAGGACAAGTAAATGTTTTAATAAATGGACAGGCATTGGGGTGTGCCTTTGAGTCATTGCCCATAACGCTCATGCCATTTCACTCACCATATCCTGCAGACACAGACAAGTGTCGAGATGTGCCTTAGGGGTGTTCAAGCTTTACACTCACCCCATTCCATAAGGAAATATGCTGAAATGGGTACAGTACTGTATAAGAAAATGGAGTGAACTTTGGGGCTGAAGAGTCAAAGGTACACCTCAATACCTGTCACCAGTTGCAGGGTGGGGTTGGGGGTAAATGGCGTGAGCATTACTGTTGACAATCCCAAGTCACACCCTGAGACCTGTCAGTCCATACAGGGCAGGGTGTTATGGTCAGAAACCCTAATGCCCTGGGAATTGTTATGTGACTTCTTAACCTATCAACAGCATTTAATGCATTACATTACATTATAAGGACAAGTAAATGTTTTAATACATTTACAGACAGGTACATAAACTTAATTTTCTTCATATAATAATATAAATTTAGTAACAGTGGTAGTACAAAGCAATTACCGACAACTTGAAAACTATAACTACTTTATATTGTACATTGGCACCCCATAAGGACCTCCTTGACATTGAGATGCAAATGTCACACATTTATCAGTTTTCTAACATGAATATTTTACTATCCTAAATGCATTTCTTGCTTCAGTAATTGCTCAGCACATCTATTGCATGACCTACTTATTGACATTTTTCACTTGCTATGCAATTTACTGCTGCTTACTACACCAACATCATGAACCATAAAACAGATGACTGCCACAACTAGGGAGGCAGTATAGAACAGTGGTTTAAGGCTCTGAGCTGCAAATCTGAAGATCTGGATTTGAACCCCACAGCCTCCACTTGCATAGTGGGTGACCCTGATCAAGTCACTTTAACTTCCATGTGCTCCCAGGTTGCCTCTGTAAACAAGCTTTCAGCTTAGTGTGCCACCTTGGTTAAACAATTGAAAGGAAAAAAAACAATATATTATTTTTCTTGCTTTATTTGCTACAACAAGCTTTGACTAATACATCCATTCTTAAATGTACTTTCTATAGCTTATGTGTCTGTGACCTAGGCAGAACTACACTTAAAATCTTACACATAAAAATAAATCATCAGAATAACATTTATTTCAGTACTATCGCTTTTCTTTTCAGGTGCCCATGACACTATGGCCGGATATTCAAAGCAGTCGTGCATGAGCAAACTGAGTTGCACCGGTGCAAGTGCAAACTTGAGTCAAGGAGCAATATTCAGCAAGAGCCAGTGCACAGCGCAGAAATCTCATTGTGCCAACACACAACTATAATGAATTCAGGCACAAGTCAGGGCATTCCCATGAATATCCAGTGCAGTGGGATATTCAACCATGAAACCATGGCGCAAGTGCAGAACAATTCAAAGATGCGCCGAGCAGACTTATTCTATAAATACAGGTGACACAGACAGCACTTGCACCAGGTGAGAGTGAGTGAGAGAGAGAAAGAAAGAAAGAAAGAAAGAAAGAAAGAAAGAAAAGAAAGAAAGAAAGAAAGAAAGAAAGAAAGAGAGGGAGAGGACAGAGGTGGCATTGAAGATGGAGACAGAGGCAGAGAGAGTGTGAGGAGACAAACAAACACACTGCCAGGCAGTGCACCAGGGTGACACACAGTGAGCAGCAGCCAACCACCCAGGGGATATTGGACAGCAAGGGCCATGGATAGTGTGCCCTTCATGATGGAGGCTGTAATGAGGGGTGCGAGGGGGCAGGAGGTACAGTGATGTGGCCGTGAAGGGCCTGTCAGCGGTATGCCTTACACATGTGGTACCACACCCACATCACCTTTGAGCAGTAAAGTGACACAGAGATTGTAGGCCGGTACCGCCTGAACAAGGCCATTCTGAGGCAGTTCTGTGAGCTGTGCAGTGAGGAGATGCAGGCACCCACCAGATGGAGCCATGCCATGTCCGTGGAAATGAAGGTGACAGCCGTCATGTGCTTGCTCACTACGGGCATCTTCCAGAGACCAACAGGGGACACCACAGGCATAACCCAGTCGGCCATGTCCTGCCTCCTCACACAGTTCCCAATGCTCTGCTGCCACGTGTGTCAGAATACATCCATTTCTCCCAACACACAGGCAGAGCGACAGCAACCATGGAGGACTTCCACAGGGTAGCACATATGCCTGGCTAGATTGGGGCCATTGACTGCACCCACGGGCATCTGCATGCTACCTGGCCCTGTGGGTATGGCATACATCAACAGGAAGGGGAGTCCAGTGTCAACTGCCAGGTGGTGTGAGATGCCACGGGCACATAACCACTGTGCCACAGGTTCAAACGTGGGGACATCCCCATGGGACACATCTTGGGTGAGTATGGCATGGGAAAGGGTGATGGGCAAAGCATACCTTAGGATGGGGTAAGGCATGGTGTGCATGTTGGCATGGTGCTACGGACAGGTAAGGGATGCAGCAGAATAGCAGAGGGCTAACCATGTCATTATCACACAGGTGACAGCACCTATCCACTGCAGTCCTGGCTGCTCACCCACTACTGGAGCCCTTCGTCCCGAGCAGAGGAAAGCTACAACAAGGCATGCGCCAGCACACGCAACATCACTGAGCAAGTTTTTGGCATGCTGAAAGCACAGTTCCATTGCCTCGACAGGTCTGGTGGTGCTCTACAGTACAGCCCCTCAAAAACCTGTGGTCTATTCCTGGCCTGTTGCATACTGCACAAGATGGTCATTGAACATGGGATAACTGTTGAGGTTGATGAAGGTGACAGTAGTGAGGATGATGGAGGCAATGGGCCAGAGAGAGGTGGACAACCACGCCTGGGCGGAGAGATCCCTGGCTGCAACAGCAGGCAAGATGACACTGGGACACAATTGCAGAGGAGCACTATGGTACACATAGGTAGGTGGTGCATACACATGCATGGGCCACGCAAACAGGTACAGCACATGCAGGGGCATGCACAGCATTGGACATGCACACACACAGAGGAGTGAAGCAGGGGTAGGGGAGATAGAGGTACATACCAACACACAACCACACACATCAACTCTCACAGCCCCCCACACACACATGCACTCCACACACACAGATGTGCATATGTGGTATTGATCAAATACATCAGAACAGTGCGCAGGTGCAACCGTGCAAGACTGCCATTGTCCCACCCATACCACATGGCCCAGTGGCTGGGCAAGCATGCACACACACAGGCAGTGTGGCATGACCCACAGGCACCACACCAGTGGTGGCGCACACACACTGCCCATGTGCGCACTGGGCAGCAGCTGCAGACCGCAAGGGGTGGCCCGCACATGAGGTCCACTGCATGGAACCATGGCCACCACAGCCACAGGGTGGCCATGCCTGGGCTGTTCAGCAGCCACAGGCTGCGTGATCAGCCATGGGGTGTGTGCAACCGTCCCCAGGGGTTGAACCATGAGACCACCAGTGTAAAGCCATCTGAGATTGCAGTGGCAATGCAATCCAGGGATGCAGTCATGGCCTCCTACATGCACTGCATCCCTGCCAGGATCTGCACAATGCCCCTCTCCTGCTGCTCAGCTAACTGGTGCACCTCCACATGCAGTGTGCACACCCCAGTGGTGAGTAGCACCTGTTGCTCAATGGATACCGGCAGCAAACTGGTGTGCTCAGCTAGTAGGTTGACATCCTGGGGCTCCTGGGCCAGATGCCGATCCCAATGTGGAGACCAGCCATGCTGCACAGCCCCCTCTCTGGTGGATGCTGCACAGTGGGGTCTGTAGGGATGAGGCACAGCAGGTGCACCTGTGGCTGACCCTGTGTCCGGCTGCCCGGTGGCACCCACAACATGCTGCTGTCTCCTGTCCAGCCACTGCACACCACCCAGCACCTGCGAGGCCACACCACCTCCACTGGAGAGCACAGCCAGGGCAGTGTACACTACTGCACATGCAGTGGTGACGGGCACATGTTCCACTGCTGGCAGAGTGCTGGGCATGCTGCCTGTGTCAGTGGCCAGCAGGGACGTCTCACCCACAATGGTGGCCATGCTGTCCAGGATGAGTGCGACATCATCATTGGTGTCGGACCCACCCGGATTGTGTCTCTGCTAGAGGACACCAAGGCTGGCATACTGCAGAAACACATCCAGGGCCTCATCTGACCCCAGATCCCAGACATCCGCCTGCACAGTGGTGGTGAGCTGCAGCCTGTTGGACACCCGGATGCCAGTGAAGGTGGAAGGCTGGTCCTCCTGGGCCAGTCCATTGTCCACGGCTGCTGCTGCTGCGCTGCCGGCACGCCATCATCTGCATGGAGGTGTGTTGGTGCTGCAAGAGAAAGAGAGGCATGTTAGTGATGCATTGCCCACATGTGCCCCTCACTGCCACTGCATGTGTCCTGCAGCATGGCATGTGCATGGGTGTACACACAGGCACATGCATGCATTCCAGCTGCATGCACCCAGCATGACCATGTATGCACCCTCCATGCCCCCAGCTGTGCGTGCTAACATACTTACCATGTAGTGATGGGCTGCCACCCATCTGGAATCCGCTGCCAGGCACACCCTCCATCGTGTTGTGACATGTTGCCTGCCATCAACTCCTCCTGCACCGTGAGTGATGGCACATCTGCAGAACCCTCCAGTGGCATTCTGGGATGCATGGATGGCTACCACCTTCTCCTTGATGTGCCTCTTGTTTGTGCCCACCTTCTTCCAGCTCTCCTCGCGCTGACTGCTGGAGGCTCCATGCTGGTTGACGTGTATGCCACCTCTCCCAGGACACAGCCCTGGCCTGTGGTGCCCGTGGCACCACTCAACAGGTGCTCTGTCAAGGTAGGCATCAAACAGGGCCTCTGTCACCACCTTTGTGAAATTGGGGTTGTGCTTGTGAGCAGGCCCATGGTTCTCACCATCCTTATGTTTTGGCATGTCGCTTCTGTGGACATGGACAGCACAGTGTGTCAGTGGCAGCATCACCCTGTTCTGTCCCGCCTGCTGTGATGGCTGCTCCCAGTGAGCTGCAGCGCATATGCAACTTACCCTAAAGGATGCAATGCCAGTCCATGGCATCTGCTGTTTCATGGTGCTTATATGAGCAACACATGCAAATGAGGTTAAGGGAAGGGAAGAATTGTTTAACCAGGAAAGGCACACTAAGTCAAGTTTGTTTCCAGGTGTGACCTGGGAGCAAGAAGTTAAGTGACTTGCTCAGGGTCACACAGTATGCAAGTGGGGCTGTGGGATTCAAACCCCATTCTGGTCTGCTGGATATCACCAGATTTGCAGCTCAGAGCCTTAAATCACTGCGCTATCTGCCTCCTTAGTGCAATGGTAATGACATGCAAATGCCTCCAGTGCACCACGCATTGGCTGATGAGCTGATTTGCATGTGGCATTTGAATATCATGATTTTGCTTCATGCACAATGAGATTGCTCCAGAGCAAGTCACAGTGCAAGCGGCATGCATGTGCATTGCATAGACTTGCAGTGTGCATGCACTGAATGGTATCATGGTGTCAATCATGCATAATGGGGCCATAGAGCATGGTACACCAGACCTGCCGATCAGCACATCGCACTGTGCACAGGCGGATGACTCCTGACCTCACTGTGACCCCTGACCCTGGGTCACTCCCTCACCTGGTGACCCGCCCAGCCATGCCCATGCTGTGCATCTCTGAGACTGGGCAATGGTGGACACAGTGCATGTTCCCTCACATTGTGCATCTGGTGCATGTCATGGCCACGCGCTTACTGCAGCCATTTTGGTCACCGGCTTTGTTTCTCAGCATGGCACAGCGATGGGTACTGTGAGTGCAGAACAGGACAGAGGTCTAGCTGGTCAACCTGGTTGCCTGTGTCCAGCCCCACGCATCCAAACTTTTTGCCAGGTGCCCTGCAGCAGCCCAGGGTTGTGGTGTGGCAGGGATTGCTGCCACACTGTAGCAGAGGACTGGGGTGGCCAGGATGGGGAGCAGTGCTGCCACAGGTATGGTGACCTAGTGCGGAGAAACCCAGAGAGCCTGAAGAAGATTGAGATCTGTGTCAGGCATGGGGCTGTGCCACAGCCAGGTGAGTAGGCCCATATTGCATGTGTGCCCTGGTGCTGTACAGTGGTGTTGGCTAGACTGCCTGGCATGCCCTGCAGAGCAGTGCATTTCATCATCGCATCACAGGGTGGCATTGACGGCAACTGCTTGTATTGCGATGCGGCTGCGTGGGACATGTTGGGCAGGGGCTCACCCTGTGCACAGGGTGGGGTGGTGAGTAGCTGCTGTGGATGTTTACTGTTGTGTACCTGTTCATGTTCCATTCCCAGGACATGAGAATCACAGAGCGTGCAGGCGGTGACAGCAGCAGCACCGGACAGGACAGCAGGCCGCAGCAGGCCACGGAGGTGGTGCAGGAGTGGCTGCAGCACCAGAATGGCATGAAGGGCAGGTAGGCACTGTCATGGTCCTTGCACATTGGCATGGGGGGTGGGCGTGTGTGCAGGCATGGCTGCCTGTGCCATGTGCCATGGCAGCTGTGTGTCGCACTGTGTGATGCTTGCCAGTGTGTCGCATCTATTGGACACATGTGCCAGCTGTTGGTGGGTGGGTGTGCCCGGCCACCACTGATGTTGCTGCGGTGCTGCCAGTGCACTGTGCCATGTGACTGTTATTGCGCAGTTGAGTGGCCATTGTGCAGGAGGGACCACCTCTGTGCACTGTAGTGGTGTGCTGTGTTGCTGGCAGGTGTGGCCCATCCCCTGCAGGTGGCTGGTACGAGCCTCCTGGGTGTGTGTGTGTTCCTGCTACCCATTGCATGCTGTGGGTGGGCATGGTTCTTGGGACAATGCATTGATCACCTGTCCTGTTCCTTGTCATAGGTGTCCAGCAAGATGACAGAGACCTGTCTGCTGCAGGCTGCTCCGCAGCTGTTTCTTATTACGTCTACCACAATGGAGGCTGTCCTGCAGGTTTGACACCTGCTGCTGAAGGAAAGGAGGCAGTGAGGGCACCAAGGGCAGTAGGCTGTGGGCCGCTGGTAGATTGGCCCCAGGATTCCCTGTTTTCCTGCTGTACCTCCTCTTACAGTCCCCATCACACTGTACAGTCCCTGTTCCCTGTCCCTTCCTCACTTTCCCACCCCTTGTTGACGTAAATAGTTTGTTTTGCAATATATTTTATTTTACTTACCTGCCTATGTCAGTGTCTGCTTGGTAGGTGGCTAGAGGAGCTATGCTGCAGTGGTCCAGTGCCTGTCCGTGTGGTGTGTATATGTCAGGGTGTGTGTTGTGATTCTGTGGTTCACTGCTATGTGCTGTGGTGTGTCCCACTGTGGTGGTGTCCCTCACCTCAGTCAGTGGCTGTGCCTTGGGGTGCCCATGGGTGGGTGTCAGGGTGTGGTGGTGTGTGTGCATGGTGATGGCACAAGGCCATGGATTTGGCCAGGTTCTAGCTGCATGCTGCTTTGAGGCGCCTGCTTGGCATTGTGTGGCCTGTCCCATGTGATCTGCCATGCTACATGCCTCCCAGCACATTCCATGCCTACTGTGTGGGCCTCCTGTGTGCCTGTGTGGTGTGTGTGTGTGTGTGTGCTGGCACATGGTCCTGGGTGGACTGCTCTGGTCTGGGCATGTGGAGGGGCACGGCTGCAGCCTGTGGGGAGCTCCCTTGATGGCCCTCCATTGATCATTGCTCCTGTTGCCTACTACCTGTGCCACTGTTGTGTTCTGAGGGGTGTCTGGGTGCCTGTGTGTGCCCTGCTATGCCCTACTGGTGGTGTTCTTCTGTGGCCTGTCACTGTGCTTCCCTGGCTTTGCCCCTGGATCTCTTCTGTGTGCCATGCCCCTCTGTTGCTCTGCTACTCTGCTCCTACAGTTGCGCTGGAAGCATCACTTTCTGCACCATGGTGCAACTGTGTTCCACCATGGCACAACTCTGGTTGCACCATGGCACAAAGCCTGGTTGTGCCATGGCACAACTGTGCCATACTCAGCTGGGTTCTGCTGGCGCAACCTCTTAATATGGCTCCTGTTGCACCACGGTGAATCAGATTTGCACTGCACTGGACTGCGCCAGCCTTTGGCGATTTCTGGATATCTGAGCCATATGTAAATATGTTTATATCTTTAACTTTAAAGCACTAAACCTATTCAAATGCACAAAACACAAAACTTTATTCTCTTCACACGTTACTGCTAAACTTCAGGTCCCAGAGAGATAAAAATGAGCTTCAATTAGCTATCTGGGTGGGTGCTTCAGCTGTATGTGTGGGGTATAAAAGCTTTTAAGAAACAGACACTCTAGTATCCAATATGGATAGTTTTCTTTGGATGACATATTTTACTCCTTTGTGAGCTTATACCTTAATTGTCATTCATGTATTGCACACAATTGCTTTCCTCAAGTACTGTAATTTCAGGATGCAGTTTCACAAATGCTGTATAAGGATGCAGTTTCAGGCACTCCTAATTACTTTTCTTTCCTTCTGAACCTTAAGCTCTGATGCCCCAGGCAGCTCTGATAGTCAGTTGTTCCAACATGATAGATTCACCTCATGCCCCTCCCACATGAACCAAAAAAGGTGGGTGGATCTTTAGGAGCTTCTCAGGCGGAGGTGGGGGTGGATCTTACCCCCAAAAACTAATGCTGTCTCCCACTACTCAGGTTCCAGTTCTTGTACCTCCCATTTAAGAAAGAAAATTGTGCCCTGCAACCATTGACTAACATGAAAGCATATTTATTTGAGGGTGGAATAGTTCTTGGAGGAGAGTATGAAGAGACTATTTACACCTTCAGCCAGTTCCATGGACAGAAAACATAACATCAGTCCTTTTGTACATGAAAAACGTCTGCAGGCTGCACCTACTGCAGCAGTAAAAACACTATGGACATAAAAAGAAAAACATGTAACTGTTTGAAGAACTCTCATTACTGTAAATCACTATCCCTATGTACTGTGTGTATTATAGGTAAGGTATGTCTTAGGGTTCTGTCAATGGCCTGTTAATCACCCTGTGGAAGTTTAATGTCTCATGAGGCACAGGTAAGTGCCACATGCCTCATGGGTGATACTACAATGACATAGCCCTTAGACATACTTTTATTGCTAATATAAAATGAGAGCTTGTTACTAGAGCTGAAATTTGTCTTGTTCTTTTTATTTCCACTTTATGGCCAAAAGCTTTCAAATAGTCCTGCCATCATTTAGTCGGGGTTGTGCAATGTGAGCACTGAAGTACTGGAACACTGAGACAGAATGAGTAGTACACCTACTTAGATGACAGTAACTGGCAATGTAATTCTGTCTGTAGAAACAACTGCATCCTGAAGTTCAGTAAAGAGGACTGTGCATCGCTCTAGGAGTTACAATATCAGTTAGGGCTATAAGAAAAACAGATTTCTACCACTGAAAAGCATGTTTTTTCAGTCACATTCTATCACCAACATCACAAACAGATGAATAAACTGGTGTTTGGATAACCACAAATCTATGTTTCATATGAAGCTCAGCAGCAGAAATACTAAAACATGGTTTTCACCAATAAATGATAATTGGAAGGAAATGCATAGTTCATGGGGATTAATAGGAATAAACAGTTGCCACATGTAAAGTGAAAAGCAATTGATCACATAGGGTCAGTGGCCACAGACACTATATAGGGCCTAAGGCAGACTAGATGGGTCTAGCGGTCCTTATCTGCTGACAATTTTATGTTTCTAAGTTTCTATAGAGCCGCATTCACTCACAAAAATGATGCAACTAGCATTATCAAGTTGCTTGGTACTGCGATCCAAGATTTCAGATTCAGATCAGCCATAGATGCTTTAAAGCATATTTATTAAAAAGAATATGCTTTTAAAGTTAATAAATATTTTTAAACATCTAGTGCTGGACTGCTTTATGAAAAACTGTGAACGTGTTTACCAAGCAAAGTTCTGACACTGAGAATATCAATTATTTGTGCAATCCTGTTGGTGGAGCAGAAGACAAGCCCCTAGTATTCTAATAGGTTGTTATGGTGTTCAGTTAGAAAGAGCCAGGAGGATGCTGGGGTGTATAGGGAGTTGTACTGGCAAAAAAAGGAGGTGGTGATACCACTGTACAAATCACTGGTGAGAACCCATCTGAGTATTGTGTCCAGTTCTAGAGGATGTATCTCTGGAAGGATATAGACAAGGTGCAGGCACTTCAGAGAAGGGCACACAAATGGTGCAGTATCTGCACCAAAAGTCATATAAGAAGAGACTAAAGGACCTCATTTTCTATACACTGGGAGGGGGTTATGATAGAGACCTTCAAATACCGCAAAGAGCTTAAATAAGATACAAGAGGGTAGTATCTTTCAGAAAAAAGATGTTCAAGAACAAGATGTCATGATATGAGGCTGGAGGGCTAGACTCAGGGTAATGTGAGGAGTACTTTTCACAGATAGGTGGTGGATGCATCGAACATCCTCTCAGTGGAAGTGGTGGGGCAAAACAGCAGGGGATTTCAGAATGCATGGAATAGGCACAAGACAACCATAGTAATAGGAAAGAGAGGTTGAAAGCTGATATCAAGTAAGGTCTATGCTATTGCAGAAGGTAGGGAAATTAAGCAGTCTAGGTGGGCCAAGGGTCCTTACCTACCATCTGTTTCTATGTTTCTTTGGAGAATGGACTCAATATTCAAAGAGCCCTCAGATCACCACAAGTTGCGGTGATCTAGGGCTGCAGCAATCTCAAAAGCGTCAGGGATTCTGCACTTTATTTTTAAAATGAGAGTTCCTGCCTCAAGATCTGAGATTTGCCACATCCATAGTGTTGCTCCATAGTAGTGGTACAACTGCAGGCTATTACAGACAGCCAATTGGCCCAGGTTCAGGGGGCTGGAGTGAAGGGACTGGGACCCAGCCTCAGAAGGATATAGCCCTGGCACCTGCCCCATAGGAATCACTGACCACAACACCGATGGCAGGTAGCAGCCTGCTTCCACGCAAGGCCTGGTACCAGGGGATTGCTGCTGTGTCTGGGGACCATTCCAGCCACCACTTACCCCACAACCAGTAGCCACTGCTGCCACAGACAGTGTTGGGGTCAGTGGCACCTATGGAGCAGGTACCAAGGCTTTTGCCTGCTAAGGCCGGGTCTCGGTCCCTTTCTGCCGGACCCTTGTACCCAAGGCAATCAGCAGTCTATAATAGTATAGTGCACCCTGCAGGGTACCACCCACCCCCTGCACATTGCCACCATGTTCTTCACTCAAGGTCTCCCTCATGCTTCTTCCGCTCTCCAGTCCCCTACTTTTAGTCCCCCAATTGCTGTCCTGTTAGGCAGTGGTGCATGGCACATAGACCACCTTCTGGTTGGTCTAAAGGCAGCCCTTTTGTGACCATGGTGGGCTTGTAGAACAGCAAACAAGGGAAGGTGCAGCCCTCCACGATGCAGCCATCCTTGCAACCTGGCTCATGGGTGCTTTTGCACAATGGTGGCAGGGTCTTTGCTGCATGGAATCCTGATTTCACCACAGCCAGTATTTGAAAATAAGAAAAGCCACAAACTATGATGCAAGGTGCCACTTATTGTCATCCTCATTTAGTACATGTATTGGGGATCTGTAAACTCCCAGCATCATTCAAAGAAGGGGTGTATACCTTTTCTTCAGTTGATTCCCAGGTCATGCTTGCAGCTACAAATGCGGATGGTTTTGGGAGTGGGGGGGTGTCCGCACTCTGTGCCATTCACAAAAGCATGGAGTGCTGGCGAGTTGGGTGCAATATATGGCTGCAGACACACTGCCATATCCTCTGCATGTACTGCATGGAAGTCTCTCATTGGCCACACTGGGAAGAAAACAATGTGCCATGCCACCCCAGTCCTCCAGTCAGGAAGGGGGACTGGGGTGGCAATTGGGCACTCACCTATTACTATTGGAAATACAAGACTTGCACCATTCCACAATCCCTTCCTTGCAGTCCTCTGAATTGCTGCCCTGCCAGGCAGTGGTGCGTAGCCCATAGACCACCTTCTGTTTGGTCTAAAGGCGGCCCCATCTTGTGACCAAAGTGGGGCTTGTAGATCAGCAATCAAGGGTATGGTGTAGCCCTGTCATGTGCAGCCATCCTTGCAACCTGGCACGTGGGTGCTTTTGCCACAAGGGTGGTGCAGGGTGTCTTTGCTGCATGGCATCCTGATTTTGCCACAGTCAGAATTTGAAAATCAGAAATGTTGAACTTATGATGCAAGGTGCCACTTGCATCATCCTCATTTGTTGCAGGCACCTTGTGTCATAGTTTGCCTTTTGAAAATCAAGTCCAATGTTTCCATTTAACCAGACATTGAAAGGGAGGAGTATATTCCTTGTGTTCCAAGTTTACCTTACTCTCTGATCCACATGTGAAAAAAATTGTTTTTTAATTATTTAAATAAAAAATTAGTGATACCCACAATTGGATTTATTTGCTCTTTGGACTACTTTGTTACAGTCATTTGTGAAGGAAAGGGATAGTCACTGAAGCAGTTGTTAATTGCTTTCTCCATGCAAAATAAAACATTGCTTTATTGTTGTTTTATGTAATGAATGACATGCCAATCTCATAGGTTCCTATGCGCATAGGGCCATAATGTCTATGTGCCTTAGATCTACGGTGTGTAGATGTGCCTAAGACCATGGTCCATGCATTGGGGGTCCCACAAACACCCAGCAGCATTCAAAGAAGGTGTACACCTTTCCTTCAGTTTATTCCCCAGTCATGCTTGCAGTACAAATGCGGATGGTTTTGGAGAGTGGTGAGGGGTGCCGCACTTTGTGCCATTCATAAAATGAAGGAGTGCTGGCTGAGCTGTGTGTGCAATATATGGCAGCAGGCACACTGCCATATCCTCAGTGTGCCCTTCATGGAAGACTCTTGTTGGCCATACTGGGAAGAAAAAAAACAATGCACGTGTCACCCCAGCCCTCCAGTCAGGAAGGCAGGACTAGGGGTGGCAATTTGGGCACTCACCTATTTCTTTTGGAAATATGAGACTTGCACCATTCAACAACCCCTGCTCCATGTGAATCAGGGCATCCACTCAGGGACCAGGTTGGGCAACTGGCTGAATACCTGCCTGTGTCTTCCAATCCACCTGCCTGTGCCTGCTGACTCCCCCATGCACCAGCATGCCATGGGCAGGGTCATGGACAGGAACCCTGGGAACCCCAGGTGGCCAGTAAACATGAATTCTGGCCACCATGCACCTGATTGCAGGTGCAGAGTTGCATGGGACAGGTATGCGACTATCGCACATATCAAGACCTGTATGGTTCATAGGCACCTAGGCATCATGGAGTCTACTAATTTGGTTAATCAGCAGGATGTGTTCAGTAGATTATTGCTCTTGGAACATAATAAGTTTGGGTTTGTTGACATATGTTATAGGTAATAACTGAGTACAGCTACAAGTGTATATTCCGACAAACACAATTTTATTTGATATTATCTACTTGATAGTCATGTGGCATCTTTCACCTCAGTACATACAGAAGGAGGATTACCATAATGCTATCATGCCATGATCATAATCTAGATATAATTACTGGCCACAATTTTTAACACGGGCACAGCGATTATAATTTGCCGTTATAACTACCTCGGCTAGTTATAACGGCAAACCGACTACTCTGCTCTAGAGCACAGCGTGAGACATAAGAAGTAAGCGACTTGCAGTCTGCAGGCTCGCCGTGCCCTGTCAGATCTACCGTTCTGAAACAAAAAACAACACGGACCACTTTTAAAAAAAAACGGATGTAAAATAGCGACAGCAACAGCACAAGATTCTTAAGAAATGGAGACAAGATTTTAAATCGTAGACCCCATAACAGAACAATTTACAGTAGAGCAGCATAATCTAAATACCAAAAGAAAACAGACAGTGACCTCCGTCTCAATTTTTAGCAATAATCTATTGAATTTGCAAATAAATGAATAAGGCAGTTGAAGAAACACGTTTTTAAAATAATTAAAAACTGCAATGTTGTACAACCACCACAAATAAATTCTTCATTATACCACAACTGCCTTATTCATTTATTTGCAAATTCAATAGATTATTCTAAAAAATTGTGACCAACAATTATAAAATAAAGTAATAAGCACGTGGTTATTTGAAGATTTACACACACACCCTCGGTGTGGGATGCCTATCTCAAACCCCTCGGGCTTAGCCCTCGGGGTTTATGGGGCATCCACACCTCGGTGGTGTAAAATTTACATAACCACCTGCCTATACATTATTCTCTATATTATTGATCTTTTATAGTGACTTGGTAATATCTCCTTTGTTGTGTAATGAGGCACAAGAGGCATCCCATAAATTCAAAATATGGCTAAAATAGTCCCTAGGGCAGGCAACTCTATTGTATTGGTTGTCTACCTGGAGCATGTTAGTTGCCCTTTAATGGCATGATAATCACCTTCCAGAAGTGTGATTTAGGCAATAAGTCTTGACCAGGCATTATTTTAATAACGTGTTTCTCACCAGGTTTGAGGCATAGATGAGTGTCACAATGACACCATCATGTGTAATCGGTTTTCTGTTTTGGGGTGTGTGGGTAGTTTAGGATAATGGGTGAGCAGGTGTTCTGCTATAAATATGTTATGGTGTCTTTGTCACACTTGGTAACTCCTCAAGTATCTTTAGGCAATAAGCTATGACTAGGGGTAATATTAATGGTGTGCTAATGACCCTTCAGTTTTGTAATGTGAACAGCCAGTAGCAGCTATTAGGGCAGTCATACATAATCAGGGGTTGTGTTAATGATCTGTTAATCACCAGGCCTGAGGCATAGCCAAGTGCCACAAGGACACCATCAGATGTAATCAGATTTTTTTTCTTTTGGAGGTGTAGGTGGTTTGTGGTGAATGGGACAGGTGTTTTCTATGAACATGTTATGGTGTCTTTGTCTCATTCGGCTATACCTCAAGCCTCTTTGGGCAATACAGCATGACCAGTGTTATGTTAATGGTGTGTTAAACCTTGTTCATTGTTGATATGGCTGTGACTACCATGCTGCATTGAGTTACATTAGATGTCTAGAGGGTGATTAAAACATCATTAACATAATCCTTACCATGCCTTATTGTCTAAAAGGCTTGAAGCATACCCAGATGTGGCAAAGACACCTGTCATAATCATGGAGGTATGTTAATGATGGGTTAACCACCCTTCTGAGGTGTAATGTGACATTTTATTTATTTATGTATTGAAACATATCACAATTAATACCTTTGAGTCAGGGACTCCTTTACAAAGGCTCCACTTCATAGAAAACAATACAAAATCATGCAGTGTGAGGCATTACAATGCAAACAGCGGTGTGGAAATATCACACCTCACAACTGATACAGAGTATAGTAAAAACAGGCAGCTGTGATACAGGATATTACAACAGTCAGAGACAATGCAGTACAGAGGCAAATTACATTGCACAGTATCTACAGAGTGACATACAATACAGCAGTTGTTGTATATAAGAATTTATGACATGAATTTGCATACAGTGCAGTCCAGTGAGTGACAACTAGTCAAAGGCCTGGGTCAGTCAGTGGCCAGGGACAAGCACTCAGGAGGCAGGACCAAGAGAGTCCATTGTCACGGTATAGTTTTGGCTGTGCGGAGGTCAGGTGCAGTCACAGGTTGAGTCCTGTGAGATGTGGCTACAGAGAAGGGATTTGGTTTGGAGCTGAGAGGATTGGCTTGGAAGTGAATTCAGCCAACAGGCAATGCAGTACCTGAAAGTTCTTTGAGCCATGGAGGTTTTACAGAGGAAACCTGGTAGGGCATTTTCTCAGTGTGACGTGTATCTGGTGTTGATATGGGGAGCAGTACTACAAGGGCAATGGGCATGTGGCCAGCTGTGATTTTCTTGGCAAGAAGACAGGTCTGGTACTTTAGGTGATCATCAAAGTTTAGCCAATTTATACTTGCATAGAGCGTGCAGGTGTGCATGAACCAATCACAGCCAGTAACTAGCCTGCAGACTTTATTCAGGGAAACCCTAATTTTGCTGAGGAGGTGTTGTCGGCAGCACCATAGATAATGATCCCATAGTCTATGAGTGACAAGATAAAGGAGGAAATGGCTAGCTGTAGGGCTTCAGGGGATACAGTGCTTGTATCTGTGGAGCAGACCAATATGAACATTGACAGCTGTACTAAGTTGGTGGATATGTTTGTGGTAGGTGATCCCTGAGTCTAGGATAACACCTAAGTATTTAAAAGTAGAAACTTGTTCCAGGGTTTCATTTAGGGAGTTATGGATGAGCTGCTGAACTTGTTTTGGGCATGGGAAAACAGCATGGACTTTGTCTTTTATAGTTTAGAACAAGCCTATGGTCAGCAAACCAGGATTCAGCCTCGCTAAACAACCTTTGGAGGGCTAATTGTAGGGAGGCAGGGTTGTTGTGTGTGCTGAATAATACTGCATCATCTGCATATAATAGGAGACTTCCAGCATAGGCCTTGGGCAGGGAGTTAAGGAATAGAGTGAATTGTAGGGGCCAAGGATTGACCCTTGAGGGACCCCAGATGTAACTTGTAGGGCGTCTGAACCGAGACTGGGTTTGTGCTAGTCTGACTGTCTTGGTTCTACCACACAGGTTGTTTGAGAAACAGGCAATGGCATCCTGTGAGAAACCTATTTGGGATAGTGAGGTTAGGAGAAGTGTGTGGTGGACGATGTCAAATGCTTTGGAAAGATCTATATAGACAGCACCAGCAATCTGACCTCGTCCAAGGGTAGCATAAATGTTGTTGGTATATTCCAAAACCACGGTTCTGGTACTGTGGCTTTTATGGAAACTGTGCTGTTCGGGCAGAGGAGACTGTGTTGGGCAAGGAAGTCTGTGACTGGTGGCGTACTACCTTTTCAAGAACCTTGGAGAGAGGAGGTAGAATTAAAATGGGCTGATAATTTCCTGGCTGGGTATGCTCACCACTCTTCAGAATACAGTGATGAGGGCAGTTTTCCATATGGATGGGAACTGAACTAAGGCAAGTGAGTGGTTAACAGGGCAGTGAGGGATAGAGTACTTCTGAGAGGGTCAGCCTTGATAATTTAAGGTTGAGAGAGTCATTGCTGAACCAAGATTTGTTGAGTGCCCTTAGCAGGAGGGGGCAGCATCATGCTGGGAGATAGCTTTGAAATGGAAAGGAGGCACTTGGGCAGATGTTGGTGTCATGGTGGGGTGGGTGAAAAGTTGGAAGGGAGCATGCTGCGAGGTCTGAGAATGAGGAGTTCAATGCATTTGCTATTGTTTCAGGGTCTGTGGAGATACCACTATTGACTGACATCTGGGGTGGGGGGCAGTAGAGTTTTTCCACTAAGTTCTTTGAGTGACTTATATAGAACCAACTAAAAAATCACCTTGAAGTACACTCACTCCTAAACCCAGCTCAATCTGGTTTCAGGTCAAAGCACAGTACCATCTCAGCCTTGGCTAAAGTCTCTAATGACTGGATCCATGCTATGGACACCAAGAAGATTACTGGTGCAGTCTTTCTAGACCTCAGCAAGGCCTGTGACACTGTAGACCATCACCTCCTAATCACCTGTCTTGCCACATAAGTGCCATTCCACCTACCTTGCAGTGGTTTACCAGTTATCTCATGGAAAGGATACAAAGAGTCAAGGCTGATGGCCTACTATCTGTCCCCCTTCCAGTTGCTAGAGGAGTCCCTCAAGGCTCCATCCTAGGACCAATTCTTTTTCCTCTACATTAACAACCTTGACTCCCACATAAGGAACTCTAGCATACATTTCTTTGTGGATGATATGATTCTGTATGCATCAGGCTCATCCCTAACTGAAGTCAGGAAGCACTCCAAGCTGACTTTATCCAGTTAGAAAGCAACCTTATCAAATCCAAGCTTCTCTTAAATGCCAAAAACCAAGACAATGATTTTCTCGAGATTGGCCTTGTCTGGTGCCCTACATACCACACCTAAAACTTCATAGTTACCGACCTAGGTGAACCCTTGGAAGTCGTACCTAAATTTAAATATCTAGGTTATGTGGATAGACACCAAGCTTTCTTTCAATGACCACATCGAGGATCTATCAAAGAGGCTTAAGCACTCTTGGGTTTCTTCTTCAGAAATATGACCTTCTTCTCTCTGCAACCCTCAAAAGACTTGTCCAAGCAACTTTCCTTCCTTGCTTGACTACGGAGACATTATCTTTATCTCCTCCCAACCTTGAGCCTATCTAAACTGGATGTACTCTACCACCGTGCTTTCACTTCATTACTAACTCAGCGTACAGGACCCACCACTGTGATCTTTATGCAGCAGTTGGGTGGTCCTCTTGCCTCAGATGCCTCATGCATGCTGGCATTTTGACCCTCAAATTACTACTACACAAACTGCCTGTCTAATTAACATCTCTCATACACATCTCACACAGCGCCTACTCCCAAGGAAATCCAACCTTATCCTACTAGATGTTCCCAGGACATGTACCACAGCCGCCAAAGAGCTGTCTCTTACACCCTACCAAACAACTGGAACTAACTACAAGCCATGCTGAAGCTAACCAGCACCGTGATCAATTAATTCCTACAAAACACTAGCTATCTCTAAATTAAAAGACATATGTAGGTGCTACTAGGCCCCAATGCCAAGTCAACTCCTAGGTACCAACTGGCCTCTACTTTTTAAGCTGAAATGTGTTGCATAATTTAGGGCTAGGTTAAAACTGGAATGTACTGCATACATAGTATAAAGACTTTTTATGTATACCTCTTAATTATATGGATTTTTTCTTCCTGTTGTCCTACATTGCATATCTCCTGTCTATGTAATTTGCGATCTGTATGTGTATGTGCCTCAGGACCTCCTTGTGAATGAGCTTGCTCAACGCGTCTTTCCTGCAATAAACTTGAACTTGAATTTGAACTTGAGTGAGTCCCAGAATTTGTGCCCTGTTCCCCAGGAGGCAGTGAGTGCTGCTCTATAGTACTCAGTCTTTGTCTGTCAGACCTGCCAGGTGCAGTAGTTCCTGACCTCACAGTAGTGTTGCTATCAGCAGGCCTCCCAGTCTCCAGTGCTATGTGCTAGAGATTGTCACTGTCATGCATTAGGTCCATTAGGGACTGGGACATCCAGGGGTGTCAGCTCCTTTAATCACCCATTTGCAGTAGGGTGCAAAGAGATCACAGGCAGCATTGAAGGAATTGACAAAGTACTCCATAGCTGAGTCAATATCAGGCGAGGCAGCAATGGGAGACCAATCCCAACTAATGAGGTGGTGTTTCAGGAGCCATAGCTTGACTGGTCTGAGTCTTCACTGAAAGCAAACTTTGAGGGGCCTTTGCTGCCCAATAAGACCACCGCCCGAGTACTGGTGAGTGGTCACTTAGTGCATCAGATAGCACAGATACCTGGGTGAATTTGTGAGGCGATTAGTAAGAATTAGGTCGATGAGGGTCAAGGTACCTGTTCTTGGGTTGTGACAGGTGATATAAGGCACAGTCTTTGACAGATTGAGGCAGGCCGCAGCATCCCTATAGGGGCATCAGTGTCTACTAGCCAATTGATATTAAAATCACCCAGGGCAGTAATTTCTGCCTTATCTAGGTGCTGTTGGAGGTGAGTCAGAACTGATTGGAATGCACTTTTTGGTTCCTGGATGAGATGTAGACAGGAGATGAAGAGAGGTCCCTGGTGGTAGCAACACTGACTTGGACGGAGAGGACCTGGGCACCATGGCCAAGAACTGGGGATGGCAGAATGAGACCTTGGAGGTGTCACTGAGGTAGTTTGCACATCCTCCCACTTTTTAGGTAGCCTATCAGCATGAAATATAGTGTACCCTAAGACAGCTATGGTGGAGTCAGGGGTGTAGCCATTGAGCCAGGTTTCCACCGCTGAGATAATGTCTGGCTGTTGTTGAACAACCCACCCTTGCAAGTTGTCAGATTTCTTTAGTAACCTGCAAATGTTAAGGAAGGCTAGATGGAGTTACCTGGGTGCAGCCTGATTAGTCACAAGAGAGAGATAGGACCAGGGTTAGGATGGATGTTTCGGAGATCATGAGGAGTAGCACTAATATCCATAGGAGGTGAACTCAGAGTTTTAAATGCCCTACAGCGTGTTCAGGTAGGATAAGCTGGGAGTAGCACACAGGCAAGGATGAGCATGTCCTTTAAGGGGGAAAGGCAAAACGGGGCATCAACCAGTGAGGGTAGGGGCTAGTCCACAATGGATGGAGATGGGCAGGGGATCCCAAGAGACCTATTGGTCATGGTGGAGAAAGGGGGCCCATGGATGGAGGATCAGGTCCCATGAAACAGACTCCATGTGTACAGGCAGGGCCCCAATGTGCAGTAGGTCAGTGGAACATCTACCCTGATAATGAAGTAGAGTAAGAGAAGAGGTATGGGACTATAGTGACTGTTGGCACTGGTGAGCAGGGACATGATAAGGTCAGTATGGTGAGCTCTGGGCGGTGGAAATATATAAAGGAGAAAAAAGCACAGTGTAACTCTGTGCTGACCCAATGGCACAGTGGAAGGATCATGGACTTTAGTGTCAGTGGTACAATGTTCAATGTAGCAGTGGGAACCTTGCCTACGGAGGCAGCAAGTGGGCAATATCTCAGACTGGGTGTCAGTGAGAGTTAAGAAAAGTAGAGTGCAGAGGGCAAGATGGAGCAGCAGAATGGTGTGGAAGTAGAAGTTTGAGGTTGTGCAGCAGTGACTCTAGTGGTCACTGGGTATAACCTGCAGATGGAAAACAGACAGAAAAAGGGCAGGTCATGTGGACCTATCTGCAGCAATAAAAGGAGAGCCGGGCTGGGTGGGAGGGTTGCTGGGGTGGTTGGGGCAGTCGACATGTAGTGTCAATGGGCAAACACCCTCCAGAAAGAGCTAGGCAGGAGGGAACAGCAGAGCCACTTTAAAGGCTTCTCAGTGCAGTGGCTGCCCCAGGAGTGAGTTGCTGGCAGGGCAGGGTCAAGTGTGCAATCTGGGGATGCTCCAGAGGCCTATATGAGGGGGAGGAAGAAACAAAGAATTAATTAGGTATGCAGCAAGAGTGTCTGGAACAAGTAGCTAGTGAGAAACCCACACTGTGCATGAGCAAGGTCTCGAGCAGGTAGCTTGAGGAAAGCCAGAACTGTGCATATGAGAGGCAAGATGGCATCGGGAGAAAAACCTCACCGAACAGGTAGGAGAACAAACTACACCCAGGCTCTGGGATACTGTAATACATCAGGCAATGGTACAGGCACTGTCTATACTGAGACTAGCTACTTGCATACAGTTAACGCCACTAGCTACACAGCAGAGCACTGAGCACTACACAGTGAACAGGAACAGTACAGACAGCAGCCTTAAAGCACCAGCAGAACAGTCCAAAACCCCCTGTCCCATGGAGCAGTAAGTCTCCTGGCAGAAACAATCTGTTGCTGTCTGGAGGGCACAAACTCATGAGACATGGCAAGTTATAGGTATTGTATATCATATTCTGAACAATATTTAACACTGTTTAAGTAGGCTATTAAATCAAACAACAAAACTATTTTCATTACATCTATGTCTTAATATTTGCTTGTATCTAACAGCACTAATATCAAAAACTCTGTAATAGTGTGTCAACATTTTGATGCTAATCTTGCATCTCTGCACTGCTCCATTGTATTAGTTAAACAGTGGAGCATTACAGAGCTGTGTTGAGCATACTGAAATACTCCAGAGTGGTTTATACCAGGACTGTTTGACCGTAGCAGATATTGAGCTACATATATAATGAAATAATTACTTTTCTGGGGTGCATAAAAGCCTAATAGATGTGTTTTGTTAGGGATGGGTAGTTGACTTGGGCAGGTATTCTCCTTTAACGTAACATAGACATTATTATTCTTGTATGCTCCAAGGAGAGATTAAGCTATTCTGTGGGGTTGGGGTGGTGGCGAATATTAGTTGAAGTTGTTTGCCATTTCATATGATAGCCAACATGATGAAACTTTGTGACTGAGTTTATCTATTTATTTTGGGGGTAAGGACAGGAAAAATAGCAGCAGCCTTTGTTACAATTATTGTTTACTTCTTCACCGTCCCTCCAGAAAAAAATCTCACTTTGCAAACTGTATTCCTGCTGGATAAGAAATGCAATTGGCAACCAGTGTACTCTACCCCACCCAAAATAAAAACAACAATTTTGATGCACATAATGTGTCCACCATCTCATTTAGTCATCCACTTGTCAGCAACCCTCCCCAGCCATCCCTGCACCCATCTGCACACTTTATGATAATCACATAAATGCAATATGTGATTTTATGATGTGTGTAAACTATTCTTTTCATTATTTTTGTACTGCTATATTAAGACAAGACTTGCTGCATACCTACTCAGGCAACACTGGAGTCTGCTATGACTGACTGCTGTTCTGTTAAATCAGTACTGCATGAGCTTGCAGCTGATTCAAGTAGCTGCACAAGTTGTGTATGTTGGTTGGTGATCTCATCTGAATGCCATTTTTAAATTTATTTATTGAAATGTTTCACCAGGAAGGCACACTGAGCAACAAGTTGCTCATCTCCTGGTGTGACCAGGAGGGTAGGGGAACATGAGGACAGTATACAGAGATTTTGTGCACAATATAGATATACAGTTTGATTACATTCAATAAAGTGAGCAGACCATGCAGAAGTACTGAAAAGGAGGAATGCTAACAGATATGAACTAGATGGATACAATGCTAACAGTCTTGAACTAGATAGATACGACAGCACAAATATGTTTTGTGAACACTTGGTGGGACATAGCGTTGTAGTTAGAAAATTGCTGGATAGAATACAAGGAGGTTGAACTAGGGCAAGATTGCAAGGAGAGGCACAGATAGAATAAAATTTGCAATGTGTAACAAAAGTGCAAGGTTGACTAAAAGTGCATTAGAGATTAGGTTAGCCAATAGGTACAACTAGGAAGGGGTGTGGGTGGGTGGTGCGCATATAGGCAGAGAGCAGGGGTGGAAAGGTGAGGATTTGCAGGAGGGAAGTCAAGGGGAGAGAGAAGGGTCTGCCAGGGCCAGATCCCTCCAGTATGCTGGGGACCCTGCCTGTACCAGGTGGAGGTCAAGCATGAACAGGAGGGAAGCAGGTTGTAGCAGGGGAGTTAGAGCACATGAGGAAGGAAGAGAGGGGAAGGGAAGGGTCTGGCAGGGCCTGGCCCCTCTAGTATGCTGCGAACACTGCCTGCACAAGGCAGAGGTACAGCACAACAGGAGGGAAGCAGTTTGAAGGCAGCAGAGGTAGAGCAAGACAGGAGGAAGTATGCAGTGATGGGGAGTAGGCTTTAGAAGGACCAAGAGAGAAGAAAGTTGGAGAGAAGAGGGGCCGAGACCCGCCCTTTCAGGAAAGAATGGGTGTGGGAGTAGGACAGAGAGTGCTCTGAGAACTGCTGCTGACAAGGCTACTTACATCCAAGCATTTTCATTTAAGCTGGGCAGACTGATTTCAATTTGATCAATATGCATGCCTTGCTGCATGACAGCAGGCAGCACCTCCTGAACCTTAATGGAGCTGGCATAAACAGCAGCCAGTAACTCAGTTGTGGAAACAATTACTTCAGAAGACCAACTTTCAAAATCAGCTGAGTCACAGCTGTCTTTTGTGGTGATACTATCAACGAATGTATCTATCCTGAGAGTCAGTACTCTGAATGTGAGACCCATTTTTGCCATTTTAAGGAATCACAAAACTTTTAAAATTACATTTCTCCCTTTTTATGTTTATTACCAGCGAAGAGCTGATGCAGCCATTAGTGTTATCAACTGTGGTTGACTTAATCATGTGGCAGTCACAGGCATTTAGAATTTTAGTTTGGAACATTAATACAAACTTCAGCTCTATTTTTATGTTATTTGTGTGCATGTGAAGCAGCTGTCCTTGCATATTAATAAGAGATTAACATAAGGCTGCTGGAATCTCAGCAGCCAGTCAGATTTTGTAATTAAGCAGTAAGGCATAACTGGTGCACCACTATGAGGAGATAACAGCCCATTGTGGGTGGGATGAAGTATGTTGTGAAGCCATGTGCTTTCACCACCTGAGAAGGGCCATTATCCACCATATTACACCCCGGACTGTCTTATTGCAATTATGAAATGGGTCCCATTTAGTAAATTGGATGTATTTTTAAACATATTTTCGTTGTGTTGCTTTCAGCTGGGCTGTTGAATTGGGAAAAGTGTCTGGCTGAAAGTATCTCTTGGCCAATCAGAGCCAGCATTCTTTCTACCCATTTTATAATAACAAATAAACAATGATACAGAACTGTGGCATGGTTAAACAATATGATCTTAGGAAGCTCATGAGCTTATAAACCCACTCAATCTTTGGTCTTTAGGGTTATTAAACACGTGAGACCCATTTTATTGTACTATGCATGCCACTGTGCCATTATCTATTCTCTTTCTGTCTCTATATAAAGTCTAGCATTAAAACAGGTATGCAGATGCACTCTAAGATGCTGGGACAAGGCAAAACACCTGAATGTGGAGTCAGAAAATTTTGGGATACTAAAATCTAGAATTTAAACAGCTACAAGATTACCTCTCTGGTTCTGGCTTTAACACTGATCAACAGCTATATATTCCCAACAAGACAATACAACCGTTTGAGTCAGACAATGTTTAGGTACTTCAATCTGCTATTTGAGCAGGTACAGATCTCCTCTGTGCTGCTAGAACAAGGTAAAACACTGATAGATTGAGTCAAATAACTTTAGGAGACATAATGTGAAATTAAACAGGTACATAGAGTCATTCTATGCTTCTTGGACAGGACAAAGTGCCCATATGTAAGATCAGAAAATGTAAGATTTAAACTGGTAGTTAGACAGGTATGTAGATTCCTTTCTCTGCAGGACTGGGCAAAACACTTGTATGTGGAGTCAGAACATCTTGGGAGATTTAAACATGGATTCCTTGTATGATGCTGGCTGCAAAGCTGCTCAGTAGTTTTTATATGCCCAACAGGGAAATTCACTAATATGTGGAGTCAATTTAGGAGTCTTAAATCTGGTATTTAAATTTTAAACAGGGACACTGATTCTCTCAATGCTGCTGGGACAGAACAATATGTGAAACGTCTGTAGGCAGAGTCAGAAAATTTTAACATAAACTTAAATGAAGGATTTTAAAAGTACAGGGATTATCTCAATACCACAGTGCTTGCTGTTAGCACCTACCATGAATAGTGCAACAGTATTATAATGGTGTTGTAGTGCCACTATAGATATGGGGTTTCTATGTTAAACCTTAATCTTGGCACTTAAATAGTTTCACAACTGCTCAATGGATTGCACCAAATTTTGTATGCTCGGAGGGTAGATCTCTGACATGCCAAGATTCAGTCTGGTTGATGTGCAGATTCAGAGACCCAGATAGCAAAAAGTGAAAACATTGGTGGGGATGCTGTTTTTTTTTGTCATCACCTTGCTGCCATAAGGTTTGGAATTTTGGCATGAAAGTTTCAGGGTGGAAAGGGCTTGGGCCACAGTGGTACCTTTCATTGCTTTGGTGAAAAAATATTAATCCATTCCATTTGGGTTCTGAGCATGCTCTATATGCTCTTTTGGATAGTTGCTTGGAGTGAAAAAATATTTAGTCTGTACGAAAATAATTATTTTCCGTATGGGGTAATTGTTTTTCATGAGGAAAAATTCATTTTCGTATGGACATCATCTTGTTTCAGTTTTTAAAGAACATTTTTAAAACACACAAAATTACATCCTGCACCCACATCAACACATGTATCTTGCTAACTGGGACCCATTAGATTGATTCTGCACTTAGTTGTTTTTTTTTTTTAAATTACTTAGAAATAAGTTTTACACATTTAAAATCCTTTTCATGACTCAATTTTTTTTTATATGGCCATATGAAAAAGAAATTCGACCATACAAAATAGGATCCTTCATTTGAAAAAATAATTTGGACTTCAATTGTTTTCCCAAATCTTTTTGTATGAATGCAACCTTTTCATATGATCATGAAAAAAACATATGAAAAAGCATCCTTCATATGAAAAAGAATCAGAAATAAAACCTAAGTCAAAAATTATTTTTCATATGAAGGATCCTTTTCATGTTTTTTTTTCATTCAAATGAAAATGGATGCGTGCATATGAAAACATAATTTGTACTCAGTTTTTTTTGTATTCTTTTTCATATGAAAGGATCCTTTTTGTATGGGTCTTTTGTTCATAGAAAAGGATGCCTTCTACCAAGAAAGATTTTGGTCTTAATTTTTCCAATTCTATTTTCTTATGAAGGAATACTTTTTCTGATGGCTTTTTCATTCATATGAAAAGGATCCTTCAAATGAAAACAGAATTTGGACTTCATTTTTCTACTACATTTCAACTTCCCACAGGCAAATGAGGATACAACTACATTATCACAAAATTATGCATAGATGCCATTATGGACTGATGGAAGCACAAGGCCCTGATGACCCTGCACGACAACAGGGAAATAGGGATACTATTACACCATTTCAACAATTGTGGATGGATGGCACACTGTGCTCCTATGTACAAATACAAATACCATCATGGAGTGATGGGAGCACAGGCCTTATGGATGGATGGCAACATATAGCCCAGAGGACACTGTGCTCCCTCATGTATATCTGTAACATTATGGAATGATGGGAAGGCAGATCCCAGAAGGAAAATAAGGCAAATGCTACAAGCAAATAAGGCTATGTTTATACTATCTCAAAAGTAAGGACATTTGTTGCAAAAAAATAATTACTGCATCAGTTACTGGTCTATCTCAGCATATTTACTGATGCAATGGGGTGAGTTAGGGTTGACAACCACAAGACACACCCCACCCTGATTTGCAAAGAGGCAAGAGAGGTGAAACTGCAATAGTTCTTCCTGTTGCTGCCTACAGTGTGGGTGGGGTGTTAGGGTTGGAAATACTAATGCCACATGTCTCCACTTGTATCACTTTATCTCTAACTTGCATTAATTAAGTTTTTGCAAAGAATATAGACCCTCCCTTGCTCCTCAATTTCACCTTCATGTTCTCTTCCTCGTAGATGCCAAACTTTACCTAGCCAAAGCCCTCAGCCACTCAATAAACTACAGTGATTCCTTGACCTGAAACTTCTCCGCCTTACTCTCCTGGAAGTTCTCTATCCTCTTACTCATATCCTTAATGCTCCTTTGTCGAGGGAAATTTTCCTCCCTTTTGGAAGCTGGCCAACATCACCCCTATCTTTAAAAGTGCGGACTGCACCTCCACCAACAACTACCACCCTATATCCATCCCTCTCTCTAAAGCATTATAGTGTATCGTCGCTGACCAAATCACAGACCACCTCACAAAATACACTCTTCTGCAACCAACAACATGGCTTCCAGAAGGCATAGTACCACTACTCCCTACCCTCACATGCCCAGTCCACCTTGGATTGTAGGCCACCTCACAGGTGCTATCTTCGTTGTCCTCTCTAAAGCTTTTGACACTGTCAACCATGCCCTACTGCTTAACACTCTCTCCTCCATTGGCTTCTCCAATGACTCTCTAAACTGGTTCACCAGCTACTTGTCAGATAGAACCCAACAGGTCAATGTAGGCACCGTCATGTCCTCTTGCCTCCTGATCCACTCTGGTGTACCACAGGCTTGATTCTTGGCCCTCTACTTTTCAGTCTATACTTTAACTCCCTCCTGTCGGCCATCTCAGGAAACCTGCTCCTCTATGCGGATGACAACGTATTGTTCACCTCTGACTCTGACCCACTTAAACTCCACCAAACACTCCAACATAACTTCCAAGAAGCAGAACATTGGTTCTCCTCCCAGTGTCTACTAATCAACTACAAAGAACACTCAAGTCATGATCTTCTCCCACTGCAGAACCCTCACAAGAACCTCTGTCCCCATTTCTCACTGTCAACCACACCCCTTGAGCAATTATCAACTTTAAATACCCTAGTGATCACTCTAGACCCAGCCCTCGACTATAAAAAGCACATTCTCCTCCTTGCTTCAGCCCTAAACTTGAGACTAGGTGTGCTTTATAGGTACAAACACTGACTCACTCCGGAGGCTCTACGGATCACCATCAATTCCTCTCGGCTCCCTGCCCTCCTTGACTGCAGCATTACCATATACTGTGCTACCCCCAACTCCACACTAAGCGCACTCTGCCTGGTACTCAACAAATCCTGCCATCTCATCCAAGGCTGTGATCACCTCACCCACACACCTGTACTCTCTACAAGCGCCTATAAATGGCTAAACCTAGATAGTAGAATCAGATATCGTCATAAGCCTTATGACAAAGAAGATACTCCTAGGCCTTGCCCCTCCTCTCTCCTCCATTATTCAACCAGCATCCCCAGCCAGACCCACACGAAACTCAAACAAGCCGCCACTCTGTTGTTCTCCGCCTCATACTTCCCAACTGCAAAGGACTTCAGCTACCAAGCCTTGAATTGGACTAACTCTCTCACAATCCAAATAGCCAACAAAGCAATGCTAGGTCCTTTCAAAGCTGGACTAAGAAGCTCCTCCAAGACTCTGATGCCTGTGACTGCCCCTGACCCTTTCCTACAACATTCTACCCTATTGGTCACATAACTATCTCTGTTTCTGGGTCAAAATCTCTACTACCACTCTAGCTGACTATCAGCCAATTACAGTCTTTTCTGTAACTATTATTGGCTATGCTAAAGTGTGACTTAACTACTGCTTCTGACCTTGCCTCCTCCTGATCAACCTTGACTGTATCTGTATTGTGATGTAATGTATTTCCTCATTATGTATTATGACTGCCACGTATTGAAATTTAATGTAACTCTGTCATTATGTAATATGCTGAACTGTCTCAACTCTGTTAGCTAATGTTTGCCCTGTGTACTTAATGTATGACGTGGAACCTTTGTAAATGAGTCTTTGACTCAAAGGTCTTTCTGAATATGTCCAATAAACCATAATATATATATATTACAGCAACAAAAGTATGGAAATTTGGTGTTAGGGTTCCCAGCCTTACTACCTCTCCCAGCTTCCATATACCAACAGGCATCAGCCTTAAGTCTCACCCCATTCTCTGTTTAAGGAAGGTGAAATGGTACAGACGAGAATGGGGTGAGAGTTAGGCTCACTGACCCCCAAGGCACACCTGATGCCTGGAATTGGTGGAAGGTGGGGGAAGGGGTGGTAGGGTTGGAACCCTAACACTTGACTCTCTTCCATACTTTTGTTGCTGTAAAGAAACCCTAATTGATGCATTAACAGAGTTTTTTGCAATTAGTTTTCTTTTGAGATAGTGTATTAATATCCTTGTTTTACTATGGGAGCGGAGGACCATTGGATCCTGTGCTCCAATCCCTCCATAGATGTGCATATGTGTGTAGTGTGGAGGGCCCTGCTCTTCCATGTTTTGAACAGCAGTGACAAATTGTCAGCATAGCCATCTTATTACCACATCCCATGTACCACAATACAGAGAAACTGTGAAATGGAAGACAAAACATTATTATGTGCAACTGTAATGCCATTCTATGCTACATGTGCAAAACACATTTTGGACAGGATGTGAAAAATGACAGCTCTACTGTTCATGAGGTGATGTGAAAAAAGGCTATGTTGAAAATCTGATGCCAAAAGAATGAAAAGCTCCAAAGGCATGCATGTGCATAGAATTAATTCAACGGATGCATGTAACTGGCATTTTTAGGAAGTTTTCATCAATTGTTCAACATGGCCTTTGGGACCTCACTCACAAACACTGGCACTGATATTTTGTTAATCAGTCCTAAATGATGATTTCACACAGTGTACATTCCATTCTGTGCCACAGTAGCAAAAACACATTTAAGCAGGATGTGAAAATGACAGCTGTGTTCATGAGGTGTGGAAAATGGCAATGTTGAAAATTTGCAGTGAAAGTATAAAAAATTGCTGATGTTACTTGGCGTGCATAGAAACGCTAAGAACATGTTACTTGGGCATTTTGTTATTTTCAATTTCAAAATGGAATTTTGAGACCCCACTCATGAACACTGGCACTATAATTCTGTTACTTAGTCCGATAAGGTGATTTCACACAGCAACTGCAATATCACCTTATGGGTCCTATTAACATAATGACAGTGACAGTGTTCATGAGGTGCTGTCCCAAAAGCCCATGTTGAAAATTTAGTGCAATAACAAAAATGGCTTAGATATCAACATAAATTCAAAGCGACATTGACAGCTTTTATACAGAACTTACCTTGATTCTTCAGTTCATGGTTCGGCTTTGAAGACAGCAGACATGTTCCGTTCAACAGAAGATGACAGCCAATGGTCCCTGGTAGATATAGGGCATGGGGGTGTGGGGAGGTGAGTTGCTCAGTGGGAGGGTCAGGATAGGGATGGGATAGAGACCATAAAGTACCCTTTTTTCTTTCAGGTTCTTTTAAAAAAAGATGTATGGGGATTGTTTTCTTTTTACAGGAGCAAACAAGCAAACAAGCAATATTTTGGGACACTTGGGGGTGAGCTCCCAAGAGTCCCTCCAGTACTGGGACTGGAGGACATAACTGGGGACACTAGGAGTGGGCTAGCAATGTCCCACACTATCGGGTGATGTAGAGCCAACATGGGGATTGGGCACCCTGAAGAGTGCAGAAAACTGTTAATGAAAAATAAATATGTTGGTGTGTACTCTCTGGAAGGGGTGGATTTCTACTGCCGACATGAGAATTGGGCAACACAATGTTGGCAGAAACATTTTGTTAAATAAAACATTCATCAGCTCCCCAGAGGCAGTAAAAGGAGAAACAGGTGTTTACCTAAGTGGGGTCCAAGGAACACAATTCTGAAGTTAGTTTGCCCCAAAAGTGGCCAGAAAAGTGTCTTTCTTTTTTTTTTACTGGGGCCAATGTTTTTGTTTTACAGAAGTAGTGCTACTAATGTAGCAGTTTTGCAAAACAATGCCACAATTTGTGGCAGTTTTCATGCAACTGTGCTATTTGTGCAAATTTGCCGCAATTTGTTATACTTTCACAAAAATAATGCCCAAATTTGCAAAAGGTCTGACAGCAAAACTAAAAATATTTCAGGCATTATTTTAAAAACTAATGCCAGAATCATGTTCCTTGGGCCTTAATTAGATAAACACAACTGTTGGTGTTTACCAAGGGCAGTATTTTGAATTACAGCATTTTTACCCATTGCTAACTGAAAACAAGATGGTGACAGTGTGAAAGTGCAAAACCCATTTGCAGCAGTCAAAATGCTTTCACAAAAGCCAAAAGTACTTTCAAAGTGGATATATATTTTTCCCATAGGCTATAATGGGAAACTTAAAGGTTTAATAACTTTTGAATGGATTAATATTTTTCACCAAACCTTCAAAAGGCACATCAGTGACCCATACAAAATATACCCTAACAATTTCAGACCACAACTCAAAGTGTTTTGGACTTAGAGACAAAGAAAAGAATTTTCACAAAAATGGTAAATTTCAAATTGTTTGGCACTCCACAGCTCCACAAATGCACAACTAACTGGAACAAATCTTGACAGATCAAGATATCTATGGTACCGACAGTGCATGCAAAATTTCAGGAAAATTGGTCAAATGGTTATATAGTTATTAAAGTGCAAAAGTTGGGTTTAACATAGAAGTGGCCATGCAACCCTAACTATATGTATATTCATCATAAAAACTTTGTTAATGCATCAGTTAGGTTGTTACTAAAGTGACAAAGGCAGGGAAATGTGATGTTAGGGTTTCTAACCCTAACACCCCACCCCGCAGACACTGTCAGGCATCGGGGGTGTCTAGTTATTAGCCCTAATGCTCACCCCATTCCATAAGTAAATAAGCTGAGATGGGTACAATGTAGAAGAATGCTGTGAGCATTAGGTTGATGACCCCAAGGCACACCCCGATGCCTGTCAATATTTTTTTTTTTTTTTGCAATGAATTTCTTATTTTTCAGATAGTATAATCATATCCTTATTTGTTTATGGGAGCACAAGGCCCACTGGCCCCTGCAGTCTCATCCATCCATAGATGCATATATGCATATAGCTATTGAAACACAGGGCCCTCCAGGCCCTGCTTCTTCCATCCATAGGACAACAGTGACCAAATTGTCAGCATAGCCATCTTATTACGATTTACATTCTAGGTGACTTTAACTTAAACTGGCTGTCTCCCAGCACCTCTAGACAAGAAATGACATAATAGCCCAGAACCTCACTCAACTCATCCTTGAACCTACCCACCTGAAACATAAAACCCCAAATCACTCCCTGATAAAATGGCTATCACCTCCCACCCCA
This sequence comes from Neoceratodus forsteri, assembly GCA_016271365.2. NCBI lineage: Eukaryota > Metazoa > Chordata > Ceratodontiformes > Ceratodontidae > Neoceratodus > Neoceratodus forsteri. The sequence goes on along the minus strand of CM057459.1, from coordinate 852,960,422 downwards.
CAGAGTAATTAATTCTGGTCTCTTTCATGATGTCCTCAGCGACTATTACCCTATCTTCCTGGTAAGGAAGATTCACTGGCCAAATCCCCATACAAAACCCTGCTGCTTCACTACTTCAATTCCTCAACCTTGATCTTCTCCTACAAGATCCTGTGCTCACCAACTGGTCCCCTCTACCTCCACTATCTCTGTTGACCTGCCCTTGCCTACTTTAAAGACGAATTCTTACAACCTGGAATATCTTTGCCCCTTTAAATGGACTAGAGTATGCAGAACCCACCTCCTTGGATTATCCCTGACCTCCTTGCCTGCATCATGGCTCATGACAAAGCATGGCAGAAGCACAAGGCATCCCACCTCCTAATGATTATGCATTCTACTGCATGCTAAAAATCTTGCACTAAAGCTACCAGAGTAGCCAAGTCTGAATACTTTAGATCAATTTTCCATTCAAACATAAACACTCTTTTCCATATTTTGGAAAGTGGTCCATGCCCACTCCTCCCTGCCTTCCCACTCCTCCCCAGCATTAAAATAAACAACTCCTCGTGTCTGACCCATGCTTAGTGGCTGCTGAATTCAACTCATATCATACCTCATGTGCCACTGCCCTCTCCAGTGCCTCCCCACCCATTGCAAACCCTCTATACACCTCTTCCCACTCCTTCCTATCCCTCTTTAGAACTTGAGTCTCTTCTACCCTCCCTTTTCTCCTTTTGGCAGTCATCCCTGATGAAACTCTAACTGCCCTTCTTACTCTTAACCCTTCAAAGGATCATCTCCAGATGACCTCAACCCAAAGCTTCTATATCTCTCAGCCCCTTATTGACTTCCTCTCTCCTTAATCCTAAACCTCTTTTTTCAACTTCATCTGTCCCTTTCTCCTGGAAACATGCCATTTTCCTCCCTCTTCCTAAGAACATTGATCTCTCTTCCCTGGTAACTATCTCCTCATCTCCTCCTCCTCCTCACCCTTGCCAAGCTCCAAAACATTTGATTCTCTCCAGGTTACCTCCTTTCTCTGACTCATCCTTCTACACCCCATTCCAATTGGTTTTGAAAAATCACCCACCACCACCTCCCTTCTCCAGGCTCACTGACTCCATCCTTACTGGGATGGATAATTGCCTCATCACCAGCCATCTTTATTGACCTCACCAAGGCATTTGACACTGTCTGCCATGCCCTCCTACTTGACTCCCTCCTTAGTTGGCCTGACATCATCTGCCACAAACTGGTTCAGTGTCTACCTTACTGGTAGAACCCAATCTGTCAAGGTTCAGGGCACTATTACCCCTTACCAACTCCACAGGAGTCCCACTGGGCTCTGTGCTTGGCCCCATACTCTTCTACATCTTCTCAATGACCTCTGATCAGTATGTTCCTCATCCTCCTTTATCCACATGTACTCCAATGATATGGTATTTTATGCTTCCAGCAAAACCCAGCTGATGTAGCAACCACCCTGCAACACGACTTCCACCAGGTCCAGCTCTGGTTTGCCTCTCACCAGCTTTTTCTAAATGCCAAGAAGACAGTCTCCATGACCTTGGCATCAGGCAGAGACTCTCTAGGCTTTCTGACCTTCCTTCTTTCCACACCCTGAATGGGACTATCCTTGAGGACACCTCCTCTTTCAGATACCTTGGGTTTGTTGACCAACATCTTAACTTCTGTGGGCACATTAACACCATCCAGAAAAACCTGCACTCCAAACTTGATCCCAAATACAGGAACTGTAGTTGCACCCTCCTAAGGCTAGGTGCAAACTTGTCCAGAAGATGATACTCCCCATTTTTGATTTCTGCAATGTAGTCTATGGTGTTGCTCCCAAGTACTCTCTGACCAGATTGGACACCTCTTTAACCCTTCTGCCACTTCATTATTGACGCACTCATCACTGTGATCTCTATCACAAACTGTCCTTTGCCCATCTTGCCAACAGGCACTCTCCCACTGTGCCAAACTCACCTGTAAATATTGACTTGGGAACTCCCACCTTACCTTACCTCATCCGTCTCAACCCCACCCTCCTTACCACTTCCTCAGATCAACTGACACATGCACCTTGCTGGTCCACTGCTGCTTCACTCATCAGCCAGTTAGGATTTGCTTATTGCTTCCCTAAACCATTAGCTTCTGAAGAGGGACTGGTTGGTCTGAAAGCTAGATCACTTTGTTCTTGTTGTTACATCTATATTGGTCCATTAAAGGTATCAAATCATTTGCTTCTGGATCTTCCCTAAGCTATGGAACTCCCTTCCTGCAAGATTCAACACTCCTCCTCATCAAACTCCCTTGCCTGTGCCTAACACAACTACCTTTCATCTTGCTGCTTCTGCTTTAATCCTCTGTATCTCCTACCTCTATGCTATCCTACTTACTCTGATCCTGCTCCTATCCCCGCCACCCACTCCCAATGTATTCCCATTTTCTGCCACTGCCTTTGGTTGATTCAGCCCTCTGGCAGTGTTCTCAGCATCCTAAAGGAGCACTGCTCTGGCTCACTCCACACTTCCTTTCCCTTTTAATGCCTATTCACCCCTCCTTAAACCTCCCCATCTACCTTACTTCCATCCTTGTCTAGCTCAGCTATCTGGCAGGGTTCTCATCATCCTGAAGTGGTGTTGATCCCAGGCTAACCCCATCCCTCCTCATACCACTTCACTTCACCCTCACCTCATTACTACACCCTCTCCCTTACTTCCATCCTTGTCTGGTCCAGCCCTCTAGCAGGGTTCTCAGCATCCTGTAGGGGTTTTGATCCAGACCCCATCCCACTCTTTTCATCCTCCTTCACCACTGCATTCCAACCCATCTCCTCTTTTCTTCACCTCCGCCTTCCATTGCACTTATCTGTGACCTTGTGTCTATATTGCACTTACTTTAGTTGCACTTATGATGAATTGCATTGCTCATTATGAACGAATAGCTTGACTGTATTGTTGCTTTCCTGCTATGAACAAATAGCTTTGACTGTATTGTTACTTTCCTGCTAATCACTGCAACTTATCGCACTGTCTGTATTGTTGTTTACCCAGCTAGATGTACTCAACCATTTGTATGTTGCTTCTCTCTACTGCTCATTAACTGTTTACCATACCAGCAATGTAACTTGTGTAACTGTATTACCTCTGTAATCCTTCCACATGCACCCCTTCCCAGGTCACATCAGGAGATGAGCAAGTTGTTGCTCAGTGTGCCTTCCTGGTGAAACATTTCAATAAAAATATGACACCACTTCATTCACAGAAAATGTTTGAATGTATGCCAAAACATAATTCTGCTCAACTGTAAAGCATTCCACACCACAGGTGCAAAAACACATTTTGGGCAGGATTTGAAAATGACAAATGTGACATAGATGAGGTTGGGTAATAAGAAGGCTATGTTGAAAATCAGAAGTCAAAATATTTAAAATTTATTAATTGAAATTGCAATGAATGGTCATAACTTTGACATTTTTCATATTTGAACCCCAAATTTTCAACATAGTCTTCAACCACCCTCATAAACCCATAGATTAAAACTTTTAAATCCATGTCAAAACACCATTCTGCCACAGGTGCAAAACATGTTTTGGGCAGGATGAAAATGACAGCTATACTGTTCATGAGGTGGTGTTAAGAAAATGGCTGTGCTGAAAATCTGACTCAAAATATTAAACATTTCCAAAGTTATGCATGTGCATAGAAAATGTGTTTGAATGTTCATAATTTGGCCATTTTAGGAATTTTTAACCACATTTTCAATATGGGCTTTTTGGAACTCATCTAATGAACACGGGTGGTGAAATTTCATTATTCAGTCCCAAATGGTGATTTCATGCAGCAACTGAGAAATCACCTTCTCTGCCCACTTAATAAAACAACAGTGGCAGTGTTCACGAGGTGGGGTCCCCAAAATCCATGTTGAAAATTTGGTGAAAAATACTCTGTGGAATGGCAAAAGTTTGGAATATGTGTCAAAACACATTGAATGCATTATACGGCACTTACAGTACCTTGATTCCTCAGTTTGCGGTTCAGCTTTGAAGCTTGCAGATGTGTCACTGTCCACTGAAGATGACAGACTACAACCTCTGGAGGTAAGTGTAGGTTAAGGATATGTGTGTGGTGGGTGCTCAGTGGAAGGGTCAGGATGGGGGAGGGACAGGCAAGACAAGGGACCATTTTGTTTTTGCAGGTAAAAAGATATCAGGGATGGTTTTCTTCTTGTAGATAAAAACGTAGTAATATTTTGGGACACTGGGAGGGCTCCCAGTGTCCCACACTGCTAGAGGAGGGTTGTAATGCTGACATGGCGATTGGGCTCCTGATGTCAGAAGTGTAAAGAAACAAGGATCTGGGGTGGCATCTGACACTGACAGGTGGTCATTCCATTGTCAGATTATACACATATTTATAAAAATAAGGGGATGGCAATGGAGCAGGGAGGGTGCCACTAGACACCAGGGATATGTACATAAGGGTGGGGATGCCACTAGACACCATGGAAAAGTGGATCTTTTGTATTTTCACATACAGGGGCATACATTTTGTAGAGCACTCATGGGGATGCCAATACACACCAGGGAAACAAGTGACTCACAGAGAGAGGTGCAGCAAAGTTTTATCTGTGTGCAAATTTGTGGTGAAGCCGCCAAATTCACATCCATGGAGCACTTTGAGTAATTTTTAGAAATTGATCGGAATTCACCATTGTGACTTTTTGGGGGTTTTAAGTGCTAATTGCACTTAACAAAACCAAAGCAAGGAGAAGTCACATTCCCCACCTACAGCCGGCAGCCTGACTTCCTCCCTGGAGTCCATTGGGCCCCTCGCAGATCTTACATCAACAACCCACAATATAATTTTTTTTAAAGAAAACCTCCCTGGTGTCAGACAGTGCCCCCCATCACTGATCACTGTCCATAATAAATCCACCCCTGGCTGCTGGCACCTGACCTGGTGTCTACTAGTAGTCCCCCACCCCTCCAATTGCTGCCTTCCTGGCACTACATGCACAATGCTGTCTTAATAAAAGTTTAATTTAATCCCTGGTGTCCAGTGGACCCCCACCCTATTGGTGGTGCCCCCACTCTGGTCCCCCAAACCTGACCTGAGTGGGCCCTGCTACAACCCTCTACTCACCTTCATTGAGTTGGCAGCCCGACTGAGCTCAATTAATGAGTGTGTGCTTGTACAAGCACATGCTCATTCATTGACAGCCACAGTACTTTTTTCGGGGTGTAGAGAAGGGTAGGGCGCTGCTCTGGGGTAGCACGAGGGGCATGATGGGGTGAATGGCATTGTGACCCTGAAGGGATCTACAACACCATTCCCCATCCCATTGCACCTCCAGTGATGAGTAGCACCTTCCCTCTCTACACCTCAGAAAACACAAGGAAATGACCTTGAGTTTAATGAATGAGTGTGCTTGTTTGCACAAGCACACGCCATTCATTAAGCCCAGTCAGGCTGCCAGCCATGGAGGTGAGGGAGGTTGTGCCAGTGGCCTGCTTGGGTCAGGTTGGGGACAGAGGGTGGACACTGCCTGACAGTGTGGAGGTCAACTAGACACCAGGGATTAAATTAAACTTTTATTTTAATAAAACAACATTGTGGATGGGGTACCAGCTGGGTGGCAATCGGCAGGTGCAGGGGATCACTAGTAGTCACCAGTTTAAAGTGCCAGCAGCTGGGGGATGGATTTATTGTGGCAGTGATTGGTGGTGGGGAGGTACTGTCTGACACCAAGGAAGGGATTTCATTAAAAACATTTTGTCATCTGGGTTGTTGTGTTAAGATTGGCAGAGGAGGCCCACTGACACCAGGACAGCGTACAGGAAGGAGGCAAGGGCACTACCACTATGCAACAGGGATATTAATGTTAGTTTTGGTGAAAATTCCACACTTCAAGGTTGACCCCCTGCTCCACTGTTAAATTTTGCAAATTGCACTCAGCGAATTGAGCACACCACAAAATGTTTGGTGAAATGAATTTTGACAACTTTGCCCACCACTTCTCACAGATGATGCTGCAGCAGGCAGCATGACTTCCAGCTGCAGCTGCAGAAGTCAAGAAAACCCCACTGTTCTCATACAGAGATCATTGCAGAAGTGATCCTCTAGCTATCCTCGGCACTGGTATTTCAGGTGACCAAAAAGGTGTTTCTGGCCACCATTTAAAAACAAAAGATAGCTAAGTTCTGATGTTTCTTTTCTGTATTATATTCATTTTACATGTTTTCTTTATTTTGTGTATCTTGCTAATGGGAAAACAATGTGGTGGATACAACAGAGCTCTGTGAATATACACTAGTCTCCTTGCAACACTATGTGACCCTGTCTGCAAAACAACAACAGTTCTTGTGAAAACAAACCACACTATGTGACCTCAATGCAAAATACAACAGCTCCTGTAAAACAAAAGTATTTACATGCAGAGCATCTCACTTTCCCTTAGGAAATATTGGGAAGCTTTGAAATTTAATAACTTTGAAACAGGTAAATATTTTTCACCAAACCTTCAAAAGACAAATTTGAGAGTCAAAGGCTTTGTACCCTGAAATTTCAGACCACAGCCTCAAACACTTCTGAGATACAGGTGGACAAAGAAATGGCAAAAAATGTAAATTTAGGATTTTGACAATCTAATTCAGAAACCACACAACGGATTCACACAAAATGTGCTGCAAGAGACCTACTGCTAGAGATTATGCATGCCAAATGTTGTGTAACTCTGCTGAATGGTTCCAAAGTTATTAAAGTTCAGAAATTTGGCTTTAACATAGAAGTGTGCATTCTACCCTAACTATTGTAGCGCTGTCACACCACTGTGATTATCTCAGGAACCGTATGACGAGAAAAATTAAAATTTCATATTATTTGTTATTTATTACTTTCCTGGCTAGTTTTGTACTTAGGTAGGAGGAGCTAAGCATTTGTTCAATGAAAAGTCCATATCTCAAAGCGTTTTGAGATACTGACCCCAAAAGGCACAGCAGACACCATAATGTTAGCCTATGGGAAAATAGTCAACCTCAGAATGCCGTAACATTGCAGCCCTCTAATATTTTATCACAAAACCAAAAGGCACATCTGTGGGATGCTGGCTTTCTTCCTTCAAATTTCAGGCCAAAAGACCAAACCGTTGTTTTGTAGCAGGTGGCAAAGAATTCTTGTTAATTTGGGCATAGTTTCATAAAGTAGTGTCATGATATGTGACAATTTCGCAAAAATCACAAAAGTGTTGCAAGTGTGACATTACTTTGCAACACTACAGTTAACAAAATTTTAAAAATATATTTCTGGGTGTTTAACCCCAAAAAAGTCATGACTAACATCCTCAGGGCTCGACTAGGTGAACACAAATAGAATTGTGTCCTAAAGGGTCCCAAAATTAAATGCCAAGCATTTCTGTGACCAGTAACTGAAAACAAAATGGTGGATTTGCTACACTACAGGGGTCACTTGTGACACTAAAAACTGCATTTCTGCACTGTCAAACTTTTTGTTAACTTTCCCATTGACTATAATGGGAACCATGTTTTTGAATAACTTTTGAACCGTTCAATATTTTTCACAAAATCTTAAAAAGGCACATTGGGGTCCTAGGCTGCATGTTTCCTAAAGTTTTCAGACAAGTCGTGCAAACTGTGCTACCTGTAGGAGTGAGCAAAGAATGCACAAAAGCATAAATATTACTTATGGTGCTATATAGCTCCACAACCATATATCTGACCATTACAAAATGTGGCAGATCCAGAGATCTATAGTACCGCTCTGAGCATGCCAAATTTCAGGCAAATCTGTTATACAGTGGCAAAGTTATTAAACTGCAAAATTTTACACTTTAACTTTAAATGTGGTACTCAACCTAACTATAGTGGCACTACCATGCCACTATTAGTATATATATATATATATATTCTTTGCAAAAAACTCAGTTAATACATAAGTTGAGTGTTGTTTTCCTGCTGACAAAAGTGTGGAAATTCAATGTTAGAGTTAACACCCCACCACCTCCACACCACCATCTTCTACACACCAACAGATGTTGGGTGTGCCATTGAGTCATCAGCCCCATCTCTCACCCCATTCCATCTGTAAGCTCATGGACATGATACCATATAGGAGAATGGGGTGAGAGTTACATCTGAGGACTCATGGCACACCCCAACATCTGTTGGTGTGTAGAGGATGGTGATGTGGGATGGGGTGATCAGGTAGTAACCCTAACGTTGAATTTACACACTTTTGTCACTGTGGAAAAACTCTAACTGATGCATTAACAGAGTTTTTTTGCAAAGAAGGTCCTTTCTTTTGAAAAATTTAATATAAGTAGCAAATGATATGCATTGGTGGGAGTGAAGGGCCAAAGGGCCCTACACCCACCAAGCTGCCCATTTGTGCATAATGATATGTGTCTGGGAAGTGCAGGCCTGGCCCCTGTGCCCCCACCTACATATAACTATGGAGCCATACAGCAGCCCTATAAGGCAAGGAATCTTGTAACACTAATTTGCCAATATCTCAGGAATCGTAGCAGCTAGGAAGAAAATTCAAGTGTCATAATTATGACAGTGAGTAGTTCTCACAAAGAAAATTGACCAGATCTGTATCTCACATCATTTCCAAGATACGGGCACAGAAAAGCACTGTGAATGCAAACTATGTGGGCATAAAACTGGCCCACAGACATGAAAATGACCAGTTGGAACACTAATTCCCAAATATCTCAGTAACCATAGAAGGCAGAAAAATAATTCAAAATTTATGGTATTCTTGGCTTTGCAACCTACTTCTGCACTTAGTTTCCCTATAACAAACATATTTTTGCAACAACAAAATGTTTTCATGATATCCCTATGCCTTATAATGAGATGTTTTAGTGTACAACAAAATTTTGTTGAGCATAAAGAAATGTTTTTTCGAAGTTTTCACCATGCATATATAAATTTTCCTATTAGCTACAATGGGAGATGAAAAACTTGCATAACTTTTGAACAGATTGATATTTTTCATCAGATCTTCAAAAGGCACCAGTATAACTCAGGTCACATATAGACAGGCACATTTGAATCCACCATAGATGCTTTCTTCAGTCCATTATCCCTGACAGAAAAATGTGCAAAAGTTGATAATCTTCACTTTTGGATGCTCTTTGGTTCCACAACAGTAGATCTGACCTGAATGCATCTTTCCAGATCTAGAGATGTATGGTGAGAGGCCATGCATGCAACATTTCAGGCAAATCAGACATACAGTTGCAAAGTTATTAAGGTGCAAACTTTGGGGTTTAACATAGAAGTGACAGTGCAACCTAACTATCGCTGCACTACCGTGCAGCTATAATGTCGTATGTATATATATACCTATATATCTATATATATATATATATATATATATATATATATATATATATTTTAGAGGCAAAAACTCTATTTAATGCATTAGTTAGGGTTGTTCCACAGCAACAAAAGTGAGGAAATTCGCTGTTAGGGTTGAAAACCCTAACTCCAAGTCCACCCCCAGCACCACACACACACAGACACACACACACATTCAAGTATGGGGAGGACCAAGTCAACACAATCAATGACAGACATTCAGCAGCAGGTGACAGAAATAACAAACAATTGTCTAAATGTACTATGAGACATCCCCACCCACCTGACCAGGTACTGCATGCTCAGTGGAGATCAACAGCAAAACTGAGGCCATGTACACAAGCGTACACATCCCTGATTGCAGCTGCACATAGATACCACACTTAGTAGTTGCATGCCTTACCTACGATGCCCACACCACACCACAACTGGTACTGTGCCGTTAGTCAATATAAATGCTGAAGGTGCATGATGACAGTTGTAGAAAGGTTTTAACACTAGTGAGTATACATTAATTAAGAGAAGCACATAAATTAATTACAAGACACTAGCATGCTCAAGATAAAAGTAGTGATACATTTAGTAGGTGATTTACATAGTAGTACATTTATTGCAATGGTTTACTCAACATAGAGAGGCTGATGTAAGCGTATGGAAAAGCATTGCCTGTTCAACGCTGTGAAATTCGTACTGCCAGTATCACATGCATTCTTACTGATGAAGGTGTACTACTGATGTACATACAGACCTTCAGTGTGTTTCAATACTAAAGATGCAGTAAGTATTCTTTGTAAGAAACATTGTAATTGCATGGATCAGGCCAAGCAACTTCTAAATATCATAGCACTACTGAGCCAACAATGATGTACCTGTATCGGAGATGTATATAGAATAGATTTTCCTGTAGGCACTTACTGAGTATGTTGTACCTGATAAAGACAATCTCATTGCATCTGTGATGACTCACTTATTCAAATAGTAATACATTTACTATTGTTGCAATGAGTGATCTATGCCATATGGACACAGTGTGATTTTTTTAACAGTTGTTTCAAACTCAGGCTGTATGCCTACTGTTTGGGTTGCCACACTTCTGTCACTGATGCTATCAAAGTGATAACTATGGTAATTGTGGTACAACAGGAATCAAGTAGGTATGGTGTAGATATAAACAGAATGTCTTTTAGTATTGATTTAACTCACAATGGGGTAAGTGTACTAGGACAGCAGGGGTTATCCTCTATCACTGGCTCTGTCAGTTATAATCACTCTAGGGTTTCGATGACTGTAATGATCAAGTTACACTGTTCATCTTCATGAGTTCATATTCACAGCCATTCTCCAGTAACTAGACAGTGTATGGTGTAACTGGGTGGACACTGTGTTTGCAAAGCTGCTGCAGTGCCTAGCAGAGGGAGAGTATCTACTATAAAGACAATTAAGCAATAAGGCATGACCAACAGTTATGTTAAATGGTCTGTTAATCACCCTGTAGGGTTTAATGTTGAATGAGGCATAGCGAGTGCCACATGTCGCTAGACAGTGATAAACTGACCATTAACATAATACCTGGGAGTGACTTATTGCTATCATAATAAAACTGTTTTTAAACAACATTAAACCATGTTCATCATATGGTTAGGCTCTACATGTATGTTAATAAAATGAAACATAAGGCTGTTACAATGTTTACAGTCAATTAGAAAGCTGCATTTCAAACCCTGGTTATAATCAGAGATATTATACCTGTACAACTCCTTGGTTTTGCTGAACTCTATTGTCAGGTGGCCCACCACGTGGTGTGGTCTTGTGTGGGGCATCGGTAGGTAAGGCCATGCAACTACTAAGTGTGGTACATTGTATGCAGCTGCAATCAGGGATGTGTACATTTGGTGTACATGGCCTCAGTTTTGCTGTTGATCTCCACTGAGCATGCAGTACCTGGTCAGGTGGGTGGGGATGTCTCATAGTACATTTAGACAATTGTTTGTTATTTCTGTCACCTGCTTCTGGATGTCTGTCATTGGTTGTGTTGACTTGGTCCTCCCCATACTTGAATGTGTGTGTGTTGTGTGTGTGTGGTGCTGGGGGTGAATTTGGAGTTAGGGTTTTCAACCCTAACAGCGAATTCTCACTTTTGTCGCTGTGGAATAACTCTAACTAATGCATTAAATGGAGTTTTTGCCTCTAATTTCCTTCTTTTGAGAATGATAATGAGAAATAGTGAATGTAATGCGGTGGCGGGGCGTCGGACCCAAAGGGCCCCAGCTCCCGCCACACTGTCTTTATGGCATAGTAACAGGAGCAGCTACACAAACAGAAATGCTAACAGTGGCACACATGATAACACAAGCACTAATGAGAACAGAAAGGGTAACGCACACGTGGCATAGACGGAACGGTGTGCCACGTGGATGTCTTGTCACATAGTAACATGGTGCCTGTAAATGGAATTGTCAATGGGCATGGTGGCGCAAAGTGAAACAGAAAGAGAAACAGTACGGTACACACAAATGGCAAAAAGTAACAGAAAGCATAGCGCAAATGAAAGCAAAAAGATGATGCCGTGGTGGCATTGGGGTGTGCATTGGGATCATCAGCCTAACTCTCACCCCATGACATGTAAAGCAGCAGAAGTATAGGAGAATGGGGTGAGAGTTAGACCCATGATCCCACGCACACCCCAATGCCGGGTTGGGGTGGGTGGGGGTGCAAGGGGGTTTTCAACCCAACAGCTAATTTCTCACTTTTGTCGCTGTGGAACAACCCTAACTAATGCATTAAATGGAGTTTTTGCCTCTAATTTCCTTCTTTTGAGAATGATAATGAGAAATAGTGAATGTAATGCAGCAGCGGGAGTGCGGGTTGTGGTACTAATAGGGACAACAACGCAAACAGAAATGCTAACAGTGACACACATGGTAACATAAGCGCGAAAGAGAATAGAAAGGTAACGCACAGGGCGTGAGACGGAATGGTCTGCCACGCGGATGTGTTGTCACATAGTAACATGGTGCCTGCAAATACAAATGTCAATGGGCATGGTGATGTAAAGAGAAACAGAAAGATAAATAGTACTGTAGACAGAAATGGCAAAATAACAGAAAGCGCAAATGAAAGCATAAAGGATAAGCACATGGTGGGCAGAGGCGTCATGGTGAAAAAAGCGGTATGGAACGCATAAGCGGAAAGGGCAACAGTAACAGTAATGTAGCGCACAGGCTGGTTTTCCCAACCCTGCATAGAGAAAGACAGTGAGTACAAATAATGTATGCATAATAATGAGTATCGCGCAGAGAAAATGAGATCTTGGAATACTAAATACATTATATCTCAGGAACCGATGACATGAGAAAAAAATGTAAAGTCATATTATTTACAACTGTCCTGGCTAATTTGATCCTTGTGGCTAGAAATTTTCTGAAGAAAAGTCCAGTATCTCGCACCATTTCGAGATACGGGCCCTGAAAGGCGCGGCGAATGCCGTATCGTTATCCTATGGGAAAAAGAAAGTTCGAGTGCCATAACTTTGCCTTCCTGCAATGTTTTTACCAAACCACTGAAAGGCACATATGTGGGCTGTTAGCTGTCTTCCTCCAAATTTCAGGAAAAAGACAAAACCGTTATTTTGCAGCAGGATCCAAAGGATTTCTGTAATCGTCAAGCGCCGTAATGTTATCCTATGGGAAAATCGTCAACTTTGGAGTGCTGTAACTTTGCTGTGTGATATTTTTCACCAAACTACTGAAAGGCACATCTGTGGGCTGTTGGCTGTGTTCCTCCAAATTTCAGGAAAAAGACCAAACCGTTATTTTGCAGCAGGGTGCCAAAGGATTTCTGTAATGGCGTCGCCGTAATGTTATCCTATGGGAAAACCATCAACTTTGGAGTGCTGTAACTTTGCTGCCGTGTAATATTTTTTTCAATACAACACTTAAAGGCACATCTGTGAGATGTCAGCTCCGTTCCTCAAATTTCAGCCCAAAACTCCCAACCGTTCTTTTGCAGCGCAGTGCCAAAGAATCGCTGTCACTGTCCCACAGATGGAAAACTACTGTTAATTCTATGGTAAAGCTGCAAAAAGTTCAACACTTTCGTGAGCACAAAAGTAATTTGTGAAAGTACTTTTTCAGAAATTTGAAAAACATATTTCTGGGGTGTTTTACCACAAAATAAAGACATGGCAAGCATCTTCAGGGTCCGACTAGGTGAATACAAAAAGAATTAGGTTGCTAGATGGTCCCAAATTTAAATGCCAACCATTTTTCTGATCACCAACTGAAAACAAATGGCCGATTTGCAAAAGTAACAGGTCCATTTGAAAGTAAAATGCATTTGAGAAAGTGTTGAACTTTTGTTAACTTTTCACATTGACTTATAATGGGAAACTGTTTTTGAATAACTTTGAACCATTTAATATTTTTCATGAAATCTTTGAAAGGCACATTGGGGACCCTGGCCACATGTTCCCTGAAGATTTCAGACCGTCCACATAAACCATACGATCTGTAGAAGGCCTACAGAGAATTCCAGAAAAAGGTAAACGTGTGCACAGATCATGCTTAATAACCCACAGCCGTATATCCAACCACTACGAAACTTAGCAGATCCCAAGGCCTATGATTCTTGATCATGTATTCCAAATTTCAGCCAAATCTGTCAAACGGTTGCAAAGTTATTAAGGTGCAAAGTTTTGGGGTTTAACATAGAAATGGCTCCTCAACCCTAACTATGGTAGCACTACTGTGCTACCATAATATTAAAACTGTTAATGCACTAGTTAGGTTAAATCAAATAAAAGTTGGAAATGTGGCATTAGGGTTTCAGACCTAACACCCCACCCCACCCTGCAGGAAACACAGCAGGTGTAGGTGTACCTTGAGCTATCAGTCCAATGTTCACCCCATTTTCCTATACTGTTAATCTCTGATCTTATTTATAGATGAAATGGGGTGGGGTTAGGCTTGAGTACCCCAAGACACACCCCTTACCTGATGTGCTGTCGGGGGTGAGTGTTCTCGTTGTAAGCCCTAACACCAAATGTCTCAACTTTGTCGCTTTGACCCTAACTAGTGCATTAACAAAGTTGTTTTAAAATTTATTTCTTACTTTTTGAGATAGTATAACCATATTCTTATTTTGCTGTGAGAGCACAGTGCCCTTCATACCCTCGGTCCCATATATTTTGCTGTAGGTAATTTGTCAGATTTTATTTTGATAACTGAAATGTCTCTGTTCCTGGTATCCACTGAAACCCCCATCCTAAAATTGTGCCCATTCCCCATTAATTTTAACTTAATAGCCTGGCATCCAGTGGCACCCCAACCTCCATTTCCATATATGTTTTATTAAATGCTCATTGGTGTTTAGTGGTACCCCACCCTTCAGTTGTGGCCCATTCTCAATTACTGTTAATTGTATAGCCCTGGTATCCAGTTGCACCCTCCTCCGAGGTGCATATATATTTTTATATATATTCATTGTTGTGTAATGGTACCCCCATGCTCCAATTGTCTGGTTTCATGCCAAAACAGCAACTGCAAAATGGCACCAACAAATAACAATAAATAAGAAACAGCCCAAAGTAAAATAACTAAGAGCAATACAGTGGGCTTCAGAATCAGTGAAGATACTTCATCTGCCACACTGCCCCATCATTAATATAACTAACACCTGGGGCCTGACACTGAGGAACAGTTAAAACTTCAGGAGGGTGGATACTCCACAAGGGAAGGCAGGTCCAGAGGGGAGAACATTGGGGGCAACCTGGGGGTGGAGGAGAGCAAAGTCAGGAGGGTGGGCATAAAGGGACTTAAACAAAATATCTTCTCCCAGCAGCCAGTCCCAATCCCGGTCTGTTAGCCACACAGACGGAGGCTGTAACCACTACAGTGCATGACCAGCTCAGCATTGGCCTGATGAACAAGTACCTACATCCTTCACACAGTCAGCACATCTGTGGCTCACTGATGAACTGAAAGTACTGAAC
Organism: Neoceratodus forsteri; assembly: GCA_016271365.2. Lineage (NCBI taxonomy): Eukaryota > Metazoa > Chordata > Ceratodontiformes > Ceratodontidae > Neoceratodus > Neoceratodus forsteri. Next base: position 852,945,060 of record CM057459.1, on the reverse strand, counting down.
TTCTTCTTGGGAGTGGAACCTGCTTTGCAACAACTTGGAGCTGGGAATAATACACAATATTGAACTGGGAATCTGCAGGAAAGCACAATCTTACTCAAAGCTGGGGAGGTGTACCTTACTTTAGATTTTACATTTGTTATTGCCTTTTTTAATCAAGAAGGGGTTTGCAATACTGCTTATGTACTTGTAGATTAGGAGTTTGAATCCAGAGGGATTGAAAATCTGCATATTTTGTTTTTCCTTGTAGACAGCTAGCTTGTTGTTTACTAGCATTTTGGTGACTTTTGCATCAAATTATTTTTGGTACTGTGAAGTATTCACTGGTGGCGGATGATTTTTCATTGTAAGTCCTGCAGTTTAGGGCAGGTTAGTGAAGTTATATGTTTAACACAGACAGTGCCTCAGGTGATTGAAACTGATTTGCTCTGATTACCTTCAGATCACAGCCCTCCAGGTTGTATAAGGCTGGGTCGGGGGCTAGCATCATAAGTATTGGGCTCAACTGCTTTATTTTCTTTGATTGTAATTGTTTTTGCAGGTATATTTACTGTTAAATTATTGTGCAGGTTGTCTTGCTGAAAGGAAGGATAGCACTCACCAGGATGGTGGGTCAGAGCTGTACTGATTGTTTCTGAGGGCATGGGCTTGGTCCCACCAACCCTGCCCTCACCCCACCCACCCCTAGGGCATCATTTCATTTATACCAGGGTTCTGACATCACTTTCTGAAGGGCAAAGGACATACACCTGTCATATGCTTAACAGCCCAGCACACTGCATAGGGGTAAATGCAAGCATACACCTCACACACACTAACAAAAAGAAAAAAAACAGTCTTAAATAGGAAGGAGAGAGACATGTGCACTGGCTGTGGAGCAGCAGTCTGCTGGGAGTCATTCTGGATGCTGTGACGCTGCCTTATTTTCAGGCTACCTCTGCTTTGAGAGAGGAGGAGGCCCATCTCCAGGCCGACCTGACAAGGAGTAGGAAAACCTCCTACCCCACACAGGGATCATGAGGACTGCCACCACTTCCTCAGAGATTGCAAAGAAAGAGAAGTGGTTGAACCACAGTGGGCTCAAGAATGGTGAGGGTGGTGCAACAGAGGTGCTTCCTACAGTTGTACTCTCCACAATTCATATGCTCTTCTGGTGGACCATGGTTCCTCTATGAAGGCACCTGCAGTGGAGACCAAGGAGGATGCTGGGAACCTCCACAAAGGAGAACCACAGGAGGGTGGGATGAGACCCTCACGGAAGGAATCAGCTCCTGGTGGTGGACTCAATTGTTAGGGGTTAGAACTGGGGAGGGAGGGAGAGGGACGTAATGCCTGCCTGGCATCACTGCTTGGAGGGACAGGAAGTGAATCCTCAGGACTGCAGGAGCAGCTGTGCAAGAGAGAGAGCTGGATGTCATTATACACCTAGGAACAACTGACCTAGCTAGGAATGGGATCAGAGCAGTGCAAGAGGAGTTTGTGGAGTTAAGGAGGGGTCTTAGACAAGAAGCATGCATATTAACCTTCTTGGAGGTGCTGCCTCTTTATGGCATGGGTGAAGCTAGGGTACTTCAACATGGGATTCAATGAATGGTCAAAAACTGGTGTGGAGCACATAGTTTTGGCTTCATTGTAGACTGGGGATGCAGTTGGAGGGACACAGGCCTATACTGGCACAATGGTATGCATCTGTCTGGTAGGGGAACCAGGATCCTAGGTGATAGGCTTAATGCTTCATTGGCAAGCTTTTAAACTAGCCAAGGAGGGAGGCACTGAAAAGGAGCAGGAACCAGAATCCTAGGTGATAGGCTTAAAATGCTCATTGGCAAGCTTTAAACTAGCCAAGGAGGGAGGCACTGAAAAGGAGCAGGGATTCCGCCCCCACAAAGCAAGGTGGTTAGCAAGGTAAACACTAAGGTAGTGAGGTCACTAGGTAGCAGGACAGGGGTAAATCAAAAAGGCAAATGCTTGTAAGGACAGGGATGGGACTAAAAGTGGTAAGTCCATCAAAAATTGATTGTGTTGAGTACCAATGCCTGTAGTCTGGGTAACAAGCTTCCTGACCTAGTGGCCTTGATGGAAGAAGGATGCCTGGATATCTTCAGAAGTCACAGAAACATGGTTCAATGGGAACCATGACTGAGATTTCAATGTATCAGGTACAGAATCTACAGGAGGGACAGGGAGGATAAAATACAGAGTGGAGTAGCTCTCACGTAAGGGAAGGGATCAATGCAACAGAACTAAATGGTAAACAGGGAGGGAGAGGAGGCACTGTGGGTCATCTTAGAGACAGTAAATGGTACCACAATCCACACAGGGGCTGTATATAGACCCAAATCTCAGGAGAGGAAATCGACAAGAAAATGATAGAAGGCATCCTTAGAATGGCAGAAAAAGGGAGATATTGTTGATGGGGGCCTGAATATGCCAGATGTTAACTGAAGCACATTTACTGCAGCCACATCCAAGAGCAGGGTCATTCTCAATGCCCTACAGGGGCATGCCTCAAACAGCTAGTGATGGAGCCCACCCAGGAGGGAGTAATGATAGACCTGGTACTTGAAATGCGGACAGAGAGAGGATTTTGGATTTAGAAGTAGGTAGCCATCTGGGAACAAGTGACCACTAAACAGTGTGGTTCACGATTAATGCAGGCACAGAGTGAAGCCATACAAAAGCAAGGGTACTGGACTTCAGGAGGGCTGACTTTTGAAATGGGAGAGTGCCTAAGGAAAGCACTAGCAAATGGGCAGGAAGGAGGGGTGGAGGAACAATTGGAATCAAACTGCCATGCCAGAGGCAACAAGCCTTTGTGTGAAGCAAATAAACAGAAAAATGAAGGAAAAAACACTATGGTTCTCAAAAGAGGTGGCTGGGAAGGTTAGGGAGAAAAGATAGCATTCAGGATATATAAGGAATCACAGAAGGAGCAGCACAGAGAACTGTATCAGTTAAAGCAAATGGAAGGGAAGGCTGTCAGTATAGAAAAGATAACCAATTCAGTTAAGAAGGGGATAAACCTTTATAGGTAAATTAGGTGTGAAGAAAGACCAATGGAGGGATATTGAGGCTTAATAAAGGGAGGGGTGAGCAGAGGATGACATTGAAAAGGCAGATACTGAATGAATACTTTTGCTCAGTATTCAGAAAAGAAGAGGAGGGGCTGTACCTAAGCCAAACAATAGAAGCACTCTGGATGGAGGGTCAATACCAGTCCATTCACAGAAGAAAGGGTCATGTAAGAACTCCTAAAATTGAAGGTGGACAAAGCAATGGGGCCTGGCTGGATTCACCCCAGAATTCTAAAAGAACTACGGGAGAACTAATGACACCACTGACTCATTGGAAGATAGTGTGGTACCTGAGGACTGGAGTAGGTGGTGTGATTCTCCTTCACAAAAGTAGGAGCAATGCAAATGCAGGAAACTACAGATCTGTTAGTTTGACCTCAGTGGTAGGAAAAATGATGGAATCACTTCTGAAAGAAAGAACTGCTGAGTACAAGGAGGCCAGAAGGGCAGAGGACTCAAGGCAGCATGGATTCACAGTGGAAGGCCATGTTAGATGAATCTAAAAGATTTGTTTGACTGGGTGACCAAGGTTGTAGACCAGGGAGGGGCAGTGGATATGGTCTCCTATATATTAGCAAGGCATTAGATACAGTCCCACACAAAAGAGTAATAAACAAGTTATCCAGTCTGGGATTGGGTCCCAGGGTGGTAGACTGGGTAAAAAATTGGCTGGACAACAGGACACAGTGGGTAATAGTAAATGGAGTCCACTCTGAAGAATGGGGGTTACTAGTGGGTACAGTAGGTTCAGTACTGGTACTGTTCCTCTTAATGTCTTTATAGGTGACATTGCTAAGTGGCTGGAAGGAAAAGTATGCCTCTTTGCAGATGACACAAATGTTTGCAACAGGGTTGATACAGAAGGAGGGTGGAATTATGAAAAGGGACTTTGCAAGGCTGGAGGAATGGTCAAATGTATGGCAGCTTAGATTCAATGCAAAGAAATGCAAAGCAATGCATTTGGAAGCAAAACTCCGTAAAGTGTACACAATGGGGATGGGAGGTACTAACAAAACAAAATGAAAAGGTACCTCCTGTAGTCATATCAGATGACTTAAAGGCAGGCAAGCAATGTGAGAAGGAAGTAAGGAGGGCTGGGGGATACTAGGATGCATAGTTACATAACGGAGTTACAGGCTGTCTTGGTAGTGGAGGGGTGGACCTTGCAGCCATCATGGAAATGTGAGCCTCCAGTACCAGGACTGGGATATGGTGATCCCAGTATTCAGGTTATTCATAAAGGATAGGGCTAAGGGAATGGGGGAGGAGTGGTGATCTATGTAAGGAAGGATAAAGTGTGTAAGGGAGGAAGGGGAGGAGGAGGACAGAAGCACTTTAGATGCAGTTCCAAGATGCAAATAATAGAACACTGAGGATGGGGGTGGTGTACAGGCCACTGGCTCAGGGATTGACCTGGATAGGGAATTAGCTGAACAATTTAGGAGGGTCTGCAGGAAGGGAGTTCAGTGGTGGTGGGGGACTTCAACCTACCAAGGCTGAGTGGGGCACCATCCACCATGAGTGCAAGGGACTGGGTCCTGCTAGAAGCATTTCAAGAAAGCTTTCTGACACAGCTGGTCCAGTGGTAAACCCAGTTAGAAAGGACTCTGGACCTTGTGCTAGTTAAGGGGAAGCTGTAAGGAATCTGAAAGTGAAGGAACCACTGGCCGGGAGTGATCACTATCTGTGGTTCATGCCTAACAAAGGAGGGAAACAGGGGGCATGGGTACAAGAGTGATTGGGTTTGGGGAGGAATTTTAAGAAGATGAGGGTAATTTGGGGGCAGGCACCTGGCAGGAATGCAACCACACAGGGATGTAGACCAGAAATCGGATATCATAAAGGAAGGGCTGGCAAGGCAAAGGAGACTTGCACTAGGAAGAAAATCAAGAAAGGAAGGGCAAAGAAACCCAGATGGCTGACACAGGAAGTGATGGAAGGGTGAGGACCAAGAGGGCAGCGATTCAAAAGTACAGGAAATCAGGGAGGGTGAAGATAAGGATAAGTACATGAAGAAGTGCAGTGAGGTTACCAGACTTGTCAAGGTTGCCAAGCCATCCAGAGAGGTGAGACTGGTGCAGGGAATCAAAAGTGGAGAAAAGATTTCTTCCATGTCATCGGAGAGAGAAGAAAGAGTAAGGATCAGCTGGTCAGGATTAAGAAGGATGATGGTGGGTGGAGAAAAGGGCAGAGCAGGCAGAGGCACTGAACAAATACTTCTGCTCTGTATTCATTCAAGAGAAGGGGGCAGACATCCCAGGCAAGGGAGGGGTGGGGGAGGATGACAGATGTAGGGATTACAGAGAGCGGGTACTAGATGGGTTGAGGGCATTAAGGTGGACAAAGCACCTGGACCTGATGGCATTCACCCTAGGGTACTAAGAGAGTTGGCAGAGGTTCTGGCAGGACCACTGGCCAACCTGTTCAATACCTCCCTGGACATGGGATGTGACCACATGACTGGAGAATGGCCCATGTGGTGCCCATCCACAAAAGTGGCCCAAAGGATGAGCCAGGAAACTATAGACCAGTGAGCCTCACATTGATCGTTGGAAAGCTCATGGAGACCATATTAAAAGAGAGACTAGTGAGCTTCTTGGAGAAAAATGGTATCCAGGATGGTAAAGAGCATGGGTTTATAACTGGCAGATCCTGCCAGATAAACCTTGTAGAGTACTAGGACTGGGTGATGCCAGAACAGGACAAGGGCTTTGCAGTGGATGTTATTTATTTGAACTTCAGCAAGGCCTTTGACTCAGTGCCACATGGAAGGTTGGGGAGGAACTGGAGTATGTGGGGTGGGACCAAAATCGTGAAATGGATCACAAACTGACTAAAGGGCAGGCAGGAAAGGGTAGAGGTGGAGGGGACACCTCTTGTCACCGAGATCCATGATGCTCCAGGTACCACAGGGACTGGTACTGGGATCAGTGCTGTTTGGGATTTTATTGCAGATATCTCACATGGGATCTGGATCAAGATCAGCCTGTTTGCAGATGGTACCAAGATGAGAGCTGTGGTTGATGATGCGGAGTGGTGGAAGGGGAGGGACACAAGAGGGTATGGACTGAAATTGGAGGGGAAGATTCAAGAGGGAGATGAGAAGACATTTTTTCATGGAAAGAGTGGTAGACAAATGGAACACCTTACAAAACTAGATAGTGTCCTGTAAGACGGTGGTCAGTTTCAAGAGGGATTGGGACAGGAAGGGATTCTGGTAAGGGGAGGCGGTAGGGACAGCTGCGTGATGAGGGGCTAGCTACACACTTGAGCAGACTTGATAGACCATGAGGCCTGTTTCTGCTGGCAATTTCATTTGTTCATATTCATGTAGGGAGAGGCATCACAAGTAGAAAACAGGAAGTTGGTAACCTCTGTACAGGCAGTTGGTGAGACCCCATCTGAGTACTGCTTGCAGTTCTGGAGACCCCATCTCCACAAGAACATAGAAAGGATGGAGGCAGTCCAGAGGAGGGCAACAAGAATGGTGCAGGGTCTACACCAGAAGTCATATGAAAAGAGACTAAAGGAGCTTAATATCTATACCCTCGAGGAAAAGAGGATGAGGGGAATATGATGGAAACTTTCAACACTCAATGGAATCAACAAAGTCCAAGAGGGTAGCAGCATCTTCAGAAAAGAGATGTGCAAGAACAAGGGGTACAATTTGAAGATAGAGAGGTGATGGCTCTGGTGCAACATGAGGAAAGATTTTTTCACAGAGAGGGTGGTGGATGCATGGGACGGCCATCCTGAGGAGGTACTGGGGTCAAAACTGTGAGGGAATTCAAGAATGCATGGAACAGACATATGGCAGTTTTACTGTGGAGTAGGAGGAAGTAGGCCGTTGGTTAACTTGATCTGCAGCTTATCCAATAGGTAAGGAAATTGGCAGACTGGGTGGGCCAAGCGATCCTTATCTGCTATCAATGTCAAAGTCTATGTTTCTAACTTTCAATTCACTCACCTGACCTTCCACTGAGCACCCACTACCTGCACCCCCAGATCCCACATACACACCCTAATTTACCTGAACTGGCCTCACAGTGAAGATTCACTTTCTGATCAAAGATGTGTCTTCTTGTTGGAATGGCAACTGCTGTATGAGAAATAATGTAACTGTGGTTCAGTTTCTTTAAATGGAATTTAAGACTGCAGTTACCTTACTTCTCAGACTGTAGTTGCCAGTTCCAGCAGAACGAAGCATCTTACATTGAAGAGTGGATATTAACTGTGAGGCCACTTTGGGTAAGTAAGGGTGTGTGGGGTAAAGGGGTGCTGGGTGTGGTGGTGGGGTACAGTTGAAGGTTGAGGTGTGGGTGTGATCAGTGGAGGATTTTATTTACAGATAAAAACACATCAAGGGACAATTTCTTTATTTACTGGCTTTGACAGATGTGGGAAGAGTCCACTGACTTCACTGAAGTTAAAACACAATGTATGTGAAGATCAGAGGATGGCAGGTGCCACTACACACCTGGGGACCAAGTACAGTTTGATATCCATGAATATAGTGAGTCAATTATAGAGAGTAAATTTGGGCAAGGTAAATATAGTGAGTGGGAAATGAGCTACATGCTCTTAATAGTGGATTGAAAGTTCAGCACTTTCATTTTGCATATATATCCCATGATGCTTTGCATTATGGAGGTATGTGTGATTTTGTATTTCTTTGAAACTTGACTTCCTGGCCTATGTCCTTTGGGTAATTCATTGTCTCAGTGCTTATGCACTGAGGTTCTTTTTTTTAACTTGTTTTAATTTTATTGGTTCACCACAACATAACCCAGATAGACCATCTTAGGGTAGCTGGTTCATTCCACTGGGGAGTCATACAGATGAGCTATACTGATGAGTTCTGGTAGGACAAAACACGTGTCTGTGTCATCTGTTGGCACCATTTGCAAACTGTGTGAGAGGCCTTTGGCTCCATGCATTTCTGCTTAAAGTTGAACCAGCATAATATTCCGTGGTGATTTATATACATCCCATGATGCTTTGCATTATGGGACTATGTGTGATTTTGTATTTCTTTGAAACTTGGTTTGCCGTCCAATGCCTCTTTGGTAACCATTGTCTCAGTGCTTACGAACTGAGGTTCTTTGTCTTCATACTTATCAATAACTTTTTCCTCAGGACCTTCCGCAGCTGCACTTTTTCCACAATCCATAGTGTATTTTTCTGCAGCTGCAGCAGTTTTGTGTATAGCACTCAGAGCAATTTCTTTTTTTCCGCAGCTATGGAAGTTTTGGACTTAAGGAAGGTTTTTCACCTTCAGATTGTTTTGTGACCCCCCATATATACAGTGGAAAAGGATTAATTGGTGGTGTCATTTGTATTCAATTGCCAATGCAAATATTTTAAGGCAATAGTGAGCTTCAGAGGATACAGTATGTGTGGTTTTATAATCTGCATCTGTTGGTGAGATGCTGGTACTGTATACATATTAACACACTCCTCCATTTGTCTGACTCAAGGAATCATTCTAAATGAAAATAATGAAACATTATCTTACTATTATTTAAAAAAACTTTAATAATTTAGACTGTAGATAACATATTGTAGCCATTTCTAAGACTACACCATGGCACAGTTAGTATAACCCTTCCTGTAGCATTGATAAATTATTGTCTGTACAGAGGCTTCCATTTGAGAGCCTGATGTCTTATATGTCCTCAGAACTACATCCTGAGGTACTTGGGCATTCATGGTTTCTCTGCATGTTAGAATATGAGAGAATTCAGCATAACTTCTAGAACATATTAATATTGTTTTGCCACATCTATTCTCCCACCAGTTTAAAAAATGTTGACAATATATCCAAGGGTGTGCAAATATAAAACAGTTGACTCTTGTGCCCAACACATTAACTATTGTCTCTAATTGTAACTCAGACATGTCTGCTTTTATTACTGATGCTTTCATCTCGGTTACTTTTCATTTTTTTTTTTTTCAAAAGAAAGGAATGTGCTACATCTTCAGTGCATTTATGTACCATGTTCTCTGGCTCTTCAATCACAATACAAAGTCCTGCCATACAAAATGACCAATCAATGTTTATTAATACTTAATTAAGGAAATGACTGTTATGGAAGTTAACTATATTTCACATTTAGATTTATATTGAACAACAACATTTTAAAGATTTTCACTGCATTCATTTGTACGGTAAACTGCAGCTAATGATTACAAAATTACAGACTAGAAAAATCAATATGTCATGGCCCCTAGTTTATTTTGGACAGATGAAGATGGAGTAGTTTGTAATGAGTGGATTTCTAATGGAAAGGTGTAGTAGGAATGCCCATCTATTGGTAATGTGCTAATAGATGTGACATTGTAAGCTAGAATCTTTCTCTCAAGTATTATATTCTATTGCTAGAATCCCACATTAAGTTCATAGTATTATGTGTCATATATAGCAAAACACAGAGGAAGAAATGTGACTGGAAGCAAAAAAGAATTCAAGGTCAGGATATTATAGAATGATATGCTGCGATTAATGAATGTAAAGTTTCTAAGTGACCTACAGAAGTTAGGGATGGAATGGCCACTTCATCAATCAAACGGTTTGCACTGGACTCACAAGTTCTGGCAATCAGGAGTGCCAATTGGTGTGCGACTAATCATTCTATCAAATGACTTTCTCCTCTTGAATGAGTGGATTATAACTCCCATTTTAACACTGCTCTCTGGTTTACCACATGCACAAACACAGTGCAGTTGGGAGTGCTAGAGTGTCAAGGACACAGAACTACATTTTAAGTGTACCAATTGGCAACATATTTTTTTTATGTTTTTGTTTTGTTTACTGGTTGACTGGTGGTGATGTGGGACACAGAAATCAATATTTGTTTCCTGTATGGGTGAGCCTGCAGCCAGTCAGTGAATGAAAAGAAAAGAAGGCTGTTGCACAAGGTCTCTCATTGTGTGGTGTGCGGTCTGTTGCTTCTGTTGTCACCCTTCCTGTCACGTCACAAATAGGGCAGTCCAGAGGAGGGCAATTAAAATGATGCAGGGTCTGCAACAGAAGCCATACAAAGAGAGAGTAAAGGAGCTTAATATGTATACCCTTGAGGAAAGGAGAGGGCATGATAGAAACTTTCAGGTACCTCAATGGAACCAACAAAGTTTAAGAGGGTAGCATCTTTCTAAAAAGAGATGTGCAAGAACAAGGGGACACAATTTGAAGAAAGAGGGGGATGGCCCTGGGGCAATATGAGGAAGTATTTTTTCACAGAGAGAGTGGTGAACAGATGGAATGGCCTTCCTGAGGAGGTCTTGGAGTCAAAAACAGTAAGGGAATTCAAGAATGCATGGGACAGACATAAGGCAATTGTGGTGGGGGTAGGAAGAAGTAGGTTGTTGGTTAACTAGGATCTGCAGCTTATCCAACAGGTAGAGAAATGGGCAGCCTAGGTGGGCCAAGTGGTCCTTATCTGCTGTCAGTTGCTATGTTTGTATGATTCTATGATGCAGAACTGCACCTGTGTACGTGCCTGGTGTGCACATTACATAGTGGTAGTGCTTGGTGGAAACTGCAGATTCCAAATTATGAAAATGTTGCATTATTTTGTAGATTTTACACAATTTTTCAAAATTCAAACATTGACAAAATCTGAATTCTCTGAATCTGTTTTGTGAATTTTCACCATATTCCATGAATTTATTTTGGCAGAATTGCGAAATGATACATGTACTGTGGCATGATAGTTTTGTGGAATTCTATTCTGCAGTTTAATACATAAATCCACAATGCATGCATTCATTCTACAGGTTACTGATCAATTTTTCTGAATTTCTTTCACAGTTTAATTCATTAATCCACAATTCATACATTCTTTCACTGTTCTAAGTCAGGATTTTGCAAAAGTTATCAAAGTACATTCCAAAATTTCATGGAAGACAAATAATGACTTCTGCAGTAATTTAGCTGGCAGAGTTTCATTTTTGCACAGCACTATGTGGTAATCTATCTAAAAGTCATTATCATTAGTATCTGGCAGGTGCATCATGTCATCATATGTCATGCATATGTTGTTGATGCATACATAAAACCTTTTACTTTTCTTTCTTTCTTTCTTTCTTCTTTCTTTCTTTCTTTCTTTCTTTCTTTCTTTCTTTCTTTCTTTCTTCCTTCCTTCCTTCCTTCCATTCTTTTCTGTACACTGGTCCAAAGGACCATTTTCAATAAAACCCAGGCCAGCTAGAAGGCACATACAATACATGAGATTCAGCATACAGTACATAAGTAACAACAATACAGTTGAATGTGATACTTATAGACAGACAGTTCGACAAATAATCAGCACATTAGGATCACTCTACAAGTAAAAGTGATACACACAGTCTGACAATACATGCAAAATATAAGCCATGCAAGGCAAATGGATTGGCTGGCCTAGTTAGGTGGATTGAAACAGCAAACTATAAGTAACCGTGTTCTGCCATATGTCATGATGAGCACTTCATGAGAAAGACTTATAGAAGGGTATTTTAAAATGCAATTTGAAGAGGTGGAAGTGCCTAGAGAGTGAAGTTTGGAAAGTAAGCTGTTCCAGAGCCTGGGGCAGCAATATGGAAAGCTCTGTGACCCATCTCAGTTGCAGTCGGGGATAGTTGAGTAGATATCGAGAGGAGGACCTCAGCTCAGGTGTGCCAGATTTAATACCAAGGAGTCTACTTAGAGGTGAGCTACCCCATGCAAAGGGACCTATTGATAAGGGTACCTATGAGGTAGTCACACTGGGCCTTATGGGACATCCAACCAATCATTAAGTACAGGGAACAGTGGTGGGTGTGGAACGGGTATGAGCGACAAACCAGCAGATGTTTTGAAGGTGGTATTGGGTTATGTAAGTTGCCAATTGAAGATCTGTGAGAAGATAGGAAAGCAATATCCAGGAGGGTAGAAGTGTGCTTTGGGCAATGGCTCGAGCCTCAGTGGTCAGGAGGTGCTTTAGGCGGTAGCAGACACACAGTTTCTGGTTCACTCATTGGATTACTTGCTCAGTGAGATTTGCAAGGTAAGGAGGGATCAAGGATGACAATCAGGTATTTGAAGGTAATAACTTCTTCTATAGAAGACCCACCTGGGGCCAGAATGCTCAGGGTGTTATTTTGCCAAGAGGTGCATTTGGTGAGCCTTAGTTTGGACCCAAAAGCATTGCATTTCATTTTTTGAGTGGCATTAACAAGTAACCCGTTAGATGCAAACCACTTCTGGACAATTACAAATTCCTGGAGCAGGACATAGATAAATTCAATGGGCTCTTATCACTCCTGTACAAGATGAGATTATCTGCATACATGATCATGCATACATCTGTACTATCCCTAAGGAGGTGGCTGACACAGAGGGAGAATAGGATAGGTCCTAGAATTGACCTTGTAGGACTCCACCATACACCCCTAGGGTGCTGGATGTGACCCCAGTATAGACACTTTGGGATCTACCTGTGAGGTAGTTCCTGAACCATGTCATGGTTCCAGCTGATAACCCACAGGAGTGTATAGGGAAGAGAGGGTTTGCACTAGGGAGGGCGTTCTATAAACGTAGCAATTAGTCCATATTTAAAGGAAAATATTGCACTCACCCTAACATTAAGGAACATAAGCAAATGAATACTTAGAGTCTTTCTAGACCATATTTTTGTCCCCAGATCCAGGCCAATAAAGACATAGATAAGGTGTGTGTGGTTGCTCAGTTTGGCAATTAATTTACTGAAATTGTCAAGGTATCATTGTTTACAAATAACATAAGACATTTCCATCACTTTCAGATTTACAATCTTTTCTAATCAATATTTATGTACATTATATACAAACACGTACTTTTCAATTCATCACTTCTCTTAATTCCTTTTATTCTTCTGCTCCTGATGTACATCCTGGGGGCTGGCTTTTTCCTCTTGTGTTGTAAAGGGCATGAGTACACACACCATACCCCACTTCTTGATTTTCGGTCCTGTGTCCTTTTTATAGTTTTCCTTTTATCCCCCTTATTTCCTTTCCTTCCCCCTTTGTCCTGCTGTCCACCTGTGGCAGTCCCTATCCTATAAGTACCACTGTGTTTCACTGCCACAGTGGCACACCATGTTCCACCTACCACAGTGCCTTCCTACTTCTTCTCTCAGGGTGAGTGGTGGAAAATCTCTTGGAGCATATTTGTGAGCTCCCTGGCTGTGCAGTCCCTTATGACTGCCCATTTAGCCTCTGACCTTTGTCTCCTGGGCCATTCCTGAAATGCCACCTCACTGTTCCCACCATGCCCCTTTGCCCACCCCTTTATGCTGTCACTGGCCATCCCCTTGTGACCTCACGTCCAACTTGGTAATTCCTCCTTTTCTTCCCCCACTCCCCACCTCCTGGCTTTATCCACCACACTTGCCCAGGCCTTGGGACAATGGGGTCTGCCCCTTTAGTTGGTCAACCCTCTTTATTCACCCATCCAGTGCTGAGCACTCAGTATAGCAGCGGTTCTTACCTTTCACCAGTATGGCTTTATCAGGGCACAGTGAACTGCACAAAAGTGCCTGTTATATACCATTATGTCTAACTGATGCACCAGTCACAATAGTGCATATATTATGAAGCAATTGGTAACCTCAGGTACATACTTAAAGTGACATAAGTGTAGTGACTAGTGAAAACAAACAATAAGTTCAAATAATTTCAGTCATTTCATCAGTTCATGACAATCATTTTTTCTGTAAAGCTTCTACTAGTCGAGACTAATGGGTCAGAATTCTGGGATAACATGGCATCCACTTGGCAACTCTGCAAAAAGTATACATGTTTTATAAATTTATACATTACTTGAAATCGGCATGAGGCAATACTATATCTTTATACAAGAAAACATTATTTATTCAGCACTATTTACATCTTACATATGATGCCCAAACTTTGGGGAGTTATCGCCATATTGAACATTTAAACTGCTAGCATGCAGGTATTATTTTCTTCTTTTCAAAAATGGTTTTAATTCAAATTTTTATTCGGCCTGGTTTACAAAGTGCCCCTAGTGCATAAATCCACTTTTGCTATTATTGATTTTACAGATTTACAATGTCCCACCCCTAGCATTCAGTTTCACAGATTCAATGCCCATAACTATAATTCTGTGTTCCCAATAATCTTGGTGTCACAGCCTGTTTTGAGGTTCTTAAATATTGCACACCTTTTCATCAGTCTGCATGTTTTGCAGCCCCACAGGGTTTGTTCCCCAAGTGGGATTCATATTGGGTCTATTAGATCTAGTTAGTGGTTTAGGTTGATAGCTGTTGACTACAAAATCCTTTATGTTTTGTTCCTCCTGTATGAGATTCTAAGTGGTTTCTTTAGTATGTTTCTCAACTGTGGGGTACCTCTAAATACAGAAAGGTTCTCTTTAACAATATCCACTACCCCTGGTGCCATCCCCATATGAGGTAGCAAAGTCAACTGTTTTCATTGTTTTTCATTGTATGGTTTGGGTGCAACAGGGTGTCTCTGTTCAATCTGGCAGTTTCCTGTTCTGCTAGTCTAATGTTCCTGATACCATAACCCCTCTCCTTCAGTCTGTTGGTAAGTTCCTCAGCTGTTTCATTATATACATTTCATTGCCACATTTATATCTTGTCCTGATGTACTGCTTCTTTGGTAGATTATTGATAATGAGGCTTGCCATTAAAAGGCAGGCCAGGTTATCCTCGAGCCAGCCAGAAATGAATGCTGAGAAGGGAAGGGGAGAGGGAAGGGAAAGGGTGTCTGCAGGTCATGGGGAGGGCTATGACCTCAAGGGGCAATATACGACCAGGTCGGAGCTTGCTGGCTATTGGCCAAGGTAAGGGGCCAGTAGGGGTCCTGATCAAGGGTCCTTAGGGTCTATTTAGGGCATGTAACCCTCAGTCAGTGCTCTTTCTTGCTGTAAATTTTAATTTTGGGATATACAGCACATCATTGGCAATATCAAGCCTAGGCCAACCAGACAGAATGGCACCCAAAAGAGCCCCAGTGTCGAGTGCAACCATGTTGGCAGAGGCAGCGAAGCTGATAGCACAGATGACAGATTTGGTGGAGGCTGCAAAGAAGAGAGAGGCAGAGGAGGAGACCCATAAGAAAAGGAAAGAGATAGGTGAGAGGGCTGGTGCCAAGAAGGGGAACAAGAGACCATAGCGGGTGGTGCCCAGCCCATCTGTGGCACCGGAGTGGGTGTAGAGCCCACCCCAGCCCCAGTGGGGCCTCTACCAGATGGGGGTAAGGACGGCATGGATATGAATAATGAGGCAGATATAAAAGAGTATATTGAAGGATTGTTGGGGACATGGGGAAGGATGGGGTTTTGAAGTTAGAGCAGCCTTTGAAAGCCATTATAGATTGAGGCAAGCTGGGGACAGAGGGCATGGGCACCAAAGGTGAGGTGTGGAAGCTGTATGAGGGGACATCCCACTTCACGCTGGGTGACCATCTCCTGGCTCTGCCACTCCACCATGATCTTCTGACTCAGGAGCAGGGCAGACTGGTGCATCCAAGCTTCAAGTCCTTCCACCTGCATGTCTGGCACCTGTGGACATATGTGGAATAACTCCATTGTTATTTTTTACAAAATTGTCAACTGTACAGATGCATTTGTAAACAATTAATTATAATAGACTTTTGAAATGTTATTTGACTTACTATACTCAAGCTTGTCCACTCACTTACTCAGTCTCCTACTTGTTTCTGTTCTTGTACTAACTAATTCCTGTTGCTTCATATTGAGGGATTGCTGATTTTCATATTGTGTGTTCCTGGGGTGGAGCAGCAATAAAAGATTGTGCAATACCCTCAGTAACTCTCCTACCCCAGTTTACTTTTACCTGTGGCCCATTTTTAGACATTGTACAGTAATATTTTCCTTCAAGAGAACAACTTGTAATGAAATGTGAAAATAAAGAGAAGAAAAGAAAAGAACAGAAAAGAAAAGAAAAAGAAAAGCATTGGCAGATGATTATGTGCAATCCATCTAGTCTGCCCTAGAAACTACCCCCTCCCTATGCAGCCTTCATCCTAACTTGTCCTTTGTGTCTGTCCCATGTGAGTTTTAACTTTCTGATCATCTTTGATGCTACCACCTTCTGGGGCAGGGTGTTCCATGGGTCTATCACTCTCTATGTGAAGAAGTACTTCCTGAGGTTGCTTTTGAACCTTCCTCCAACCAGTCTCATATCATGTCCTCTCATGCATGTTGCCATGTTCTGTTGAAATTGATTGCCTGACACAAGCTGTGTTAAATCCCCTCACATGCTTAAATGTTTCAATCATGTCCCCTCTGTTTCTTCTCTGCTCAAGGGAGTATAGGTTCAGCTCTCAGTCTTGCTTCATATGACCTGTGATGCAGTCCATGCACCATCTCAGTAGCCCTCTGCACTTTTTTCAAATGGTCAGTGTTCTTCTTGAGGTGGGTCTCCAGAACTGAACACAGTACTCCAAGTGTGGCCTCACCAAGAGGGTCATGATAACCTTTCTCTTTCTACTAGAAATACCTCTACTTATACATCCAAGGATACCACCCACTTTCTGCACTGCTTTCTTACATTGTTTTCCTATCTTTAATTCATCAGTGATGATTATGCTGAGATTTGGCTCTGTTTGTGTCTCCTCAAGTTGATGTTCTCCCAGTGTGTGCTTTTTTCCAGGGTTCCTGTTTACCAAGTGCATTACCTTACACTTTTTGGCATTAATTTCGTTTCATTTTATTTTTGGTAACTGTGTAAAAAGCAGCTGGGCTACATGGTCCTTTACAGTCTTGACTCAGTGAGAGTCAAAGACACTAAAGACATATCACAATAAAATGCATAAACATACATATACACATACAAAGGTTATAGAAAAACATAGCAAGGACAATGACGAGTCACAATTAAGACATACAAAATGATACAACCATATAAGTTGTTATAAATTATAACTGCCAGTTCCTGAACCAATCCTCTATCCTTCAAAGGTCAGCTTCCATGTTGTCTTCTTCCTCCTTGTATCCACTCTGTTGCAAAATTTTGTATCATCTGCAAACAGGCAAACCTTCCATGTTAGTCCATTCACTATGTTTGCTATAAAGATGTTAATAGGATCGGTTCCAGTACTGATCTCTGTGGGACACTACTGGTCACCCTACCCTCCCTGACAATGACCAACTGACTAGCACTTTCTGGGTTCTATCATTCATCCATTTACTGATCCAGCTGACCTTCTTCTGGCCAACTCCATATGTTCCAGCTTGTTGGTTAGCTTTCTGTGAGAGACGGTGTCAAAGGCCTTGCTGAAACCTAGGAATACAACATCCACTCCTCCTCCCTGATCCAATGTTCTGGTGACCCAGTCAAAGAAATCGATCAAGTTGGTTTGACAAATAGCATCCTGCTGTGAAGCCATGTTGCTTTGGGTCCATTTTTCCTGTATCTGTTAGGTACGCCACTATCTTCTCTCAGTAGGGACTCATAATTTTCCACCTCTTCCTTGTTTCTGCTCTTGTGTAAGGGCACAATGGTTGCCTGGTTCTAGTCCTGAGGTATTTTCCTGCTGTCTAGTGACTTGTTAAAGAGCTCAGCCAGAGGTATAGCCAGTTTTCTCATAGCTCTTTCAATATCTTAGGATGTATGCCGTCTGGTCCCATGGCTTTTCCACTTTCAGTTTATTAAGCTCTTTAGGACCCTCTCACTTGTGAAGGTGCTAGTATTTGCTCTGGGTATCTTCCTTTGTCCTGCTCAGTGTGGGACCTTTGCCACTGTCTTCTATGGTGAAGACAGAAGAAAATAACTCATTTAGCACTTCTGCCTTGTCCTCAACACTCTCTCGCCATCTTACCTTCCTTGATTGCTAATCAGAGTATAACTCTCTTAGTTTTCTCTTTTGCTATTATGTATCTATAGATTTTCTCTCTTCCTTAACACTCTGTGCTATTTTCTCTTCCATCTGTGTTTTTGCTTTTCTAACAGCTTTTTCTGCCTCCTTTAATTTATTCTTGTAGTCTTCCATGTCTGCTTCATGTTTTGTTTGTTTGAATTCTGTAAAAGCCTTTTTTCCTCTTTGATTTTGGATGCTACTTCATGAGAGAACCAGAGACGTCTTTCCTTCTTCTGGACTTGCTGATCTTGCTTAGTGCATACAGTTGTTACTGTATGCAGAGCAGCCTCAGAGTATTCCAGCAGTCCTCTACATCTCCTGTGATTCCTCCTTCTAGCATGGATGTGATCATAGTTCTCATTTTGGGAAGCTGACTTTTGTGAAATTGAGTACCTTGATTTTGGTGTGAATATTTTCCCCAATATTGTTCACAGTAAACCAGATTAAACTGTGATCACTGGTCCCCAGATAGGCTCCTACCTCTGCTTCTGGGATCCTTGTGCTGTTTGTCAGCAATAGATTCAGTATTGCTTTGTCTGTGGTTGGTGAGTTCACCAGTTTACGCAAACCTGCTCCCTTAGTGCAAAAGGAACTCTTTGCTCCAGTCTGAGGATGATGTGTATGAGGACAGTAGCTTGAAGTCCCCACAAGCAACAACTCACCCCTGTCCACCATAATCAAGATGGTTTCCAAAACTCCTTGTCTGTGTCAGCCTCCTGGGATGGGGACTGAGTATGTCTCCTACCTGGATAAGGGCTTTGTCCCCAGCTTCTAGTGTAACCCAAAGGGCCTCTGCTTTACTATGCTTTCCCTGGATTTCTGTTGTCCATATGTCATCTCTGACATACCTGTGCCACCCACCTTTCTTTCTCTTGTGATCTTTCTGGAATAATGCATACCCTGGGATGGTGACATCCCAGTAGTGGTTCCCAGTAAACCATATTTCCATAACAATGACCCAGTCTAATTGTGCATCTGCCATTATGTCTGTGAGATCAGAGATTTTGTTTGGCAGACTATGAGCATTGACACATTGCCTTCCATCCCTTCTGTTTTGGTCCTTGCATTTTTAATATGTTTTGGGTGTGTAATTTTGTTGAAATGCTTGGTCTGAGTATGCTTGTTGTGATGTTTGGTCTGAGTATGATTGGTGCATCCTTATGCTGAACTAGTTGATGATGGGGAGGGCATTTGTCAACCTTTTGTATTGGGGTGGTTGTGCCACCCCCATCCACTAGTTCAACTGACCAGAGTGAACGTCAACTTTTTACCCTAGTGCTCAGGTCCCTCCTTGAGAGGTGTAAGCTGTCAAATTTAAAGAACTCTGATTCCCAGAAATCCTGCCATTTTCCAATAAAGTGGTGACCCTTCTCCTGGCACCAGTCCTTTAACCAGGTATTTAGCTCAGAGATGCCCACTTTCCTGATCTTCAGCTGTTGTCCCTTTTTCCAGACTGGCAGAATTTCAAAGAAGGTGATAGTGGATGAAAGGGAAGCAAGCTTGTCACCCAGCCTGGTGAGGTTTTATTTTGTTTCCTCTAATGACTTACTGGCTAGGTCATTCGTACCTATGAGGAGAATGACATGTGTGTTTAATCAATGCCTCAAATGATTTCCTCTATGCAATTGGTGTCCCTCCATGCCAATGTTCCGGGAGGCACCTTACTGTAGTTGAAGCATGGCCCTGCTGGAAGTGAGTCTTTACATCCCAATCATTGAGTCATCAATTATTAATACCGGTTTCTTTTTGTCCTTTTTAGTGGATTTTATTGTGTGCTGTATTTCTGTGCGCCCACTTTGGGTACACAGAATTGTTGACGCTAATACGTTATTGGTCATAGTAGATAGTGCAATGTAACTATTCAATGTTTGAATAGGTTTGGTACCTTCCTGTATTGAGACTTTTGTGCCAGTTGTATGAGACCTGATGTTGCCAGCCCCCTGACTGTTTGTCCTTTGGGGTTGGGGTACTAGTGTACTGCACCTTGAAACTAATGGTTTTATGCTGTTGCCCAGTGAGGGCAGATTTAATATATATTGGAGGTATTTTATCTCAGCCCATGCTGCATGAAGGTGTGATCAGAGGTCTCTGATTGTGTAGCATGTTGACAGTGCCCCACCCTGTAAATGAAGTCCTTGTAAAAGTGTGCCACAATTATTGCAGTTCAAGAGGTTCATAGTGGCCTTTTATTTATCTGTTTAAGTTCTTGGTGAGAGAAGTAGATTGCCTAGAGGCAATCTTTGGATGAAAGAAAAGGGATGCCTGCTATTTTGCTCGTGTGTATCTGCTCAGCAGGGGGTAGGAGGTGGATGTTGTTCTTAGCTGTTATGAAAGAAAGGAATATATGGACAACTAGAGGTAGAAGCTGTGAGTGGACCAAAAATGTATATATACTGTATATAGATCAGTGATCAGTAATCAGTGATAGATCAGTGAAGCTCAGCAGATAGTAAGGTTAGGGGCTGGACTACACTTGGCATATGCCTCCTAGGGTTGCCCTTGTGTCTGATTTGTTGTTGCTGGTTGTTTCTGGCTGAGAGCTTCCTATTAGCTGATCACTATTACAGTAGTGGGTACAGCAGTCAGTGAAGATCAGTGAAGCTCAGCAGACAGTAAGGCTAGGGCTGGATTTCTCTTGGCATATGCCTCCTAGGGGTGTCCTTTGTGACTGAGCCCTTCATGTTTGAGCAGTATGTTTGTATGCCCTCTTTTGTAATTAGCAATTAGGAGAGGCAGGAAGGGTGTGGAGCAATGTAGTCCTCTAAAGAGGCTAACCTGGGTGGTGGGATTTGGGGTAGGGTGGGTGGGCAGAATCTTTGTTTCTGCTACCTGTAAAACAATCAGTGACCCAGGATTAATCATAAAGGAGCTGAGGATGGGAGGATGTGTCACCTCCTGCCGTATTGATGGCCCTTGGACTTGGGAGAGCAGGCACAGCACTCCAGCCATACCAACTTTTTGTGTACTTGGCAGCATCACTGGTGAAGAGCATAAGGAGAGGCCACATCAGTGGCTGGTGAGGAGCTGCTGGCTGCATCAACAGTGAAGAGGAAGGAGGCAGCTGCATCAGCATCATCATCAGGACCATTGCCCAATCAGGACCAAGTTTGGGTCTTTTGAACCGGTGGCCAGGCTATAAATTGCCAAGCCTGACCACAAATCTAGCTGACCTGGGAGTGATCATGTGGGAGCTGAGGACTGTGGAGGAGGCATTGCACTCCAGCCGTATTGATGGCCCTTGGGCTTTGTGGAGGAGGCATATTGCTCCAGCCATACCAACAGCTTCTGGGGACTTAGCCACATCAGCTGCTAAGAGTGTAAGGAGGCTGCATCAATCACTGGTGAGGAGCTGTTGGCTGCATCAGTGATGAAGAGGAGGCAGCCGCACTAGTGGTGACATCAGGGCATTTGCCCAATCAGGCCCCAGTGCAGGCCTTTCAAACTCCAGAGGGTTGTAGTGACTTATCACTGTCTCTGCAAGATTGTCTATACTGTATGTGTGGGATTTATCACTGTATTTTAGTATTTGGGATTTACCACTGTATTGACTCTGCATTTTAGCATTTGGGATTTACCTACTTTAGTATTTGGGATTTATCACTGTATTTACTGTAATTGTAATCCCCACTCTCCCCAACCCTGACCCCTATTAAATAGTCATGGAGGGTGGAGCAAGCTAAGGTGTGCCAGGGGCTGGGCCTGGGTGGAGGGTGTGCCTTGGGAAGGGGTGCAGGTCTAGGGACAGGCTGAAGTTGTGTTTGGGTTTTGTATTGCTATTCTGGGTTGTCTGCTATTCTGAGGCTTCATCTGACAGCACATACCTTCCACTGTAAGGGTCCTTTTTGAGGGCATGGGCTCCAAATGGGTGAAGGTATGGCTTGGTAAGCAGGGATGGGGCAGCCAACTTGGAGGAGAAGCATGAGTCAGAGTAAGCTAGGTACAAGGTACCCAGATCACTAGTTGGGCATCTTTGGAAGGGTGGAGGTGTGTGAGTGTGGGTCAGCCTAGGCCTGGCTTGGAGGATAGAGAGTGCTTGGTGTGTCTTGCTAATCTGGGTTCTCTCCTATTCTGAGGCATTGTCTAGCAGAAAATACCTTCCAATGCAGGGATGGGGCAGTCAACTTGGGGAGAAGCACGAGGGTGGCAGATTTTGGACAAGGCCACCAGATTACTAGGGTAGGCATCTTTGGAAGGGTGGTGGGTGTGGGACAGCCATGGTGCTAGCCCTGGCTTGGAGGATAGGAGGTGCATGGTGTCGGTAGTTGGCACGCCTTCAGGAAGAGATCCAGTGGCTCAGATGGTCCATGAGTAAGGTGTGAGGGCATGAGTAGAGTACAAGGAATAGTTGATGAGGATGAAAGAAGGGAGAGAGCAGATCAGGGTACCAAGGTGAAATCCTAGTGTATCAGGGTGTGTCACCCCATGAGCTGGAACTGCAGGGGAGGGTAGGGGCACAAATGTCCATGTAGGTAGGGGAAGGGTGCTGGGGGACTGATGGGCAGAGGGGTACCAAGGTGAAATCCTAGTGTATCAGGGTGTGTCACCCCATGGGCAGTAACTGCAGGGGGAGGGAGGGTACAAATGTCCATGCAGGTAGGGATAAGGGTGCTGGTGGGACAGGTGGGCAACTTGGGACCCCAGGCAGACAATGGTGGTCTGAAAGGGAAGATGGGCCAGTGGGTAAGGGAGAAACCCCATTAGATTGGAGTAGAGCTGGTCCTGATCAGAAAGGGCAGGGAACCCATGGGTTGTTGAGGGAAAAGAGCAGAGTTACCCACTTGGAGAAACTTATGGGGGAGCCAGTGGGGAAGTTATGATGACAGGCTGGCAGCAAGAAACAGATTTGCACCACTAGCACAGCTGGAACAAGGGAGGGGCAAGCCAGGAAACAAAAGAGACACCAGGAGTAGTAGGGGAACAAAAGGGTCACCTGGAGGAATAGGTGGATTAGCATGGCAGGAAGCTCTGCAGAAAAATTAGACAGTTATTCCTGTGCACAGGGGCTCAGATGGGGTAGGTGGGGCAGGCAGAGGAAGCAACAAAGTGAGAGAGGGGGGAGCTAGGAGATGGGGTAAAGGGAGGTGTGGTCTGCAGGGAAGTGAGGTAGCCCTGATGAAGGGTAGAAGAGGAAACAATTGTGCACTTGGGTGTGGAGCAAGGGGACAAGAGGGGAAGCAACAGAGGGAGAGACTAATACAAAGGTGAGATGACGGGACAGTTCAGTAGTGTTACCCTCATCTCCCATCCCCTTGGATGTGGAGGGATCATGTAAACCTGGGAGGGTTAGAATTGATCAGGAGCTGTAGCAGGTAGGGAGGAGGTGGGAGAGGACAGGGCAGTGAGGAGAAGAGTTGGAACAGGAAGAAAGGGACAGTGGCTGGTACCCAGATAAGGGAGGACAGGTTGGTGAAGAGAAAGATCTGGAACAGGAAAGAAGGGATGGCAGCTGGTACCGGATTGAGATGCGACAGGACATATTTACTTGGTTTACTTGGTGTTTAGGACAAAAGAAGGCAATTGCCCATCGAGATTGTCCCCACACAGTGGGATAATAAACCCTTAGTGGTATTTGTTAAGAAGCCATTTGTCCAAATTGGATTTAAAGGTGCCTATATTAGAACAATCAACAAGTTCTTGGGGCAATTTGTTCCACAGCCTAGGTGCTCTAATGGAGAAAAATGTAATCTTTTGTTGGTCCTAGCCCTTTTAATGTAAAACTGTTTATTGTGTAGTCTAGATGAAGTTTTCCTTGTATCATACGAGATACCACACTGGGACATTAAAGTCGAAGATTGAATAATTTTAAAAGTTGTAGGTTTCCTTTAGATCAATAAGATTAACTCTAGCATCATAGTCTTGTTGTGACATATAAGGAATCATTTTGTAACTCTGTGTTGTATTTGTTCAATCATCCTTATGTCATGAACCAGATAAGGGCTCCAAAAGGGTGACCCATAGTCTACATAAGGCCGAATATAGGATTTGTATAAAGTTATTATACATTGTTCAGTTTTAGATGTGAATGTGTGGTTGATCTTTCTGATTAAAGTATTAGCTATGTTAGCAATTTTATTACAATGGTCAACTGATGAAAGATTATGATTTACCATGATGCCAGATCCCTTTCCAAGGAGGATGTTTTAATATTAACACCGTTATGTATAGGTCTGGAGGTTTTTTTTTTCTCAAATGAATAACTGAGCATTTGTTAACATTAAAGAACATACCGCTTGTAATTGCCAATGTTCAATATGTCCAAGATCTTGTATAAGAGAGTTCATGTTTACAGGATTATCAACTCTTCCCCCATTTCGTATCATCAGCAAACTTTGTGAAAATATTGCTGGAATTAATTTTCATATCACTAATGAAAATGTTAAACAATGTTGGGCCCAAAACTGAGGCTTGGGGAACCCCACTAGTCACCTCCCTGATGCAGAGAGAACTCCATTTACCCTGACCCTCTAGGACCTGCTGGTAAGCTAACAGTGAACCCACTTAGCAATAAGTGAAAAAGCCTAAAATAATAAGTTTGTCCACTAAAGTTGTATGTGATACCTTATCAAAGGTTTTACAGAGATCCATTAGGATGATATTGACAGGGATGTAGCCATCTAAGAACCTGCTGACATGATCATAAAAGGTCAATAAGTTGGTTGTACAGGAGTACCTCGTTGAATCCATGCGGGAGTAATCTGTAATGTTTAAAGAGACTATTTCACATTCGATGATAGTTTTCAGAATTTTTCCATCGCCTTACAAGAGACGGAGGTAAGACTAATGGGCCTGTAATTCTCAAGTCTGAAACACAACCCTTGTTTAAAAATAAGAGTGACAATGGCAATGAGCCAGTCAGGTGGTACTGTAGATTCCTGTAAAGATTTATTAAAGATTAATGTTAATGGCAGTATAATGTTATCCACAGTACCTATCAGGAAATTTGAGTTAATGTTGTCTGGTCCTGGCTGGAAGATTTTTTCATGGTTTTAAGTACTTTCAGTTTTTGTAGGAAATAATTAGCCTCTGACGGGGAGCGGTGACATTGTTGCCATCCATCAGTTGGAGCAAAACAGAACAAAGTAGTCACTAAAAGTGAAGGCTGGCCCAGTGGCACTGAGGGTTGAGGCACTAGGCGCCACACCTTGTAGCCCTGCGCCCGGCGACCCGGGTTTGGGAGAATGGACTACAGGGTGAGTGGGGGTCGGCCGGGGAGGGAGGATCGAGCGTCCCAACGGATGCTCTCCTCCCTCCGAGGGGGTATTCCCAACCCTGAACTGTCGGTGGGAGCACCGCACTGGGGTTGTGGCTCTGTCACCAGAGTCCGAGGGAGGGGGGACACTGTGAGGGGGCACTTGAGAGGAGGCGTCGTCAGCACGTCACCCCTCTAGACGACGCCCTGTGTGCTGCCGTCCCGGAGGGCAGGGGGAAGTAGGGAGAACAGCAGAAAATGAGTCCTCAGTGTCCCTAGATGAAGACTGCCCATCCCGAGCCCACTAGACAGACCCCGCTGTGCAAGGAAATAGGAGGAGGTAAGGGCACTCTAGGGGCAGATCCTGAAAGGGGCTTCAGGGTATGTGCAGTCGGAAGGAGGGACACTGGGAACAAGAAAGGAGGATAAAAGATAACACACAAAAAAAAAAGTGAAGGCTGTCTCACTATCAGAGACCAATGATGCTATTAATAACCAGTGGTCCAACAGCGCTTAGTGTTCCCTTTGTTACCACTAAGGTAAGAGTGTAATAGTTTATGAAAGTCCTTTGTATGAGCAATTTTAAACTCTAAATTTCATTTAGCTAACATTATAAGTTTCTTAAAAGTTCTGATGGATTGTCTGTAGTTAGAGAATGCTCCTGGTCTAACATCTATGGGACAAGTTTTAAAATTTTAAATAATTTCTGCTTAGTAGCAATTTGTTTTTTTTTTTATTATTAAACCATAATGGTACTTTTCTTTTATTATTATATTTGTTTTTTTAGGGACATAAAGATGTTCCAGCTCTAGAATTATAGTTTTGAATAAAGACCAAGCATCTATTGTATTAAGATTGAGGAGAATGTTTGCCCAGTCAAAATGTTTTAATTTTTCATTAATAGTTAAGAAGTCGGCCTTCTTATACAATTTAATCTTGGTTTGGTTGTTTATTGGTTTGGAATCATATGAAAGAGTGAAATATAAAGATAAGCGATCACTATTACCTAAAGGATCAGAAATATTGAAATGTGTTATTTTATTTTCAATGTTGGTAATGAGAAGGTCCAAAGTACTGTTCCCTTGAGTTGATTCCTTTACTATTTGGGTCAGACCTAGATCAATTATAGATGATAAAGAAGCTTATCATGTTGGGAGCTACCATATAAACATTCCCAGTTAATAGAGGGCAGGTTGAAATCACCCAGGATGATAACCGTACCACTTTTAGCAAGTAATTCTATTTCTTTTGTTAGAGACTGGGTATCAGATGATGCCAATCGTACCTTGGGAGTGGACTGAATGCATTATGTGCAGTGAAACCCTTACCTGTAGTAAGTTAAAAAGCCTTTATTGTAATGTGATGTACTGTTTGAATAGGTAAAAGGCTATAGAGAGCACATATAGAAAGTAATGCATTGAATGAGAAGTCAAAGCAAAATGTTTTAATGGACAGAATGTGCTATGTTAAATATCAGGAGCTTTAAAATTACATTAAGTAGATATACATCGTAGCAATGAGGCGAGCGTGGGGTGCTAAATGCTAGAATCACTCAGTTGTTTGGAATGAGTTAAAAATGTTAAGTTATTTAGAAGCCTACAGAAAGAATTCATCTAAAGAAGTATGTTGAATGAAAACAATGTGTGTTATGCGACAGATACTAATGAATATTTAGCTTATTAAACAAGCTGAAATGTGCTATAGTAACGAGTGAAGCGGAGTATGTCAGACGCCAGGAGTGCTCTGTTATATTTAAAAAACTGGCCATATGGAGAAAATTTGTAGTAAAGAGTGTATTTATAATAATGAGCAAAGTGTAAATTGTTGAATTGTAGTACAGCAATGAGTAAAAGTGAATGTTAGACGCTAGGAGCGCCCTGTTATGTTTTGAAACATGGTTACATGGAGAGCATTTTCAGTAAAAGTATATTTATAATAATGAATCAAGTATGGTTTAGACTCTAGCAGCACGTTGTAAATTAAAATCAATTGAATTACATGGTGCTACCAGACACAAAGTAATGATTTGTCTTTGAGAATTAGTTTGACTTTCACATTCTTTTGCCTTTTCTTTTTCTTGTATATCTCATAGATTGACAATATGAAGATGATTATTTATATGATTAAAAGGAACATAAAAATAACTAAAAAGAGGTAAATACTGAAAATATTTTAAAATATTTTAAATCAAAATTTAAGTGCATTAATTAAAAAGACCATGATATTACAAATATTTTTATATAATTTTTGTTTAAAGTGACTACCTGAGATAGCTTTTACCCAAGGAGACATGGCAATCATTTTGGCCCTGATCGGCAGTGTTACAAAGTAAGGAAAACAGTTTGCAAATAAATTTAGGTGGTCCTTATAATAGGAGAAGTAGTAACAAGTTCTGATTTAATCTTTATTTATTTATTTATATAATCTAGAATGTCAAATAACTGTTTATCAGTAGATATCCATGCATCACAAAATGTATAACAGTACTAAAATGCAACTGTCCAAATGATTGTGAATAGTTTTGTATAAAAATTTAATAAGAAAAGTAATTATGTATAATTTATATATTTTTACAATTCCCTGAAGAAGCCTAATTAATTAGGTGAAACATTGGACTTCTTAAGCAAAATAAATCATTTGTTCCAAGAAACAATGATAATAATAATAATAATCTTTATTTAAATTACGCCTTTCTAAAATCAAGGCCCATTACAATAAAATAACATCATATTAAAACATCATAAAAACATTAAAATCAACAATAAAATCATCAGTATCAGTCCATGTCGATACCATCTCTGAATGCCTTTTTCCATAGAAAGGACTTTAGTCCTTGTTTAAAACCCACCACAGTCAAGCAGTCTCTAGTCCAACGGGTAGAGAATTCCAGAGGGTCAGCACCTAAACATAAAAACTCGGCACCGGAAGATTTTAAACTACCTCAGAATCTCTAGCAAGCCCTCATTATTGAGCAGAGCGGTCGTCCGGAAGGTAAGGAACTGAAACCAGTAGGATGATATCAACAGGGATGTAGCCATCTAAGAACCTGCTGACATGTTCATAAAAGGTCAATAAGTTGGTTGTACAGGAGTACCCTAGTTTGAATCCATGCGGGAGTAATCTGTAATGTTTAAAGAGACTATTTCACATTCGATGATAGTTTTCAGAATTTTTTCCATCATCTTACAAGAGATGGAGGTAAGACTAATGGGTCTGTAATTCTCAAGTCTGAAATGCTACCTTGTTTAAAAATAAGAGTGACAATGGCAATGAGCCAGTCAGGTGGTACTGTAGATTCCTGTAAAGATTTATTAAAGATTAGTGTTAATGGCAGTATAATGTTAACCAGAATACCTATCAGGAAATTTGGGTTAATGTTGGTTCGCCCTGGGCTGGAAGATTTGTTCATGGTTTTAAGTACTTTCTCATTTTCTTGTAGGAAATAATTAGCCTCTCATGGGGGGTGGGAAGTGTGGTAACATTGTTGCCATCCATCAGTTGGAGCAAAACAGAACAAAAGTAGCTTATTAAAAGTGGAGGCTGTCTCACTATCAGAGACCAATGATACGTTATTAATAACCAATGGTCCAACAGCTCCAGTGTTCCCTTTTTACCACTAAGGTAAGAGTGAAATAGTTTATGAGAGTCCTTCATATGAGCAATTTTAAACTCTAAATTTCATTTAGCTAATATTATAAGTTTCTTTAAAGTTCTGACGGATTGTCAGCAGTTAGAGAGTACTCCTGGTCTAACATCTATGGGACAAGTTTTTAAAATTTTAAATAATTTCTGCTTAGTAGCAATTTGTTTTTTATTGCAATATTAAACCATTATGGTACTTTCCTTTTATAATTATATTTGTTTTTCAGGGACATGAAGATGTTCCAGCTCTAGAATTATAGTTTTGAATAAAGACCAAGCATCTATGGTATTATGTTTAAGGAGAATGTTTGCCCAGTCAAACTGTTTTAATTTTTCATTAATAGTTAAGAAGTCGGCCTTCTTATACAATTTAATCTTGGTTTGGTTGTTTATTGGTTTGGAATCATATGAAAGAGTGAAATATAAAGATGAGTGATCACTATTACCTAAAGGATCAGAAATATTGAAATTTGTTATTTTATTTTCAATGTTGGTAATGAGAAGGTCCAAAGTGTTGTTCCCTCGAGTTGGTTACTTTACTATTTGGGTCAGACCTAGTTCAATTATATATGATAAAAAAGCTTGTCATGTTGGGAGCTACTATATAAACATTCCCAGTTAATAGAGGGCAGGTTGAAATTACCCAGGATGATAACCGATTCATTTTAGCAAGTAATTTTATTTTTTTGTTAGAGACTGGGTTCCAGATGATGCCAATCGTACCTTGGGAGAGGACTGAATGCATTACGTGCAGTGAAACCCTTACCTGTAGTAAGTTAAAAGCCTTTATTGTAATGTGATGTACTGTTTGAATAGGTAAAAGGCTATAGAGAGCACATATAGAAAGTAATGCACTTAATGAGAAGTCAAAACAAAATGTTTTAATGGACAGAATGTGCTATGTTAAATATCAGGAGCTTTAAAATTATATTAAGGAGCTATACATTGTAGCAATGAGCGTAGTGGGTGTTAAATGCTAGAATTACTCAGTTGTTTGGAATGAGTTAAAATATGTTGTTATTTAGAAGCCTACAGAAAGAATGCATCTAAAGAAGTATATTGAATGAAAAACAATGTGTGTTGCGATAGATACTAATGAATATTCAGCTTATTAAAACAAGCTAAAATGTGCTATAGTAACCAGTGAAGCAGAGTATGTTAGATGCCAGGAGTTCTCTTATATTTAAAAACTGGCCATATGGAGAGAATTTATAGTAAAGAGCGTATTTATAATAATGAGCTAAGTGTAAATTAAGCTGAATTGTAGTACAGCAACCAGTAAAAAGTGGAATGTTAGATGTTGGAGTGTCCTGTTATGTTTTGAAACAAGGTTACATGGAGAGCATTTTCAGTAAAAAGTAATTTTATAATAATGAATCAAGTATGATTTAGACTCTAGCAGCACATTGTAAATTAAAATCAATTGAATTACATGGTCGCCAGACTAAAGTAATGATTTGTCTTTGAGAATTAGTTTGACTTTCACATTCTTTGCCTTTTCTTTTTTTTGCATACCTCATAGATTGACAATATGAAGATGATTATTTATATGATTAAAAGGAACATAAAAAATAACTAAAAAGAGGTAACTAATGAAAATATTTTAAATATTTAAAATCAAAATTTAAGTGAATTAATTATAAAGACCATGATAGTACAAATATTTTTATATCATTTTGTTTAAAGTGAACACCTGAGATAGCTTTACCCCAGGGACACATGGAATCATTTTGGCCCTGATCGCAGTGTTACAAAGTAAGGAAAACAGTTTGCAAATAAATTTAGGTGGTCCTTATAATAGGAGAAGTAGTAAAAGTTAAGATTTAATCATTTATTTATTTATATAATCTAGAATGTCAAATAACTGTTTATCAGTAGATATCCATGCATCACACAATGTATAACAGTACTAAAATGCAACTGTCCAAATGAATGTGAATAGTTTTGTATAAAATGTAATAAGAAAAGTAATTATGTATAATTTATATATTTTACAGTTCCTTGAAAAAGCCTAATTAATTAGATGAAACATTCGGACTACTTAAGCAAAATAAATCATTTGTTCCTAGAAACAGTGCTAATAATAATAAAATAATCTTTATTTATATTGCACCTTTCTAAAATCAAGGACATTAAATAAAATAACATCATATTAAAACATCATAAAAACATTAAAAATCAACAATAAAATCATCAGTATCATTCCACGTTGATACCATCTCCGAATGCCTTTTTCCGTAGAAAGGACTTTAGTCCTTGTTTAAAACCCACCACTGTCAAGCACTCTCTAATCCAATGGGGTAGAGAATTCCAGAGGGTCAGTGCGTAACATAAAAGCTCGGGCACCAGAAGATTTTAAACTACCCTCGAATCTCTAGCAACCCCTCGTCGGCTGAGTGGAGCGGTCTCTCCGGAAGGTAAGGAACCAGAAGATCTTTCAGGTAGTCAGGGTCCAAACCGTGCAGGTCTTTATATATCAGTAAACTGACTTTAAAGGTGATCTGCCACTGAACGGCAGCCAGTGCAGATCCCGCAGCACCAGTGTAATGTGGAGGAACGAGGAATTCCATTAACAACTGGGCTGCTGAGTTCTGCACTAGCTGCAAGTGGCAGATATCAACCCCAGAAAGCCCAAAGTAAAGGGAGTTACAGTAGTCCAAACACAAGGTCACAAAGGCATGGATCAGCATGGGCAGGTCACCAGATGGAACAAGGTGCTTGATCCTAGCGATGTTCCTCAGATGATAAAAGGATACCTTAACAACTGCGAAACCTGTGCATGCAATGTCAACCGATCGTCAAGGATCACTCCTAGGTCACGACCTGCTCAGAGATAGGGAACTCAACATCCCCAAGAATAAACCAGAGAGATGGTTTGCTCTCACCCTCAATCCGCAGCCAGGATCCACAACCATCACCTCCATCTTCCCAGAATTCAGCTTCAACCAGCTGGACCTCATCCAACCCTGGATCTCGCGAGACAGTTGTTAAACACAGAGAGTGCTCCACTCTGGTCAGGAGCAAAGACAGATAGAGCTGGGTATCATCGACATAACAATGAAACTCCAGCCCATATCATCTTACAATGTCTCCGAGGGAAGCATGTACACTGCAAACAACATGGGGTATAACACAGAGCCCTGAGGCACCCCACAAGACAGAGAGGTAGGATGGAGGAAAATACCTCCGACACCACCCTCAGAGTTCTACCTGTGAGGAAGGAGATAAACCATCAGTGAACCAGACCTGAAAGCCCACAGATGCATCTCAGGCACTCAAGCAACACCCCATGGTCTACAGTGTCAAATGCTGCTGACAAATCCAATAGGACCAAATGGACCATTTTTCTGGTCTCTCACCATCAAGAGATCATTGAGCACCCAACCAGCACAATCTTAGTGCTATGCCTCTTTGAAAACCTGATTGAAGAGGGTCGTAGATGTTATGGATGGACAAATGGTTGTCTAGCTGGGCAGCCACCACTTTCTCAATTACCTTCCCACAAAGGAAGGTTTGAGATAGGTCTGTAGTTGGCTAGGAGTCTGGGTCCAGAGAAGCCTTCTTCAACACTGGTGTCACCACTGCTTCCTTCAGGGAGCAGGGATATTACGAGTCTAAGGAGCACCAAACTATCATAGCTAGAACTGGGATGATAACCTCCTCACAGCCATAATTAGGGCCGTGGGGCCCAGATCTAAACTACAGCATGTGGTGCGTATACCCTGGACAATCCTCACAACATTTTTGATTTCCGGCCTTCAAGGAACCCAGGAAAATGGGGACTTGCAACCACAGGCTGGTCCACCACAATTCCCATAGAAAGTGCTGCACGGGTCTCGGCCCTGATGTCATCCACCTTATCTGCAAAGAACAGAGCATGCTCCTCACACTGCATTTGTGAAAAGACTTGATGAACCTGTAGACAGGCTGGGTTGCACAGCCTGTCTATGAGCCTCGAAAGAGCTGGGCTGGTCAGTTCTGTGCAGCAGCAATTTCTACGGACAGGAATACTGCCTTCTTATAAGTAATTGCTGACTGATAGAGTTGATAATGCTCTAGGAGTCTAAGATGGTCAGCATCTAAGCCGGATTTCCACCAGCACCTCTCAACCTGCCTCCTAATCACTGCATCTTCCTCAAGTCCCCATCAAACCATGAGGACCAAGGGCAAAAGAAGAGAGGGTGCACACAGGTGGGAGCAATAGAATCCAGTGGCAGTGGTAATGGCCTTATTATAGGCCAGAACCAAAACTTCAGGATTTGAGCTCATCACAGGAAATTCTGATAGATCAAGTACGCAGTTAGGCCATTGGAGTCACATCCTGTAAAGGGCAGTACTTGACCAGCCTCCACGGGGGTTGGCCCTACGAGAGGGTGCGAAATTGAATCTCACAGTGTGATGGTCAGACGATCTGACAGGTTCCACCCCACATCAGAGGCCTCCATCCCAGGATGAAGACCAGGTCAAGGGAATGGCCATGTTTATGAGTGGCAGAGGTAACCACCTGTGAAAGGCACAATAATACATCAACTGGAGGAAGTGCTGTCCAAATTGCAAGAGTTCATCATCGATACAGGCATTAAAGTCACCCAGCACCATCAACCTGGGTGACTCAAACACCAGGTCGATGACAAAGTCTGCCACTTCCTTAAGGAATAGCTTCTCATCACTGGGTGGATGATAGATAAGCGCCATCCTATAGCCCCACCTGCCACTATGACACATTTGAATGATCTGGTCTCCTCAACTGGGACACTAGTGAGATCCAATTCAGTCTTGAAACAGACCACAACCCCCCACCCCGCGATCCAATCTCAGGCAGTGTATCACCAATACCCAGCTGGAACTGCTGCCTCAAGTACGGAGCCAGCATTGCCATCCAGCCAGGTTTCTGTGGTGCAAGTCAGGTCCGCTGTACCCACCAAGTCTGCTACAATGGCAGTCTTGTTCACCACGACCTGGCATTGCATAACACCACCTGGGTTGGATAGAAGTCCTGGGATGCCCCAACCACCTGCCCACCATTTATAGTGGTGGTGCCCTTGGTATGGAGAGACCAAACAGGAAGGCCCAAATTCAGCAGTCTATTTCACCCCAGGGCATCTTCTAGACTTAACCACTCTGAGGTGAGCGCCCCCTCATCCATCCTCCATTGTTCATATCCCCGCCCCTCCCCAACCTCCTACGGGCAATTCCCAGGGCCCTGCAGTGTTGGTAAATGGAAAAAGCAATGGGGAGAAAAGAAATGGCAGAGGCATGAAGAGCGGAGGATGAATAGTGCATGACCGGAGGGTGGATAGCAATATATATTACGACCCACTAACATGGAACAATGACACTAACTTCTAATCTCCAAGTAGTAGAAATAAATCAAATCAAAACACAAACCTAAAGAATTAAATTAAATTAACTTGGAAAAAAAACTAAACAATAAATAAAACAAACATCAACAAGCTCAGATCTAATTAACACAAATTAATCATCATACATCAAAAACCTAAGTTAACGAAAAATAGAAACAATAACTAGCTAATCACAGTTATCTCAATCAATATATCAGTGACAAACCTAGTAACTTATAAACAACTAAGAATAAAAATAAATAAGAAATAACAGCATCCAGTCCATAAGAGTTCAGATAATAGATTTTTGGACCGTGGAGCTCCCACCCTCCATGGCCAAATTATCCATATGTAGACCCACAGTCTCTCACTCCTAGGGTCCAGCAGCTGAAATGGCACAGTTTAAAATTAAATCAAATTTACAGGAGTGCTCTAACAAAATTCAATCCTCCCAAGGGTTCTCACTACCTAGGTGAAGTAAATACAGGCAGGTGACCCTCCAGAGCAAAATAATAGGCTGCAGTAGGTAGATCCAGGTTAAGTTTAATAAGAACACAGTACCAGGGTTCAAAACCCTTCGTGGGCTCCCACCACCACGAAAGATCAAACACTGGATGGTACCCTTCAAAAAAAAACACTGGGATTGTCTCCACCACCAGTAAGATTAGGCAACAAGCAGCATTACAGTTTTCAGCAAAAGCAGAGACCTTACTTTAGTGCAGTCATCCAAAGTAGATAGAAAACCTTGTAGGTGCTGAAGTGGATCAAACCAGGGATCTGGACGCCCACACCAGAGGACTCACCCCAGAACACCCGCCTCACCTTGACCTTACCACAACCAGACCAGCTCACCAGCTGCCCTGGTGCAGGTCAGAAGTGCCAGGGGCCCGCAAAATAGCAACAGCCTCCCGACCAACCACCAGCATGAGGACAGGTGCCCAAAGCAAAGCCCTCCAGCACAGACAGTAGTCCCTGGGCTGTCTCAGTCCTTCTCCTCAGTACTCTCCAATGGAAAGGGAACTGAACTACATCGCATCCCATCAGTTCAGTTCCCCACACTCACAGGCAAAGAATCCTGGAAGGCACCGAGACCTCAAGCGAACAATTCCACAATGTGTGGCCGCACTCCTCCACTGTACAGTGCCAGGACACAAACACTAAAGACTTCAGCACCAACTCCGGAAGTCAGTAACCTCTCCAAACCAAATGGGACCACCACTACTGCAGGTAAATGTTCATGCTGAAGATGTTGTTGAAAACCAGATGCCGAATTGTGATACTTCAGCATTAAACAGTCTATCCACTGCCCGGGACAAGCCAAATCAAATGAGCAATGAGCAAAAATAAAATAAACACAACACAACAGAATCAGGAAATTAGTAAAAATAACTAAAACACGATTACACTGCTCTACCATGAGGAGATAAAGTGCTAAAAATAAAATTTCCAGAGCAGCAAAACACTTAGTGACAGCAGCTCAGCACAGCCACCATCTTACTCTGATGGATAGAGATGTGATAGCCTTTGTTGCTTACGAGCATGCCATCCATTGTTGTTGTTTGCAGAGACTGGGTATATGCCATATCAACTGACTGGGGTCTATAACAGGTGCCCATTATTAGTTTGGGTTTCCGTAAATTGAAGGGCAACCCATAAGCATTCTAGTTTGGGGTCAGAACTGATTTCATAGGATAAAATGTCATTTCTGACATAAAGACAGACCCCACCATAGTTCTTGGTACCTGTTCTGTTTTTAGTATAGAGTGTGAACCCTGGTATTAACATTGACCAAGATTTATCTGGATTTCCCATGTCTCAGATATAGATATGAGTCCGAGATCATGTAGTAGGATTTTTGGCTTCAAGTTCAGCCATCTTCAAAGAATTTAATGGACGAGCATTAAGAGAAAGAATGTTAAGCTGTTTTTTTGCTGTGGGATCTGAAAGCACAGAGACTTACAAATGAATCCAGTCTCCGCCATAACTATTGGTTTAAATGGTTATGAATAAAGGAACCAATTATATGTCCCAGTAATGTGTTCCTCTTCTGCTGAGATATAAGCCATCCCAGCAAAGAGGGATGGATAATCATTGATTTCTTCCCAATGTGTTAAACATGGGATATCCTATCTAAGCCAGAATTTACGGAGCCATTCATTTATGGCTTTTTTTTTTTTTTTGGACATGAAATGAGTGGCTCTTGGAACAGGAAGAATCTATGAGAAGCAGATGCTCCACCTCTGTCCTCTGTATGATTAGAGGGAGACAGGAAGGGTGGAACTTGGGAGGATAGAAGGAAATGAGGCATTAAGAGTGCTGCTGTTGGGGACTCTATGATTAGGGGTATTAGGTGGAATGGTAGGAAAGGTACAACCTGTAGAGTCAGGGTCAAGTATATGTAACTGACTGTACATGAGGCCAACACTTGGTCTATGCCTTGGTGAAAGATTGCGTAGGGACCCATGGTCTATTGGTGCACCTGGGTATAAATGATGTAGAGGGAAATAGTGTACTGGAATTCAGTCTAGATTCCAGGAACTAGCTAGAGTCAATCATGTCACTGGATGTCGGTCTCCTTCTCGAGATCCTACTGATGCCTAGAGCCAGTCTGTCAAATAAGCAAAAATCAAGGAAGTTAATGAATGGCTCAGAGGGTGGTGTGGGGCTAGGGACATGGGTTGATGGAGACTGGGGGTGACATGGGAGGACAAGCTATCGCAGGGACAGGTTTCACCTCAGCCAGGAGGAATGAGGTTTGAAGCAAGGTTTGGTAGGCTTCATCCAGGCTAGGTGGGGTTTAAACTTGTGAGGGGAGGCGGGGACAGAAGCACTGTATTGTACATAGGAAGGCCCAGGTAGACAGCAACCTGGGAGCTCTGGAGGAGGCAGTAGGGAAGAGGGCATGGAATGCATTGGAAGGTGGTCCTGATCAATGCCAGGAGCATGGGAGAACAAGATGCCTGAGCTTCAGGCACTGCTATTGGAAGGGAAGTAGATGTGTTGGCTGTCACTGAGACTTGGGCCACTTCTGCACATGATTGGGATCTAAACCTGATTGGGTACACCATGCTCAGGAAGGACAGGACTGTGGGAAGTGGAGGAGAAGTGGCCTTTATTGTTAAGGAGGGCTTAATGATAGCAAGGTGGAGGAAGCTGAGGGGCCATGAGGCTGTTTAGGATCACCTTGCAGGATCCTGGAGGCAATAGAGTGAAGTTGGGGTGGTATATAGACCACCCATTCAGAGGGAGGACCTGGAGGGAAGGTCTAGTGGCAAATCCTAAAGGCCATTGTGGGTGGGATTTGGCAGGACAGTGTTGCTGAGTGACTTAAACATGCCAGGGACTCACTGAGGAACCATGGCACCCTCATCAGCTAGGAGCAGTGTCTGGTGGATGGCATCCAGGATGCATTCCTTACCCAGCTCATGACATGACCCCAAACGAGGAGGTTGCATCCTGGATGGTCCTGTCTGACTGTGACATCATCAGGACCTTGTGGTTGGGACCTCACTGGTGGATACAAATCATGCTACGGTCTGGTTTCCCTGGACCTGGGGGTGGGAGTGGATCACATGAAAATAATGCTAATTGATGTTATGGGTGCGGACTTCAAGGGTATGGAGTGGATCCTAAGGGGTTGCTCAGAGGGGATCCACCAGGCATGGATACTGAGAGTCAGTGGGAAGTAATTAAATGGTACTCCTGGAAGCTACCAAGGTATACACCAAGGAGAGACACAAGTTTGCTAGCAGGAAGCCAATCTGGTGGACTAGAGAGGTCCAGGAGGCAGTAAGGGAAAGAAGGACAGCTACAGCGAAAGCCAAGCTGGTGGACTAGGGAGGACCAGGAGGCAGTAAGGAAAAAGGCCAACTACAGCAGATGTAGACATTTGTGTTGAATTATAGACAAGGAGGAGTATGATGAACTCACCACGAAGGTTACCAGGGTGATGAAGTTGGCCAAGCAAGGACAGAGCAAAGACTGGCTGTGGGATTACCAGAGGGAAAAGGATTCATCAGGTGTATTGGAAGAAGAAGAAATTGAAGGAGCAGATTAGTAGACTGAGGTTGGGGATTGGATGGGTGGAGGAAGCAGATGAGCAGGCAGAGGTACTAATTGATTATTTTGCCTCCGTCTTTACTAGGGAGGATGGTGAGGCAGCACTGCATGAGGTGGGGCAGTGTATTCCTGCTGATGGGGAGAAGGCCTTGGAAGATGAAATCCCTGTTGGTAAAAGCGTAAGAAGGCCTCAAGCCCTAAGAGTGGAAAAGGCTTCTGGTTCTGATGGCCTTCATCCCAGGGTGCTGAGAGAGGTGGTGGATATCCTGGCTGCACCCTGGCAAACCTCTTTAACTCCTCCCTCCAGACAGGATGTGTTTCCCAGGATTGGAGGACATTCCATATTGTGCCTATCCATAAAAGGTGGCTCGCAAAGGAGCAGAGAGCTACAAGCAGTAAGCCTGATGTCAGTGGTAGACAAAGCGATGGAGGTCATCTTAAAGGAGAAGCTGGCGGGGGTCCTGTATAGTGTTGTGCAGAGGTTGAAATATTTTAGCCTGGCAAAATATTTGCATAATTCTGCAATTACATGAGAATTTTTGCCTATGCAAAAACAACATTTGCCTGTTTTTCTTGAGTTACGGCGTATGTCGAAATTTTGATTAACATGCCTTTGTGAAATTTTTGCCTATGCAAAGGAAATTTCGCTTGTTGTTTCATATTTTATAAATAGAATTTACGTGCCTAAATGCATTGGTCTGCCAATTTGCCCATTGATGCTCCAAATTTCACCTTGTAGCATAATCTGACAGGCAAGATTTAGGTCCAAGGTGAAATTTGCAATGCATTGAGTAAATACTCACGTGTAGCTTGTTTACAGCTCATTCTGCTGCATGTTAAGAACAGTTTGTTGTAGTGTATCAGAGCCAATAAAACCTTTGAAAACATAGCTAAAACTTGTTTTTGAGAGCTAACTGCTGCAAAATATAAAGTTTTTTTCCTAGTGCTCTTGTGCTGCTGAGAACATTTTCTAATTTGTGAATTTTTATATAATAGTTTAAATTAGGTTTTACTTTTCTCTGTCTTTGAAAAAGGTTGTGCGAGGTGGGGTAGGAGTGTAAAAGCAGTGCAGGCTATTTCTAGCCAAGCAGATTGGTATTTACTCAAAGTGCAGTTAGTTTTTTTACAGTTATTTCTTATCAATTTTATTATATCTTGCATTTATTTTCTCTGAAAAGTTTCTCTGTCCTGCTTGAGAGAGTTCCTGCCACTGTTAGCTGTGTTATATACCATTCTTCGCTTAGTTGTGAATTGGTTTGTGACTTCTAAAGTTTTAAACACACATAATGGATCCTTTGTTTTATTTGTTTTGTGGTTAGTTCTGTTTGCTGGAGTGTTAACTTGTGTTTACTTAAACTGTGAAAATCATCAGTTCTATATTTTTTGTATCTTTACTTTCATACTTTCTACTTGATCACTTGAACTTGTCCATTTACAGTTGCACTGCATTGTTGAATTGTTCTCTGTATGTTATTGCTGAGCTTGGCTCTGCACACCGCGCAGTGTTCCTGTTTTAGTTAATTTACGTTACCTTTCTGTGTTATAGCATTGTTTGCATAACACCTGATGCACGCATTATAAAACATTATATATTAAAATAGTCATTCTCAAGAGATTTCTTGGTGATCCCTCCCATCCAGACTGCTACCATACTGCATGGTACTACTTTCCTTTGTTGTGGTTTTATGGTTGTCTCTGCCTTATATAAACACATTACAGTACTTTTTGTCCAGAGACATAGGTGATCTGTATTTAAAGTTGCCCACTTGTGCCCTTTTTTCCTTGTGTGTGTTTCTTTCATTCCTATCCTGTTTGGGGAAAAGTTACCTTTTGTTTTAAACTAGAACACTGCCTACTATATATGGTATTAGTTGTACTCCAAGTGCTGGTACCTGTCCTGATTGTGTTTGACTTGTAAGGAAAGCTAGTACTGTGGGTCTGTGACATCATCATTCATGTGTGAGGTGTTATTCACACAGTTAGTAGTAATACATCCTTTCTTCAAATACTCCCAGAGAAAGGCAAAGCTTTGAAGCAGCAGTCAGCAAAAATGCCTAAGAGGCAACCAAATACAGGGAGGGAAGCGTGGCAGGGGATGAGACAGCTAAGAAGTCTGCTGAGAAAATTTCAGTTTCAGTTCCACATAGCAGTGAAAGCACATATGTCTGCATTAGTGTCTTCCTGATGTAGGCCCTGGTGGTAAGGGTGGAACCAGCAAATGAGTTGGTGGCCGAACTGGGTCAGGCATACCTGTGTCTTACTTTTTAAAGCTCAAAGTGTTGCAGCCATGCTAGTGGGGGATGCTGACAGTGATGAGAAGGACTCTGAGGAGGGAGATAAAGTGCGTCAGTGTGACTGTCCTTGTTCCTGAAGGAGCTGGTGATGATAGTGTTCAACAAGAGTCTGATAATCCTGGAGATAAGGATAGTCAGCCTCCTGAGATGGTTGTAGAGAAAGAAAAGGTGCTGTCCTCCAAGAACACAGTGATGGGAGGAGGAGGAGGAAGACAAGGACATCATTGATATTGGTGATGATGATGACTGTGATGATCCCATGTGGGAGCCTGAGTCAAAAAGGTCAAGGATGATGTAGGCCATTTACATGTATAGCCGTGGGTCAGTCTGTCACTAAGCCTATAAGCAAACCTCCAAGCAATCAAGTAACCCCTCCCAAATGTAGTTTTACTGAAGTGATGAGAGCAGCCCAAAAACATACACTTCCACACCTGTTTCTGAACTATCACAGTCCCAGAAGTATCTGAAGTCCCTAGTTTGGGAATTTTATGCAAGGTCCTACTGATGAGGCCATAGCAATATGTCAAGTTTGTCAAGCCCTTGTTAGTCAGGGGAAAAGGAAGCCACATAGGCACCAGAGGCCAACAAGCCCAACTGAAAACAAGCACCCGCTGAGATGGCAGCAACACCAGAAGGATGCCAGAGCTGTTGGTAGCAGGTTACATGTAGTACAGCAAGAGCAGGAGGAGGAGGAAGGGCAGAGTGGGTCGGTGGTGGTGGTGAAGGAGGAGGGTGAGCAATCCTTTGATTTCTCATAGTGGGCATAGCAGTGGCGGTGAAGTAGTCCCAGTCCCATGAGTCTGAAAAGTACACACCACACCCACAAACAACCAAAATAACTGGTTTCATCCGGTCTACATAGCTCCAAGAGTCAAGTGTTACCCTAAAGAAAATCATTGTGCAACAAGTACGGCTTTCTGGTCGGACAGCCAAAAATGCAGCCCACTCTGAAGACCATCCTTGAGCAACAGACAAGTACCACCCAGTCATGCTACTGCATGAGAGTTAAATGCTGCCACTGCTGAAATGCTGATTCTCATTCATAGAGAATGATGGTTTCTGCAGGCTGATGGCTCTGCATGTTCCAAATGGCAGTTTCCATCATGAACATATTTCACTAAGCATGCCATGCCAGAGCTGAACAGTAGAGTTGCTGATTACAATAGACATACATTGAAGCATAATGCATCACACTATATCCATCTTTGAATGGATATGTGAACCAGGGGACAAACAGCTGCAAGCTCAGTATCTGTGCATAACAGCACACTGGGCACAGTTGCCTGGGACGGTACTTGATTTTGGGCCTGGCAAAACATGCATGAAGCAAAGTTGTGGTGGTAGCAACACACCTGGTATTTGGCAGCATGCAACCCTGACTATGACAAATGTCACAGATTCTCACATGGCTGTGAAAATGCTTACTGTTCTGCTGGGCGAGATTGATGGCTGGCTAAAACACAGTCACTCATAGCAGGATTCACCAAATGATAATGGCTCCAATGTAGAAGTTCGTTAGTGATGGTTGTTTTTCAGAGTGCCCTGCCTGACACACTGCCTTAATCTTGTTGTTCAGCAGTTTCTCAACCATGTGGACATTAAGGAAACAGTTACTGTTGCTCATCGCATCTGTGCTCACTTTGCCTGTTCTGCAAAGGCCTGTGACCAACTACGTGAGCTACAGCGCAATAATCATCTGCCTCAGCACCATATGAAGCTTGATGTTATCATCAGGTGGAACTCTACACTATACATACTTGACCGGTTTATGAACAGTATAAGGCTGTGTCACGATACCTGCTGATGCACACCACCCATGAGAGTGCTGGAGTGTCCATTGTTCTAACAACAGAGCAGTGGCACCAAATTGATGGGCTAATATGCATTCTCCATCCAATCAAGCATGCTACATGGGTAGTGAGTGGGGACACTGCTTGTATAAGTCAGTATATACCCTCATACATGTGCTGAGGCAGACACTAGTGAATGTGAGACACCAGACAGAGGCAAGTGGGTTTCATGGCACTTGTGATCTAATGGATCACATACTTCATGTGCTGGACACAAATACCCATGTATCTGGCATTTCACGGTCAGCTGACTTTGCACTCACCACCATGCTGGATCCATGCTACAAACGTGGCCTCACCTCTATAATTGAAGGAGGTTGTCAGTGAGTACAACAGTGAGTACAACAGTTGACAGAGAACCTCATTAGATTGATACATGCTGCACAAATGAAAAATGCACACACTGCATCAAAAACAGGTGTTGCTACCACCGCCAGCAGCTCACAGGCAACCGAATCAGAGAAAATGGGCAAGGCAGAGCAGAAAACAGCAAGCAATCCCACTTGAGATGTTCTCTTCAGGTGGGAGTGGAAGATATGGAGGAAAAGGAGGAGGAGGCATCAAATGAGGCAGCTGGACTCCGCAGCAGAACAATGGTGGAGGCCTCATGGGGACCCAAAGCACCTTGCCAATACTGACTAGCCACTGCTGTACTGGAGCCATAAAATGACTGACTGCCAGCACTCACATCAGTTGCTGTGAGAATCACTGAGCTGCCCACCATCCAGTGTCACTGTGGAATGAGTGTTTAATGCAGCTGGGGCATTCAGAGTGACCGTGGACCAATTTATCACCCAAGAATGTGTCCATACTAACATTCATATAAATGAATGAAAGGCATATTCCACACAACACAGTGATGTCAGTGGTGTTGCCACAAGAACTGTGTCTTGGTGACAAGGATAATGGTCCCTTAACTAAGGCATCCACTGGCAGCGAGATGGATGAGGCAGCAATGTTGAGAGAATTCCACCTGATGAGAACTGCAGTCTTGAAGACTGTGAGGTGCTTCTTGGATGATATGGAATTGAAAGCTGAAAAAGACTGAGTTTACTCCAAGGCACCCCCAACAACTTTCAACTAAGTATGGTGGCTGGGGTGTGTATGTTATACCTTATTTTCAGCTATGTACCATTGGATTGGTTATGGTACGTGCTCTATGTGCTG
This sequence comes from Neoceratodus forsteri, assembly GCA_016271365.2. Lineage (NCBI taxonomy): Eukaryota > Metazoa > Chordata > Ceratodontiformes > Ceratodontidae > Neoceratodus > Neoceratodus forsteri. The sequence continues at coordinate 852,901,578 of CM057459.1, read as the reverse complement.
CAGTGTGTATAAGTTTCATTTGATCACCTTTTCTGGTAACCCACTGATTGGTCACCTCACCACCACAGTCCCCAAGCCTATACAAAGCAGCAGCAATGTAATTACCATAACAGTAAAGATTTTGCAATTGCATGATTGCAGTTATAATGTTTTTCTTCCAAAAATATCTTACTTTTCATGATGACTATATCGATTCCATCTTACAGAAAGATATGTTGTCTGGATGTCCTTAAAAGTGCCCATGACGGCAAATTCCACACTGCCCCACTGCCCCTCTTATCACCTGATCTAACCTGATACAGCCATGCACTCCATGCGACTGAAAAAATGTTTCTGCCACTTAGTATCGGTGACATGTACAAGAACCCTGGATCCTAGACTAGTATAAATAATATATGAATGTAACTTGCTAATTCAACAGTTAACACCACAGGTTGAACACATTTTGAGAAATGGTGAATGATGGCCATCTTTAATGATGTGAGTCATTAATTACAAAAGTAACCATGAAGAGGTTTAACAGCTTTCAACATCAAATCCTCTTAAAAGGTTACTTATGCTACAGTACCAGTTAAAGGTACACTGAAACCGCAATGATTCCGGGGTTAGGAGGCAAGGTGATTGTCCTGCTCTCCTCACTTTGGAATGGATTCAAAATGTTCATGATTACTTCAGCTATCCAATCTCTATTGATTAGACAAGACATTAACCCCTCCACCTAATTATTTACTAAACACCATCTCAACCATCTGTTTTCACATATAGTTCCTCCCTGTATGTGGGTGGCAGAGTGATTACTCATTAATGGTAATGGTATGGACACCAGTCCAGTGGCCAACATTGCAGTTCAAGCAACACCCTGTCTTCCACAGACACAACACAGCTCCTGCAGGGCCTGTATTGATCATGTAGTCATCAAGATATGACATACAATGAAACCTCAAGAGAGGAAAGTGACCTAAGCGAGACCAAAGATAAGAAAAATGTTGAATGCTAATCAGTCTGCATCCCTGGTTTTACCTAACAAGTTGGAAGAAGAGGCAGAGAAAAATGTAGACTTACCTTACCCGTGATGTCATTAAACTGTGGACATTCCCACAGGAACATGCTGTATGGCTCACATGATTCCAGACCAAGGTCCATGATGAAGCACAGTAGCACTAGCAGGCATTCCCTTCCCTATCAGCATTGCGAACCTTAAAATAAGAAAAATAAGAACATATTTTCAGGATTATTAAAAGTTCTCCCCACCATCACCCGTGACTGTCAACCACCCCCACCACCCATGATCATCCACCCACCACCATAGAAGACAATAACAAATTAAGAAATACTTACCTCAAGGACTGTGAAAGCGAACCATTGCACAATTAAATAAATCCCCAGATCTGGTTGAGCAGCCAGCAGCAGCAGCAGGATGGAACAAGCCTTAACTTCACAGGAATTCCTGATATTGACTAAAGCAAAAAATAACACAATTACTATCAAGCTCAGACAACCAGATGGCAGTAACAGACATACTGCACTAGTATGAAAATTCCAATACTTACCATCTGCATTGGGAAATTAGGAAATACGGTGCATTCAAAGATCCATAGATCTCCCTCCCTCCTTGCCTGTCATGATGATGTCATCCACAGCACACTGAAAAATAATATAAGAGCAGTACAAGCATTTTAGAACTCAAGATGCCATAGTACCAACCCACCAACACCCTTACCTTGCACAGGAAAAAAATGAAGACAGATACTTACATGTTCATCAGCAGCAGTATGGACTGTGTTAAGATAATCCACCAGGCATCAACCATCCAGAATAGTAGTTCTGTGGCAACTTGGAAAGTAGTAGTCAGAGACAGCAGCAGACAGCAAGCTACAGTGCCCAAAATGTAATTCACTCCCCATCGCCAGGCAGCTACTACCACAGAGTCAGTCAGTCAACACAACTAGACAATCAGTACAGCAGCATAGGTATAGGAAATGATAATTGTACCTTTCAAACCCCAGGAAATCTTACTGTATTCTGAATTATGCAGTATGGTCTCACCATAGGACTGCCCTGGTGCCGAAATGGTTAATAGAACTTATGCAAATGATGGAATGCTAGGCTCAAGCTCGGTTTTGAAATCACTGTCCCTGGTACACAGTTCTAAACCATCAGATTCTTTACTCCGCTTGCCTCAGTAAGACGTCTCCAGAGAGCTCTCCTTCATCGCTTGAAGAAACTTTATTTTCTGTTTATTTACTAGTAAAATTAATTTTATTGGTATTCCTTTCACAGTCCTTGGTTTCAGGTAGTAATTGTAGATTTTAGTCAAGTAGGGGTAAGTAGTCGCTTTCCTCCTGGTTCTTCAACCAAGGGAGAAACCGACAGTCTTCCTTTGTCATTTTACTAATTCAATTAGAGTTAAAATTCTGTACCGACTCGGTATAGTGGGTTTTAGCATATATCTGTGTCCTAGCCAGGTAACTCCTGGTTTCATTTGTTTTGAGTTCAGCCATGGTAACTCCTGGTATCTTACTCTATTTTTCATTCTGGGGTAACGAGTGTTTTTTCTGTTGGTTCGTAACAAAAAAAAAAAATTACTTTTGGTGGTGATCTGTTATGTCACAGAAAACTAAAAGAGAACAGGACCCATAGGTTTCCAGCACTGTTCTGAGTGGGGGGAACTTTCTGCAAAAGCAGATCCACACTTAATCTGTTTATTCTGTCTGTGGTCTGACCACCTACAGACAGATTGTGAGATCTGTGCTCACTTTCCATGTCCACCTTAGATGGCTGGTTTAAAAGACTGACAGAAAAAATAGCAGATAAAGCTGCAACCCAGCCACAGACCAACCGGATGAACTGGGAGAGCTGCCCTTTGAAAGGGCAATAGCTCTATTTAAAAATTAACCACAGATAAGGCTGCTGAACCAGCCATTGTGGTCAAGACAAAGAAGAAGGAAAGCACCAGAAACCACATCCTAAACAAACCGTGGTTCCTTCTGCCGAGGAGATTGCTAACACGATTAGGATTATCCAGTCATTACAGTCCCTGGGTCCGATTGACAAGCAACCATTTCCACAAACTCCTGTTTAAATGTTATCCCGTTTAATAGACCAAGGTGGGGATCCTATGGGGACAATGACTTTGGAAATAAGCCTGATGACGATGAAGATGATGAGGATTTTGGGACCCTATTGATCCAGATAGTTCCCCTGATCCTCACAGACCAGATTCCCGGACAAGGAACAGAGGATTTTACCTCTCATTTTGTTTTATGAAGCAAGTGTCTCAATCCTCAACCTCCCACCCCAGGAATCTGTGGAGGATGAGGAGGAAGAGGATTATAAGGAGATGATGGATGTGTTCCCATCAAAGAGCTACTTCCCACCCCTCCACAAGTCTCTATGAAAGCAGATTATGAAGGTTCTGCAAACCCCACTTACATTCAACCCACAGACAGGAAGGTGGATAGGAAATACTGTGTGGCTAAGTCTAGGCCAAGTTCCTCTTGGGCACCCCAGCATGAAGGTGTGGTACAGGCTTCAGCTTGTGACAAAGCTGGGATCTCTCTGGCCTCTCACCTTCCAGACAAGGATTCTAGGAGGCTGTATTCCATAGCAAAAAAGTGTATTTGGGTTCTTCTGTGGCTGTAGGCAGGCATCTTAGCCCTATACAGCCAGATATCAAAAACATATGTGGACCACAGTTCTACAAATTGCTATGGCAGCCCCATGGCTGCTGACCTAGAGGAGGCTGCAGAAAGGGTATTGTAACTGCTAAGACACAGTTCAGGATGGCAGTGGACTCAAATGACACTGCATCCAGGCAGATGGCATCTGCTGTGTCCCTCAGAAGGTTTGCCTGGCTTAAACCACTAACCTGACACAAGATACCCAAACTAAGGCCATGGATTTTCCATGTGACCCTGTGTCTCTGTTTGGGGAGCAAACAGAGGCATATATGAAAAGATGGAAATACAAGGCTGCATATAAAAGTGCAGCAGCAAAGAGAGAGCAGCTACCACCCAGAAGCATCATGAAATGGTGGCAGAGGCAGGCCAACTTATAGGCCATTCTTCCAGCCTCAGGTATTTCCCAGTATCAGCCCATGGGATACTTCAGAGGCAGGGCAGAAGGGCAGTGGGCACACTGCACCTAGTATTCAGCCAGTAGCACAGTCCAACAGACACCCTGGGGTGACTGTTCAGTTCACCCTCCCAATTCCAGTAGGGGCAGACTGGCCCACTACTTCCAGGAGTGAAAAATGTCACCACAGACAATTGGGTTCTGGAAGTAGTGGGCCAGAGACTTGTCATCAGATTCAAAGCTATGCCACAGCTGAGGTCAAGAGTTTTCAAACCCTTTTCCTCATCAGAAACAGACCTGCTGGAAAGGAAGTTTCAAGCCTTCTGCTACAAAGGCAGTGGAACCAGTGCCTTCCAACCAGATGGTAAAAAGCCTGTATTCAAGGTACTTCCCTCAATAAAGTAAACAGAGGAGTGGCGACCCATTCTGGACCTCAGATACTTAAACAAGCACCTGCCAAAACCAAAATTCAAGATGGTTACCCTGGCTACCATACTACCCACCCTAAGACAGGGAGACTGGTTAGCATCCCTGGATCTGAAGGACGCCTACTTTCACATCCCAATCAGAAGGTCACACAGAAAGTACCTTAGGTTCAGGTTGCCATCAGGTCATTACTAATTCAGGGCAATGCCTTTCCGACTGACATCTGGTCGAAGGTGTTCACAAAATGTCTAGCTGTGGCAGTGGCACACATAAGGTGACAAGGGTGTCAGTGTTCACCTACCTAGATGACTGGCTCACAGTGGACCAGTCACACCAGCAAGTAAGGGAGGCCCTGTTAATAACACAAGACATTCTCTGCTCACTGGGGTTTCTGGTGAATCACAAAAGTCTTTTGGAGCCAGTCCAGCTGCTCAGATTCATAGGGGCAGAACTGGATACCAAAAAGGGAAAGGATTACCTGCCTCAGGACTGGGTGGACAACCTTATCCAGGTGGTCAGTTCCTTCAAACTTCACATCTCAGGCCAGCAAGGCACTTCCTGCAATTGCTAAGCCATATGGCAGCTTTACAGCAAGCGTGTCAGGGGCCAGGTTCCAGATGAGAGATATTCCATTTCATTTAAGAGATCACTTGCTCCAGAGAAGGGATTCTCTCTCAAAGCTAGTGCCAGTAGCAGCCATTTTCTCCAAACCCTTCAGTGGTGGCAGGAAAAGGGCAAATTCAGACAAGGTGTGCCCTTCTTGTAGCAGGTTCTCTCTCTGGTACTTATAACAGATGCCTTCCTCCTAGAGTGGGAAGCATCTGAGGGATCACACTGCACATGGCATGTGGAAAAAGCAGGAATCCTTCCTGCACAACAACCTCTTGGCGCTCAGAGCAGTTCTTCTGGCTCTTCAGTCATTCCACAATCTGATAAAAGGAAAGGTGGTCCAGGTCAGAACAGACAACACAACCACCATGCACTACATACACAAGCAAGCACAAGGTCAACTCCTCTGCACAGAAGTGATGAGAATCTGTGAATTTTCTTACTCTATGAATGTTTCTCTCTCAGCTGTCCACCTTCCAGGAAGGACAATGTCTTGGTGGATGCCCTCAGCAGAATAAATCAGAACCATCACGAGTGGTCACTGAACAAGCAGGTCTTGGAGACCATTTTCAGGAGGTGGGGCACCCCAAAGGTGGATTGGTTCACTGCTCCAGACAACCACCAACTCCCACAGTATTGCTGCAAGCCTCCCATCAAGGCACAGTTCCTCTGGATGCACCTCTGCTGGATTGGACAGGAAGGTTCCTGTATGCTTTCCTCCTTTCCTCTCTTACTGAAAGTGTTAAACAAACTCAGGCTTCAACCAGACCCAGTGATTCTCATTGCCCCAGACTGAGTCAGACAGCCTTGATATTCCATGATCCTATCATTGTCAGTAGCCAAGTCAATCAGTTTTCCCAGGAGGTGCAATCTGTTGTCGTCTTCACAGGGCAGGATCATGTATCCCAATCTGCTATCCCTCAGACTCAAAGCATGGCTCTTGAAGACTTACAGTATGCAGATTTACACCTTTCAGAAGGAGTCATGGATATACTGAGAGCCTCCAGGAAGCCTTCTATCAAGAAAACCTATGCTTCCATATGGAAGAGATTTTCAATTTGGTGTCAGGGTAAGGGTTAGACCATACCCAAGCCAATCTCTCTGCAGTTCTGGACTATATGACCCATTTGCATTCCACAGGGTTAAGTATTTCCACCTTGAGAGTGCACCTGGCATCTGTTTCAGCTTATTTATCAGCAGGTAAGGCATCTTCTTTGGCTTTGAAGCCAATATTCCAGAAGTTTTTTAAGAGATTACTGTATTTACACCTACCACACTGGGAGCCTGCTCTCATGTGGGATTTGAACATTTGTATTTCCCAACTCATGCAGTCGTCCTTTGAGCCCATATCTACTGCAGACCTCAAATATGTGACTTGAAAAACAGTGTTCCTGGTAGCCATTACCTCTGCTAGAAGGATCATTGAGCTCCAGGCACTGTCCACAGAGCCTGGGTATGTTGCTGTCCATAGAGACAAAATAGTTCTGAGAACTAACAGGAGATTTCTGCCTAAGATGGTATCAGAGTTCCACCTCAACCAGTTTATGATGTTGCCAGTATTCTTCACAGACCATTCCACCTCAGGAGCGCAGGCTGCACAGCTTGGTTGTGGAATGGGCAGTCAGCTACTATCTTGACCACACAAGGGTCACAGATGGAATCAAACCAGTTCTTCCTCATTTCTGGAGTGGTGGGAAAAGGAAAACCTCTCACAAAATCGATCCATTGCAAGACGGATTGTCGCCTGTATTCAGTTTTGCTATAGCAAGGTGGGCAAGCAACCACCTGCAGGCCAAAGGGCCCATTCAACTAGGGGTATTGCAACTTCTGTAGCAGCTAAAGATATCCCCTAATGGACATTTTCAAGGCGCAACTTGGAAATCAGTCCACACATTCAGCAAACATTATTGTCTGGATGGCCAGGCCAGAGGTGATGCCAGGTCTGGTACAGCAATCCTACAGATCCTGCTTCCTAAATAGGTTATAGACCCACCTCCAAAGACACTACTTGGTAATCTGCATAAGTCAGAATACAGTAAGATTTCCGGGGTTTGAAGAAAAAATTACTCACCATAATAATCTTGTTTCTTCTAAGGGAATCTTATTGTATTCTGAGCTCCCTCCCTCCCTCCCTCCCTACTCAATATCTATGGTTAATGCACAACAGCTGTGGTAGAGATGTTGCAAACCTAGAGGTCTATTGTGTTCTGTTTTTGGGCTTCTGTGACTTGAGGTTTACTGATGCCACTTTATAGTTCTTTTTCAAAGGGGGTAAATCCCTTATTCATACCCTACTGTTGGTTGAGGAGGGTTTGTTATTATTATTATTATTGTTATAATTTTAGTAGTAGGAAACTGCTTAGTGCAGGCTTCATAAGAATCTGATGGTTTAGAACTGTTTACAGGGGTAGTGATTTGAAAACCGAGCTTGCGCCTAGCATTCCATCATTTGCATAGGTTCTATTAACCATTTTGACTCCGGGCAGTGCTATGGTGAGACAATACTGCATAAGTCAGAATACAGTAAGATTCCTGTAGAAGAAACAAGATTACTATGGTGAGTAATTTTATGTTGCTTGCATGCATGTGCATAAAACATATTGTGGCAGCTTTCTCCAGAAGCAGGTTGTGGAGGCGCAGCACTGTTGTGGCCAATGCCCCCACAGTCTTTAAAGGCTTGGCACGCTTCCCCAATGCTGTGGCACACTGCTGCAAACACTAGTTCAGCCAGCATGCCACAACCTTGTTAAAATGTAGCCGCTGCAATCAGGGGCCACTGCCATTACAGCGCTGAGCCATTCACTGCAATGAGGGAGCGACCTGTCATTGCAGGGCTGAACTCCTTGAAGATTGATTGTTTGTGAACATGGTGGCGCCTTGCCGCCATGTTCACAAACAATGTTAACCCCTCCACTGAGGGGGCCCAATCCCCTCAGCAACATGTGACCCCACCGTGTTTTTTGCCGATGGGGCCCAACTTGTCGGCTTCAGTGGCCCAAGGTTTATGTTGCTGATGGAAGCACACTCTGTCAGCATTGTGTACCCCCTTTTGTTGTCTGTCGACAGGGTGCCCAATCCCCATTGGCATAAAGTTGCCCCCTTTTGTTGTGTGCGAGCAGAATTTTAATCCCTTCGGCATAATGTACCCCCTTTTGTTGTGTGCCAGTAGGGGTGCTCAATTCTCCATCAGCTACAGCTGCCCCACCCCAAAAAAGACTCCGTTGGCATGCTGGGAACCCACCCAGTGTGCCACAGGCCCTGTAAAATCAAAAAACAGTCCCGTGATGTCTGTTTTTTTAACCTGTAAAAAGGAAAATGTCCCCGATGGTCTCCCTGCCCCTCCCACAACCCGCACTCACCCACTGCGACTCTGCCTCTCCACCTCCACCTCCACCCCATACTTACCTCCAGAGTCTGGTGCAATGATCTTCGGTGGGCTAGGAACACGTCTGCACTCTTCAAAGTCGACGATGAACTGAGGAAATGCCGATAAGCTGTATAATAGAAAAATAGTTTTTCAACTTCGATGCATATCTCAGGCATTTTTGGAATTTTAACAAATTTCAACTTGGGTTTTGGGACCCTCCTCATGAATTCTGTCACTGTCATGGTGTTATTCTGCCCGAAAGGTGATTTCACGGTCACTGTGCAGAATCTCTTCGGGACCCATTAATGAAATAACAGTGCCAGTGTTCATGAGGTGGGCTCTCAAAAGCCTATTCTGCAGATTTGGTGGTAAAATCCCAAAATGACTGTTTTATGAGCGCGTTGGGCAGTTGCTATGCATGCTTGTAACTTTGCGAATTTGCAATATTTTCAAGCCAGATTTTCAGAAGGAAAAATTGCAAGTAGCAGCAGCATTTTGCAGGAGGAATTCATTTCTCTGCATGGGTTGACACCCTTTAGGTCCCTGAGGTGGTGGTATACCCTAAAACATCAGGAGTGATTCCACATTTCAGTCTCAATTTAATGTAGCATTTTTTGGTAAACATTTCTGGACATGTAGGCCCTGTTTGGCACCAGCAGCAGTGAGTTTAAGGCAGAAATATTTGGCAAACAGGCCCTAAAACAGCTTTTAATGTCTGGGTGGTGGGAGGCACCCTAAGACATAATGGCTGAGACCATTTAATGTACCATTTTTCTTGTAACTTTTCTGGACATTTACTGCCTGTGCTGCAGTGGCAGAAACAAGATGGGGCCAAAAACAATTGTAAACAGTGGACCAAAGACCATTATTTGGTCCAGGTGGTGGTTTGGCACTATAAAACATCATGACTGAGAACAGATTTCTGTCTCAATTTAATGTACCATTTTTCCTGTAACATTTCTGGACATTTACTTCCCAAACTGCATTCACAGAAACAAGATGGGGCTGAAAACAATTATAAACAGTGGCAAAAACAGCATTTTATGTCTGGTTGTTGGGGAGGGAACCATAAAGCATCAGGACTGACACCAGATTTCTGTCAAAATTTAATGTACCATTTTCCTGTAACATTTCAGGACATTTACTGCATGAACTGCACTTGCAGAGACAAGATGGGGCCAAAAACAATTGTAAACAGTGGCCAAAACAGCATTTTTATGTCTGGTTGCTGGGGGTACTATAAAACATCAGGACTGACACCAGATTTCTGTCTGAATTTAATATACCATTTTCCTGTAACATTTCTGGACATTTGCTACCTAAACTGCACTCATAGAAACAAGATGGGGCCAAAAACAATTGTAAACAGTGGCCAAAACCGCATTTTTATGACTGGTTGCTCGGGGCATCGTGAAAATATCAGGACTGACACCAGATTTCAGTCTGAATATAATGTACCATTTTTCCTGTAACATTTCTGGACATTTACTGCATGAGCTGCAGTCGCAGAAACAAGATGTGGCCTAAAGACAGTTGTAAACAGTGGACCAAAGACCATTGTTTGGGGTTTGGGCACTATAAAACATCATGGCTGAGACCAGATTTCTGTCTCAGTTTAATGTAACATTTTCCTGCAATGTTTCTGGACATTTACTGCCTGTGCTGCACTAGCAGAAACAAGATGTGGCCGAAAACAATTGTAAACAGTGGTCAAAACAGCATTCTAATGTCTGGGAGCTTATGGGCACCCTAAAACATCAGGACTGATTCCACATTTCAGTCTCAATTTGATGTAACATTTTTGATAAACATTTCTGGACCTATAGGTCCTGTTTGGCTTCCAGCAACAGTGAGTTTCAGGCAGAAATATTTAGCAAACAGGCCCTAAAACATTTTTTTTTAATGTCTGGTGGTGGAGGTGCACCCTAAAACATTATGGCTGAGACCAGATTTCTGTCTCAATTTAAGGTACATTTTTCTGCAACTTTTCTGGACATTTACTGCCTGTGCTACACTGGCAGAAACAAGATGGGGCTGAAAACACTTGTAAACAGTGGACCAAAGACCATTGTTTGGTCTGGGTGGGGTTGTGCAGCATAAAACATCATGGCTAAGACCGATTTCTGTCTCAGTTTAGTGTACCATTTTTCTGCAATGTTTCTGGACACATGTTCCTGTGCTGCACTGGCAGAAACAAGATGTGGCTGAAAACCATTGTAAACAGTGGCTAAAACAGCAATCTAATGTCTTGGTACTTGTGGGCACCCTAGACATTAGGAGTGATTCCATGTCAGTCTCAATTTGATGTAATATTTTTTGGTAAACATTTCTGGACCTGTAGGCCCTGTTTGGCACAAGCAGCAGTGCGTTCAGTCAGAAATATTTGGCAAACAGGCCCAAAACAGCTATTTAATGTCTGACTGGTGGTGGGGAGGAACCATAAAACATCATGGCTGAGACCAGATTTCTGTCTAAATTTAATGTACCATCTATTAGGAAACATTTGTGGGAATGTACTGCCTGTGCTGCACTCATAGAAGCAAGATGTGGCCTAAAAGCAATTGTAAACAGTGACCAAAACAGCATTTTAATGTCTGGGTGGTGGGGGCACCATAAAACATCATGACTGAGACCAAATTTCTGTCTGAATTTAAGGTAACATTTTTTGGGAAGCATTTCATTACCTGAAGGACCTGTTTTACATGAGGAGAGCCAAGATACACTCTCACATAGCTTTGAAAATATGTTTTCATAGTAAAGTTCTTATACTTGAAGTTTTTTGGATAGGATAGAAGGAGCAAGGAGGAGACATATAAAAAAAATGGAGTAAGATAAAAGTAGAAAGGTACACAGTTTATGGGCATGGTACTACAATAGGGGACGGGAGGTGGGAACAGGGGACATACATGGTCAAGAGGAAAAAGTTATTCATATTCATACATGAGAGGGATGTGAAGGGAGGGAGCATAAACAACTGGAAAATATTAAATAAACAAGAGGATATAGATTGGAAGACAAAGAGGACCGAAACTTTTATTTTTATTATGTTTTTATTTGTTTTGTTTTTCTTTTTAAGGGAATGGTGCAGAATGAGAAGAGTGGCAATAACAAAGAAAGGAGAAAGAAAACAATACTGGATGACCACCACAGCCACAGGCCATTCATTGCTGGGCACTGCCACCTGAGCCACCACCATCATGAAGCTCAAACAGGAGGTCCAACACCTTCTTCTGGTCTGCCATTATTTTTGGAGGTCCCCCTGACCTCTGGCAGGGTTGGTCAATGTCCTGATGGACACTTTGAACCTCAGTGCACACAGTGTCCTGGTCTGCCTGGTGACCACCACCTGACTTAGGGGTACTGCAGGATGCTTAGGGCAGTGGCACCACCACCTGGTCCTCCATCATGCATCACAGGTGAGTGATGCTTCTGTCTCTTCTGACTCTGGGTGCATCCTGCTGCTAGACCTCCTCCTTCCCTGGTATGGTGCCCTCAAGCCTCAGTGCTGCCTCCTGATGCTGTCTCTTACTGTTTTGAGAGCAACTCTACTGCATTGTGGTGCTGTAAGTGGCTCCTTTGACCAGAAGTCCCAATGTGGGATTCTGGTTTCCCACTTTTACATTTTTACCACAAAGGCTGCACACAACCACACTTATAGCATCTGCCTTTGTGGTACAAAATGACCAGACTGATGATCTTTGGTTGGGGGCGCTAGCTGATGTCCAGGCCAGGGGGCACCTCTACATCATCATGCTGGGGGCTGGTAGCTGAAGGAGCCACATGATCCTCCTTGGGGGCAATGGGCCCTGAGCCTGAGTGCTGCTGCTGGTGGCTGTGGCAGGGTCCACATCCTACTGCCGGGAGGGAATGCTGCTCCTGCTGACAGTGATGCAGACCGGGGTGGGGGAACCTGCTGGTTAGGAGCCAAGACCAGTGCCTGATGCTGCTGGGGAGCAGAAGCCAGGCCAGCTGCTCCTGCTGCTGGGGAGGGTGCTATCTTATAAATGCACATCTGTTAAGGTGAACTCATCATCCTTCCCTTCCCTTCCCTTCCACTCTGTCCAGCTCCACAGTCAGACCCACTCCTTGCATCATGATTTAAAAAAGTTTTATTAAACTCCTAAAGAAAAACTGAAAAAGGTGGGAGTGAAACACACACACACACACACACACACACACACACACACACACATTTACACAAGATAAGAGAAAATAGAACACAGAGGAAGATAAATGTTTGTTAAATGAAGAAATAGGGGATGAACAGAAGTTCAACACACATACGCACAAAACAAACTCTCACTCTTTCACTCACAAGTCACCAAACTATGTTTTTTAGTCTCTCTCTCACACACACAGTCTCCTCTACGGTCTCTATACTACAAACTGCAGGAAAAGGATGTAGATTCAGTGGCTTCCTGTCTGAGTACAGGCACCACGTGACCTGCAGTCTACTTCAGACAGCAAGTCATGTGGCATGCATTTCTTCCCAATTTTGCCTTAGTTAAATGCTAAGGCAAAACTTATCAGTGGAAGGAATTTACAGGTGAAATTTTGCTGCACAATATAGGTGAAATTGCACCTCACTATACAGGAAAAATTCCTGCCCAAGGTCTTATATTTGTGAAATGTTCACAAAGGCGAAATTAGTGATTTTGCTAGAATTTCACTAGCAAAATTTAATTTCGCTGCATCCCTAGTCCTGTAGTCAAGGGCTATCTGGATGATCATCAGCATAGCTTTGTCCAGGGCAGATCATGTCAGACAAACCTTGTGGAGTTCTATGATTGAGTGATGAGAGCACTGTACCAGAGGAAGCGTAGTTGTCCTCTTTCTAGACCTCAGCAAGGCGTTTGACTCAGTGCCACATCCTGGGTTGCTGGAGAAGCTGAGGGCATGGAGGTGGGGGAGAGCGGAAGGTCAGGTGGATCAGGAACTGGCTTGGGGAATTCACAGAGGGTAGTAGTTGGGGATAGGTTTCATCTTCCATGGGGTCATTAGGTGGGGTCCCACAGGGATCAATGCTGAGGCCCCTCCTGTTTAACGCTTATATCTTGGAGATCAGTGATGGTATCGAGAGTGAGACAAGCCTCTTTGCTGATGACTCCAAGCTGTGGGCATTAATAGACTTGGAGAAGGGTAGGTTAGCCCTACAGGGGACCTGGAGGCCCTGAAGGGTGGTCATGTACATGGAAGCCAAGGTTCAATGATGAAAAGTGCAGTGTCTCCACGGGGCCAGGAAGCCAGTTCATGTGTACACCTTGGAAGTGGTGGCACTGCAGGCCTCAAGGGGAGAGGGACCTTGGGGTGATAGTGGATGCCAAAATGAATGGCTCAGTGCAGTGTGGAAGGGCTGTGGCAAGAGCAAACAAAATGCTGGGGTGTATAGCCAGAATAACCTCAAGAAGCTGGGACATGCTTCTGCTGCTATCTCAGTGCCTGGTTAGACCGCACCTGGAATACTGTGTGTGAGTTTTGGTGTCCATATTTAAAAGGATATTGCACTCCTGGAGAGGGTCCAAGGAGGGCAACCAGGATGATGTGGGGGCTGAGGGAGAAGTCCTATGGGGAGAATTGAGGAGCTCACCCTATACTTACTGGAGGAGGAGGGATGGGGATATGATGGAGGTATTCAAGTATCTCAAGGGATTAATAAGGTAAGCCGGGATAGTTTGTTCCAGCCAGGAAGAGGCACCAAGGCACAAAATGAGGTTGGTGGGTGTGAGACTCAAGGGGAGATGAGATGCTACTTCCACTGAAAGGGTGGTGGAACCTTGGAAGGCCCTGCCAGTAGAGCTGGTGGTGATGGACACTGTAAAGGGGTTTAAGAAGGGCTGAGATAGGTATAAGGGAGGGTACATTGCAACAGGGTCAGCAGAGGGATCCCAAACCAGGGGAGGAGGACATTGGGGAGATGGGAGGGAGGGAGGCAGCAGACGGTACCCCAAAAGGGCATCAACCCTGAGCAAACCTCGACAGACCATACAGCCTACTCTGCTGGCTTCTTAATATGTTAATATGTTCTGCCTTTTAGATGTACCAAGCCTTTGGTACATCAACTGATATAAAATCAAAGTACACCCAGAACTGATAGGATGGAAAGGAAATTGATTTTATATCAAGTAGTTGTGGATTAAATGTTCCAATAGTTCCTAATGCTGAAAGAGTAGCCACTGACTGGGTCTGAGCAGAACAAGTGAGGAGAGAAGCTGCCTTAGTGGAGAAAGGAGCCCGGACTGTGCACTCCAAGAAGGATTCATGTAGAATCACTGTCAAGGAATCCCTGCTTCTGCACCTGTCAGAGTCTACCTTCCTCCATGAGTGGTCTCTCTCCCAGTTGATGAAGATCAGTGAAGTTCAGCAGACAGTAAAGCTGGAGGCTGAACCACACTTGGTGTATAACTCCTAGGGTTCCCTTTGTGTCTGAGCTGTAAGATTGACATTGACATTTGGGTATATGCACTTTTATATTATACTAATTATGTGTGTTTATTGTAAAGCAATCTCTAAAAATCAATTAAACACACCAAATGTCTTCCTAAACATGTTTCAACATTGTGTTTAAGTTGTCTCAGCAGTGTTTGCAATTAATGTACAGTACCTTCATTTATATGATGGCCCAGGTCTGTTGAGTTGATTGCTATAACAGTGCATAGAATAAAATGTGAAACATTTAGGTAACTGTAATACTTACGTGGGCATTATTTTTATAACTGCCCTTTCTCAGTGTATCATATTTTAATTCAGTTAGTGTATTCCCCTCGACCATCCACTCACTTTGTCTGCTTGCTTGCCACTCAGCTGCCTGGCCACCCACTCACTTGCACCATGATCAGTACATTTTAATGTTATATTCAAACTATGGCAAAACATTGTGAAAAAATGATCTCTTTTAGTGTAGAGGTTTTTTTGGGGGCAGTGGAGCTGGTGAGCTACAGCTATGGTGGTCAAACTAGGGCAAAACTCCAGGGGCAAAAAATACAGCTATCTATGGGAGGTGGGGAACTATTTTAAACAAAATAATAACAAATTAAAATTTTTCTCTCTGTGAAAATCACTTTGATTATAGGAGTGTTGCTGTCCCCTATAGTTAAGTTTGGTAGACTTGTTCAATGTTAAATCCTAACTTTGCACATTAATAGCTTTAGCACCCTTACTCTAAATAAGCTTAAAATTTGCATGTGTTGCCCAGTAGGCAACATTTGATCTGTGGAAAGTTTTGTGGCAGCAGCTTGCATGGTTTCTGAGATCTGCATATGTCATTTTCTGTAAATGTCATTTTTTTCCTATACTTAGCTCACCTACTGCCTACATGGAAAGTGATTTTTTCCAAATTGCAGGGCACAGTTTGCATGTCCTAACTTAATGCCTTTGAAAAGCTAGGTCAAAAACATTGCACAGTTCTGGAGTAATAAGGCTTTTAAGTTTTGTGTTTTCCAGTTCTCAACATGTGCAGTAAGGCTTGAGTTAACATTCTAGTGTGAAATGAAAATTGGATGTCAGAGGACTGCTTTGGTTTCTCACCACTTGCCTGGCAACGCACAAAAATTTTTTGTGCCATGAGAATCTCCATCTTGTTGTTTTTCTCCACGAACTAACAAGCATGAAAATACATAATATTGCTGGCCCCATTTAGCTAGATTATGATGGTTGTTTTACAGTAGGGCCAGAAAAAGCTTTCTGGCCACCAAAATCCTGGGTGCCCAGCTTACCAAGAGGAGCCATTCATCTGCATTCTGTGTATAAGAATGATGGAACTTTCTTCATTTCTTCAGCCGTATCTGGAACTCATGCTGTGGCTGCAATGACAGCAGTGAGCTGCAGCTTCACTGGTGTCTAGTGCACCCCTAACTGCTGTCCCTTTATATATGTGACATTGCCCTGGTGTCTAGTGGCAGCCCCACCTCTGATTACCATTGCGATATTTATTTAATCTTTCCTGGTGTTTAGTGGTATCCCCACCTCCAATTGCCTTCCCCATAATGTCTTTGTCTTTCTCTGTGTCTACTGGCACCCCATCCTCTGATTGCTGTCCATGTGATTTATTTCCATTTCCTGGTGTCTAGTGGCAGCACACACTCTGATCACCATCCCTGTAATCTTGTTATTCTTTGCTTGGTGTCGAGAGGCACCTCTACCATCTGATTGTGTCCCAGTAATAAGTGGCTCTTTCCTGGTGTCTAGTGGTACCTCCTCCCTATGGTCACCATCCCCATATTTTTTGTCTTTCCTGGTGTCTAGTATTACCCTCTTCGATGACCATTCCTGTTTCAAATAAAGAAAAAGGTCCTTCAGTGTTTTTTTTCTAAAACCTGCAGAAAAAAGTCTCTCAGTGATCTGGGCCTCTACCACCACCTCCCACTCAGCACTCACCACCGTGGTGCACCCCAGTGCACCCACCAGCCTCATGGATTTGAAGAGGCCACAGGGTGAAGATTCACTCTTTGATCGAGGGCATATCTTACTGCTGGAACCATCAACTGCAATATGAGAAACTAAGATAAGTGCGGTTCAATGTATTTCAATGGGATTTTTAAACTTAGATGCATAACTTTGCCTTTTTGCATGTTTTGAGCCCAAAAGTGAGCCCAGATTTTCAACATCGCCTTTTGGGACCCCACCTCATCATGAACAATGGCGGTGGAATTATGCATCCAGCCAGAACTGCAATTTTGTGGTTGCTTGGTAAAATCACCTTTTGGGTGGGATTTGAACATTTTCATCACACTTGTTCATGAGGTTGGGTCATAAGAAGGCTATGTTGAAAATGTGGGGCTAGAATATGTAAAAATGGCAAAGTTATAGACATATGTTGAAATTTTATTGCGCCGTCAGAATTTGGTCATTTTAAATATTTTGAACCCAAATTTTCAACATAGCCATTTTTTACACCACCTCATGAATGTGACAGCTTTCATTTTTCAAATCCGCAAAATGTGTTTTCATACTTCTGGTGTAGAATGACATTTCGATCCTGCAAATGACATTGTAGCAGGGATTTTAACATTTTTACTACCAGGTTCATGACATAGGATAACAAGAAGGTTATGTCAAACATTTGGTGTAAAAATACAGTAACATGCCCAAGTTATGAGTGAATATTGCAGCATTTCAATGTATACTCATAACTTTACTAATTTTCACTTAAAATTCCAACACAGCCATTTTTACACCACCTCATGAACATCACAGCTGTCAATTTGCAAATCCTGGCCAAAATGGGTTTCCACACCTGTGATTCAGAATGATGTTTGATACCACAGAATAATGTTTTGCAGTGATTTGAACATTTTCACTACCAGGTTTATGAGGTGGGGTAATAAGAAGGCTATGCTGGCAATTTGGTTGCTGTTTGCTACAAATACAAGTGCAGCGCCCTGAGAGCCCTGTGCTTCACACTAACTTCCATGTACACATCTATGGAGGGACTGCCAACAGACAAACGATGATTTAATTATACTATATCAAAAAGTATGGAAATTGATTAAAAAATGTTGTTAATGCACCAGTTAGAGTGACTTAATGCCACAAAAGTAGGGAACTGTGGCATTAGGTTTAGCAAAAGGAAAAACATTAGGTTTTGGGTCACCTGAGTCTTGCCAAATCAATGGTGGGGTTGTTCTTGGGGGGTTCAATCCTAATGCTCACCCCTCCCTAGCCCCTAGCCTACAATCTGAAGCACAAGGTACAGCTCAAGCCACTGCCTCATTATAATACACTCTTCAAAGGTGGAGAAGTATGTCTCACCACAGGCTGTGAACACAATTTGTTGTACCTTTCTTCAAGTAAAGAAAGAAGATCATATGAGACATTGTTTGCTCACTGAATGGGGTGAGCATTAGGGCTGAAGACCCCCAAGGAAGACCCCACTACTGATTCGCCAAGACTCAGGAGACCCAAAACCCTAAGTTTTTTTTCTATTTGTTGCATGGTGGTGGGTGAGAGATGTTAAGTTTAGATACCTTTATGCCACATTTTCCTACTTTTGTGGAGTTAGGTTACCCTAATTGGTGCATTTATGAAGATTTTTTACATTGAATATTTACATGCATGTAAATACTGAGGCCCATTTCATAAGGACAATAAGATACTTGGTGTGTGCATTAGACATTTCTAATGCATTGCTAGGCTGAAGTCATTTGGCCTGTGGTGTTACACCTCATTACATCCCTGGCCATGTGTTAGAAATGTCTAATGAACATCTTTTCATGTCTTATTACTTATTTATTTCATCTTGAAACTGTGCTGAAGAAACTATCCTAGGAAACAAGTTAGAAAGTGCCTGCAAGAGGGCATAGGAGGGCAATTGTTTTTTCACTAACTTTTCTCATCTGGTCCTCTCAACCTTGATTGCACCGCTCCTTCTTTTTCTCCTGCACTTACAAACCCACCACTTTCCCGAAACACAATGGTGTTGGATGGAGTGGCAGTTTGATAGTGTGTGTGAGCCTGTGTGAGGTGCAGACATCACCCGTCAGACATTTTTTTCTCCTGATTTTTTGTCCTCTTGCTACCTGACAGTGCAGTGACATGCACAATCATGTGACTGATGTACTGGTGTCTGGTAGCCTCCATCTCTCACCATCTTGTGTCCTTTGCTGCAGTACTACCTCATCTCCAATAGGTGGCAGTCACAGTGCGGAAACAGTTCTCAATCCCTGAAAGAGAAAGCCATCCATGGAATTCTCAGTCTTCCTTTCCTGGCAGGCCCTCAGTGACCCAAGATCTCTCCTGAAACTGGGCTGTAGATGTTACAAGTAGTTATACTATTGTTGTGCTGATGGGTCAGCTTGGGTGGGAGGGGTATATTGTTAAAAATTTAGTTGGTCGGGGGCTGGCGGTTCCATATATGCTGCCCTTTGGGATACTATACCCAGTCAAACTGAGAAATCCAAACAGAAATGGGAGGCGGTCCTGCACCTTGAGTTCACAGACCTACAGTGGAGAGAATGCTAGAAAGTTGCCCAAAAATACTTTATATACACAAAGAGTAGAATAGTACAAAATACGATTCTCCATTCATGGTACTGTACGCCGGTGGTGTTGCACAAGGCAGTAGTGTTGAGCTCAAACCTATGCTGGACATGTAACTCCCAACCTGGAGACCTGCTCCATATCCTATGTACCTGCCCTTAATACAACGGACTTGGGACCATGTCTGTGAGAGAGGGCTAAAATACTGCAAACACTCATCCCCAGTCTCTCCTCCTCCTCCTCCTCCTGGGTATGACCTTTGAGACCTAGAACACTGATGGCTAGCCCTGTGGGCTAAGCAGGCCAAGTGACTGCTAGACTGTAGATGGAGAACCACAGAGATTCCTAGTACCGGAACTTTGACATCTATGGTCCAGATAGCCACTATGGACAGACTCTTCTATCTGGTTAGTGATTGTTTGGAACCCTATGAAAAGTGTTGGACCCCTTTACTAGATGTGTCACCCCAAAAGAGGGGTGGGTTAAATACCTAACAATAGGACTAATGCCTGGTACCTGAAACATAGCTATGGATTATTATGACCCACTTATCTGTTGACTAAACAAGCATGATGTGTCTTATTGTTATCTCTAAGTATATATAGTTGTACTAATTAGTATATAGAATAGAGGTTCTTTTGTGTTTTGCCTAGGGTGTCAGAAGCCTAGACATCACCCAAACCCACAAAAAGACCCATGCGGTTACCTAATGGAGCATGGAAGCCTTGTAAATGCATATTTCAGGTAGGATATGAAAATAACAGCTGTACTGTTCGTAAGGAGGTGTGAAAAAATGTCAATGTTGAAAATCTGGAGTGAAAATATTACAAATGTGCAAAGTTATCAGAGTGCGTGGAAACTGTGCAATGCATGCTTGTAACACACTTGTCAGTGTCAGTGGCTCAGTAGGTAGCACACTCGCCTCTGAGGCCAGGAGATCAGAGGGCTGTGGGTTCAGTTCCCACATCTGGCACTTGGGTTAATATCCCAGTACTGACACTGTAGTGCAGCATGAGAGGGTGCTGTACTCTGAGGTGCCGCTCTTCGGATGAGACGTTAAACCGAGGTCCCATCTGCCTGGATTGGTGGTAGTTCAGGTGGATGTTAAAGATCCCATGGCACTTATCGAAAGAGTAGGGAATTTCCCGTGTCCTGGCCAAATTTCCTCATTCACTAAAAATACCACCAATAGCTTAATCTGGTTCAAGATCAGTTGGCATTCATCTGTATCCCTCCCTGGGTCGTGCCTGAAAATAGGCAAGATTTGTCTAGTGCACTTACCCGTCAATAAAATAAATAAACACAGTCATTTTATGGACTTTCATCACCAAATTTTCAACATAGGCATTTTAGGACCTCTGCTCATTACCAGTGCCACTGTGATTTTCTTAATATGTCCTGAACACTGATTTCTCACAGTGACCACGCTTATTCTGTGCCGGAAGCTGAAACACATTTTGCTCAGAATGTGAAAAATGACAACTGTACTGTTCATAAGGAGATGTGGAAAAATGGCAATGTTGAAAATCTGGAGTGAAAATATTACAAATTCATGAAGTTATGAGCGTGCATGGAAACTGCGCAATGCACCTCGTGAAACAATATTTTTTTTCAATTTTTTCACCAAATTGCAACATAAGCTTTTTGAGAGCTCACCTCCTGAACACTGGCACAATTGTTTAATATATCAGTCCCAAAAGGTGATTCCCCACAGTGACTGCGAAATAACCTCTTGGGACTGAATAACGCCATGACGGTAGCTGAATTCATGAGGTGGGGTCCCAATAACCCTATGCTGAAAATTTGGTGCCACCATTCCCCAAATGCCTGAGATATGCACCAAAGTTGAAAACACCTTATTTATGCCATTATACAGCTTACCAGTATTTCTTCAGTTCATGGTTGGCTTTGAACAGTGCAGATGTGTTCCCAGTCCACGAAGATCGTTGCATCAGGCTCCGGAGGTAAGTATGGGTGAGGGGTGTGTGGATGCAGGTTTGGGAGGGGACGGCGACTTTGGGACAATTTAATTTCTTTCAGGGAGAAAAAAAATAGAAAGACATCGTGGAAGGTTTTTTTGTAAGGCTTTTTCAGCACACTGGGGTTGGCTCCCAGTGTGCCACCTGCCTTTTGGGTAGAGACTTAAGCAGATGGGGATTAGGCCCCCATCAGCACATAATGACTGTTTAAGGGGACATGATGCCAATGGGGACTGGGCAACCCTCAGAACACTACAAATGGGGAGGGTTTACATTATGCTGACGTGGGCTCCCTCATTGGCAAATAAACTGGGTCGGGGGCATGCCGATAGCAGGACTAGCCACCCCTGTCAGCTTTCATGGGGCTGTGAGGCAGTGGCAAGCTGCTGCCATGTTTACAAAAAATGTTACACTAGGCAAAATACCACCCTGCAGCGACGGGTCACTCCTCATTGCAGTGGAATGGCTGACACTGCAATGATGAGGCAGCCCTCATTGCAGCGGTGAAATCATTTCAACTTGGTGGCACTTTTGAAACCGATGTTGTCAGCACAGTGTGCCTGCATTGGTCCACCAGTGCCAAGCCCCAAATGCAGTGCTGCCATTGGCTGTCACATGCCGCCTCCACAGCCCCCTTCTCTTCTAAGCTGACACATAATGTTTCTTGCGCATGCACACAAGCAAACATAGAAAAGGAGTCATGGCAGCTCAATAAAGTTTTGTGTGTGTTTTATTTTCTTTTGATTTACATAAAATGTATCTTTGAAAGTAAATATGTTGTGTTTTTTTTCCAACATACAGTACATACAATACATACAGTACATACAGTATACAATGAGACAACACTATTTACTATATACATTGTAGAATAGCTACAAAAGGTGCTTTCAACTCCATACCATAATTTCCTTTATTCACTTCCTCCCAGTGTTGATCCTGTGCTCATACCTACTGTACCAATAGCTTTCACATACCCTTTGTGCTTCTTCAGTTCATTCATTCCCTGCACCTTTTAATGGATAAATCTTTAACATTAATGCATTTCTTTTAAGAAAGGCAATGTCTCTTTCCTCACCAGTCCAAGTTAGGAGCTGCTTTTGTGAAAGTAATCCTGATGAAAATCTGAAAAAACAAATATTAACAGGAAACAGAGGACCAAAGAACAATACATTTATGACATGTTGCAGTCTATTTACCCAAGATAACATACTGTAGGTGAGATGCAACATTTACTGTAATTTCTGATGGTGTTTTTTTCTACTCATTTCTGCAGCTGGTTTAACTGGAACCCTCTAAGTTACTTGCTCAGTGTTCCAAAGTGAGTGGCAACCATTGGAAACTAACCCACGCTACAGGATTTACAACTCTGCATTCTAACCACAAGGCCAAGCTGCCTGCCTATTCCCTTGGCATAAAGTGAACAAGCAGCAACACTGAGCTTGAAACTAGTTCTCTGGGTTCATAGCTTTGCCTTCTGAGCCCACACCAACAATATAATTACACTGTTTGTTAGCAACATATGTTCAGAGCTATTGGAATGACTGACTTTTTGAGAACTCAGGACTCTGAAAAAAAAGTGGATTCCAGATGCAAGTTTGATTCATGAAAGTAGACTTACAATAAAAATGCCAAGCTGTGAAAACAATTTAGCACCAGTAACCTGCAGATGCAAAACATAATTACTGCATGCTCGTTTATCTTCTGCATATTGAGAAAACATTTTCTGCAGTTGTGAAAAATAGCACGTATCATAGAATCACCTATTTCTGAAGTGTTGAATGTTAGTAAAGAACACAAGTATCCATGTCACAATAGCCATGTGTGTATGTGTGCATGCATGGTATTTCAACAAATGTGGCTCTACAGAATCATTAGTGCCAAGCAGTGCCACCATGACAAGGTTATGCCTCATATATACTGTAGAGCACAACATAAAAAGCATACCTCTTGTTGTGTATGGTAAGGTCGTGACTCAAGTAGGGATGTTCCTTTCTTTTCTTCCTGCCCTCTTTTTCTTCTTTTCTTTTGATGTCTAGCAATCCTCTTTTCTTTCTTTTTGTAGACCATCCCACCTCCAGTATCACCCCTCACCAGATATGGCCAAACAAATGACTCCTTTTTAACAGCAATAATGCCAATTTAAATAGTGCAAAAGGATGGATTAACTGATGCTGGCTTCATGTACTCAGTACACACCTGATCATATTGAGCTTGTTGGTGATGACAATGAAAACATGTAGTAGGTATCATCAGGAAAATGAGTTGTACTGTACCACTACTGCTGGGAGCAGTGAGCTGGACTGTGGTGCCAGTATAATTTGAGGAAGTCTGGGTAGACTTGCCAACATGACGCACAATAGCAGAAGCATTAGTATATGGCAATTGTTTTATATGTGAATAATAAATTATGATTGGTATGATGAGTCTGAAAAAGGCTAAGAATTCAAGATTCTCAGGTTCTAGCCCTGACATGAAGTCGATAAAAGAGCAGAAGAACAATCAGGAGAGTGTGTATACACAGTCTTGCTGGATTCTTTGTGCTGGCTTTGCTACCTCACCACAAGTGTGTGCAACAGTTTCTGTTTGATATAGTCTATGTATCCACGGAATGAACACATCTATTTTCTGAGATCCAGTAGTGATGTAATGCCAGATAGTTGTGTCCAATCTAATGTTGTCAAACTGCCTGCATTTTGTTTCGGAACCACCTCTGCTACTTCTCTAATGAGACTACACCCTGCCACTTCTGCTGCTGCTTTGATAACTGAGATGAATGTGTGGTATCACCACCTCCTGTAGTGATGAACACAAGTCACACTGTTTATCTGCTATGCAGTTTCTAGGAATAAGGTGGTGGGTGTTACCCACTTCTGCAGTAATGCATGATGAGGACTTCAGATGAGTGAGACTGTATTATTATATTATTATTATTACTATTATTATGCAAGTATGTATTTACTGTTTGTTCATTTATTTGTCTTGAAAATGTGATTTAGTAATATGAGATTGAGGGTAGTCTGGCACCAAATAGCTTTGTAGGACTGCCAGATTGTGCCATATTCCACACTGAGCAAGACCTTATATATACAATAATAATAACACCAATGATAATGAAAAGTATTTATTTATTTCCTGTGAAAACATGATTCATGATGCAGAGGAGGAGGATGAAGAGGATGTTTACATTTCAGAATCAGTCAACATGTATGTTTTTATTTTAAATGAATTGATACTAGTTATTTTTATTACAAATACATTTTTCTTTATTTGTACACAGTGGAAACATGACTTGCAACAGAAGAAAGAGGGGAGAAGTCTATAGAGGAAGTTTTATTTTGAAACCAATTGACTTATATGGTTTTGTGTTACTTTATTTTGATCATTATTACTAGTTATTTTTAGTAGTAGTTACGTTATTGAATTTGACTTTACTTATAAGAAGCTCTATGCATATGCATACACATCACGTATGTGAGTGCTTACACAACCCTTGGTGTGAATACCATTCAGCAGAGGTCCAATGGACCCCGTCTCATTCACAATTGGTGAACTAGCCAGTTGTGCACCAGATCCATAGCCCGCCCCGGCAGCTATGTGCCATGGGCAGTCTAGGGGGAGTGCTGGGGTGTAATGGCACTACATGTGATTAACAAGGTTTGTAGTGCTTCACAATGGGGGTATAAATTGCAGCAGGGGACCCTGCCATAGGTGTTACACACCCTCCATGGACATCACTGCTGGCAGCGGCACCCTACCACTGAACACTGCTGCCTCAGTCTACTGGGCAGATGGGGAGGGTTGGGGCAGCCACTTGGATGTGTGTCTTCTTTTATACTGCCAGACCCACACCTTCCTACACTACCCTGCTGCTTTGGCCATCTGATTGGATACCTGCCTGGATCCACTGCTCTGCACCATCCTTCTCTCCCCCACTGTCCTGGGTGGGGCTGCCAGACAGGTGCCCTGGGGGTGCTTGTGGACATGAATACCATGCACCCTGCAACTGTCTGAGCCATGTAGCTATATGGGTGATATACATGCCTTTTCTGCATATAACCCACACTTTTATTCAGAGAGTCCATGCTGATGAAAAGGATGTGTTGTTTTGGAAGCTACAGTCAAGATGAGATGTCTCTGGAACCATCAGCACTTGAAGAAGCAGTAAACAAGCTTGGCAGTTTAGTGAATATATGTAATGACTCAGGCAGTGTACTTTTTTTTCCTTTTGCAAAAATTCAGCACTGGCAAGGATAAGTGTGCTGGACTTGGTTCTGGCTGGTGGTTGTTCAATCTTCAGTGATGCAGTGCCAACCCTGGCTCATACAACTGCCATGGTGGCTAGCTTTCTTGAATGAACCATCATATCCTTCCACTTCTTATACCTAACCAGACACGACTGTCTGCTGGTGCTGTTGGTTCATCTGGCCTGAATGGAGATTGGAAGGAGATGTGGCTGAAAGGAGAATACCATGCTCACATTTTAAATCATCTTCATAAACAATGGTTGCCAAAGACTGAGTAGACTTCACTGAGTGTGAACAATCTTTTACTGCAATGACTGCAATGTGCTTTTATTGGATTTGTAGTGTTAGCTTTAAAATAATTCCACATTGTAGAGGAACCATTTAATTTTCAGACACAGTGAAGCTGTGGTGGTGGCGGAAGCCGGGGGGTTATTGCTGGTGGATGGGGGGATTACAATGTGATTTCTTGTTATCTGTCCACTTTAGAATGGCATGCCTTCAGATGTCATTGGGTATGGAATAAATTGCAGCAGATATGATATACAAAATGATAATATAATCTGAAATAATCTGATATGATATTTGGAACAATAATGTAAAATTATATATATATATATATATATTTTTTTTTTTATGGCAAAAACTCTGTTTAATGGATCATTTAGGTTGTTCCACAGTGACAAAGTGAGGAAATTCGGTGTTAGGATTGAAGCTCCCTTGCACCCACCAGCCTGTCCCCCAACTGGCATAGGGGTGTGCATTGGGGTCATTAGCCCTAACTCTCACCCCATCACATGTGTAAGTAAGCTGAGGTATGGGAGAATGGGGTGAGAGTTGGGACCAATAACACGTACTTGCTTACCACGATGCCAGTTGTGAGGTGGGCTGGGGGTGCTGATTGACTTTCAAACCTAACACCAAATTTCCTCGCTTTTGTTGCTAGTGAACAATCCTAACTGATGCATTAAATGGATTTTGCCATGAATTCCTTCTTTTGAGACGGAGGACTATAAATAGTGAATAGAATGCAGTGGTAGGAGTGTGGGCCTTTGGGCCCGTGCTCCCACCACATGATGTCTTAATGACATAGCAGCAGTAACTGCAATGCAAAGCATAAGTGCTAATGATTTCGCACATGGTGATGCAAATGTAATGGTAACACAAGCGTTAATAGAAACGGAAGCACAAAGTGACACCAAAGTGAACAGTGGACGCAAGCGAGACGCAAGCACATATGGAAACACAAGGGTACTGCACATGGTCATGGTACTGATATTGTAAATGCAAATGTTAACTGTTACAGCAACAATAAAGCCAAAGGAACAGAAATGGAAAGGCAAACACAAGCGCTAGCAGAAACATGAAGTTTAACATGCACGGTCACGGTACCAAAATTGCAAATGGTAACGGTAACAGCAAAAATAATGCCAAAGGAAACAGAAATGGAAAGGCAAATGCAAGTGTATATGGAAACACAAACCGTAATGTGCACAGTCATGGTACTGCAATTGGAAATTCAAATGGTAACAGTAACAGTAACAATAACACAAAGAAACAGACATGGAAAGCAAGTGCAGGCGCATATGGAAATATAAACCGTAATGAGCATGGTCATGGTAACACAATTATGAAAGTGCTAATAGTAGCAGTAACAACAACAATAATGCCAGAGAAACAGAAATGCAAATGCAAGCAGTAATGATGCAAACCATAACGTGCGGTCACAGTACCACAATTGGAAGCGCAAATGGTAACAGTAACAGCAACAATAATGCCAAAGAAACAGAAATGCAAATGCAAGCGCATATGGAAATGCAAATCGTAATGCACACTGGAATGCAATTGGAAATACAAATGGTAACAGTAACAACAATGATGGCCTTAAACAGAAAGATAAATGCAAATGCAAATGGAAGGTAGCCGCAAATGCAAATGGTAATGTGCATGGTGGCATAAAAGCGAAACACAAACAGAAACAGTACTGTAGACACAAATGGTAAGATTAAAGCAAATGAAAGCACAAACAGAAACACAAAGGATAATGCACATGATGGCGTCCAAAGGAGCGCTAACTCAAACAGGTACAGAAAAGCAAATGGAAATGCTACGTGTAACAGTAACTGGAATGCTCACCCTGGTTTTCCCCAACAGCTGCATAGAAAAACACAGTGAGTACAAAGAATGAATGCATAATAATGGGTCTTGGAGCAGAAAATGAGGAGTTGGAATACTAAATTGCTTATATCTCAGGAACCATACAACGTAGAAAGAAATTAAGATTTTGTATGAGTTATGACTTTCCTTGTTAGTTTCGTATTTTGCCCCTGTTTGGGGATAAGCATTTTCTAATGAAAAGTCAGTATCTTGCACTGTTTCCTTGATATGGGCCCTGAAAGGCACAGTGGATGCCCTAACATTTGTCTATGGGAAAAAGTGTCAACTTCTGAGTATCATAACTTTGCATCCCTGCAATATTTTGTCACCAAACAAACAAAGACACATCTGTCAAATGTTGGCTTTCTATCCTCTAAATTTCAGCCCAAAGACCAAGCCGTTCTTTTGCAGCAGGGTGGCAAACAATTCCTGCCATTTTGGCCATAGTGTTTGCAAAGCAGTGTAAGTGATTTAGAGCACTTTTTCATGAAAATCGCGACAGTGTTGCAGGTGCGACACTACCTTGCACACTTCTTTTTCCCAAAATTTGAAAAACATATTTCTGGGGTATTTAACCCCAAAATAAAGAAATGCCCAGCATCATCAGGGCCTCGACTAGGTAAACACAAAAATAATTATGCCCTAGATGGTCCCAATTTTAAATGTAAAGCATTTCTGTGATCAGTAACTGAAAACAAAATGGCAGATTGGTGACACTACTAGGGTCATTCTTGTACTCTAAAAAAGTGCATTTGTGACACTGTCAAACTTTTTGTTAACTTTTCCTTTGACTATAATGGGAAACTTATTTTTGAATAATTTTGAACCATTCAATATTTTTCATGAAATCTTTAAAAGGCATTGGAGACCCCAGCCACATGTTCCTTGAAGTTTTTGGACTGGTAAGCGCAAACCATGCGACCTGTAAGAGGGACCAAAAATGTGCAAAAAAGTAAATGCACCCGGAATGTCATAATAGCTCCACAGCCATATATCTGACCAGCATGAAAGTTGGCATATCCAAGATCTATGGATATGCCCTGTGCCTACCAACTTTCTAGCAAATCCAGTGAATGGTGGCAAAGTTACTGAGATGCAAAATGTCACCATTTAACCTTAAATGGAGTACTCAACCCTAACTATGGTAGCACTACTGTGCTACTATAATATACATAAG
This sequence comes from Neoceratodus forsteri, assembly GCA_016271365.2. Lineage (NCBI taxonomy): Eukaryota > Metazoa > Chordata > Ceratodontiformes > Ceratodontidae > Neoceratodus > Neoceratodus forsteri. The sequence goes on along the minus strand of CM057459.1, from coordinate 852,872,574 downwards.
GGATCATACAGTTGCCTGTAATGTGTTTTCTGACAATTAATTGACTTGACGTCGGTTGCCCGATATAGCATGTTTACCGACATTTTATTTTCCGAGCGTCGTTTTCCGACATCTGTAGTATACAAAGCAGCAGAACCATATAGGAAACATTTTAAAGCACATAGCAGCAGCAACATAGAAACTGCTTTCAGAGAAACTGATTTTTAGTACAGAGAGCATTTGCTATCTAAATTGCAGAAACTGATTTTAGAGTATTTGAGAATTAGCAGGTAACCAATGGGAAACATCTGAAACAACTAATAAAAAGCGAGAAACTGATTTGCGAAAATTGCCACATACATTTTAAAGCCTATAGAAACTGCTTTTATTACAGAGAGCAATTGTGATCCTAAATAAAGCACTTACGGTAGATGTCATATTACAAAATTAAAATCATATTTTTACTGTAGAAGATTAAAATCGCTCAAGTCATATCTTTATTGTAGAAGATTAAAATCGCTCAAGTCATTTGCTACACTCCTTACAGCACCATATTGTGCACAATCCTTGCACAAAGTCTTTGCCAGATCTTGCTTCTCAGTCTCACAGAATATTGCTAATCTTCTCTTCCTGCTTAGCATATTTCTTTTTAAAGGTGATTTCAGCAGTCCAGGATTAATTTCTTCAGTAGTGGAGTCAGTTACCATTTGCTCATGCCTCAGTTCATTGATACCTGTAAATCTTGTTACCCCACATGTGAGCCTCAATCCGTGTGCCCAGATATCGGTGCCATGCCGCAACATTATTCTGAGTTCTGAGCATGCCATTCATTGTAAGATCATGTACTGACCAGAACTCGGTAGGTACAGGGGTTGGCTCTGATGACCATGTTATTTCACATCCTCCTGCATACTTTGCCAAACAAGTATGTCTCTTCCAACCACTCAAGGACTGCACACTAACAGGAGGCATTTCACCCTTGATTTCACTATACACTGTTGGGATATCATCTGGTGGGAGTAAGGCGAGTGCTACTAGTTGCCACATCAGTAAACTAAACTCAGGATCAGAGCCATAAGTAACTGCTAGACTGCAGTTCTGGATCTTCCTCCACAATATCTGTCCCAGATGAAACAAGCAACCCTTGTTTGTTGCATCAGGAATTCAACTTTAGTAGCGTGGATTGCAGCCTGCTCGAAATCTATTAAAATGAATTTTGGAGAAAGGCTGTAGTCAAATTCATCTGCTGCATCATTTAAATCATGGGACAGCTTTAGATAGCACTAGTTAGACTTCACAGACATCAAGGCATATGCCAATGGCACAATGCGAGTTGTTTCAGCAGTACCTATAAGTACCTATAAGTATATCAGTGTATTTGCTAATCTTGATACGCAGTATATTGACATTATGTGATGGCCGACAGTACCACGGGCAAGTGTGCAGGTGGGATTAATGTAGTTGGAAAATAACATCGGGATACTATTAGACTGGAGAATGCAAGTCAGGAAATCATACCAGACCCTATACATATATATATTTATGAACTATGGATTGCAAATCTAGGAAGGTGATTGGCTGAGAGGTCTCTGAAGCTTGTGATGATACCGGGCTACATCATCACGACTTCAAAAACTACAGCCACCAGCCACCAGCCTCCTCACTCCCAGTACAACATTCTCTATGTCCCCACAGGTGAAGCAAGTCAGACCTCCACTCGGACACTATTTATAAAAAAAAAAAAAGCATCCTCACAGCTTTCCCCTGTTACATCTCGCCGAAAGCACATGCTCTTCAAGAGAAAAAATTCTCTTCTTCCTTTGAGGCGCCAACTGCTGCATCATGAAAAACTGCACCCTGACCTCACTGCCATGCTGCCTCCTGCCAAATGACAAAATGTACAACCCACTCTTCAAGAATACCACCACTTTAGCCTTACCATCTTGGTTTCCTCAAAAGCAACGGCACGACTCAAGTACTGCAGGCAAAACACATTAAATTTGAATCTTTACCAGACATCATAACAATAAAAAACTTCTCTCACTGTATGGAGACCATGGTGCATATTGGTAGGCTGTTAATTGCCTAACCAGCTATGGCTCCTTTCTCTTCACATCGTCATTTTGGCACAAACAAACAAACAAAAAACCATCTTCACCTCCTCGAATAAAAAGAGCCCAAAATATCATTAGTTGCTCCATAGCACATAACGTGGCCAAGTAAACTAAACTTCAGGAGGAGCAGCAATACTATGAAAATTGAGACTTTAACACAATCCTCATGCAACAGCACCACCTACTGCCCAAAACATGAAATACACAAACTTTTTTAAATGTCTACTACACTCATATGAAAACAGTATTAAAATATTTTAAAACTTTCTTTTATATTAAATACATAAAATATCAATTGATATTGTTCATAATAGCAATAAGGCACTCAGGGTGTGGTATATCATGGGATGTTGTCACTTCTCGGGTGGCTGGATGCACTCGGCCTGCAGCCTAATGCCCAACCACCTGTGGCATGATGATATCCCATGATATATCACACCCTGTGATGCCTTATTGTTAAATATATTATAGAGGCACGGTAGTGCCACTATAGTTAGGATTGAGTACCCGTTTAAGGTTAAAGTGTGAAATTGTGCATCTTAATAACTTTGCCACTATATGACAGATTTGCCTGAAATTTTTCATGCACAGAGCATAGATCTCTGTATTTGCCAAGTTTACGTAACAGTCGAATATATGGTTGCAGAGTTATGAAGCAACATTCCATAGCACACTATGCCTTTTTGTGCATTATTTGCACTTGCCTACAGGTCACATGGTTTGCACCACCAGTCAGAAAGCTTCATGGAACATGCAACTGGGGTCCCCAATGTGTCTTTTGAAGAAGTTGTGAAAAATATTAAATCGTTCAAAAGTTATTCAAAAACAAGTTTCCATTGTAGTCAAAGGGAAAAGTTAACAAAAGTTCAACAGTGTCGAAATGGAGTTTTTAATGTCGCAAATCACCCTTGTAGTGTCATGAGTCAGCCATTTTTTTTCAGTTAATGGTCACAGAAATGATTAGCATTTAAATCTGGCACCCTCTAGGGCCACAATTCTTTTGTGTTCACCTAGTCGGACCCTGAGGATGCTAGCCATGTCTTTTGGGGAGAGTTAAACACCCAGGAATATGTTTTTGAAATTTTCATAAACTGTAGTGTGCAAAGTAGTGTCTCACTTGCGACACTTTCGTGATTTTTTTGTGAAAGTGTCGTGATTTATGACACTGCTTTGCAACACTATGGCCAAAATAACAGGAATCCTTTCCACCCTGCTGCAAAAAGAACGGTTTGGTCTTTTGGGCTGAAATTTGAAGGAAGAAAGCCAACATCCCACAGATGTGTCTTTTGCTGGTTTGTGACAAAATATTACAGAGATGCAAAGTTACACTACTCTGAAGTTGATGCTTTTCCCAAAGACCAACATTATGGCATCTGCCGAGCCTTCGGCCCGTATCTCGAAACGCTTCGAGATATGGACTTTTAGTCAGAAAAATGCTTAACCTCCCACTAGATGGCCAAGTAAAAAACTAGCCAGAAAAGTCATAATTTATATGAAATTTTATTTTTTTTTTACATCATACGGTTCCTGAGATATAAGCAATTTAGAATTCCAAGTGCTCATTTTCTGCTCCGAGGCCCATTTTATGCATACATTCTTTGTATTCACTGTGTTTCTCTATGCAGCTGTTGGTGAAAAAAAAGGATGTGTCTTTCATTACTGTCACAGTTAACATTCCACTTGTGTTTCTGTAACCGTTTGCGTTAGCGTTCCGTCCTGTGCACCATGTGTATTACCCTTTGCATTTTAATTTGCGCTTGCATTTGCCTTAGTATTACCATTTGCATTTCCATTACTGTTACTGTTTTGTTTTGTTTTGCATCACTGTGTGCATTACCATTTACATCGTGCTTCCATTTACGTTTGCATTTCCTTTTGGCGTCGTCGGTGCTGTTACCGTTAGCATTTGCATTTCCCATTGTGGTACCGTGGTGTGCATGTTACCATTTTCATTTCTGTACATGCTTACATTTGCATTCCCATTTACGTTACCGTTCCTGTATATGTCACCATGTGTGTTCCCTTTGTGTTTTTGTTTTGCGCTTGCATTTGCGTTACTGTTAACATTTTCATGTCCATTACTGTTTTTGTTTGCGTTTCATTTTGCGTGACCATGTGCATTACCATTTGTGTTTCTGTACGTGCTTCCATTTGTATTTCCTTTGGCATCATCGTTGATGTTACCATTAGCATTGCATTTCCTATTGCGGTACTGTCACGTGTGCCTTACCAGTTGCGTTTCCATATGCTTGCATTTCCATTACCATTCCCGTCTATGCCACCGTGATGCTACCTTTTGCATTTTCATTTGAGCTTGCATTTGCATTACTGTTAACATTTGCATTTTCATTACTAGTTTTGTTTGTGTTTTGTTTTGTGTCACTGTGTGCATTACCATTTGTGTTTCGACACGCTCTGTTTGCATTTCCTTTGGCATTATCATTGCTGTTACCATTAGCATTTCGTTTCCTATTAAGGTACCATAACCCTGCACATTACCATTTGTGTTTCTGTACATGCTTGCATTTACATTTCCATTTAGTTACCATTCCCATCTATGCCACCGTGTGTGTAACCCTTTGCATTTTGTTTTCACTTGCGTTTGCATAACTGTTAACATTTGAGTTTCCTTTTGCATCACCATGTGCATTTCCATTGCATTTGCATACGACTTCCGTTTGCATTTGCATTTCTGTTTTTGTTTCCTTTGGTGTCATTATTGCTGTTAATGTAAGTGTCTGCGTCTTCCAATTACGTTACTGTGCCCATGTGCATTACGGTTTGCATTTCCATACGCGTTTGCATTTGCATTTCTGTTTTCATTAACATTTGTGCTTGTGTTTGTATTACCGTTTGCATTATCATTTACATTTGCATCACCATGTGCGTTAGTGTTTGTGCTTGTGTTTGTGTTGTCGTTACTTCACTATTTATAGTGCACATTTTCAAGAAGGAAATTCATGGCAAAAATGCTGTTTAATGCATCAGTTAGGGTTGTTCCACAGTGACAAAAGCAGGAAATTCAATGTTAGGGTTTCCACCCCTTGCATCCCACCCACACCCCCACCAACAGGCATCGGTGTGTGTATGGGGTTGTCAGTCTAACTCTCACCCCATTCTCCTATACTGAACCACCTCAGCTTGTTTGCACATGGGATGGGGTGAGAGTTAGGATCAACAACTCCAAAGTACACCCCATTGCCTGTTGGTGGGGCAGAGTGGGGTGGAACCCAACATCGAATTTCCTTGCTTTTGTCAGTGTGGAACAACCCTAACTGATGCATTAAACAGAGTTTTTGCTATGACTATGTATATGTGTGTGTGTGTGTGTATATGTGTGTATATATATATATATATATATGTGTGTGTATATATATATATATATATTAATTTAAAAAATACTTTGTTAATGCATCAGTTAGGTTCCATTGACACAATTTGGAAATGTTGTGTTAGGATTCCAACCTAACACCCCAACCCCATCATGCATGCAGCAACAGGCATTGGGGTGTGCCTTGGTGTTGTCAGCCCTAACACTCTTGCCATTCCATGAGTAAATGAGCTGAGTTGGGTACAGTATGGGAGAATGGGATAAGCGTTATGATTGATAACCCCAAAGCACCCCACGCCTATTGTTGTGTGCAGGATGGGGTGTGTGTTAGGTTGTACCCCAAAGCCACATTTCCTAATTTTTGTCACTGAACTCTTAACTGATGCATTAACAAAGTTTTTTGCCAAGAATTTCTTTACTTTTTGAGACAGTATAATCAGATCCATTCATAACTTTTTATAGATTGCAATTGTATCCCTATTTCTCAAAGGGAAGAGCCAGAGGCCCTGTACTCCCAGCCATTCACAATTCTTGAGATAGTGTAGTGGTATCCTTACTTACCTGTAGGAGTGCAGGTCTACATCCCATACTGTGCAGTTAAAAACATCTCACATTACTATGTTATCCTATAGAAACACAGCAAAATGTGAAACCTGTGTGACTAGACAACAAATTTAGATATTTTCATGAAATGAGCACAAAGCACATTGGTGGCAAAAGGCCTTTGTACCATGAAAATTTCGGAGCAAAACTGAAACATGTTTCTTCACAGGGCAGCAACAAAGAAATAACTGTCTAAACCTTGCATTACAGAGTTATCCTATTGGAAATTAATCAAAATTTAAAGCTGCAGAACTTCACAGCAAAGCAGTACATTTCACCAAACCAGCAAAAGGCACATATGTGGGCAAGCCCTTTGTACCCTGAAAATTTCAGACCAAATCAACAGCCGTTTGTTTATTTTGGAGTGACAAAGAAACAGCAGTCTTAAAATTCCTTTTCTGCAAATTGCAAAAGAATCCTTTTCTGCAGTTCCTTTTTCGTAATTTGCAGAAAAATAAAATAATTTTTCACAAATTGTGAAATAGGATCCTGTCTTGTGATACCTTTTATGATTTTCAGTTAAAGAAAATCCTTTTCACAAATTGTGAAAAGAATCCTGTCTTCATGATTCCTTTTTCATGATTTGTGAAGAAGAAAATCCTTTTTCACAAATTGTGAAAAAGATCCTGTTTTTGACTATTTTCCCACGGTTTGCAAAAAAGGTTTCTGCATGTAATAAAAACAAATTTCTAACTGACTCATCAAAAAATTAACCCCAGAATCGGAATGCATGGGTCTGATTAGGTAAAACATGTGTTTTTTTCTACTAAGCCTATGTTTTTTAAAATCTATTTAAATTTGTTCTCACAGTTAACTGAAAATAAGATGGTGGCAGCATGAAAATAGATTCTGCATTTGAGGCAAAAGATGCCATGTATGCGAGAAAGGATTCTGCATTTTGATAAGGAATCCTTTTTGAGGCTCACATCTAATGGTCTGATAGGAAATAGTGGAAACTTTTAAAATATGGTAATTTTGGAACAGATTAATATATTTTCACAAACCTTCAAAAGGTACATCTGTGATTCATGACTTATATACATTAAAAATTTCAGACCAAACTTCACACCATTTTGCACAGCAAGCGTGACCAAAAAAATCAACATAAATGGTACATTTCACATTTTGACAATCCATGTCTCACACCACACATGTGACCAGAACAAAGCTTGGCACATCAAGATATCTGGCTCTGATAGCACATGCAAATTGCTTGAGCAGTTTGCAAAGTTATTAAAGTGCACAATTTGAGTTTAACAGAGCCTGAAGACTGAACCCTAAATATAGGAGCGACCACACCCATATGATATATTTATTTATGTTTCAAGAAAACAGGAATCATTAAATTGACATAATCATTTGGCCTTGCATTTGATTCCCCCACTCACATTGTTTTCAGAAGCTGCTAGTGATGATGGTGGGGGAGGGTTTAGGAATAGGCAGCAAATGCAAAATGATTTGAAATTAGACTTTACATTTCTGGATTGATCATTTTATCTTTAACAGGGGAACAGGAGACATTTGTATCTGGAAGAGGTGACTGGTGTGCTTCTAGATTTCTCAGGGTTGTTTCATCACCTGATGCACAAGATGACCAAAGGGAATCCTGCTTGTACAACAATTGGAGTGGAACCAGTGCATTTTAGGGACTAATGAACTGTGGCTTTTTAGCTGCACCACGTTCCCAGCCTTTGTGTTCACAGCCCCTGGCCACGGCATCTCTCTTACACTTTGTCGTCACCTTGACCAGCTAATTTTCCACCACCTCCACCTGCACCTTGTGGTACATGTATCTGATCATTCTGTCCCGTGCACCCTTTCTCCTCCTGTTCTTCTTTTCTTGTTTCTGTTTTCTGCCCTGTTTCATAGACCATAGACTAAGGAACTCTGACAAAGACAAGCTCACTTGTGCCATCTTTGTAAATCTATCTAAGGCCTTCAACTTTGTTGATCATGGCATCTTTCTGGGTAAACTCCACTCCTGTTTTTATTTAAGGAAGCATTGCACTCACCCTAAAATTAGGACCATAAGCAAAATGAATACTTTGGTTCTTTCTGGAACATATTGTTTTCACCCATCCAGCATTGAGCACTCACTGTAGTAGCAGTTCTTATGTTTCTCCGTTATGGCTTCATCAGAGAATAGTGAAGTGCATATAAAGTGCCTGTTATATACCATCATGTCTAGTTGGCACCAATCACAATAGTGCATATGTTATTAAAACAATTGGTAACCACAGGTACATACTTAAAGTGGCATAAAGGCACTTTATATGCACTCACTGTTATCTGATGAAGCCATAATGGTGAAAGGTAAGAACTGCTGCTACACTGAGTGCTCAACACTGGATGGGTGAATACAATATGTTCTAGAATGCACCTAAGTATTCATTGGCTTATGGTCCGTAATGTTAGGGTAAGTGCATTGTTCCTTAAATATGGACTAATTGCTATGTTTATAGCACCCCCTCCTAGTGCAAACCCTCTCTTGCTCTAACCGTTGTACTTTCAGGTTATGCACTGGGTTCAGATTTAAAATAATATACAAAGGACTGCCACTTACCCATCTATTTAAAATGAGTGAACCACAGATTAATATCAGTGAGCAAGCTATCCCACAAGGAGAAGGCATCTATGGGTCTTTATTTTGTGAAGATGATGCAACTGGTACATTACTGCCAACGGCATTGGGGAGCTACTACTGACACTCCAGTGGAGACTGATTCGGTGTGGCAATTCCTTCCAACTCCATTCACAATGCATTTTTCCACCTGGAGAAGATTGCCATGAGAGCTGGGAGACTATATTAGCAAGAAAAACAATGCACACTTATTTATTGTGAAGCACATATCTCAGGGCTTACGTATCTTAAAATGGTCCACCTTTGATAATGAAAAATCTCATAAAAAATGGAAGGCAATTATGGATGAGGCATCCCTGAAGCTAATTGAACTTATTATTGAAGAAGGACAGAAGACCATAGAAGAAGTTAATAGACAATTGAATGAGAAAGAACAAACTGTTCAAACATTTCATGATCACCCAGATTTTCACAAGTGCTAGGATATATTCCAACAGTATTTGAAGTTTTATGACTCTAAAATCAAAGCACAGAAGATGAAAAGCAAACACAGGACTATGATCACTATAGAATCAATAGGGTTTACAATTGGGCCGAATCACACGAATACAGGGCAACCTTGGAAATGCAGTCTGTGACATTGGAACTAAGGGCCAACAACAGCGCAAGCACCGTGGATAATGTGGGGAGGATGCCAATGTGATTGATCCTGAAAAGAACTGAACAAACTCAACTAAAATACAGCTCTGGGGATAGTGGCTCAGAGCCAAAGAAGGGAAGAAATAGATAATGAAGGGGTGCCTTTTAGTCGATACTCCTCCTGGGAGTGTTCCCAGGAGGAACAACCCTCAAACACATTTTAAGTTCCCTCCCTAAAGAACTGGGCCCATGCAACAGAGGATGGAAAAGGGAAGAGGAAGACACCATAAGCAGAGGAAAAATAGGAGGCTGAGGGGGGATACATGAACAGATACAAATGTTATGAACCTTTGAGCAGGACATTGGCTGAAGTGGAGATTGGTACTGTCTAAGAGTCTATCTTTTGTTCTCACGTAAAACTACCTGAGTTTAGTGCTTTTGTGGATATTAAAAGTCTGCTAGAAATATGAATTTAAAAAGCTTTTCACAGATAAATCTGGTAATGGTAATCCAGAATTAGAACAGGCAGAACAGGGAACTGGAAATGAAACTGGAAATGTTATTGATAGTGAGGAAGAAATGGGCATATACAGTGCACATCTTAAATCTTCCTCCACCTTTTGCCCACCCTCAACCCAGGTTAAATACATTCCTTCAGTGTTGCTCTAGGGATTTGGAAGATCTGTATAGGGAACCAGGGAACTTCAAGTACTGCAAACTGTCCAAACTTCAAAAAGAAACTTTAAACACATTAGCACAGGATTTGTCCATTGAAATCAAACCTGCAGATAAGTAAGATAAGTGAGGTCCAAGACAGGGAAAATATGTGACAGAGATCTATAGCTAGTAGTCTGACAAGAAATGTTATACAAACTTAAACTGTGACCCTCCAAAGACAATCAGAAAAGGCTGAGGCAATTCATTTGGAAGGATTTGAAAATGGTATAATTGACATGAATGAACTGTGTTATCAGTATCTAACTCCAAGAAACCAGTCATATATACCTTGCCAAAGTTGCACAAGGATCCTCTTTCCCCCGGAAGACTATCATTATCTGGGATAAGCTGATTACTGAACTCCTATCCAGATATATAGATAGCTACATATACCCACTAGTCTCTAAACTTCAGAGCCACTTAGACACCAGCCAACTATAGACATATCTTGGTGACATGCAGGTGCAGATCGAATGGCTCCTAGTCACCATGGATGTTGATTCATTATACATGAACACCCCATGAAGGGGCATTTTGACCATTGAACATGTTTTGTAACACAAACAGAATTGTCACAAAATAAGATTAACTTTCTATTGGGACTAACTGAGTAGGCGCTTAAAAACGTCTTCATGTTTGAAGGAAAAATTATGTACAACTGAATGGAAGCTATGGGGCCACCTTGGCACCAAGTTCGGCCAACCTATATATGGGTCAAAAGTGGAGTTTTACAAAGATTAATTGATTATTTAGTATTTTTATGGAGGGATACAAGGGAAGAACGTTCTAACTTTGTTAAGTCTTTGAAAGCACCAACCCTAATTTAAGGTTTAAGGTTAATGCACAAATTCAGTGTATATATTTTCTGGACATCACCATTAGTAAACAAGAAGATGGTACCCTGTTGACAGACCTTTTGGAAACTTACTGACTGCAACAGCTTATTGTTAGTATCAAGCTGTCACCCCACCACACACACACACATTGTCCCTGGATCCTCACCTAGAAATAACTTAGGTCACTGCTTGTTAAACTTTGGATGCTTGCTGGCAATAATTTATTTATAAAAGGCACAATTATATTCATATATTTACATCCCAGTTTATTTCTAACTATTCCATATTCACAACTTGGACATAACAGTCCCATATCACTTCTAGGACTTAATAGTCCGTCTTCCCTCTTGTGTGGTTCTTCTTCTTGCTCTGCTCCTCTTTTGTCATTGCTTCTCGAGGTCCGGACACATTGATCTGCCCCCATCCATCACCATAACTAGGTGCCACACTTACCTGGACCACTCCACCCCAATAGGTGGGGACATGGCGATCCACCCCTAGTTCTATATCCCTCCCCCATTACTCCCACGCCTGGGTTCTTTTGTCCCCAGCCCATGGTACCCACCCTCACCCCTCTACCTGCCCCTTTCCTCTTGCTCCCCTCCTTCCACTCTCCTCCCTTGAACTGCTCTTCCTTGTCTCGAACAACTGCCGGTGGGGCTCCACCTGGCCCATGCAGGCGCCCTTAGAGCACTTCTACCGTGTGGCTGTGCCATCCAGTGCCTATTCCACATTCCCCTCCTCTTTCTTGCTGGGAGGGTGGGTGGAGTAAATGTGCAACAGAAAGAGGGCTAACTGAGGTTACATGCTGTAAATAACCCTAAGGACCCCTGATCAGGACCCCTACTGGCCCCTCCCTGGCTTCAATAGCCAGCAAGCTCTGATCTGGTCATGACCCTTTTGAGGTCACAGACCTCCCTGTTCTTAAGACCCCCTTCCTCTCCCCATCTCCTTCCCTTCTCAGCATTCATTTCTAGCTGGCTCCCAGGAAAACCTGGCCTGCCTTTTAATGGCAAGCCTCATTGTCCCTGGATCCCACTCAGAAAAACTCAGGCTACTGCTTGTTAAACTTTGGATGCTTGCTGGCAATAATTTATTTATAAAAGGCACAATTATATTCATACATTTACATCACAGTTTATTTCTAGCAATTCCATATTTACAACTTGGACATAACAGTCCCATATCACTTCTAGGACATAACAGTCCTGTCTTCCCATTCGTGTGGTTCTTCTTCTTGCTCTGCTCCTCTTCGCCATTGCTTCTCTGGGTCTGGACACTGTGATCCGGCCCCCCTTTCCATCACCATAACCAGGTACCACACTTGCAGACCACTCTCCACCCACTAGGTGTGGACACGATGATCCACCCATAATGCTACATCCCTCCACCCTCCCTTTTACTCTCATGCCTGAGTTCTTTTGTCCCCAGTCCATGGTACATACCTCCTCCTCTCTATCTGCCCCTTCTCCCTCTTGCTCCCACCCCTGCCACTCACCCATTTCTTGCTTACGATGGAAGATGGGGCTCCCCTGTGGATTAACGCTCAGACTTTTTGTTAATTTCTCGACTAAGTTCCCAGGAGCGGAGGAACAGGCCCAATGTGAACTCAGTCAGGTGAATCCTGTCCAGTATTCAGCCTCCTGCTTCGTATGAGATGTCCCTATGCTGAATGTGACCCCTATCTCAATCAGTGCCTGGCCACCTTCCTGTTTAAGCATTTCTTTGCCACCTCTATCACTTTTGGTCCCTTCACTCCTCTCCATCCAACCTATCACCACCCTGGGCCACCAGCTTTTCACCTTCTCCAAATCTGTAATATCCTTCATCAGGGACCCCAAGGCAATGTCCCCAGTCATTGCCCCTAAATACATAATAACACAGTCCAGTTGGCCCCAATGCACCCACAGCTCCTCCAGCAGGGGTAGTAGCTGTGATCACCTCATGCCTCTCAGGCCCTCCATCATGCTCTGGTATGCTCTGCTCCTGGGTGCAGCTGTGTCCCTATCCTCATGGTGGCTGCAAACCTCTCTGCCCAGTATATGAACGAGTGCCCCATGATCCACACTACGTTTGGAACCTACTGCAGGAAAACAAAAGGAAATTATGCAAATGCCAGAATGCTGAAGTCTGTAACATCCACTTTTATTCTTTTTAAATGACAATGCCCCTACATTTGGCTGTCTCCAGCTTGGTCACGGGGCTCTTACCATCTGAATAAATCATAAATAATATTTGAATCAATAAATGCTTCACATTAATATCACATACAATTCTTATAACAATCTTCTACCTCAAAATTAATTACAAGTAAAAAGTATTCTGTTCACCTTTGAATTAAATTGATTCATAATATGCTTACTCCTTTTATCCAATCAAAACATTGATTTCTGCAATAAACATCATAGAACTTGGTCAGTTATATCCAATATTATACAGTGCCTAATAATAACACTCAAAGCCCCATATAATTTATAGTAAGTATGTTACATCACATACCTTTTTGTTCAATTTATTTAATTGAGATTCCAATGACTGTGTTTCTCTCTCTATAAAGTAATAATGATCATGAAAACCACCCTTGAACTCATTAATATAATTTCAATTGTTAAAAAATGTTTTTTATTTATTTAAGTTCTATATAAATCATATTGGCTTACCAAAATATATTTACTGCAAAAACGATCCAACTTGCTGGTTTGTTATACCTCAATTCAATGAGTATCCTTTTAATGTGGAGATTGAATAAAGAAATGGGCTCCTGAACCGTAAACTCGCCTGCTGTAAATGCACTTGTATCAAAACAATCAGTACGCCAGCAGTGAGTGTAGCCTTTCAAATATAATTAAGATTCACCTGTTGTAAATTAAATGTCCTTCCATTTCGCGTTTTGGTTTTAAAAATGGTCGGTGATGCGTATTTCCTCAACTAGTGAAGTCTCTCACAGCGTCCTGAACCATGCGCGCATGACACAAGAAGCTTTAAAGCGCCGAAAGTGCTGCAAAACTTCATTTTAAATAGCAAAAACTTCCCGCGGTTCAACCCACGTGATAGGTATCAACCTATCATTCTAAACCTCTTCTAATCAAGCCTACATCTACTGAATATTCATTCTCATGAATATTCAAAAGGTCTCCATCTTTAATGCAAATAAATCTTGTTGTAATTTTGATAATATCTTACAACAACCGAGTGCAACTTATATTTTATATCCCATTTAAATCTAATGAATTCATTAACAGTTACATGCTAAATGGATTCACTGGTGGTTTCTTTTGATAATATAATTATGTATTTGTTATTCTTAATTTTCTAAAGCAACTAGGTAATTTATATTTGTTTGTTCCATATAAATTACTATAAAAGTCAATTTATGAGGGCTTTGTTTAACAAATGTTACCATCCCCTATGTTTTGTAACATTCCCGTGGGGTATAGGATATACTTATGTGTTGTCATGCATTTCAATGCACGTAAAACTTAAAACACAAATACTGAACAATTCTTATCATAGATATGAACAAACAAGTTGGCAGAATAAGAGGTTGACAATGAACTTATAATTACTCATCAGAATATAAAAACAATTAAACACTGGTCATTATTATTGTAATTATGTTTATAAATATTTTATATCTGTGTTGGGACACACCAACATATATATATATAAATTTGCCAGCTATTTCAATTTTTATAAAATAATCACATAATATGAACATAAATAAATGTTGTCTGTTTGTCATATATATTATCCACAGTTAACAACTCATGATAACGAATGCACAAACATTAGATATCACATACTTCTGCTTATTGACAAACCTGCCAATTACTTTCTAAGTTCATTCCTATTCTTTTGTCTAATGTTTTCAATTCAAAAATCCATTTCATTTCCTTACGTTCAAGTAATTTTTGTAATTTCCACCTCTAGTCGGGTTGCTTAACTAGTTCCAGACCCAAAACCTTAGGGACGCCTGTATGTGTTGCTTCATTAAAATGTAATGCTACAGGAGATTTGTCATTTTATTCCTTATATCACTCTTATGTTCTCCAATTCTTACTTTCAAAGCTCTCTTAGTTTGTCCCACATATAGTTTGTCACATGGGCATTGTATTATATATATACCCCTTCAGAATTACAATTAATGTGGTCCTTGATACGGAATTCCTTGTTGAAATGAGGATGTTTAAAACTGATTTTCTACTAGTATTATTACAGACCGCACATCTGCTGCATTTAGTCATGCCTGGTTGTAGGGGCCTAAAAGTAGTTGTTTCTAATTTACAGTGTTATACATGAACTGGGAATGAACCAACTTGTCCTTAAAATTCTGAACCTTTTTGAAACCACAAATGGTTTTAACTGCAATGACTGTATATGTTGGTTGTCCATCGCAACCAAATGCCAGTGTTTATTAATAATCTTTCTAATTTGGGTAATTTATGATTATATCTCATTGCAAAGACTGTTCTATCTTCCTTTGATATAGATTTTTATTCAATAAATCCGTCCTTGTAAACCTCTCAATTTTCTTTTTAGCTTGTTCCAACACTTTTCTGGGATATCCTCTATTTTTAAATCTATTAACCATATCTTTCTCATGATATTCATAATCCTCCACATCAGTGCAATTACGTTTAACTCTAACAAGTTGGGAGTATGGAATGCTATTTTTAAGTTTTGGATCATGAAAACTTTTATGATGCAGTAATGTATTTCTATCAGTAACTTTTCTATATAATGAAGTACTACATATAGAATCTATAACTTGTACTTCTAAATCCAAAATGGGATGTGTTGTTTATGGTAATTCATAGAAAACTTAAGATTCTGATCAAAATCATTTAACATTTGGTCAAAAAGTTTCAAATCATTCTCAGTTCCAGACCATAAACAAAAATATCGTCAATGAAACGCTTCCAAAATTTTATTTGATTCAAAAAATGTTCTTATCAACGTTAAATATATAATCTTCCTCAAAATAATCATGTAACTATTAGCGTAACTTGGAGCCATTGTGCTTCCCATTGCTGTTCCTTTGTCCTGTTGATAGAATTTTCCATCAAATTCAAAGTAATTATGTTTTAAAATAAAACTTGCTAACTCCTGTAACAAGGCTATAATGTATGTTAGAACGCTGTTAACCTTAGGAAATCATCATTTCCTAAGGTTGTTAACCATCGATGTGACGTAGATATGTTGTTAACCTATCGATCCTACGCTACATCGATAGGTTAACAACAGCGAGTGGTCTGCGATGTGCGCTTTTTTCGACACGGAAACGACTGAAGGGAAACCGACGGGAAGGACTGAAGGGCACAAGCGGTGACTTTTAAAAACGTAAGCCCTTTTTTTTTTGATAGTGGGACCATACACTATAAAATAATGTATGGTCCTCTATGGCAACGAGTCAATTTTAATGTGTTGAGGTTGTTAGATGACGTAAACCTCGAGCTCGAGTCTCGAGGTTTACATGGTCACCCTGGCAACCTCTCGACTGTTAACTGACCGTTAACGATAGAGGACCATACATTATCCTCTATGTTCTAGGTTGTTTATCTGCCCGCCTTCTTGATAATATTTTACCCATATTTAAAACTCCTTGTTGATGTGGAATAGATGTATATAAGTCTTTAACATCCCATGTGACTAAAATGTATTCTGATTGTTCATTTACTGTTAATGTCATTTCTAATCGTTTAATAAAATCTGTAGAATCTTGTATATATGTGTTACTACAAGCTATTAGAGGTTGCAAGTATAATAATATCTAGAAATCGGATCAAATACTGAGTCTATGCCCAAACAATGGGTCTCCCTGGTGGATTATAAACATTTTGTGTATCTTAGGTAAAGAATAAAAGGTAGGAATTCTAGGATATTCCAACAATAATAATCATCTCCCATTCTTGTAGCCAGTTCATATCTACAAATTCCGCTAACATTTCTCTTAACTGATGCATAATTTTCTGAGGGATCACCCTCTAGAATTGAATAATTATCCCTATTATTCAGTAGATCTAAACACATATTTCTATATTGATCCTTGTCCTGGATAACTATGCCTCCTCCTTTATCTGCCTGCTTGATCACAATACTTGTATCTTTACTTAATTGATCTAGTATTTTAAATTGGTCCCTATTAAGGTTGTAATAAGGAGGTCAAGTGAAGAGTTATCTTTAAAAGATCCATAATTTCTTTTTCCACAATTTTACAAAAACATTCAATTCCATGATTTTTATCTAGTGGAGGCATGAAATTAGATTTAATCTTTAATGCTTGTTAGCAAGTTTTATTTTAAAACATAATTACTTTGAATTTGATGGAAAATTCTATCAACAGGACAAAGGAACAGCAATGGGAAGCACAATGGCTCCAAGTTACGCTAATAGTTACATGATTATTTTTGAGGAAGATTATATATTTAACGTTGATAAGAACATTTTTTGAATCAAATAAAATTTTGGAAGCGTTTCATTGACTTATATTTTTGTTTTGGTCTGGAACTGAGAATGATTTGAAACTTTTGACCAAATGTTAAATGATTTTGATCAGAATCTTAAGTTTCTATGAATTACCATAAACAACACATCCCATTTTTGGATTTAGAAGTACAAGTTATAGATTCTATATGTAGTACTTCATTATATAGAAAAGTTACTGATAGAAATACATTACTGCATCATAAAAGTTTTCATGATCCAAAACTTAAAAATAGCATTCCATACTCCCAACTTGTTAGAGTTAAACGTAATTGCACTGATGTGGAGGATTATGAATATCATGAGAAAGATATGGTTAATAGATTTAAAAATAGAGGATATCCCAGAAAAGTGTTGGAACAAGCTAAAAAGAAAATTGAGAGGTTTACAAGGATGGATTTATTGAATAAAAAATCTATATCAAAGGAAGATAGAACAGTCTTTGCAATGAGATATAATCATAAAATTACCCAAATTAGAAACATTATTAATAAACACTGGCATTTGGTTGCGATGGACAACCAACATATACAGTCATTGCAGTTAAAACCATTTGTGGTTTCAAAAAGGTTCAGAATTTTAAGGACAAGTTGGTTCATTCCCAGTTCATGTATAACACTGTAAATTAGAAACAACTACTTTTAGGCCCCTACAACCAGGCATGACTAAATGCGGCAGATGTGCGGTCTGTAATAATACTAGTAGAAAATCAGTTTTTAAACATCCTCATTTCAACAAGGAATTCGTATCAAGGACCACATTAATTGTAATTCTGAAGGGTTATATATATATAATACAATGCCCATGTGACAAACTATATGTGGGACAAACTAAGAGAGCTTTGACAGTAAGAATTGGAGAACATAAGAGTGATATAAGGAATAAAATGACAAAACTCCTGTAGCGTTACATTTTAATGAAGCAACACATACTGAGGGCGTCCCTAAGGTTTTGGGTCTGGAACTATTTAAGCAACCGACTAGAGGTGGAAATTACAAAAATTACTTGAACGTAAGGAAATGAAATGGATTTTTGAATTGAAAACATTAGACAAAAGAATAGGAATGAACTTAGAAAGTAATTGGCAGGTTTGTCAATAAGCAGAAGTATGGTGATATCTAATGTTTGTGCATTCGTTATCATGAGTTGTTAACTGTGGATATATATATGACAAACAGACAACATTTATTTATGTTCATATTATGTGATTATTTTATAAAAATTGAAATAGCTGGCAAATTTATATATATATGTTGGTGTGTCCCAACACAGATATAAAATATTTATAAACATAATTACAATAATAAATGACCAGTGTTTAATTGTTTTATATTCTGATGAGTAATTATAAGTTCATTGTCAACCTCTTATTCTGCCAACTTGTTTGTTCATATCTATGATAAGAATTGTTCAGTATTTGTGTTTTAAGTTTCGTGCATTGAAATGCATGACAACACATAAGTATATCCTATACCCCACGGAATGTTAAAAACATAGGGGATGGTAACATTTGTTAAACAAAGCCCCATAAATTGACTTTTATAGTAATTTATATGGAACGAACAAATATAAATTACCTAGTTGCTTTAGAAAATTAAGAATAACAAATACATAATTATAATATCAAAAGAAACCACCAGTGAATCCATTTAGCATGTAACTGTTAATGAATTCATTAAATTTAAATGGGATATAAAATATAAGTTGCACTCGGTTGTTGTAAGATATTATCAAAATTACAACAAGATTTATTTGTATTAAAGATGGAGACTTTTGAATATTCATGAGAATGAATATTCAGTAGATGTAGGCTTGATTAGAAGAGGTTTAGAATGATAGGTTGATACCTATCACGTGGTTGAACGCTGGGAAGTTTTTTTGCTATTTAAAATGAAGTTTTGCAGCACTGGCATCTTTTAAAGCTTCTTGTGTGGGGTATCGCTGCGGTTCAGGACGCTGTGAGAGACTTCACTAGTTGGAGGAAAATACGGCACCACTGACCATTTTTAAAACCAAAACGCTAAATGGAAGGACATTTAATTTACAACGGGTGAATCTTAATTATATTTGAAAGGCTACACTCACTCTGAGGGCGATTGATTGTTTTGATACAAGTGCATTTACAGCACAGCGAGGTTTACGGGTTCAGGAGCCCATTTCTTTATTCAATCTCCACATTAAAAGGATACTCATTGAATTGGGGTATAACAACCAGCAAGTTGGATCGATTTTTGCAGTAAATATATTTTGTAAGCCAATATGATTTATATAGAACTTAAATAAATAAAAACATTTTTAACAATTGGAAATTATATTAATGAGTTCAAGGGTGGTTTCTCATGATCATTATTACTTTATAGGAGAGAGGAACACAGTCATTGGAATCTCAATTAAATAAATTGAACAAAAGGTATGTGATGTAACATACTTACTATAAATTATATGGGGCTTTGAGTGTTATTATTGGCACTGTATAATATTGGATATAACTGACCAAGTTCTATGATGTTTATTGCAGAAATCAATGTTTTGATTGGATAAAAGGAGTAAGCATATTATGAATCAATTTAATTCAAAGGTGAACAGAATACTTTTTACTTGTAATTAATTTTGAGGTAGAAGATTGTTATAAGAATTGTATGTGATATTAATGTGAAGCATTTATTGATTCAAATATTATTTATGATTTATTCAGATGGTAAGAGCTCCTGACCAAGCTGGAGACAGCGAAACGTAGGGCATTGTCATTTAAAAGAATAAAAGTGGATGTTACAGACTTCAGCATTCTGGCTTTTGCATAAATTCTACATCTCACCCACGGAGTCTGAAGAACAAAAATTTTTGAAAGACTTTCTTTGTTTAAAAGGACTTTTCATTTCCCAGATTTAGGTGTTTGAAAAGCAAAGGAAACCCATTAGCCATTGTCAACACCTCACATATCTCTTGTATCAGTTTGACTTTCAACTCCCTACCCGCTTGACCTCAGTTTCCTCAGCCCAGAGGCAGCCACTTCCATTGCTGCCCATTCCAGAATGAAGGGGTGAACTTGTGGGTTCTCCCCTGCAAATGCCACTGCCTTTTTCAGCACTGCTCCCACCTGAAGCCCAATCACCAGGGATCCATCCCATGCATGAACCAGACCCCACTCAGGGGACCCCGTCTCTACTATACTCCATCATGGCCTGGATAGTACACAAACCCCATCTGCCTGTCTGCGTATCTCCATGGTGGTGTCCCCACCCTGCTGGTCCATTTTGGACCTCTGGAGTTGGATGATCACCATATCTGCCTCCACCCATATGTTGCGTTTTGCAGACCCACAGCTGCTGCCCCATTTTGGGGTGCCACCATTTCCAACTAAAAGCCCCTCTTACCATAACTGTGAATATGGCCTGGAACAGACAAGCCTCTGTCTCACTGAATGACAAACATGGTCCAACACCCTTACCACCTTCTTGAGTAGGGGGCCCGTATGGGCCTCCTCCCATCCTGCCTCCCGTCTTGCCCCTCTGCTATCCCATGACCATCTGCCTGATGGTCCAGCTGCCCACTATGTCCAACCACCCCGTCCTGGCAAGCCCAGCTGATCCCCACCAGCTGCACTACCATGGTATTGTGGGCCACCCTTCTTCCCATTTTGCCACTAGATGATGCATGATTTGCTCCTCCTGCGCTGGCTCCCTGTCCCCAACCCATCCTTGATCAAAATGCCTGGAAGCTCTCCCAAGCCCCTTCTTAGGTCTTCAAGGTGTTGCCCACCCATGAACCTCTATACATTGCCGTGGCTTTCTCCTCCAATCTCCCACATCCAATCTGGGACCCTGGTCTGGGTAGGTGTGGCTTGCAGTGCCAAGTCCCGAATCTGTCTATCTGCAAATGAGAAAGACAGTCAGCCACCTCATTCCATATCCCCTCAATGTGCTGTTCCATGAAAGACAAGTTCAAACACAACCCAAACAACAACAAGCTCCTCAGGACCTAGCCCACTGATCTGTATGGCCACTCTGTCTGTTAATCACCTGCACTACCCACTTGTTATCACACCAGAAGGAGATGCTCCACCTGCCATTCATTCTCCCCAGATTTCTAAAGCCACCCACATGGGGAAGATCTCAAGAAATGCGATATCCTTGGTCCACCCCATTCTCTCCATTGGTCTGGTCATGCTCTGAGACCCATTCCCTGAAAGTAGGCCCCTAACCTGAAATTCCAAGCCATGTCCGTATACAGCTCAAGTTCTGTATTGTGGGTCCACTCCTTTGCCAGAACATCACCCCTTGTATGATTCCAGGAAAAGAAAAACTTGGAGGTCCTTCCACACTCTCTACTGATGTTCACCCAGTAATGGGGCTGCTTGGCCCTGCCCGTGACCCTCCCTAAACTTCTCATTAAAAGCCCTGCCTGGGCTTATGGCCTTGCAGGCAAAATAAGGTGACCCAGCAGCTGATCTACCTGTACCAGCAGCACCTCCTCCTCCCCTCCACTAGTGCCAGCAACCCCTTCAAATGGGACACTTTATCCCCTGCAGGTGAAAACATTCCTGTTCAGTATCTATCTTAATCCCCAGGAGCTCCAACCTGCAGGCTGGGCCCTCCATCTTACCCACTGCCAGGGGATCCCTATGATGCTACACATGTCCTAGAAGTCCCTTAGCAGCTTCTCGGTTTCCGCCTGGCTGTCCCCTATCAACAGGAGATTGTCCAAGTAATGGACCACCCTCCTGTGCCTGTACTGGGACCCAAACACCCACTTTTCCCATGAACTGAATACCTCGAATGTTGAGCACTCCACAGAGCACCCCATGGGCATGGCTTTGTCAAAATACAAGTCGCCCTTGAATTGGAAACCTAGTAGATCCCATTCTGCTGGGCAGACTGGTAACAGCTGGATTGTGGACTCAATGCTCGTCTTCGCCAGCCAGGCCCTCAGTTGCCCATATCAATTCCACCACCCAATCCAGTGATGTGTAAGAGACCATGCTCAGCACCTCCAGGATCCTCATATTCATAGAACCCCTCCTGGTAAGACAGGTGATGTATGAGCCAGAATTCCCCACTAGTTTTAGATGCCACCCCAGGGTGACACTCAGAACTGTCTACAGAGGGTTCATCCAGTGGCCCTCAACTCTCCCTGCTCTGACTTTCTTCCCAATCTTACCCAGTACTATGTCCTCTCCCCTTAACTGAGTCCAGATTCTTAGCCTGCATCCCTACCGATGACCCTCTAACCACAATGGAAAACCCTCCTAAAACCCGCTCTAAAGAGGTCCACCCCTCTCTTGTCAGGGTAGCCCTCTGTCCAGGCACCCACCCCCACTTAGATGGGGGTGAAGGCCCTGGTGTAGCCCCACTGCCCATCACTTGTTCCTGCCATAACTCCAACCATAGTTAGAGATGTATCCCTCTCCCGGGCTTACCTATCACCACCCGGCTCCCTCCAGCTGCCATGAAAGGGTTGCTCCTGCAGCTGACCACCAGCCTGCCCCATCTTGTCATCCCTTGCCTGCAAGCCATCGCCAGATGCAATTCCCTGCATCGTGAGCAGGCATGCTGAAACTTGCAACTAGGCCATGTGCACAAAGCCCTCTTATAATCCCAGTATGCTTGGGCCCCAGGGGCCAGGGCTACTCATTTACCCTGGTCTCCACATGCCCCCATTGAACCCGACAGCGTTCTGACCCACAACTTGGAGTGGGTACAGTCCCACCTCAGGTCACCTTTTTCATCGCCATTATCCTTTGGAATGCCTCATTGTATTTGAGTCACCCAAAACCCAGCTTCATCCGACACGCATCCCAGATAATTGCCATGTACGCTGTAGTGGGATTGCCAGGTCTTGCTGTTTCTCCAAGACCAGCATGCTGTAAATTAGGAAACTGTTTACCATGTATCTATGCCCTTCCCTTAATCCAGGCTTCCTCTGACTTGTGCTCCTACCACTGGCAGCACTACTGCCATCTCTGACTTGCCCACTGACTCCCTCTGTTCATACTTTCTGGCAATCTCCTTGTCTACCAGCCCAAAGATATCCACATACTCACCATATCTTCTCCTTTATTGAGTTGAGCGGTTTCCATCGATAGCTGTTGAAGCAGAGGAAACCAAATCTGATGAGGCCAAGAGGGACTACTTGTATCTTCAGGAGAACCCTCTGAAGCACTGGGAAGGGAGAAAAGGTGATAATAACCTCCCTGTCCAGCAAACCTCCCTGTCCAGCAAAGCGACAGAGCGTCTCACCAGAAAACACCACCCAGGGGAACGAGTGAGAAAACATTGGGTAGTTTTGTGTTGGCTGGAGAGATGAAGAGGTCTGTCTCTGGCTGACCCCACAGGTTGAATAAGCTTTCAACCACCTCTTGATTTAGCTCCCACTCATGAGCCCTGACAGTGGTGCAGCTGAGACTGTCTGCCAGGATGCTGCTGATGCCCGCACATGGACAGCAGTAAGGTGGAGGTCATGCTGAATGCCCAGTACCACACTCACATCTTCTCCCGGCATAGAGGGTATGAGTGAGTGCCTCCTGTTTGGGTACCAGACCACATACATATTGTCATCTGAACTAGGAGTGTCCCTGGACATAGAATAGGCTAGAAGGTCTGGTGTGCATACAGCACTGCCACATTTCTAATACACTGATGTGAGATGCTTCCAACTGAGACCACGTTCTCTGGGTCTGATGGTCTCTAGGTGGGCTCCCTAGCCTTGACACAAAGCATCCATTGAAAGGGTCATGGTAGGAGCAGGGGTTTAAAGGGAACCCTTGTGAAGAGATTGGAGAACTTCTGCCACCAAATAAGATCCTTCTTCATGTACCCAGACACTAGTACCCTGTGGTCCTGGTTTCTCTGTTGCCAATGAAAAGGGTGTTTGCCTTTGTAACTCCCTCGGTACTTGAATCAGACAGCTGCTGGATTTACCATGGTCCTGCAATTCAGTGATAATATCCTTGGCATCACCTCTGAAAACATGGATTCCCTGAAAGGGGCATCCAGGATGGAGGTCTGGACGTATTGTGCCAGGCCAGCAATGCTGAGTCACGAATGTCACCTTATACAGACAGCAGTGGCTGTAGTGCAAGCAACAGAGTCTACTGTGTCATAAGTGGCCTGGAGGGCATGACAACAGGATATTTTAGCTATTCTCACTGTCTTGTCAATCTCAGCCTTAAACTCCTGGTCCTGGATAGCTTCTAGCTTGGACTTGAGTGAGGCCAGGAAGATTTCTGGTAGGAAATCATATGAGCCATATAATTAAGGGACCTCAGGGGTCAGGGATCGACAAATTTTAAATTTACATGCTAGTCCAGGACAAGTGCCCTAGCCAAAAATGGTAGTCCCAGTGTTGCAAATGGTAGTCCATGGTTGGAAGACTATATTTTAAAGATGTTTAAAACAAAAATATGCAGGAATGAAGTAAATTTTGTAGCAATAATATTATATAGATGTAGGCTTGCTTGGCCACTTTATTATATTAATAAAATGTATTTTGTGTTAATCACTGTGTGGTGGGTGTCTTTCACTGGGGTGAGGTACACTGGAATGGGATCTAAAAAAAAGAAATTTCTTACACCCTCCTTCTACTACTGTTCAGCTTTTACTGTATTTTTTATTCAGTTTGCCCAACTTAATGGTAGGATTGGCAGTGGCAGCTAACTACCAGCTCAGCGTGCCTCTCCCCTTAATTAAATGGCAAGTACTGAGGCTCAGTAGTTGAGCCATTCATCACAGACACCAACCACAATGTCCTTTATCCCTGGATGGAGCTCTTCAGTACCAGACCATGCCTCCACCAAATCACACACAGAAGTCATCTTTCTTTCCTGTCTCCCTGGCCTGTGAGTGTAGGCACTTGGCAGACCTGACCTCACGGTTCCTGTCCCCCTACAATCCCCAATCACCACCAGTCACTTTCATCTCCCTCTTTTCATGTTTTTAATTTTATGTAGTTTTTTTTTTTTTGCTGGTGCCCCAACAATTTGTCAGAGCTCAGGACTTCCGATCCCTACCTTATCCACAGCAAGCAGCAAGACAAACAAAAAAAAAGCACTGCACAGTGTTCCAGGTCTTACACGACAGCCGAGCATGTCCTTTCCTCCAGACTGAGGGAAAAGTGCACCTTCCTTCCACAATCCACGTCCTTATAGCAGTGACAACAGTGGCCCCGCAGACAGTAGATTCCTTCCTGTGTACCTGCATGCAGTTGGCGGCATGCTCCTATCTGCCACTCCAGTAGCTGATTCATGACTTTTGGCTTTGCCGCTTGCTCCTCTCCCTCTCCCATGCCCGCTCTTCATCCCGCAGGTGATGCACCTGGTGAATTCCCAGACTCCTCTACATGTAACTCTGCTTCCCAGCACTGAAGTGACTTACATGGCCACGGACAGTGGGCATACCTCTCAACCTCAGGACTTTGAAATGAGGGACACCATGAGGGACATCAGAAATTTAGCTCTTTAATAATTTAACACACTCTTTATGACCATAACATAGCCTGAAACTCCTCCCAGATCCTATCTATTTTTTGATCTACAGTATGTGGATTACTGTCTGTGCAGACTAGATTGTCAGTGACAGAATCAGTTAGAATAAAATAAATTACACACAATTCTCTTTCTCTAGTGAGTGACTGTCAAACTGCCTCACTTGTCTCTGTGAGAATAATGAGATGATCATGGACCTACCTCCTCCTCTCTGACAACAGGCAGCAGCACACAGTACTAGTGTCCCAGGCCCAGCAGTGGTGATGATGGCTCTTAGTCCTCCTGATGGGGCTCTGTCTCTGTGACTTCTCTCTCTTCAGGCTCCTGCTCACCTCAGGACAGTTACGTAATGTTCTGGTGACTCTGGTTAATTGAAGGACATGGACGGATGATGGACTTGCACTGCTAGCTGCCCTGCTGCATGCAGCAAGAGAATGAGACCAATCCCAGGCTGGCCCGATGCCCCGACCTCAGCAGCTGGCCTGGCCTGGCACTAGTAGCAGTGCACACTCCGGAACTCCACATGCAGATTCGCACACTGGCCGGGAAAAACAGCGGCCAATGAGAAACCAAGGAAGGCTTGGCAGGCACAAGTTGCACAACTTTTTAGCACAGGCTGAGGCTAGCTATGGCTGTAGAGTCCTGAAGCTGACCTTCTTCCTCTATGACTGCACAGCGTGCCATCTCAAGTGCTGTCACCACACTGCCGCCATGCACTTCTGAATCTGATTGGCTAACTGTGTAGATAAGGAGGATGAGGGGTCACGCGATGACAGCCTGATCGAAGGTCGCACTCTCCTCGAGCTCCGCCCCATCGCTCGCCTATTTTACAATTTTACATCTTAACGCTTAAAAACGGGTGATCAGTCGGGCGAGGTCTTCTTTAGGTTGCAGCTGAACATCGGGTGATGAGATGGAAGGTTTCATAAAAAATCGTGACCGAAGCATTCGCCCTCAGAACGCACTAAAACTACAGGCCGCTAAGAGAGCAAAGCAGCAGGCTACTAGCTTGACACAGCTCCCTCGTTGTGGATTCCCGCCATGGAGGAAAAGTTTTGAGTTTATGAAACCTCTGCAAGCCTCCATTTCCACTTTTAGCGGGGATATCCAGGAAATTAAGCTTTGGTGGATTCACTCTAGAAGGATTGGGGATGCAGAGGCCAACATATCTTCAATAGAGAATAGGCAAGTTTCTGCAGACTCAGAGATTGTGATGGCTAAAGGAGAATCAAGAAGCTTGAAGATAAGCTTGAGGATCTGGAGGGCACAGCAGAAGAAACAATTTGGTGATAATTGTCATCCCTGAAAAGAAGAAGGAAATGCCCCAATCACTTTTATGCAAAAATTCTGCTGCAAAAGTCGCAGGTTCTCTCTCCGGAGGGGAGACTATGTAATAGAAAGAGCACATCGAGCTCTGCCCTACACAGGGCAACCCCCAGACCTCTGATTTTGCAATTTCAATTTTCTGGACAAACAACATGTTTTGGACAAAGTTAGAGGATAAAGGAGCTGTTATGGGAGGGCAACCGAATCAGGATTGTACAAGATTTGCCTCATTCTGTGAGGATTAGAAGGCAAGCGTACATCCTATAGTCTTCAAGCTTATTGCTGCGTCGGGCTATTCAAGGTGAAATATCCTGCCATACTAATGGTATCTCATGAGGGAAATGGTTATCCTTCGAGTCTCAAGCAACAGGCCCAGCAAGAATTGCAGTGGATACTACCTGACCTGTTTAAGTGAACTCTCATATTATTCATCTGTACTTGTTGGACTCTCATTCATCGTCCTGTGATGAGCGTATGATTTGTGTTTGTTCAGGACATAACTTTCTTGACTGTTGCAAAGGAGTGATTTTTCTTCCCTTTCCCTCCCTTTTTTTTCCTTTTTCTCTCCCTCTTTGGAAGACTGGCCTACAATGGATTTCTCTTACAGGGCAGGGCTGGACTCTAGAGCTTACTACAGGGTTGGGTTACATTGATTCGTAGTAAGTCAATCTACCTGACCCCCACTCCCGAGCTAAAGAAGAAACAGTACAAAAGTGAGAGGATCAGATCATGGCAAGAGAAGGAAGACAGTGAAATGAAGAACGGAAGAAGGATATTGAGGCCTTTTCCTGCCTTTTTTTTTTTTATCTACTTCAGTGATAAGTACTTTTTGAGGAACATGGGATCTACATATTGTAATCTAGTCTGCTGTGGGACAGTCTCATGTGAGGCGGGATTGGGGCTCCGGCGGGAGTGAGGGATATTCAGTTTTGGGCTGTTTGGACGAATATCATGTGGCAGAGTAGTTTGAGGAGTGCAGTTTTTCTGAACAGGGGGTATGTTGAGGGGTGGGAGGTGGTTAGAAAGGTTTGTTATAGGGTGGGGGAGAGGGGCTGGCGTGAGCGAGTTACCTGAGGGGGGATTGAGGAATTCTCACATTCAAGGGTATGTAAATAGTTGGATTTCTTTTTCTCATGGGTCCTTGCATTGTTCTGATAGTAGCTCACATCTTAATACCCCATGTTATCTCCCAGACTGGTCCCCATCATGATTCTTTTGTCAGCTCTATGATTATACCGTATAATTTTGTCAGTTGGAACATCAAAGGAGCCAAGGATAGGGTCAAGAGGCAGGTGGTGTTAAACACCTCCTTCACCTGGGGCATATATGCTCCTTCAGGAAACCCATTTAAAAGAGGACCTTCATTATTTCAAAAGAATGTGGGTAGCTCAAGTTTTGGGGCTTGGGGCATCATCTAAGACAGCAGCGGTAGCTATCCTTATTGCAAGGGGTGTAGCCTTTAAATTGGTACATGAATGTTGGGATCCGAGGGCCATTTTGTTCTTGTCCATGCTATGTTAGCATCTCAACGTAGTTCTGGGCTCGATTTATGGTCCTAATAGTGAATCGCCTGTATTTTCAAGGATCTTTGCCATAAATGGACCTAGATGCTCAGAATATCACCATTCTTGGAGGAGACTGGAACTTGGTACTTCAAAATGACTTAGATAGGTCTTATAATAGACGTAGGGGCCTTACCTCAACCCAAAGAGCCCTGAAAGGCTTTATCAATAAGTTAACCTTAGTCGAATATCTTGCTTTTATTTTACCCTGAAAGGAAACAGTACTCTTTCTACTCTCCAGTACATCACTCTTACTCGAGAATAGATTATATTTTAATGAGCTTATCTGCAGTTCCCAACGCTCTCTCAAGTAGAGATCTCTGCAAGGGTGATTTCTGATCATGCTCGTTAGTGTAAGGTATAGGCCCTGTCCAGAGATGCGTAGATCTACACAATGGAGATTAAATACCCAAATTTTAAAGGAAGAATGTTCACTAGGAGCATCAGGGACTACATAACACACTTTATGGCAGATAATAGAGATTCCATTGTTCAAAAAGATTTGATATGGGCTGCCCTAAAATGCTCTCTGAGAGGGGAGTTGATTAAGATGGCCTCTAGGAAGAAGCGGAGCAGAGGGACAGGTTGGACTTTGTTATCTTCTATTCAAAGGTTGAACACAGTCTATCCCGCACCTCAACTGATTCCGTGGATTAAGTTACACCAATTACAGGCCCAATACTCGGATATAGTTTTCAAGAGCATAACTGGCTCTTTCTCGTGCTAAGCTACAATATTTAGATATAGGAGAAAAAGCTAGCAAACTTTTAGCATGGCGTTAAAACAAATTGATTCATCACAGTTCATAGCAGGGGTCGGAGTAGATCAAGGGATCGGATCTGTACAGACCCGAGAGAAATTTCAAAAATTTTTGGGATTACTTTCAGAAATTGTATGCACAGGAGCCCTAATTTAGTTCTTCTGTTTCAGAAATTGCAGCTTACTTAAATGAAGCGTTTATCCAAAGCTATCTGAGGCTGAGTCCAAGATCTTAGAAGCACCAATTGTAATTCTGAGATACACTAGGTTATCTCTTCAGTTGCCTGTTGATAAACTCAGGCCCTGATGGTTTTCCTAGTAATTTTACAAAGCTTTTCTTGCCGGATATCACACCAATTTTATTTGATACTTTCAGATTCTGGTTCGACTCTGGTATCTCTGATTCGGGGTTCTTGGAGGCTACAATTTCCTAATTCTAAAGCGGGTAAGGATCCATCTAGTTTAGACAGCTACCGCCAATATTGCTTCTTAATACCGACATTAAAATACTCGCAAAACTTTGGCTAATAGACTGTCAAAGGTGATGGATCGACTGCCTGCAGGAACAAGTGGGGTTTATGAAAGGGAGATTATCCCATGACCATATGAGGAAGCTTATTCACCTTATGGCAGTAGCTAAAGATTCCAA
Organism: Neoceratodus forsteri; assembly: GCA_016271365.2. NCBI lineage: Eukaryota > Metazoa > Chordata > Ceratodontiformes > Ceratodontidae > Neoceratodus > Neoceratodus forsteri. The sequence continues at coordinate 852,842,516 of CM057459.1, read as the reverse complement.
AATCCAATGGCACTTTTATCACTGATGCTAAAAGGCCTTTGATCATGTATCTTGGCCTTTTTATTTGCCTCCCTTTCAGCTTTTAGTATTCCCCAAATTTCCTAAGTTGGATCAGAATCCTATATTCTGCCCTTTGGCGAGGTGAAATGCAATGGTTTTCTGTCACCGGCCTTCAAGTTAGAGAGTGGCACTAGACAGGGCTGCCCTTTGTCCCTTTATTATTTAACCTGTATTTAGAGCCATTACTGCAAAGGCTTATGAAGAACTTTGATCAAGGCATACAAATAGGGGATTCCAGTTATGTATGCTCAGCATACGCAAATGACGTGTTATTACATATAGAAACCCAGGGACTTCGATTCCTTCTATTCTAAAAGAGATTATTTGCTTTCTAGAGTATCTTCATATAAATTAAACTGCGCTAAAACCAAAGTCTTCCTCTAAATCACCTTATGAGGAGAGCAGACTTACAGGATTTAGGGGTTGCATGGGAAACCAAATCCATTACATACTTGGGCATACACATCAATGCTAATCTTTCTCAAATGTTTAGAGATAATTTAGGCCCTATAGTGCAAGAGATCTCGAAGATCTTAAGAGATGGGGCTCAGTTTCTTATCATTATGGGGTAGGCTCAATCTTATAAAGATGATGGTTCTCCCAAAGATTCTCTATCCTTTAGACATGCTAGAACTTACCTACCTAAGAACTGGTTCTTGAAGCTACAGAAGTTATTTAATTCCTTTCTGTGGCAAAGTAAAGCTACCGTCGATCATATTTTAAACTCACGGCTCCCAAGTCTAAAGGCAGGATTAGCTGCCCTTCCCTTTTATGTATTACCTAGCCCAACATGTTAGTAAATTGGCCTTTTGGAAGGGGGACCAGACAAGAGCAGCTTATACCCTCTCTGGTTGGACATTGAACGGTTCTGCTTAAGAGGGCAAATGCTCTTATATGCATTACTGTTCGCCTTTGACTTCTTTACCCAAATCCTTTAAAGAGAATCCTTTGGGATGGTCCTTTAGAGCCTATCATCAGTTGCAATGTTATTTTGGGGCCCACTGGTGGTCTTGTGGTTCCCAGCCCATTTTAGATAACCTCAAATTAAAATTAACGGATATCCTATTCCTGTAGCTTTCTGGCCTCAGATAAGCAATTGCACGGTAGATGATTTTGGGATCAGGATAGACCTTGCCCTTTGAGGTCCTAAAAAATGGGGTCTTACAGATATTGATTTTATAAATGGCTACAGGTCAGCAAGGCTTTGACTCAGGTCTTTTCTTCGGTTGGTTTAGCTGATGAAGGAAAGATAAATGTCCACACACCTTTTATGACAGCTAGCAACAGCATGCAGTAGCCAAGGTTCACAGACTTCTCCAAGAATGGGATCACAGACTTCCCTCCGAATATGTTTTATTGGGTAGAGGCCCTGAATATTAGTGCTTCCTCGAGAGTATGGCAAGCTCTTTGGAGCACAAGCGTATAGATATATCAAGCAAGACAGACTAAGATTGGTCCATTTTAACATTATGCACCACCTATACTTAACTCCTACCCATTTATATAGAAGGGTGTGCTTAGTTCTCCCTTTGTGGGAAATGTAAGAGAAGATGGAACCTTGTATCACTTATTATGGCAGTGCCCGGAGATTCAAAGGTTTGGAGATCTGTGGGTACCCTGCTGGCCCTATCCTTGGCTCTCCCAGATTGACGCCCCAGAGATTTGGATATTGGCGCCTTCCTGCTGCCACCACCAAAGCCTGGAGGGCCTGAGTCTCCCTGGTCTCAGCTGTGATGAAGTTGTTAATTCTGAGACATTGGACCTCGGATAAGGTCCCATCATTGGCTGAGTGGCACAGGGAATGCGCTGGCTATACAACTTGAAAAACATATAGCAGATATGAGGGTAAACGAGTACTTTGCTTCATTATGGGGTCCATTTGAGCATTTTCTGTTGACTTGCAGACTGTCTAACTAAAAATATTTGACTCTTTAAGCAACCTTTAAGCTACGGTTATTTTGTACCTCCTCCCATATCTTACAGTTGGGGTGGGGTAGGGGAGGGTTGTGGGTTTGGGGAAGTTATTATTGATTGTTGTTATTCTGTTGGAAAGCATTATGCCCGAAGTTTGTATATGAGTATTGAGCTTTCATGCTTTCTTTGTAATACTAATATGGCTGTGTGGTCGTTATAGTGGTTGCTGAAAAGAACAATAAAAATTTTAATTACAAAAAAAAGATAAGGAGGAGATGACTCACCTGGCGATCTATCGGGTGGTGGGCCTGATGAGTTGATTGACTTCTGCTTGCTTGCTGAACAAATCAGCAAGTTTGGCAGCAGCACCGCCGCCACCGCCCACCACAGTGATTGCCTGACCTGTGCGCTGCCCCAGTCCATCTCAGAGACACAATACAATACATTTAAAGGGCCCACCTGATTGTCATGTAAATGCGGACAATGACAGGTGCTGAAGGGACAGCGAGACCACTTTTTGCAAATCAGGCCAAATGCAGGAAGTCCTGCACAATGCGATGCTTGAGTGGTGCAACAGGAAAACATGTTTTGTTTTTTATTTTGGGCTGCAGTACTTGTCCACAGACTATTGGCTCCAGGAAAATACTTGTCGACTTTTCATTGATAGCCCGGGACGCCGGGCTATTGATTTGTCCAACCCTGCTCAGGGTGCAAGTGGAGGAGGAATGGATCTTGTGATTGAAATTATCCAGCTGCTTAGACTCCTTATCAGGAGGAGACATGCTCAAATGTTTAGGTTTAGAGGTCCGTCATGAGCAGCCAAGATAACAAGCAAGTCTGCATTAGGATGGCCAGTGGTGTGTGACCCCATATAGGGAGTGGCACATCCTGTCTGCCTTTTGAAACAGCCGGAATGGAGGAAGGTTGTTGCCAGATAGTGGATGTCAGGCTTCTTGGGGCCCAGTCTAAGGCAGTATGGGCATAAGAGCTGTGTCAGTAATGTCTAGATGCTCCATGCTTTTTCTCCTTGGATCCTTTTCCTGGATAGCCCAGCCACAGGCATTTTGTATAGTATGCAAAGGAAGGGTCCTCAGAGGGGACTTCAGGACTACTTATGCTGAGGCTGTATAAGTGTATGCATACCAGAACTGGAGGACAAGTCAGAGTCCGAAGAGTGCATTCTGGAGTTTTGAACCCTTTAGAGGAGTGTCCTGGGTTTTATCCCTGACCTGGTTTCTAAAGGAGCCTTCTCCAGAAAGGAAGGAATCCACAGGAGAGGCTGATCTGGAGGTCAGAAAGAAGGCAGGAGTAGAAGCTGCCACTGGTTTCCAACAGTCAAGCTCTGAGGCTAGTTGAGTCCTGGCCTCCTGAATCAAGGTCTGAAACACAGCTTGGATATCCACCTGAGGCTGTTGTGGAGGCAGAGGCTGAGGCTGTGGAGGAGGAGGCAGAGGCTGAGGCTGTGGAGGAGGAGGCTATAATGAATAGCCCAGTGTCTGATATTGAGGGTATCCATGAGCCTGATAGGAGTAGGGAAAGCCAGAAGGAGAATACCCTTGATTAAACATAGCCTGCTGTCAGGTACCCCAGTACATAATGAGGTTGATGACCAGGCATTGGATACCCCAGCAAAGGGTACATTGGCTATTGTGGGGCAGATAGCCTGGGACATTGCCCATAGGTCCCACTGGAGGCAGAGCTGAAGGCCCAGCAGGAGGTGGGGCTCAAGGCAACAATAGGTCCAGAAGGACCAGGCGCCAATCCCATAGGGACAATCAAAGGGTCTGGCACTGACTCAGGCACAGGAATGTCTGGCACCAGAAGATTAGCACCTAGGGGCCTGACAGAAGGCAGTCCAATATTTGAGAAATGGCCGAGTGCTAGTCATACCCTGACCCGTGAAGGGTCACCTGGTGAAGGGTCACTAAGCATCGGGGTATGATTAGAACCCAACAGAAGACCTGCCATCGCCTGGGGAGCCAGAGTCAAAGATTGTGGAACTTGTTGCACAAGGGGACTTGGGTAGAGGAGGTCCTGATGGTAGGTCCCTGGAAGGATTAATAGTAGGCACAGTGGGCCAACCAGGAAGAGACTGACCCGACAAAGGAGGGATAAATTCCAGATTAGTGCCCACCTCTGGCTCTTGATCTTCAGGTAAGCCTGGAGGGTCTGGTTGAATCAGTGGGAGTGTAGAACCTTCTAAAACTGTTGTGTGTCTGGCAGCTGGCTCATCTCGATATTGAGGGCATCCTGTGGCTCTGACGGAGATCCTTAGCTGTGCATCCCCAAGAGGAACTGGGGAGCAACTTATCAGCAGCAGCCATGCAGACGGCAGAAGAGCTAATGTCTAACTTATCGGCCTGGAGGAATCTATTTTTAACACTCTGTCATGTTGTTTGGTAGCAAAATGACATTAGTCTTTTTCTGAATTCAAATGTCTGCTAGGCTATACCCATAGCCGAAAACGTACACCAGCTTCTGACCTGAAGTGTCTGTTTAATCTGCAGCATTTTGAGCCGTATTCTAGCTTTCTGTGACTGTTTTACAGCATGTGAGGTACTAGCATGAACTAATGTTTCTCAATAATGAACTAATAATCAGCAACAGATGCACAGAAGAGGGCGGAGATTGGGTAAAATCTTATTTTATTAAAATTAATTAAACAATTATTTGACTCAGTCTAGGCAAGAAGTGTAAAACTGTGGGGCACTGTGTGTGAGTGTGTGACTGTAAGGCATCAGGCTGATTCCAGGACTGTTCAGATTTTTAAAATGGTGGCTATTGAACTTCAGAGAAAACTTAAGGCTCTAACGTGTTGCTTCATTTTCTTTTTGGTGCTGCATCCAGGTTGTCAGCATTTGTTTGCACCTGTTCATTAGACAGATCCAATGCACTGGTAACAGTCTATCAGCTTGTAGGATTTTTCCTTCCCATTTTACAATTTAATTACATGACACTTTTATTTGTACTAACAGTAGGTTTCCTGTTTTGTGCATACACTTTTTTAGTTACTGATAGATAATATAACTGTATGGAGATGTATGAATTTAGGAGAGTGCAAAGAGAACTGCAAAATTAAAACTGACCTAATTTCTAAACAAGTTCTAACAAGAGCCAATACAGCTGCAGCTAAGGTGCAGACAGCTGAGGTCCAGTGGAACACTTCAATGCCCCAGCGTGTTCACAAGCTCAAAATCATGATTTACTTCCTGTAAACTCATGCATGCAGGAGTCAGGCATTTTCAGAGCAAGTAGAGAGTAATACATATTCTGAAAGAGCATTTTGAGCTTGTTAGTTAAAATGAGCACTCCAGAAAAATTGAACTTTGAAAAGTGAAGCCATGACTCTGTACATGTGCATTGGTGTCAGTGCTAATTCACATGCCCGGAGTCATGGCTTCCATTTTAAAGTTCAAATTTTATATCTTGGAGCACCCATTTTCACAACTTACTTTGCCCACCCCAGCTCAAAATGCTCTTTCAGAATATGTATTTTTCTCCACTTGCTCCAAAAATGTCTGACTTGTTTACAGAAGGTAAAGCATGATTTTGAGCTTTAAAGAGGGCACTGGTGGAGAACATCAGACCACTGCCACTTCGTGAGCGAGATGATGTGACAAATGTGTACAATTACGTTTACATCATGGCATGACACCGTAGAGATGACTCGTGCTCTGCCCAGGTACTGCTTTTGCAAAAATGTTTGAATTAGGGCTGTTCTCACACCCCACATGTTCAAAAGACATGGAGTGGAGCAGAGCCCCTAACTCAAACAACAGAGTGATACACGTGATTATTTATTGTATTGAATAATTGTTGATATTTTTGTTTGTTTGGGGTTTCACCCCTCACACCCCCCATGCTAAAATGACATGGGTTGTGGGGGCAGAGCCTCCCAACTCAAACAATCAAAAATAGCAACAGTCGCTTGGTACGATAGACAATTATAGTGACAAACCCAATCATGCGAATGCTAAGTCTGTCGGTGATCGTTAGCTTAGGTGGTGGTCTGTCTGTACTGATCATGTTCTGCAACTATTTATGCCACAGTTGGTATTCATGGACCAATTATGAATTTGGTATGATGTTCTCTACCTATGCGTTAAAGAGCAGGTATTGAAAATGTTTAACTGTCTATTGTGTTTCTTAATAAAAAAACAAGCATAAAAAATGAAGGACATTTTCAGAACTCTCCCCACATGGGAATCAAACCCAGAAACTATTCACTCACAGACAAACCACTAATCCCATGAGCTACTAGCTCTTCTTGATAAAAAGAATGTATTTTTTGTTCCTGTAGTTTTACTTTTGAGCTTGATGTCGTTGTAAATGTATATGAGCCAATAAATATATTTTTTTAACATGAGATCACAAGACAAAACAATTGAGCTCTATTTTGAAATGTTTTAAAACATTTGGCACATTTACAACTGTCTACCTGCTACAACAGCTTGTGTCAGAATAAGAAAAGTAATGAAAGTGACATTTTCTTTTACCCAAGCTGCACCAAAAATATCCAGTTGTGCAAATAAGTTAGATCACCTGAGGAAAAACTCGAATAATATGTTTTCAAGCCCACTTTAAATGGCAATTGAAGTATGCCCCTGATGAGACCATACAAAATTTATTCATTACAGTTAACATGGCTTTGCATAGTTAGAAGTAAGTTTCATAAACAGAAGCTACATAGTAGTTAGCATGTGTGGCTCAGCAGATTACATGCTTACCTTTCATGTTAGAGCTTGTGGACTTGACTCGCCAAACAGCACAAATGTTGTTCCATTGATTTTATTTATTAATTTTATTTGTAATAACATCGAATTACAACCCTTTGAGTAAAGACTTGTTTCCAAAGGCTCCATGTCAGAATCAACAGATGAAATACATAAACAGACAGGGTGCAATTACAAAACAAGTGATTACAGAAACTTTGTGACATAGCAATCAAATTACAGAAAAATAGCAACCATGCATCCGTTGGTGGTAGTACAATAATACGTAGAGCACAGAGCAATACAGTGCTCAGTCAAATTACAGTTTACAACAATGACACACAGACCTATACAGGGTGGTAGCTAGGTTAGAATAGACATGCAGTAGTTCGTAGTGTAGCCTCATAGGAGGTGTTTGTCATCAAAGAATTTAGTTAAGAGACCCGAAAGGGAAGGCACCAGGAAGTCTAGGATTCCACATGTTAAGCACATTTCCAACTGTGGGTGGTGAGAATGAGGCTCTTGAGAGCTGTCTTAAAAGGACCTATTTTAGTAAGTGAGTGAGGAGATTGAACTGCAGAGGCATTGAACCAGTATGGTGCCTTGTAACAAAAGGATCTCTGGGTGTGTGAGGTCCTGACCTGGGACTCTGAAAGTGGCCTGGTGGAACTAAGAGTGGAGGCTGAGGGGTAGCAGGGTGGAGGCAGGAGGACATCCCTGGGGAAGAGACCTAGAAGTATTTTTTAGCCAAGAGGCAGGTCTGATATTGTGATCTTTCTTCTAGATTTAGTATATCGCCAGGAAGTATAGAGTGCATGCATGAGTCCATCTGTCTGCGCCAGTTAGGAGCCTGCAGGCCTTATTTAGGACAGTTGGATTTTGCTGAGGGTGGTGGCATCAGCAGAAGCATAGACAGGGAGGCCATAGTCAACAAGCTACATGACTGAGGATGTGACAGCCAGCCTGAGGGCCTCCGGAGGAGGCAGTCCTTATGATGGTAGAGAAGGCCTATGCACAAGTTAGTTACTGAGGTGAGCAGGTTGATACGAGAGGAAAAGTGAGGGCAGAATCGAAGGTAATGTCCAGGTATTTGTAGTTGCTGACTTGCTCTAGTGGGTGGAGTGTGCTGGATAGTGTATGGAGGGTGAGTTTTGCCTTGTTTTGATGGTGAGCAAACAACATGGCTTTTGTTTTTAAATGTTAATGACCAGCCTGCGGTTGATAAACCAGTTTTTGATTTGTCTGAATGAGCCTAGATGGAGGCCTGCAGAGAGGAGGGGTCAGGATGGGAGGAGAGGAGAGCGTCATTCACATATAGAAGGACCTTGCTGGAGCAGGAGTTGGGTAGGTCAGTTAGGTTGAGATTGAAAAGAAGAGGGCCCAGGATAGAGCTCCTGCAGAACCCCTGAGAGAACAGGGTTGGTGCTGGAGAGGGTGTTGTTTATTTTGACACACTGGGACCTTGAGAAGAGATAACTAGAGAAACAGTCCAGTGACCATGGGAAAACCTAGTTGAAGGAGTGTGTCAAGTAGGAGAGGGTGACCGACCATATCAAATGCCTTGGAGAGGTCAATCTAGACAGCACCTGAGAGGTCACCTTTGTCAAAGGTTTTGTGAAAGAAGTTTGAAAACTCTACAAGAGCTGTGGTCGTACTATGACCTGGATGGAAGCCATGCTGCTCTCTGCATAGTAGATTGTGGGAGGCAAGATATTCAGATAATTGGTCTGCCGCTATTTTTCCAGGGCTTTAGAGGGAGGGCGAAGAATAAAGATTTGGCTATAGTTGCCAGAGAGGACCTTTTTCCATGCTAGGGAGGACTGACCTAGGCAAAGGGAATGGTTGAGTAAATCAGTCAGGGGTTAAGCACACATCAAGGACCAGCTGTATGAGCCTAGTGTCCAGGGGGTCACAAGAAGGGCTGGTGCCACTGAAGGCTTTAGCTAGGTAGTGCCAGGCATTTTGCGGTGAGATGGTTCTCAGGTAGAAAGGTGCACAAGGGAGGGCTGTGTTGGGGGTAGGGTAAGAAATTACTAGGAAAACTGCGCTGAGGTCTGAGAAGGAAGAGTTAAGGCAGCAGATATTAGCAGGGTCAGTGATAGCGTCCCATTAATTTTGAGTTGGGACGGGGGAGCAGGACTTCCCAATTTAATTCCTTTATGTTGTCCCAGAAGTTCCAGGCAGACCCCAGGAGGAGGCTAGTGAGGATCTGTAGAACTCCGCTTTAGCCTTGGGAATGGCCCATGTGCATCTGTTAAGCTCAGCATTGTAAGCCTGTCTATTCTGAGGCTTACCTGAGGAAATGGCCTATGCTAGAGATTGTCTCTGTGGCGGAGCTGCTGGAGCAGCGATAGTGTGAGCCATGGTGCACCACGTTGTTAGTACAGGTTTCGACCAGTGGTAAAGATGTCGAGGGCTTGTTGAAGCAGTAGGTGAAATAGTCAAGTGCTACATCATACTTGGGGCCCGGCCGATTGGTGACCAGTCGACTGGGCAAGGTACTGCTTGTTTAAAGAGATTACCGGTTGGATTAGACAAAAGAAGACCACGTTAAGCACAGGTTTTGCAGCCAACAGGACCAAGTGAAGGTTACTGTGAGTGATCGCTTAGGAGTTAGGATGTACAGAGATGTCCACAATATTTTTTAAGAGAATTTATGGTTCTCATGTTAGAAAAAAATTATTGGCTTATAGACATTTACAACGACATCAAGATCAATAGTAAAATTACAGTAACAAAAACTACCTCTTCTACGAAGATCTGGTGACTTACTAGGTTAGTTTCTTGACTATCATTAAAAAGGTCCTGAGTTTGATTCTTCATGTGGGGAGAGGTGAATATTTTCTATGCTTGTTTTTTTCCTGTAGTGGCTTTCTTAGGTTGCTTTGTTACCTTGTAAAATTCAGAAGCACACAAAGCATTTGCAAAATGTATATCTTTCCATTTGTAATTACTGCAATATTCTACAGAGTTGTTTTCCTCAGCAACCTAATCCCAAAAACAAATTACATTTCATGGACCAATTGTGATTGTATTGCTCACATTGCTAATGAAAGGAGCCATCAACTTGGGGATGTAGACTGTAACTGTATCATCTGGTCAGTGATGTTTGATTGGCGATTTTAGTACCGCCTTCCCTGCAAATATTGTAGTTTAAAAATAGGTCTGAAGTGAATGTAAAACTGTTGAAACTAGTAAACAACTGGCAGAGTAAGCTTAGCTAAACAGTCAGTCACTGTGGTAAGTGACCATGGGACCACACAGTGACAGCAATTCTTTCCACCAGCTCATTTGCTTCATTTTGGGTTTGCTCATTTCAGGTTCTGTGTGCCCAGAAGCTTGCTACTATATATATATCTTGCAATTTGTATATGCTGTACTGTATTTATTTGTTTTAGTGGTGATGTTGGGAGGTAGTACTGCAGGACACATCACTGATGGTCAGCGTTTTTGGATCCATTTACTTTCAGCATTTATCTACATAGCAGTGCAGCTGAATGATATTGCTTTCCTCTGCTATGGGCTGCAGTAGGTAGCTGTATTCTACACCAACTGTGGTGGCTGACAATGTACTGCACCAACCAACACTATAAATTAAATGATTCAGTACAATAGCTTGATAGCATTACGCAGTGGAAAAACTGTATCCCAACGTGGCTATATTCATTTTCAATGTATTTTCATCAGCAGGGAAGGCATCAACCACAATATATAACCAAAATAAACGACAGTGAAAGTAACTGGCTGCACAGTACAGTTGACACCATTATACATTAATAGGCAGACACACTGTTGTCCATCTTGGGTTGCTTTGAACAGCGAAAGGCCAAACAACAGGCACGGTTTAATTATGACATCCTGCTCTAGCTGTGAAAACAACAAAGGTTACAAAGTCCACTGTGAGTTGGATAGTGGTCTGACTTTGCATCTTGTTTCTTCAAAGCCCATCAAACAGCTGAGGGCTGCAACCTGCAACTGTCGCTGCCATGGGGAAGGAGTGAAGGTTTCATGATGATGTCAGAGTGTCCCATTTTTTGTGTCTGTCCAAAATAGCAGTAACAATGTTAAGAATATCACAAAACCTTGGAGGAGCATGGAAAATTTAATTGTATAAATCATGATGCTAAGGTGAATTCATTGCAGCTGAGAAGTATGCTCCCAGGTTACACCTGAAATGAGACCTGGCTTACTGTGCCATTCACTGTTAACAAGTTTCCTTTCTTTCTCTTTGTCTCTCTGAGTCCGACTTGCTGTCCACACCCAAAGTCGCTGTCTTCAAAGGGATCTGTTAAAATCATTTCACATGGTTTCAACATGGTTATGACTTATTATGCTCAGTCACATGATGTAGCCAAGGCTTGTTCTACTCACTGGTCCCACTTTGTTAAAACACACTAGTGAATACCTCAAGTGCATAAAGAAGGTGCAGGTGGGGACCTTTTCAATGTAAAAAAGTACTAGAACATGGGGCATGATATGAAATTGGAGGTGGTAGATTAAGAGGTAATATAAGGATGTTTTCTACACAGAAAGGGTAGTCGACACTTGGGATAGTCTGCCAGTGGAGATAGTGTGAGCAAGTACAGTGGAGGGTTTATGCATGCCTGGGACAGGCACAAGGAAGACTGAGTGGGAAAGGAGTGATGAAAAGCCATTGTTCTCATAGGTCAATGTATACAATGTATAGAGCCTATGCAATGTATAGAGCCTACGGGCAGACTGAACTGGCATGGCAGTCCCTATCTGCCAACAATTTCTTTGTTTCTGTGAATCCATCACAGTTCCTGGAATGTCAGTATTTCTTAATGGAAACTTGATTAGATGTAGAATCGCTACTGTTGTTTACAAGGCATAATACAGTTGGCAAGCTAGTAATTTCAAGATGTGCATTGTGGAGCATATCAGTAAGATCAATCAGGGCATAATGGAAAATGCATTCTCCAGACATGCGAATGATAAATGGGCAGTGGGAGTACTTTTACCTTCCTTAGCACTAGTGAGAGTAAGGGTGGCCAAGAGAGAAGAAGGCAATTATGAAAATATATTTTTGAGGAGTGAATCTGAGTGACTATATAACTGCATAGCCTGTTGAGAGCCTGGTGCATGCTGTATTAATGCATTTTCAGCCTCACACGTTCTGAACAAAATAATCCATATATTACTAAGCAATTTGTTTACCAAATACTGCTTTTACTCCTAAAGTGATTTGCTGTTATAATTGCTACAACTATGAACTGTCATGTCATTTATTTATTTATTTATTTACTGTATAATTGGAATTACAATCCTTTGAGTCATAGACTCTTTTGCAAAGGCTCCACATCATTTACAGGGGTGTAGGAGAACCAAGTACAAGGAAGACAGACGGAACGAGCAATTATATACAGGTTTCAGTACAGACAGTATTTATACAATGGCTCCACGGTGGTTACAGGGGTGGAGAGACACAAGACAATATAAAGCATTAAAAGAAACACATTTTTTTTTTTAATACACTTTGATTTTTGAGGTTACAGAAAGCTATTTGAAGCACATATAGACATGTATCTCAAAACTTAGGACCAATCTGACTTTGTCTGTGGCAGCATTGCTGTAGCCCCTTGAGTTATTGTTTTCATATTGGTATGGTGTGTTGACATGGTTGAATCTATGAGACATGCTAACTGAATTGTGGAAATACATGCCACTGACATACTACCATTTTAGGATTTAATTGAACTACACCTGCAAATGTATATCATTTTGTGACCTCAAAATACCAGCTTGTAGGCTGACTTAGATTTAGTTTCTCTGTCTAGTGAGCTCATGGAAGAAATTATGATCTGGACTATGTATTTTTTTTTTATTTGATCATGTTTTCTCCCAGTCATCTCTAAATAGCCATGGATGTAATTTATATTATATGTACAATAACAAGTGTGCAGTATAACCATAAGAAACTGATGCATTTTTAAGTAAGTCATATGCAAATTGCGTGGGTGAGAGGGAAAAGATGCCTACTGTACTGGTACTACTCTGCTTAGCAAAACATCAGAAGCCTTGCTAACAAGTTTATTCATGGAGATGGAAGGGTTGTTGGTGGTGGGGGGCTTGACAGGTGGTGGAAAGTCAGTGACAGGCTGCCAGCAGACTGCTTCTTGGATCAAGCAAAGTACAGGGTTTTATGTAATTACATGGAAAAGGGACGCTATTAGGTCCTGTCAGTTGTTCTGCACAGGGCTGTTGTGTTAATTAATCAGAGTAGTGTGGTGTTGTTTCATTTTCACAGTCTGAACAAGGACTACATTTTAGCAAGAAAAATTATACATAAGCACAGAAAGCTGTAAATTTACATACATGTGTACTAAAAAGGATTTACCAAAGTGAAGAAAAGAACACTATCCTTGTTTGCAACAAACAGATCACTGTAGATCATTCCCATAGAATTCAACAGTTCATAACTACTCTGCCATTATCTACATAGCAAATGTCTGGTGAACAAAGGGCAACCAGGGAAAATGACGTGCTGCATTGGGAGTGAAGGCAGAATCATCACAGAAGGACTTGCAACACAGGAACATCACAGTAAGAGCATTCACACTACAGCACTGAAAAGGCACAGAGGAAAGGGGAATTTTGAATGGTTCCTGAGCTGCAATGGCTGGTCTTCATCTTTAAGTTTGGCATGCCCAAAATGGGCACTGGAGTTATCTGAACATGTGTGGAACTTGAGCATTCACAGTAAGCACCAGCAGCCATACTAGACACGGCAGGCAGTGTCATGTTCCAGTTACAAACAAAGTGTGGTGTATGCACACCCGCCCACTACTGGAGCGCTGATGAAAAAGGAGTGGACAGTACCCAGTCAGATCCTTTTTCTATGCTCCCAAAATGGCTGCATAGCTCTGCCCTCTGTAGCCATAAAAAGGAAGTTGAGCCACTGGAGGCTTTAGGATTCTGGAGTCAGTGTTGACAATTACAGAAGAAATTCAACAGTGGGTGGTCTAGTCAATGGTACCAGAACATGTAACCAACACAGAAGACAATACACTAACAAGCAATACAGATGACAAGGAGGACACTTGACAAATAAGAGTAATAATAGGTGGAAATAAAACAAAATTGAGAATGTGGATTATAGCCCAACCAAAACATTTAAGCCTGCAAATGGCAAAGGCAAAGAACAATTACAAGCATAACTTATAAATTTATCTGGATGGTTTGGGCTTGTCAGATGTGAAACAATTTTGTGGTCAAACTTCAGTAGATGTTGTCTGCATAAAACTTAATTACAGAAGGAGCTTGTACCATGATGGAATGGGCAAATGACAAGATGCAGCTAAAAAGAGAACACTATTTCATGTACAGTATAATATGTGAGTATGCTGCCAATGTCCACTGTAAGGGTCATTAAAACATGTTGCATTATTAAAATAGTATGGTTATTTACCTTATATCTTGACACCACTCATTAGCTGTATCCAAAACCAACTTTACTCATGTTTCCAACAGCGATAATCAACAGGACACTATACTGAAGAGCAGTTATTCTGGAGCTTTGCAATGGTCCGACACACTGGTCTAAGGCTCTGTGCTCATCATTTTGTGAGGAATGGGTTATAATCATCACATTTTGACATAGGATGAGCATGGGACTGGCAGCCAGCTTGTAGGAGGATCAAAGACTCTGTGATGAGTGTTCTTCTCTTTAGTAAGCTTGTGGCTAATTAGAATTATTAACATCAGAGGCATTCTTGATGACAGCACAGGCCAGTTTATTTATATTACTACATGGTTGGGTGCATAATCTATGAAAATCATTTTTAAATTATGTATATACATTATTTGTGTTGAGCTCAGAGTGCATATGTGAAGCATCTATGTACAAAGGAATGTTCAAATTTAAGTGTTATGAGTGCAGGGCTTAAGATTTAGCCACACTGGACCATGTCTAACCTCTATAGTTGGGAAGCTAATGGAGTCACTGATAAAAAGGGCCTTAGAAACTACCTGAGAGAAACAGGCTCCAGGATACTAAATAGCATGGTTTCCTGGCAGGAAGATTTTGTCAGACTAACCTGATAGTTTTCCTTGACTGGGTGACAAATGAATTAGACCAGGGCCATGCTGTTGATCTGCTCTACTTTGACTCCAGCAAGACTTTGACTCAGTACCTCACAAACAATTGCTCAAGAAGATGGACTACCTGAGTGCAACTAAACCCATAGTGAACTGAGTGGCTAACTGGCTAGAGGAGAGGCAGCAGAGGGTGGTGGTCAATGGAGTTAACCAGAGGAGAGGAGGTTATGAGCAGGGTTCCACAAGGATCTGTCCTGGGTCCGTCCTCTTCAACATGTTCACTAGTGACCTTGGAGAAGGAATCCAGGGCAGGTTATGTCTCTTTGCAGATGACACAAAACTATGTGGAAGGGTAGATAGTGTTGAGGGCATAAGGAAATGCAAAGAAAGCTACAAAAGCTAGAGGGGTGGTCAAAGGTCTGCAGTTAAAATTCAACACTAGAAAATGCAAGGTAATACACCTAGAGACAGAGTACCGGATGGGAGGAGAGAAACTTAGCATTACAGCTGAGGAATGGGATCTGGGAGTTATTAGCAACTCACATAAGCAATCAAGTCAGTGCAACAAGGCCTATAGCAAGGTTACCAGGATGCTGTGATGTATCAGGAGGGATATTGATAGCAGAAAAATAGGTAATCCTTCCCTCTATAGATCACTGGGGAGGCCTCACCTGGAGTACTGTGCCCAGTTCTGGAGTCCTCACCCCAGAAAAGAAAAGGGTAGGTTGGAGACAGTGCAGAGTAACAAAATGATTCAGGGCCAGCAGGGCAGATCCTATGAGGAGCACTTCAAAGCACTAAATATGTACTTCTGGAGACCAGAAGTGAGAGGAGATATGATAGAGACCTTCAAGTTCCTTAAAGGTATTAACAAAGTGAACTGCATGGAACTATTTAGCCTGAATTCCACTCGCAGTCAGGGGACACAAATGGAAATTAACAGAAGGTAGGTTCAGGAGAGATGAGGAAGTACTACTTTATGGAAAAGGTGTTAGAATCTTGGTAACAACCTGTCAGCTAAAGTGGTGGGAGCTAAAACAGTCAGGGGTTCAAGCAGGACTGGGACATAATGAAGGGTAATGTGTTTACCGGGGTGACAGGACCAAGGAGGAGAATAGACGGAGGATGGGGAGGGTTAATACCCTGGAGGAACAGTAGATTCCTGGATTACAGAGAAGTTGGCAGACTGGATGGACCTATGGTCTTTTTCTGCCATCACTGTCTATATTTCTATATGTTTCCATGTCACAAAAGCTCTGTTCCATGAAGAGAACCCATCTCTTTATGTTACAAGCTTAATGGGCATGATGATGTCTAACTCAGGATCTAAACAAACAGCTTAAAATAATTATTTTATAGGATACTTACTGCATCAGACATTTGAAGGTTCAGTTTATATTAAGTAAGCTTCTGAAGTCTCAAGCTATATCTCCATTTTAAAGGAAGGTACTGTAAGGGAGTGAAAAGTTATAACATGTTCAATGTAAAGTGTGGTAAAATCAGTAGGAGACCACCTCTCATTTTGTTTTCATATAATTATTTCTTCCATCCACTGGATCCATTGTGAAGGATGCAAGAGTGTCTTGGGCCATCAGCACAATGGCATGGTCATTGTTCCCTTTTCTACTTCCTATCTCCCCAATATTAGGTTTGTGCTGTCAAGGCCATGCTCCTCCCTCACAAGGGAGCCGTCTAATCTGAGGGTCACTGTTTGGCAGTAACCAATGTCACTCTACACCAGATGAGCTCATGATGCACTCAGCTTTTTGTCTGCTTAGGATTCTAGTTTCCCAGTATCAAAGCATGACTGCACTATCACAGGGACTGGCCAGCTTTCATTTATAACAGTTGTATAATGACCATGTTAAAACTGGAAGAAAAAGTCCTGCTCTGTAACTGGTCAGTGGTCATTTTGAAAAGTGATGTTATCCCAGCACAACATCACTGCATCTTTTGTCCAGGACATGTATGACATTTTCACGCTTTCTACTAGGCATAGATTACTACACGCCATGTCTGACATGTAAACCTCCTTTCACCATGTCGCTGTCTGCCTCCCCACTCCCAAAAACCCATGGAATATCTTTTTTCAGTTTGTTTTCTTGATTTTATTTCTTTAATTCAAAAGATGAGTGAGCTAGTGAGCAGTTTATGAAACGCACAGCATGCAGATTTTTGCATCCGATACTGCGCGGCCTTCACAGACAACTTTAATTTAAATTACTGTTTTATAGCTTTGATTTACTTTATTTAAATACCACTTACATGTTAAATAGAGTCAAGTGCTTGAAGTGGAGAAACAGAAATAGAAAAGCATAGCCACTCTGCTCTCACTCACTCAATTTCAGTGAATCCATTAGCGTGATTGGCATCTATATTTTTTCAGTCACCTAGGACATAGAAAATTGCTTTTAACATAGAAATTAAACAGTCTCCTCTGGGCTAAAATAACAACTTTTGGTGGTGGGTGGGAGAGTGAGAGAAGTGGCCAGGCAATGCAGGGAGAGGAAAGAGATGCACACAGGTAACACTGTACAGCGCAGAACCCTAGTGGACGAAATGAAAATAGGAATCGATTTCTTTTAAATAGCCTCCTACAGAAAAAAAAGAAGTTTCAACACTTTAAAAATGCATTTGTTATACCCTAAAAATGAGCCACTGCACACTAAGGGTGTGTGTGTCATTTGGTATAATGCAAATTTCTGATGTTATCCCAGCTTGGTACACACCTCCATGGAATGCATTATTTCTTAATGATACTATCCCAAAATATTAATAGTGGTATGCTAAGTTTTGTAAAGTGACATGAAACAGTCCTCAGCCACTGATCCTCTTATATTTCAAAATGATATAAACCTGCCCTCGCTGTCCATTAGTAAAATGATGTTTGAAGTAAAGCAACTGCCTAAGACTCGAAAACTTACTTGAATACAAATGGATTCCTCAAGCCTTTTGTCTAAAAATAATCCTTTGATTGTTTATTTTAAAATACTTATTTAGACACTGAGGTAGTTCACACCCTGGTGTTAATACTAGACCCAGTTCAAAGAAGTCCTGTAATCCAACAAGAATCCAGGGGTAATGCTTTTGGTATTTGTGCAGATCCAGTTAAAAGAAATCCTTGCAGTCCAGCAAGAATCCAGGGCTAATGATCTTGGTGTCTGTTTCACTGTGAGAAAGAGACTTGCTTTTAATGATGCTGTTGATGCTAAAGGAAGAAGGTTAGGTGACAGGCTGGTTTTAATCTTTCCAGAATTATCGCTTGCAACCCACCATGTGGAAAGTATTGAATACTGTGTAGGCAAGCTTTGTGGCAATAGATTGCTTTCCTCATAATGCCATTAAGACTAAGTCTCTTTAAGAGAAGATGATATAAGGAATAATATTTGAGTGATCATAAACATCAAGGCTGTGTTTCCATTGAGTGGTAGAGATAACAGCATACAGATCTTGAGAGTGAAGCTCAGGAGGTCCATGCTGTCATCGCAGTCCCAAGATGGAAACACAAGGTATGTGTATGGTCACTAGAGATGCTAAGTCACCAAAATTACACCGTGAGTTACTTTGGTTGATTTTTGATTTTGCAGAGTAATTTAGCAAAATTTGCAGCCACCAATTTAGTGGATTACGATGCAAAATACAACAAAATACAAAGAAACTGTGCCTGCAAATTGTGTATCCTCACCCATGAAAATTTGCCTTCACAGAAAAAAAAAACAAATTTTGTCAAAATTTTCATGTAAATCACATGAATCAAGTTTCAGAGTTTTTATAAACTACCCAAATTCTGCAAAGCTCAAATTTTGGTGCTGCACCGAGTCAGTAACATCTCTTTTCACCCATATTTTATTTTCATAATATATGATTTTGTAGAGGAAGTAGTAAGTGGAGCTGTGAGCAGCACCAGTACACCGAGAGTACACTCAGTGAAAATAAAAGTGGGTTGCCAGGCAGGAGACAGTGTGAGCAGGAGCGCCAAATTAAAATGAAAATGGGCTGGCAGGTGGGAGTCAGCATGAGCAAGGACACAGGTGCACTAGATCATAGAATGTGCACAACATTTTTATTATGTGCACAACTTTTCAGCAATGCATAACAACTTTTGACAGTCTCTGAATTCCATACACAAAAAGAGTTCCATGTCATAAAGCCGAATGAATTATGGCGACCTATCACAACGGTGCTCAACACAGAGCACGGACACTTTTCAGAAAGTGTTTTCTTGTGGGGTTTGCCCCACACCCCTTTTATTTAGATTCCTACTTTGGGGTGCAACTTAGGGATGGGGGCAAATGAGGGTTGGTCTAAAGTGTTTGCCCCATTGTTCCTTTGCCTTTGACACTTGCCATTCTTGGTTCTCCTTTTGATGTGATACTTACAATAAGCCATAACCATATACTATATATAAACCTCTTACTTTGCATCATAATAGCTTTGCCATTGTTCTTTGGAATAGCATGAAAGTTTGCATGTGGTCTGGTTGAAGGTCTTGATTTGTCATGTTTCATGCAGTTGAATGTCTGGATTCCAAAATCCAGATAGCAACACAAAACTGGAAACTTTTTCTTTTTGCAGGTTTTTTTTTGTGTTCTAACCTACAGCCCAGAAAGTTTGGAATTGTGTTTGAAATCCTCAGGTAGAAAGGGTTTCCTAAGAATAGTGTTTTTATTGGTTTGGGGAAAATGTTAATTCTTTCCTGAGTTATAAGGGTTACAATTTCAGTTCTGAGCATGCTGAATATGGCCTTTCATTTACGCTTGATATGAAAAAGAATTTCTGGCTCACAAAACAAGAATCTTCTTTCATGAGGAAATATTCTTCTTCATGTGGCAGCCTTCTTGTCTCAATTACCACCTAAATCTTATTTGCATCTACCACAAAAGTTTGAAACCCCATTAAAATAATGCCCTGAGAGAAACAAACACATTAATCTAGCGCAATGTGAACTGTTTAGCTAGATTCTGCTGTTTGATTCTTGAAACAAAGGCAACAAAATATGGGTTGAGACATAAAAAGACCACACAATATGGTTTTGAGACATCCATAAAATTCCAGCTGGAAGTCTTAGTGAGGGTTCTGATTCTTCTTTCATGAGCTAAAATTCTTCTTTAGTGAGTCTCATGAAAAAATAATCTCAGCTCATGAAAGAAGAATCTTGACTAATGAAAGAAGACCATGGGACTTCATTTTTAATAGTTCCTTTGTGAGATGACCTTCTTCTTTCATGAGTCATAAAACTCACACAAGAAAAAGGCCAGTTCATGAAAGAACTATGAAAAAACAATTAAGTCCCACTATCTATTCTGAGGAGATCTTCTTCTTTTGTGAGTTCTTTCATGACTCATGAAAGAAGAATGTCAGCACAGGAACCCCCCAAAAACTGAGTCACACCATCTTCTTTCATGAACTGACCTTCTTCTTTGTAAGTCATAAAGAACTAATGAAAGAAGAAGACAGTCTCATGAAAGAAGAGGTCGTGACTTGTTTTTTTCACAGTTCATTTGTGAGATCATATGAAAGAACTAGTATTGCTTCATGACATCTCACAAAAGAACAGTCCGTATCTATTCATCTGTCTATCTATCTTTCTAACTAAATATCTATCTATCTACCTATCTACCTATCTATCTATCTATCTATCTATCTATCTATCTATCTATCTATCTATCAATCATCAATGTAATTTTGTATTTTCTAAGCAGACCTGGTTCTCAACCCAGTACTGCTTCTTTCTCCTCACTCCTCCAGGTCTCCTACCCCTCCATTCTTTTTGTTAAAGAGTGATTGGATTGGGGTGCCCATCCTGGCACCACTTCTCTTGCCCTCCTTCCCAGGTCTGCTTTCCCTTCCCTTATAATGTAACACATGTTGCAATACCAGGGTGCCCACCCCCAGTGCTGCCAAAGATCATCCTGATACCAGGGAGCCCAATCTCCACTGCTGGCTACAGTGCCCTAGGATAAAAAAAATATCCATCATTGATCTTTCTTTGTTCTAACCTGGAAAAAGAAAACAGTCCATCAGTGAGCTGCCCCCGCCCCACAACCCTGTCTATGTATCTCTCTCTCTCTCTCTCTGTCTATAGCTATCTGCCTGTCTATCTATCTATCTATCTATCTATCTATCTATTAAGAGTGTGCACTCAATGAATAATATTTCCCAAATACCGTGAATAATTCATTGTTCATTATCGGATCCCAGGTAATGAATAGTAGCACTAGTTGTCCCTAATGTCAAAAAGAAGAAAGAAATAGCCTCCACCTATAGCACTTCCTAGCCAAGATTATTTCAATACAGAAGCCCTGTCCCCACACCCCAGTAAGCATGAAACCACCCTTCTCACCCTCAGCAGCAGCCCCACTTTCTGCAATGGGCAGCTGGCACAACTCACTCATCTCCATGGCTGGCTGCTGACTTTCAATCAAAAGTATTATTTCTGAATGACAGTCCTCACTCTCCACTTCAGCACTGCCATTCTAAAGAATGAGGACCTCATAACACCTCCTGTCACACATGCAGCAACATGCAAGAATTGTGACAGGATGGATATTAGCTCATTCTCCTCAGTCCATGGTTGTTACCTTTTCTGAATGAAGATATCGTGCTTGGTTTTGCACAGTAAAATAGGCTGATCATGTGATAAGCTGGTTTTACTATGCAAACAAGCATGAGAGTATCTTCTATTCAGAAGAAGTCAGCCAGCTGTGGACTGAGGAGGGTGGGCTGTGTTGGTCATTTTTTTCAATTCTTGCATGTGGCAGGCTCCAAGTTGTGATGCTGGGGTGCTATGAGTGTCCTGGTTCTTTTAGAATGGCAGTGCCACAAGGGTGAACAGAGGAGGGACTGTCATTCATAACTGAAGCACATGTCTGAAATGTATGGCTCATTGTAGGGGTGAGCATGTCGTGCAGGCCAGACATTGTTGGAGTAAAGGAGGACCTCGGCAGCTGCAATGGTGGCCAAGGAGGAAGACACTTGCCCCAAGAGCTCCTGCTGCAGTTAGCAGGGGCTGCAGAGATCAGATGGGGAAAGAACTGATTACCACATTCAGAGATAAGGGGTCCCTGATTAGACACATTGGTGGTTGAGGAAGATGGCTGTGCCAATCAGGACAAGAGGGCACCAGAGTTCAGAGGCAGCCAGGCTTTAAAAGCCAGGAGGCAGGCCTCTAAACTTAGGAGCTGCTGAATGAGGAGTTTTTTTCATCCTGCCTGCCTTCCCCAACCCCAACCTCTATTAAATGACAGTGGGAGGAGGAGCATGCAGCAAGAAGGACTCAAGGATTGACCAGGAGGATGGACTAAACATTTTTTTTTCACAAAAGGACTGTTTGTGCTTGGTCTGTGGCTGGAAATTTACTGAGCAGTGGACTAGATTCTGTTATAATAGGGCTGTCCAAAAGGGCTAATGCTGCTTGAACTTTGGACTGAAAATGTTTGGCTGGAATCTTACTTGGGCAGTGGACAGAACTCTGTCACAACAGGGCTGTTCAAAAAGGCTGATGTTGCTTGAACTTTAGACTGCAAAAATGTTTAAATTGAGCAGTGGGTATTGGAACATTGGGTACACTTTTTCACAACAGGGCTGTTTACTTCAACTGTTTTCACTGCTTAGATCCTTTCATGTTGTCAGGGCTCAGTAGAGTATATTTGTGCACTGCCACTGGCTGAAATTGAACTGAGTTGTTGTGGGGTGGCTCAGGGCTTTGCTTACTTGAACTTTGACTGAAATTGTTCACAACAGGGTTATTTCTTAAACAGCCTGCAAATTTTAGAAAATGCATCTCTTGGGTGAAGGTGTACTGCTTAAAAGACTAAATGGCTGGAACAAGATGGGGTATGACAGGGGAAGTGGGCATAAGTGGTGGGGGTGATAGAGGAGATGATGGCAGGGACAACTAACAGGGTGGCTGGGAGGAGTGGGACAACTACTTGGCAAGGGGAGGACTGCAGATACAGGATAGAGGGAAGCAGACTAGTGGGATGTAGTGGATATAGAGCTGCTGTGGCCAGGAATACACTGTGGAGACTAGGATGATGTCCTATACGTGCCAGGTTAATGAAACTGGAGGCAGAGTTGGGTAGGCTTAGGTTTGAGCTGAAGAGATGAGTGAAGGGCATGGAGGCTGGGATTGAGAGGTGCATTTATAATGACAGTTGGAGGGAGGCTGAAAGGGAGGGAGCAGGGGATGGAGGGCCAACCAGAACCTTGAAGGCCATGCCAGCCTGGGGGCAGCAAGAAAGACCAAGGGACTGGACTGTGTAGAAGGCGGAGGATGGCAGAAAGTGGGGCTGTTGGAAATAGGGGAAAAGGGCCCTATGGGCCATGACAAGGGGCTAATATTGCAGGGAGGGGAGACTGGTAAGACACAAGGCCAGGATTCCTGTCACAAATAGGTACTCCACATTGGCAGGGGGCCATAGCGGCAGGAACCATGACAGGGACTCAGAGAAAATAAGGGCACAGGAGGCAGGAATGGGATGAGGAGGATGCAAGCAAGGAGGGGCAGCAGGACTAGTAGAGTGTCCAGAGGAAGCACGGGAAGGGACGCTTGGGGTCTGGAGGAACAGGGAGGGATGAACATGGGATGGTGAGGAAGAAGGAGAGCTCTCAGGTGAAAAGGGACCAGCAGGCAGCAGAAGAGGAGGATATTAACCTGGATGAGGAGGGTAAAACTTAGAGCACTGGAAGGACAGGTGGGGAACAGGGCAACACTGGAGTAAATGGGAGCAGTATGAAGGAGTTGGAAGGGGCTGCCAGGATCTACAGTCCACGTAGACGTCTCAGGCAGGAGCAGGGGTGGAGAGAGTGGGTGTGACAGGGTTAGTCCCTGCCACTAAATAAAAGTACCCATCCTTTATTTCTTTCTGGTTGCAACCACTTCCTCCCTTCTTCTAAGGCTGTCCCTGTATTTTCTGTTTGGAGGCAGGCCACCTCTACACAGCCCCCCCATCTCTGTTACCTCTTCATGCATTATTTCTTTTTCCTTGGATACTCTTAAATATCAGGTTATCGAAATAACAGATTAACTGCCTGCAGTAATGGGTAAATACAGACTCCATTTCCCTCGAATATTTGTTTGATTCCAGTATTATTTACTGGTTCTGTTCAAGAAAAGTAACCCCCTGACCCCCTCACTCCTGAATCCGCCCAGTGATAGCATCAAGTCTGGTTCTCCACTGTTGATCTGTTTCCTTGTGAAATATAAAAAACTGTACCTACGCTTACTGTACTAAAATCTGCTTACCTCAGTTTGTTCTATTCACATTATGTATGCTACCCACTGCTGTTCTAAACACATTATGTATGTTGTTCTGATTATATCATGTTCCACTGTATGTTTGTTCTGATTGTATCATGTTTCCACTGTAACTTCAAACCCCAGGGCGCATCTGGAATTGAGTGGTACTCTGCTCAGCATGCCTTCCTGGTAAATCTCTTAAATAAATAAAATAAATAAAAGAATAACATTCATTTGCAGTCTGGAAATAGACAGGAGACTGTATGTTATAAATTATCATCTGAGAGTCTCACTAAGAGAAAGAGAGTTTATTTTGCTTGAACAGGGTTCCTGTGGTAAGCACACTCCTGCTGCAAGCATTAACCCTGCAGCACAGAATGCTGTTTTGTTTTAGTTCTGCTGCATTGAGACTTATTCCTTCTGTGTATCAGCTGCATTCTTACCAGAACTATAGGAAAAGCAAAGCTTGTCCCGTTCTGAAGAGCTCATGGAAAAAAAAAGAACCAACATAATTTAAATTTGTTTTAAATGTCCCTTCACTAAAACAAACACTATGATAGACCTAAAAAGAGGTTATGTACAGAATTCTACAAGAAGGTATTAGAGAAAGAATTGTCCAGATAGGAGGTTACCTTGAACTCTGGCCTTTTAGAGATCAATGGCCCCTAGTGGCCAACATTTATAACAAGAACCTGTCAATCATTGTCTGGAGAACATTCTAAGGCATGGTAAAGTTTTACTGAAAATACTTTAAGAGATAACCTTAAGACAGGTTGTTTGTATCAAGTAATATACTAAGGAATATGTACAAAATTGTTTTGGAAGCTATTAAAATATATTTTTATTGATGATGCTTTGTCACCTGATTCAGGTAGGCGGATATATAAATCCTACCTGAACTGGTACCTGTTAGATAAGGTCAGTATCTTCTGACCAGTGGAAAGAGAAGGTTCCTGCTGTAAGGATTATACTTGTTTTTCTTTGTATTAACAAAGTTGTTTTGTTTTTTGTTAATTTCTTTTGAAGTTTATATTATTCTTTGATGGTAGAAGAAAAGTTTATGAAGATTAATAAACATCCCACAAGCCAACATGGGTTGCACCTTAATTACTAAGTCCTGTGTCCATCTATAGAACCCACACCATAACAAGTGGTGATAGAAGTGGATTCTACTGCCTGCTTCATCTTGCCAAAGAAGGGAGATGTTGTGGTGGGTATTACCTGATACTCGAGGTGGACATGGCAGCGGATGGCCAGGCACAAGGCACCCTTACAAGAAGTATGGCGGCCCAGATGGGGCACAGTTGCTGGCTGGTTTACCTGATGTTCGACCAAAATTAAAAGACAACCATCTGAGAGGGCTGAAGAAGAGCACAGTGAGTTTGGAGATGAGTTGCCTTGAGCAACCCCTGGAGACCAAGACCTGGAGAAAGAGGTGGATGCTTCCACATGGAACAAGCTCCTGTGAAGATATAGGGAGCTATTAAATGGCTATGTGTCCAGCAGGTTCAGCTGAATAAAGAATGAGAGATTGACCGAGGAGACAAGACGCCAAGTGGGCAGACACCATGCAGGTGTTACAGGCCATACGAACTGAACATGCAGAAAGACCACAAGGCCCAAGAGACATTAAATTGCCCGCCACAAGACTCTGATGATATTGAGGTGTACCTTATGATGTTTGAGAGTGGCAGCCAAACATGTGGGTGGTCCAAAGACCAGTGGGTAGTACCCCTTGCCCCTCAGCTAACCGGAAGAGCCCAGTGGTGTATAGCTGTCTGGCCATACAAGATGCAGATGACTATGAACTGGTGAAAAGGAGATCTTACAAAGGTATGACATCAACACAGAGACCTACAGGCAATGTTTTAGGTTCCTGAAAATGCAGTCCACGGATGCCGAGGGAGGTTTACACTCAGCCTGAAGGATCTGAGGATAAGTGGCTGCAGCTGGGTACCAAAACAGTTCAACAAATAATGGAAGCCATCACAATTGAGCAGTTCATTAAAATACTACCACAAGATGTCCAATTGTGGGTTTGAGAACATAAGCCTGAGGGAGCAGAGAAAATTATCACCCTGGCAGAGGATTTCCTGACTGCATGAACTGCTAGAGAAGGAATCCTGAGGGCCTGCATCCTCTCCTTCTATGAATCTGGTAAGAACTACCTTTTCTAATAATAATAATGCTAGACCAAATCCAGAAGCAAGAAGAGAAAGGAGAGAGGGTACCCTTATCTGAGATAGTGTGCCATGGATGCCAGAAAAGGGTCACCTGATAAGAAACTGTCCAGCAGTAAGAAGAGAGTTTGGACATTTGGCTTTAGCCAACTGGCACCATGCATTACTGCTGTTAAAATGGGTCCCTATAAGGTACTTGGTCTTATAGACTCTGGGAGCTGTCAGACCCTGGTTCAAGCTGACCTGGTAGAAGGGCAGAGAAATCAGGAAGAGGGACCTTGGTTACATGCATACATGGGGATATGCATTTTATTCAACTACATCAGGAAGTTAACAATAAATGGAAGTACTCAAGAGTTGACTGTTGGGATTGTTCCACATCTGCCTGTTCCAGTAATTATCGGACAGGATCACTCTGACTTTTCCACCTGATGGTAAATAATGAGATGTCACCTGTTGTGGCTATAACAACCTGGTCACAAACTAAACATATAGACAAACAGCTGGACAAGGTCTTTCCTTTATCGAGGAACTGTTTGAAGCACCAGGTAAAGCTAAGAAAAGGAAAGCAGTGAAAGGAAAGAAAAGAAAGACTGGCTAAACAAAACATTATGGGACCTGTGAAGATTAAGCCAGAAACTATAGCTCATGACCAGAAACAAGATGTATCACTAACTAATTTTTCTCAGGTTGGAAAACATGTTGATGATGGATCTCCTTGATATTTGTTGGTAAATTATATACTGTATAGAGAGTGTACCAATCCCAGAAATGGGAATACAGTAATGCAATTGGTTGTCCGCCAGAAGTATCAAAATGACATCATACATTTGGCTCACGATATCCCTCTGGCAGGATATTCTGGGAGGGACACCACTCTGAATAGAATTCTGAGTAGATTCTATTGGCGTTATTGATGAGTGAGTGGCTGAATATATTCAGAGCTGCCCAGAATGCCAGAAGGTAGCCCAGATAGGGAAGAAGAGATGGTGCCCATCCAGAGTATACCCTTAGTTAGCCAGCCTTTGATCGGATTGCCATGGATGTGGTAGGGCCCTAGAAACTAGTTCTAAGGGTAATAGATTTATTCTAGTCATTTGTGACTATGTTACCAGGTATACAGAGGCAATCCCGATGAGAACTGTAACAGCCCAAAGGGTTGCAGAAGAGCTGGCTAAGGTATTTAGCAGAATGGGCATTGAAAGGGTGATCTTAACTGACAGGGGTACCAATTTTACTTTGGTGATGCTCACAGAACTATATAGGTTGCTGGAATACAAGCTGTGAGAACCTCCCATACCATCCTCAAACAGATGGGTTGGTGGAAAGGTTCAACCAAATGCTCAAAAAATGCTGCAGAAGTTTATTAATGAGGAGGGAAAAATTGGGATGTATTTCTGCCCTACCTCCTGTTTTCCTACAGAGAAGTACCCCAAGCTTCAACTGTTTTTTCCCATTTTTCCTCTTGTATGGCCAAAACCCTGTGGGCCATTAGATGTTATCAAAGAACATTGGGAGGAAAATTCTCAAATAGGAAAACAGGAAGTGTTACAGTATATGACAGCATTAAGCAGCCTCTAGAAATATGTCACAATGGCCCATCGTACATTATTAGACAAGCAAGTCCAACAGAAGGCAGAGTATGACAAGGGTAGGACATAAACAATTCTCCATTGGAGATCAGGTATTACTCCTTCTACCGCCAAGTGAGAACAAGCTCTTGATGAAATGGCAAGGCCCTTAAAAATTATTAGACAGGTAGGACAGGTCACGTATGAGGTCCACCTGCCTAATAGGAGGTGCATAAGCAGATATACCATGCCAATCTGCTAAAATTATGGCATGAGAGACCAGAACTCCTAGGCTGAGCTGTTACGTCCAGACAGAACCTCAAGAATCTGAACTAGAGGTAGCCTATAGGAGATTAGAATGTCCTGGACAGATTCAGGAAGTAAAAATTAACCCTGCCTTAACGCTTCACCAATACACCCAAATGCAACAGTTGTTAACTACCTTTACAGACACCTTTACCAATGTACCTGGTTGAGCTATTGGCATAGAGTATGACATCAGAATGACACAGAGTACTCCTATACATCAAAAACCCTATCGTCACCCATACATGTAAGGGATGAGGTAATAAATGAAGTAAGATCTATGGAATGGTTGGGAATCATTCAGCCTTCCCATAGCACCTGGTCATCTCCTTTAGTAATTGTTAACAAACAGGAAGGCAGTATCCTCCTTTGCCTAGACTTCCGGAGGGTAAATGCTGTCTCCTTCTAGAAAGATATCCCATGCCAAGGATAGACGACATTATTGACCACCTGGGGAATGCTAGTACATCTCCATGCTTGATCTCACAAAGGGATACTGGCAGATACCTCTTACCCCTCAGTCTAGAGAGAGAACAGCATCCAGTACCACTGTAGGGTTGTTTGAATTCATTACAATGCTCTTTGGCCTCCATGGAGTGCTGGCTACCTTTCTGCATTTCATGGACCAAATGCTTCAACCATATGCATCTTTTTGTGCTGCCTATTTGGATGATGTGGTGGTATTTAGCCCTGATTGGGAGACACATTTACAGCATCTAGAAAAATTCTGGGGCGATCCAAAAGCAGGAGTTACTGTCAACCCCACAAAATGTTGTATGGGACAGACTGAGACTAAATACCTTGGCTTTATTATAGGGAATGGGGTT
Organism: Neoceratodus forsteri; assembly: GCA_016271365.2. NCBI lineage: Eukaryota > Metazoa > Chordata > Ceratodontiformes > Ceratodontidae > Neoceratodus > Neoceratodus forsteri. The sequence goes on along the minus strand of CM057459.1, from coordinate 852,813,647 downwards.
ATACGCCAGAAATAAGCAAGGTCAAGCAGTCTCTACCTGTGATATACCTCAGACCAAGATACAGGTCCATGCCTTTTGGGGTTAGCGGGTACTATAAACACTTTATTCCAGATTCTCAGCAGTAGCAGGCCCTCTAACAGAATTAACTAAAAAGAGTTATCCTAATAAAGTAAAGTGGACTGAAGAATGTGGTGAAGCTTAGACAAATAAAGGCCTCCCTATGTGCATATCCAGTGTTGAGAAGCCCAGACTTCACTAAACCCTTCATTGTGCAAACTGATGCATCAGGGGTAGGTTTGGGGCAGTCCTGATGCAAGTTATAGATAACAAAAGCATCCCATTATCTATATGGGCAGGAAACTACATGAAAGGGAGAGTAGGTATGCAACCATCGAGAAAGAGTGTCTGGTACTTAAATGGGCAATTGAAGCCTTTGAGTATTACCTTTGGGGGCAGAATTTACAGTTGTCACAGACCACAACCCCTTTGTTGGTTACATCAGATGTGAGAGAAAAAACCCACATAATGAGATGGTGTTTGGCCTTGTAGCCATACCGGTTCATAGTGTTACATAAAGGGAAGTGAACACGCTAATGCTGATTTCCTTCTCAATATGGGGCAGAATCGAGAATTCAGCTGTTAACATTAAGAAATAATTACTGATGGGTTAATAGTTGAACATTGAAATTGAACTGAAAGTACATAGTGGAAAATGGTACTTAATAAAGATCCGAGGGTAATGTGTAAGCAATAAAACCCAACAGGGTGGGCTTTACTGGAATACCAGACCCCAGGGCGTAATGAGCCCAAGGCCGCAGGCGGAGGCCTTGTAGCCCCTGAAGGTCCTGTATTTCCTAATAAAGCCCACCCTGGAGGGTATTATTGTACTTTAGAAAATGGGCAGTGTAAAAAAAATAAAATGTAATAAAAACTATTAATAAAAAGTGTTTGAAATAAGTTTGTTAATAAAATAGTTCCTCCACCTGTGTAACAGGGCTTAAGGCTTGATAGGTAGAAAAGGAATGTAATGTTGGATCAGGAGGGAAGCATGGTTGAAGGTTCTGTTTTCATGTTTAAATGCCACTGCTGAAACCAGCAGTTGTGGCTGAATTAGTTTTTGGGAAGGTTCAGTGATTTGTAGTGGGAGCCCGATTGGGAGAAAATAGTGAGTGATGTGAAGCTGTTCAAGGCAATGAGGAGCATGCGCGACTACAGCACTGTCGCCGAGGAGGTAAAGTCAATCAGTGTTATGACTTTGAATGTGAGGGTTTTGTACATTACGGTGCAGTTAGTTGTAGTACCATGTCAGTTTGTACTGTACCAGGAGGACACCGTGGGAACAGAGAATGAGGATGAGAGAAACGGACGTGCCTGCTCGTGCTGTGCTCAGGGCTGCCTTAGGTTACTCCTGGTAAAAGACACTTTGGCTTCTTTTTCTCATTTTTTTTTCCTTATGTGTACAGCTAGAGGGGCAACTTATTTTATGTGGAGAAGAATGCTTTACTTACATCTTACTGCCTTGCTTGCCATCTAAGGGAGGATTCTGTGCTACTTGGGAGATCACCGTAATTGCTAGTAGTTCCATGCCGCATATGGGCTTACAGCTGTGGTAATGGAGATCTGAGGAAATACCGGTGCTCTCATGCTCTGTTTCATGCTGTCAAGCAGATTGCAGGAGAATTACTACAGCTGTTGTTTTGTTCACGGAAACTTTTTCTGTGCTTGTGTGATTTAATTATTGTTATTTTAAGTGTGCAGTCTTGTTATTTTTTTCATACACGGCAAACGGCCTGACCGGTGAATATTTAAATGCTTTGCCGAGCTGAGCAAGATGGTGGACATATTTTATGAATGTTCGAGGTGCACACTGATTGTTTTGTTATGGGGCTCCATGATGGCTCTAGTTTTCACTGAGCTGTATCGAAAATAAATGCATCTCTGCTGACATGTTTTCACCAATGAGATACGTTTATTTTCCGATGCGCTTTCTAAAGTAATAGTAATATATCCTTTTGCTTGTGTTGGCACTTTTGGTGCTAATGTATTTGGGACCCTGGGATGGAGCTTCACAGAGTGGGTGGGCGGAGCTCCTCCAACCTCGTGATGGTAAGGGGTTGGACTTTAGAACATGACAGTGTATGATCATAAAGACGGACATTATGTCTCTCAGTCTGTTGCATACACTCTTTGTGTTGTCCCAAATGATGTTAAATATTCCAGGGTATGTTCTTTAATGACATGTTTTATGTCAGTGTGTTTTGTTGGGACCATGGGGTGTAACTCCTGAAAGTGGGTGGGTAGGAGTTCCACCCTCTGGGTAGCTGGAGGGAATCTGTTGTAACGCTTCCTCCTTTTAAGGTTAGTAAATGTGACAGGGTAAGTCCCTGCCACTAAATAAAAGTACCCATCCTTATTTCTTTCTCTGGTTGCAACCACTTTCCTCCCTCTTCTAAGGCTAGCCCTGTATTTTCTGTTTGGAGGCAGGCCACCTCCACACAGCCACCTCCCCATCTCTGTTACCCTCTTCATGCTTTATTTCTTTTTCCTCGGTACTCTTAAATATCAGGTTATTGAAATAACAGATTAACTGCCTGCAGTAATGGGTAAATACAGACTCCATTTCCTGAATACTTGTTTGATTCCAGTATTATTTACTGGTTCTGTTCAAGAAAAGGACAGAATAATATTCATTTGCAGTCTGGAAAATAGGCAGGAGACTGTATGTTATAAATTATCATTTGAGAGTCTCACTAAGAGAAAGAGAGTTTGTTTTGTTTTGAACAGGGTTTCTGTGATAAGCACACTCCCTGCTGCAAGCATTAACCCTGCAGTACAGAATGCTGTTTTGTTTTAGTTCTGCTGCACTGAGACTTGTTCCTTTGTGTATCAGCTGCAGTTTTACCAGGACTATAGGAAAAGCCAAGCTTGTCCCCTGTTCTGAAGAGATCATGGAAAAAGAAGAACCAAATATTATTTAAATTTGTTTTAAATGTCCTTCATTCAAAACAAACATTATGGTAGACCTAAAATAGGTTATGTACAGAATTCCACAAGAAGGTATTAGAGAAAGAAATGTCCAGATAGGGAGGTTACCTGAACTCTGTTTGGGCTGCTCCTGGAAACAAAAAGGAAGGCCTGTTCTTTGAGAAAGCCTGCTGCAGTCTGACTGTTCCTTTAGGGATCAGTGGCCCCTAGTGGCCCACATTTATAACAAGAACCTGTCAATCATTGTCTGCAGAACATTCTATGGCATGGTAAAGTTTAACCAAAAATACTTTCAAGAGATAACCATTAAATCAGGTTGTTTGTATCAAGTAATATACTAAGGAATATGTACAAAATTGTTTGGGAAGCTATTAAAAGATATTTTTATTTTGATGATGCTGTGTCACCTGATTCAGGTAGGCGGGTATATAAATCCTTCCTGAACTGGTACCTGTTAGATAGGGTCAGTATCTTCTGACCAGTGGAGAGAGAAGGGTCCTGCTATAAGGATCATACTTGTTTTTCTTTGTATTAACAAAGTTGTTTTGTTTTTGTTAAACTTCAAAAATAAATTATGTTATTCTTTGATGGCGTAGAAGAAAAGTTTATGAAGATTAATAAACATCCCACAAGCCAACGTGGTTGCACTTAATTACTGAGTCCTGTGTCCATCTGTAGAACCCACACCATAACATAGGGAAAGACAGTGAGGGGCACAGGAAGAAAAAGGAAACGGAAGGGAGAATGCAGTGTTTGAGGGCAAAGTGGATCAGGCATAGGGATGGAAAGAAGGTGACAATGGACAGGAAGGTTTAGACACCAGCACCTCGAGGAGGAGAACTGTGATGCAGATTAACCAGAGGAAAGTGGAGTGCAAGGTGTTTCTGACTGAGGACTCTGTCTTAAAGGGGATTAAGTGGGGGCAGAAGAAGTGCAGTGCTGGTGGAGTGCATACCGGGAATGACGGTGCTGGAGGTAATCCACTACATCCCATCATGGGGCAGGGACCAAGATAAAATGTGCATCTGGTATTCTACCTGGGAATGAATGACCTGGCTGGAAACAGTCTCATGGAAGCACAGGTGAGATTTAAAGCTCTAGCTAGATTCTGTGGGGTGGCTTTGATCTCTAGCCTTCTCTGAGGTGTTGCCATTACAAGTGCCAGCATGGAGAGAAAGCATAGGATAAAAGAGGTTAACGACTGCCTGGAGAGATGGAGTAGGCAGATGGGGTTCAGAATGATAGGGGACTGTGGGTAACTTGGGAGGATGAGAGCCCTTTGCCCGGACAGGCTGCACATCAACAAGGATGAGTCAGCCATGCTGAAGTACAGGCTGGGGAAGTCTTTGAGAAGGAATATAATTTAAACTGAGAAAGGGATGCTGGATGTGGAACCACACCATTCCACAGCCAAGTTAGGGACCCTAGGTGCCTCCTGGGTGAAATTGTAGACACAGCCTCTAGTAAGCACTTTGGGGAGAGCTAAGGAAGGGGGAATGGTGGAAGGCTTTGTGGTCAGCACTAGAAGCCTGGCAAAGAAGATGGAAGAGCTAATAGCCATCATTGCACATGATAGACTGGACATATAGCGGTCACAGAGACATGGTGGATGGCAGTCCACACTTGGGAGACAGCGATTCCTGGCTTCAGACTGATGAGGAAGGACAGAAAGGACGAGATGGGGGAGGGTGGCCTTATATATTATGGAAGATGTGAAGGTGATGGAAAGGTGAGAGGGTGATGGTGAAGCTGGAATTACTGTGGGCAAGAATGAGCAAAAAGACAGGGGAATCTTGAGAGTTGGAGTGATGTACAGACCACCCACCCAAGTGGAAGAGGAGGTCAGGAAGATGACGCAGGACATGGAGAACAGCTCTAAAGGGAAAATGCTACTGCTGGGTGACCTAAACCTTCAGTTGTTGACTGAACCATCCCTGCTGCAGTTTTGACCAGAATCAGGGATGTTCTGGAGGTGCTGTAGGAGTGTTCATTCAGCAGTTAGAGAACCAACTAGAGGGAACAACCTGCTGGACGTAGTCCTGACTAACAGGGAGAATGTAGAGGAGGTGATGGTGGGAGAGGAGCTGGGAAATAGTGACCATATGGGCCATCAGGTTTAAAGTGAGGGGGTAGTGGACCTAATCAGCACAACGGTGCTGGACTTCAGGAGGAAAACTTTAAAAGTTGAGAAGGTTAGTGGGGAGGTGGATGGTATGTGGGAAATAAAGGAAGAGGAGGAACCATGGGGGCTATTAGAAACCAGGTCAGGAGGCCACACATGCATGTATAAGGTGGGTAAGGAATGGAGCAAGAAATAGGAGGCTGCTGTGGTTCAGCAGAGATGTGGTGAGGGTGGTAGGGGGCAGGCGGAGGGCATTTAGAAAATATGAGAAACGAGAGAAAGGAAGACAGGGAAGCCTATAGGAAATGAGGAGGCTAGAAAGGAAGGAGATTAGGAGGGCTAAGGCCTACATGGAGGAATGGATAGCAAAGTAGGCCAAGGAGGGTAAAATACATTTTTCAGGTACTGTGAGAGATAGGAGGAAGACTGTTTAAGAGATTGCAAGGCTCTGGAGAGAGGTGGGAGCCACTGGTAGATGACTGCAAAAAGCAGAAGAGCTAAACAGGTACATCTCCTCGATTATTATGAAGGAGGGAGGCTAGAGGGCCAGATTTGAGGAAGGGGGTAAAGGGGTGGAATGAATCCTTTAGCATAGAAAGAGTCAAGGAGGAACTGGGCAGGGTGAGGGTGGACAAGGTCATTGGATCAGATGGCCTGCATCCAAGAGTGATCTGGAGGCTAGAAGAGGAGTTGGCTGCCTTTGGCAAGGCTATTCAACATGTACTTGGACACTGAAAGGGTGCCAGAGGACTAGAAGAGTGCTACAGTCATGCCAATACACAAGGAAAGGAGTGAGAGGTAAAGGATAACTATTGTCCAGTCAGCCTCACTGCAGTGGCCAGGAGGGTCATGGAGTCACTCATCAGGAAAGGGTAACACAGTACCTAGAGGTGAACAGATTGATGAACAACAACCAACACAGATCTGAAGGAAATCATGCCAGTCCAATCTAATAGAATTCTTGACTGGGTAATGCAGGTAATTGACCAGAGGTGGTGGTGGATGTGGACAACCTGGACTTCAGCAAGGCCTTCTGCCCCGTATCCCACAGAAGGTTGGTCAACAAACTGGAAAGTAAGGGGTGGGGCAAAATAACTAGATGGGTGGAAAACTGGCTATGAAAAGGACTCAAGAGGGTCATATTGAATGGAGTGCACTCTAGGATGGGGCAGGTGACAAGTGGGGTAACCCAGGGTCATTGTTGGGACCGCCCTCTTCAGCAAAATAGCGGATGGACTGAAGGGATGTGTGGCACTCTTTGTGGATGACATGAAGATCTGCAATAGGCTTCACACTGAAGGAGGAGTGGAGGACATGAAACAGGACCTGAGGGTGCTAGAAGAGTGGGCAGAGACCCGCAACTTAAATTCAACATCAAGAAGTGTGCTGTTATGCACCTAGGATGCAGAAACCCAAGGACAGGGTACAAAATGGGAGGGAGGGGAATCAGAACTATGGAACAGGAGAAGTATCTAGGCATCGTGTCTCCAGCAACCTCAAGGTGGGAAAACAGTGTGCAAGGGTGGTGGGGACGGTGTATGGGATGCTGGCAAGTATAAACAGGGAATCACCAAAAGAAGAAGACAAGTCCAGGTGCCCTGTACCAAGCTATGGTGAGACCGCACATAGAGTGTGGAGTCCTGTTCTGGAGGCCTTACTTGTGCAAGGACATAGATCTGCTTGAAAGGGTTCAGCCAAGAGTGACCAAGATGGTAAGGGATGAAGGGCAAACCATATAAACAGAGATGCACTGAGCTGAAGCTGTACACACTAGAGACCAAAAGGAGACTGGGGACATGATAGAGACCTTCAAATACATCAAAGGATAAACAAAGTAGGCCCAGGGTGCTTATTCACAAATGAAGAAGGGCACCACGCATGAAGTATGACCTCAGATTATGGGGGGCATTTCAGAGGTAACATGAGAGGGTGATTCTTCACTAAAGGGTGGCAGACACCTGAATGGGCTTCCAGAGAGGCTGTAGGGTGGAGACAGTGTCTGGTTTCAAGAGGGCTTGGGACAGACATAAGGGGTTGGGGGATTGGGTGGGCCCAAGAGGGAGGTGAATAGTTTAACAAGGATAAGGGCAGACTGATGGATCATGGGATCCTTTTTCGCCATCAAGTTCTATGATTCTATGATTTTACTAGAACATGGGTGCTGCTGGTGGGGGATGGGGTTTGGATTCTATCTGAGGTGAGGGAAGGGTGCTTCTATATTGAAGTGATCTCAGCTAGGAGGAGGGTGGTGGGCTGTTTCTGCCTTCTTTAACTGAATATTGAAAATTCAGCTGAATAACGATTACCTGATGCCCAAATGCTGAATATTTATTATTTATTTATTTACAAAGTTTCATCAGTAAGACATACTGAGCTGATAACAGCTCATTTCCAGATGCATCCGGCGGAATGGGAAGGAGGAGTGCAAGAAAACAGAATAAAAATATACAGTACTAGGCTAAGTAATAAAATAATCAATATATACAACAGGCAAGATATACAATAGGCAATACATACAATAGGCAATAAATGTTTATATGTATATTATATATATGTGTGTATATATATATATATATATATATATATATACACACACATATATATATATATATATATATATATAGATATGATATCCGATTGAAGATATCATATTTATCTTCACGAGAGGCCAGTGATATCATGATATCTCACAGTGGCGAAGCCACGAGTGAGATATCTTGATGTCACTGGCCTCGAAAGTGAAGATAAATATGATATCTTCAGTCGGGCCATGTCATATTCGGGTTTATACAACGTATGCTTTTGCCCCTGCCCCAACACAACTCACTACGTGCCCTCTCAATGCAATGGGTGACATAAAGGTGATGGCCCTAGCAATACAACCCCATTTACAGAAACGGTGCCAAAACAGCAGATGTCATTTATTGCTTAAGAAATATTTAGTGGATTATGCTATTTATGGTTAGTTTTAAGAAGCATTATCTGGTTTATCATGCCATGCCCCCCCACACACACACACACACACACAGGGCTCCACATGCTTCCCAACATAATAGATTATATAGGGTTTTTAAATATCTGGTTGATCCTGTCAGTTTAAAGTTAGTAAAAATATCTGGTTGACCCTGCTTTTATTTGGGGAAAAGTGACGTTTAGAGTTATCTGGTTGATCCGTTGATTAGATCTTCACATTTCATTGATGAGCGATGAAGATGGATTTGTTATAAATATTTTTAGATTGAGACTTCAGTAAATTAGAATTTGTCTTTATTTTTAGAATTGTTAAAGTTAGTCTGCATTAGTATTGATCATGGTTAAGCAGTAATGAATTCATGCGGCCTGTTGCCTGGCAACAGACGCCGCGCTCATTTTACTTTGAAAGCCGCCGCTCGGTCAATGCTGCACTCTGTGCAGTTTGAAGCTTTTAACAAGGAACTACAAGAAATACAGAGCAAATTCTAATTTACTGAAGTCTGGGCACATTCTAAAAATATTTACTAAACTACAAATCGCCAGTCTTCATAGCGCCGTCACGCTTACACTTCTAGTGAAAGTGAAAGTGCTCTAAGTGTCAGGATCAACCAGATAAGTTTATATGACGATAGGAACATGGAGATAACATATGACGATAGGAACATGAAGATAACAATGTTATCTTCACGCCCATGTCAGATATGATGATTTATACTCATTTATCTGACAACATACATTGTATAAATGTATATATATGTATGTATGTATGTGTGCATATATATATGTGTGTGTATATATATATATATATATATATATGTAATAGATATACCACTCTTAGGTGTGGTCGCGCTCTGATATCATGCCTTGGTGTGCATTCAACCACCCAAGGCGTGCGTGATATCAGAGCGCGATCAAGACACCCGAGAGTGGTATATCTATCTTATAAATGGCCCCTGTTGTGATGAAATAGTTCTACGTGGAGATGATAAATAGTTCAGAATAGGCTGTTTAATTTGAATTATTTTTAATGAATAAACATTTAACTGGATAACAGTGTAAGTGAATACAATAGTTGAACATTCAGAATAGGCTGTTTAAACAGTTGAACATTAATGAGTACTGTCACTTTAAGAGTGGTTCATTTTGGGAAGAAAACGGTGTTGAACTCTGGCAGGAAGTGCTTAATGCTTTACAGTGCCAAGAAGTGCTGAACTTTAACGTGGGAGTTGAGGCTCATTTTTTCTTTCAGTGCCTTGTGTTTCTTTTATGTTTTGTAGGCTTTTTCTGGCTCTGTGAGGGATGGTTGAGGACGGCTGCGTTTGGGGCTGCACGTTATTTCTACGAGCTTCCGGGTGAATTTTGTATGGGAAGTGCTGTTGATCATCTTCGTGCATCTGTGGGGAAGTCTTCTTCGTTATGTTTGGAGTCTGTGTTATTCTGGATCAGGTGAGTTTGTTTGTCCTCTGGTGCTCTGTGGGACCTGGCCAGTATGTATGTCGGAGGCAGTGTTTCGTTGTGGAAAAGGCGGGCTGCTGCTCCTGATGAGTGTACCAGAGGGCTCTTGTTGGTTCAGCTGCTGTTCGGTTGGGAATGTCGGCGGTTTGGGGCAAAGCTGTGGTTACTCCGTGCCCCTCGCTCCATTCTACATAGACTCTGCAGATTGTTTTACTGAAATTAAGAGAAACTCACAGCAGGGAGAACACTTTTATCTTTTTAAACAGAAAATGAGTTACTTTCAACTCATGACAGCTTGTCACTTCCTGCAATGCGCACCGCCGGTCACGTATAGTTCAGGAAGGAAAAGTGAAAGTGCTGAAGGATCGGACAACTCTGTGTAGAAAGGGAGATTTTTTAACAGAAAGTGAGAGTAGGAAGTAAGGAACTGTAGTTTGTCTTGTTTTTTTTCTACACAGTTAGGTTTGTGTTAAATGGCTTGCATTATATTGTTTTGTAGAATTTAGGGTGGTGACACAGTGTGCAGTACTAAAAGTTAGTGGCTCTGCAGTAAGAGTGTGAAACTGGCAGGCAGAATTTGCTTTTAGATGATAGTTTATTTAAAAGGAGTGGTGGGATCAAGTACATCAGGTTGTACAGTGTGGGATTACTAGTCATATATTTAGTTATGCCTGTGGGTGCCACTTGTGTGTGTGTGTGTGTGTGTGTGTGTGTGTGTGGGTGCTTAACTGCATTAGGCGTGGAGTGATCTCAGTGCTGGTGAGAAGGTTTTGAGGGCTGGAAAGTAGTTTAGGCATGCGGTCGTACTGGGAGGCATGTGCATGTCGTTGGGAAATAATGCACGGTCATGTGATGCATTCTGTCCAATCATGTTAGTGGAATTTCTATGATTTTACCACCCATTTTATAAATATGTATATATGTGTGTGTATATATATATATATATATATATATATATATATGTATATGTGTGTATGTGTATGCATATGTGTATATATGTGTGTGTGTGTGTATGTGTATATATATATATATATATATTATTTATATATATATATAAACAGGCGGAGCCTCCCAGTGGGTTCAGGAACATGCTAAAGACTGTAGAGTCAAACGTAAGCTAAGTTGCAGAAAGTTAGGTTGCTCAGTGAGGGGAAGGAAGATAAGGAGGGTTTACATAAGAGAGAACCAGGGGAGAAGGAGGGGAAGGTGGGAGTGGGTATTTGAGAATGGAGCAGGTAGGTGAATCAGGTGTAACTGCAATTGCAGGAGGGTTCAGGAATGTAGTTCAGATTGCAGAGGCAACATAGGGATCAACCGCCAAGAACAGGGGAAGAGGGAGGCAGAAAGATGGAGGGAGGTATCTGGAAGTTAAGAGGCAGATGAATCAACTACAGTTGTATGTATGAGCTGTGAAGTCATGGGAAAGAGAGGACACAGATTTGTGTGAAAAGGAGGAGGCGATTGGTTAGGGGAGAGGTTCCAAAATTTGGAGTAGGAAAACGCAGCCTGGCAGAAAGAGATTCACATCAAGGCAGTGTGAAGAAATGATAACAAAGGAAAACGCCTGCTACAGGGGCCAGGTCGATTCGGTGCTCACCTAGAACAAGCAGCCAGCCCGTAGCGTAAACCAGAAATTCAAAAACAGGTGGCACTCGGATCTCTCTCCTTGAAAATATTGCAAGCAACCAAGCCAGTAACAAAACAGTGTTTTATTCATGCAGGGAGTACCAAAACAACGGACTCCCTCACCCAGCGCCGACTTAAACCAAATCTTCCTCAGGGGTGTGGTTATACACGAAACGCTATTCTTTAAATACACGTATCTACTACATAATACATGAGATACTAGTGATGCATTCAAATATCAGCCTTCATAAGAAAAAATGTGTCTTTAAACAGTGTGCAAAATATTAGACAATGTATTAACAAAAAATGACTAAAAAGTTATTCTTATTACCAGAATTGCACTTCACTTGTAAGCATGACAAATTTAAGATACACAATGCATTTGTTAGTTGAAGGCTGCCACAGGCGCTCCATAATCAGTAAACTTATGCATGTAAGTGAAGAAACATCCAGTTGAATTTGTGTCTGCAGGACTAATATTATTTCTTGTGCATTTCAGGTAAAAATGATCTAAAAAGAGATGGAAAGAAAAGGAAGAGATTACTTATATCTCTGAATTTTACATTACTGGCTCTCATATAGTAAAACTTTAAAGCTTCAGTCATTTATTTATTTAAGAATGGTTTTAAATCCCACCTTTCATTCAGGCCATGGGTTTAACACTATTAAGTTTAAATATCCAAAACTCTCTTTTCCAAAAGTCTGTTTGGTCTGTTACCCCTTGTATGAAAGGTGGAATCCATTCTAAACCCATGCACTTAACATCTTCTGCTTTAGATAAATGATGCGTTACAAAATGCATGCCAACTGGTGTGTCCTGTCTTTTATTAAGTATGGATCTGATGTGTTCTTGGATCCTCTGTTTCAATGGGTGCACTGTTTTCTCCAATGTATATTAATTACAAGTGCACCAAAGGGCATAAACCACATAACTAGTGTCACATGTAATTAGTTGTCTAATGTCAGACACTGGTGTTAGGCTCCATTGGATGTTGGAATACTTTCTCTGATACAGTGTATCTGCATATGTTGCATTTACAACACTTAAAAAACCTTGTGGTCTTTGAGGTAACCATGTAGATGTTGTCTCTGTTCATGTAGTCTGTAATCTGCTTTGAACCACAAAATCCTTAAGATTCTTTGCCCTGCTAAAAGATACTGGCTTGGACCCACTGCCATCCCTACTGTTTCGTCCGAATGTAGGATATGTCAGTTTCGATAGATAATATTGCCAGTTCTCCCTGCTTTATGATTATATTCTGTGATAAACGTGCAAGGTGTTTGACTAATGGGTGGAGTTTCGACTTATTCCTGTAATGAGTTCAGTTCGTTCTAACTTACTGACTTTCTTTTAATGTTTTTAAGAGTGTGAAATCATATCCTTTTCAGGAGTCTGTCTATCAGTTCTTCTGCCTGTCTGTGAAACATAACTTCGAACTACAGTTTCTCAATTCTCAATAGCTGACTATATGGTATTGAATCCTTGAGATTTTTAGGATGTGCACTGTCAGCATGTAGTATTGAGTTTGTAGCTGTGTGCTTGCGATAACCTGATGTGTGAATCGCTTTCTGATCTTCCACTGTAAGAGTCAAATCTAGGAAATTCAATGTTTTTTGTTTGCTTCAAAAGTAAACGAAGGTTAAAGTTATTGACATTTAACCATTCCATAAATTCTGGTATCATCTCTGTACTACCTGCCAGATACATAATATATCATCAATAAACGAAACCAATGTTTACTATGTGAAAAATATGGATTTAATTCTTGATTATTGACCATATATTCCCAATAACCTAGAAAAGATTGGCATAGCTGGTGCCATTGCTGCACCCATTGCTGTGCCACATTTCTGTAGATAGTATTGATTTTCAAATTTAAAGTAATTGTATTTTAACACAAAATCAAGAGCTTCTACCAGAAATTTTCTAGGAATGGTGTCATCCAAAATAGTTTTGTCCAAAAATGTTGTATTGCTGTAAGACCATGGTTATGTTCAATAGATGTGTATAGAGACTCTACGTCTATACCTAGCAGTTAAGTTGTTATTCCAGCCCAAATCTTTAATTTTAGGCAACAGATCCTTGGTGTCTTTAATATATGAATTTAATTCTAGAACATTTTGTTGGAGAAAAATCAATGAATTTACCCAAATTCTGAATAAGAACATCAATACCAGAGACTATAGGTCTACCTGGTGGGTTTTCTTTATTTTGTGTATTTTCAGTAAAATGTAAAACTAGGGATGACAGGATAGTCTGGCCAAATATACTGGTACTCAGTTTCTGTAATGTCTCCTTGTTTACATATTGTAACAGAAGATGTTGTAGTTCTTTTTAAAAACAAAGTGGATCTGACTTGAGTTTCTCATAATTAGTGTCATTGTTAAGTAATGTTAAAACAATATCTCTATATTGTGCCTTATTGAGTATAACTATATTTCCACCTTTATCTGCAGGTTTAATCACCATGGAAGTGTTCTCGGACAGAAGATTAACAGCATTACGTTCTGCCGAGTTACATTATACTGAGGTGTAACATTTTCATTAAGAACAGATTTAACCTGCTGACATACCACCTTTTCAAAGTACTAATAGCAATATTGTAAACAGTAGGAAGAAAAGTTGATTTAGGTTTAAACAGAAGCTTTCTTTATTTTAATAAATGTTTTTAACAGAAAAATACCTCTGTCTCTGAATTGAAGGACATTCAAAGAATCAGAATCAAAACCTTGCTCCTGTAAAAGTGAGTCTAACACCTCTAGATCTGTAGAGAATTCATCAAAAGAATTATTATCTCTGGAGATAGGAATTGTTTCCTGATCTCTAATGACAGAAGTAAAATTACTCACTCGGTCTGGTGCATAATTCATATTCATAGACATATTGTTAATATATTGGGAAGATGAAAAACAGTCTCATTCTCATAGTCTTTACTCGAGCTTGATTGCTCTATGGGTCTATAGGCACAGAAGTCTGTAATGCGTTGATCAAAAATCAAGATCTTACGAAACTTCAGACGGTACTTCACAGTTGTACTTAGTATTAGTAAGAATGTCAATGTTTACTCCCCAGCATGTGGTGATGCTATAATGGGTGAGCGGGGCACATGATGTTTTGATTTATTATCTGTTTGTCCGAGAAAACAGTTTCAGTCTCAGTTTCCTGAAGAATTTAAATAAGTCCACAAAAATCTGGAAGTCATTAACAGGAGGTGTAGGTATGAAACTAAGTCCCTTTTCAGAACTTTAGTCTGATGTTCTGTAAGAATAAATGAGGAGAGATTAATAATCTGTAATTTGTCTATTTCTTCTTTTCCTCAATGGGTAAGCCTGCTTTTCTTTGACCTTTTACCCCATGTTGACTTCTCCTTGTTTTCCTCTTTCTCCGTTATTTGTCCCCTGTTTAATTGTGGAGGTCCCTGCTTCACCGAGTTCATGTAATAGTTCTTCCTCCTCTTGTAAATTTAATTGCCTACATAGACATATTTTTTTCTTATGAAGGCTGATATTTGAATGCATCACTAGTATCTCATGTATTATGTAGTAGATACATGTATTTAAAGAATGACATTTTGTATTGTAACCACACCCTGAGGAAGACTTGGTTTAAGTCAAAGCACGGGTGAGGGAGTCCGCTGTTGTTTGGTACTCCTTGCATGAATAAAACACTATTTGTTACTGGCCTGTTTTTGAATTTCTGAAGAAATGATAACTTGAGTTATGAAGAGAGTAAGAGGAAGGTGGATGAGAGGTGAGGAGAGAGGTAAGGTAAGATGGGAGGGAGGACAGCCAGAATTTTGAGATAAAGCAAGAGCAAAGAGCAAGGCCTAGTTTCAATGGAGGGGAAGGAAAGGAGGAGTATAAGCAGCAATGGTGATTGAAGCAGACCGTCCAAAGCAAAACAGCAGAAGGAGGAAAGAGAGGGTCCAGTCTGGCTAGGGTAGTATTTGGTACATCACTAAAGTTGATGTCACCATAGTCAAGAGTGGTTAGGATCATTTTCTGGATAATGGCTCGGTGAGCAGGAAGAGGGATGCAGCCTTTGTTCCTGTATAACGCTTCAAGATTAGGGTGGAGTTTTTTGTGGATGGCGTCCACATTGTCAGAAAAGTCAAGGAGCCAATCAAGCCAGACCCCCAGGTACTTGAAAGAGGGACATCATTGAGTATGTCTCCATCTTAGGTGTGGAGACAGGTAAGTCTGGATAGCTTCTGCTTAGTGTCAAAGGTCATAGAGACCATTTTCTAGGCATTTAAGGATAGAAGATTAAACCAGAACCAGTGGAGGACATTGTTGAAATCCAGTTGAAACCTGGCTGTCAGCTCAGAGGGGAGGAACCAGAGGCAAATATGACTGTCATTCATGTACATAAAGATGGACACAGATGAGCAATCAGAGGGGGGAAGTTAAGGATGACAGAAGAGGAATGGGCAAAGGACTGAACCTTGGGGACACCAGAGTGGATGGGAGGGGGAAATCAGCAATCCTAACAGATTGTGATCTACCCTAGAGGTAGGAGCAGAACGAGTTAGTTGCAGAGTCAGAGAGCCCCTGCCACCTGAGCTTGTCAATGAGGAGTAGGTGGGCAACATTGTTGAAGGCTTTGGCCAGATTGGACAAAGATGGCTGAGGAGAAGAGGCCCTGATCCATGCCCGAGAGAATGGAGTCAGTAAGTTGCAGGAGAGAGGAGGTGGTGGCAGGGTGTTTACAGAAGGCAGACTGGAAGGGGTGGAAAAGAAGAAGAATCAAAGAAGGTGGAGAGTTGAAACAGCACAATGTGCTCTTGTAGTTTAACTAAAGTTGGAAGCAAGGAGATAGGATGGTAGATGCCAGGGCTGGAGAAGTCACCATCTTCAGAAAGTGGTATGACTCTGGCATGCTTCAAGAAGCAGGGACAGAAGCAAAGGAGAAGGAGAGATTGAGAAGGAAGTGATTGAGTGAGCAATGGCAGGTGTAGAGAGGTATACTAGTTTGGGTTAAATCCCTTAGGTCTCCCACCCTTAAGTGGGTTGAGAGCCCATAGTGTCTTGAGGGATGCAACAGGAGAGAAGGAGAAGGAGTTAGATGGAAGATGGGAGGGCAGGGAGGATGGGGTATGGGGAGGAGAGAAGGGAGGAGGTACAGGAGGTGAAGAAGGTGTTGAACTGTGAGGCAACAAAAAGAGGGCAGAAATGAGGGTGTGGCCCACCCAAGGACAGGGGTGAAGGACTGGGTGGTGGGGGTGAAGAGGGAGGATGACCATCCAGAACTTGGAAGTGTGACTAAGATTAATGAGGAAGGAGGAGGAAAAGTATGCAGCTTTGGCAAGCCTGGTGGCTCTGTTACATGCATTTCAAAGGACTCGTACATGTTAAGGTCAATTGGGGAACCAGAAAACTTATGAGTCTTTCAGGTTAGATTGTCTGCCCATAGGCAGGCCAGTAATTTGGCTGAGATCCATGGGAGGTGGGAACCATGGACCCTGGTTTTCCTGAATGGGGCATGCTGATCCCAGATTGACATAAATTTGGAGTGAAAGTGGCTGAGAGCAGAGTCCATGCTACTGGATGATGAAATGGATGACCAGTCAGTGGCTACCCTGTCAGCATGGACCAATGACAAGTTAAGCAGCCAGAAGAATCAAATCTGGAGAATTTTAAGAGGGCTTGGGGCAATGAATTTTGTACACAATAGACCATGTGATGGTCACTAAGTGCATCCAGAAGGGGCCAGTATCTTTGATATGGTGAGGGTGAGAGTAGGCACCCAGTCCAGTAAGGAATGACTGTGAGATCTAGGATTGTGATGGGTTAGGTTCAAGATTAGTTGAGTTAGCTGGAGAGAATTAATATTTTGGCAGAGTTTTAATTGTGAAGGGAGAGCCACTAATACTGAAGTCCCTAAGGATGAGTAACTCACAGTGTGGGTTGTGAGAGGAGAGAGAGGTAAGGAGCACAATGACTGATAAGAGGAAGAGGCCAGGAAGCAGTAGACACCAGCCACTAAGATAGGAACAGAGAAAGGGATAGAGAGTTTGAGGAGGAGCAGTACATAGGCAGAGGGGAGGTGACAGAGTACAGGAGTAAACTGGACTGTAGAAGAAAGGTAGATTGTAACACCACCTCCTCTCTTTGCATGGTCCTGCCAGATAGGAGTGTAACCAGGATAGCAATTGCAGTGTCAGGGATTTGGGGAGAAAGACAAGACTCTAAGATGATTATCACATTAGGTTGAAGAGTAACCAAGAGAGGCTGCAACTGATCTATCTTAGGAGAAAGATTCTGACACTCATATGTGCCACTCTCAACCCTTTGGGGAGAAAAGGGAGGGAGTGTACAGGGCTAGTTTGGGCTCAATATCACCTTCCACAAGAAGCAGCAGCAAGAAGAGTTTGAGTCAGAGATGCATTTGTGTTGTGGGCAAGGAGCAAAGGGGATGAAGGAGAGCAGAGGGGCAGTGGCAAACAGAGGATCCAAGGGAGTACAGGTGGAGCCAAGAGGTGGTGGAGGGAGGAGAGAGCAGTCAGGAGCAAGGGGAAAGGGAGAGAGGGAGGGGAAGACAGGAGGAGGGAAGGTAGGAGAAGGAGAGGGGAGGGAGTAGGAGTTGAGGGGAAGGAAAGTCAACCAGAGGGAGGGAAGTTACAGATATCAGAAGTGGAAGGAGGGAAAGGGTGATATAGAGAGGCTATAGGATCAAAACTAGATGTAGATAGGAGGGAAGGAGAAACACAGTAGGCAAAAGTAAAGAAAAGGAGAAGGGCATGTGGAACAGGAATAGTAGCAGCACAGTGAATACAGCGATAAAGGGACCCTAGGTAGTGAGGCTGTGCAAATAACAGGTAAGGTGGATGTGTGGCAGCAGGAGTAGTAGTAGGATAAATGTACTAGGAGGAGTAAGGGCAGGAAAGTGAAGTAAAGATAGAGGGACCCGAGATAAGAAGTTAGGAGCTAGCAAAAGGTAAGAGGAGGAATGGAATTGTAAACAGTACTACTAAAGCAGCATAGGGAAAGGGGAAGAAGTGCAGTTGTAAAGGGAAGTAGCCCAATATTCCTGTTGCCTAAATATTTGGAAAAGATATTTGAACAACCCTGCTGTCTGTCTATGTCTGTCTATCTATCTATCTATCTATCTATCTATCTATCTATCTATCTATCTATCTATCTATCTCTGTCTAGCTATCTATCTATCTACCTGTGTAATGAATCTAGTAAAATGTTTTTGTTAAGAATACTGGAGTGCCCACAAAAGGTACTGCTTCCTTCTCCCCTCTCCTCCAGGCTGCCTGCCCACTTTTCCAATGGATTGTTTTTAAATAATAAGTGGACTGTAGTGCCCACCACCAATACTGCTTCTCTTGCCCTCCCACCCCTGCAGTCAGGCCACACCCTTCCTTTATATTTTTAATATGTGTTGCAGCACTGAGACTCATCATCGCTTGCCACTGAAGATCATCCTAACACTAGCGTGTCTGATCTCCAGTGTCAGCTATGGAATCCCTACAAATAAAAAAACCATCCTCATTGATCTTTTTTATTCTTTTTCTAACATGAGAAAAGAAAATGGTCCATCAGCACCGCCCCACACCCTTATCTGTCTCTCATTATCTTTCTTTCACTCTATATATGTCAATCTATCTATCTGTCTTTTGTCTGTGTAATCAGTCTAATTATAAATTTTTTCTTATGGACTGAGTCGCCCACCTCTGGTAATGCTTCTTTCTCCCCTCCTCTGCAGGTCTCCCACCCCACCGCTTCCCAATGCTTTTCATTTTAAATGGTATGCAGACAGGGTTGCCCACCCCAGTATCACTTCTTTGCCCTTCTCCTCCAGGTTAGCAGCCCACTTCCTTTATAATGCAACATATACCATGCCCACACCAGTGCTGCTGAAGATCATTGCAGTGTCCAGTCCCCATTGTAGGCTACAGTGCCCTCATAATAAGGAAAACTGTCCCTCATTGATGTTTGTTTTTGTTTGTTTTCAACCAGAAAAGAAATGGTCCATGGGTGATCTGATCCCCACACCCTCTCGCTGATGTCTCACTACACACACCACCACACACATCCACACACACCTCACTCACCTAACATGTCCCATGATATAGATCAAATTCGATTAAACATATATCTTGCTGCTGGAATCGGTGACAGTGATATTAGAAAATAATGTAACTGCAGTTTATTGTATTTCAATGGGGTTTGAATTTAATTCATAACTTTGTCATTTTTGAAAATGTTGACACCAAATTTTCAACATGGACTTTTAGGACCACTCTCTCCACCAGAACAAGGTAGTGAATTATTTAAACCTGTCCTGAAAGTGACCTTTCAAGCAGGATTTGAAAATTTTCTTCACTCTTGTTCATGAGGAGGGTCATAAGAAGGCTACAGTATGTTGAAAATTTGGGGTGAGTATTATAAACAACAAAGTTATGAGTATACATTGAAATGTTCCAACATATGCTTATAACTTTGGTAATGTTCAAAATTGTAACCTTATTTTCAACATAGTCATTTTTTCTCACCCTCTCATGAACGTGACAGCTGTTATTTTTAAAATTCTGGCAAAATGAGTTTTCACACTTATGTTGTGAAATAATAATTTGGTCAAGATGTGAGACTCTTCACCTGCCTGGTTCATGAAGTGGGGTCATATGAAGGCTATGTTGAAAATTTGGTGTAAAGATAAGGAAATATTTATTTATTGATTTATTGAATCTTGGTAATCTGGTAGGTCCACTGAGACCACTGGTCCCTTTTAGCAAACAAGTCATGACACAAAGTTGGAATATTTTAGTGCATCTGCAACATGAACAGTGTCCACATTTGGGTCCTACACATCTGCATCTTTAGCTGCACGAAAACACATGGCCCCTTCTGCAGCCAGACTTTCAGTTGGCACAGTGGCCATTGGACACTGCATGTTTGCATCTGTAGCCACATGGAAGCATGGGGCCAAGAGGGTCCTGTGCATATGCAACTAGATGGACTCTCACTTGGCATGTAAGTTGATGACCCATATGGCCACACACGTCTGCACTCAAATGAACTCCTCACTTGGCTTAAGGCCCAGAGAGTCTTGCATATCTGCATTTGTAGACACATGTAAGTGCAAGACCTTGTGGGCTTTTTACTTGCAGTCAGACGGATCTGTCTGTGCAGATCCCAAAGGGAGGTTATGTCCACTATCTCAAAAGGAAAAGAAAATTCATTACAAAAACTACATTAATGTACCACTTAGGTTCAACTTAAAGCAACAAATGTAGGGACATGTGGCATTAGGGTTTTCAACCTAACTCCCCCAGCAGCAAAAACACAAACCCATACAAATGACCACAGATAGCCATCATCGGGTAAGACAAACAACCTACAACTGTCTTCAGATGACAAAATGCAGCAGAACTGATATAGAATGACACAAATACAGTAGCACTGATGTGCTTCCTTTGTGATTTCTATCTGTGGAATGCCCACCACAAGACATACACAATCAGATGTAGTTGCAGATAGAAATGTAGGATACTCAAATGACAACACTGCTTCTGTGTGCAGAAGCACAAGCTCATGCATCCACATATATAAATCCATGATACCCAAATTACAAAGAGTATTTTGTCTGCAGAAGCACAGGTCTGTAAGAGCCTGCACTTCTGTACCCTAAGGTACTCATACAAACTATATAAACATAAAGACACTAGATAGGCCTGTGCTTCTGTAGTGACAGATGTAAGACATACACACTGACCTCTGATTGAGAAGCATGACAGCCCCAAAATTCATGATACATAAACATTGCAACAGTACCTATGTCTGCAGAAGTGCAGGCCTCTGAGGGTCTGCACTGCTTCAGCCACAGTTGTAAGACATAAACACTGACTTCTGGTTCCAAAGGACAGGTCCCTGTGGGGCTAGCCATTATGCAAAACAGAAGTACTGTTGCAATCTGGTGTCATGGTTTCAACAGATGAGACAGAAATTGTTCCAGGGGTAGCAGTTTTCAGATACAAAATTTGCAAAGCTACTTCTGTCTGCAGAAATGTAGGCCACTGATGGGCCTGCTCCTCCTCAGCCACAGGCATAAGACATACACAGCAACTTGTGGTTGCAGAAGCACAAGCCCCTGTGGGTCTGCCACTATGCAGACTAAAGTACTGTTGCAATATGGGTATCGTAGTTTCAGCAGCATATCTAGAAATTGTTTAAGGGGTATCGGGTTCTCAGTTATGCAGTTGCTATATACAAAACCATGCAGTAGCGGATCATGCAATCTAGTGAAGTACCTTGCACAGTGTACATCAGTACTTGTTTCTGCAGAAGCCAATGCCCCATGTGGCCTTCTGTCATCAGAACACACTGTTCGACACAGATACACAGGTTGGCTTGCAAAGCACAGGTTACTGTGCAGTCTGTGCTATGCAGTCACAGACACAAATCTAAAATGGTACCACATCAGTTCTTCTTCATTTGGGTCATCTGGAAAAGTTGTATATTGTTTGTCTTACCTGATGTGGCTGTGATGGAAACCTTAATGCCACAAGTTCCTACTTTTATTGCATGAAGTTGAAACCTAACTGGTGCATTCACATCAATTACCTGTATATTAGGCTGGGTAAGCACTTTAATGTTAAAGCCCACTTTCGCACCTTAACAACTTTGCTCCCATTTAACCAATTTACACGAAATTTGGAATGTACAGAGATGCTGATAGGATCTCAGGATCCTGAACATTTCTTCAGTCAGTTCACAGGGTGAAAGGTTACAGATGAGCAAACAACATACAAAAATCACACAAATTAAGACCTATTTTTGCTCACCTGTAACTCAAAAACTAGTAAGAGTTGAAACATGAAAATTGAAGGTTTCATAGAGTTTGTGACAAGGTACTCATTTTGGTTGTTTTTCTTCCAAACCTAAATAAGTTTTATGATACTAAAGTAAAAGTTCCATTTCTGAGCATGCGAGTTTAAAAACAGTGTTCTAAGGATGTCTGAACTTTTATGACCAAATCAAATGTGGTCATATTACAAAAAACTATCAGTTACCAGGTGGCAGGGTTGGCCCCTGTTTGTGTGCCATTGTTCTGTTTTCATTCTGCAGGGACATGTCTTCACTCTTCCACGCCGGATCAGGAACTGAGAAAAAGGAAAGTACTGTATAATGCATTTTAATGCATTTTGACCTTTACTCATAACTTAGATGCTTTTAATGATTTATGCAAATTTACAACATGACCTGTTTAGGACCCCACTTCAAGCTCAAGGGCAGTGAAATTATTCAAATCTGTCCAAAGGGTGATTTTGCAGTTGCTGCAAAATCAACTTTCAGGTGGGATGATTACATTTTCACCTCATGGGTTCATAAAATGGGATCATAAGAATGTTAAGTTGCAAATGTGGGGTAATAATATTAAAGACAAAAGTTATGAAAGTACATTTAAATTGTTCAACTTTTGTTCATAACTTTGGTAATTTTAACAATTTGACCTAAATTGTCAATATAGACATTTTTCACACCACCTTATGAATGTGGCAGCTTTCATTTTAAAACCTTGGCCAAAATGTGTTTTTGCATTTGTGACACAAAATGACATCTCATCCAGGATTTGAAAAGTGTCACCTACGGGGTTTATGAGGTGGAGCCTTAAGAAAACTATGTTGACAAGTTGAGGTTAAAATATTTAAAAAAAGAGTTATTCAGTTATGTTGTAATTTTTCTATGCACACTTATAACTTTAGTAATTCTGTATTTTTAACCCAAAATGTTACACAGTCATTTTTTTCATTATCACCTTATGAACCTGACAGCTGTTGTTTTTTCACATCCTGACCAAAATAAAATTTTGCACTTGTGGTGTGAAATTACTTTGTCCAGTATTTTACAAATGACAACTGTCATGTTCAGAAGGAGAGTCATGACAAGACTATGTTAAGAATCTGAGGTCAAAATTTTACAAAAAAAAAAAAATGAAGTAACATTGTTTGTAGGGACAGCGGTTGGCTCATTGGGGACCACATTGCTTCTGACCTGAGTTTGGGTGTGAGCACAGTGAGCTGGCTGAGTGGTCCAAAGCTGGAAGAAAGGTGTTGTGACATGCAGCACCAGCCCTAGCCTGAGGAGGGACAGAGCAGTGTTGTGACACACAGATGACACCTTGTGGCTGGCCGGGAGCCATTCTTCACAAGGGGTTGGCATGCATGTCATGGCCTGATTGGCCCATGTACTGCATTGGATATATGGTGGCAAGAAACATAAGGAAAAATTTACCTAGTAGGAGGAAGGTCAGGTCACTGCAGGATTCCCACCAACATCTGGCCCCTACTGCTGTCAGCCATCCAGCCCCATCACCTTCCATCTTAGGAATTTACCTTTACCTTGGTGCCTCCCCCACAGATTCCCCATGAAGGGGATAGGAGGAGATGGACATCACCCCGACTGTCAGCCACTTTGCAAGTCTATCACCCTGTAGATATTTCAGTGCATGCGAAAGGTCGTGGCTTCATCCTACCCTGGTGGCAGTGATGAGCATAGCAACTTGCCTCCTCCAAGATGGAAAGTGGGCCTAGGGACACTGAATCACGTCCATATCCCCATGCTGGCATCCATGAGTGACTCAACTCAAGTTGCCAAACCCAGACCACAGCTGTGGTACCAGTGCCTACATTCCTGACCAACCCACTTTAACACCTCTCCCAAAAAATGCAATCCTTTCCACCCAACGCAGCTGATCAGTATTTATTTTAATCATACTTACATATTTTTCACTTTCTGCCTATAGGTCCCCACTCCCCTTGGCTCCGATCTGAACTTTTCATGACCCCTGTGGTCTGCTGCCTTTTGACCTGCTATCCCTACTCTCATGTCTCCAAGCCTTAAACTAACCTCCCTCTCTTCTCCTCCTCCCAACAGCTCAGCCCTTGATCAGGTGCTCAACACTAATGGGGCAGCTCTCCATCTCTGCCACCACCCCCACTACCCCAAAGCTGCAAAGACTCCTGCACCAAGTACGGTCCTTGAATTGCACCTGGGTTCAATTTCTGTGCCCAAACTGAGCTCTCCAGTGACTGGCCACACTACAGCCCAACTTCTTTGATTGGTTTACTATTGCCCGCAAAGAAAAGCTGCTTTTTGGCCTTTGCCACTATCTCATCAGTTCTGCTTACCTGATTTTTTTTCCCCACCCACCCTCCTCCGCCTGCACTCTTTAAATACTCTTGCTGCAGTTCTGGTACTTCCTGCCGTGTTACTCTGTCTAATTGCAACTCAGCCCCCCCAATACTGGGCATTCCATCTGAACTGAACTGAGTACAAGCATAGTTCCCTCTTTGTCCCCTTGTACTGCTACCCACCTAATCTGCTCTGCCTCCTGTTTCTTTCCACTCCTGCTGTATAGTGTAGGGACACTAACATCCCTCAGTCTTCCCATAGGTCTATATATTTCACCCCAATATCTTTTTACTTTTTGTCTTCCCCTATTCATAATCTCTTTACTATAACACTTGACCCTTCATAGCTGTATCAGTGCATTTGCAGTGCTCTTACCTCAGAAGCACCCACTACTGTGCTAACTACCCATAAGCCTTTATTTACTCCTGCTACAGTACATGGATCCTTCATTTCTGTATACAGCCATACTTTCCCTTGCTTAACACCAACTAACATAGTGATCACTGTAATTGCCAACCTGGTAGTTACCTCTAGACTCTGTCCCAGGACAAAATGATGTTAAAGACCCCACATCACAGAGTACCCTATTCCACTATAGGCATTTCTGGTCTTTGCTTTCCTTTCCTCTGAGTTTAGTCTCCCAGCCAGAGCCTCACCCACTCTTCAGCCCAGTGTACTACCCCCTCAGCCTTGCACTGTTCGACTGGCACCAATACTTTCTATCGTGGAATGCACTCTCTTCTAGATTGCTGAAACCTACATGCCTCATCCTCTTTGAGTATTCTGATCTGCATGACCCCTATGCTTCTGGTATCTCCTGCCTGTATGATCTACCTTGCTCCACACCTATGTTGCCTTCTGCCCATAGAAGATGGCAGTGCCTCACAAAGAGCCCTTCTCAGCTGACTCAAAAAGCTTATACTTCCACTGCTCTTCTGCTCAGGAACATAGAACTTAACCCTGGTCCTCCTACTCAGATCAATGCCCCATCTTATCTGTTAAAATTAAAAGGGCTAAGCTTCCTCTATGTCATCACCTGCAGATTACTAAAATTTTGACTACATTTAGGCCTAGATGTGTCATACCAAACCTGACATATTCGTGATTTCTGAATCTTTGCTAAAGGGGCCAAGCCTAATAAAGCCATTAACAATCCCATCTTACAATGTTTTCAGAACTGATAGACAAGCAAGAGGAGGGGAGTTGCTATACATGTTATTGACACATTTGCTGCCCCCATAGTGGACTCCACAACTGTCCCTAAAGAATTTGAAAGCTTGATCTTAATGATCTCTTTGCCATCTGATGAGCCTATTATAATCACCAGCAGTTATAGACCCCATTCAGGAGGTGTCCAGTTACTGGATGACTTAAGCAAGTTGATGGAAGCTTCCAACTCTGAAGCAATTATCCTGGGTGACCTTAACCTGGAATGACACTCCTTGTTCCAATCCACTCAAAGATCGGTGTGACACTTATGGACTCTCTCAACTAATCCAGGAATTCACTTGCCCCAATCTAAAAACACTGGATAATAGTTCCTACTGGATGTAATATTGGTCAATAAGCCACATAAATTTGCATATGTTGGATTCTTCCACAATCATGTAAGTGATCATAGGGTCATCACACACATGTGGACCATTGTCAAGCCTGCCACCCTTCCTCCCCACCCTCAAAAGAAACCTCTGTAACATTAATCCCTCAGCCTTTCTGTCTGACCTAGCATCAATCAGATGGCAAGACTTCTATCTTGTACCTGCCATCTCTGAAGCTTACAAAATATTCTTGAAGTTGGTTATGGAGGTGATAAATGTGCATACCCCCAGTGAAAGGAGATCAAGGAAATTATCCTGCCTCTGGGTCGCCCTTCCTCAAACATTGAAACACAGACTTTGATGGCAGATAAGGACCACTTGACTCACTTAGTCTGCCCATTTCTACCTATTGTATATGCTGCAGATCATAGTTAACCAACAGCCTACTTCTTCCTACCCACCACCATAATTGCCTTATGTCTGTCCCATGCATTCTTGAATTCTCCCACTGTTTGAAACCCTATGACCTCCTCAGGAGGCCATTCCATGTGTTCACCACCTTCTATATGAAAATATACTTCCTCACATTGCCCCTGAGCTGTGTCCCTCTATCTTCAAATTGTGTCCTTTGTTCTTGCACATCTCTTTTCTGAAAGATGCTACCCTCTTGGACTTCATTAATTCCATTGAGATACTTGAAAGTTTCTATCACTTCACCCCTCTCCTCCTTTCCTCAAGGGTATACATATTAAGCTCCTTTAGTCTCTCTTCATATAACTTCTGTTGCAGACCCTGCACCATATTAGTTGCCATCCTCTGACTGTCTCCAAGCTGTCTATGTGCTTGTGGAGATTTGGTCTCCAGAACTGCACGTAGTACTCAGATGGGGTCTCATCAACTGTCTGTACAGAGGGATAACAACTTCCTGTTTCTACTGGTGATACCTCTCCTATACATCCCAGTATCCCCCAGACATCCTTACTGCCTTCTCACATTGCTTGCTTACCTTAGGTCATCTGATATGACTACCCCAGGTCCCTTTCCATTTGTATTGTTGTTAATCCCCCTGTTTGTGTACTCTTCCCTGGATTTTTGTTTCCCAGGTGCATTACTTTCCACTTCTTTGCATTGAATCTAAGCAGCCATACTTTTGACCATTCCTCCAACCTTGCCAAGTCTCTTCTCATCCTTTCCACCCTCCTTCTGTATCAACCCAGTTGCAAATTTTTGTGTCATCTGAAAAGAGGCATACTTTTCCTTCCAGTCCTTCTGCAATGTCACTTATAAAGACATAAAATGACCGGACCCAGTACTGAACCCTGTGGTACCCGGCTAGTACCCCCCTCTTCAGATTAGACTCCGCTTACTGTTACCGCCTGTGTCCTGTTTTCCAGCCAATTTTGCACTATATACCATCCTGGGACTGACTCCCAGGCTGGCTAATTTGTTAAATAATCTTTGTGTGGGACTGTGGAAAATGCCTGCTAAAGTCTAGAAGGCCATGCCCATAGCCCCTCCCTGGTCTACTACTTTGGTCACCCAGTCAAAGAAATCTATTAGATTTGTCTGACATCACCTTCACACTGTGAATCCTTTTGTCCTTGGGTCCTGTGCCCTGCTGACCTCTAGGTACTCAGCAATTCTTTCTTTCAGAAGTGATTCCATCATTTTCCCTATCACTGAGGTCAAACTAACAGGTCTGTAGTTTCCTGCCTCTGCTTTGCTCTCATTTTTGTAAAGGGGAGTCACATCTGGCAGCCTCTTCTAGTCCTTAGGTACCATA
This sequence comes from Neoceratodus forsteri, assembly GCA_016271365.2. Taxonomy (NCBI): domain Eukaryota; kingdom Metazoa; phylum Chordata; order Ceratodontiformes; family Ceratodontidae; genus Neoceratodus; species Neoceratodus forsteri. Next base: position 852,786,022 of record CM057459.1, on the reverse strand, counting down.
CCATCCTCCCATGATTTATTAAAAGGGTAGTCAGTGGTGTCACTAGTTCTCCCCTTACTTCTTTTAGAATTCTGAGGTGAATCCTGTCAGGCCCCATTGATTTGTCCACCTTAAGCTTTATGAGTTCTTTTAGAATCCTTTCTTCTGTGAAAGGACTGGTATTGACCCTCTATCCAGAGTGCTTCTATTGACTGGATTAGGTACCTCTCCTCTTCTTTTTGTGACTACTGAGCAGAAGTATTCATTCAGTATCCCTGCTTTTTCAATGTCTCTCTCTGCCCACCCACCTTCCCTTTTATTAAGCCTCACTATCCCTCCTTGGTTTTTCTTTGATGTCTAATGTACCTATAAAAGGTTTTATTCCCCTTCTAACCGAGTTGGCTATCTTTTCCTCATTTTGGGCCTTTGCTATTCTGATTGCCTTCCCACTTCCTTCTGCTTTAACTGGTACAGTTCTCTGTCCTGCAGCTTCTGTGTTTCCTTATACTTCCTGAATGCTATCTTTTTCTCCTTAACTTTCCCCACCACCCTTTTGAGAACCATAGTGTTTTTTTCTTTCATTTTGATTTGTTTATTTGCTTCACACAAAGGCTTGCTGCCTCTGTGATGGCAGTTTTATGTTTTCCCATTGTTTCTCCACTCCTTCTTCTTGCTTGTTTGCTAGTGCTTTTCTGAGGCAATCTCCCATTTTGACAAAGTGAAAAAAGAAAATGTCAAAGTCAAGATGGAATTACGCAGGAGAGATGCTCTATGGAAGAAGGCACTCAAGACCAAGTTGCCTGCTGATTGGGTCTTGTTTAGAGCAGCAAGAAATCACTGCATGAAGCTTATTAGGCCACCAAAGCTGAATACTTCCAGGCTGCTCTGGACTCTTCAAAGCACAATGCAGCACAATTCTAGCAAATACTGAAAGATATAGAGGAACATAACCATGTATCATCCTTACCATCTAAAATTGTAAACAGCAATTCTGTCTTTACCACCAAACAGGATATTTAACCAAATTAAAGAATCACTTTGCATCTTCAGGGATCACATTCAATGCTTCTTCTGTGAACAACCTGTGAAATCAGCTGTGGGACTCCACCACCACTTCCTTACCTCCTCCATCACTAAACCTGCATCCAAATTCTCCTTCATCACAGCCATAAACAAGCAGGTCAAAGACCTCCTTCTGGCTCTGTATATCAAGAAAAGTGCAGGAGCAGACCTCCTTGAACCATTATTCTTAAAACTGGGGTACCACTGCTTGGTCACTCCTATCACCCACCTGTTCAACTTGTCCTCTCTCAAGGACAGTTGCCTGGTCAATGGAAAGTAGCCCACATCATCCCACTTTTTAAATCAGGGGACCTTAGTAGTGTTGTGTGAAACTGTAATATTTCACCGTGCAAAATATTTTGTGTAATTAACCCATTAAGTGAAATATTTCACTTTGTGAAATGTGAAATTTCGCCGGCGTTGTAAAGGAAATTTCCAAACCGAGAAATTTGCCTGTGGTGAAATTTCATGCCCGGGTGAAATTTCACCATCCATGGCAAAATTTTGCACCTGCAGGAGAAATTTCATCTCCTGCAGTGAAATTATGTTAAAACTTATCCCAGGTGTCTAGTGCCCACCCCAGCCATCACTGGCTTTAAACATTAATAAGCTCCCTCAAGTTACCCTGCAGCTTGCATTTTTTTAATATATATCCTTCACTCCCTGGTGTCTAGTGTTCCCCCAGCTATAAACATTGATACAGTCCCCAAAGTTACCCTACCACCTCCATTATTTGTTTTAAATATATATATATATATATATATATATATATATATATATATATATATTATGGTAGCACGTAGTGCTACCATAGATTAGGTTGAGGAGCCATTTCTATGTTAAACCCCAAAACTTTGCACTTAATAACTTTGCAAATGTTTGATGGATGTGCCTGAAATTTGGAATTTATGATCAAGACCCATAGGCCTTGGGATCTGCCAAGTTTCGTACTGGTCAGATATACAGCTGCAGAGTTATTAAGTGTGATCTGTGTGCACGTTTACGCATTTCTGGAATTCTGTGGTCGCACCTATAGGTCGTACAGTTTATGGACTGCCCAAAATCTTCAGGGAACATGCAGCCGGGTCCTCATGTGCCTTTCAAAGATTTCATGAAAAAATATTAAACGGTTCAAAGTTATTCAAAAACAGTTTCCCATTATAAGTCAACGGGAAAAGTTAACAAAAGTTCAACACTTTCGAGAATGCATTTTTGCTTTCGCAAATGGGCCTGTTACTTTTGCAAATCGGCCATTTTGTTTTCAGTTAGTGATCAGAAAATGGTTGGCATTTAAATTTGGAACCTCTAGCAACCTAATTTTTTGTATTCACCTAGTCGGGCCCTGAGGATGCTTGCCATGTCTTTATTTTGTGTAAAACACCCCAGAAATATGTTTTCAAATTTCTGGAAAAGTACTTTCATAAATTACTTCGTGCTCACGAAAGTGTCATGAATTTTCCAGTGAAAGCTTTACGCAATTGCGACAGTAATTTTCAGTCTGTGGGAAAAATGACAGCAATTCTTTCGCACTGCACTGCAAAATAACCGCTGGGAGTTTTGGCTGAAATTTGAGGAACGCAGCCGACATCTCACAGATGTCTTTCAGTGTTGTATTGAAAAATATTACACGTCGGCAAAGTTACGGCACTCCAAAGTTGATAGTTTTTCCCATAGGATAACATTACGGCGCTCAAGCATTACAGGAATCCTTTGGCACCCTGCTGCAAAATAACGGTTTGGTCTTTTTCCTGACATTTGGAGGAAGACAGCCAACAGTACACAGATGTGCCTTTTCAGTAGTTTGGTGAAAAAATATCACATGGCGGCAAAGTTACGGCACTCCAAAATTGATGGTTTTTCCCATAGGATAACATTACGCACCCGACACTTAACAGAAATCATTTGGAGCCCTGCTGCAAAATAACGGTTTGGTCTTTTTCCTGAAATTTGAGGGAAGACAGCCAACAGCCCACAGATGTGCCTTTCAGTAGTTTGGTGAAAAAACATTACAGGGAGGCAAAGTTATGGTGCTCTGAACTTTTCTTTTTCCCATGGGATAACATTACGCGTTTGCAAGCCTTTCCAGGGCCGTATCTGGAAGCGGTGCGATACGGACTTTTCGCCGAAAATATCTTAGCCTCAGGGGCTAAGATTCAAATTAGCCAGGACAGTTGTAAATAATATGACTTTTTTAATTTTTTTCTATCAGACGGTTCCTGAGATATAATGTATTTAGTATTCCAAGATCTCATTTTCTGCGCGATACTCATTATTTTGCATACATTATTTGTACTCACTGTCTTTCTCAATGCAGGTTTTGGGGAAACCAGCCTGTGCGCTTACATTACTGTTACTGTTGCCCTTTCCGCTTGCGGATCAGTACTGCGTTTACTTACCATTGATGTCTGCGCCACCATGTGCTTATCCTTTATGCTTTCATTTGCGCTATGCTTGTTATTTTTTGCCATTTCTGTCTACAGTACTGTTTATCTTACTGTTTCACTTTACATCACCATGCCCATTGACATTTCTGTTTGCAGGCACCATGTTACTATGTGACAACACATCATGTGGCAGACCATTCCTGCCTATGCCACCATGTGGTTACCCTTTCTGTTCTCATTCGTGCTTGTGTTACCATGTGCGCCACTGTTAGCATTTCTGTTTGCGTTGTTGTCCCTGTTAGTATGCCACAACACATCATGTGGCGGGGAGTTGTTTGTGCGTCTCATGCTCCCGCCACTGCATTATGCAGCGGGAGCGCTGGGGCCCTTCCCGCTGCATTACATTCACTATTTCGCTATCATTCTCAAAAGAAGGAGTAGAGGCAAAAATTCCATTAATGCATTAGTTGTTCCATGCGCAGTCAATCAGTCGAACCCTGATCTCCCCGCCCACCCCCAACCGGCATTGGGGTGCATTGGGACCGTGGGGTCCTAACTCTCACCCCATTCTCCCATACTTCTGCTGCTTTACATGTCATGGGTGAGAGTTAGGGCTGACTATCCCAATGCGCACCCCAATGCCGGTTGGGGTGGGTGGGGTCCAAGGGGTTTTCAACCCTAACAGCGAATTTCACTATTTTCACTGTGGAACAACCCTAACTAATGCATTAAACGGAGTTTTTTCTCTTTATATATATATATATATATATATATATATATATATATATATATATATACCCTTCACTCCCTGATGTCTAGTGGATCCCCACCCCACTCCATCAGTATATAGCAGCATAACTCAACTCCCCCAGTAGTCGAGCTGGGCCTGGCAGCCTCCACCTCACCTCCACAGCTGACAGCCTGACTGAGACCACTTGAGTGCTTGAATGAAGAGTGTGGTACTGTGCTCATTCATTCAAGCACTCAGTGGTGCTCAGTCAGGATGCTGGCCATGGAGGTTAGTGGAGGGTTGATTCAGTGGCCTGACTAGGCCACTAGGGGGCTGGGTGGGTGCTGCTATATACTGATGGGGAGGGTAGGGTTTGCTAGATACCAGGGAGTGAAGGGTATATATATATTAAAAAAAAACAAAAACAACAGTGGTGGCAAGGTAACTTTTGTGGGGGAGTGCTTATTAATGTTTACAGTCAGTGACGGCCGGAAGGAGACCACTAGACACCAGGGAGTGGAGAAGGGATTTTTAAATAAAACAAATGGGGGTATAGGGCAACTTGTGTGTGTGTGTGTGTGTGTGTGTGTTGTGTGTGTGTGTGAGGCGGTCATTTTACAGTTGTGGCTAGTGGCGATGGGTGAAATTTCATCGCATTTCACAAAACATTTTGCCTGGTGAAATTGTCTGATTTCAGGCAATTTCACTTATGAAATGTTATTTCACTACATCTCTAGACCCTAGCGATCTCAATAATTACCACCCTACTTCATTACTGCCCATGCTATCTAAGCTTCTTGAAAACTTATTAATAGCCAACTAAGAGACTTCCTAGAAACTCACAATCTGCTTCACCCTCTCCAATCAGGCTTTGCCTAAGCATAGTACCATCTCCACATTGGCAAAGGTGACCAACAATTGGAGAGTCACCTGCATACTAAAAATCATGTCAGTGCAGTATTTCTGGACCTGAGTAAGGCATTTGATAAGGTTGACCATGGCATACTCTTCACTACTCTATGCAACATCAGACTTGATTCCACTGCTCTAAAATGATTCAGCAGCTAACGTGTGGGCTGAAAACAACAAGTAAAACATAAGGTAACACCTCCATTCTAAAACCCTGCAAAGAGGTGTCCCACAAGGTTCTATCCTTGGGCACTTACTCTTTGCCTTCTGTATCAATAACATAAATGCCAATATTAATGCAGCCATTGTTCATCTCTTTGCAGATGACACTGTGCTGTACATTGCCAGATCGTCACTTGAGCTTTCTTGCACTGATTTGCAACAAGACTTTGACATTCTCCAATGGAATCTCCTACACCAGAAACTATTACTCAATGCAAAAAGACTAAAACTACGTTTTTGCCTCACTTTCTCAACCGCAACTTCCATCACTGCAGCTCATAAACCATAGATACTTACCTTGCTTGGGAATCACTTGTGACCATAGACAAGTTTAAATATCATACTATTTGCCAGCAGATTAGGCCTTCACGGTCTATCGAGTCTGCTCGAACCTAGATCGTTAATTGGGTGCCGAGACCCTCCCATCCCTTGTTCTCTAGAATCTAGGCCTTTGAATAGATGCCAGCTTTCCTTCTCATTGTATTTGGATGAACTTGACAAAAAATTAAAGCAAACTTTAGGAATGTTCTACACTGTAAAGTATCTTATTACTCAAGAAGCCTATGTATGGTTAGTGCAGACTTCCGTTCTCCCTCTGTTGGATTACGTGAACTTCATCTATAGCCACTGCTCCCTGGCCTCTCTCTCAAAGCTTGATGCTGTATATCACATGGCTATCAGATTCATCATTGGTACCCTCTAATACACAATATTGTGTATTTTATGACCTAATCGGCTGGCAGTTCCTGAAAATAAGGAGAACATAAAATGCTGTCCTTAGGATCTTTAGGGCCCTCACTAACAGGCTAACTAAATATATCTTGGATCTCTTCATCTTGTCCAAGGGTGTATACTCCTTAGAAAATATGCCTACATTACGCATGAAATGCATAGAGTTAGGATCCACCTGGGAGCTTCCTCGATCAGCTATGCTTTCTCTACCCTCTGGAACACTACCCAAAAACATTAAAACTCACAAACCTAGTGGAATTGCTTTCCTTCAAGAGCCAATTGAGTCACTACCTTCAGGAAGTATGCAGCTGCTATGCCTCATTCTCGCAGCCCACCCAACCTGTGCCTCATTACCCTCTTGCTGCACTTACTCCGACTACCCTAGAACTTCCTCTTTCACTCGTTCCTTCTGTCTGATTTCTCACTGTAAACCCTGTCCTACTGTCTGCCTTCTTCCCTTTTACCCCTAACTACTCTTGCCCTCCAAGTTCCTTGCCCTCCTCCTCCAAGTCCATCTTGGTATGTGTCTCTGTTTATGTATACTTTATTTTTGACTGTTTTAACTTACTGGACTATTGTTGTTGCTATTACTATGATTATCAGTCTAACTCATCCCTATCTGTTACACTAGTATCTGTATTGTATTATTTACCCCACTGTACAGTATATATTATTTGTATTGTTTATCCTTGCCAGGGCTTATAATTTGTACAATTTCAGGGCCACACTGGAAATGAGTTCACTCAAAGTTGTTCCCTGGTTAAATAACAATTGAGTGAAATAAAGAAGACAGCACAACAAATCACCAGTCCAGGTGTTGGAGTACACTGGCCATGTGTATCAGATAAGTATTGTTTTATGTTAAGATTACCTTGTTTGTCCAGGTTAGTTATTAAAGAGAAGCAGGTCCTTTTGAACCCACTGCTATTCTTATTTTACAGGTATGACTGGATGTTCCCATTAAGTCTACCAAGCCCCATGCCACAATCTCCAGGACCCAGGTAAGAGTTAATATGGTACAGTATAAAGGTACAACTACAAGTATTAAGACACTTTCAATTGTTCATTGGTTGGTGAAGCAGGGCTAAAATATCTCTATTATTCTTTTGATTTTGCTCAGGTCCCCTGGGATCTGTCCAGAAGAGGACACGATTCCACTATCACAAAAGAAGGGCAATTCATTGAAAAAACAAGCAACCTACTTTAATGCAGATATTAAGATTGAAGAAAGCAAAGCACACAAAGTAGGGACATGAAAATAAACTCTGGTCAGAGCCGATATGGCTGTGGAGGTTTTTGGATGCTTTTACCCATTATTTCTAATGAATTTGCACAATGCAGATCTGAGGAGAGGCAGTTCAATGTGGTCTCCCTTTACACATTCTTACAATGTGTATTCTTAGAATATGCTTGCTGATTGCTATATATTTAGCCTGGATTGTTCACAGAAGAAATGGTATCTTATTTTCAGTGGGGTTTTACATCTACACAATATTTTGCTGCATTGTGTAAAATCAGAAAGCACTAAAACAATATTTTACATCTGGGTGGATGAATTATGCCAGATCAATGCATGAGCAGAAAGATGCATTGCACTAAAGAGGGTGTGCCATTTGGCACTAATACAATATTCAAAGAGAATGTGCCACGGTACAGGGTGTGCATACATTAAAACTCATCAGGATGAAGTGCAACACTGCATAATTCTGCAGTAGAGATACTGCAGCAAACAATGCTGTTTCAAAGGGAGTTAATCCCTTTGTCATGCAGTAAACCTGTGACACTGCACTTCATTCAGGTGGGTTTCATTGTACCTGTTGAAAATGTGACCCTGGATGGAGTCAACTGAAGGTGGCCACCAAGTCTGGTGCATTCAGGGTGACCCTGACTAAATACCTTTCAGGGAAATGTGCGGCAAATACCAGTATGCGCCACAGCCCCATGGGTGATATTCCGCCCAAGAATGCAGATGAACTAACTGAGCATGTAGGGTGCAAAGGGCTTTATGCACGCTCATTACCAGCCCATTTGCATGTTAGCATGGGAATGAATGCACCAGAGCAGCTCTTGCCCCCAAGCCCAACCCTAATCACTCCCATATGGGACAGGCCCTGAAGTCTCTGGTGGCATAGTGGCACTCTCCCACCCATTCCACCAGCCCTATCATACTGGAGTCCAGGCTCTATCAGTTCCATATTGAAGGGACTCCTATGCCATCCCTAGTTGCACCACAGGCCATCTCCATAGTGTATTGGCCCTCGCCCCTTTAATGATGCACAGATTCCCCCAGCTCTCCAGCCCATCCCATTGAGAAGACTGGCTCTGTAATGCAATCGTACCACTCTATTGGTGGGTGGCAGAGCACTCGCATGAGGATGCTGGAATGTGTTATATGTAGGCACGAGCTGTGTGTGTGGTGATAACACCCAGTGGCCATACACCTCAGGCACTCATATGTGGATCCATCACAGAGATACCATTGTATTGCTCAGTGTGGGTGATGGCTGATGCTGTACTAACTACACAGTTCCCAAAACAGGCATGTTACAACTGATCTCACATTCATTTGTACAACTGGGGAACTGTGGATGAACTATCCATAGCCTGAAGTGTACCCTGTAATGGCAATACAGGATACCACACCCCTTGTTACCTCGGGATACCTCAGCAGTCTGAGGGTGGCATGTTACACATGGGAACAGGGGTGAGTGGACTTGCAGCAGTGTGTGACAGCAGGAAGATACAGCATCAACAAGGCATGCATTAGAAGTATGTAAATAGCCTCTTCTGTTTGCCAGGGATGTGCACATGGCTGCATACACTGGTGTATCTGCAGCTGGTGTGGTGCCCCAATGCACAGTACAGCCAGTTGGGGATTCCAGAGTGCAGGTCCCCAGCCTGGGTTCAATGCAGTCAATGGCTGGCAATGGCAGGATGTGGAGGGCAGTGCCAGACTTTGCAAGAGGTCAGGTATGGGAGGAGTCAGAGTGTCTGTGTAAGGGGTTGGTGGATGAGACTCTCTAGGCAAAGGATATGGACCATGGTTTCTCTGGTGCATTTGGGTCTGGGGAGCCTACACTATTCAGCTCTTCAGGGATGTAGTTGGCTAGATTGGGGATGGAAAGGGGTACCGCTAGTCCACCAGGGCTGCCAGCCTGCTGTGCACCTGGGTACACATCTGCAGCCTGCCTGTTGGTGGCTGGTTGGGTTAGGCCAGCTTTTTGTGGCCTAATTGTGGGGCTGCAATGCTCTGGACTATGAGGGGTGCATTTCACTGAATATGCTGCTGCACAGCATATGCATGAGATTGCCCCTAGACTTGAACAGCACACCATTTGTGTGTGCCTTGGCCCATTCCTTTCAGCCGGTGCATCCTGCACATTTGAATATCACACTGTTGTGCATTGTTGGAGTTGTGTGGCACATCTCCTTTTCCACCGGGATGCAATGCATATCTCTTTTGAATACGGGGCCCAGGACTAGGTACCCTGAATAAATACATTATAAAAATGGTAAAATCATGACCCCACTGAAAATAAGATATTGCATCTAATCTGGGACAGTCTGAATAAATACAGTAAAAAATGTGTAAATGAACATCCCTTTGCAATGAGATGTAGCATCTCCCTGCACTATTCAGGATACAAAATATAGGATAAGAAATATTCAGTGCTCCCAGATCCAAATAACTATTAACCAGTAAGAAGCCTTCATTTTCACTGTATTTTCCCCACAGTGGCAGAATCAAATCCCTGTATAAATCTCTGTAGATTTTTCCATAAGTCACTGGTTCCTTATTTATGACTTTGTTCTTATTATATCAGCAACCTTTATTAGGAAAAGTGCTCTGATTTGCTGCTCAGAATTAATGTTATATGTCAAGATGGTCTTCAAATGATTTGGATTTACATGCTACGCACAAGGCATAATGCAGGACTATATGAAATAACAAATATCAAGCTCATTATTTCATGAACTATACTCAAAATTAGTAATCACAAGTAACACAATGCTTCAAAAGTTACTAGTAATGCCTGTAAACAAATTTATTGCAAATAAATTAGAGATATTTCCATATATATATATATATATATGTATATATATATATATATATACACACACACATATATATATACACACACACATATATATATATAGATAGATAGATATAGATACACAAATGCTATTTTGGATCTTATAGTTGTTAGTTTTCAGACAAATTCTCATAGACTTTTTCTGTCCACCTGATGGAATCTTGAATGAGTTAACTAAATGTTATTATTTTCTTCAAGGCCGTGATCCAGCAACTCAGTAAATACACATTCAGTATATCATATTATAAAATGACAGAAAACCGTCTTCTGTTTACAGTTGTTTGATCAGGAATTCTATTAATGGTTTAAGTTCTTTTGTTACATATATGGTGGTCCAATAAAAGGTATCAAATAATTTGCTTCTGTATTACTCATTGTTTGTCAGCAGTTAATTTATTAGATGAGGTCTCCCTGCCAGGAGTTTGGATGTTTCTCCACCCCACACACACACACACACACACTTACTATAAGAGAGCTCAGTAGCTCTTATCTGTTATGTTTGGGAAACAGGCCACAGCCCTTTCCATCAAAAAGAAATTTATATATTTCATCTGGGTAGTTCACTAAAGATGTGGCATTTTATCAGATAGGTCTTGAGAAGTTAAAACAGTGTAAATCTTTACAAGATTTGCTGGGAAAGAGTAACATTTATGATGTAAGAATCTTTCTTGAAAGATATTCATCCCCAACTGAAGTTAGTAGCAAAACATTTTTAAATGCTAGGCATTTAAATATGCAAGCTGTTGCATTTCAAAGGGAGTAAACAAATCTCCAATTTAATAGGCAGCCAATATTTAATAGCTGTTTCTGTTTCCTAATGGCGCTCTGATAAGCAGCTTGAAGTTCTGTCTCCAACATTCTATACAGAAAGAAGGGATCATATTATTTTAGTTGTCATAATGATTTGTAGATGTGGAAGGATACATTGAAAAGTCAAAAAATGTGTTCCACAATACTCTATTTTCAAGCTACAGATAGTAAAATGACTGTAGGCTCCACCCACAGCCATAAAATTAGGGTTGTGGATCTCCAGATTCTTGACGAATCAGTAGTGTCGTGTTCCTCAGGGCTGTCAATCTCAATTCCCACCCCATCTCCTAAGCAAACATTGTCAGACATAATCTCTTTTCTTCTTGCAGGTCCCATAAGACCTGCATGAAGAAATCTGTGACAGATTTCTTGATAACATGTGATGAGCCATAATTCTCTGCCTCCAAAGAGTGTATCACTACAGGACACTTGCTTGGAGCTGTACTCTTGTGCTTCAGACAGGAGTCTGTGGGATGAGGGAGAGGGATGGGCACTAGGATTGAGAACCCCAAGGAACACCCCATCACTGATTTGCCAAACATTTGGAGACCCATAACCCTAATGTGTTTTCATTTCCTACTTTGTTCACTTTCTGTTTTTCAACCTTAATGTATGTGTTAACATAGTTTTTAGTTACAATTAATATATAGATGCACACTGTATATTAAATACATCAGATACCATTAAGCAATTGAAGCAAACTGAAAAAGAAAACCCTTTATCTCATACAGAAGATGATGAGAATATGGACAACTTTGGATAAGTACTGTGCCATTTTTACAGAACATCATTTGCTGTTAATACTTTTTGGGCATGTATATTGATATTTCGTTTTGCAAGTGTGTATGCTACCCAAAGTAAGTGTTTACATTTTTATTTGGATATGCCACTTGTAGAATGGTGTTGTCTTTTTAACAAACATCATAGTTCATAGTGGCATCCATCCACTTTGAAGATTCCAAATATGTGATTTTTACATGCAGTAAATGAGAACTGTCTTATAGGTATCATGTGAGGATAGTGACTGAATACGAGCAACCATCAAAATGGCGACTCATATCACAATGCTATCCACATGGGCTACCCTGCAAGGGTAGCTAGCGATGTGAAGGTGACAGTAGGGAAGGGTGACTGGAAGAGAAGAATAGCAAGGGAAGGGGAGGCATAGGGAAGAGGGTTTCTGGGGAGGTAGTGTGCCTGCTGAGGCTGAGCTAGCCATGTGGTGTGGTGGTGAGGGTGGCTAGTTCCAGTGGAGCAGATACTGGGTGTGGGGTTGGGGACTAGGGGAAAAGTTTGCCGCTAGCTGCCTGCCCTCTTTTTTCCCAGACCAGAGTGTCACCCCTCCACCACATGCACTCCCCTGGAGTAGGTAACCCTGAAGCAGGGGGGGTAGGGGCAAGCCCCACATGGCATTTGGTCTAGTTTCTGGATGTTTGGTCACTGGCATGTGTATACCTAATTGCTTTTTGGGCCATATACACTCACCATGATAGAGATCACTGTTTTGTGATTGCGATTATGACATGGACCATTTGATTTTACCTGTGGATCACGTCACACTGGATGATCCTATACCCTTTTCTTATCCTTAACTGTTGTATATTGGCACATCTTGTGTGCACTTGATGTGCAGGAGAGACTGTTAAAGAGCAGCTGCCATCCTTGATGGAGGCAAATAATGCAAAGTAGCTGCCTGTCAAAGGAGCTAGCTAGGCACAAATTACAGTTTTATAATAAAGAATTAGTTATTAAAATCAATGTAGTTATGATATCACTTCCCTTTAATGCTGATCTACCACTGATTGCTGCAGCCCCACCTCCAAAATCAGTGCTTTGATGATGTAAAGTAGGGAACCGATTGCTTTGCTTAATGTTTGAAGTTCAGTACTTCCTTCAGAGTTGTTTTGTTGTGTGTGTGTGTGCATGTGTGTGTGTTGTTGTGTGTGTGTGTGTGTGTGTGTGTCTGTGTGGTTAAGGGTAGTATTACATTTATATAATAACTGCTGAGCAATTTCTTCTATGGGCCTCAACCAGTTATTATTTGTCATGATAACAATGTACTTGTTATGGTAAACACATACTCACTCTCTCAACAGTATGCATGAGCAACAATCAGTACTCTAAAAGCACCTGCACATTAAAAACGTTCTTGCTCCTAAAAATAAAAACAACAGATCACAGCTTCTATCCTAGCCATAAAATTGGCACCATATACTTGACTTACTTCACCAAACATTCATCTTGACTCAGCAGAAAGTACTGGACCTACAAAAAAGAAAAAAAAAACTTGAGTTAGAGGTTTGAAATAGTCACAGTTCATGACAGGAAGAGCTCATAAAGACCAAGATAATGTCAATACCAAGAAACAGACTGAAAGTGATTTAAGGTTGTTTCATACATTTCACACAGAGTCATGTGAAAACTTAAACTTTACAGACTTTCCTTGTCAAAGCTAGACAGCATCCTTTCCAACTTTATTTATTGTTTAAAAATAATGGGAACAAGTATGAGCCAGGGACTATAAGGGGTATAATTGCCTCAATGGACAGATTTCCGGTAAAATAAAAGTATCCTCATTCAATATTTAGGAGAATACAAACAGATTTCTTGGAAACGAGTGCACACTAGCAACCAAGCAAAAGTACTTACAGAAGCTCAGCAAAGGCAACAGGCTGCACAAATCATAACCTCTGACAGAGAAGATATTAATCTACTGCATTCAACAGCCACCCTAAATAAGACAACACCCATAGGACTACTGGACAACACATTTCTTAATATTGGAATACAGTTTGCTCCTTGAACAAAACATCATTATGATCTGACCTGGGAAGATATAGTAGAGGGAAAGGAAAGTCAGGGAAACTACTATTTCACATATAAACGGGCATAACCCCTGAATGTCTGACCAATCAAACCTCAAATCTATGAGACACTGGAGAACCCAGATAGAAACACACTAAGAGCCTATGACATATACCAAAAAAAAGATAAGAACCTATGCCACAACTACAGGCTCCTTCTACCTGGACCCTAACATAAATGCTGCCCTGGCATCACTGCCTGAAACATGAATGTGGGCATGAATAAACTCCACAAAATGATGGTCCAAATGAAAACAGATGCTGGCGCCACTGAGCACAAAAGAATAACAAATCACTTGACCTGTAAGACATCTACACACAGACTAATCGACCATTATGTCCAACCAAAGGAGGTCCAGCAAATCTCAGGACACCACAGCCTACAAAGTATTAACAACTACCTGGTCCTGTCTGAGAAAAACAGCACACCATAGCCAACATACTGCAGTACATATCAGACACAGAACAAGGCACCAATCATGGCTCCACTCAAGTACTCAATGCCTAGTACCAAACAAATTTATCAGCAATAGAGAAGACTGACACTGAAGGCCCAATTCTCAAAGCCCTGCATCTGACGCAAGGTGCTTGTACCAAATAGATAGGGTCTGATTCTCAAAATGCTCTAGAGTGGCGCAGGTGCATCAGATGCAGCATGCATCAAAGCCCCCTGCGCCATCAGCAATGCAATTAGGTCCTCCCCAGGCCCATCGGGCTTCGGATCGCCCTCCTCCACCCCAGCACTGTTGTGACCAACCGCCAGCCCAAGCGAACCCACCGCTGGACCCGCTTGCCCAGCGGCACCTGCCAAAGTTTGCGCCACCTCCAGGAAGCCTGTTGTCGGGGCTGCCCGCCGCACTTCCGCCCCAGAAGCGAACCAGGAGCCAGGCCGCTTGCTGGTACTCTTGTGCCGCTTAAACCGTAAAGAAGGTACGTTTTCTGCTTTCAGCTGCTGGTTCCTCTCAGTTAAGCCTTGAGGCGCTGCCTGGATTGTACCTTTCGCAAAAGCAGCTGTTTTCACCGCTAACTTTGACTGTTGACTGCCTACTGTGCCCGGGACTGGGAGCGCCGACGCCGGTGTGAGCAGCCCACTCTCCACTTGAGGAGAGCTTTTCCCGTCACAATCAGCAAGTGGTACAGCTCCTCCTGTGACCATTTGTCCTGTGAATATTGTATGAAGTTCTTTTGACTTTTTTACTAATAGTGTAGAGCCTTAGTATACCTGCCTGAAAATTGTAAAACTGCTCAAATTTCCTCTGTTTCTCAATCTCCACCTCTTTCTCACTTCCGCCCTTTTCTTTGTCTGCTAAACCTTACCTCACTGCACCTTTACCTACTTAAAGCCTCTCCCTTGCTGTCCTCCTTAGGTCCTCCCCAGGCCCATCGGGGCTGTGGATCACTCCTCCTCACACCCCAGGCTGTCGTGGACCCACCGCTGTAGCCCAAGAACCCACCACAGGACCCGCTTTGCCCAGCGGCACCTGCCGCAAGTTTGTGCCTCGCCCTCCAGGAAGTCTGTTGTCAGGGCCCCGCCCGCCGCACTCTCGCCCAGAAGGAACCAGGAGCCCGGCCGCTTGCTGGTACTCAGCCGCTCAGCCGTAGGTCGAAGGCACGCTTTACCTGCTTTCAGCTGCCGCTCCTTCAGTTAAGCCTGAGGCGCTGCCTGGGTTGTACCTTTTCAGCAAAAGTGGCTGTTTTCACCGCTAACTTTGACTGTTGACTGCCTACTGTGCTCCGGGACTGGGAGTGCCGCATGCCGGTGTGAGCAGCCCACTCTCCCGGCTTGAGGAGATCCTTTTCCCGGTTACAAATCAGCAAGTGGTACAGCTCCTCCTGTGAGTATTTGTCCCACCACCCTGGTCGACCCTCTGGCTTTATAGGACTCTGTTGGTCATATGACTAAGTGTCCACTTTCCCATTGGCTCCTTATATTCTGGAACTCACTCCCCGAGTCCACTCGGTCCTCCTCCTCCCATCCTAGCTTTAAACCTCCTCTGGAACTTCCTGAAACCTCCCTCCTCCTGTTCCTGCTCCTTGTAGCCCTACTCCTCTGCCCTCTCCTCCCTTCAATCTGGTAGGGTGGAGGCCTCAGCCTTCTTGCACTTCTTCTTGGTAACTGGCCAGGAATCCTGGACTGGGCCTCCTGCCTAGGGCCCCCTCTCCCCCACAGGCACTTACCACTGTCTTGCTTCTGTTTTACTCCACTGTCCACCTCCCATTTCATTCCACCTCACCCTCTCTATTGCAATGCACTGTGCCAACCTTGTCCTAGTGCCAGCCTCAAATGCCTGTTATTTCTGGTATTTTTTACAGACTCCTCAAATGTCCTTGTATGAACATGGTGCCAACCTCGCTCTAGAGTCAGCCTTGAAATCCCCATTTACTCCTATGTAACTTACTCAATCCCTCAGCTGTCCATGAATGTACTCTGTGCCTACTGTCCTCTAGAGCCTGTCTTGAATTTGCCTGTTGTTCTTAGAGCCTGTCTTGAATTGCCTGTTGTTATGCTATGTATTTCTTTTGATTCCTCAATGGTTTATGTGAAGTTGTCCTCTGTAACTCTCGGGTGCGCACCTGAAAATAGGCACTTGGCTGTCTAGTGTGCTTACCGGTTAACAAAACAAATAAATAAATAAATACATAAATTCTCTCACCACTGGGGTGATCGACCTGCTCAACGCCTTCCAACAAATAGGTCACTCGCCGCAAAACCGCCTTCCCTAATACTGCCTCAGTTCTCTGGAACTAACCTAATGGTCTAAATTCTCCTTTCTCTTCCTCCATAACTCCCACCTCCCTCTCCTCTCTGTCCTGGGTGTCCCCTCCTCTAAATCTCTAAACCTTGCTCTAGCTGTGTTACCCTAGCAAACCTCCCCTGCAAATCCTTGCTGCTCAAGCTAACCAAGCTACTGTCTCATAAGCAAGGCCACTGATTTACAGTGATTAAAACAATGAAATTCCATTTTCAAGACTTCAGATTCCGAATACAATGGTGATTGTTACTCTAATTTCTGGATTTTACCAGGATTCTGCTATCATTCTTTAGTATGAGCATAAATAATCAGAATTAAAGACAGCTTAATATACAGAGCATTAAATAAAGCAAATTGAAAATAGTACACGAAGGAATTAAAATAAAAACACAAGTTTTGTAGATTTAATGATCTGATATAAAATGACAGATTCCATGAAATCTTTGTTTTTACTGGTCTTCAGGCAGTCCTAATTCTGGAATTTTACTGGATTTTCCAGTAAAACCAAAAAACAGTGGCCTTGCTCAAGCTGCTGTCATGTCTCTTCCTTCCTCCGGCCTGTCGCCTTCCAAGTGGCAGACTAAAGGTACTACCTATACTAATCTGCCTCTTCTTCTTCTTGGAGCCTGAATGTAATCTCTCTGACTCCACCATGTGACACACCAGTACCCCTCAGTCACTGATTTCAGTTTTCAAACCTGCTAGCTGCCCAGCACTACCCTAGACCCACTTGGCAATACCTTCTCCTCAACAAATGGTGCACTTATCACATACTGTTTACCCTCAACAAATGGCGGAGGAAACATTAATCAACCATAAGTCACTACAGCTTAAGGCTAGAGTTCCTGGCATCTCTCCTGCTCAGGCTAGCTGGCAACATAGATCCGAATCCAGCCTCCGCAAACAGCGCTCCCATTAACTCAAATGGAAAGTCAAATAAAGGACTTTTTGTAGCCATATGAACATCAGAAGCTTACAGAGCCACCTGCCTGAACTGGAAGCCTGGTTCAAAATCTATGAACCCGACATACTGTGCCTCTCGGAAACCTGGCTAAACCACAAATCCCTGATACCCTGTGTGACATACCTGGATACTCAATTATACGGCAGGACAGACCTGGGTCAAAAGGGTGGGGCTTTGCCATCTACCACAAGTCTCACCTCAGCATCAGTACAGCCCCTGCCCAAGACCCTCCAATGACCTGTGAGTCAATCACATGCAATTTTGTCCCTCGGTGCTAAGAAACTGCACATAATTTGCCTCTACAACCTGCCCTCTGGAGGAGTGGATGGTTCTCAGGAAGTCCTCAAACCAACACTACAAACCATTAACATGAATGAAGCCATCATCCTCAGCACATGAACCTAAATTGTCTGGGCCCTCTCACAGTGCCTCGCATCACTAGTCCATGGTTTTAACTTCCACCAGCTGATAACTGAGAACACTAGGACGGTCACCGCAGTAGTCTGTACACTGATCGATTGATTCTCACTAATAGACCTGAACATGCGACTCAAGGTAGGGGTCATGGCTGACACAATTACTGACCACTCTCCCATCTTTTGTCAATGGCGCCGGGTCCGCCTCCCCACGACTGGTCACTTTCACAAACTTTGCCCATTTGGACATCAATGCCTTCCTCCTTGATATATCTAACATAGATTGGTCTGAAATCCACCATGCTGACAAAGTTGAAGATGCCTTAAAAGTATTCCTGACAAAGTTCAGTGCAGTACAAAATAGGCATGCACCGAAAGCTAAAAGAAGAGTCCGGGAAGAAACTAGATGGCTCCACAAAGATCTGCTCCTGCAACTACAGCACAGGGATAAACTTTGAAGCACTACAAAAGCACTGGGCTGCCCAGTGACCACTCCTTATACAGGCAACACAGAAATTCCTGTAAAAAGCATATGAGGCTTGCAAAGCAGGTACTGTCCAGAACCTACTAACCAGCTCATCCCACGACCCCTGAAAATTTGGGCCATATAAAGACCTTCCTTAGTACATCACAATCTGTTACCCCTCTGAGATGGTCCTTAGCGGTACCCACTGCAATGACTTCCTCACCATAGCGAATGCTTTCAATAATATGTTCTCGGACCTCTCACCCTATACCTCTACACTACTAATGGCTCTCATCTCATCTCTGCCCACAACTGACAGCGAACCAGCATACCTCCCAGCCACTCATTCAGGGGCTCAAAAACCCAGCCTTTTTATTTCAGAGCTATAACAAGCTCTCAGGTTTTGAATCTCCCAAAAACTATATCAGACAACACCAGTCCTGGATCTGACTCTCTGGAACCCCGCCTGTTAAAAATTGCTGCACATCTCATCTCCGAACCTCTGGCAAATATCTTCACACTCTCCCTCTCCTGTGGTACAGTACCATATCTCTGGAAAACTGCCAAGATTGCTCCCATCTTTAAGAAAGGGAACAAAATGAAATCTCTAACTACAGGCCGATAGCTATTCTATCAGAACTAAGTAAAACCTTAGAAAAACTTGTGGCCAACCAGACCCTTGACTACCTAGAATCTACAAAACAGCTTTGTGATGCTCAACATGGCTTCAGAAAGAACCACAGCACTACGACTGCCTTGCCAAATTCACCTTGGACAGTCTTTCGAACATGGATGAAGGTCGCTAACAGGAGCTATTTTCATTGATCTTACCAAGGCTTTCGACCTTGTGGATCACCCTTGCTCCTGTCCACCCTTCAAACAATAGGTTTCTCCTCCCTGTATTAAACTGGTACAGGAGCTACTTAACCGACAGGACCCAGTCTGTAAATTCAACTCTGCAATCTCTGACAGCACCACAATCAACACTGGTGTCCCTCAAGGTTTGATACTGGGCCCTCTTCTTTACCCTATTCATAAACAACTTACCAAGCAATATCCCAGCCTGCTCCTCTCTTCTTTAAGCTGATGACCTGGTCATCTATGCCAGCTCTCAAAATGTGGATCACCTAAACCTATCTCTAACCACAGCCTACAACAGCGTACAAAACTGGCTAAACTCTCATCGACTTATCCTTAACTCTAGCAAAACTAAAGCTATGCTCCGGGCACTGTCCAGAAACTTTGATCCTGCACCTCCTCACTGAAAATACTTGACCTTAATGGGTCCTCTCTTGAGGTCATCACCACCTTCCTCTACCTTGGCATCTTACTGGACCAATTTCTGGACCTAATTCTCACATCTAAACAACCTGTAAAACCAGAATTGTAAGCTGGAGGTGGCTACAGAACCAACTATATGCTAACATCATCAGCCAAGTTGGCCATCTCCAGAGGATCCTTTACCAACACTAACCTACTGTGCTCCCATCCTGACTACTGCCCATAAAACAGCCCTGCAAAAATGGGACGTCACATACAACAATGTATGTCGGTATGCTTCTAAGGCTCCACGACTCCAACATCATTGTCAACTATATAGTGACCTCGGATGGCTACTCCCCGCTGCCACCAGACTATACTATCTTGGCTGTCTATGTGACTCTATCATCAGGCTAGGCCTGCCTGCATCACTTGCTGAGCTGCTTCATCCCGCCACCTCAAGTCATGAATTGAGATCTACAGACAAATCTCTACTGAAAGTCCCCGTTGTCACACCTCCAAAGGAACTGGAGCTTTCAGTCATGCTGCCCCCAGATGTGGAACATGCTACCACAGGATCTTAGGCATACCTCATTGCACCATCTATTCAAATGAGGGCTAAGACACCACCTGGTCACCTCTGACCAATGTACCTGTTTGACACTACCTAACAGTCTTGCCTACTCCTACACTCCTCCCTCTAGTTCACCCACTTTCCTCATGCCTACTCTCTCCTGTATGCTCCCACACCTTAACTACCTGCTGCTCTTTAAGTACCCCAGCTATAACTGCTTGGTTTTATAGCATACTGTTCCATACAAACCGTATTAATGATAAGTACAATTAATGTTTTCTTCAGGATAAGCCTTACTGTTATATGTTAATTCCTCTCTACTTGCTGTTATGATGACTGAACTAAGCTGCTTTACTCTACCCACTGTTATTGTTAACTGTTACATGCCTTCTCTATACAACAGGTCTGCTTGTGACTAGACAGGTACTGGTACAACTAGGGTCCTTGACTCTCCCCTGCCCTCCTAGTGTATTACTCCCTGGATGCCCATGGACGGGACTGCTTGCTGCTTTCATGCCCAGTGTCGAAACCATGAGCCCAGCTGCATGTCTCTTCTTTCAACCACTAGTCGAAGGTTGCCGAATCTCCCACAAAACCCCGACCGCTTGCCACTCCTTATGCCCGCCACAGTACCAGGAGCCTGGTTACTTACCCTATGCTTAGCCTCTAAAGCCGTAAGTTTTGCCAAACTTTCCCACAAAACCCCGGATGTATGCCGCTCTCATGCCCGCCAACGGTACTTTGAGCCGGTTACCTACCCCTACGCTTAGCCACTAAAGCCATGAATCTTGCTGAATTTCCCACAAAACCCTGGCTGTGTGCCGATCTCATGCCCGCTCTATGGTACCATGAGTCTGCTTACTTGTCCCTACGCTAGTCGCTAAAGCCGTAAGACAACCGCTTCTCCGCTATACTCCCGACCACACGCCGCCTGTGCCTCCTACGGTATTCATGAGCCCGCTACTTATCCCTATGCTTAACTGCTAAAGCCATAAGTTTGCCGAACCTCTTTTTAAAACCCCAACCGCATGCCGCCTCATGCCCACCATTGGTTCCATGAGCCCCATTACTTATCCCCACGCCTATCCGCTAAAGCCGTAAGATTGCTCTTCACCCTCCAAACCTGCTGCTCCCTTGCCCTGCAACAGAACCATGGTTTCGGCTGACTGTCCCTACTTATAGCCGCTAAAGCCGTAAACTTTATAATTTTTTGCTAAATTCTTCTCCTAATCTCTCCTGTGTAGACTTTGTTTCACTCCTCCCTTGCACCAGAGCTGCTGAGGTTCCACAGCACCCTCAAGGACCTGAATTGTCAGTTTGTATTGCCCCTAGGACCAACAGAAATGGATCTCGCCTTATGCCCCGGGCTAGTCTGCTATCAGGGATGCTGCGGATTCGTTCCCAGGGAGCAGTTCCGTGAGCCCAGCCACTTGTTAGTACCCTGAGCCACCAATGCCATATTTGAGCGGCATAGCTGCTTCAAGCTGTGGTCCTCCCCTTCTTCATCTAAACCCCTCCACTACTCCTACCTCCATCTCCCACCTCCTGAGCTATGTCTTCCATGGATTCAAGGAATTCCTCTGTCCTTGTACCAGTACCCGCTCTGTCTGTGTATATGCTATACAAATCAATGTTTTTCTTAGATTAGTGGACACTATGTTACTCTAGCCTAATTAGCTTCTCTGTTTTACATTGTACTGCCTCTCTAATTGTATGGCTATGTGTTATACATTCCTCAGTATGTATCTTGTCTTGTACTCTCGGGTCGTGCCTGAAAATAGTCACCTGCTGGCTAGTGCACTTACCCGGTTAACAAAAACTAAATAAAAATAAAATAAAATGCATCCTATTCTGTAAGGAATGACCCAAATGCCAGATGCAGCGCATGGCATATGAATGCAGGTGTGTCAGATAAATTAGTGAGGCAACAAGCAAGGTGCAGACAGTGCCTAAATGCAAGGGCAGAGGACTGACCTAACCACAGAGGATGCAGCAAGGAGACAGGGCAGCCAACCCCAGGGACATGGAGGAAAAGACTGGGCACTCCAGGAAAAGAATTTCACGGCCAGGAGACAGACATCCTGCTGGATGCAATAGAGGCTCAGGTAGGTGTGATGTGTGCAGGAAGACATGATTATATGGTGCGTTGGTGCAAGGCTCTGACCAGTGTGTGACACCCAACAGGTGGACCTGCTACTATCCCAGGGAGGGACCAGAAGCTACGGGCAAAGTGGCAGAAGGCATGGGTCAAGGTAGCCAGACTAGTGAATGCAGTGGCACCCAGCAAGTGAAGTGTGAGTTAGCTGCAGAAGTGGCACTGTGACATCAGGCACCATGCCAAGGAGAAGGCAGCCCACAACAGGCGCTGCACAATGGCAATGGGAGGAGGAACCATGCAACCATAGCCCTTAGCAGACATGAGAAACATGTACTGGCACACATCAGCATGAGTAGCAAACAGGGCGACACAGAGTTGGACCTGTATCGGCAACAACATGCACAAGGTAAGCACCAGGCATGAATGGGGTGGGTGGCACCACTGTGCACACAGCCAATGTGGCACCACCAGTGGAGGCTGATGCACCACAGGGGCACCAGGGACCCACATTGGACAGGGATCTGGGGCAGGTGAAGAGGGACACAGAGTGGCCTGGGTCCCCATGCAGATGCAGGAGATGCAGGGGTGACCCCTCCATTGGTTGCCACAGGCTGGACATGCACCGTGGCACTAGACACATACACGCATGTGGGCAACCAAGGTAATGCACTGTGCACATCTGTCTGTACACCCAGCAGGTGCTAGGACCACAGCGACCAGACAACAGGTCACAGCCAGCCAGTCAACACCACCACAATGCCATGCCATGACCCACAGTGACAGTAGGCATTGGACAGCAGACACAGCAGCAGTGAGGAGGAACAGCAGCAGGCAACCACCGGTGACATCACAGTGAGCCAGGCCCACAGGAGGGTGACAGATAGTGAGTCAGCAGCCCAACAGGGAAGTGACATCAACAGCAATGCCACACCATCCAGCAGCAGCAGCACCACTGGGTGGAACATGCCTGCATCCAGTACATCTGACTAGCACCAGACCACGGTAGACACACAGCAGCAGGGGGACAGAGGGATGCTCCTGTGGCAGGACAGGCAGGCAACGCACCCACCACTGCAGGCCATGGTGACCAGGCACACCGCAGCACCACACAGGACCATGGAGGTGCAGGTGGGACATGTGAACATGGTGCAACCCCACTGCCACTGGAGGACGACCTTGGGATGACCTGACACGTTATTGCCAGGACGCCCTGCTTACCAGAAAGCAGCACAGCGGAGCTGGAAGGGATACAGGACAGCATCCAGGAACACACCACTGCCATGGGCTCACACATGGACAGCTGCAGCTGACAGTGGCAGATATCCACACAGCCATCATACATGGGATCCAGGAAGGGCATGCCAAGCAACACAGGCGTCATGGGTACTCCAGGACATATGGTTGTGCGTCACATGCCAAACGGACACCATAGAATGGCAGACCATGCTCATGGAACGCAGCATGGGGCAGGATATTGCCCAGACAGAGGCAGCAGCGGCAATGGCAACTGCACTGCAGGAGATTGCAAGATGCATGCAACAGCAGGCAGCCGGGTGGCAACAGTCCCACAGGTATGCTCGGACTGCAAAGTGTGGTGGCACAACAGAGGGCAATAGATGACCACCACGGCATGGGGAACACAGCCAGCAGACAGGATGTGGGACAGGGCCATGAGGGCGACAGGGCATAGGGCAGCTGGGGATGCCCAACGGACAACAGCCAGACACAGTGCTGACACAGCATGTGTCAAGCACTGCTGTGCCTGAGGACAGGGGCTGTGGGTGACACAGCAGGCACACACACAGCCACAGGGGAACAGCAGCCAGAAGAAGATGCCTCAGACAACAGACATGTGGGCCAAACAGATGGCAGGATTGGGCTAGAGCCACACAGTGATGCCGGTGAGGAGGATGGCCATGGCACAGTGGGTCACACACAGCAGGAGGACACAGCAGCACAGGGCATGGATGTCAACCATGGCAAACACCCAGTAACATGCTAGAGGGTGTGCACCTGCAAGCTGGGGTACTGGACCATGACGGATACAGGGGATCGACACCCACCCATGTGTTGGTGACATGGAGCAGCCTGGAGAGACACAGGATGGTACAGTGAATGCCAACAGCATGGCCATGCAACCACACAGCACAGCATAGAGGCTGGGACAATGCATTCTGGCCCATTCCTGAGGCCACAAGAGGGCCCACCCCGAGGCAGGTGGTATGGCCTGTGAAGAGCAGATGGTCAGGCAAGGTGCACCAGCAGTGACACCCGCACCACGGTTGGCAGCTGCGGCAGCAGGACCGGAGGTGGGAATGACAGCAGCAGTCCGCCAGGACAGCTGCAGCACAACAGAGACCCCGATGACACGGTGCCAGTCACAGAGGCACAGGGTGAATACAGTGCCACCAGTGGTGGGGTGCAGATGGGGTGTGCTCCACAGCTGAAAGCTATGCAGAGCGGCAACGCGGTGGTACAGCCACCATGCACTACACAGAGTGAGCAACTGGACACTGTAGGCCAGAGGGGAGGTCAGCACACACACACACTGGTAGGGTGCACGCAGCATGCCAGACATGCGCATCGGAGGAGTCTCCCACGGTGCCACCCACCATAATGCAATGTTTCAGTGTGCCCACCCACCATGGCCAGAGACGACAGACACAACACACACACACACATGGATGTGCAGTCATCTGAGCCATTCATACCCATGCTGCATGAACCTGTAACCCATGTCCCTGTACAGTGCCCATGGCCTTGGCAGTCCCTTATGGCACTGCAGCATGGGACCTGCACACAAGCCCTGATCCCCAACAGTGGCACCCACCCCACACACTAGCGTGCAGCACATTGCCACCCCTGCAGGCACATACTGACACCTGCATGGCCCCAATGCAGGCCCTGGGACCTGTTGCATGCACCCGGTGCGATACCATGGCACATGCCAAAGCCCACTCACACAGCACTCACACAGCTGTGCACCCCTTGCCACCACCAATTAGAAATTCCTCCATGTGGCCGGTGTGAGCAGTGGATGCACACACCATGGCATGGGCACCAGCACAGGCATGGCTCCTGGCACACACGGCGCCATATCTGTCCATGCTGCCATGCATGCCCCACACCCAGGTGCATGGCCACTGCAGGACTGTCTACTCCCACCACACAGGGGTACCACAGTCCACACATCACCAACCTGCACATGCAGTACTCACCATGGGGCATTTCACCATGGCAGCCATACAGAGCTGTGCACAGCCATCCACTGGTGGGCCTGTGGTATGCCAAAATCTTGCCACACCACCCAGCCCACACAGCTGGTACCAACACATGCATGACACATGCAGGCCCAAACCACAGGATCCCACCTTGTCGACTTGTGGTTTGGCTTACCCACCGTGGCATGCCACTGTGCAACTAAGAGGACCCCTACACTAGGTGGCAGAGACCCACAAGGGTACAATGTCCTGACACCATGCTCCTGTGTGTAGCAGCAACACACCCTGTGGCACACTGCAGTGCTGTCCACATGTTGCTGGACGGTGGTCCCTGTCACACACTAGGTGCCCTGCAGAGGCCCTGTGGGCTGCTACCCACACAATGACTGTCCCCGACCGTGTACAGCAAAGACAGGTGATAGGCATGCACAGTACAGAGAGACACACACAGGCATGGCTTGCACATTGAACAACATTGTACTGGGGACACATAAACATCACAAAACAGCAACAGTCAAGATGAACCAAGAGGTACAAAGTGCAATGGGCACTTCTCACAATCAGCAATAGGCATACAACAGTGCTGCACTTAACACATGCACAGCTCCATTATCCCTGATGTCCCAGTGTCCTGTGTCCATACTATCCAGTGTGCCCCATCCTGGGTGTGTCCGCTATAGCATGGATGGGGCCAGGACCTTGATGCACACATTTGTCCGCCACTCATCGTCCGCCAATACAGTCCAGGTAGTCCAGCAGGTCCTGCACTGCAACCTGTCAGTCGGGCAGCAGCTCTACCATGGGCCTGATGTGCAGGCCGAGTCCTTGGCAAAGTCAATGGAGGTTGTGCGGCTGGGGCTGAATGTCACCTGCACCCCCACGCCCCTGTCTGGCAACATGTCACTGTCACTCCTGGGCTGCCCTGGACCTTGGTTGGGGTTGCATCACCACCGCCATGCATGGGGGCAGCCTCATCCCCTGTCGGTTCGATGGCCTACTGGCCAGCTATGCCATGGGTGTCCACGCCTGTTGACGTGACGCCATGTCATCTTTGCATGCTGCCTCACAGCACTGTTGCATGGCCCTGCACTCTGATGATGCTCTGTCGGGCATCTGGGATACCCTCCTCCACCTCCTTCTCATCTTCCTCCTCTGTTGTCTCCTCTGCACCCTGCTGTGGTGCCACCTGTTGCCCGCCCTGGGCCATCATCTGGTCCTGGCTGTGCACGCCGTGCATCGCTCCACTTCAGGCATCACATCACCCACTCCAGGGAACGCCACTGCGGTGTCCCGCCCTGCTGCTCACCTTGAACCTCCATGGGCACCTGGAACATAAAGTGACAGCCAGTGAGTATGCCACAGGCCCATGCGCCACCTCCATGCATGTTGCCCACACCACTGATGCAGGCCCAGCAGGCCACCACCATGCCATAGGGCACACACCCACATGTGTCCATGGTGCCTGTGCACCACCAGCAATTGCCAGCCACGGCAACCTGTGCTGCCCGCTGGCATATGTGTGTGTGTGTGTGTGTGTGTGTGTCTGCATGTGTACCCCCTGCCTGCTGGTCCCCACACAGTCACCTACATGGCTGCATACAAGACATGACTGCTGCATACCTGCCTTGCCGATGCTGCCTCTGTGGGGTTCTCCACCATGTCCATCCAGTCCTGCATCCCTGGCCTGACCTGGCCTTCGGCATTACTGACATCACCTGAGGGACATAATGGTGTGTGATAACATCAGTACACTTCTGAGCAGTCGAGGTCCCTGTCATGTGCTGTGTGTTGGACATGTTACTGGTGCCACATTCCTGACCGGCGTGGCGTCCACCACAAATCTGGGCATCAACCTCTTGTGCCACCCTCCTCAGGTGTCAAAGGAGCAGCCCTCCTCCAGGCCAGGTCATTCCAATGGTGCCTGGCCTGCCACATGGTCATCCTTATTCCAGACACCACCTGGAGCCTGCTGCCTATGGTGGACCACACCCTCATCCTGTCTGCTGGGCTGGATTGCTGTGCCCCTGTGGGAACAGCACCCTGCTCCACTGCTCAGCCAGGCTGATGAGAAGCACAGTCTCATCATCTGTGAAGTTCGGTGCCCTGCTCCAGCATGCCATGGCAACTGGGACTGCCACCTGCAGCCTGCCCTTGTGACTTCTGATTTCCTTGCATCCCTCTGCAGTGTGACTGGGGCTGTGCCTGTGCTACACCATCCTGTGTGGTCTAGCATGCACTACCGAGGCCTCCTACATGTGCTGATGGCTCAGTTCCATGTTTTCCCGCTTTCCTCCCTCATGTCGCACTCTGTGACACACACACTACACAGCTTGTGTCAGCATGCAGCATGCTATGCACCGTGCGCTGCATACAGGATAACCCGGTATGCAGGTAGTGTAGCTGTGGCTGATGTACAGTGCAACTTGCAGCTACCCCTGCTGCTGCACAGTGCACCATGCGGAGCTGTGCTTGCCATCCCCTGTCACCACACACTGCACTTCTTCAGGTACCTCAGATGTGTGAGGGGCATGCCTCTGATGGCACTGTGCCAGTCCACATGATATGTCCCATGGGTGTGCCATAACACATCCATGTCCTGCTGCCTGTGGTACACTGCACCCACCCTTGTGCATCCCCTGTGGTACTGCTTCATGGTGTGTGCGCCTCCCACCCACACAGTCCCCATGTCCCCATTCCGCCTACCTCTGGCGCCACTGTGCACTGCCATTACAAGTTGGCACTGGCAATGGTGTGCTGCGTGTCACTTGTATGTGGCTCCAGCCCCAGCACATGCAGTCCCACTGCCTAGTGCCATGACAGGCCAGCGACTCGCCCCACACAGTTCCCATCCCGACATCATGCTGCTCATGCACATGTCACCCTGCTAGCACTGGACACCCGGACACCCTTCCCACTGTCCGTGTCACTGTGTGCTGCACTGCTTGGGATGGCACACAGGCAGTGGGCACATCTGTGTCACCTGAGCTGCCACTGCCTGTGTGATAGCCTAGGCGGCGACACTCCATCTCGCCGGTAGCTGTTCCGGGTCCACCTGCTGTGTGTGCTCTCCGTGGTGGACCCTGGGTTCCTGGCACTGCATTGTCATTCCCTTCATTGGCATGGTGCTGCTGCCCTGTGTGCCTGTTGTGTGTGCCACTGCTGCATGCATCTTCCCATGGTCTCGGGTTGTGGTTCAGGGCCTGCACACAGCATGGAGATGGATGTACTGTGGCTGTGCACACTGTGCATACTATTGTGTGCTCATCTGAAATGTGCTGCAAATTAGCTGCGCCTGCATCCAATGTCCTGCTATTGTGTGTTGTGCCTGATATTGCTGTCGCCAGTCATGGGCTGGCCCTGCAGCCTCCTCCTCTTCTGCAGTGTCACCATCCCGCTGGGTGTGTCCTCATCCTCTGCCAGTGGTGTGCCATGTTCCAGTGCTATGTTGTGCTGTACACAGCATGCTATGAACAGTTTGCATGCCATGGCCAGTGTATACTGCAGTGCATCCCCTGATCTGTCAAGGCACTGGAACCTCATCTTGAGGATGCCAAATGTGTGCTCCATCACACTGCATGTTGCTTTGCGGGCATCATGGTACCATTGCTCTGTCAAGACTCTGTGGACACCTCACTGGTGTCATCAGCCAGGGCTGTTGTGGGCATCCGCTGTCACCTGTGAGGAGGGAGGTGTTGGTTAGTGTTGTGCCCACATTTGTCCCATGCCCACCCATTCTGCATGTGTCAGTGTGTGCCTTACCAATCAACCAGCCTTCTGTGAGTGTCCTGCTCTGGAAGGCCTCATGCACTCTGCAGTTCCTGTAGATGTGAGCATCATGTGTGGACCCTGGATACCATGCCACAACGTCGAGGATCCTGCACCTGCTGTCACAGATGACCTGTACATTCATGGAATGGTAGCCCTTCCGTTGACATATGTCTCTGGTTCATCCAGTGGTTCTCTTATGTCAATGTGTGTGCAGTCTACTGCACTAAGCACACGTGGAATCCTATCATACATACTGTAGAATCCTGCTTGATTGCCAGTTGCTTCTGGGCATATGTGGTAGGTAGATCCATTGGTGTGACTCTGTGTGAGGGCATGCATGACTGCCCTTAGGCACCATGATACAGAGGGCTGTGAGATGCACATGGTGTTGCCACTGGTGTCTGGAATTGCCAGTGGCCAGTACCTTTAGGGCTGCACATACCTTCACATCTATTGGTATGGCATGGCCTCTCCAGGTCCTGCTTCTGAGGTCGGTGTCGTTGTGGCATAGCTCTGCTATGGCTGACTTGCCAAGTTGATATCGTGGTGATGCACTGCTCCCCCCAGGTCTGTGTGGTGGTGCATGGCCAGTACACACACCTGACATGCCTCTGGTGTCTGGGTTGTTGCTGTCTGTGCACCTGCTGTGCAGTGCCACCCTGTTGTGCAGCCTGGTGGGCATGTCACCTATGGCATTGCCTGGCCAGCTGTATGCCCAGTAGGGCCTGTGGTGCTACATCATCCTGGCAGTTGACTGTCTCTGTTCTGCTGCAGTCCTGTGTCTCAGTCCCAAATCACTGCCCTACTCCTTTCTTCCTTTTTCTAAGTCCCCTGGATAAGCTCTGTGTGGCGAGCAGGTGTTTGATATCTGTTGCTAGGTGCTCCTTTGTGAATTGCTCTCCCGCGGCCCCACATGTCTTATCCTTGTCACAACGCACCATGCGTCATGGTGCTAGCTGCCTTCTGGCACTGTGCTGGCGCTTGGGATACTTGATGTAGTGGGTCTTTGCCTTTGTGCATGGTGCATTTGTGAATCCCATCTTGCTTGCGCCTTGGCACAGCTTGCTGATTGCATTCTGCTTTTTGGTGCCCGTGACCTTTGCGCCTTGGTGCAGCATTTGAGAATCAGGCTTCTTATGGTGCAAGGTGCACCTTGCATCCAGGGCAGCCCACGCAATTCACAAAGGTGACCATGCGCGCATGGTGCTAGCTGCCTTCTGGCACTGTGCTGGCGCTTGGGATACTTGATGTAGTGGGTCTTTGCCTTTGTGCATGGTGCATTTGTGAATCCCATCTTGCTTGCGTCTTGGCACAGCTTGCTGATTGCATTCTGCTTTTTGGTGCCCGCACCTTGCGTCTTGGTGCAGCATTTGAGAATCAGGCCCCTATGGTGCAAGGTGCACCTTGCATCCAGGGCAGCCTCCACGCACCACAAAGGTGGCCTGCGCCAGCCGCAGGCCCTCCTGCCCCAAAAAGGTCCCACGCCACCCTGCGCCCAGTAACTGGCTGCATAAGGTGCAAGGGCACCCTGCACTAGACCCAAGCATCCACAGCCCAGAGGAGTGATCTACAGACAGTGACCAGAGAAGCAGAAACTAGTCCTCATAGACCAGCCTGGGCTGGCATAAGGGACTTAGAAACTGATGCCCTGTGCGCGGCTGCGCGTAGTGGTGAAGGCACCCACCCCTGATATGCCCACAACAGCAATCAGGGTTTGAACCCCACCAGCCCCCTGATGATGCCATTGGTGGCATACAGTGCACACCCCATCAGTGGTCCAGTGCCCTCCAACCTCTACCACCTGCCTTTAGTGCCCCTGTCACCCCCCAGTATCAGGCAGAGCCAGGGACTGGGGATGCCCTCCACACACCTCCACAGCCCCAACTGACTGCATGTGCAGCAGTCTGTCCCAGGTGATGTTTGCCCCACATGCAGTATGGGTCCCATAGGTTTGGTGCACATCCGCACTTGCATGGGGCATACTGGGTCGCAAAACATCAAAGGCCTATAGTAGCAACTCCTGTCCATGTGTCATGCATTTGCCACATGGGCAGGGTTACCGCAGCCATGGGGACTTAGGCGCCAGTACCTCTCCTTATGAGAATCAGGTGCAAGGTCTGGGGCACAGGAGTCGCACAAGCTGCTGTTTGCTGCAGCTTGCTTCAGAGGGAAACCCCTTGAGAATCAGACCCTGAGTGTCAGGTTAACAACCCAAATGCTTTATTTCATATAAAAGATAAAATGCACTTACAAGTACAGTGGCAGAATCCTTTGATCAGACAGAGAGTGCAGCCAGAGCCCCCAGTGACTTGACCAGTTTCACTAGATGCTTTATCAAGAGTCACTGACACTCAGAATAGTGGATCCCTTTTAAGACCATTCATTCTAGTGAGAACAGTACTTAAATCACTTCAAAATATATTATTACACTTAAGGTATTTAGTAAATCTTGCCCAAAGAATGGGGCAGATACCCACTTACTAGGCAATACCTTATTTAACAGTACTGATAGTGTAATTAAAGTTGCTTTAGTCACAATGTTTGCATATACTATGTAACTATAGTTTTACTTTGTAAGATTTGCCCTTGGCAGGGAGGTGGAGCCATCATTAGGAGACAGGAGAAACAAGAAAGGAGAGGAGAAGAATGCAAGCAATAAAAGAGAGACTAGGATTATATAACAGGTGGGAAGTGGAGCAGAAGTGGGACAGTAGGGAGACAGCTGTGGAAGTAGACAGGTAGGCAAACAGAGGAGACAGAGTGGGGATCAGCTGAAGTTGCAGGAGAGAGAGGTGATGTTAAGTAGAAGAGAGGACAGAGATTGAAGGGAGGAACCAGAATGGATGGGTAAGGAGAGGCATTCCAGAGTTTAGGGAATGGTAGGAGAAAGTAGCATGGCCTGATGAGGTAGTCCTGTGGGGAGATCAAGGAGTGAAAGTTAGACCTGCAAAGGGCAAAAGAGGTGGACAGGGCTGGGAAAGGAGAGAGAGGTTAGATATGAAGGAAGAGAACCAAGACAGTGTTTGACTATAAAGGAGGAACAGTGGGCTAGGATTCTGGCTTCAAGGGATGGAAAGAAGACAGAAGTGTAGGAGAGCAGTAGTGGTGTGGTGAACAGTCCAGAGCTAAATGAAAGAAGGAGGAATGAGGGTGTCCTGTCTGGATTGGGTGATTTTGGGAGCAGCACTGTAGACTGTCACCATAGCTGAATATGGGGAGGATCATTTTCTGCCCTACAGCTCTGAGGGCTGGAAGGGGATGCAACTATGGTTACAGTACAGTGCACCTAATCTGGGGTGAAATTTTTTGTGTATGGCATCCACAAGTTCAGAAACATTGAGGAGCCTGTCAAGCCAGACCCTGAGGTATTTGAAGGAGGGTAAATCCTTGACAGTGGACCCATCCAAGGTGAAGGAGGGAGACCAGTAACCCTAGAAAGATTTTGCCTTGTGCCAAAGGTTATGGAGTCTGTTTTCTTGGCTTTAAGGGCTAGCTGATTAGAGCAGAACCAAAGCTGAATGTTGTCAAATTCCAGCTGGAGTCTAGTCATCAGATCAGCATGTGAGGGGCCAGAGGGAAATAGGACTGTATAATCAGCATACATGTAATCAACGCTGAGGTGCAGACAGTAGGAGATCATTTAGGAAGACTGAGAAGAGTATTGGTCTGAGGAAGGAACCTTGGGGACACTGCAGATAAGAAGGGGGATATGGAATTGCCATTTCTAAATGACTGAGTCCTACCTCAATTTAGGAGTGGAATCACCTAGTGGCAGCGATAGAGAGCCTGCTGCTGCAAGCTTGGCAAGGAGAAGGTGGTGGGCTACAGTGTCATAGGCCCTGGCCAGATCGGCAAAGATAGCTGAGGTGATATGGCCCTGATCCATTCCTGAGAGAATGGAGTCAGTGAGCCAGAGGAGGCAGGATGAGGTGGACTGGGAATTACAGAATCCAGACTGGAAAAGGGTGAAGAAGGAGGAAGAGTCAAGGAAGAGGGATTGCTGAGAGAGCACCACATGGTCTTGAAATTTGGAAAGGTGGGAAATCGGGACATGGGCAATAGTTGCCTGGGCTGATGGGGTTGCCTTTTGGGGAGTGGTGTAACTGTGGTGTGTTTCCATGTATCTGGGGACAGAGGCAAGGGTGAAAGAGAGGTTTAGAAGGGAGGCTATAGGGAGAGCAATGGAAGGGGCAGAGATATGGAGGAGCTTAGGGTGAGGGTTAAGGGCTAGGAGAACCTTAAAGGTATCAGCAGGTGAGATAGGAGCCAAGGAGAAAAGCAGAGGGGGGTAGGGAGGAAGGGTGGGAGGGGTAGGAGGAGGCGAGGGCAGGGGGAGAGGAGAAGAGAGGGTGGAGGCACATGAAGTTAAGAAAGTATTGAATTCAGTGGCCAATGAGATAGTGTCAGAAATGGTAGTATCACCTACCTTGAGGACCTGGATGGTGGACTGAGCCTTGAGGAGAATAAAGCATGAATGACCTTCCAGAACTTAGAAGGGTGGCTAATGTTGTTCTGAAAGATAGTGGAACAGTATTCAGTTTTAGCTACCCTAGTGGCTCTGGTGCAGGCATTCTGAAGGGTTGGTATCTGTGTAAGTCCAGTGTGGAGCCTGAGGACATGTGAGCCTTCTATGCAAGGTCCCATGCAGAAAGGCAGGCTAGACATTCTGCTGAGATCCATGGGAGGTGGGAGTCTCTAATCCTGGTTTTCCTGAAGGAGTCGTGTCCATCCCAGATGGACAGGAATTTAGACTTGAAATAGTCTAGGACAGAATCAATGATACTGGAGGTGGAGATGGGTGACCAATTGGTTGCAGCTAAGACCACATAAATGGATGATAGATCCAAGGACCTGAAGACAGGATCAGGAGAAGTTGGGGAGGGGCTTTGGGGTGGTGAATTTTACTAATGCAGTAGACCATGTGGTAATCACTAAGGGCATCTGGGAGGGTGCAAACAGCAATAATGTAGTGAGGGTGTGACAAGAGTGCCCAGTCCAGCAGGGTGTGTTGAGAGATTTATGGTTGAGTCAGTTGGGGTCAGTGATCAGTTGTGTGGGATTGAGGGACGTGGTGTCATGGTGAATTTTGGAGTGAGAAGGGAGAGCTGGTTTCAATTGAAGTCCCAAGGATGAACAATTCACCTGGAGAAGCATGGGTGGAAATAGTGGTAAGGAGGTCAGTGATAGAGGAGGAAGAGAGGCCAGGAAGCAGTAGATGCCAGCTATAAAGATGGGGAGGGAGGAACGGAGGGTGTGTTTTAGAAGTACATGTTCACATGCGGACAGAGAAGAGATAGAGTATAGGAGTGAATTGGATGGAGAAGGAAAGATAATAGCAATACCTCACCCCTGCTGGAGTGATCCTGCCAGGTGAGGCATTACCCAGGGATGGAGATGGAGTTATCTGGAATTTTGAGGGAAATCCACAATTCTGAGATGATTAACACATCCAGATGGAGGTTAACCATTACCTGTTGTAGGAGGTCAACCTTAGGGAGGAGAATCCTGATGTTGAGATGAGTGACTCTCAACCCTTTGAGGAGGTAGGAAGGGAGGGGGAGAGTGCAGGGCCAGAACAGGGCTCAATGTCACCTGTTATCAACAGCAGCAGTGAGATGAGAAGCTTAACAACAGAGGAAATGTGTCTGCATGGAGGAAGGGAGAAAGAGAGTGTGGAGGGGGGGAGGGGGTGTGTGAAGCAGGGACCCCAGAGAAGCAAGGTGGAGGGCAGGAGGTATGGGAAATGATGGAGGAAGAACTAGGGAGCCAGGGGAATGAGAGATAGTGGGGAGGCAGGAGGAAGGAAAGGTGAGATAGGAGGATGTTTGGATTGAAAAGGAGGAGGATAGGGAGGGATGGTGGTAGGCTGAAGGGAAATAGGGGCTAACAAGAAGGGAAGGGGGTGAGGTAATAAAGAACATGTAGAAGCTGGAGATGGAGGAGTGGAAGACTGAGGGAGTAGCACAGAAATAGAGCTAAGAGGCCCTAGATAGGGGTTAGAACTTTGATTTGGGAGAGTGATGATATGCCAATGTACTCAGGCTGGAAAAAATTGCTTACTAGTAATTATAAAATAAAGCATGGGGTGGTGTATACTGAATTGAATGCACACCTTCAGTGGTGGATGCTTGATAAACCCTCAGGCTTCACCTTCAGGATTTATGTAGCATCCTACACCTTGGGTGTGCACTCAATTCTAGTAATGTATACCAACCCATGCTTTTGCAGCATATGATTCATTATCAGTCATTTCCTTCAGTTAAAGCTGTATATAGTACCATTGGAAGAAAATACCCGAGAACAACATTAGAAAGACCAAAGCAAACTTTAACTTCCAATTATACAATTTATATGTCAATTAATAAAACTATGGAGCTAATTACACCACTTCTCATGCTAATTAACAAACTTGCTATATGACACACTTATTAGTTTCCTAAACATACAAAAGCCCTATTCAGACCAAAGAAAAAACTGCCTTACAATAACCTAAAATTCCCCACTGTCTGTCACCAAGCAGCCATATCCCTTGATGCAACAGGTCTTTAATCAGACACCATGTCCTCCATACTGCTGCCACTGTCTATAACCTCCGTCGCGCACCATAATTTTGTCCATGATGCTGCCATAGTTTCCAACATCCTTCAGCTGCCACTCCCAACAGCAGATATCTTGCCAGTCCTTAAAGCAGACATCTGATGCTTCTGAATGCAAATGCCACACCAGTCAAAACTGCCCACACCCTTTTGAACTAAAGGATGGACTGCTGCAGCCATGCTTCCCTATTAGGATGCTGTGAAGTGTATTACTTTTCCTGTGAAAGTTGGTGGAGTCAGAAACTTCACACTTCACAAAGCTTTGCATAGTTCCCAACTTTGTATTGTAAAGTATTAAAAGAAAGTCTTTTTTCCAATTGTGCCCCCACCCACTTGATTTATTTGTTCCCATCCCCTTCCACAACTCAGGCCCTTATAACTACATTTCTTTCACCCCACAACCCTGTGTTGTGAAAACCATTCTCCTTCCTCTCTTGCACTGAGGTTCAGTGCCATACTTACTAGTTTTAAAATCAACAGATCAATCTTCAGGTAAAACCCTTCACCCACCTGCATGCCAAAACCAACCTCTTCCACATACCTGATCCAACCTCATTGTCAAGTGACTTCCCCATTGGCCTCCTCTGACCTCATCTACCTCATACACTCAAGCACCCAAAAATAATTTTAAGTATCTGTACAAATAAAAACCATGTTGCAGAGACATCCTCTCTGTTTTGTGGTAAGTATCAGAATGAATGAACAATGTATTTGTCTATAGTAAAACCTGACTGGCTCAATCAGTCAGGTTTTATTATAGGCAAACATGTAATTCATTCATTTAATCATTCATTCATTCATTCTGATACTGCAGAATGGAGATGATGTCTCTGCAACATGAGATAGCTTCCTTTATAGGGCTGTGGGCAGAGCCTACAGACCTACTGGAATCGTAGCTCTAAAATGGCTAATTGTGGAACCTTCCATTGGACATTTGGAAGTATCCTTCTGAATGTCCAAGGAAGCTTGAAACCCTCCACCACAATCAACCGCTATGGAATAACAGCCGCAATATTTTGGGTGTTACTTCCACATTCTCGTGATTATGAACTGTGCATGCGCACTCATGCATGCTCAGTTCTGTTGGTGGTATCATGTATGGCAAGATGCCATTCACTGCAACTGCACTTGTGAGTGTTGCGCATGTGCAGCTGCATCACCACCTTTATGATGGGTGGTCTGAATCATTTTTTTAAACATGGTGGCTCAGCTCCTGCTTAGTAAGGAGCAAGGTTTCAGTACCATGGATCATTTTTCTTGTATTTGTAAACAAAATGTATTCTATCTGGTTGATCCTGCTTTGTGTTGTCATCAGAGACCACAGAGGGCGTTGCTGGCATGTGGAAGAAGTGTTCAATAGAAGAGGACAGTGCTGGCAGGTGAAGCAGTGTGTGAGGTACAGAGTGGTAGCCATTGGTGGAAATGACAGATGGATTAGATGCCCTAATTTGAGTTTTTGGTGGGACTGGCTGTAAGTAACATCGATTTAAATCCATATTTAAAAAGTACAGTCCCACTTTTCCTAGGTGCTTAAGAAACCCATATGCCAAATAGTGAATAGATCTGGATTCCCAATCCCCATGTTGGCCACTGCCAGCTCCATGGCGTTCTGTGCCCCCAAAGTTATGTGGCAAACAGGAGCCCACCCAGTGTGCCCAAATGTTTGTTTTTCTGCAAAACAGAAAATGGTCCCTCATTGTCACTCAAGTCTTTTTTTTACTCCTGCAAACAACAAATGGTTCTTTCATCACTACAGTCTCCCTCCTCCATCCCCACACTCCCACTGAGCATCTATCTCCCCACACACACCCTTACCCCATACTTATCTCCAGAGGTTGGTGCCGTCATCTTCTCTGGACCAGGACATTTCTGCACTCTTCAAAGCCGAACTGCGAACTGAAGAATCAAAGGTAAGCCTGCTATAATGTCATTCAATGAGATTTTCAATTTATGTTGATATCTGAGCCATTTTAGATTTTTTTCCCCAAATTTTCAACATGGGGTTCTTGGGACCCCAGCTCGTGAAAATATGCCACTGTCATTTTGTTACTAAGTCTTCAAAGATGATTTTACAGTTCCTGCATGGAATCACCTTTCAGGACCAGTTCATGAAATGACAGTGCCACTGGTCATGAGGTGGGGTCCCCAAAAAGCCCATGTTGCAAATTTGTGAAAAATTCCAAAATGATTAAGTTGCAGCGCAGTATCAGTGCAGTTTCTATGCACCGCTCCTAACTCAAGCAATTTTTAAATATTTTCACTCCACATTTTTAACATTGCCATTTTGCACACCTCCTTCAAAATGGTGCAGCTATCATTTTCCAAAACCTGCCCACAATTTTTTTTTGCACCAGTGGCACAGAAGAGCGTGTTTGCCCTGCAAAATCACCTTCTACGGACAAGTGATCAAATGACACTGGCACTCTTCATGAGAAGAGGTCCAAAAAGGCCATGTTGAAAATTTGGTGCAACACCTCTAAAATGCCCAAGTCACACCTGGACATTGAATAATTTCTACGCACATGTGTAACTTTGGTCAATTGGTAGCTTTTCACAGCCCTATCGGCTCTGGCTAGAGTTTGTTTTACAGGTATTAAAAGTTATTTGTTTTCAGAGGAGTCAGGAGGAAGAGGGATTTTAGGCCAGAAGAGGCTGGGTGGGGGAAATCTACTTCACAATTTTGATCATGTAAGGTGGGGAAGCAGGGGCAGTTGGTTTTGCATCTGGGTGGGTGAAGGGTTTTATATGAAGATTGATCAGCTTATTTTCAAATAAGTGCGTGTGGCAGCAAATGACTCTGGAAGGGGAGGAAAAGAGGGTCTCTCACAGCACAGGGTGGTTGTGGGAAATGTAATTAAAAGGGCCTGATGGTAGGAAGGAAGTACAGAAGAGTAAACCAAGTGAATGGGGCCAGTAGTTTTAACAAACAAGGCTTTTTTTTTAATTGAAACACTACATAGTTTCACTTTACCGACTAAAATACAGAAAGTGCACTTCGCTGGCACTTGACTGGGAAAATATATCACATTTTGGAGGAGGGGTTACACAGAGCACATTCTAAAAGAGGCATTCCAGAAAATATTGCAACTAAACTGTAATGACCTTTTGATCCTCGGTTTACTGCATATGGGGCTCAAACCCACCCAAGGTCCCCAGCAGAGTGGTTATTATGAGGACTACTCGAAATTCTCGATCCCCAACTACCTCAAGGACCTGCAGGAAGTGTCTTGGAACCACGTCATGGTTACACATGACCCCGTCACAGCTCTTGACCTCTTCCTCGCAGCTTTTGACCCACTTCAGAACAGGCACGCCCCATCCAAGAGGCGAGTCAGAGGCTCGGTCACCAAATGGCTTCACAGCGAGCTCCTATCTCTCATGAAGCGGCAGGATAAGGCCTGGACAAAATATAGGGCGCCACACAACCTAACAGACCTCCAGGAGTACCGCTCAGTTTAGAAACTCCTGCAAGAGGGCTATATCTACTGCAAAAGCCAATACTGCAGTTCAGCGCTGATTGCCACTGCACATGACCCCAGATGTTTTTGGGTGAACATAAAAGTCTAGTAGGTGGCTCTACCAAAACTCGTTACCAACATGACAATTGGTGAGGCCAACTGCAGTAACTCCCAACCATTGCCTCCTTTTAACTGTCTCTTCATGGACCTGCCGCCACCTCCTCTCCACTGCCAGCTGCCCCAGCCCTCGGTTGCGACTCCCCAGCCTCCCCGCCCACCCTCCTACCTCAAGAAGATCACTGTGAGGGAGACTCAGGCTCTCCTTGTTGGTCTTTCCCACCATGTGGGGTGGGCAGGATGGCCTTGAACCAAGGCTTCTCAGACTGGGGGCTCTTACATTGCTGCATCACCGCCTCACATATTCAATGCCTCGCTCTTAACAGGGTCATCCCGACTTATGGAAAATTGCCAGGGTTGTCCCGTCCTGAAAATGGTGACCCTAAGGACATTAACAACTATTGTCCTATCACCATACTCTCAGCTGCCTGCAAACTGCTGGAAAAAGCAGTAGTGTCGCAGCTGCCCACTACATCCAGGAATATAATGTCCTCTCCCATGTCAGCATGGCTTTCAAAACCACAGCACCTCGATGGCACTTGCTGAAGTCACAACCAGAATCAGGACCGCAACCGATCAGGGAAAGTTAACGGGCTATATTTGTGGACCTGTCCAAAGCCTTCGACCGTGTAGATCTTCTCCTCCTCCTCCTCGGCACACTCCAGACCCTTGGCTTCTCCCGCCATTCCCTCGACTGGTTTTCCAGCTTACTTGGGACAGGAAGCAACTCACCTGCTTCCAACCATACCCTCTCACCCTCCTACCCATCTATAGTGGGTACCACAAGGATCTGTCCTTGGACCCGATCCTGTTCTCCCTGTTTGTCAATGGTTTACCCTCCGTTGCTACTGAAGGGCACCTTACCATGTATCGCGGATGACCTTGTCTTATTAGCCAGCGCCCACGATGTTACCAACATCAATGCCCAACTCAACTCCGACATTTCTCGCATCAGAGTATGGCTGGATGGGCACAAACTTGTAGTCAACCTTAAGAAAACCCAGGCAATGCTATTTGGCACCACGGTAAAAATCTCCTCCTGCACGACGCCCTTTAAAATTCATGGTACCTGCGACTCCCTCCTGCCAACAATTGACTCTGTAAAGTACCTTGGAGTCACCTCGACCCTCAACTGGACCTCTCCGGGCACATCAGGAGCATTTGCAATGCTACTAATGGCAAACTTGGCCTTGCTTATAGGGCTAAGGACTGCCTCACCCCAATGCTATTTGGCACCACGTAAAAATCTCCTCCTGCACTCGCCCCTTAAAATTCCTTGGTACCTGCGATCCCTCCTGCCAACAATTGACTCTGTAAAGTACCTGGAGTCACCCGACCCTCAACTGGACCTCTCCGGCACATCAGGAGCATTTGCAATGCTACCAATGGCAAACTTGGCCTTGCTTATAGGGCTAAGGACTGCCTCACCCCGCTGCCCAGCTGGCCTTAGCTAGGGGATACTACTGCCCACCCTCTCCTATGGTCTCTTCACTGTTGCCTCTGCCCC
Source organism: Neoceratodus forsteri (assembly GCA_016271365.2). Taxonomy (NCBI): domain Eukaryota; kingdom Metazoa; phylum Chordata; order Ceratodontiformes; family Ceratodontidae; genus Neoceratodus; species Neoceratodus forsteri. The sequence continues at coordinate 852,745,038 of CM057459.1, read as the reverse complement.
TCCTCATGCCTAGCCAAGTGGGATACCACATACAACAACATATGCCACTTTGCACTCACGGCCCTCCGTCTCACACACGATGCGCTCTAGTCTCGACTGGAATGGCTCCCCTGAAAACAATGGATCTACACCATGGGCAACTTCACTGACAACATTATTCGAATGGCCGCCCCTGCCTCGCTTACTTTCCCCTGAAACATGCCTCCCATCTACCATCTTAGGTTCTAAGGCCCCAGACCCACCTGGTCCCCAAGACCCACACCCTTGCTGGTGATAGGGCATTTACCTCTCACACACCCAAGCTGTGGAACTCCCTTCCCCACACGTTCGAGCCTCCCCACCCACTCCACCTTTAAACCTGCCTTTGGAGCTTCCTGAAACCTGCTGCAACCTGCCTGTGTGCCGCCTAATGCCCAGCCCACAACCTACCTGCTTTGGTACCCCAACCAGGCTCTGTCCCACTTGCCACCTCGGTGCTGCACTTTACTAGTTAAGTAGACAATTTTTGTGTCTTTCAATCTGGGGAGGTCTCATACCACCCTGGAGCCCCTGGGCCTGTAAGTATAGTAATCTGTGATTGTTGATATGCAATTCAGTTGCTTCTTCCTCCTCTTAATAATCCCTTTTGTTCATCCCACTATTGGAGTATATTCTGCTCCCTACTGTTATGTTAATTTTGTAACTGATACTCTGTCTCACTACTGGAATATGTCTGCTTCTGATTGTAATGTTGTTCAATGTATCTCTCTATGTAATTGCCCTGTGATTCTCCAGGGTCACCTGAAAATGTTAACTTTGTAACTGTTACTCTGTCTCACTGTTGGAGTATGTCTGCTCCTGATTGTAATGTTGTCAATGTATTTCTCCAATGTAAGTACCCTGTAATTCTCCGTGTCGCACCTGAAAATAGGCACTTGCTGTCTAGTGTGCTTACCCAGTTACCAAAAGCAAATAAATAAATAAATAAATATAAAATAGACAGAGACCCACTAAACATAGTGGCTCAGCTATTCAAACTGTGCCAGTTTGTGGTGCAACCTGTCGTCACTCAAAATAGTTGCGCAGGGGTGTGGCCAGAGGCGATATTCAAGCGGAGTTGCGCTATGGCGCAACTGCTTTGAATATCGCCCCGGATCACCCCCACTGCGCATGGCGCAGTGGAACTGTGCCAGCACAAGTGGTCAGAGTGGAACAGAGATGCGGGTGGCGCCGAGTTCCATTGCGCCATGCACAGCACCCGCGATATTCAAAGAGTGACATGCAAGTGGGGCCATAATTTATGCAAGGCACACGGGGCCATTTGCATCTGATTACGGCCCCATTTGCATGCCATTAGTATGCAGGTGTGCCGATCCCCGACGACTTGTGCCTGGCACCCTGTCAGGAAGCAGCCGCTGGGGACCGACGCTCCTGCAGCCCGACGCTGGATGTCCCGTAGGGACAATGCATGTCTCAATCCCTGGTGGTCCAGTGGACTGATTAGCCCAATCACGGGCATAACTGTATTCCCCAGTAGCCCGATCATGGGCAAAACTGTATTTCCTCCCCAGTAGCCTGATCACGGGCATAACGTATTCCCCCCAGTAGCCCGATCGTGGGCATAGCTGTATTCCACCCCAGTAGCCCAATCGCGGGCATCAGTAACCCCCAAAGTCAATATCCCTGGTGGTCCAGTGGATCGAATGGAGCCTTATCATGGGCGCATTCCTCACTCTCAAGTCCGAAATCCCTGGTGATTTAGTGGACCCCACCCACCACCCACGGAGCACGACCACCCGCCCTCATCAGCCGGCGGGCGGCAGCACCACCTGCTCGCTACCCTGCCGCTTATCGACCGATAGTGCTGGTATGACATTGGTGTCAGAGCATGAGCCGATGGGCATGAGCCCATATCAGATTAGTCAGTCCAGACATGTGAATGAATCTATCTACATATCTGGACTGATTAGTACGGTATGGGCTGCATGCCCATCGCTCATGCTCTGAACCAATGGGCATGCAGCCATACTGAGCTGTAGTTGACGGGCGGCGGGCGGCAGGCGGTGGGTGCTGCCTCCCGCCTGCTGACTGAGGGGAGCAGAGTGGTGGGGGCCCGTGGGCGGGTGGGGGGTCCACTAGATCACCAGAGATTTCGACTTGGGGGTGAGAAATGCCGCCCACGATCGATCCGCTCGTCCACGGGACCACCAGGGATATTGGACTTTGGGGTTTACTGATCCCCGCGATCGATAATGGGGAAGTTACAGTTATGCCTGTGATCAGGCTACCCAGGGAGGGAGAATACTGTTATGCCCGTGATCGGGCTACTGGTGGGGAATACTGCTATGCCCACAATCGGCCATTGGGGGCAGAATATGTTATGCCTGCGATCGGGCTACTTGCAGTCCACTGGACCACCAGGGATATTGGACTTGGGGATACTGATGCCCGTGAATCGGGCATAGGGGGCCCTTACCAGGTGCTAGTGGAACAGTTCGAGGGCCACCCACAGGCAGCTGCTTGTTGTGCCCTGAAATGCGGCAGCTCACCTGTGGGTGGCCCTTGACTTGTTCCTTTTTTCAGCGTAACTTTGTGCTGGCACAGGTAGGGTTGTGCCTGCATAACTCTGCATGGCCCAGGCTGAATATTGGGCTGTGCAGTTTATGCATGGTTCCTTCCTTCTGTTGCGCATGCCTTCATTATCATTGCGCTGTTGCTCAGCATGATTTCAGGGGCGCAACTGCCTCCTGCTGAATATCACAGAATGGCGCACTTTGGACTCTGCCTAGGCACAACCCTATTGCGCTTGGCTCAACTCTTTGAATATCTGGGCCAGAGAAAATAGGTCACCACTGATTGTCAACTTTATTACTAAATACAGTCCACTAGCAGGTTGAGGGGAGGGATTGTACATAGACTTTGGCAAATTCTTCTAATTGACCTCATATTAAAAGAAAATATTAACCCTAGGCCAAGAGTTAACTCTAGCAAGAGTAGATATATAAGAGATAGAATAGTCTACAGTCACTTTATGACTACAAAATGAGGGAGGGGAGCAACTGGCTGTGGTAAAGATCAATGGTCTTTTAACCCTTGTTTGTCATGGACTGATATATCAGTCCAGAATTACTATGTGTTCTAATTGTGTTATAGCTGTGACAGAGTATACTTTGTCATGGAAGGTGCCGAGTATTTGAACCCTCCCCCAAGATGTAAGTACAAAACTGCTATTAAGAATACTGGAGTGTTGTTGAAGAAGGAGGTGGTGGAAAAGTGTCTTATGCTCTCTAGAAATAAAGAATAACTGTAACTGATGAACCCTTATCTGTCTTCTTTCTCTTCCCTCTAAAATGTCTGTTGCGCAACAGCACCCCTTTACATTCTTACTTGTCTTATTTCCTTTATCCTAGGTAGGCCACCTAGAATAAAGCTACACTATCTGCCTTTTATCCACAAAACTCTTCTTAGTATCTCTTCTGCTTTCTACTTTTCTTTTCGTTCATTCAGTTACCCTTCCCCTGTTAAATAAGAAACGTTTGTGGTAAGAAATAAAATGTTGTGAACAGCAGAAATAAATGTAATCCTTCTTATTTATATATAAGACAGTAGGTGTTATGTAGCTTGCTGGTTTTATTATGATTTGTGATCCCAGACCTTGATGGGAGCTGCTGTGTTAACTCAGGGCAGCCGTGCTTTGCTTTTGCAGTCGCCAAGTTGAAGAGAATATTTAAATGTTTTATAAATTAGTACTTGGTTTAACTGTTGGAAAAGTTCCTTTAGTCTCTCAGTATAAGTTCTAATGCACTGAGAGATGAGGAGTTGTAAATAAAAGGGACAGCGAAGGAGAGGAGGGCGGCAAGCGGAAATCTCAGCTGCTCGCCAGAAAGTAAAAGTGAAGCACTTTCACTTTTGTAAGTCACGCTGCAGGCGATTTGTGTTAGAATGGAGCTATCTGTCATTAGCTTCCTATGAAAGCTGTAGTAGGCTGCTACTGGAGTAAATCAGGCTCTAGAAAATATGCACACATTCTGGGACCAGAATGTGAGAGAGGGTTGCTGTTTTGCAATTGCAAGCCATCACTCCTGGAAAACTGAGAAGCGTCTAGTCCTTCTTGTTTCCTGAATTAGAACAATAAAACTCAGGGAACCTGTGCATAACACCAGTATGTCCCAAAGTACACTGATAGTACTGAGTGTTAAAGGCTCTCTTTATGTCTTTTTAAATGCATGCAAGTCTGTGGCAAAAGAACACTTGCAAATGAAAGTAAAGCCCTTAGGTTCTGTACATTCGAAGCAGCATACCAAGAGAATAAATAAGTATAGCAATTGTTTTTATGTGTGTCAGGGAAGCCATTTGTAAAGGAATGCAGGCTGGCCAAAAAGGAAAAATCATTACCTGAGTTTTGTAGAAAAAAACAGTGCTGCTTCTTTGTGCAGGCTTTGGAGTAAAGTGATTTTCCTAAGGGTGGGGCACCCTCTAATATCCCTTTTTATAGGACAGTCTGATTGATAACTGTCAGTCTTACAGTAACCAAGGTAGTTACATCAGGGTTGCTAGGTAATTAATGACCTCATTACTGTGTTTTCTTTAATATTTCTAGCTACACTATGAAATAGTGGGATGTTGGTGGTATCCTGGAGAAGACTGAATGGATTATTGTACAGAGAACATTTTTAAATGTCCTAAATCACTACCTTGGAGTAAGAAACATGCTTTACAGGTTAAGGGTCTGGGTCATGTGACCATGATCCAGGGGTATAAATATCCCCCTCCTTGACATCAGGCAGTTGAGCCTGGAAAGTGACAAGAAGAAGTCAACTGAGTGAGTAGATACAGAGGTATTGAGAGTTGTAGCAGTTCTACAAATTCTAAGACTGTATTGAATATCTGAAGGTGCAAAACCACTGATGGGACAAGTTGTTATAATATTGCTGAATAGTTTGTTTTACCTGACTTGAAGGTTATTATTTTGGTTTTCTTATTTTCTGGTTTATTTTCTTCCTTTCTGTAGATAAGTTTTTGTTAATAAACATCACACAACAGTGTGTTTTAAATCTTAAAACATTGTCCTGTCTATTTCCCACCCTCTGCAGCATTTGGTGTCACAAGTGGGATTGGTTACTGGTTATCTAAGGCTGAAAGGAGAGATCAGTATTTGACACCTGCCCTGGTGTTCAGACTATTGGGACAAACATTTAAGATGGCACAATAATAGAATCTGGGGATACAATGGAACTTAAGGAGGAAGAAAACACCACTGGAGTGCAGACCAGAGCCCAGACTCAAAAGATGGGGAGATTCCATTATTGGGGCAGGAATTCGAGGAACCAGAAGGAAAACCTCGAAACAGGATTGGATAAAGCATTTCCAGATCGACGTAGATGGACCAAGGATGGAAATGATGGCCTGGACGAGGCATTACCAGATCGAAGGAGATGGGTCCAGGATGGAAACAGTGGCCTGAACGAGGCACTGTCAGATCAAAGGATGAGTGGTGATGGTAGCCTGGGCGTAGTGATTGGTGAAGTGGCCCCAAATCGCTTCTGCAGAGTGATTCACAGAGTGAAGGCGACTCGTAGAGTGCTCCGCAATGCGAAGCAGAGTACTTTGCATTATTAATGAGTAATGGAAGTCCATTGAAAATAATGACTTCATGTTACTCCGCTCTCCCAAACCACTACTCCACTAATTCTTAAGGCTAAGTACATTGAAAACAATGTACTTCACCTTACTTTGCCTTTGTTTTTAAGCTCCAAAGGCGAATTTTGCAGTGTTTCATGGGATTTCAGGTCACATGGGCTCTAGATTGTTCTGCACCAACCTCAGTTTGGGGTAGTGTGTGTAGAAGCTGTAGGAGACAATCTGCTCTGAGAGCTCTCTGCAATTCAAACCTTCAAAAGCTGTTAAAAAGCCTTTTGAGTCATTTTTTTGCTGAAACTTCAGTTCATTGATTATAGGAAACCCTCTTGTGCTCATATCATCGAGTGTTTATTGCTTGTGTATGGATTTTGAATGTTAATGTACAACATTCAGTCTGTGTACTGAGAGACAGTAGAAGTGTGCTTTGGGGAGTGGTGTATCTGTGGTGTAGGTAGATTAACTTGAAGAAAAGACAGTGCTTTGTGTTTTGGTGATATTTTCTTGTATAACTGTAGTTAATGCAGACACAGTAATATTTTCAATATTTCTTGCCATTTTTTGCTGATTGTTGTGGTGCAGCAGTGCATAATTTTAGTTTGTTTAAAATATGTGGTTATATTACTGAAGTTTTCAATTTGCATGCATTACTTAGTGTGTGTGTGAGTATGTGTGACACGTGTCACCAAATCAGACACCTTTATTGTGCCACATAATAATTTCAGCAATGTGAAGCTGCTATCCACTGCAGCTGTGTGATTTTTGTACTTCTTTTGGCATCTTTACTGGTACTGGTACTAGTACTAGTGACTGTTACTGCCGCAGTGCATAATTTCAATCTGTTTAAAATATGTGGTTATATTACTGAAGTTTTCAATTTGCTATGCATTACTTGGTGTGTGTGTGTGAGTATGTGTGTGATGCATGTCATCAAATCAGACACCTTCTATTGTGCCACATAATAATTTGAGCAATGTGAAGCTGCCATTCACTGCAGCTGTATGATTTTGTAGTTCTTTGTGGTATCTTTACTGGTACTAGTACTAGTGACTGTTACTGCAGCAGTGCATTGCACTGTCCCCACCCCAACCAGCAAAGGTATTGTTTTCCAGATTTGAGTTTTTGATGGCAAGCACTGGTTAGGTGTTGTGCCTTTGTGTCTGCATCTCTTCAGTGCACGGTGCAATCTTAGTCCGTCTGTACATTTGCATTTAATTAGGGCCAATCTCCATCTGTAACTTAAGTCACAGTTGTTTCTTTGACTTCCTTCAGAGTACTGGACAGGTGTGGTGCTTAAGTCTGCATGAACATTGTACTCATTAATATGCGTTTTAAGTCAGGACCATCATCACGAGTCACTCGTGATACAAATCATGTTCTTTATCATCATGGTCACAAATGCAGTCACAAATCACGATTCATGATCATTCACATTACGAATCAGGACATTAATTTTTTTCTAGTTACTTGGATGTATTGTAAGCCTGTTTTGTAGTATGTCTCCAGGCTTCACCACCCCACCATTGTACTCATTGATACGTGTTTTTAAGTCTGGGAGTTTTAAGCTACAGCTCACTGGGGAAGTACAGCCGTAGGTGGTAGGCATTCACATTTCTTCATCATCACAGTCACAATTGCAGTCACAAATCATGATTCATTATCACGCCATGAATCACAACATTAATTTTTTAATAGTTACTTGATGTATTGCAAGCCTGTTTTGTAGTATCTCTCCATGCTTTACCACCCCACCATTGTACTCATTAATGTTTGTTTTAAGTCAGGGAGTTGGACAGTGTCTGCAGTACATACACAGACTGGAAAGAAGATGAATGCACACATGCAGTTTAGTACAGTATACTTGCACTGCTCAGAATACAAAGTGTCACGCATATGGAAGACAACAAAAAGGGCATAATTACATACAAGGGTTGGGGATGGTGGAGGAATACATTTTATAACATGGCAAGGAAGGTGTGGGGGCACATGGTGTGAGGAAAAAAAAATAATGTGGGATCCCATGGTAATCCAGCAGCAGTTCCAGCATGGACATAATTTGCAACTGATGTTCCTCTATGTGATCCAGCCGCTGCTCCACAGCACTCACCCTCTCATTGTTATCCTCAACAGCACTCCAGAGAACTGCCAAGTCAGCCTGTGTTACATGCAGTTCTCTGGGGTCCACACATTCTACAGGCTGACCTGCTGGTGATGGTGGTGGAGTGTTGGTGGAGCAGCAAGTGCTACTGTGGCCCTCCTCTTCTTAGGGATGCCACAATGCACAGCTGAACCCTCTGCCACAGAATGGGCAGCAGGTGCAGGCATGATCTGTTTTGTGTCAGCCTGCCTCTCCAACTGCTGGAGACTGAGCATATGGTGCACTGCCCTCAGTCCCCAGGTGAGTCCCTCGGGGCCACGGTGCACCTCCACCTCTCGTGGGTGGCACTTGACCACACTGCTGTCCCCCACACAGTAAAAATTGCCAAACAATATAGGTATGGAGAGGATCAGGCACAGGCAGGGGATGGCCAGATGAACTGGCAGCCTGCTGGTCAGCAGTTCTGAACAGGGATGGGATCCACACCTGGGCCAGGGGAATAGGCACATCCTGCTCCAAAAGAACCTGGACTTGGTGGTGGTGCTGGTTCAACTGCCTCAGAGTCAGAACAGGAGGCAGTGCTAGTCTTGCTTCCGGGGGGGACACTCACAAGTATCAAGCTGTCCAACAGGAATGGTGCCCAAGCCCTCCAACATGCACACGTCTGATGCTTACCACCCGCATCCCAGAGCTGCCCTCCCAGACATTCCCTCACCCTGGTCCATCTTCTCCACTGAGCTCCCCAGTCTGAGCAATTACTACTCACACTGTCACACAACACACACACACACAGTCACACAGGCAAACAACTAACTACTTATAAAGGTAAGAAAAATAAAATTTACAGAAAGAACAAATTAAATAAAAAGAGTACAAAAATGTAGCTTTTAAAAAGCTGTTGGGTCTAAATCAAAGTTTAAATCTCCTCCTCACTCTGATCTCAAAGTATCAGCAGTCACAAAACACACTACTCTCCGTCTGCACAGGAGAAGGTAAAAGTGTTGGCTTGTATGACTCACTTTCTTCCTGCCTAGCTAAAGAGCATGTGACTTACAGTACTACAAGCCATGTGGATGTGTGGGCGGTCTGCCAAATCTGAAACACCAAGTGGATCACTTAGAAACATAATGAGGAATGCGAAGTCCATTAAAAACAATGACTTTGCCTTACTCGCATTGCCATTCTGCCTTAACGTGGAAGTGGTAATGACAAGGTGGAGTGAGCACTTTGCATTGCCTACTCCGCTGCAGTGGATTGGCAACGCGGCGCCCACTTTATGCTCACTTCGCCAGCAGAATTTAAATTGCTGCATCTCTACCTGGGAGAGGTACTGCAGGAACAAAGGAACTTGTTATGCTAGTTACAAGACTGTTGGATGGATGCAGAGTGTCGATGGAAAGAGGCCGAAGAGAGATGCCTCAAGTTGAGGAGTGAGAGGAGAAAACCAAGGTGGTACTGGGAAGGAAAGGCCTGAGAAATCGGAACCTGAGGAAGCCCTGGTAATGAGCTTCATGTCGGACTTACCAATTTTACCTGTGTTCCTGGGTATGTAGTGGTTGGAGAAGAATGGAGAAAAAATGCACAAAGTCCCCAGGTAAGACTGTTTATAAACAATCAGGGTGAAGAGTGAGCCTACAAGCAACAAGAGAAAACTGAAGAGACTCATGTACCTGTCAATATGTGTTGTAATAAACAGAAACTAGAATGCAAACATGCCAACACTAGGGATAAACTGATGAGAAATAATGAGAGTTTTGACATTGAGTATTTCTTAACATGAAAAACACACTTTATTGTGTATGTTTGCTGTGGCACTTGTGACCAGTACTATGTGGGAGCGATGACCAGACCTGCCAAAGCACATATACAAAAACATGTGAGGACTATAATTAATGGGGTCATACACAGTACATTACAGTAGGTACCCATTTCTTAAAACCCATAACTCAAATCCAGAATGCATGTTGCTCATGGTACTGGAACATGTGGCAAGACACCCAGGAGAGGGACAGACTAAGGAACTTACTAGAAAGGAAAACAAATGGATTAAGACATTAGAAAACTGCTTTTCCATTGAAATTAAATGAAGACATGGATTTCAGTCCCAATTTGTAAATTATATTATGGGGGCTTTGGATAAGTCTCCATTGTGGTATTTCTATTTTTGATTTATTTTACCTCTTTTTTCCTTTCTACAAGTACTTGGATTCCTTTACCACTGGTGAGAAATACCACTGTCCCCATTTTAGCTGGTTGACCTCATCCAAATGGAGATCCTAATCTGCATCCTACTTGGTATCAGATAATAGGCCTGTACCTACATTGGACTGGAAAAGGGACTTCTCATATACTGTGTATTTTCACTGTTCCAGTTTCTTCCCTTTTCTTTACCTTCCTCCCTCCCACCCCAACTCCTACATACTTTCATTCTTCCTATTACCCTCTTTTAACTATCTCCCACAGTATTTCTCATACAGTTGTATAAGTTTTATTGTTGTCCCTATAGCCTCTGATAAAGCCCCCACCCCCAATTTTCCCTCTCCCCATCTCTGTTCTTATGAAGTTGGGATTTATACTTGGACTTTGTTATAATGCATACTACTTCCTATGTTTCTCCTCTTCTTTCATTATTATCACTTAATGTTAATTTCTATTCAGAGTTTGAGACTGTTTTCCTATACCTCCTTTTCCCTTCTTTTCCTTTTTGTTCCTATAGCTTCCTGATAAAGCCCAGCCACCCCAATTTTCCTCTTCCCATCTCTGTCCTTATGAAGTTGGGATTTATACTTGGACCTTGGTATAAGCATAAACTAGTTTGGGAGACACTTCCTATGTTTCCCCTCTTCTTTCATTATTATCACTTAATATTAATTGAGATTTTGAGACTGTTTTCCTTATACCCCTTTTCCTTCTTTTCCACTTGTCCCTCTTTTGCTTGTAATTCTTGAACTTTCCTCATTTTCATCATTTGATATTAGAAATCAGCTTATAAAAAGATAGTTTTTTTGCAGTGTTAATCACAATTATTTTTATAGTCTGAGTTTTGAAATTCTTGCCAGCAGCCTTTCTTGAATATCTGTACTGAATTGGTCTTCACTCAGTAATTTGTACCATATTAAATATTTTTGCTAATTTTGGTTTGCTTTTCATATTTTATACATTCGCTTAGGTTTGGGACTTTTAAGGGCTGTTTTTTTTGTGTGTGTGTGAAAGGATTTAAATATTGAGAGTTGTAGATCACTTAAATTTTCTCTTTAAAATGATGTAATGTCTGGTCCCACTATAACCACGTTCTGATGAAGACCCTGTTGGGTTGCTGTGTTGAGAAGATTAGGGTACTAGTCTAGAACTCCATGGTGCCAGAATAAATATCTAAATATATTATAATTTTTAAAATTAAGGTTTTGCTTGATGCTTTTTTTTAATTAAGCTTTTTGGTCCCTGTCACCTCCCTGCCAACTGGTGATGGACACACATCTGTATGTTTTCTTTTCTTCTGGCCCCCACATGAGGCCCTGGCACCACGGCCATTTGAGCATGTGGAGGCATGCTTTGCACCCTGTGTTACCTGCTCAGGCCCTTCCACCTCCCAATACTTTTGCCACCCCTCTCTGACTGCACAACTCACTGGACCTCCACCGGTGGAAGCAGAACTATGGGGGTGCCAGCCACCTCACCACCCTCAGGAGAGCATAGCTCCCACTGGTAAATCCTGTTGTGCCCTCCCCATGTTGGAACCCCGACAACCTGAGGTCTTTCTGAATTGGTCACTGGTGTAGTGCCTCAACCTCTGCACTACTGGGCTAGCTACTTGATGCTTTTGACTTGACGAGTGCAGTGTTTCTTTTGTTCTGAGAAACCATGACACAATGCCAGGTTAAAAAAGCACACAAATTAAAACTTTGCAGTTTATGAAGTCTGGGCTGCTTTGGTAATCAGGATGCAAAGGCAAGTAGCCTGACGTTTCACATCTCTACTCCTTATTTAGGGTGATCCTTTACTGTGGTATTACTAAGGAATATAAAACAAATACCACTCCAGAAACACACTACACTATGAAACAAGCATTTGTCAATGGCGAATGTTTGCTTGCTGATATTAGCATTGGACGTTCAGGAGTCAGACAGATGCAGAATAGAAGTGGCAGTGAAGTATTGAACTCACGCCAATCCCACCTCCACCCTGCAGAGATGGAGAGGCATTGGGTGTGCCTGGGTCATTGTCTGATGCTCATGGCATTTCAATTCTTTACCTCATCCTGTAGATAATAACAAGTGTTGAGGTGTGCCTTGGAGTGTTTGGCTTCAAGTCACCCCATTTCATAAGGACATATGCTCAAATAGGTGCAGTACAGAAGCATGGGGTGACATCTGGGGCTGAAGAGTGCAAGGCACACCTGGATACCTGTCACTGGCTTCAGGGGTGGGGTAGGATGGCATTAGCATTACAGCCAGTGATCCAAGTTACACCTCTGATGCCTGTCTGTCTGAACAGAGTGTGATGTTATGGTTAGAAACCCTAACACCCCAGGCATGTGTTGGTATTTGCACTACAAATTTTCAACATGGCCTTTTGTGATCCCCACCTTATGAAAGCATTTGGGACCTCTTCTTATGAACAGTGGCAGTGTGATTTTGTTAATGTGTCCTGAACTTTGAGTTCCCACAGCAACTGTGCCATTCTGCGCCAGGTGTGCGAAACACAGATCAGGCAGGGTGTGAAGAATAACAGCTGTACCATCCATAGGGAGGTGTGAAGAGATGGCAATGTTGAAAATCTGTAGTGAAAATATTAAAATGCTTGAAGTTCTGAGCATATGTGGAAACTGTGCAACACATGCTTGTACACTGATCATTTAGTGGAATTATTTCACCAAATGTTCAACATAGAATTTTGTGACCTCTGCTTGTGAACACTGTCACTATGATTTTCCTAACCTGCCCAAAACATTAATTTCCCACAGCGACAACGCCATTGTGTACCAGATGTGCAAATGCATATTTTGGACAGGATATGAAAAAGTTTCCGCAGAAGAGAACTGGTTGCAGAGCAAGAAACAGAAGTCCAGAACTACAGATTTTTACTAATTAATCACTTCTGTCTCAGCAGGAGTAGTACCTGTTTGGATTAAGCAAACAGATACTTTATTAGAAGAAGGGGTCTCATTTAAATAAAAGAAAAGTGTTTTCTCTGAGGAAGGGCAGTATCAGCTTAATTTACTGAGAGCAGAGAGTGAATCTAATTGGGGTGTGGCTTAGCAGCTTAGGTGTACAAAAGCACCTGTCTCCAATTACAGCTTCCAGCTGTTTTGACAGAAGAGAACTGGTTGCAGAGCAAGAAACAGAAGTCCAGAACTACAGATTTTGACTAATTGCTCTCCTTACCACCCTCCATCATCCCACCCAAAGCCAGTTCTAGTTTTATAGCCACTGAATTTGACTGACAACAGGAACTTCCTGTTTGGCAGTAGGAATGGAAGAATCACTGAGACATATTAGTTTCAGCAACTTTGAAGGAACCTAAAAAATAAAAATAAAATAACTCTTTATCCGCCCTGGCTGCTGAGGTCTGAATCCAAGCATGGAGGAAGGAGACTACTGAGAACTACAGGAAGTTCCTGTCCCAGAATAGGAAGGGTGAGAGTTGTAAGGGCACATAGGCAGTAGGAAAGTAAGTGTAAAAATACATAGAGGAGGAGTCAATAAGCAAACAAAGCAACAGGAGAGGAGACACAAAATAAGTCAAGATGGGAGTGGTGCAGTGCAATGGCTGTGGAGCAGCAGTGTTCCAGGAGACATTCTGAGGCTGTGATGCTGCCCTGTTTGCAGGCACCTCTCTGGTCTGAGGGAGGAGGTTACTCATCTCCAGGCTGACCTGGCTTAGGATTCATGAAACCTCTTCCTCTACCCAGGGACCACAAGGGCCACCACCGTTACCTCAGAGGTTGCCAAGAAAGAGGAGTGGTTTGACCAAGGTGCTCAGGGAAGGAGAGAGTGGTTGAACAGAGGTGCATCCCTCCAGTTGTAGCTCTCCACAATTCATATGCTGTTCTGGCAAGAGTGGTTCCTCTATGGAGGCACCTGCAGTGGAGACCAAGGAGGATGCTGGAACCTCCACAATGTAGACCCACAGGAGGGTGGCACAAGACCCCACAGGGAAGGAAACAACTCCTGGTGGGGATCAAATTGGGGAGGTAGACATGGGGAGGAAGGAGATAGTAATCTAAGGTGCCTTGTCTGGCACCATGGCTTGAGGGACAGAAGTGAATCCTCAGGATCGCAGGAGGAGCTGCATGAGGAGGGTGCTGAATGTCATTGTCCACCTAGAGACAAATGACCTGGCTGTAAATGGGATCAGAGTGGTACAAGAGGAGGTTGTGAGTTGGGGAGGGCCTTAGACAAGTAGCAGCTATGGTAACCTTCTCAGAGGTGCTGCCAGTCTATGGCAAAGATGATGCTAGGGTATTCCACACCATGGGATTCAATGAATGGTTGAAAACTGGTGTGGAGCTCAGGGTTTGGCTTCACTTGGGACTGGGGATCCACCTGGACGGATGCAGGTTTATACTGGCGCAATGGTCTGCATCTGTCCAGGGGATCTAGAATCTAGGTGACAGGTTTAAATGCTTCATGGCAAGCATTTAAACTAGCCAAGGGGAGCACTGAAAAGCAGCAGAAATCCATCCTCCTCCCACAAAGCACAGTCGTTAGAGAGGAAACACCAAGGCGAGAAGTCAGTAGGGAGCAGGACAGGGATAAATGCAGAAAAAGGTGTTAAAGACAGGGATGGGGCTAAAAGGGTAAGACCATAAAAATAAATGGAAGGTGATGAGTACCAATGCCCACAGTCTGTGCAACAAGCTTCCTGAACTAGTGGCCTTGATGGAAGAGGGATGCCTGGATACTGTGGTAGTCACTGAAACATGGTACACAGAGAACCATGAGTGGGAAGTCAACATACCAGGATACACAGTCTACAGGAGGGACAGGGTGGGTAAAAGAGGAGGAGGAGTAGCTCATATATAAGGGAAGGGATTAAAGCAACAGAAATAAAAAGTAAACAGGAAGTTGATGAGTCATTATGGGTCACCCTGGAGACAGGAAATGGCACCACAATCCACATGGGGTTGTGTACAGACCCCCATCTCAGTGGGAGGAAATGGACAAGGAAATGATAGAAGGCATCCTTAAAATGGCAGAAAAAGGGATATATTGTTAATGGGAGACCTGAATATGCCAGATGTTAACTGAAGTACCTTTGCTGCAGGCACATCCAGAACAGGGTCATTCTTGATGCCCTACAGGGGCATGCCTCAGACAGCTAGTGTTGGAACCCACTCCGGAGGAGCAATCTTAGACCTGGTACTCTCAAATGGGGAAGGAGAAAGGATTCCAGATTAAGAAGTGGTAGACATCTGGGAACAAGTGACCACTAAACAGTGTGGTTCACAATAAACACTGCCATAGAGTCAAGCTATAAAAACAAGAGTATTGGACTTTAGAAAGGCTGACTTTGGGAAAATGAGAGGTGCCTTAGAAAATCACTAGCAAATGGGCAAGAAGGAGGGTGGAGCATCAATGGGAATAATCAAAACAGCCATACAGAGGCAATAAGCCTTGTGTGAAGCAAATCAATAAAACAAATGAAGGAAAACCACTATGGTTCTCAAAAAAGGTGGCAGGGATGGTTAAGGAGAAAGGATAGCATTCAGGAAATATAGGAAACACAGAAGGAGCAAGATAGAGCACTTTATCAGTTAAAGCAGAAGGAGGCAGGAAGGCAGTCAGAATAGCAAAGGCACAAACTGAGGAAAAGATAGCCAACTCTGTTAAGAAGGAGGATAAAACCTTTTGTAGGTACATTAGGGAGCAAAAGAAAGACCAAGGGAGGGATACAGAGACTTAATAAAGAGGAAGGAATGTGGGCAGAGGGTGACAGTGAAAAAGCAGGGATACTGAACGAATATTTCTGCTCAGTATTCACAACAGATGAGGAGGGAGGTGCCTAAACCAAATAAGGAGAAACTCTGAATAGGGTGCGATACCAGTCAATTCACAGAAGAAAGGGTTTTGTAAGATCTCTTGAAACTGAGGGTGGACAAAGCAATGGGGCCTGATTGGATTCACCCAAGAATACTAAAAGACTAAGGGTACAACTAGTAACACCACTGACTACTCTATTTAACAAATCATGGGAGGATGGAGTGATACCTGAGGACTGGAGGAGGGCAAATGTGATTCCACTTCACAAAAGTGGGAGCAGGGCAGAGGCAGAAACTACAGACCAGTTAGTTTGACTTTAGTGGTAGGGAAAATGATGGAATCACTTCTGAAGGAAATAATTGTTGAGTACCTAGAGGCCAGTGGGGCATAGGACCCAAGGCAGTATGGTTTCCACAGCAGGAAGGTCATGTCAGATGAACCTAATAGATTTCTTTGACAGGGTGACCAAAGTAGTAGACCAGGGAGGGCCTGTGGATATGGCCTACTTAGATTTTAGTAAGGCATCTGACACAGTCTCACAAATTAATATACAAGTTAGCCAGCCTTGGAGTGGGTCCCAAGGTGGTAGCCTGAATAAAAACTGGCTGGATAACAGGACACAAAGGGTAATAGTAAACGGAGTCCACAGTGAAGAAAGGAGGTTAACTAGCGGGGTACTGCAGGGTTCGGTACTGGGACCGTCCTCTTTAATATATTTATAAGTGACACTGAGAGCACCTGGAAAGAAAGGTTGCCTCTTTCCAGATGACACAAGGATCTGCAACAGGGTCGATACACAAGGTGCAGTGGAAAGAATGAAAAGGAACTTAGCAAGGTTGGAGGAATGGTCAATACATGGCAGCTCAGATTCAATGCAACGAAGTGCAAGGTAATGCATCTGGGAAACAAAACCCAGGGGAAGAGTACACAATGGGGGTGAGTTAATAACAACAACAAAAATCGAAAGAGACCTAGTAGTAATTATATCAGATAACCTAAAGGTGGGCAAGCAGTGTGAGAAGGCAGTAAGGAGGGCAGGGGATACAGGGATGCATAAGAGAGGCATCAACAGTAGAAACAGGAAGTTGTTATCCCTCTCTACAGACAGTTAGTGAGACCCCATCTGGAGTACTGTGTAAAATTCTGGAGACCCCATCTCCACAAAGACATAGATAGAGTGGAGGCTGTTCAGAGGAGGGCAACCAAAATGGTGCAAGGTCTGCACCAGAAGACACTGAGGAGAGACTAAAGCAGCTTAATATGCATACCCTGAGGAAAGGAGGGAGAGGGGACATGATAGAAACTTTCAAGTATCTCAAGGAATTAGCAAAGTACAAGAGGTAGTATCTTTCAGAAGAAGAGATGTGCAAGAACAAGGGCACAATTTGAAGATAGAGGGGAAGGCTCAGAGGTAATGTTGAAAGTATTTTTCACAGAGAGAGTTGTGGATGCATGGAATAGCCTTCCTGAGGAGGTTGTGGAGTCAGGAACAGTGGGAGAATTCAAGAATGCATGGGACAGGCATAAGGCAATTCTAGTGGGGGCAGGAGGAAGTAAGCTGTTGATTAACTAGAATCTGCAGCTTATCCATCAGGTAGGGGAAATAGTCAGACTGGGTGGCCAAGCGGTCCTTATCTGCCGTCAAATTCTATGTTTCTTTGTTTCTATGATAGCTGTACTGTTCATAAGGAGGTGGCGAAATGCCATTGTTGAAAATCTGGGTGAAAATACTACAAATTTGCGCACTTCCGAGCATAAGTGGAAACTACGTGGAAACACGCTTGTAGCACACTCATTTTATGGACTTTTGTCACAAATTTTCAACAAAGGCATTTTAGGTCCTCTGCTCATGAACAGTGTCACTATGATTTTCTTAATGTCTCCTGAACACTGATTTCCCACAGCGACCGTGCTATTCTGTGCCAGAAGTGCAAAACACATTTCAGCCAGGATGTGAAAATGACAGCTTTACTGTTCATAAGGAGGTGTGGAAAAATATAAATGTTGAAAATCTGGAGTGAAAATATTACAAATTTGCAAATTTATGAGCATGCGTGGAAACTGTGCAATGCATGCTCGTAACACAGTCAGTCTATGGACTTTTGTCACCAAATTTTCAACATAGGCATTTTAGGACCTCTGCTCATGAACAGTGTCACTGTGAGTTTCTTAATGTGTCCCAAACACTGATTTCCCACAGTGACTGCACTATTCTGCTTGCGAAGTGTGAAAACACATTTCAGTCTGGATGTGAAAAATGATAGCTGTACTATTCATAAGGAGGTGTGGAAAAATGCCAGTGTTGAAAATCTGGAGTGAAAATATTACAGATTTGAGACGGTACAAGCATGCATGGAAATGCACAATGCACACTCATAAACAGTCATTTTTGCTTTTGTTCCACCAAATTTGCAACATAGGCTTTTTGAGAGCCCACCTCAAGAACACTGGCACTGTCGTTTGTTACTTGGTCCCAAAGGTGGTTCAAAGCAGTGACCGCAAAATCACCTGTCAGGACTGAATAATGCCATGACAGTGGCTGAATTCATGAAGAGGGTCCCAATAACCCCATGTTGAAAATGTGGTGCCAAAATTCCCAAAAATGCCTAAGATATGCACCAAAGTTGAAAAACCCTATTTATGCCATTATACAGCTTACCGGCATTTCTTCAGTTATTGGTTGGCTTTGAGGGGGCGCAGATGGGTTCCTGGTCCACGAATCTTCGTGCTGGGCTCCGGAGAGTAAGTATGGGGTGGGGTGTGGGAGACAGGGTATGTAGAGGGTGGGTGTGTGTGGGGAGAGGCCACTGAACCTCAATGAAGGACCATTTTCTGTTTTACAGGTTTAAAAAAAAATCACAAGACTTTTTTTTTTACAGGACATTTGGCACACCTAGATGGGCTCCCAGTGTGCCACCTGAGGTTTTTAGGGGGCTGTAGCTGACAGGGACTGCACTCCCATCAGCACATACTGAGGGAGGGAGAGCCAAGAGGATTGTGCACCTCCCCTCAGTACACAACAAATTGTGAGGAACATTATGCTGATGGGGAGTGGGCTCTCATTGGCAAATTGAACAGGAAGGGGGACTGAAGCCGATTAGATTGGGCCCCCCATTGGCAAAGAATGTCTGTTGGGGCGCATGATGCTGGGATTGACACTTGGCACACAACAAATGGGGAGAGGGTTACAGTATGCTGACAGGGAGTAGGCTCCTCCATCGACAAATGAACTGAGTCGGGGATACAAGGTACCGCCCTGCAATGATGGGTTACTCGCTCATTGCACTGGCAGATTCATTTGAAGGTGGTGGCATGCTGGCTGAACTAGTGTCAGCAGCAGCGTGCCACCACATTGGGAAAAGCAGGCCAAGCATCACAAGGCACTAGGACCATTGGCCCTCACAGTGCCGCACTCAAAACCCCACCTCTCCTCTCACCTAAGTTCTGACAAAATGTTTCTTGCATGCATGCACCCAAGCAAATATAAAAACATTGAGACAAACAACATGAAAGCAACATTTGATACGATTGCAAATGTGATCAAAATACTGTACAAAATAACCATTCTTATGTGGTACTATAAGTAAAATAGATGATGGGTAAGTTTGGTATAATGGGAAATAAACATATCTCAGGGGCTAACCATCTAGTTAGCCTCAATTTATTCATTCCTTTATTCAATATACAGAACCCATCACGTGTACATTAACAGGCAGAGGTTATTTTTCATAGAGCTTTTTGCTCCCATTGCCACCTCTCACCTGCCTTGGTAACAAGGAAACATTAGCATTTTCTTGGTTTCTCATTACTATTCCAGGGACCCAAGAACACAGTTGTGTATACCAGTGGGGTGAGCATGCACACTGTGGCTCCGTGATGGCCCCTTCCCCCATGGCTTAACACTGGAGTCTCCCACTGGGCTTGGCACCACCTGCAAGCCTCCCTCAGTGGCAGTTAAGAGCTAGGAAGACTCCAGGTCCTCCCCAGGAGAGAAGAGGAGAGGAGAGGAGGAGAGGAGAGGAGAGGAGGAGAGGAGAGCTGCCTGTTGGCTGCTCAGTCCAAATCCCATCCTCCATCCAAACTGACCCATGGCATGCTTAGCTTGCTCCCAAACTTGGGTCACCATCGTGGCACAAGGTGGCATCCAGTGCCTCAAACCTCAGCACCAACAGGCTGGCTATGCCACCTGCAAAGTTAATAAATTGTTTAAGTAGACATTCCCCAATTATTCTATCATTCTACTGACAGCAGTGCAGCCCTGTTTTCTATTTTCTGCCATCAAAACAGTGATGGGGAGGCTGAAAGCAGTCATTGGTGGCATGATATTATTGACAAAATGAAATCACAACTGCAGTGAGTTCATAGGTTCATAGGTTTATAGGTATGATTACAAGTCCATGAGCTACTAGAGCCATTTATGGACTTGCCACTATCTAGTTGACATATTCCCATGTTTTATTTCCCATGTACTGGTCTAACAGGTGCTTAAAGGCAGGCAAATTATTTCTCACTAACTACCTCTGTTGGAAGTGAGTTCCATGTACCCACAATTCTTTGGTTGAACCACCTTCTCCTCTTTGTGGTTATATACCATTCCCTTTAAATTGAAATGAGTGGGTCCTTGTTGCCCTTCCAGGGCTGTTTTCCTGCATAAACCTGCAGATTACTACAGCATGTCATCTGTTAATGCCCTAAATACATAACGGAGTTCCCTCTGATTTTGCAGTAGTCCATGGAAAACACTCTCAAATCCTGAAACCTGGCATGGTACAGTTTATCCTTAGTTTAAAAACATTTAGTTAACCTCCTCTGTACCCTTTCAATCTGTCTGCTACCACCAATGCATTGTGGTGCACAGAAGAGGACTGTACTCGAGAATAGGTCTAACCAGGGACCTATACAGGGGGACCAGTACCTCTTTTTCTGCTTCCAATTTTCGAACAATATTCCTATAGTTTTTGTGCTCATTTAGCACCATCATTATTATGTTTGTCAAGGTTAACATATTATTAACAATAATACCCAAATCCTTTCCATTATCAGTATTTACAATAACATTGTTGTTTATCATATACTGTGCACTGATGTTGTTATGGCCAAAATGCATAACTTTGTACTTATTCTCTTACACCTAAGTTTATGTTTCTTAGGCCAGCTCTCCAGATTCTTTAATTGTTTCCTGAAGATTTTCTAGGATGTTGCATCATTTACAATAGACCCAACCTTCGTGTGATCTGTGTATTTGCAGAGCCACATCCCACCAGAAACCTGCATTATAGAGACAAACAGATTGAACCGAAGGAGTCCCAATATGCAGCACCCCACTGGTCACACATCCTCAATTGGAGAAATAACCCATATTTGGACCCTTTGTGTTCTCCAACCATGAGCTAATCCAGGGTAGCAGTCTATCATGCACCCTAAGCTTTTTAAGGACTTAAATAATATTTCATGGGTCAGAAGTCAAATGTCTTGGTATAATTTAAATATATTATGTCCATCAGGAAACCCTGATATTAATAATTAATGTTCTATTATAAAAATTCTAAGTATGCCCAGTTTAGATTCTTAGGCAAGCAACTCCTCTGCATACGTTGGAACAAAACATTTAGCTGTACCCTCAATTAATCTGAGTGCCATAGTAAATAGGATATATATACTGTATATATATTAACGTGCACATAAATAAAGCATTCCTGTGCTCATAATAGTAGTCTTTGACTCATTTTATTTCTGTGCAAAATAATGCTCAATTGTGCAATAGTGAAAAAGGCATACTTGCAGTATTGCAACAAACTCCACTGTCTGGCAGAACCCACCTGATGAGCCACATTTCTTCAACTAACAATCTTCCTTATGCCACGCCCCCTGAAGAAGACTGTAAGAGAAAGTGCGGGGCTCTTTGGATATTTTTTTTTGGATAGCCGAGTCTGTTGCAATACAAAGTACCATTCTTTTATGTGCTTTTTGCACTATTGCAAAATCAACATTATTTTGCACAGATTTAAAATGAGACAAGAACCACTATTATAAGCAGTAGGAGTCCTGGGCATAAGTTGCCTGCTCCAAAGAAATAATAATGTTACAGTTGATACTCACTAAATGTTTATTTACCTATTTGTTTCCTATGGGGATGTCACTTGTAGCAAAATTGGGAATCCAAGTGTGTGTACAGTTGAAGTACAAACTATTTTAACAACCTGCTTTAAAGACAAGAATCCAGATTCTTTAAAGTCTGGATAATATTGCATAATTTATTCTGACACGGCAGCACCACAATAAAGTCATCATAATGTTTGTGTTCCATTGTTAAACATACTGAAACATTTAACAACACATCCCACTTCATGACAAACAAATGTACATCAGAATTTGAATGCATGCATCATTTACGGAGTGCAATTTGCAATAATTGTCTCTAAGATGTTAGACCATTTTAATGGTCTAACAGTCTTGGTGAAAGTAGCACACCTATGTCAAAATAATGATTTGATTCTTTGACAGTTCAGCCCCTGCTATTTAAACTGGCACAATGTATCTTTCAAATTGATACATGTTGTATTCCTGTCACTTTTAAAAGCCACTATTCGTATTTATTTGTAATGTGTCAGGAATGGAACATCAATTGATTATGCTCACATGGTTGATATACCATTTATAAATGCATAAAACATCTGTAGAAATAATTAAGTGCTTTGATTGGTTCAGGGCAGGTCAAATCCATGTAAATATTGACCTATATTTATATGTCTGGACTACTTTCAATTAACAACCTCACCACAAGTACTATATGATCACATCAATCTAACAGTAAAACTGGATCCACCACTTTGCCACTGTGAAAAAAGACATGGGCGAATCACATGCCCATCAAAGATGACTTTTGAAGTCTTTTCACTAAAAATATGGCTTGAAGGAAATCCAGAGGGACTTGATCCAGATGTATCTTCTCCTGAAACTGCTGCCACTGCTTCTTACAATGCTCTACCAGCTATCAAAATCCAGAAAGTGAGCAGACACTGTGAAAAAAAAAAAAAGAAGAGCTACTGTAGACCAAATTAGATGGTGAAGGTAATTATTCAAGTACAGTACCAAAAAGGAAACTTTGTGGATTAGTTCTGTGTTTAGTGAATAGACAACTGAGAACATTTTTTGTTAATTAAGTAACCATAAAAACTGTGTCCTCGCAAACACAAAAAGTGCTGGTCAGATATGTTTATTATCACATTGCTTCTTATTGGAACTCCTTACCAAAATCTTTTAAAGAATATCAATAATTTTAACCCATATGTATTTCAACTTAAGTATGTAAACTCTTCTGAAGTATTGTAATTTCTATAATTTTCTACTGTATTATATTTAGCCAATGTTTTGTCCATATTTGTTACTACAGGTGCCTTGTAAGAAAGTTCTGGTTTGATCTGAGTTCACCATGGATGAGAAAGGAAAGCTAGTTCACACCAAAAGTTTTGAAGTGCACAAAAAAAAAAGGAACTTCAGTGTATCAGCCTGTCATTCAGCAAACCCTCACAAAATCATAAAAAGCTACACAAATTAAATAAGTAATTTCTCCAAGATTTCATTTTCAAGTGCCTACTCACTCCCCTACATCCAGCTTGCACCATCCTTAATGATACTGGGCAGGATTCACAAAGAAAGCCAAAAATCCCACAGCTGCGGGAGAAAAGGCCAGCAGCACTGCAGAAACACAGTTGCGTAATATTCATAAAGAAATTTTGGGCAGGTGCAGAATTTCATAAAATCCCCACGGCTGCGGAAATTCAGCAGCTGCGAACAACATGTGCTGAGAAAATCCACAACTGCAGACCTACAGCTGCAGAAATAGCTTAGGAGGCACAGCAACAGTGAACTTAATTAGCTGGAACAGCAGACTTTAAAAGGGCTGCCACAGAATGAAGCTGAAAGAACCCACAAAGAGACCAGCAACCAGTTCCTCAACTGAGACCACTGCAGCACCACAGGTACCGCGATACCATGGCACCACAGTGGCCAACTGTCACTGCTGATCCTCTGTCTCTGGGATGTTCCTGTTGCCTGCAGGGATAGCACTCACTGCAAGCTGGCCAGGCACTACTGCCTGTGGGGCTCTGTCATGGGCTGCACTGTGTCTGGTGGTTGTTGCCTGTTGCCAATCATGGCAATCTGTGCTTTGTTGCTGTTACAGTAGCCACTGTTATACTATCTGGGATTCTATTACCTGTGCCTCACCTCCACCTTAATTGATTCCAATTGTTGAGGCACTACTGCAGTTTGCTTAGGAGAGTTACATCTCATTCCACTTTGTGTAAAATCTTTACCACAGCTGCAGAAAACAATTGGTCGTGAATAGCCTTTCAGGAGCTGTGACTACTTATCTCACACCTATTTTTCCTCAGGGACTTCCACAGCTGCACTTTTTCCACAGTCTTTAGTGTTGTTTTCCACAGCTGTGGTGGGTTTTGTGAATAGTACCCAGTGCAAATTACCCTTTGTTTCCATAGCTACGGCAGGTTTGGGGACTTAGGAAGGTGTTGAACCTTCAGAAAGCTTTGTGAATCCAGCCCACTATGTATAAAAATCCCACTGGATGCTAATATTTGCCTTTGTTAACTAAAGCACATAGATTAAGAAAACTAAACACAGAAGATACTGAAGCTTGTTTAGCCATGAGCTAATGGGCATAAACTATGTGGTTATTATGCTCTTTAGATTATCATCTGAAGCTAACTGGAACAGAAGATACAGGATCCACAGGCAAATGTACAGAGCTTGATTGACATGTCTTCTGGGGGCAGCGGTGCAGCAAGATGACGGCAATGCTGCTCCGCTTCCTGCAGCCTTCGACGTGAGGTGGCATTCTCAGGCTAAAATCTATCATGTTTTTATACTATTTTAAAGATGATGAATGAAACCAACTTTGATTTTGACCACATCGTTCCATGCAGCATTGTTTTATTTCGCACTGGGTCATAATGTTGTAGCATTAATAGCGTAGCATTATAGTGAAGCTACGGATTGTGAGCACTCCGAGCTGGACCCCAGAGTTAGAATCTTTATTGGGGGTCCAGGGGTGCAGCCCCCATAATGGGGGTGTGGGTGTGGAGCCCCCACAGAACAAAAGAAACCCAGTAATCGCAAGAACGTGATTGTGCCGCATCGCATTCTGCCATGCGAAATATTGACCCCGCGGCTCGTTTATTTTGTTTACTGAAAGTAAAATATGGAAATTTGGTGCCAGTAACTGCCTTTTGGATGGCATACCAGGAGCGCTTGTGCCATGAACCATTGGTTTGAATTTGTGGTTGAAGAAGGAACCAGACTCGAGGAGTAGCTGGAGACAGCATGGAAGATATTGGTGGAGTTTAACAGGTAAAGATTCGTAGCTGCAGCGGCGATTTGGAGTAAATAGGTGTTGCAGTTGCACAATATGTGCTGAGATGCCCGTATTTATTTTGAAAAGGTATGCCACTTTTGCCTAGGGCTTGGGGTCCTGACTTACTCTTAAACTACTAAGCTTATTGCGCCCAGTGGAGCTCTTTTCTTTCTTTTTCTTTTTAGGCAGAAACAACTTCTAAATATCTGGTAATAAGAGAAGGACCTGAGAGTTGATTAAGGAGTGATTACATATGATAAGAAATCTTTGTAAATGAAATAAGTGCCAGGATTTGGAGATATTGGCCAATGAATTTCTAGGTGGAGGGACTCAGGTTTAAAAGAATGAGCCCTAGAATGTACACTGAATGATGGTATCTCCATTTTCTTCAGGCCAAAGATGTTGTTTCAATGACAGATACAGTAGTTACTTAATAAAGTAACTTTACCAGAGGTATGCCCAGCCTAAAACATAATAGTGTGTTGCCATTGCCTTGGTGTGCTTTTACTGTGTGTGAATCTTGCAATGCCTATAAACTAAAACTAGAGCTTTAATTTAAACATTTGTGTCTTGTTTGAGGTTCAAGAGTAACCATTGTGACCTTCAGCTTTTTAAGCACATATTAGAAAGTACTATTGATCTGGAATTAGACTCTTGCTGGAGAAGCTGAAATGTTGAATGAAATGACTCTCTTTGATAAAAGTTAGTCTCCATTATATGAGTTTGGGGAACGAATTTAAAAAAAAAGACGCTTAACTTTTAACAATTTGTGAAGTTCTGAGGAGTCATTTTGCAGGGTAGCTTCCTTGTTATGGAGCCAGTATGTTATTATAGAAACCCTGCATTCACCGGGATTGCATTGTGAAAGGCCTTACACAAATATGTGAGACTCTTACTTCAAGAATTAGAGCCACTTGCAATGTTCACTGGTGTGTTGAACCTAATTCCTAAATGTAACTTGGAACTTTTCAAAAGTTATGAACTTCCCAAAAGTCGGGATGGTGTTTTTTGTATATATTATTTTAATGAAGTTTTAACATATCTGAGGTCACTAAAGTGGTTGACAGCTGTTGTGGACATTGTAACAAGTGCTAGTTTACAAAAGGTAACTGTATATAGTAAGCTTAGACTCACAAAAAGTTACAAAACTGCATCAAATAGTCAAAAGGACTCCTGGGTTCAAATGGAGCCTAAATCAGTTTCTACTGGAATAATGCTTTTAGCTATAAAACATCTTTTACGTTAACCAATGGATTTCATCATAAACAGAGTGATGCTGCTTGTTGATACCATTTCCAACAAACTAAGACTGTCAAAAAGTTACTGATAGCCTATTATCTGGACTCTTGCAGAAATGTATAGAATAATACTGTTGCAGAAGCAGCCAAATGAAATTAGCCTTTTGTGTTCATCACTAGGGCATGTACTAAAGGTTGGCATTTTAAGGTTTCTAAGCCCCATTACAACGTATACTGTTTATTTTATATTCTCGCCTTCCGATACTGTCTAGTGTGCACCTTTTATAACAAATATAACTGCATTATTAATTAGATTATTGTAGTTTTAGATGCATTTCACTTGTGTCTTTCTTAGATTATATTATGTTGTAATGGTTTTAACGATCAACAATACAATTTTAAATTACATAAACCACTTGCTCAGATTCACAGCAGTTCACATACTTTACAGACATGGGACTAGAAGCCCCAAAAATATACCAATCACTGCCTACAATTGTAAATTCAGATAGCAGAGATGTCATTAACAGACAGACAGAAACAAAGCAATATTCTTGGAGGATAACTGAGCACTTTGAAAATGGAGCATCTTTCTGATACAAACAGCGCCAACCAGATGGAAAAATGACTTTGCACCAACCACACAGAGAAACCTGGCAATGCCACAAGGTAGACAGATAGATAGCTAGATAGCTAGATAGATAGACAGATAGATAGATAGATGGATAGATAGATAGATATGGATAGATAGATATTGTATTTATACAGCAACCATTTAAAAGGACTCAGAACGTTTCAAAAATTAAAACACAATATAATAAACAAAAACACAGACACCTACAATTCAGATGTTGTGACAGCTGTATAAAAAAATATCTGTCCATAATACAGTAGTTAAAATCCATTAAACGCATGGTTAAACACAAATGTTTTAAAATCTTTTGAAGGATTCCACCAAGAGTGCATCCCACAGTTGTTGAGGAAGAGAGTCCCATAGGATGGGTGCGGCCAATGAAAATGCTCAACCACCAGAGTGATGCAGTCTTACCCTACGAACACTAAGAAGGCAGCTGTCAGAGGAACGGAGAGTCTGGGTCGGCAGTGAAGCACGAGGAGATCTTGCAGATAAACTGGTCCCCACCATGTAGGGCCTTATAGATCAGTAAACTGATCTTGAAGATAATCCTCCACCTGACTGTCAGCCAGTACAGCTTGCATAGAATAGCCATAATATAATCATACCTTCGTATGCCTGCCAGTAATGGAGCCGCAGCATTCTGCACAAGCTGTAGCTGGTGGAGCTTACCTTCAGAAAGCCCTAGGTGCAATGCATTACAATAGTCCACCCAGGACATAACAAAGGCATGTACCAGTGAGGGCAGGTCTTCAGGTGGTAGTAGGTGCTGGATCCGGGTGATGTTCCTCACATGATAGAATTCATTCTTAATGATGGAAGGCACCTGATAATCAACTGTTAAGCCATCATCAAGGATCACACCCAGATCCTTTACCTGCTCGGATGGGACTAATACTACCCCTTAGTACAAGACCATGGGGATCCCAATGAGTCCCCATCCCACCATATTGACCAAAATCCACAGCCAATACTTCAGTCTTGTTAGGGTTGAGTCTTAGCTAGTTATGACACATCCAAGTCTGTATTTCAGTCAGGCAGCTGTTAAGCATGGCATCCGCCATCTAGCTACCTGGTGCGCAGAGGACAGATACAGCTGGATATCATCAGCACAGCAAAGAAAGCCCAGTTTGCACCACCTAATAATGTCCCCAGCGGCAGCAAATAGACCATAAACAATAATGGTGACAAGACCGACCCCTGTGGAACTTCACAGGTCAGAGGCAAAACCAACACTGATGAACTTGGCTTGCAGCCACTCACAGGAAACCTTACAAACAAAAGGGACCCAACCAACACAAAAACAACACAACTGTGCAAAACTGCATGACAGGTAACTTAGAGCTTGATTTTCAAAGCCCCAAGAATGCCTCAAGTCTCTGGTGTGCCAGTCGTTTTGGTGCATGGGGCTAACGGCATACTCCTGGCTGGAGATCTGGATTTTTAATCCCAAGCACCAAGTTCCTAGTTAGACCAGATTTTCCCTGGTCTAAATCGTGTCATTTGGGGACCTTTTGCAGAGCTTATGTCAAATCTTTGGTGCAAGCTGTTGTAGAATTAGGATACTGTCAGAACTGCACCATGTACTAAAACTGGATGCAATTATGTCAAAGGGGTTTGCTGCAGCTGCAACAAAAACAGGTTCGATGCAGGGATTGATGCAAGCCCTGTGTCACCCTTTGAAAATTGAGCCCATAGTCTTTAAATTCAGTTAAATTAAATTATGTAATAAACTGTTTAGGTAGTAAACTACAATTTAAAGAATACAATGGACTGTTTATGTCTGGCATTTCAACCTTTACAACTTGTTTAAAATGTTACAAGATGGACACAAATATAAAATGATCATATCTAACCAATACAATATTACTTTCCTGAGTTTTAAAGTTGAAATGTAGTCATTCTGCATAATTATGTAAATGGAATACTTTATATACCACTAATTGAATTAATAAATTTTCATATTCTCAGCATCTAAAAGAAACTGTGTTTGTAATTATTTAAGCTTCAAAATTTTCCTCAGATTTCATATGTGTAATAAGGCACTTCGTATATGCATTTAAGTTTAGTAATTACACTTTTCTCTTGTGTGTTTAAAGACACTTAGCAAAAGAGCCTTTGACTATCAACACACTTAAGAGATGTAAGATTGTTGACACAGACGTATACACACTCTATCGTGTGTTATTGCACACAAATATGTATCAGGGTTTCTATGTACCTCTTACCACAGGGAATGAGATTGTCTAGGCTAACAAAACTAAAAGTCATGTCTTGATGTAACACTTGCAGCTACAGTAGTTTGCATTGTTTCATTAAGCAATAATAAGAAAGTTGTTAAAAAGGAGTTAGCAGCTTTTTATATTATAACATATATGCAGTTAAAATTCTCTCTGAAAAATTAAGGTTCAACTAAGGAATTTTAAAGAATTGCATTAAGGGACTTGTGTTTTGTAGTGGAGCTTATATGGACCATTATCATTACATAATCAAATAGACCTGTTAATCCTAGTAGGGATGATCAGGCTACTTTTGTGGGGTGGTGTAATTGTTTATAATAAAATATAAATGTTATTTACAGTTCTTCTCAGGCAGGGTTGGATAAATTAAAAGAATCTGAGCTACAAAAAGCATCTCTTTCCACAAGGCCTCATGCCCTTAATGAATAGGGACTCCAGGTTTGAAGATTAATGTAAGGCAATTGTCTGGGATTATTTTGAAACTGTGTCCCACATACTAAGATCTAAATATATGTCAAATAAATGGCATATTGGGAATTGTTGAAGAGTTTATGGGTCCAGTTTTCAAGGGTATAATCAGTTTATTATTAAGGAATTTACTGGTTCTGGACAGTCTGAAGCAAGCATTCATGCAGTTGCTTCTGAAAAACCTCCCTGGATCCTGATACGTTTGCAAATCATCTAGTTTCCAATATGTAATTCCTTTATTTTTAAAAGTGTAGGTAAAGGCTGTGGCTTCACAACTGCATAAACATCCTCACCTTTCTAATATATTTGCAAAGCATCAGTCTACCTTTAGACCCAAACAGAGTACTAAAATGGTCATGGTTAGAATGGTCAATGATATTAGTTAGTGCTCAAGTTATAGTAGTTTGGCTGTGCAGTGTTTTTTTTTTTTTTTTTTGCAATATAATAAACTTTCTTTTTTTTTAAACCATCTTTACTCAATTTTCAAAGAAAAGATAGACAGACATACACATACCTGGCAAAACCAGGGTACACAGTCCCAAACTGACCGTGCAAACTATGTACAACCCACCTATATACATACACAGCAGATAAAACCACCCCAAGGACAGTCAGAATCTCCCATATCTTCCATACCCTAACGTAATGGGTCCAGATATAAATTTACTCTACCCATAGGTATCCTAAATCCCATTACAACTGTAACCTCACTGTCAGCATCAAAGCACCATATACTACCTGAAGCCTTCCCCTCAAAGGGTGGCATCCTGCTGTGTCCCCTGGAAGAGAGAGTCCCCATCCCCTTTTAAGCCAGCAGACCCTTACCATCATAGAACTACCCTTGAATATAGATCCTAATCATCCCACATAACTCAAAATAGGACCAGAAATAGCAATTTCACACTCCAAGATAATTACCATCTGTCAGTCACCATCCGGCAGACAGGCCTATATTTGAATATTTGTGACCTGCAGCTAATAAATCGCATCTAACGCTGCCCATCTTTTAACATATAACCCTTTTCTCCCCAGGTATAAAATATCTCTTTATTTTATCCAAAGTCCCCATTAAATCTCTTACCCACTGATCATAAGCATATGCCTGATCATCTTTCCAATGCTTTAATAAGAAGGTTTTGACTACCGCTGCCATCAGGAGAGGTGGCATCTAGGCATAACACCTGAGATTTGGGAAAATCACCCAGGACACATATCTCTGGTGTTATAAATTCTGAGTAATCCAGCATTGGGTCCATATGTCTTTAATTTCACCCCAAAGAGGCAATATTTTACTACATCCTCACATCACATGTAAGAGGTCACCTGCTCCCTCTCACATCTAAAACACAGGTCTGTATGTCTAAGGTTTCTATCACATAGTTTCACAGGGTAAAATACAAATTAGAGACAAAAAAATTGCATACTCTTATAGCTGGGTATAATATTATACTTGCTGCTTTCCCAAATATTATCCCAAGCTAAATTCTGAGGAGCCATCACTTTATCCCAATATGAAACTCTCTAGAGAGCTCGAGCTAAGAAAATCCAAGAGTACTTTGTATATTTGTGAAAGGGAGTTAGCTTCGGATCAACTTCCTTTAGCTTCCCCAGGGAAAAAATTGTCCGTGACCCCCAGCTTCTTCATCACACCCTCTATCATATGCTTAATTTGTAACCTTTGAAAAAGGACATTCCGTCACATCGTGTCGGCAGGACCACTTGTTACCCTGAATGATTTCCTTAATTTCAGACCCAGCATCTGGTTAGCCCACCGTGAGCTAATTACCTGATTCCCAATTACCAGATTAGGGTTACCCAACACAGGCTGGTCTCCAGCCCTCATTTGGCCCTTTCTCTGCATAGGAGTAAGAAATGACCACCAAGCATCTGCCGTTTGCAATTGGTTCCCATACCCTTTTTGAAAGTTTTCCATCATTGGCATACAGCATTGCTTCTGGGGTAAGGCAGAGACTCCTAGCATTTGTTTCTCCATTTTGGAGCCAAGTTGGAGTATAACTCTCCCCATCGAACTCTTTAACCCACCGACTCATCAGGCCCAGCTGGCCTACCACGTAATGTAGGTGAAGGTCAGGTAGTTTGATCCCTCCCATTTTATGCAATAAGCACAAAATATTATGTTTTAACCTAGGGGCTTAGCATTCCATAGAAATTCAGAAATTAATTTCCTAATTATACTAAACCATTTTGGGGATGTGTTATGGGGCTAAATACACGGGTATAACAATCGGGTAGTAAATTCATCTTTGTAAGACCCAATCGAGCCATGAAGTTTAAAGGTAGTTTATTCCATCTTAATATATCCCCTTTAATTGCTGATATAATTCCCCATATTTGTTTCCGCCCCTCCATAGTCTCAGTGATCCAGATACCTAAATACTTAATTTTATCTGCCCTCCATTGTATTTGCAGTGGTGCAAAATCTGCCCTGCAAACATGCGTGTCAGAGGGAGAATTTGGAGTCTTATTCAATTTTAACTTGTAGTTAGAAACCTTGGAGAATCGCCCTATTACTTCTGTTACTCTATTAAAGCTGGATGCTGGATCCTGCAAGTGCAGCAGTATGTTATCTGCAAAAACTGAAAGTTTCAGCTCCCTCCCCCTATCTTAATCCCCTGATATGTACATCCCTATTAATAGCTCTCAGAAGGGCTCCAGATAGATATTAAATAATATCGGTGAGAGGGCATCCTTGATGGGTCCCATTCTCCAACCATTTTGCGAGACATAGCCATTGCATAATACCCTGGCCGTTGGTGCAGCATATAAGTTCTTAATACCCTAAGACCCTCCGGAATCCCATCTTCTCCATTGTAGCAAAAAGAAAAGGATGGGAAACCCTGTCAAAAGCCTTTTCCGCATCTAAAGATATTAAGGCTAGGGTACTGAGAATCGGGCGCATAGCTTAATATATGATGTAACTTCCAAAGCATCATGTGCACCCTCCTCGGCATAAATCCTACTTGTTCCTGACTAATTAGACTAGGAGCGATATGGAAAATTCTATTTGCTATGATTCGTGTAGAATCTTAATGTCTTGATTCATTAAGGCTATGGGTCTATAATTTCGGGCATATCCCTCGGCTTATCTGGTTTAGGAATTAGTGTGATACGCCTGATACAGTGGAGGATGAGGCACCCCTTCCTGCATTATAGTACTAAATAATTTCTGGAGCATAGGAAGTATAGTTTATATACAGTATGTACCTGATAAAATTTAGCTGTAAGGTCGTCCGGCCCCGGGTTTTACCAGCGGGTACCATTGCACCACCCCAATAATCTCCAATGCCCTTATTGAGCCGCTTAACTCCTGGCCTGTATTGGATCCAGGGCTGGTAAGGGATCCCTCTAAAACTCTCAATTTCTTTCTCCCAGCCAGATCTCTAGCCTGGTAAATTTCTTTAAAATATGATGCAAAAAGCATCCGTCATCTCTTGAGAATCTGTTAAAGTTTTCCCACTGAATAGAAGTAACTGCTCTACTTGCTTCCATTCCCTGACTCTAGCCACCAGTAAACTTCCGGACATCTCCTTGCATTAGGTATCTAGCATTAATCTTTTCTAACCAAATTCTATTTTACCATTAACAATATCCACCAATTCCTCCCTCAAGTTTTAGTTCAGCCAACCTCCCCAGAGGGCCCTTCCAGTGGTGTCAGCAAGTCAATTGCCCCAAAATAAACTCTCTTTCGCTCTTCTCACTCTGCTTCTTTGTGCTGTAATATCCTGGCCAACCCCGTATAACACCTTGCAGGTGGGCCACGCCAACTTCCTATTTTGCAGTGTGGGCATTTGCTGCTGTATGATCTCCAGTAATGCATTCTCCAACCTATCTCGCACTGAAGGCTCTGCCAATAGGGAATCATTCAGCTTCCACCTGTACGGCCTAGGAAGGATGGGTCTAGGTTCCCACAACAATTTGATGGGAGAGTGATCTGAAAGGTTCTACCCGTTGTCACCTCCCTAATCTCCCCGATCGCCTCCTGTTTACCAGGAAAAATCAATTCAGGATTGGCTCTTATGGCTGCCGAATAAAATGTCATACTCCTACCCCCTTTCGAATGCATCCTAATCAGATCTACCAATGCCGCCACCTCCAGTAACCTGTTCAAGGTGATCTGAGCCTTGGTCAAAGGCCTCTTAGATGGTGGTATTCTATCCTCCTGGTTACTAAGGCAGGTATTCCAGTCACCAGCCAGAATCAAAGAATGTGATGAGAGAATAGCTATCCCTTTCTACTGAGGCAAAAACCCAGGATCCGAGGGTGTTGGCCTATATATAGAGGCAAACCAAATTGCCTTACCCAACAGTGTGCCTGAGATATATATCCTCTGTTATCCTCCCTTGTAATCACTTGCACCACCTCATATGGGCATGATTTCTTTATTAATATCACCACCCCTCCTGAGGCTCTTTCCCCACCTACCCCTGATACTTGTCCCACCCATCGCCTCTTAAGACCACTCAGTTCCTCCATCAGCAAGTGTGTTCCTGCAAAGCAGCAATATGAGCCACCCACTTGCTCAATATGCTCAAAATCAGCATTCTCTTACGCCTATCCCTGAGTCCCTTAACATTCCAAGAAATTATTTTAACACTTGACATTGATAAACATCAAAATTATTTTAATTAAGCCCACCCTCTTCGTCCGCTCCAGGTCTGTATCCACCTTGTTTCTATATTGGACTGTCTCGCTTCCAGCCCCAGTAACCCCCGCTGCTCCACTCAGTCCCCGATCCATAGATCGTCCACCTGCCAATATCGAATCATGGATGAACCCGTTCCTGTGCTATCCCTCCGCCTCACCCTTATCTTAGTAACTCCACGACTAAGCCCAAAGCCCACGGAGCGACTAATGCTTAGAGCCCTCCTTTCCCCTATATCTTTGTTTCCTCTTTTCCTATGTTGCCCCTCCCGCATAGTACACAATGCCCACAACGGTTAGGGACTGCCCCTAGGTTCTACATATTTAGTTAGATCGACATCCTCCAAACTCCCACCTCTTAATAACCCAACGAACCCAGGCGACTTTCCCTTCCCTATCACCCACTCCCCATAGGTAGTCCTCCTGCACTCTGGGGCCACCAGAGACTCCTAGGCCCAGATCTCCTCAGGATACTTTCCAATGGTTCTGCCACAATAACTTTGCAGCAAGGTACCGACTACTTTACTTTACATAAAATGCAGTATTAATTCACACACCTCAGAGATGATACCCTCTAGAGGCGATAATATTAACTGTTTGCCCCATATATAGTGAGGTATATTCTGCTGATACCTTATTGCAGCTCCCATGGGGCACCCCGTCTCCGAGACAGCAATCATTTAAAAACGGCACAGGCATAATAGCTCCTACGCTGTTTTCTCCGCCAGTTTCCCATCAAAAATGGCAACCGCCATTGTCCACATTTCCTTCATGGGCTCTCCAACCCCACTCTACCCAGCACCAATGCATTTCCTCAACCACTGCTCACCACCTTAGGTGTATTCGCCATCTGTCTTCCCTTAGAAGCGCGTTCTCCCCCAAACGGGTATCTGCAATATCAATCATCACTCCCTTTCCATTAGTATTCCTGTCTTAACCTCCATGGGTGGGTTCCTTCAAATACCTGCCTATGCTTATTTCCTTGGAGCTCTTCCACCTCCAATCTCCTGGCACCTCACCCCACCCTCCAAGCAGCTTTTAAACATCCGCCTATTCAGCCCTAGTAACATGGAGTCAAAACACCTACTTCCCCATCCCAAAATAGATCTTCTACAGCCCCCAACCTCGAAAGACCCCTTGAATCCAACATTTATAACATTAATCCAATAAACCAGAGTAAAAGAGAAACATTACAAACTTTTAGCTCCTTTCAGCTTCCCCAGTCCCAGTCTTTAGGTTAGCACAACCCCTTCTCTTCAGGACCCTTTCAGGTTGACGACTTGAATAGTTCGGGAGCTCCAACCGAACCCTTCTAGAGCGCCTTTGCAGTTAGGAACCTCTTTTCTCCCTGATTGCAGCTGTACAACCAGGGTTGCTGGGTATTGCAGGCAGAACTTAATTCCTGCCAAATACAACTTCTTCTTAATTTCTGAGTATTCTTTCTGTTTCTCTGACGCGGGGCGTTGATCCTGAAATAGCCAGAGCGAAGCACCATTCCACTGCAACATCTTCTTTGTCTAGCAGCGAGCAGCACATGGGATTTCTCCTTATAGTTAAGAAAACGCATGATTATCACCCGGGTCCACCCAGGGGTGGCATCTCCTTAATGCCCTATGGGCTTCTCTAAGTTGTACACTTTGCCAAATGGAGTAGGGCCCAGCAGCTTAAGCAACAAGTCCTGCATAAATACAACACAATCTGGCCCTTCAGCCTCTCTCCGTAGCCCTGCTATTATCAAATTATTCCTCCTGCTTCTTGATTCCTGATCCTCTATTCTTTCTTCCAGCCTCTTAACCTGCTTTCTGACCATCACCAACTCCTGCTCCATCACAGATGCCTTCCTTTCCTCGAGGAAATCCGAGCCTCTGCATCCGTTCTTTGCGTGAGTGGAGTGTAATGCCGGTTTTATTGCTGCAAAATCTGTCACAAGTCCCTGCAGCATTGTTTTAATTTCTTGGATATCCGCAGTGGTCGAACACCTAACCCCTCCCTTCCCTGGCTCATCCTCCTGATCGCTTGGGAGTAGGGAGTGGGGCTTGGTCTTTGGTAGCTGGGATTCTCGCTGCCAGAGCTCAACGACTCAGCTTCCATCTTGGTGCTGTAAATTGGCCTAGTGTTACAGT
The DNA here is from genome assembly GCA_016271365.2 of Neoceratodus forsteri. Taxonomy (NCBI): domain Eukaryota; kingdom Metazoa; phylum Chordata; order Ceratodontiformes; family Ceratodontidae; genus Neoceratodus; species Neoceratodus forsteri. The sequence goes on along the minus strand of CM057459.1, from coordinate 852,708,604 downwards.
CAGACACTTGCTATCCGCTGGATCGCCTCGCTCCTTCTCTCACAAACTTTCCACACGATCCTCAAAATCAAGCCCACAGCACCTTTCCAACTAGTTAAACGTATTTCAATTCAAACTGAGCTGGTCCCAGAGATTTTAATGCCTTTTATTTATTGTAGGGCCTCGAGCAGCACAGGAGACATCTGAACCAATTCAGCTCATCACGTGATCCCCGCAATTTATTAAACTTTCTATGAGCAGCTGCTTGTCAATTAAGACATTTAGATTATTGAAAAGGGTTGGCTAAGATTAGTTTTATAAGGCAGTTGCAAGGAATGATAGCACTGCAAATGGACCCTCGTATAATCCTATTGAAGTGAATTTGAGCGATGTAGGAAATTTAACTAATGGGATATACAAAAGGACCTTAAAGCTAAGTCATGTTGTTCAGCTAAAGCATGCTCTATTTTCAACCAGTCTGGGATATACTGCTTATACTCTACTGGTTAGGTGCACTGAAAATATTTAGAGCCATGCAAAGTGAAGTAATAGTTTAATACATGAAAAAGTTGCAGCCACCAAATTCTACAGGCCTACATAACTTAAGCAAAGCTCTGAGTGAAGTTTTTCCAACCAAATAAATTTGGACTATAATGAATTAATTTTATTAAACCAGGCCTTGGGAAATGAAATATTCAACATATCTAAGGGTTACAATAGGCAAGGTAGAATGGCTATTTAAATAATATTAGTTATACCCACACTGACATTGGTAATTGCTGTCATCTTTGCAATTCTAACTGCTGTTCAGTGTTTTTAAATGATCTGGGACTGGAGTCTCAATTAATGTTGATACCTGACCATGATAGTGAGAAAACTCATGAAGACCATAATCAGGAAACAGATGCTGAAAAGCTGGAGGGCAAATGGCTACAGAAAATCAAACAATCCAGGTTTGCATCAGGAATCTAGTGTTACATCCAGCTGATCATCTTCTTCAAATGAGTCACCAAAGTTGTGGATTTGCTCGGGCAGTCAATGTACTATACCTCTATTTCAGCAAGGTATTTTTCTCTGTGCCACACATAAGGCTCCTAAAAACATGAAAGATTCAGGGCTGTGGGAGGTACTGACTAGGTGGATGAACAACTGGTTGGGAGGAAGGCAACGAAGAGTGGTAATAAATGGAAGAGAATAAGAAGAGAGTGAGGTCACCAGTGGGATACCACTAGAACAGTCATGGGGCCTGCATTATTTATTGTGATTATAAGCAAAACTGGAGAGTGTATTAAGAGGAAAATGTTTCACTTTGCAGGTGACACAAAACTATGTGGCAAGGTGGATGGCAAAGACGAGGTCAGAAAGTTGTGCCAAGATCTGGAGCTGCTGGAGAAATAGTCAAAGTTCTTTAAACTAAGTCTCAATACTAAGAAACACACAATGATGCACAATGGCAGGAAGAAGCCTACACATCACAGGAAAAGATTGACCTTGGTGTCATTATAGCAAGGCCCCTGCAATTGTGAGGCCACAGAGTTTTGCACAGAAATTGTAACTTAGCACAGAATATCTGCAGTGATGTAGAATTCACTGTTCTTGGTGATTCTTTATCAATATTTACAGTGTCTGCATAGCACCTGGTTCCTTACCCTCCTTTTATATACAAAACCCTCTATACTCAGCATGTGTTTTTGTCAATAACATCACATCATAACGTACTGTATATTAGATAATTACCAGGCTGCATTCTGCCACTGAAACTAGTTGTCATTTATCTAACACTGCTCCCTCAAGGAGGAAGTGACACAATACATCAGGTACTGTGATATTTGCTCAACGTGTACTACAGTCTAATAAAATCTTCAGTCCTAAGTTTTTACACAAGGACAAACTTAAACAAATATTTGACAACAGCATAGACCTGGTAACTGAATACCTTACTTTGCACAGATTTGTTTGTGCCTTTGAGGTATAGGAAGCTCTCTGAAATGAATAACTGGTAAATGAATTAACCTTTCTTAAACAAATGAAATAAAATAATTATGCCCAGAAAGGTGTAATATAATGATTTATAGACCTGTTGAAAGAAAAGACCTATTAAATGAACAGCTGTGCTATACACATTTTGCCAGGGATATTGATTACATGTTATCATGGGTTGATAGAAGTATCTAGAAGTTATGAAAAACATTGTGTGCAAGGCCAACTGTTGGGCCAGTGGGTGGCATGCTTTGTTTCCCATGCCGGCAACTCTGGTTTGGGGATTAGCTCAGGAGCAGGCTAATCAGCATGAGGATGGGGTGGCCAGCATTGTTACACACCACCACTCTGAGCCTGAGAAGGTTTGGCAGTGTTCTGTCTCATGGGTGACACCTTCTTATGGGCTGAAGCCTTCCCTCACAGGGGTTCATGTGCATGTCAGGTCTGATGAGGCAATGAAGTGCATCAGAAGAAATGGGTTGGCATGAAAATAAGTTTTGAAATATCTCCACTGTTCTGTTTATTCCAGTTCCAAAGGGACCTGTATGAATGAAGATACAATTTCACCGTCACAAAAGGGAAAGTTATTTTTTTAATTACGTTACAGACTGCATATAAATATATAAGTAAGATGCAATGGAGACCTCATGAGCATAAGTATAGGTAAGTCATTTATTTCATAAGGCCCCTCTGTGTATTTCATTTATATAATAGGATGGGACCTTAAGTGACAGTTCTTTTGTTTTTCTCAGTTTTATTTTTTTATATTTTTCTAAAAGCACGTGAGTACTAGTGGTGCTGTGTGTTCTCCCATCCTATTTTCCATACCATTTGCCAAGGACATGGTGTCATGATGACAAGCTGACGAGAGTGACATGTCAGTTTATTGGTGCTGCAGAACGCCCTCAGAAATTACAATCACTACACAGAAGTTCTGTGGCAAAAGGTCACCCTACCACAGAACTTGATCCCAAAGCCCCACAGAAAATTGGGGTTGTGATTATTAGCAACAGCCTCAAAGTCTCTTCACAGTGCAGGAGGGTTTACAGCAAGGAGAACAGGATGTTGAGTATACTGGCAGAGGCTTTGTTAGTTGAAAAGGAGAGAGAATTTTGCCACTGTACAGGCTTCTGTTGAGGCCTCATCTTGTGTACTTCACCCAGTTTTGGAACCCACACCTGCAGATGGACAGGGCAGGTTGGAAATAGTGAAGAGTAGGAACACCAAGATGACTCAGGGAAGCAAGGATGGGCAGAAGAACATCAATGCTGTATATACTTACTGGTGGACAGGATAGAGAGCAGGTATATGACGTAAACATACAAATTTCTGAAGGGTATTGTTAAGATGGATAGTAGGGACAGGCTCACCAGGAATGACACTATGGTTACAAGATGGTAAAACTAAAGATTGGGGGGCTGGAGAGACATCAGGAAGATTCACCTACCAACCCTACAATATAGATTCTCAACTCGGGGGAGTTCAGGATGGGAGTGCACAAAGATAAAAATAAATACAATTTCTGGACCGGAATCAAACCCATACCTAGAAGCACTGCCTGGGATCCCTGCTGCTGTGGCTATGTTCATTGAGCCACAGCAGCTGGTCAACAGAACCCACTCCCAGCAGAGGTCTTACTCTCTGTCTGAGAAAGTGGGAATGGTGCAATACCACGTACAGCAGTATCATGATATTGCACCATTAAGCTCCTAGTGCAGCTCTGTACCAGGCTAGCCATAATGTTGTACACTATTAAGTGTGCTACATTATGACCTGGTAGGAGGAAACCTGTACCTGACATACCAAGTGGTAAAAGATGAGCATATAAGGGGAACAATAGGACACACAGGGTATGAAGGTTTAAAATCAACATAAAATAATAATTTAAAAATTATATGTGATAAAAACATAACAACCAAAAGGAGTAGATTCTTTACCCAAAGGGTGATTACAATGTGGAACAGACTCCATCAACAGATTCTATGTCATCCCATTAGGCGAGTGTACATAGCCAAAAATGAACTTCAATGATGCACACTCATGGTGAATGGGAAGAAGCCTGAAATTTGAGTATTTTTTTTTATGTGAGAGATGCACCCCCACACACACCCCTACTAAAGGATTCTCAACTCCAGGGGGCATGTTGGGGGGAGGGTGAAATACTTTAAAACAACAAGGCCTGACAGCAAAAAGAGTACCTGCAGCACCGGACCCAAACCCTGCATCTCCCATGTGACTCACCCTCCAAACCACGCTAGTGGACCAGCTCGGCATCTGCCCACCACACCTTCTCCCACATAGCTTCCCTCCCCTTCCTCCCCATGTGCGATATGCATGTGCTTCCCATCACCCTATCTTGCCCACCCAGATATCTGCTTGCTACCCTCCTAGGTAGCCCTGAACACAGGCGCCATAATTGAGTCACTGTTTTGTAAGCTCAATCACGATTGCCTTGTTCAGGGTATACACCTCAACATGTTGTTGATAGTAATAAATTAACGATTTTTAAACACATATTCGCTACCACATGGGAGATAAAAATATGACTTCCATCCATGAGATACATAGGTGGCAAGTTCAATAAAAGCCTCACAGCCTACTGAACTCATACATCACCTATGAACCTATCAAAGTATGAGGCATGTCACAGCCAAGTGCCTAACTGTGTCCCTCCTCCCATACACCGCTAATGCCGAACTGCCACCCTGCATACACCAGTGAAGGGAAAGGGGCTGTGTGACACCCTCACCCCTCCTCAGTGGAAGAGAATTTCCTGTGGGATGCTCTATCCTCCCCAGATGACCCCCAGTGACCCAGGCTCATTACCAAACCTGGATAGCCAGCATCACAAACAGTAGCACTATCACTGTGCTGACAGGTTGGCTTGGAGAACATTTTCGACTTCAATAGCACCATGATTCCAATGATGGAAAGATCCACATAGATCCAAGCACAAGATAACTAAGAAGATTTTTGACATGGGCTATACATGGATAGTGTAGCCTCGATCAGTATATTTTCTGATTTCATCTAGACATTGCCTAGTCAGTCTTACACAGATAATCTAGCAAACTTTAACCAAAATGATAATGTTCTTTACTTGCAAGGTTTCTATGCCTATTTGACCCAGTTGAGCTCTAGCCACTGTAGAAGATATCAAAGTTGGGACCAGAAGGATCTTTTATAAGTACAAGTCAGAATAGATTTTAAGCAAGCAGCTGTCATATAATGCCATATCTCATCCCTGATGAAGCCTAGTAACACTAGCCAAAATGTTAGGCATTTTTATTTCCAAGTGACGTCATCAGTCTACTACTGGTGCCTATACTGCATATGGCCTTTGATGTCAGCCATCACAATTTGCACTCAAAGTTTAAAATAAAAATAGTAGGGAATGTGGCTTGAAGCCAAAATGGCAGCAACTTGAATCTGTAGCTCTCCCTACCTCTAAGACATCCTACAGAATCCTGGACTAGAACGATGCAGAAAGCAACTTGTGGATGCAGCAAGTTATAACCTGACATCTTGGAACATCTAAAATATATCCATATCTGAGGGATTACATCATCTGCACTTACCAGTTCTATATAACTTCTCAAAGCTAAAGCACACGCTCAGCCACAAGAAACCGGACACGGAGCTTTTCTCCATTAAAATCCAGTTTATTTAGCACCCAGATACACTTGACGCTTGCTCGACTGAAGGTCCTTTATCAATTCAGTCATGAATTCCACATTATCTGTCCCATAAGCCGTTTCTGCACAATCCTTAATCCTCTGGGAATACGGTTAACCTGTAAATAGGCTTCTAATGTTGTTTTATGCCAATACATACGTCTACCTTTTAGTACTAGCTTCTCTAGTTTGCTATAAAATATTTTCTGAATACTAGGAGTGAGGAAGATCGAGTTAAAGTGCCTACTGACTTTTTAGTACAGTTAGCAGAGCTTGTACTGACTATGAATATATTTTTATTTGAGGGAGTATTGTACCATCAAATTAGGGGCACAGCCATGGGCACTACCATGGCCCCTAGCTATGCCAACCTGTTTGTTGGTAAATGGGAAGTGGACCACCTATATGAGGTGGACATTAACCCATTCAGGCATAAAATTGATTTATGGCATCGCTTTATCGATTTATATAATTATAATTTGGAAGGGAACAAAACTAGAATTTGAAGAGTTTATTAAATGGATGGAATCCACTGGTAGTTGCTTAACATACAAATATGAAATAAATTTGATGGAAATTAATTTTTGGACATAAAATTGTATAAAGATGGAAAAGAAGGTGTACACATTACTTTGTTTCAGAAACCTACAGACCGAATACCTTGTTAAGATATGATAGTTGTCATCCACATCATGTTAAATTTAATATACCTAAGGGCCAGCTTATTAGAATGTTTAGAAACTGCTCTGAAGAAACAGAATACAAAATAAAACGAGCTGAACAAATAAGATGCTTTAAAGAAAGGGGATACAGCTATAACAGTATAGCAACAGCAATGAGAGAAGTGGACAAATTAGACAGAAGTCAAGTAATTTATTACAATAAAGTCCAAAAAGCTGAAATTAATTGCCCTTTTGTTACTAGCTTTTCAAATCAAGTAAATGATATTGAGCATATTATACGAAATAATTGGTCAATTTTAAAATTGGAGCCCAAATTGAATAAGGTTATTGAAAAGGTCCAAAGATTACATATAGAAAGAGTAAATGTATAAAGGACTATGTGGTATCTAATCGGGGTTTGTGGAATCTAGAAGCAAACAGAAGACATTTACATCATTACCTACGGGTACTTTCAAGTGTGGAAACTGCATTTACTGTAAGTATATTAATAACTGCAAGAATTTTGTACATCCGGTCTCTGGCAAGGTCATGGAATTATGAGATTTTATCACATGCAATAGCATAAATATAATATATTTATTAACCTGTGAATGGGGCTTATTATGTGGGTGATGCACGAAAGTTTAAAGTGAGAATAGGACAACATATTAGGGCCATTGATAAAAAGATGACTCTTATGCAATAGTGAAACACATACAGAAATTTGGCGTATGAATCATACATTAAAATTTTTAGGATTGGAACAAGTAAAATTAGGGCCTAGAGGAGGTGACCTGAATAAAAGAATAGGTCAAAGAGAGAGCTACTGGATCTATACACTGGGGCCTGTGAAAATAAAGGTCTGAATGACAATATTGAGTTGGCAGCTGCTCCTAAAAATACAAATAATTAAAACTAAAAGAAGATTCATTTTATGAATTAGGAGGGTATTTGTATTAGTGAATATTAAATGATGGAAGTAAAATAAGTTCTTTTAAGTATATAGCTTTAAGGATCTTCGCTGTCTAATCAGATAATGAAGTGTATTTTACATTCATTGGTGCATGAGAAATCACATGTTTGGTTGAAAGATATTTAAACACAAGTATGTGCAATATGTCTTTTACTCTGAAGAAGCTTGGCAGTTGGCCAAGTGAAACGTCAGTTTTTTATGTGCATCACGGTGGTCTTTAATAAATGTGTAGTGTTTTCACACTTTGTGTGTTGCTATCTGGTGCTGGATTTTCTCATTTATTTCATTTTAATTTGCTTCTAGAAGCACCGCATTATTTCCTGGTGCTCCTTTGTTCCTCACTCTGTGAGAACTCACTCCATAAGTTAGCGATAACAAAAGGACACTATCAAGCTGTCGGATGACGTGGAGGACAGTTCTAAACTCATAGCCCAGCAAAAGCATTCTACGGACTAACTAACCTAACGACTCGACAAACAAGAGCAAATAATACAACAGTTAACAGAAAAATTGGATGACCTTGAGAACCGTGGCGCCACAATAAACTACGCTTTGTGGGCTTCCCTGAAGGAGTGGAGGGCTGCAACTCAGTTCTGTTCTTGCAGCAAGTCTTACCACTAATCCTACACAACCAATGGCCAGCTTTGCTAGACATTGAAAGGGCCCACCAGTCCCTTGCTCTGAAACCCAAACTGGGGCAACATCCAAGACCCATACTAGCCAAATTTCTCTGTTTCCAAGTCAAGGAGAGAATCATGTGACTAACCAGGAAAGAGGCCACTAAAATGGCAGGGCCACCTCATTCAAGTGTTTCTAGCCTTGTCGCAAGTGCTATCTGACCACTGGAGGGAGTTCACCAGAGCCAGACATGCCTCATGGCCCTGAAAGTACCCTACGGCCTCCAATATCCAGTGGTTCTGTGCATTGAATGCAATGGTGTCCCCATTCCTTTATGGACCCAGAGGCCACCAAGCAATTCATCCTTTCCCCATGGCTGGATGCTCAAGCAGCAGACCAACACGATGCTGGGGTATCAAAGTATGGATACCACCCCAGAGAATGAAGAGCACCAAACAACAAGTCCTACCAGGCACAGAAACAGTGGTCCCTCTCTCCAGACCAGCTCCAAAGCATGGCAGTCGGCGACCAGGAAAGGTATGAGGAGGAACAGACTGCTGGGGAAAGTAGACAGAAGCCCTTCTCTACTGCAGCAACATGGCAGACCTGAAGAAGGTCCATTGAAGGAGGATTAGACATTAGTGACTTGGAAGATCAGACCTTTGGCAGCAGGTTTTCCTTGCAGCACCTCCAACATGATTCAAAGAATCGGAGGCCCAACTCCAGAGATAGCAGAATGGTGATTCCCCAAAACACCGACAAAAATCCTCTACTACCAGGGATAGTCTCCCAATATCCGATCCACCTAATGGCAGAAATCCTAAGAAGGAGATGCACACAATGGCGGCTGCCACAGCTGACTGGCTCTTGACTGACGGTCAGGTTCTGGGCCTCCTGTCCAGCCCGATGGAAAGCACTCCGACCATGGAGAAATAACTATGACACTCACGGTGCATCATTTCTTGCAGGCCCCTGTGATGTATGGTTGGTAAGGGCCTATAGCGCTTCCCATCGATCTGCCTTAAAGGCATGCTCCTGTGTAGCAACATCAACACGGGTATTTTCAAGCTAAGGGTGAAGTGCCAACAACAGGAGCAGGACTTATCAAGCTCCAAACTTTTAATCAAGTGACAGCTAATTGAATGACCATTAGGGTCCCAAACCCCCATTGTATTTTTGCTCATATTACCCTCTTGTAATTCTGGTTTGGGCTCCCACCTCCACCTACACAAGCTCACATAGATACCATCAAGGTGGGCATCTCTCAGGACCTTAGCCACCCCGCCTTGGTGAAAGGAATTTAGAGCTACAGATTAAAACCTTGAGAGAGCCTGAAACCTTATGCCTCCTGCTCTCTACCCCACCCCACAGCAGCATGGGTATAGGGGGACACTGCCAGACAAGCTGCTTACAAGTATTGGGGTGTTTCAGATGGATGTAAGGAACTGAGCCTATATACAAAGACTACCTAGGTCAAGGCCTAACCATAAGGACATGGGAGGAATACCTGGGCAGTTCTCTGCTCTCCACTCCTGCCCTTATGACAGGCTCATATCTCTTCATTTCTGCATTTAGTTTTGTTTTATGTTTTTGGGTTTATTTTTTAACCTCTTCTTCCTACCATGGCTATGCAGATCTGACTCCTAAGTGATTTTGCCTCCACCGGGTAAACCATGAGAGCAGGAGTACATCTACCCCACAAATCTTTTCAGGTGTATAATGCCAAATATCTGAGGGGCTTACCATAGCTCTCTAAATGTTCCTAAAATTTAAAAAGTTGCTGCAATGTTATTTGTTTAAGTATTAGGTCTAGATTTTAAACAGCACCTTTGTGTCCGAACAAGTTTACTGTTCATGTATTTTCTTGGGAGGGAACAACACCTGAGCCAGCATCTGCACTAGGTGACATCTGGGTCATCGCAAGTGTTTCAGCTAGATGCTAGGTTTTGGACAATGTTTCTTTATGACAGAAATAGCATGGTTAACTAAAACACAATGGCTTACTACTGTATATATTTGCCCCATTGGGCTATTGTTTGTATAAGACTCATAAGCATGTACACCGATGCTCATTATGTCTGGAACAGCACAGTGTTATTGTTTCTTGAAGTATCACCACACACGCTTTCCCAATACTAATCAAGCATCTAATTCACCCAGATACCCTAATGGACGATTTGACCTTAATAACATGAAATGTAAAAGGAGTGAACTCCCTATTAAGAGAAAACAAATTATATCTCATCTGAAAAGTTACAAGCTAAAATGGCTTTCTCCAGGAAACAAAACTCTCGCATGTTGAAGGGTGTAAACTAAAAGAGACTGGGTGAGTATAGAAGCACGTAGCTCCTACATTACTGTTACATGGGGTGTCCATCTTGATACACAAGTCAATCCCATGGACAATTACTTCCACACAAAGGGACAGAGAAGGCAGATTGGTACGCTCCAAGTCTCCACCCAGAGGGGCCTTTAAGGCTCCTGAATCTTTATGCCCCAAACTGCAATGATCCCTCTTTGCCCAAATGGTCAACATACTAGCCCATCTAACTTCCCTGACTTACCACTACTAGTGGTGGGGACTTTAACTTACAATAGACCCCATATGGATAGGTCAGGGAATGCTGGTGAACCTCATGTAAAAGTCATACAAGCAGCTTTACAAATGTTCACTGAGCATGGCTTAGTAGACATTTGGAGACTATTACATACAAATGTAAGAGATTATAAATTCTATTCTCCCACTCACAAATCATTTAGTAGGTTAGGCCTATGGCTTACCTCTCCTGGGAACACTCTACAGTTGATGGCTCAGCCATCCACCCCAGAGTAATATCCGATCATGCACTATTGGAGCTTAGGATATCTTTTGCCCCCCAAGATTTGAGAACTGGCACCTAGATCCCCTACTGTTAAAAGACTTGAAATTCATCCCATGGGTCCGCAGTGAAATTGGCAGTTTCTGGCCCACAGTGACAATGGAGGAGTACAGGATGGTATCCTCTGGGAGGCACTGAAAGCATACCTAAGAGGTAAAATTATAGGGTATGCCTCACACAGAAGATAGCAGAGGAAATGATAATTATCCTTGCTTGAGGCACAACTTAGAAAGAGGAAGCTCTGCTGAAGACACAACCAACAGAGACCCTAAGGGCATGTTAGAACAATGGGCCAAGCTCAATATTTTTTACTTTAGGAAAGCGAATTAACACTACTATGCCTTAAACACAACTTCTGGGAAGGGGAGAAAAGGCCAATAAAATCCTTGCATATAGGCTTAGGAAGCAGCAGGCTGAGAGGCACATCTTGGGGCTAAGGGATACACAAGGACAAATCTAAAAATCCCAGAAAGACATATCTGACATTATGCCAACATTCTACTCTGATTTATACACATCCAAGCACCCACCAAGAGCCAAGGGAACCCTAGCCTTCCTTGCTTCCTGGATCTCCTGTAATTACCATTAGTGAAGGATCAGGAAATGGACAACCCAATATCTGAAAAAGAAATACTGTAGGCATTGCCATCCAGAGCCTGAACAAAAACAAATCCTCTGTAGGAGATGGCTTTCCTGTTGATTTTATCAATAGGTCAATGACATAATATCCACCCTTCTACAGAGAGCTTTTCAAGCCCTACAAACTAACTCTCTTCCACCCACCATGAAAGAAGCCATTATCACTATACTTCCAAAAAGGTAAAGATCCTCCTCCCTGCTGTTATCGTCCCATCTCCCTTATAAATGCGACACCAAAATCCTGGCTAAAATATTAACAATCAAACTGGAGAAAGTACTTACCACACTAATACATCCCTCCCAAGTAGGATTCCTAAAAGGCAGAAAAGATCTGACCACCATAGAACCTTCCTCACTCTCAAACACATCGCTAATCAATGTTCAACACCAGCAACTGCCCTCGCAATAGACTTTGAAAAAGCCTTTCTACTCCATAGAGTGGAAGTACCTTTTGATATCCTTAAAGATAGAGGGTAGGCCCTGCTACACTAACTGTGTGAAAATCCTCTATTCAGATGCCATGGCCAGAGTACTCACAAATAGAGACTTGTCCCAACTCTTCCCACTGAATGCAGCAGCAGGCAGGGTACCTTTTCTTCACTCCTATTTGTCCTGGCCATAGAGCCACTCACTGTCGCACTCAGATCCAACACAAATATTCAGGGCATACAGGTGGGCAAGGAGGAATACAAGTCACTGTCATACACAGATGGCCTACTGGTTATCTTGAGGGATGCTCCCAAAGCTATCTTTCCACTATGTCAGTTGCTGGACTATTTTAACAGCATGTCTGGGCTCAGAGTGAATCACAGCAAGTCCAAAATCTTGGCTTTAAATCAGAAGAGCCAACCTGATCTCTTCTCAAATACATATTGAAGTTGTCAGATACAGGTATCGAATACCTAGGGATGCACATGCCCAGGCTCAACCAGGATATATGCAAGGTCAGTTTCAAGCCCTTTATCGTCTCCTACAACTGATCTCCAAAGATGGCATCAACTCCATCTCTCACTTACTGGCAAAATAACAGCCATAAAGATGATGATGGCCCCAAAGGTACTTTTACCTATTACCCCACACCTGATCCACATCCCTGACAGCTGGTTCCACAAACTAAATAAAACTAATGGGCCAGTTCATATGGGAGGGACCCCGCCCCCAGAATTGGCAGAACCAGATTAAGGAAACATTGGAAGGAAGGGGAGGGACTGCCCAATTTCGTTCACTACCACATAGTGTTCATACAAACCCAGACATTAAATTGGTGCCCACAAAGGGAAACATCTACCCCTCAATGGGTAGCACATAAAAGTGCCCTAACTGGGACACAAACCCCATGTCATTTACTCTATAACAAACCAAAAAGGTGGACCTCAAGGTTCCAACTAATTATGCTATCCATAAAATACTTGAGGAGAATATCTAGGCTCCTGCACATAAAAGGAATGCCACCCTAATGGGCCTTCCTATGGATAATACCATTTTCACCATAGGCCACGAGACTGTCAGATGGAAGGGATGGAGGAAAGCAGGGATTGAAACCGTATTGGACCTATGTGTTCCTAACTAACTGGTGTTAAACTCCTTTCAGGCACTGTAGGTGCAATATAAGTTGCTCTAGAGTGATTTCTGGAAGTATTCTGCAATCAGGTCAGCCATTACACCTTATTTGCAACAAGGATCAGGACAGACCCACAAGTACATGACATCCTGGCTCAACAAAACCAAGGGAAGGTCAGAGGCCATATATAAACAGCTCAGAGGCATAGATCCAACGGTCACTGAGCAGTGTAGAAAGGCCTGGGAATTAGATCTCAGAAGCCCCATCACAGTTCAAGGCGGGCTTGCTAGGCTTCAGCACATACATCCAATAGAAACACAAAGGCACAGCTCATACAGTTAAAGATTCTGCATAGATGGTATAGGACACCGGAATATCTTCATAAGAGAGGAGTAATCCCTGATAGATCATGTTGGAGATGTGGAGAAGATACAGGCTCCCTATCCCATATCCTATTGATTGCCCTAGGATCATGCCCATATGGGATCTCACAATTCTGTAAGCAGATACTCTCATCAGTGACCATAGATGCCCCATTTGCACTCTTAGAAATATCCTGACCCAGACACACACACACACACACACACACACACACACACACACACACACACACACACACACACATATACACCCCAGGACACCAAGGCTTGGTACAATGGGAATTGCTACCACAAAACAACAAAATGACTACTACTCAGAAATTCAAAACCCCACATACCACTCTTAGGAATATCCCACACACACACACACACACACACACACACACACACACACACACACTCACACGCACACACCCCAGGACACCAAGGTTTGGTACAATGGGAATTGCTACCACAAAACAACAAAATGACTATGCCTCAGAAATTCAAAACACACACATCCCAACTTCACTGAGTGGTAAATGAGATTAGCCATACTGCCACATTGGAAAGAATGTCACATATCACCATTGATAGTTTGCCCAAATACACCAGGATATGGTCAGCCTTGTTGCACATACAGGGTAAACATAGATGACATGAATTTAATTCCAGTGGTGGATCTCTATGATCCAGGGTGTCAGGGTATATCTCAATAAACCTCCAACTATCCACCTGTTATCTGTTATACCTCTACTTACTACTGGCTGGCTAGCTCTAGAAAAGTGAAAACAAATGCTTCAACTTAGGCCTGCAGACCACCTATATATGTGTATTGCAAAATGTATCAGATATTTCTTGCATCCAGTGCTATGTATGTATGGTCATGTGTTTATTTGTTTGTTCATATGTTGTAAAAATGTGAAACTACCAATAAAGAATTTAACGTCAAAATAAAATAAAATTGTAAGAAATATTTTTTGCTTATCACTTGGTGTTTTTGTTTACTGGTAAGTACTGAATTCATTTTATGTTTTAGTTCTGGCTGCACTTCAGCACTGTAGTCATATCCTGGTGCAAAAAGTAGCACCAGATCTCCTTCAATGACAGTCGATTTTATTAAATATAATGTGCTCTGTGCATCCATGCAAACAAGAAGTGTGAGGAATACCTCAAGGCAAACAAACACACTGACAAGCAAGATCTACTGGTTTCACTGGAGGACCAACATCATGAGTTCACCTGTATGCACAAAGTCATGGGTATTCTACTCTACCATCTGTCAACTGGTGAACTCACCCACCAGAGAAAGAACGATATTGGACCTAGTGCTCACAAATAGCTCTACGGTCTCAGAAGCTCAAGTCGGAGCTAATCTGGGAACCAGTAACCACAGGTCGATCTGGTTAACTGTAAGCCAGGAGGAAGATACCAGTCACACTAAAATAAAGGTAATAGATTGCAGAAAAGCTAATCTTCACTCAAATGTGAACTATGTTCACATCCATAATGGAAGGCAGAAACTCAGGGATGTAGAGGATGCTGGAATTCTCTAAAGACTTCTTTGCACACAGTAACAACTAAATGTGCGAAGCTGACCAGCAAATCCAGAAGAAGGAAAAGACCCTCTGGTTCTCAAATAAAGGAACAACCTAAATCAAAGAGAACAGAAGGGCCTTTACACAATTTAAATGAACAAAGCAAGAAACAGACAGAGAAGAATACAGGAAAAACTGAAAGAGGCAGGAAGGCAGTCAGAAGGGCAAAAGTGCAGACCAAAGAGAAAATAGCACAGGTGTAAGAATGGAGACAAAACCTTCTACAGATACATAATGGAGAAAAGAAAACTAAGGGAGGAATAGTCTGAATAGCAACCAAAGAAGGCAAGATGGCAGTAAGGATAAGGAAAGGTCAAGCCCTAAATGGGTTCTTTTTCCTCTGTCTTCTATAGAAGATAGTGGCAAAGGTCCCATGTTAGGTCAGACAGAGCACAATGGTCAGAGACTGACACTAGCCCATTGACAAAAAGAAAGGGTCCTAGAAGAATTGAGTAGACTCAAGATGGATGCTATTGGACCTGATGGCATACAACCTAGGGTTTTAAAAGAACTTCAATAGAAACTTGCCACACCACTGACTGAGCTCTTCAACAAGTCACTAGACAGCAGGGAATACCTCAAGATTAGAAAAGGGCAACAGTGGTGCCCTAGCACAAGAGTGGAGCAAAGAAGAAGCAGGAAATTACCCCGTCAGTTTGACCTCAGTCATAGGGAAAATTACAGAGTCATAACTAAAGGACAGGATACTGGCATGCCTAAAAGATACTGGAAAAATGGACCAGAGGCAACTTGGCTTCTCAGCAGGACAATCTTATCAAACTAACAAGATTGACTTCTTCAACTGGGTCACCAGAATAGTGGATCAGGGAGGGCAATGGACATTGTATACCTAGATTTCAGCAAGGCCTTCTACACTGTCCCTCACAAAAGTCTAACAAACAGGCTGGACTATACAGGAGCTGAACAAAAGGTAGTTAATTGGATCAGCAACTTGCTAAACTATAGTAATTTAGTAAATGGATCTTTGTCAAGGGAAGGTAGTGTTACCAGTGGTGTCCCACAGGGGTCAGTACTGGGGCCTATCCCCTTCAACATCTTTAAAGGAGAGCTCACACATGATTTGAAAGGGAAAGTTTGCCTGTTCACTGATGATACTAAGCTCTACAACAGAGTGGACTCACAGGAATGGGCAGACAACTTGAAAGCTGGCCTTAGAAAGTTGGAGGAATGGTTCAGGGCTTGGCAGTTAAAATTTAATGCAAAATAAATGTAAGGTGATGTACCTCGGTAGGAGGAACACAAGAAATAAGTATACTCTGAGAGGACATCAATTTGAAGAAACACAGATAGAGCGAGATCTCGGCATAGTGATCACTGATGACCTAAAGGTAGGAAAACAGTGTGAGAAGACAGCACAGAAAGTAAATGGCTTCCTTGGCTGTATTAGTAGGGGCATTACTAGTAGGAAGCAGGAGGTTATCATGCCTTTATAGAGGTCCTTGGTAAGGCCATATTTGAAATACTGTGGTCAGTTCTGGAGACCTCAACTCAAAAAGGACATTGGCCATTTGGAGACAGTGTAAAGAAGAGCTACAAAAATGTTGCAGGTTCAACACCACAGAATGCATGAGGTGCAACTCAGGAAGTTAAATTCACACTCCTTGGGCAAAGAAGAAACAGAGGTGACATGATCAAAACATTTAAGTATGTGAATAAGGTAAACACAACTCAGGCAGGTAATCCATTTCAGCACAACACAACAGCATGTACAAATGGCCATAATTTGAGGTTGGCAGGAGGTAGGTTCAAAAGCAACCTCACAAAGTACTTCATGGAGAGCATGGTGGAACCATGGGACAGCATGCCTCAGAAACTGGTAGCATCAAAGACAATTAGAGATTTCAAACTTGCATGGGATAGTCATTGTGAACAGGTTAGTTTGCAGGCAATGTGGGAGGGTAGTCTTTGGGCAGACTAGATCACGTGGATCCCATCTGCCAACATTTTTCTTCTGTTCTTATGTTCTTAAAGTGATAGTGCTACAATTAGTGCAAAAACAGTGCAGATCTATAAAAATAATTATCCTGATTCGATAAAATGCAACAATTTGCAACCATGGCAGTGGTTATGCATATACTTTCAAAATATTCATAAAGGATTTAGGACTATTAAATTCAATAGACTTACCCACTTCTTAATTCATTGTGAACTTCAAAGTTTTTTTGTCCCATGCCTTTTCTGAACAGTACATCTAGTAATTTTTTTTCCATGCTGCAGTAAAAGACAAACAGTACACTACTAGGCGTTTATACTTTATGCACCTAAGGTAAAATGTAGATGCATGCTATGATAGGATGTGACACAGTTACAAAAATCAAATAGTGTTTTGGAATTATGTTATTTTCTAGATAATCCAATAGAAAAAACATAATTTTTCTGTTTAAAGACGTGGTGGGGACAGTGGTTAACTGCTTATAAAAGAAACATCATTTAGCTATAATCTCTGTACATCTAGTAGGTATTTTGAGGTGCCAATATTACCACTGAACACACTTCTTGTCTGCTTGTTTGATGGTAATATTTTATCTTTCATCAACCCACACAAAGCAGACAAGGCATACACTCTACACTAGCCAGGATTAAATGATCACTTTGAATATACACCATGTATCACCATATGTACAGTAGAGATTAAATGTTACTAACATATAAATGGTCTATAAGGCAGTCACAAATAAAGTTCCTGCTTATCTTTCTGAATTCTTTTAAAAATCAAATAGTACATATAATCTAAGAAAAGATGATTACATTTTATGTGACATACCAAAGGTCCACACCAACTATAGAAAAGTGGCTATAAGTAGTCCAAAGACAACAGCATGGAATACACTGCAGAAAATCCTGAAACTTACTAGTGCAGTCCAGCGTACACTGTTTACAACCGTGATCGACAAATTATACAGTTCATAAACACGCATATGTAATGGAGCCGCCAATTGAACACTCTTAGACAATGATTGTTACACTATAGCAGTTGCATATCTCAGTGCTCAGTATGTTTATCTTTAACTGCTACACTCCTTATTGCATTTTTCAAAATACTGTCATGTTAATTATGACTTGTTTATTCTTTCTAGAACTGTCATGTTATTCCTTGTTAATTCTATATAGTAAAATGTATATTCTAGTGTACTTCCAATATGTATTACTTTTATGTACTGTTCTGCATTATTTACTGTATCGATCAGTATTGTTGTTTGATTTTGCTGTCCTACCCTGGACCTCCATGTAAATGAGCTTGCTCAATGGAGCCTTACCCTGGTGAAACAATAAACTAAACTAAACTATTGCCATATTTGTCTTTCATTATAATACAGAAAATACTTTCCAAATGTACTACTCAGAACAAGACATGGGACAGAAAAACTTTGAAGTATGCTTTAGATGATTTTAATTGGAATATGCTAGCTCCACAGCAAGAAATAATTGATCAATTTACTGCTTTGAACTTAATTCAATTAGTCACTTTACCCACCAGACCACATAATATCAACTCTGGTAAAGACTCACTTTGGATCTTATTCTAACAAATAGATTATATAAATATATTTCATCTGTGCATGAGGCAGATATAAATGATCACTGTTAGTTTCATGTATAAGGAATACTAAAAGGAGAAAATATCAAGACAAACAGATATTGCTAGAACTTTGGATACCTTTTGTGATTAAACTTATTTAAGAGATGTTGCAGATATTGATTGGAAATTAATGTAAGTTTGCCCAGATGTTGAAACAGTATGGTCCTTCTTTAAAATGCCCTACTTGAACTAATTGAAAAACATGCTGGATAACACGTAAGAATGTTAAAAACAAAGACTCTGTGGATCACAAGGTTAAAAGTTAATAAAACTAAAGCTCAACAATGGCAAAAGGCAAGAGAGATCAAGAGTCCATTAGATAAGCAGGCTTTTAGAGCTAAAAGAAATAAATGCACACACGAGATTAGAAGAGCAAACAATTATTATATTAATTACTTTACATAGCATACAAAAGACTCAAAATTAACATAGGGGCATTAACTCTCTACATGGGAAATAGGTTTCATCCACTTTACCCATAGAATTGAAACATGGGGTAAAGCCTTATATAGTGTTATGAATCAAGTGGCTGCACTTAATTTTTTCAGCTGCAGCACAAGCATTTGATAGGGACATCCAGGTTTAACTTCACCTCAATTAGGCATAGATTTTACAAATAAGTTTGATAGGCCTATTTTTTGTTTTTCATGACATAACAGAAGTTGAAGTAATGAAGCAATTGCAAACATTGGACACTAGTAAAGGAGCAGGATGTGATGGAATTTCCCAGTTTTTTTAAAATTGCATTACATATAATGGGGTGGCATTTAGCCTATTTAATTTTTCACTTTAGAGTTTTGACATACCAATGGATTGGAAGATAGCATTTAATATTCCTATTTTTAAAGGGGTGACCCTACTGACCCAAATTCATATAGACCGATTTCAATGTTAGCGATATGTGTAAAGATGTTTGGAAAAACTCCTACATAAGCAGTTGATTCATTATTTCACCACATATAATGTTATTACACATTTACAATTGGGATTCAGGAAAGGTTATAATACTACTCATGTGATTTCAAAAGTGGTGGATGATGTGCTGAATGCCTTTGACAGAAGATCCAGTGTTCCAAAAATTTTGGGGGACCTGTTGAAGGCATTCGACACTGTCCACCACATAATTTTACTAATCAACTGAAGTCAACTGGATTAGGCTTTACAGCCATGTCCTGGTAGGGTTCATACATGACACAAAGGTTTCAGTGTGTCAGAGTGGGTGGAGCCTGTTTGGATAAAGTACTGGTGAACACAGGCATACCTCAAGGATCGGTGTTGGGCCCTTGTTATTTTTATTATATGTTAATGATCTTTACGGGCGCTGCTCACCTGACACAAGCATATCTTTTATGCTGATGATACAATTGTGTATTGTACAGGAAAGGACACAAATACAGCAATAGATGTACTACACAAAGATTTTCTTGGCATTCAACAAGAACTCATGGGGTTGCAATTTTGCTGAAAAAGAAGAAAACCCAGTGGATGTTGTTGGAAAGGAAAAGTAGTAATGAATTGATTAGTAGGGATGTGCATACTATTTCAGGTTACCAAGTTGTGTATACTCCTACAAATACTTGGGTCTTTCACTTGACAGCAATTTAAATTTTGATTTACATATTAAGAATATTTCAAATAAACTAAAGGATCTTCTTGAACTTTTTTATAGGAATAAATCATTATTTAATTTGGCAGTTAGAAAATCATTGGTTATATCTTTATTTTTCCAGTGTTAGATAATGGAGACATTGTTTATAAAAATACAATTAGTACTTTATTAGGAACACTCAAGTCATTACATAATAGTGCTTTATGGTTTATTACAAATCTTCCTATAGTAACATAGAAACATAGAAACATAGACGTTGATGGCAGAAATGGACCGCAAGGCTCATCCCATCTGCCCATTTGTTTTCCTACCTTATAAATGTGCCATCGGCCTTTGCTTTGTCAGTGGCCTATCTATTCATACTCATCAGTATTGCTCCCTTATGCCTATCCCATGCTTGTTTAAAGCCCTGCACTTTATTTATAGCCACCACTTCCTGAGGTAGGCCATTCCATGCATCCACCACCCTTTTGTGAAAAAGAATTTCCTCACATTCCCCTTAATTGGCCTCCCTCTAATCTCATGCTGCGTCATCTTGTCCTGCTATTTTTCTTATATTTCAACATGTTAGACTCTTTTACCTTGTTAATGCCCTTAAGGTGTTTGAATGTCTCGATCATAGCACCTCTCTCCCGCTTTGCTCAAGGGTATACATATTGAGCTCTGTTAATCTGTTCTCATATGTCTTCTGATGCAGTCCCTGCACCATTTTGGTTGCCCTTCTCTGGACTGCCTCAATTTGGTTATGTCCTTGTGAAGGTGTGGCCTCCAGTACTCTGGCGCAGTACTCCAGATGAGAGCCTAGACAGTGTCTTGTTAAGAGGATTATTACCTCCTCTTACGACTTATGATACCCCTACTAATACACCCTAACATTCCCCTAGCCTTACCTACTGCTTTAGAGGTCTACTCGGATGATTTCAAGTCATCGGTGATGAAGATGCCCAAGTCTCTTTCTTCCTTTGTGACTGCCAGCAACTCCCTCCCAGCCTATAGGTGGCTTCAGGATTTCTCTTCCCTATGTGCATGATCTTGCACTTCTTTTGCATTAAATCCCAGTTGCCACTCTTCTGACCATTTTGCTAGTTTATCCAGATCTCTTCTCATTCTGCCCACCCCATCTGGATCATCTACTCTGTTGCAGATCTTAGTGTCATCTGCAAACAGACAAATCTTACCCTATAGTCCATCTGCAATGTCACTAATGAAGATATTGAAGAGGACTGGCCCCAGGACTGATCCCTGAGGTACATCACTTGTGACTTACATCTCTTATGACTGTATACCATTTACCACCACTCTCTATTTTCTGCCCGTCAACCAGTTTGCCACCCAGTTGACCAATGTCTGACCCACCCAAGCCTACACAGCTTATTTATCAATCTTCTATGTGGAACAGTGTCGAAAGCTTTGCTGAAGTCAAGGTAGGTGACATCAACTGCTCCCCTTGGTCCACCACTCTGGTTACCCAGTCAAAGAAATCTATGAGATTAATTTGGCAGAACCTTCCTTTGTATACCCATGCTGTCTTGTATCCTGTGCGCTATGGATTTCAGGTGTTGCACTATCTTTCCTTAAGGAGTGCCTCCATAATCTTGTCCACTACTGAGGTAAGACTGACTGATCTGTAGTTCCTGCCTCCTCCCTGCTACCACTGCTAGTACCCATCAATGTACATTATACAGTGTCGCTGGAATGATTTCATTGTCAGATCATAGAGATTTGCACTAGAATATATTTGTTTATAATTTTATCACACAGACTTTGCCCTCATATTTATTGAGTGTATTAAAATGACCCCCAATATATATTTTTTGAGATCAACAATGTGGACATTTTATCAAGCTTCAAGAAGTAAAACTAGTTATGGTAATAGGATGTTAGTATTATGGACTCTAGAACCTGGGATAGGCTATGTAGACAGTTAAATGTTCAAGCATTACTTACATTAGGGCATTTTAGAGCAGCATTGCTTGCTTTGTATAACAAACATTGTAATTTTTATGGATAATTTTACAACTTAGTAATGCTAGCTAATGAATTTTTATATAATCTCTTTTTGTATGTCATGTATATTTTATGTCTGTCATGAATTTGTTTTATGTATGGAATACACTACTACTCACAGTGCAGTTTAACCCTGCAAGGTATATAGTTTTTAAACCAAGGATGGAAATGAGAAAGGAAAATGTGGGCACACCGGATTTGAACTCTGGACCTCTGGTATGCCGTTCAAGCGCTCTAACCATCATACATTTTATGTATGGATGCATTTGTAAATAAGATTGTAATCTCAAATTGCTAGCCAATAAACCTGACGTTGATGATGATGAAGTCCAAAAATAAATTAATAAGTGAACAAGTCTATTGAATTTAATGCTAGTCCTAATTCCATTATGAACATTTTTCTTTTTTTTTTTTTGTATTTTGGTAGCCTACCTTGCCACCCTGTATAAGCTCTGTCACAGACCCTCTAACCTCCACCTCCAGCTGGCATGACTTCCCAAAGCCCCTGGCTTACTCCCCCAGGGTGAGGCTACGGCACTGTCCCTAAGTGTCACAATCACTGTAATCAGATGGGGAACCAGCCCTGGAGGCTGATTAAGGATTTTAGTGACTAGCTTCATGAATGTAGCAGGCAGGCTGGATTTTTCCCTATACAGGGGCAGGGACATGCAATGATGGCCAGCGTCTGCCCCATCCCCCAACATACGGCTGGCACTTGCAGTACAACCAGCCTCAGCTGGGCGTCCATAGTGCACAGTAAAATCTCCCGCCTTCCCCAAGAAGGAGAGCAGTCACAGGATGCTCAATCCTTCACCTCGGCTGGCCCTCTGATGTCCCCAGATCTGTTCCTAAACCCGGGTCATCGGTCCGCAGGTTGCCACTCTGTCCCTGCTCCAACGGGCCTGCCATTATGAACATTTTAAAGTATATGTATAACCAACCCAGTAGATGCAAATTTTTGTATTTTATGGACTCAGGTGATCATTTTTATAGGTTTGTACTGTTTTTGCAATAATTGTAACACAGTTACATTAATGACTGTAGCATAAATGGCTTCTGTCCTCCTGCATACAGGTACTCTTAATAATGATGGTCCTACAGTGAAACAAGGGAGAATCATGCTTGCCAGCATGTTTGTTTGCCTTGAAGTGTTGTTTGCACTTTTGACTACTTGGGAGCACAGGAGCACTATATATTAGTACTTAATACAAAGTGACTGTCATTGAAGTTGGAAGTCTGGTGCCACTTGTTTCTTGTTTTTATTATCACATTTCAGGCATGCACAGCCTGTTTTGGTGGAGCACCAGTTTTGTGCTCTCACTTATATCCTGGTGCAAGCCCACTTTTGCTCATTTGTTTCCTTATCTCAACACCATACAACAATGTTGTTTTTATTTCATTTTTAAGGCTAAAACATCCAAGTAATAGAATTGCCACCACATTTTTATTAAACTTTAAAAGTAATCCTACTGACTGTTTAGGTTTATTTCAGCAACTCTTTTAGTGATTATTTGATGATAAATTATGTGAGAAATGCAATCCCAGAAAGTTGTAAAATGAAAATGCCCCAATTTGGTATCATTCAAAAATAATGCAACTTCGTATGTTTTTGCTTCCTAAATAATATAACTTTTTTTAGATTAATATCCAGCCAGTTCTCACTGCAAAGATATCAAAAGTGTATAAGCTTCCTTTGCATGTCCAGTTTGGAAAAAAAAAAAAAGAATAATGGCATTAACCATACACAAGACAACGAACAGGCCTACTGAAAAGATTTGATTGTGGAATTTGTTGTTGTCCTAGTCAAGGAGGATATGATTTCTGTAAAATTTAAAGGGTTGGAGCAAAATGCACTCTTGCTTTACCCCAATATTAATCATGAATTTTTCAGAGACCTTTCCTTTCCAGGGAATATTTTATCATTGCCTACATGTCCACATAAAAGTATAAGCAACATATAGTAGCTCAGTTGTGACTCCTGCCTTAAATGTTTTAGACCATGGCAACTTCCTACTTATTGTAACAAATAAAGGCTGTTTTGTTTTCTGGAGTACTTATGGATTAAGTGTTTCAAGATCAAACAATTATCTAATATAGAACATAAACCTGCCTGAGCCTCTGCTAAGACTGAATTTTCTGTTAACCATCACTGAAGTCTGTAGAATACCAGTCCTCTAAAATGTTTTGTACATTGTACAATAGACTGATTGCTCTGTACATTAGGGTGTTAAGTCACATCTTTGAAAACTTGAACTATTACTATGCCATGCCGTGACTCCAGGATGCTGAATGATGATCACGTGTCACTGTACAACTTAATTAGAATAGGTTTGTACCAATTTTCACAAATTTATACCATCAGGGTCAGATTTTGACCAGGTGACTTGACTAGTTTTGTGTTTGTGATCCTTTCCAGTCCTTGGACAGTAACTGGTGAAATTTGAACTGAAGTGTCTAAATGTGGTAGCCCTCATTTTAAGGGGAGGCATCATGGCATAGATAATTTGCTTGAGGATGCTGAGCAAGCCTTAGTGCCCTAGGCCAGAGTGCTGGCTGTAGGGAGGCTTAAACATATGCCAGTTTTGCAGATGGATATGTGGGACACTGATATGCTCCCTGCAGAATAGGTAAGCGGCTGCTTAGCTGTGTGGCATGGTCAGTAACATGGGTCATGGACTGCAGTCCCAAAGTGGGGTCCCACCTTGCACTGGAGTGCTTGGCTACCATCAAGCTAGAAGTGATATAAGGTTCTATCCTGAAGGCAAATCAGGGTATCATGTGCTGTGATGGGTGAAGTCAGGGAACTTTGCTGCAAGTACTTCACAAAGTGTCCCCAATGTTGCTTCACTTGAATCTATACTTTTCATACTTTTCATTTGCTGAAATGCCCACCTTTATTAGACAAAGAAACACATAGTGTCACTTCAGTGGTAAAGAGCCACTACACATAACTTCTTGGCATAGTTTTCTTCTGCTGAACTTCCTACCTTCACCCAGTGATGACAACACATAGTGTCACTTCACTGGCAAAGTATAAAACACATAGCTTTGCTAGCATAGTTTTCCTTGCTGAACTTCTCACCTTCACCCAGAGATGACAACATGTAGTGTCACTTCACTAGCTAAGTGCCACTACACTTAGTAAAGTAGAACTTCTGTGGTGAACATTATGCAAAGTGTTTTCTTTTTGCTTTAATAAATCTTATTTTCAAATTCAACCCACCCCAGCCACTGGGCCAATATTTCCTCCCAACTTGCACCACCCAAACAATTTAACATTTTTATTCTCAACCTGTCAGCGAACAGTATGCACCACTCACAGTCCCAGTGAACAATTCTAAAAAGAATATAGTAGCATTTGCATCATCTCGCATCCCTTCTCCCCACCTGCACCAAACTATGTAAATAGTAACCACATTACTCACATCATCTACCCTTACTTGAACCAAGTGAAATCATAGCAAATCCCTCACCCTATACCACCAGCACACAACTTCTCTCTTCCCATAACATCAAAGCTAATGGTCATACAACCAAAACAAAAGAAAACTGTAGGGCATTGGAATAAGCAAGATGACCCTCTATTCATCAGTGTCCTGCAACAGAATGAATAAATGATGACATCCTCAGTTTGACTAATACCTGACTAGCTGACAAGCAGCCTACATGGAGCATCCTTCCTTCCTTCCTTCCTTCCTTCCTTCCTTCCTTCCTTCCTTCCTTCCTTCCTTCCTTCCTTCCTTCCTTCTTTTCTTCCCCAGCTAGTCCCAGGGTTACTAGGCAATCCAATCAGTTTTTAGATCAGGCAGTGAGCCTGGGCAGTCCAGTGAGTATAAAACTATTTGCATGACATTACATCATCACATGCTAAGGCAAGCAATGATGTAATGGAATTTAGAAATCTCACAACAGCAGGAGACACAGTGCTCTGCTATTTTGAAAACTATGAAATCTAGACTTAGTATTTGCTATATTGGTCCTTGTAAGAACAGACCCAGAAGCGAAATGATTTGGTACCTTTTAATGGACTAACACAGATATAACAAAAAGAACAAAGTGATTTAGCTTTTGGACCAACAAGTCCTTTGTCAGAAGTGTAATGACAGTTATTTAGAAAACAACAATATTTTAACACCCTGATCATGCAGAAAAAAAACAGAAAAAAAATCTCCATTGGTTTAAAATACTCATGATCTGGGTGTTAAAATTATTATTTTTCTAAATAACTGTCATTGTGCTTCTGACAAAGGACTTGTTGGTCAGAAAACAAAAGCACTTTGTTCTTTTGTTACATCTATGTTGGTCCATTAAAAGGTATCAAATCATTTGCTTCTGGATTTGAAAACTATGAGTCAGTTGGTGTTTTGGAGTTGCAGTTGAGAATTCTACAAGCAAGTGGTGCTTTGACAGGCCGCTCATCAGGGGAAGGACCCTCAGTTTGTTACTTAGTTTGCCCTAGTATGGTACTCAGAGGCCAGTTTTACTCAACGTGGTGGCTACCAGATCCTGTGATGCCCCGAGGGGTATAAGATTTTTAGCAGGAGTAAATGGGGCTGAAGGTTTCAGTCAGTAGTGTTGGTGAAATCCCAAAGGACTGTGAGAACTAACAGAGCTGTCCAGAATTGAGACTGTGTGTTTACTACCAAAAGCTATGGATTTTGAATGGGAACTGTGTAGTTTCAAGTGTTCGAACAAATGTCTTGGAGGCACATCATGCTTTAAGTGCAAGTTTCATTTGTTGTTCAGCTGTGGGTTGGCTGAGTGCCTTGTTAGGAGCCCAGAAAGGTTTAGATGCAGGCTTTCAGAACCCTGGCACAAGGATGTGCATTAATGATGTCTCCTGTGGCCCCTGCGTGTCTGGAGAATCCAGGTTTTCCTAAAATTAATGGGAGAGAGAGAGAGAGAAGTCTAGCTTTGTCCAGAGTTGAGCAGACTACTCAATCCAGGTAGCAAAGGGACCTAACTGATTATCATGGGAATGGTCCGTGTGTGCGAATTTAGTGTTGGGGCAACAACCTCTTTTAATACACAGGTAAAGTCTAGAGATCCCTAATCAAAGTGGTGAACATCTGTGTGAAGTGTCCAAATGTGGACAGTTTCTGCAAATAAGAAAAGAGTTTGTAAAATGCTTCTGCTTGCTACCTGTGTACCTATCTGTTTTGAAACAGCTACCAAGCCCTGGGGGCACCACCGTGTATTCTGTTATTATCTGTTCAAGAATAAAGTCATACAGTACAATCCCAACTTCATGGTTGTGGACATTTCATCTCTAGGTGGCCTGTGTGAGTTTTAGGGGCCCCACATATAGGAGACACACCATAGCCTGGCACCTGTCCCCAGACCTAGATGAAAATAGAAATGTTGGTTTGTACAATTCTCGAACCTACAAGATGCCCAAGAAAGGCATTTCCCTAATGCCAGGAGTGATAGCATTTGTTGTTTATTGCTGCTGCCTTGCCAGTAAAGGGGAGTGGAGTTACAAAGATGAGGACTCATCACAGGATTTGAGGTAGAGCAAAGTTGCCATGCAGAGAGTATGGTTGTTGTCTTTTGTCTGGTGGCAGTGAACTCACCAAAGGACTGTTTTGTGAGGAAAAGGTTGCAATCTGCTAAGAAAATGCCATCTGCATATGTACAACTTTGGAAGAGGGACTGCAGTGTGAGATTCTGTGGAAAATCAGCTGCTAAGGACTGCTTTGGTGGAACTGTGTGAAGACCTGCTTTAAAAGTGTTGAAAACTGTTTAAACTGTCATAGAAATCGCTGAGAGAAAAGTCAGTTTGCACTTTGAAATTGAGTCCCATGGCTTGAAGTTCACCTCATGAGTGAGAGTGTGCCCATAGTTCATTTGCATGGCATCAAGTGATTGTCTCTTTTAGTGAAGCTCCACCCTGGCTAGAGTTCATGTGGACTGGTGCAGAGTTTGAGGAGAGGAGAGGAAAGAGCAATAGCATTTGAGGCAGCAAAAGCTTAACAGAGTGCTTCATTGGAGGATTTGTGGATTTAAGGAAAAAGTGCCCAAACAAAAAAAAAATAAAAGTGTGTGTCCTGTTAGCCATTGGAATCATTTGTTCTGGTACCCTCAACAGAGTTTTCCATGTCGGTCACTGGGTGGAACCATCCATGGCTCAAGTGAGATTTGCCATTGTTTCTGTGCAGGCCACATCACCGAATGTTCACAAAACAGCTTCAGTAAGTACAAATAAAACCTCCTATGCAAAAGAAATTGTATTCTGGGCAGCTGAAGAGAAAATGTAACTGTGTGCATGTAAAGAGTGTAATGTGGAACAAAGTGTGAAGCCTGTAACAAATGCAGCATGCCATGCTAGGGCAGGGCCAGACTCCAAAGTAACAGCCAAGAGTAAAGTAAACCGTAGATCACCAGATAAAGTGTGCAGGCCACTGGAAAGGCTTTGTAAATGGAAAAAAGAAATTGTGCAAATATTAACATCAACTGTTGTAAATGTGTTTTGCAGAAGTAAACATTGCCAGTGGAAGCAAAGCAATATCCCTTGCATGTCAAGAAATGGGTGGCATGGAAAAAGCAAGCGTTAAGGAAGTTTGAAGAAGAGTATGGTTCTGTGGGAGCTTCCATCGACATAAGCATCTCTCTGGTTATCGAGGATTAGTGTATGCGTAGTATTCCTGAAATAGGACAAGATGTCATAGCCATTCCCGCTGCCAGGACTGCAGAAGAAATTTTGACATGTGTATGGCAAGTGCTCCTCCCGGAGAGTCTGTCCAATATGTCCGCTTGGCATATACTTGGACTCTAAGTGCAGAAACCCTAGCTGTAGAATACAGGCGGTTCCAAATGTCAGAAAGAGGAAGCAAAGGTGTGACTGAGTGCAGTAAAGAGGTGCAATCAACAAGTAGCCCCAGCCAAGGAAGAGGCCGGGAGGGGTTTGGCAGTGGCAGGATTAGAACTTCTGGATCCTTGGGCAGAGGGCTAAGTACGAGGTGCTCAAGGGGATGAGGAGCTGAGGACTCTCATCACATGGGAGACACATGCCTACAGTAGAAGTAAAGAATAGGTGTTCACAAGGGTCGAACCAGTTACTGACTCCTTGGCAGCCCATAATGAAGCATTGTAGAAAGGGAGGCATCTGGTTGTAAGAGTGGGTGACCAGATGAAGCAGTCAAAATTTTGGAGCCCTCAGCAGAAGGGAGGGGCTTGAGTGAAAGAGGTAGAGGAGGACACTGAATGGACTGCAATTTTCCTGTGTGGAACAGAAAAGCATGGTTGCATCAGACCTGGCCACCCCCAAGTCAGGCTAAAGGCATGCGTTTGCCCAAGAGCACTAGGAGGAGAGAATGATCCAGAGGAGAGCTGAGAAGGAATTCAGATTAAAGTACTCATTCATGCCAAGGTGGATGTGGGAAGAGACTGAGGACCAGAGAGGAATAGTTACTGGAAGAAGCAAGGGTGTCCACAAGTCTTCTTTGGAGTTGGATGAAAGGAATTAATCAGTCTGGCAGAGAAAAGTATGTAAAGACAAAGTTAACTCGTGGAAGGTGACCCACACCCTCCTCCTGGACTCAGTAATTGTGACTGACAGAGATGGAAATGAGACTGTGCACCCGACAAGATGAAACAATTATTTATGGTCCTCATCCTCAGTGGTACTACCCCTAAAAAGTACCTGGAAGATCCAGCAAAGTGTAATCCTGCAGAGACTGTAAGCCATCTTCAGCAGGCCATGGGATCAGCAGGCAATCAGCCAAAGAAAGAAGACTCAGAAGGTCAAGTGCATCATCCAACCTGGGAGCAACAAAGGATGTCGTAGCTGTAATTTCTTTCATTTATTTTTTTTGTTCAGCAGAAACCAGAGCCAGAGGTGTCAGGGAAGAGTTTGACCTGAAGACTTGTCTTCAGCCAGCGGAGAAAGAGGTCCAGAACAGTGACAGAGATGATGTAGAAGAGTCACCTTGCACTTCTGAACTGGTAAGGCAAAGTTTCTCTTATTTTTCTATTTGAATAACTGTCCCTAATGCTGTGATGCCCATACTATCTTGGCCAGTGGACATCTGGTCTGGATATTTCCAACAGGCTACGTGCCTGTTGCATGAACTATTCTGGAACTGGCTCTAGACATAATCCGAGAGTGTGAGTGCCCTGTGCACTCAGGATATTGCAACCTTAGATTCACAATTAACGTTCCCCCCAAAAAAAAAACAACAACACTGTTCTGTATGTATCATTTTTGTATTTTTATACTGCCTTTTGAAGAAAGACCCTTAAAAGTTTTTTTTTTTTTATTGTGCTGTATCCTGCTGGTCGGAGTTTGTTTGCTGTTGTTTTCTTTTGCAGATTTTCCTTTTCCAGGTGTGCCTGGAAGAAGAAGAAAAGAAGAAAAGAAAAGACAAAGATCTGGGGCTCAGCCAGAGCTCTGATGGTTTCCAGGTTTTTAAAGTGTATAATTTACAAATGTTTAAGCATTGTTTAAGCATTTTTAATTATAGGTGTACAACAATAGTATGTTTTTGAAAATGCATTGCAATGCCTTTAAATGTTCTAATGCTAGTACAGTGTAGTTGAGAAATGCTACAGGCTGCCCCTTGGGTAGTGCAGTGGCTAGTTAGTTTTCTTTAGTATGCACCCAGTGGTGGAACTTGGCAAGTGCCTGACAGTGTACAGGTTGGATGCCTTATTCTGGATACTGGGTAACCAGTTCTGTTCAGTCAGGAAGTACTCCTGGAAGGTCTCATTTGGCCCTGGTGGAGGAACACCTTAGCTAGTTTGTTAGCAGTGGCTGAAGATGCTTCAGCATGCCTCCATGTTGCTGTGGTAACCTGCCTATGTTAAGTCATAGGTAGGGAGGAACAGGTCACCCCTCCTTTTAGGGTGCCTTGGGTTGGATGGCCTATGTAAGTAGTCCAAAGCCCTGCTGCAGACAGCAAGTTTGTATTGTGATGAGTGTAACCAGCCAAACCCTGGGGTTACTTGGATCCCATCAGTTTTAGAACAGGCAGGGTGAATGGGCAGTCCAGAGGGTGTAAAACGTTCATAGTACATTACATCATCACCTGTTTAGCTTTGCTGAGGCAAGAGATAATGTAATGGAATTTAGAACTCTTGCAGCATCAGGAGACACAGTGCTCTGCTGTTAGAGTTTTGGAGGCTCAGTTCAGAGTTCTAAAGGCAAGTGGTACTTTGTCAGCCACTTGTCAGGGAGAGGATCCTCGGTTTGTTATTTTTCACTCTAGTATGGTACTCAGTGGCCAGTTTGTGGGTCATGGTGGCTACCAGATCCTCACGATGCCCCGAGAGGGTGGCGCTTTCTCAGCAGGATAAAATGGGACTGAAGGCTTCAGTGAGTAATATTGATGCAATCCCCAAAGAACTGTGAGCACTAACAGAGCTGCCCAGAATAAAGACTGTGTGTTTTACAACCAAAGCTATGGATTCTGAATGGGAACTCTGCAGTTTCAAGTATTTGAACAAATGTCTTTGAGGAAAATCTTGCTTTAAGTGCAAGGTTCATTTTGTTCAGTTGTGGGTTGGATGGTGCCTTGTTAACAGCCAGAAAGGTTCAGATGCAGGCTGTCAGAACCCTGGCACAAGGATGTGCAGTAAGGATGTCTCCTGTGGCCTGTGTGACTGGAGAATCCAGGTTTTCTATAAAGTAATGGGAGAGAGTCTAGCTTTGGCGGAGTTGAGCTGAACACTCAGTCCAGGTAGCAAAGGAACCTAACTGATTACCATGGGTATGGTCAGTGTGTGTTCAAATTTAGTGCTGGGGCAACAACCTCTTTTAATACACTGGTAAAGTCCAGAGATCCCTAATCAAAGGGTGGACATCCGTGGGAAGTGTCAAATGTGGAAAGTTTCAGGACTGAAAATAGGAAAGAGTTTGTAAAATGTTTCTGCTTCCTACCCATGTACCAATCTGTTTGAAACAGCCACCAAGCCCTGGAGGGCACCACTGTTTATTCTGTTACCATCTGTTTAGGAATAAAAGCCATACAGTTCAATCTCAATTTCCTGGTTGTGGACATTCCATCTCTGAGTGACCTGTGCATATTTATGGAGACCCCAAAATAAGAGACACAGCATAACCTGGCACCTCTCCCCTGGACCAGGTTCTAAATAGAAATTTGCTTGGTATTACTCCCCCACCCCCTAGATACCCAAGCCAGGTGTTGCACTAATGCCAGAGGTGATAGCCTTTTCTGTTTATTGCTGCTGCCTTGTTTGTAAAAGGTAGGGGTTACACTTCCTTGTTTTCATTGCAGGATAAAAGAGAGTAAAAGACAAGTGTGTCTCTCTCTGACTCCAATACTGGAAATGTTTCTTTGCTTCAGGTACTATGTCTTTAAAAATTGGAGTGGGAAGGAGGGAGGGAGGTTGTGTGGGTAGGTTGGGGGTTCACTGGGATTTCATTCAGAGTTTCAAGTATGGGTTGGGAGGTGGGTGGTTTCTGTAACTTTGGCACAGGTGGAAGAAGGGATGTAATATGATGCTAATCCTAACACTCAGGTTTCATTATAGGAAATGTCCCCAGGACACCTGGGTGGAGTCGAGTATCTACATCAGAGGAGGAGAAGGACCTGGGAGAGATGATCAATAGTGACTTGAAGCACTCCATGCTGTGCAAGAAAGGAGCAGCAAAGGCAAACAAGATGCTGGGATGCATAGCTAGGGGGATCAGTAGTAGGCGAGAGGAGGTTATACTGCCCTTGTACAGGTCACTGGTAAGGCTGCATCTAGAGTATGGAGTGCAGTACTGGTGCCCACACCTCAGAAAGGACATTATCCTGCTGGAGAAGGTACAGAGGAGGGCTACAAAGATGATAGCTGGTCAGCAGGGCAAGGCATATGAGGAGAGGTTGAGGGCACTGAACATGTACTCCCTGTAAGACAGGAGAAAGAGAGAGGACATGATTGGGACATTCAAGTACTTGAAAGGGATAAATAAAGTTGATAAGGAGAGTCTCTTTAAGCTGAGTGGCAACCATATCACAAGAGGGCACAGTCTTAAGCTGGAGAGTGGAAGGAGGGAGGTCAGGAAGCACTTCTTCACACAGAGGGTGGTGGACACTTTGAATGTGCTGCCAAAAGAGGTCATCTCATTGAATACAGTGGGCAGCTTTAAGAGAGGCTGGGATAGGCATGGGGAAGGTAAGAATCATGGGTAGGGAGGATGGGAGGTGTTGGGAGGGAGGGAAAGGACATTAGCTCAAGCTGTGGACCCTGCAATACGAGCAGACTTGATAGTCCAAATGGACTTCTTTTGCTGGCTTCTTCATATGTTTGTATGTAGGACCATGGCAGGTGAAGGTAGATGGGTGCTAAAGTATGGCAGGGTAGGTGAGCAGCATTTGCAAAGTTGTGGGATATGACAGAGGACAGAGCCATTTGCTCAATGGGTGGAGGTTGAGTGAACTTATTTTTTAAAACTTCACTATGCAAAGTTGGGATGAAGTTGTGAAACTTCACCCCACTATGCATAAGTACAAAGTTCCTGAGTTCTCAACAACTGCACTGGTGAGATAACATTTCACAACATCTCTAGTCCCATAGAACATCTAGCACATGACATTGCAATGAAAAGGACTCACCCTCAGAAATTCATTGGCTATGACAATATTGAAGGGGAGTCCAACCTATGGCACTAGTGAACCAGGGTAGAGTGTTCCCCAAGGAAGACAGATAAGATGGGCTGCCTAATGGCCTGTGGGACCTGGGAAGGATTCTTGCGAAGCAGCATTCATGAAGTGTAGTCTGGGAGGAGAGGTAGCATTTTTCCAGGCAGCCAAGTCATTCAACAGCAGTGATGGATAGAATACCAAAGTCAAGAGCTTTATGCTGGGTCAATAAAAGATATGCTAAAAGAAGCAGAGAGAGATCATTTCTGAGAAAGTGAGGAGGATCCCTGAGGAAGGCATACAGCTGGGCACTTGTGACATCATGAGCAGCCAACCCTTGGGAGTATGGGTTATGAGGAGATCATGGTGAAAGTAGAGCTTCAGCTGGTACCAGCAGTGCAATGTGTGCATGGGACATTGGATGTTTCTAGTGAATCCAGGTAGCATTAAAGGTATACTGGATGCTGAACTAAACTGCAAGTTATCCAAAACCTGTCTGAGCACATTGCTTTAGTGTACCATTCTGTGCAGTTCACTAAGGAAAGTAACTGTAGGGACTGGAGGAACTGAGATTTCGGTGCAGGGACATTTGCAAATTGTTGACTTTGCCAAGAAATATCATGGACCAGAAGAGTTCAAGAGTTAAAGGTTAGGCTGCAGCTGCTGTTACTGGGATAAAGAAGCACTCATCAGTGTACACTAGTTAACATTATGGATAGCAAACTGAATTAGATCTATGTGGTCACATGGACTTACCAATGTGCCCCATGAATTATCTGCCTCTAGTTAAAAGGGACAGTGAGCAAAGATTCTATGTCAGAGAAATTATTTGAATCAAATTTAAAACTTGTCTCCCAATTCCTAGTTAAAGGAAGAAAAGGGTGAACCAATCTACTTATTATGACTTTTTAAAGTTCCTGGGAAGCTGAATACCATCAAGGCACTCTTAGACATAGGATGGAGCACTCTAGGCCATGCCCACCCTAATCTGGCATAGTCATGTCAGTAGGCAAGCTGAGGGTAGGTTGCATATCTGTTACCAGTGTAACATTCATCTCTGCAAACTTTATTTTTTAATCCTGCTTGATAGAAAAAGGACAACTATTGTTCATTTCACACATTACTTTTTGTAAACCTAATAATGAAGATTTATGATTTTGTCTTTTTCATTTAATGATTTGCCTTTCTTTTAAACAGTGCCTATCCTGTGCAGTCCAATGCATGAAAATCCAAGATC
Organism: Neoceratodus forsteri; assembly: GCA_016271365.2. Taxonomy (NCBI): domain Eukaryota; kingdom Metazoa; phylum Chordata; order Ceratodontiformes; family Ceratodontidae; genus Neoceratodus; species Neoceratodus forsteri. The sequence continues at coordinate 852,673,640 of CM057459.1, read as the reverse complement.
TAATAAATGCAATCCCATAGTCAGTACAAATTCACTCTGTTACCCTGTCCTCTGTGAGCTGTCATTTGCAAGCAATTAGACATTTAATTGTAAGGATCTACTTACAAATAATTTCAATGACCTGTCTCAGTGCAATCTCCTCTTTCTGTATCACACTGCTAATCTCTACTGTAAATAGTCACTTGAGACATGCATTCTGTCAAGTTATAGTGAGACAAATGCCTTTCAAGGGTTGATACTCAATATTTAATTATAGTACTGTAATTACAAGTATTATTCACTACCATCTCAAGATCTTCTCTGCCTCTGCACAGCTACGATTATTCACAATCCAACTAATATAAACTCAGATGGTGTGTTTCTTTACTGCTGTGCTGCCATGTTAAACCTTACTGCTACCATTTATATAGATGCCACAGTAGACATTAGTGCATATGCACACTGACTATTATAAATGCTTTTTCTGCTGGGATGATCTCTGCTGATTTCTAGTACACACAGTTGCACCTGAAAAGAACAAAAACTACAGCAAACAAACAAAAAGAAACTTTTGTATAGCACTAAAAGGCCAAGCAAAAGAAGCAAACAATTGACCAAATCAGGAAACCACTTTTATGCCTTTTAATAACTTGGTAATGGCAATAACAGCTTGATTAAGCCTAAACTAGTCCAAGTCTGTTTTGTCATAAAGTTCTAGAGGAAGTCTCTGTCTAACTGGCTAATAAAATGCATCTACAAGAAACAGAAGTTGGAAGGCACTGTAAGTCTGGCCATCTGCACTGCTTGACCTGCCTAATATGACTCTGCCAGCACTGAAGTGTAAGTGCTGCACTGATTTGTATTCCTGTACTAGTGCTAACTTGATTGTTGTACTGCTGTGCACTTCCTGCACACTCTGGAGCCAAATCATATAGTGGTTGATATCTTGAGGGGTGGGTCCAGTAGACATGAAAAGGCTTCGGTTCAGAGGCATACCAGAGCTACCTGCACCACTTGACCTACCAAATATGAAACTGCTGGCATAGAGTGGTAACTGTTGCCTTGATATTTACTCCCATTGCAGTGCTAACTCAGTCTTTCTCCTGCTTTGTGTTTCAAGGTCACTTCTGAGATGAATCAGCTGGTGCTTGATGTCATGAGGGCAGAGACAGTGTACTTAAATGGCCCATGGTTCAGAGGAATGCCAAGGCTATCTGCACCACTTGACCTGCCTGCATTAAGGAGTAAGTGCTGCCTCGATTTTTATTCCCCATTCGGTGCTAGCTAGATCTCTATGCTGATGTGTGTTTCCAGCCACTCTGGAGCAGAATCAGCTGGTGTGTGATGGCATGAGGTGGTAGGGCTAGAAGACATCCAAGGCATGTGGTCCTCAGTGCTCAATTGTGTAATTGTATGACAAACACTACAGTCACAGCAAGAAGAAGCAGCAGAGCATGGTAGACACATTTAAGAGTGCATACTGCCTTGATAATTTGTTTATAAAAAATTGTATTTCAAGTCCTATCTATGTATGCATTTAAAAGAACATTACCATCACTTTGTGTCAAACATTCACTGATTATCTATAGAGGTCTACTGTTGTTCTGTTACATAAAGAATGGACATCTCACATATTCAGCTAAAACCACATTCTGATGGAGTTTTTAAACCTTTGGCTTTTAATAATTGCAGTTTATGGCTATAATCTACTTACATATTTTAGCTGGAATAGTAGTCATACTGGTCATACATTAAGGGTCCTGGAACAAACTAAAATTTGCCTAAATGTTGCTTAATGAAACTGTTTAAATGCAATGTGTTGCATAGTAATTTAGGAGAAGTTAGGATGTCCTGGTCATTACTGAATCCTGTCTCTCTACCAGGATCAGTGATAGTGACATCTCAGTTTGTGACCATGTACCGTACAGGAAGGAACAAGGTAGGAGGCAGTAGTGTACTTTGCTATGTACTACATAGCCTTTCCTGTGATGTTGTCTCTAATGTTATTGTTACTTCCTCCGATGAAAGCACCATGTGTCAAGTCTCTTTCTCTCACTGTCTTTTCCTTTCTTCATTAATGTGGTTTACCTGTCTACTAAAGCCAAATCTGACTGTCATTCATCTTATCGCCTCTTCTTACTCTTGCCTACTCTAGGAAGCATATTGCACTTGGGGAATTCAACATCAACGGATTATCCCTGCATTCAAATCTTTCACTCAAACAGTTGAGTCTCTTGATCTTTATTAACTTATTTCTTATCATAACCTGGCACAACCCTCAGTCTACCAACAACTTGCTCCTTGACTGGATCTCATCCTCTTACCAAAGAGAATTTGAGCTGCCGATACTCTTCTGGACTCCATCAGTGACCATTATATGATCTACTGTGTTTGGAAAATTATTCATCCTAAATCCTCTGAAGTACATCTGGACCCATTCATTCAACTCACAATACTTTGGCAACCTCTTAATTATCTCCTCCTCTAACCAGGCTTTTCTTATCCAGTGGTAAGATATTAATGCTGCCTCCTCCCAGTTCACTTCTGTTGTTATGTCTGCCTGGAGAGGCATCCCCCCCAGGAGGTCTTGTGTAAAATATGTCTTTATACTATGGGTTACTTCTGAACTCACCTACCTCCTCAGGGTTTGCAACTCAGCCTAGTACCTCTACTATCCCTCATGATCCCATGACTACTGGTTGAGGTACAGTATTGTCAACTGCAGAATGCCTGCACAGTCGCTTGGACAGGTAAAATCCAAATATTTTTCCATCAACCTTCAGAAAAATTGCAACTCCTCAAATAGGTTCTGAAGGGTAAGCCACTCTATTTTACCTCCTCCATGTATCCTCACCTAACCTTAAGCTCAGCAACACAAAGGTGGTCATATCTAAGCCTGCCGAGATGAGTGCGGCTTTCAATATGCACTTCATCACCTGTGCCATTGCTTCTTCTCCTGCCTCCACCTCTCCCTTCCTAGTGCTTCTCAAATCCTCTTAACCATGTTTGCTTTCTCTCCAGTCACTGTTCTATTTGTCATCGTCTCCCTGAATCTCTCTAAAGGTCATAATCCTGATGGTCTTAAACCCCACACTCCAGCACCATTCTTTTCCAGCTGTTGCTGTCCCTCTACTTTACTTCTGAATCTCTACTTTAAAGTTTGATCCATTTCTGCAAGTTTGAATCTTTCTAAAGTTCTCCTCTTTTGCAAGGGTGGTGCATACTGCATCCATGGGAACCATGATTTTATTTCCTTTCCCTCCTTATCTAAGCTGCAGGAAAAGCTATTTTCTCCCAATTTTCCAAAATCCTTGACTCCTGCTTCTTTCTCTCCCCTTTCAGTCTGGTTTCTTCAAAACCCATTCCATAGTTTCCTCCTTTCAACTTGCAACTGATTCCATCCTGAAGGAGATTGATTGGGGTCATGTGTGAGCCAACATCTTTATTAACCAGACTAATGTGTTTGACTCAGTATTCCATCCGATAACACTCAATAAGTTAAAGACTTCTGGGCTCCTGGTTGCTGCTTTCAACTGGTTCTGGTCCTATGTCTCTGGTGGAACCAATCAGTTCAGGTGGAAATCCTTCTCGACTCCCCTCCCTATCAACTATGCTGTTCCCAAAGCTCTATCCTGGTCCCTGACCACTTCTCAATTGTCTTAAATGACCTCCCCTCAGCATGTGTGTGTGTGTGTGTGTGTGTGTGTGTGTGTGTGTGTTGACATACATATGTATGCTAATGACACAGTTCTATTAGCAAACAGAACCTCTATTACCCTGCTGGAAAAGTCTATAAAACATGACATTGATAACATCCAGTGCTGGTTCTGTGCTTACCAGCCTCCCATAATGCCAAAAACAGACAATATGACTCAGAAGATTTATTTTAACCCCAGCCTTCTAATCACCTGAAGGTACCCACTGTAAGGCAGCCCTCAGTTTCAAATAACTTGGTGTGTGGCTAGACAGTCATCTAGATTTCTCGGTCTACAATGATGCCATCATCATAAACATTTCCTTTTCAGCACTTCTGTGGGACCACTTTTCTCCTGCTTGCTCTTGTCCTCACTATGCTGGCACCTGATCTAGAATGCTCTTTTGGATTCTAGTGCTAGCTATTATGTTGCAATGTATTGTATATACTCATCACAAAAAAGTTTGTCAATGCACTAGTGAGGGTTAAAGAGACAAAGTAGTGAAATGCTGGCATTATGGTTTCAACCATAACATCCCACCCCACCTGCAGGCAGCAACAGGAAAACTATTACAATTGTATCTTTCTTGCCTCTTCACAAATCAGGTGTATGATGTGCCTTTGGTGTCAAACTCTAATGCGATCCTATTCCATCAGTAAATAAGCTGAGATAGCTACAGTATATGAGAATGGGTGTGTGATAGGTTGACAACCACAAGGCACACCCCATGGCTTATTTGTGGAGAGGCAAGAGAGGTGAAACTTAATGGGGTTTCCTGTTTCTGCTTCCTGGGTATGGGTGGGTGTTAGGGTTGCAAAACCATAATGCCACATTTCACTAACTTTGTCACTTTAACCATTACTAGTGCATTAAAAGTTTTTGCAATGAATTTCCTTAATTTCTGAGATAGTATAATCATATCCTTACTTGCCGGTGAGAGCACAGAGCCCTCTGGACCCAAGCTCCCATCCCTCCATAATTATATCCTTATTTTGCTTGTGGGAGCACAATACCCCCAGACCCTGTGCTCTCATCCATCCTTAATTTTTGAGATACTGTAATTGTATTCTTATTTGCCTCTGGCAGTGCAGAGCCTCCCACTATAGATGTGTATATGTATGTTGCTGTGGAAGCACGGGCCAGCCTTGGCCTGCACTTTCCATTTGTATGACAACAGCAACCAAATTTTCAGCATAGCCTTCTTATTACTCCACTCATGTACCCAGTACCGAAACATTCAAAATCCCTGACAAATGTGATTCCGCATCACTGCAATGTCATTCCTTACCACAGGTGCAAAAAGACAGCTTTGGCAGGACATGAAAAATGACAGCTGTCACATTCATGAGGTGGCATAAAATTGGCTTTGTTGAAATGTGAGTCCTAATATTTAAAATGACCAACTATACAAGTGTGTAGCAAAATTTCAATGGATGCACATAACTTTGCTGTTTTACATATTTTGACCCCAAAAATTTCAACATATGCTTCTTATGACCCCACTTCATGAAAAAGGGCAGTGAAAATTTTCAGATTCCACACAAAAGGTGATTTTGCCAAACGACCATGACATTGATGGATTCCCTGCAGGGGAGGCCTCAAACAACTGGTACAACAACCCACAAGAGACAGAGCTATCCTAGATCTAGTACTGGCTAACAGGAAAGTATCACAGATCTCTAGGTAGAACGTCACCTGGGGGCCAGTGACCATCACATGGTATGGTTCAATTTGGCCACTAGAACTAAATCATCCCATTCAAGGCAAAATATGGGATTTCAGAGGAGCTGACTTTGATAAGATGCACAACAGGGTTAAGCTAGCCCTGGCAAAAAGAAATACAGGTGAGGTGGTACAGGCAAAGTGGGCATGCATTAAAGATGCAATACTTGAAGCAACATCCCATTGTGTTAGTGAGAAAAGGAAGTGCAAAGAAAAGGAAACCACATTGGTTCTCAAAACAGTAGCAGAAAAGGTCAGAGCCAAAAGGCTGGCCTTCAATAAATATAAGGGAACACAGCAGGATGAAGATAAGGAGGCATACCAAACTTCCCTAAGGGAAGCAGGGAAGGCAGTAAGGCAGGCAAAGGCCCAGACTGAGGAAACACTAGCACGAACAGTAAAAGAAGGTGACAAGACTTTCTATAGATACATTAGTGAAAGAAGAAAGTCCAGAGGGGGTTATTGCTAAGATCAAAGGGGATAAGGGGCATGTGAGGAGAAGGACCATGTAAAAGCATCTATCCTAAATAGATACTCAGTATTTACTGAAGAGAAGGTAGGGCAGGGCCCACAGCTTAGCACCATGGACACTGGGGTGAGGGAGTTGTGCATTAGTCCCTTCACAAAAGAAAGGGTCCTACAGGAGCTTGATAAGCTCAGAGTGGACAAGGCATTGGGACCTGATGACATACACCCCAGGATACTAAAGGAGCTAAGGGTGGAACTAGCAGAGCCATTATCAGAAACTGTTTAGTGAGTCTCTGGAAAACAGGAGAGGTCCCATAAGACTGGAGAAGGGCTTATGTGGTCCTGCTCCACAAGGGTGGTAGCAGGAGGAGACAGGGAACTACAGACCAGTCAGTCTTACCTCAGTAGTGGGCAAGATTATCGAGGCGCTCCTTAAGGAAAGGATAGTGCAACATCTGAAATCCATAGAGCACAGGATCTATGACAACATGGGTTTATAATAGGAAGGTCCTGTCAAACTAATCTCATAGATTTCTTTGACTGGGTAACGAAGCGGTGGACCAAGGGGTGATTGATGTTGCCTACTGCTGACTTCAGCAAAGCTTTCAATACTGTTCCACATGAAGATTGATTAATAAGCTGGTAGACTCAGGGTGGGTCAGACGTTGGTCAACTGGGTGGCAAACTGGTTGAAAAGCAGAAAACAGAGAGTGGTGGTAAATGGTATACAGTCAGAACAGATGCAAGTTATAAGTGGGTGCCTCAGGGATCAGTCCTGGGGCCAGTCCTCTTCAATATCTTCATCAGTGACATTGTAGATGGACTGGAGGGTAAGGTTTGTCTGTTTGCAGATGACACCAAGATCTGCAACAGAGTAGATGATCCAGATGCGGTGGGCAGAATGAGAAGAGATCTGGATAAACTAGCAAAATGGTCGGAAGAGTGGCAACTGGGGTGTAACACAAAGAAGTACAAGATCATGCACATAGGAAGAGAAACCTGAAGCCACCTATAGGCTGGGAGGAGTTGCTGGCAGTCACAAGGGAAGAAAGAGACTTGGGCGTCATCATCACCGATGACCTGAAATCATCCAAGCAGACCTCTAAAGCAGTAGGTAAGGCTAAATGGATGTTGGGGTGTATTAATAGGGGTATCACAAGTTGGAAGAGGAGGTAATAATCCTCTTACAAGACACTGGTTAGGCTCCATCTGAGTACTACGCTGCAGTACTGGAGGTCAGAACTTCACAAGGACATTAACCAAATTGAGGCAGTCCAGAGAAGGAAACCAAAATGGTGCAAGGACTGCATCAGAAAACATCTGAGGACAGATTAACAGAGCTCAATATGTATATCCTAGAGCAAAGTAGTGAGAGAGGTGATATGATCGAAACATTCAAACCCCTTAAGGGCATTAACAAGGTGAAAGAGACTAACATTTTCAATATGAGAAAAATAGCAGGACAAGAGGACACAGTATGAGATTAGAGGAGGCCAATTAAGGAGTAATGTGAAGAAGTTCTTTTCACAGAAAGGGTGGTGGATGCATTGAATGGTCTACTTCAGGAAGTGGTGGATATGAATACAGTGCAGGGCTTCAAACAGGCATGGGATAGGCATAAGGAGCAATACAGATGAGTATGAATAGATAAGCCGTTGACAGAGCAAAGGCCAATGGCACATTCATAAGGTAGTAAAGAAATGGGCAGACTGGATGGGCCTTGCGGTCCTTATCTGCCATCAACTTCTATGTTTCTATGTTGTGATGTTTCTATTGCCTATCAAGCCAAATTTGTGTAATTCCTGAAGCATTGTTCATGAGATGGGATCTCAGAAAGGTGATGTTGAAAATTTGGTGTAAAAATATGCAAAGTTATGCATCAAAGTTGAAAACCCCATTGAAATACATTCAACCACACTGACCTTACTTACTTATATGGCAGTCAGCATTTCCAGCAGCAAGATGTGCCTTGGATTGAGAATGTATCATCACCCTGGGACCTGTTCAAGTTAGAGTTGTATTTACAGTCTTAATTGCTTAACACATAATGTATTAAATTTAGGCCCCTCATCACCACTGCCAGTCTTGTTACGTCAAAGGAAACTAAATAGGGCCCTTCACTCTAATTCATCAATTTCACTTATGGTTCTTAGGGTGTGAACTTGTGTTTGGAAATGTGGTTACTCTGTCTCAGTTCCTATGAATTGGAACAAATTACCATTAGAAATCCAAGATTTACAAAGTCATGATAGTTTTAAAGTTACATTTAAGAAACATTATGCAGATTCTCTTATATGTAAGTGCTAGTCCATCTGTAAATATGTGTTTGGTGTATTGTATTTGTAATTTTCCTGTATGTGATATACTTATTGTGTAACACCTTGACTGTATTTTATGGTCCTGCGTCATGTTGGAAAAAGGTCCTTGGCCGATAACACTTACCTGAATAACAATGTTAAATAAATAAAATAAATAAAAGTGAGTGAGTGTGTGTGTGTGGGGGGGTGATGGGTGGTAAGTGGGAGCTTAGGGTGGGTAGGGTAAAATCATTGTGAGACTGTTATCTTTTGACAGGTTTAAAAAGACATTAAGGAACTATTTTCATTATTACAGACAGGATGGCAATCAGAGGGTGAGAGGTGCCACTAGACACCAGGATAAAATAAACTAAAGACAGGAGCAGTGATTGGAGGACAGGGGGTGCCACTAGATACCAGGTAAATATTTAATCCTTACATGGACAGTGAATGGAGGGTCTACTAGACACAAGGCAAATATTTAGTCCTTATGGGGACAGTGATCAGAGGGTGAAGTGTGCCAATAGACACCAGTGAAAGACAAAATATTAATTGGGATGGTGATTGGAGGGTGGGGTGCCACTAGACACCAGGAAACAGAAAATATTAATAGGGATGGCAATTGGAGGTGGCCTGTGCCACTAGACACCAGGGAAATATTTAATCCTTATGGGTACATTGATTGAGGTGGAGGGTACCACTATACACTTCATAAATATAAAATGATAATGGGATGGCAATTGGAGGGTGAGGAATGCCACTAGATACAAAGCAAACAGAAAATATTAAATGGGGACAGTGAGCAGAGGGTGGGGGGTGCCACTAGATACCAGTGAAATCTTAAATAATTACAGGAAGGCAGTCAGGGGGTACCACTAGACACCAGGGAAACTTTAAACAATACAAATATTTTCCTATGAATAAAAACATCATAAGAACATTTTTGTATCAATGAAATTTCATATGAAATTTTCAGTAAGAAAAATATCATATGAAAAGTTTCATATGAGTGGAAGTATCAAATTAAAATTTTTATATAATATGTTGATTCATATGAACATTTTCATATTATATTTCCAATAATATGAAAATGTTCCTTCAAATGAATATTTTAATATGATATTGTCATTCATATGAAAATGTTTGTATGAAGTTTTCAGTCATATGAAAATGTACAAGTCACAAAAAAGGATTTAAAATGTACAAATAAAACACATTTTGGGGGCATTTCTCCAGCTGTTAAGTGCAGACTCAATCTAATGGGGTCCGATGTGCAAGATACGTGTCTTGGTTTCTATGCAGGATGTCATTTTGTGGGTTTTCAAAACTGAAAAAAAAGGAAACAAGATGGCAGCATATGAAAAGGATTTTTCCTCACAAAAAGGATTGCCCCATATAATCAATTCATACAGCTATTTTGAAGTGCTTACTGAGCTTGCTCCTAACCCAATATTTTATAATGTAACAACTTTGGAATGGGTTGATATTTTTCACCAATCCAGCCAAAGGCACATCTGTGGGACAGGTCCTTTCAACCCTAAAATTTCAGACCAGAATGCCAAACCATCTGTGTGCAAGGTGATGACAAAAATCAGCAATTTATTATACTTTTTGCTATCCGGATCTCAGAAACCAACCAAAATGATATTTGGCAAGTGAACAGAACTACAAAACAAGACCATGTATGCAATATTTTATGCAAATCCTTGAACATTTGAAAAGATATTAAAGTGCAAAATGTGAGGTTTAACACACAGTAGAAAACCCTGCTCAACTCTAACTATAGAATGAGTTCTTGACCCACCATAGTTGTCATTGGTAGCTTTCTACTACCACATTTTGGTTGTGCATACCCTCATGGATTTATAATCTCAACTGCTTTTAACCATTATTTCCCATGTTTCTCCTACCCCAGTTCATGTCTGGAAGTTAGCTTTACCTCAGTGTACCTTTCCCATTACCAGTTTTCAAATAAATAAAATTAATAGAACAAATACACCTGGAATGTACATCAACTTTGCTCTTTTAGGGGTTAACTGTTTTCATTTTTAATTTTTTTTAGATTTGGGCCCAGATATTCAAGCTGTGCCATTGTGTGGTGCAAGCCCTGCGCCCGCTCAAAAAAAGTTGTGCAGGGTGTGGCCAGGGTGATATTCAATGGAGTTGCGCTATTGTGCAACTGCTTTGAGCTATCGCTCCTAACCACACCCACTATGCTATGTGTAATGGAACTGCGCCCTGCCGCAAGTGGTCAGAGTGGATCATTGAGTCGCGGTGGTGCAAGTTCCATTGCGCCATCGCGCAGCACCCGCGATATTTAAGGTGACATGCAATGGGGCCAGCAATTTATGCAAGGCAGGGGGCTGTTTGGCGCCTAATTATGGCACCATTTGCATGCCATTAGCATGCAGGTGCACCGATCCCTGACGACTTGCGCCTAGCGCCCTGCCAGGCAGCAACCGTCGAGGACGATACCCTGCAGTCAATCGCGGGCATAATTTTATCACCCCAACCCCTGCAGCCCGATCGCGGGCATAATAGTATCCCCTACCCTCTCTGCAGCCCGGTCTGGGTTTATTAGTACTCTCAACCCCTGCACCAGGTATTTGATGTTGGGGGTGTTGGGGGTGAGGATGCCCGCCGTAATCTGGCTACTTCACGGTCCACTGACCACCAGGATATTGGACTTGAGGGGAGTCTGATGCCCGTGATCAGGCTACTGAGGTGGGGCCACCATTATGCCTGCAATCGGGCTACTGGGGGTAGGAATGTTTAGGTTATGCCTCGATTGGGCTAATGGGGGACACTTACAGTTATGCCCGCGATCAGGCTACTGGGGAGGGTTACACTTCAGCCCTTGATCAGGGCATGGGGGCACTGCCAGGTGCGGCAGGAACAAGTGGAGGGCCACCCACAGGTGGTAGCTGCTGTGTTGCACCTGCAATGCGGCACCTCACCTGTGGGTGGCCCTCGACTCGATCCTTTTTTTAGTATAAAGTTGTGCAGGCGCGGGTAGGGTTGCCTGCATAACTTTGCACGCCGGGCTGAATATTGGGCTGTGCAGTTTGTGCATGGGCATGCCCCTCACCTGTGCCTGCATACATTACTGATGTGCCCCGGCATTGGGATTTGTGCAGGCGCACTTTTCCTTTTAAATATCGCACTGGGCACATCAGTGGGTTGTGCATGGAGCCCTTGGTGTCTAATTCAATTAATACTCAACACTTCAAATGTTAAGCTTTCCAGAAGAATAAAATAACATGTACCTTGTGTGTGTGCAGTAGACAGCTTTCTTCAACTTTTAATCACAAAAGTGTTTCAAAAGTGTTGCTGCTATGTATATTGCTGATAGAAAGTGGTGATAGTCATTTTGCATAAGACATCTATTACTGAAAATGGATGTTATAATTAATTCACCTGAATAACCAGGATTTTGCTGTACTTAATAATAAGAATAATAATAATAAAATGTATTTGATTAAGTGCCTTTCAATTTCAAAGTGCTGTACAATATTTATAAAAACAAAACATGTACAAATACATATAATATAAAATCATGATAAAACAGGAAATGCCTTCCCCATAAGAAAGTCTTAAGTGCCTGCTTGAAACTCCCCACAGTCCTGCACTCCCGGAGCTGATTGGGCAGAGAATTCCAGGCGGTAGGTGCCGCAAACCCAAAGGCATGCGCACCAGATGACTTTAAGTTAACCCTCGGAATCTTCAACAACCCCTCGTCCAGCCGAGCGGAGCTGTTGCAAAGGGGTGTAAGGAACCAAGAGCTCGTTCAAGTAATCATGACGCGATCTGTGTAGGGCTTTGTAAGTCAATAGACCTACTTTAAAGGTGATCTGCCACTGTATTGGCAGCCAGTGCAGAGTGTGCAGCACTGGGGTAATATGAGATCTTCTAGATGCCCCAGTCAACAAATGCACTGCTGTGCATTCTGCACTAGCTGTAAGTGGCAGATATCAACCCCAGAAAGCCTTAGATAAAGAGAGTTGCAATAATCAAGGTGTGATGTCACAAAGGCATGGAAAAATCAGGCAGGTCGCTGGATGGAACAAGGTGCCTAATCCTGGCAATGTTCCTAAGATGGAAAAAGGCCAGCTTGACAACTGCCGATACCTGATGTCAAAGAGTCAGACCATCGTCAAGCACCACTCCCAGGTTAAGCACCCATTCAGAGGTGAGAATCTGGGCCTCCCCAGGGCTAGACCAGAAAGGGATCCCAGTCCTCATCTCCTCTACCCTATGACCTGGGTCCACAACCAAAGCCTCAGTCTTTCCTGGGTTCAATTTAAGACCACTGGAATTCATCCAATCTTGGATTTCTGTGAGGCAGCTGTTCAGTATTGAGATAGCACCAACCTGGTCAGGTGCAAAGACAGGTAGAGATGCGTATCATCAGTATAGCAATGAAACCTCAGCTCATACCATCTTACAATGTCTCCAAGGGTAGCATATATACTGTGAATAACATGGGGACAGCACTGAACCCTAAGGTACCCTGCAAGGCAGAGGAAAGCTCGGATGAAAACAGACCTGAGACCACTCTCTGCATTTTCCCAGTAAGGAAGGATGAAAACCATCTAAGGACTGTACCGACAGCCCACAAATGAACCTCAGGCATTCGAGCAGAACCCCATGATCCACAGTATCAAAAGCTGATGATAGATCCAGGAGAACCAAGATAGAATGGTGTCTCTGATTTCTCACCATCAGGAGGTCATTGAGCACCCAAACCAGAGCAGTCTCAGTACTATGCCTCTTACGAAAACTGGATTGGAGGTTCATATAAATTATGGATGGTTAAATGGTTATCCATTTGAGCAGCCACAACTTTCTCAATAACATTCCCCACAAAGGGAGGTTAGAGATAGGCCTGAAGTTTGCTAGGTTCTCCGTGTCTAAAGAAGATTTTTTCAGAATGGGATCACCACCCCTCCTTCAGGGGGCTAGGGAAGTCACCCATGTCTAGAGAGCACCAGACGCATCTGAGCTAAGACCGGGCCAATGATCTCACTACAACCCAAAATCAGGAAGTAGGGACTGGGTCTAAACTACAGCATGTGGGATGCATCTCCTGGACAATCCTCATAATGTCTATGAAATTCGGCAGGTCTAAGGTACTCCAGGAAACTCTGGGCTCTGTGACAGAGCACAGCTCAACAGCAACCCCATTAGAGTGAAGTTGGTGGCACTCCCTCCTGATGTCGTTGACCTTATTAGCAAAGAAGCGAGCAATCTCATCACAATCAGTTTATGTAAAACTCGCGGAGCTGCCAACAGGCTGGGTTGCACAGCCTGTTAACAGTTCTGAAGAGTTGAGCCAGTTGAGTTCAGGTGACAGAAATTTCCCTGGACAGGAATTCTGCCTTCTTATTGGGAAATTTCTGTTGTGTAGAGTTTATAATGCTCTAGCAAAATACGGTGGTTGGCATCAGCGGCATTCTTCCTCCAATGACGCTCTAACCTACATCCCAATTTCTGTAACTCTCTCAGATCCTCATCAAACCACAGGGCTCCAGGACAACGTGGAAAAGGAGAACTCAGATAGGAGCAATAAGACCGAGGGCTGAAGATATGGCCCCATTATAGGCCACTACCAACTGCTCAGGATCTGTGCAAGACTCATCCAACAATGAGAGGTCAATAACCGCCATCAGGTCTTCAGGGACCACATCCCGAAAGGGCAGTACCTGACCAACTTCACAGGGTAGACCTACCGGGGGCCTCAAAATTGAACCCAACTGAGTAATGATCAGACCAACTGACTGGTTCCACCACTAATTCAGAGGCCTCGATCTCCAGGAGGAAGACCAAGTCAAGAGAGTGACCTCCCTTGTGTGTAGCTGAGGAAACAACCTGTGTGAAGCCCAGAGATGTCATCGCCTGGAGGAAATGTTGGCCAAAAGTGAGGATTCATCATCGACCCAGGCAAAGAGTTACCCAGAACCATCAGTCTGGGTGACTCCAAAACCATGTTGGCAGCGAAGTCTGCTATTTCCTGCAGAATAGCTTCTCATCACCTGATGGACAGTAGATGAGGGCGATCCTGCACTCAACACCAGCTACCACGGTACACTGAAATGACCTGGACTCCTCAACTGGTACACCCGCTAGGCCCAATTCGTCTTGAAACAGACTGCAACCCCCCTCAGTCCAATCTTGGGCAATGTACAACCGAGTACCCAATGGGAACAGCGGCCTCTAAAAGAAGGGTTGATTCCCATCCAACCAGGTCTCGATAACACAAACCAGATCTGCCCTAGCAGCAAAGTCTGCACTAAGACCAGTCTTGTTGCAGACAGATCTGGCATTGCATAACAGCCGCTGAGTTGGATGAGGTTGGCAAGCTGTCCCAACTACTTGCCCTCCTGAACTGGAGGTGCCCTTGGGTATGGGAACCAGAATGGAATCATCACGCTCCAGGTACTGTTTCACCCCAGGGCATCTTCTGGGCCTAACCACCCTATGGGAGATCCTATTAGCTCTGCTGTCTTCAAACCCCCACCCTGACTCCCCCACAAGCAATGCCCAACGTCCAACAGCGTTGATAGGTAAAAGCAGGCAGGAGAGGAGAGGAGAAAGGGGAGGGCATGGAGAGTGGAGGCCGAATAGCACTGGACAGGAGGGGCAAGCAGGCACATTTCATTAACACTATTAAAATAATGGGAAAGCACAAAACTCAAATTTCCCAAATCACAAGACGATACTGTAAACAGATCTAAAACCCCCAAAACATAAATAACTTAAATATCAATCCTTACCATAATAAATCAATAAGACATACTGAAGCTTATTCCCAGAACCCATGATAATTTGCTTAAAGAAGACAGGAAACTATTTTTATTGGCAACTGTTTGTCATGTTCTAGGTTAGGAAACTTTCATATCATCAAATCATTCATTTTAACTGCATTTGAATGCATATTGATGTAAATAACTGTGGTTAATATTATTTTCCTTTGTAATGGATAACATTCTGTATGGTTCTCTTCATGGAACCAGTAGATTTGTTGTTTGACTATGTAACAGTGTGTGCACAGGACTCTAAATAAGGTTCTGAAGATCAACAGCTCATGCTTACAATTCTGTACACAATCTATGGCATAGTGAAAACTCCAAGTTGCTGGTGCCACAATGAGAACTGTATAGAATGATGTCCATAAAATGAAAACAATATAAAACACAATGTTTCACACCACTGTTAATTTGGGGACAGTTAGATGTGAATCTTTTGTTGGCACTGTATGAATTGCAACTGTGCACAGGAATAGTACAGACAGCTGACAACTGGCAAAAGTGTTCTGTGCCTTTAACTGTGAAAGTTAGCAGTTCGGAAAGAGAAGGAATCAAGAGGATTGGTTGTTATATATACTGTACAAGGGAATAATAGAATGTGAAAGAAATTATGGTAAACTTAAATTGGGTGGAGGCTGGAAATTATGGTCATTGAAATGTCTCTGTTAAATACAGAAACAATTTGTCTTAGATGTTAAAGTCTCATCAAACTGACCTCTAAGGTGATAATTTTGTAATCGTATTACTCCATTTATTAATATGCATGAGATTTTTAATTCTTGGGATTTTAATTTTAACTGAAAGGACCTTCTTATTTCTGGCAGATTAAAGAATCTTAATTTGGATTTAAAGGAAACTAACATGAAATTATAAAATGTATCAGTATTGTTACCAATGGAATTCTGTTTTAAATAAGCTATTGGCTGAACATGTGACACTTTTAGGGTCAGAACTGTAACCCATTGCATCTCCCTTTATAGCTGCAAGAATCCATTTTCTAAATCACAGGAAATTACATCACGTCAGTGGAAAATAGAGTGAAAATACAGTGCTTCAGTAATTTATAATGAATAATATTTGATCCCTCAACTTTCAGTAACATTTGCGGTAAATTGTGCTGATGGCATTTCAGGCATCAACATCCCTGCATCTTACAGATTTATAAAGCCACTGTTTCATGGAGCTACAAGTATATTGCCCTGTTATAAAAAGTTTTTGCTGCCAGTGCCAACAGTTTCTGAGCTCCTTTGGGGTTCAATTTGTACAATGTTTTGTGGCGTTATAGTTGAGTGAAACATTTTGCAAAGAGTCCTGCTAGTATCCTCTAAACAATGTTTGCACCAGTGCTGTTTTACATTTCTTTGTATTGAAGCAGTTGTGTATAATTGTTGAGTCGCTACCATCATTTTGTATAATAAGATGTAGTGTGGTATATTGGTTTGAACACCATATTTCCACCTGGGAGGTCGAGATTCAAACTTCAGTAGATCCATATACTAAACAGTGTGACCTTCAGCAATTGACTTGACCTCTCTGTGCTCCATTCCACTCAGTTGTACAAATGGGTAAAAATAGGATCCACTGGAAACAAAATGTTACATCTCAGCTAGGCTACCTTTGATGAATCAGTTATTGTTTTGTGCTGGTGTGTGATAGGAAGATAACTGTTACAAGTGATATTAGAATACTCAACAGAGGACCCTTTTAAGGGTTCAAAAATTAAAGTATTTATTTTAACACACTAGAAATAGGCTTTCTTTTATCAAAATAAAAAGGTTTATTTTCTTTATATCTGCAGCTTTTCACTAAGTCTTGCCTTTCTAACATGAAATATACATCAGCTTCTCATCTCATTAAGGGATGACCATTACGATGCCAACAAGTTCTAAACACTCTCAGTACTTAATACTTTGTAAATTTACAAAAGTTCTGCTTTACTGTAGCACAGAAAATTATTGTAACGGCACCTGCTGCAGTACTGCTTTATTTTAGCACAGACAACTTATTGGCCGCAGCACCTGCTGCAGTACAGTGGGCCTAGTGGTAAGATGGTCTCAGTTAGTCTCTAATTTACTGATTGCAGTTGGGAGGGTCAGGTAACTGAAATGGTCATGCCTCAATGAGATAAGGAGCTGCTGTATATTTCAGGTTTGAAAGGCAAGATATAGTGAAAAGATGTGGTTATAAAGAAAATAAACCTTTTTTAATTTTATAAAAGAAAGCCTATTTCTAGAATGTTCAAATAAATACTTTTAATTTTGAACCCTTAAAACAATCCTCTATTGAGTATTCCTAATATCACTTATACCAGTTCAATGTGTGGCACATAGCTCAGTGCTTTGTGATACTTAAGAACTGGGTAAGATGTGGTTGGTGCTTAGTTACGTTAGAATTGGATTAGGACATAAGTCAGTGCTTGTAGTACATAGGAACTGGGTGAGATATGATTGGTGCTTAGAACGTTTGAGCTGGATGAGATATGGTTGATGTTAGAACTTGATCTTTTGGCCTTTCTCTATATCCCACCTTTGTTGGGATGTTAGGTAATTGTAGGTTTGAAGGGCTAAAGAGAATGTAAGTACCAATGTTCATTACCTTCTTCAACTCCAGAGAGTGTGACCAGTAGCATACAGGAGAGAAAAAACCCTTAAGGGAAACAACTGAGGACCCATGGCTACTGACCTGCCCATCCTGGGGCATACTAAAGGAGAGTAATCCTATTTAGATTAAAGTACTGAATTGGTCATCTTAGTATGAGATCTGGTTTTGGTAGTGGAGGCATACCCTGATTTTGATGATGAGTGCAGTAATCATGAAGGATGAGGTACTGGCAGATGAAAGTCAATATGGAGATGATGTCAGATGAACTTAGTTAATCCTAGTCCATGATATCTATGGGAGAAGAAGGTGCAGAGCATAGGATCCAGTAGAAGGCGAGACCCACGTGGTCAGCCAAGATGATGATGGAAATGTGGTTGAGCAAGCAGATAGGTTCCCATGCGGGTAACACAGGATGATGGTGGGACCCTCATGGTCCACTATTACATAGATTCCTGTAGAAGGTAGTCCTCCACATAGGTCGGCGAGGTGAGATGGAATACAGTTGAGCGGGCAACCAGGCCCCAATATGGGGTGAAGCAAGGGACATGGTGGACCCATGTGGTCCGCCATATGCAGGTTCAAGTAGAGACAGTGAGATCCCCACATGAAATGGAATGCAGAAAAGCAAGCAGCGAGGCCTATTGTGTGGGCTTGGACATATGTTGGGACCACTATGCCCGCCAGTTCATAAGTTACAGTAAAACAGGTGAGACCCTATGTAGGTCAGCAGAGGTGAGAGGAATGCATTGAGAAAGCACCAGACCCTTTCGGGGGTGAAGCACCAATTAGGAAAGATCTCAAAGGAAAATGCTGAGACCATAGTCAGAGCGGCAGCCATCATGATGGAGACCCATATCAAGATGGATGTTCTCTGACATTGTAGCAGCAGGAAGCGGGTAGGATCAGTAAATGGTTTTCTTGACCAGGAACAGAGCTAGGTGCAGCCTGGTGAGAAGGCAGGCAGCTGCCATCTCCACAGTAAATGTAGAAATGCAGGGAGAAGGCTAGATGTGAACTGGTAAATTCAATCCTTTTTTTTTTTTTTTGGTCCTGCCACCAGGTATCCGCCCTGGTCACGGACCCCAAGATCTTCCTCCTATGCCCAACCGTATCTCCGGTCACCCAGGCTTACCCCCAGAGGATGGGGCCACGGAGCTGGCACCCCATATTCCAGACCACGGTCCTAGTAACTGGTTGGGGAATCGGCAACACAGGAAGGAAGGAAACCCCAGGGAGGGCTTCATAGAGGTGGAGGTCCTATATATATTTTTAATTGTATAGTGTAGCCCTCTGGAGAGCCAGACATGCAATGACATCAGCCACTTATGTGCAGACGTCTGACGGCTTCTCCCCTGTCAGATGCACTCGCTCATCATACACCCAACCTCCGCTGGGTGTCACTGCAGTGCCGCATGTAGCCCTCATCCACCCGAAGGGAGGACAGCTAATAGTGGGACGCTCAATCCTTCCTTCCCCTGCCAGCCCCTGGTGGCCCAAGTCCATTCCCGAACCCGGTTCGCGGCGTGGCGCGAGTGTGGCATCCAGCGCCTCAACCCTCAGCGCCACCGGGCCGCCCAATCTTTTAGAGGTTGATGATGAGCAAGAAGTCAATGCTGAAGATGATGGTCCAGCAGATGAAGATCCAGCTAGAAATGATGCTTGGATGAGAGATGATGGTTAATCCATAACTAAGATAGTAGTAAGCAAAGCAGTTGTAAAGCGTACATATACAGTCAGCATGGTTGAGGAATAAGTGCCAATGTAGCAATAGTTTAAGGATGTAGAAATCATAAATGATGAAATGGTCAGAGGTGTTTCTCAGCGGGTAATGATGAGGTAAGAGTCTATGTGGTTGGGAGGCTTGCTTGAAGCAGAAGTCCAGTGAAACAGAAGGTTATGATCAGTACTTGTCAAAGAAGAATTGTCTAAGGATGTCCAAAGAATTGGGGTATGTGACGGAGAAATCCAACATAGAAACTTGGTTGAAGCTGAACCAGAAGAAGGGGTAGCAGTAGAAGCATAATTGAATTTAAGAAGAAGGTTAGGCCTGGACATGGGCTAGGTGGATCATGGACCCCATGCAGGTCTAGGGTATGCTGTGGTTGAAAGCTCAACTGATCAGTGGGTCTCAGGTGTTCAGGCTAGGAAAACAAGACCTCAACATGGTTGCTGTAGTGAAGATGGAAATACGTTTTAGGAAAGAAACATGCTTGGCGAGGGGATGAAGAATTCAGATGGCGAGACCCCCATGGGTTCACCATCACTACAGATGATGTGCTCTAGGTGGGGGCAAAACCCTGTGTGTCAGCCTGCAGTGACTTGAAGTAAGTTTGAGCTTTAAGTAGGCCCCGTAGGGCATGTATGGTTCAGATGGTGGGACCCACATGGTCCGCTATAGCAAAAATAGTAAATAGTCCAATTGTAAGAAATACAAGACTCCAAATGAGTTCACCTGTAGTATAGAATTATACTGTAGTGATGAGTAATTCCTCTCTCGTGGGCATACTTGGTTGAGATGGCTGACCTCGTGGGCCTGCCATTGTGAAGGATGAAATGAGAGCTGTCCGAGGAACCCATGGAGGTTGAGCTGAATTGAAAATCGCGTGCCAGATGACTGGAGAAGTAGAATGGAATGCCAAAGACCATGAATAGTGCCATGTGTGGTCATTCTCCAAGGCCACTGGACTACTTGACTGAGGGTAGCATAACAGACCGTGATCTGACGTTCCCAGGCCAATACAACAGTGGATTCATGGAGGACCACAATAGGACATATTATGAGGCAATCGGTAGCAAACTAGGCTCTCCCATGGGCTAGCTGGGCGGCAGGACCTTCACATAGGTCTACCTGAGGAGAAGTAGTGGGAGTGAGTCGAACTGGTCCCCACATAGGCTAGCTGGACTGGCAAGACCCCACTTAGGTCTGCCTGAGGGTAGTAGAATGAAGGAGTCGAGCTAAGCCTCCCGTGAGGCAAGCTGGACTGGCAGGACCTCCATGTAGGTCTGCCTGATGAGTAGTAGAGTGAGTGAGTTGAGCTAAGTCTCATGTAGGTAGCTGGAAGGCAGAACCTCCATAGGTCTGCCCAAGGAAGGTAGAATGAATGGCGAGATGAGTTAGGCTTCCACATAGGCTAACAGGACTAGCAGGACCACTCGTGGGTCCGGCTTGAGGAGGAGCAGGATAAGCCGCCTGGCCCCTTGTTGGCAAAGCAGAATGCATTGAGCAGATAGCCAGGCCCCTTTTTGGGTGAAGAAGATTGAAACCTCCAGGCCCTTTTGCATTGTGAAACTGGAATACATTGAGCAGGTAGCCAGGCCCCTTTGTGGGGTGAAGCAGAGAGCATTAGCAGATAAACAGCCTGGCAGTCGTACAGGGCAAAGCAAGAATGGCAAAACCCACGAGGTCCACTAGCTCGGCTGGATTGAAAGCCTGGAAGGCAGATCCAGCAACAGTGAAGCAGATAAAGATTCTTGGGTGCAATGTGATTGGTAGTAGAAGTGAAAGTGTTAAGGTAGGCTGTATGTAGGATGGCTAGATGGGCAGGCCCCCACATAGATCTGTCTGAGAGCAGAATCTTATCCAGGATGGCAATGCGTCCCTAGAGCATTCTATAGTACAAGAACAGACTACAGTAGGCCTCAAGTTGCCCTGTCCTCCCTGGTTCCCCATGGAAAGTGCAGCATGTGCAGAATATGCCCAAAGCAAATGTGAGGTAGCAAGTCTGAATGTTCATAAGATGGTAAGCAAGGCACAGTGAAATAAAGCAATAAATATGATGTTAGGCTGTATTGGTAACTCCACAGGTGAGGAAAATGGCCTGGTAAGGAGAGCAATGTTGTGCAGCTTGCTGCCTGAGTCATGCTGTCCGAAGAAGTCGATCCCAAAGGAAGTGCAGACCAGCTCACCAGTGGACGAGCGAGCCAGGAATGCTGCCGGAAGGAAAACAGCAGCTGAGAAGTGGGGAACAAGGAGCTGCATGACAGAAGAGTGAGGCAGGCCAGGGCAGGCAAGCCGGGGAGAGGAGGAGTGCAGGAGAGGACAGGAGATGGTCCAAACCATAGACTCCAGGAATGCAGGCAGGAATATGACCCAGTGAGAGGCAGCAACATAATGGATCCAGGCGCGCTCATGTTCAATAGGGCATCCCATCATGCAGGAAGCAGAATGCATGCTGTAGTCCTGTAGAGACCCAAGTTTAGAGCAGGGTCCAGGAAGAGGAGAGAGCGATAGGAAGACTTGGGCAGAAGCCGGGCAGCAGCCACATGGAGGCGGTGTCTGTTGGGAGAAAACCAAAGGAGGATGGAGCAACACACAAGGTACAAGACAAGCAGAAGGCAGGGAGGGAACAAACTGGGAGGAAGCAGCAAAGGGACTTAGGGGGGCAGCAGGCAAGAGGCGAGCAGAAGGAAGGAAATAAGAACAGGAAGGAGACCCTGCAAGGGAAAGAAACCGGAGGGACCTGGAACCCCAGTCAGACCATCCAGAACCAAGGAGCCACAAGTCTGATCGCTAAGCAGAGAATGGAAGCAGAAAGTTTATGTAGAGGATGGGGAGGAGCTATTCCTCCTCATACTGAAATACAGGTAAGAGCCTTCCATTTATCTTCCATATCACACACCAGCACAAAACAATAACTGATTTATCAAAGGTAGCCTAGTTGAGAGTCATATCTTGTTTTCAGTGAGATCCTACTTCTACCCATTTCTACATCTGAGTAGAATGAAGCACAGGGTGGTCAAGTCACTTGCTGAAGGTCACTGTTAGTATTTCACTCTACTGAGGTTTGAATCTGTGATTTTCAAGGTGCAAATCTGGTGTTCAAACCAATAGACCATAAGGCCTCTTATTACGCAAAATGATGCTAGTGAAATACAAATTACACACAATTGCTCAGTACAAAAAATTTAAAACAGTACTGGTGCAAACGTTGTTTAGAGTGGTACTAGCAGGACTTTGCAAACCACACAGGTGCAAAACATTTCAGTCAACTTTAATGTCACAAAACATTGTACAAATCAACAGAACCCAAAGAGCTCAAACACTGTTGGCACTGGCAGCACACAACTTTTTACAACAAGGCAATATACTTGTAGCCCCATGAAACAGTGGCTTTACAAGTTTGTAAGATGGCAGGGATGCCGATGCCTGAAAATGCCATCAACACAATTTACGCAAATGTCACTGAGAGTTGAGGGGATCAAAACTATTCATTATAAATTACTGACAGCACTGCATTTTCCCACTGTCTTCCCCTGATGTGAAGCCATTTCCTGTGCCTGTGATTTAGAAAATGGATGCCTGCAGCTATAAACAGAGGGTTACAATTCTGACCCTAAAAGTGTTACAGGTTCAGCCAATAGCTTATGTAAAAGCAGATTTTCATTGGTAACATTATTGAAACTTTTAATAATTTCAATTTAGTTTCCTTTAAAGGTTACCTAACTATTAATGGATCAACAAGAACAAATCATAAAAACTCTTATTTCTTCTATTCTTTTTGATCTAATATTCTCGAACAAAAAGATTTACATTAAAACAGTGGCGTAAACCTAACATTTTAATGATCATCAATTTAATGGTCATGTGCGGGAAAAGAATAGCAGTCCCAGAAACATGTATGCCTGTAATATAGGTTCAATAAGGTTCTGGATTATGCAGCATTGATTCTGAACATAGAAAATGTTCTGTGGGACATGTTTTAATTAATCATTTCCACAGATGGCATCTACTAGTACTTTCTTGAAGAATTCTCTTCTGACTGTGATAAATAAGCCCCATTAAAACAAAAAAGTAATGTAAACAAATCCTGATGGTGTACATTACTTTTAAACAAGATCCAAAAATAAGACATAAACATCTGCAAATGGCAAAAAGTCATGTTTAATATGGATGAGCCAAAGGATATCATCCAGATTTAAAAAAATGAGAGAGAGAAAAGGGAATACAATGCAAATATACAGTATGCACAAACATACACCAGACTCAAGAAACAAGAGGGGGACCAGGGGCTGCCATGTCTCATGCCCTGAACAGGACAAATGGCTTAGATATGTTGCAATTCATGAGTATGTTTGCAGTTGGGAGTTATACAAAGTGGTGATCCAGCTCTGGAGGTAGGGTCAAAGCTGCATGTCTCCAATACAGAATGGCGGCAACTCCACTCTACAGAGTCAAAGGCCTTGCAGAAATCCACCATTCGAATATTGTCAGCCCCAGTTTTACCTTTGTGAAACTCCACTTGTGAGGTGATTTAGAGATGATAAGGCCCTCTCCACCCTGTTGGCCAGTGCCTTAGTCACACTTTTAGTGTCGGTGGATATTAGTGAAACTGGCCTAAATTGGAACAATCCAGGAGATCCAATGACTTTTTGGTAGGATTGTGATGACCGCCTCTTTCATGGTGTGGATGAGGGCACTGTTGATCTTAGAATGATGCAATTGTGGGGGTGGGGGTGGGTATAAATTTTTGCATAAGTACAATTCTAAGATAGTATTGTGTGTGTGGGGATCATCCATAATTCAAATTTAAACTTCACTCCAGGAAGCATTTAATGATCTACAAAACATTCTCCTTCAATCTAGGCTTGTATTAAATTAAAAAAGCCCTAGGTTATGCTGTTTCTAGGGAAAACCCTTAATTCTCATATGGATTGAAACACTAGAAAAACTGCTCAAACAGATGCTAAGTTAATTATATTTGAGGCTTTATTTAGACAATAAGTTTAAATGGAATGTTCATATTTATTTATTTAACTTTTGATTACCAGGTAAGCGTGCCAAGCAGAAACCTGCCTATTTTCAAAGCACGACCCAGGAGAGTACATTACGGGTAGTAGTACAGATAACAATACAAATATTACACAAAAGCTACAGATATTCAGAGCAGTTAGAGGTTATAGAGACTGTAAGGAGATAAACACAGGATTAAATATTACAGGCGGTGATTACATGAAGACTCTGGTATACAGAGCAGTCAGTGATTAAAGAAACTCTAATGAGAATAAGCACAGGACACAATATGGCAGGCAGGGATTACATAGTACAGCATAATAACAGCATAGTAGAAGATGAAGTGCAGAGGCAAAAGCCTAAGGTGGGTACATAGCAGATAACAGAGTGTATATCAAATGAAGTGCTCATATACAGACCATGTTACCAAAAAGTAGGAAAATGTCTAGGAGTATTATACCGTATTAGACATTGTATGACAGAGACAGTCAAGAAAACTTTAATTAATACTATAGTGTTGGACCATGAAGACCTAATATTTGCTGTGACTTCATCCATGCAGTTGCTTATATTAGACACCATAATAACTAGTTTAGGTTTTTAATGGGCCCTATGCACTAATGGGTGGGAGTATGTGGAATCCATGCATACCCCACCCACCTTCTTGCACTCTTGGACTGGTGCATACCAGCGGTATTCATGACTGCTGGCCACCTGTCCACAGCCCTGCCTTGGCACATGGGAGCGCGGAGGAAAGATATTTTGACTGGGCGGACATCCAATGGGATGCCTGACCTGGTCATAAGTGAATCCCTTGCACCTTGGGCTCAGAGATATGACTGTCACCTCATAGCATGAGGAACATAAGAGGTGAGCTGGTGCCCAGTCGCCTGTCTCCAGATCACCATTAGCTGTCCATGGTCTGGGGTGGCATGGCATGGGGATGGAAGTCCCCGCCTGTCTGTTGGTTACTGGGAGGCAACATTCCAGGGGCACACAGATCTTATGGTAGGGGATCCCTGCATACTGTGCGCTCCCGTGTTCAGTGCTCCACGACTCTGTGAATCTCACAAGTGCAAGCATCCCCATCACACCCCCTTCTTGCCCCGACCGCGTTGCCTTCTTCACGGCTTGGCGGTGGGGCCGCGCCTGAAGGTGAAACCCGCCTGGCCGCATGGGTGGTGCAATATGTATGGAGTGGCAGTGCGTCTCAGATATGCGCATGGAGCCACTCCATCCCATTGGTGCATAGTGCCCAATGTCCCTTAAAGAACCCACGCATGTGAACTTTATAAATCCTTAGACTGGTTACAACTTAATGATAGGAGGTTGATACACTTATTAACATATATGGTTAAATGCTTTAAATCTAAGGTTCCAGACTACATATCAGAAAGATTACAATTTAGGAACATAAAAATGGCCTAAGATCAGCACAAGGTCTAGAATATTACTTCCACCAAGATGTAGGACTGAATTGGGAATTCTCATCTTTTTATATAGGAACACACCTTTGGAACATCATTCCCTCTCTAAGATCTCTCAACAGTAATATCCAACTAGGTGCTATAAAAATTGGTTCACTCATGGCATAATAAGAAATTAGAGTGTAGTTTCACTTTAAACAAAACATGAAATGGCTGGGATTGAATAATATGTTACTGCTTGTGTACAAGTTTTATAATACATCATCCACTTGTCCATAACTGTGTTATTGAGTGTTGTCAGTATGTTATATTTACTATTTATTGTATTGTTTATGTTTATCGGTTAATATTATCTGTTTTTGAAACTGGATTATTTGTATTAAGGACTTCACTGTAAGTGAGCATGTCTCAGATGAGTTTCTGATTCATTACTGAATGAATAAACATTTTTACTACTTTTTACTGCTACTAAGTTCTTTCTCTGTTAGTGGTTGATCTAGTTCTTCTTTGAGCTCTGGGACAACCCAGTGTCTGGATGTTACCTAAGAATGTCTGCACTGTAGATGGGTCAGAGGTGTTAACAATCTGGGATGGATATAAGTGTTTATAGTACTTTCTCATAGTACTGCCACATAACCTCACTGATGTCCCTCGAGGCCATGACAATGTCTCTTTGAGTGTTGCGTGAGGGCCTGGATTTGGGACTCTGCCTTCTATTTCCTCAGGTGGTAGGCCAGCAGCTTACCACTTGCACCTTCATTGGGTACATTCAGGAGAAAGGAAGACTGAAGGAGGAATAGTAAGATTAGTGGGGGCTAGCAGTATGAGACAGAGAAAAGCGGAGGTTCTAAACAGGTATTGCTGCTCAGTGTTTATGAAAGAAGGTAATGGGCCAGCACTAACAAGCAAGATCACCCAGAAACAGCTTGATATAAGCCCCTTCACAGCAGGCCAAGTCCTGGAAGCATTATTTAAACATTAATCCAGTACAAGAGCTGTAGGAATAAAACATGTACTCACTGGAGCAAAGGAGGAGAGGAGACATGATTGAAACCTTCAAATACTTTAAGGGCATAAATAACGTACAGGTACAGGTACAGGATCTCTTTCAATGTTTTATTTATTTACATTTTTCCCATTTTCTTCTGGGAGCTGGCAGATGGCTCCACCCCTTTCCTCGGGGGTCACATTTGGTCCCAGCCGTCCGCTGGGATCATTCTGGAGCCTACCAGCTCCATTTTCTCCGGCCTCTGCTGTGGCACACGCATGCGGTGGAGGCATGCATGTTACAGCCCCAGCACCCACACTTTCTTGTGTTGCTCTCAACCTGTGCTACGCTCAAGCCTCCACCTGGGGCAGCCATACAGGTGGCAAGATCCCTTCCTGGAAGAGGAGAGCTGCCTTGCAGCTACTCAGTACAACTCCTGTCCCCTATCAAGCCCTGATGTCCCAGGCTGGTTCCAGAACCTGGGTCACCAGCATAACACAGGTATGACATCCAGTGCCTAAACCTTCAGTGTCACCAGACCGGCAGTCTCTTTCAGTTTAAGGAAGGTATTAAAACAAGGGGATATGATCTGATACTAAAATGCAGGAAGCTTTTGGACTAATGCAAGGAAGTTCATCTTTATCGAGAGGGTGGTGGACACCTGGAACAGGCTGCCTCGGATGTCGTAGGGGCCAAAATGGTGGGGGAATTCAAAGACCATGGGATAGACACAAAGATGTCATTATACAGAGAGGCAAAGAAGGAGGGAGGGGTTAGCAACCAGAAAAACCTTGACGCAGACTAGATGGATCTTGGGGTCCCTTCTGCCATCATCTTCTAAGTTTCTATGTTTATATATTTTTCTCACCTGACTCCCAAAAGGTGCATTTAGCTGGCAATAATTGCCCTTAGACTTTGTGATGCAAGATGATGTTGATGTATTTAAGGCTTACTATGGTGGCTAAGAGGTTAGGTGAAGGGTAAGTTCCTGCCTAAACTGAGTTTATTGGCACTGCTACTCCTGTTTCAAATTGTTTAATTCATTGGCTCTTTCTTTTTCTGAGCTGCAGAGTACAAAATAATCCCACGTCTTAGGAAGGCCTTAAAATCTTCCAGTACTATTCCTGGTGCCACCTCACCCTTTCCATTTGTTTTAAAGAACATTTCTGCTTCTAGTATGATCCACTCATGGAATTTAGGGTCCCTTAATGGGGGTTGCATCTCCATCTAAGGCAATTGCTTTATTCACCAGGAGGTTGGAATCATAGCCTGTCAGAGCATGGTCAGATATATGGATAGATTCTATTCTAGGTGCAAGGAACCAGGGGCTGCCACTCCATCTACTAGCCACATATCTGGGTTTGTTTTATGCTGTTTATGGGGTAGTAGAAAGAATAATCCCTCCCATCAGGGTTGTCCCACCTCCATATATCAGTTAGGCCCCATTCTTCCATTAGTGCATGCAATGTTGTTCATACCCTGGGTGGCTGTCTGTGGTTACCCTGAATTTCTCAAGGAAAGGGCTAGTGCAAGTTAAAATCTTCTCCCATTAAGTGTAGGGTGAAGTGTTCCTCTCCTTTACTTCTGGAGTGGCTTGGCTAACTTGTTAGAAAGCCCACCTCATCACTGTTAGGGCAATAGACGTTAAGGAAGATAGATCTGCTATCAGGAAAGGCCAAAATTATTATTATCCACCTTCCCTGGGTGTCTGTTTTGACTTTTCCACTTTCCTTCATAGTGACTTATGGAGTAGTATAGCTACTTAATTTGATTTTGTTGGTGCTGAGCAGTGAAACTCTTGTACCATCCATGTTTTGAGACAGTGTATCATCTTGTTAGTGAGTGTGTTTCTTCAGTGCAATCTCTGATTAAGCAGCTTTAAGTGCTGCAGGACCTTGGTGCATTTGACTGGGTGATTGAGACATTTTACATTCCAAGAAATGCACCTTATTTTACCACACATGCCTCCATTTACTGTTGAGGTCATGGTATTGTTATCTTACATGTGCCCTGTGTGTGCTAGGACCTAGAGTTTTCAGTTATATCTGACAGAAATGATAGATACAGAAAGGAGGGTGGGATTCACTGACACTCTTCTTATGCAAAGCATGGGAGTTTACCAATGAATATTTATACCTGTCAGCTTATTTCTCACAACTTGTGCACAAATGTTTAACACTAAAGTGTAACAAGACTGGATAAAACTGTACTAACTGGGTGTAGAGACCAACACAGAACTGTAATGTAAGCACCTTATATCTGGGCTAAAAAAATGCAAAAAATTAAGTAAAAACAAGTAAACTTTGCAAAACAGTACAGTCTACTATACCTGTAGCACAGGCAGTTAAAGTACCAAAGTGTGAGCAAATAGGAGGGTGCTATTGCCCTCCAAGCATTGCCACAGTGAGACACAGTCAGGTGAAAGGAACAAAAACCTACATAGAAACCTGTCCCAGCCCCCAGTTGATAAGGAATAACCAGTTTGCTGGCTCGTGGGCCTAAGTTAGTACATTCACATGGGAAGAAGAACCTGACTCAGACCATAAACAGCCTCCCCTGTAAGAAAATCAGCAGCAGTGAAAGTGTACAGAGGAAGGATCCCTTCCAGTCTGTGGAACTGTTGTCTCGGGGGTGGAATGTCAGTATCACATCTAGGCATAATCTGGTCAAGGGTCTGTCACAGTAGTATTAGGCCAGCAACAGTATGATAGAAAATGGTGTGGGAAGTGATGAAGAGGGATAAGGGAGAAAGGAGCCAAGAAAGAGACACCCAAGACTGACATCCAGCATTCAGTCTTCCCTATCCCTAGCCTAATGGGGTCATGAGGTCTACAGTGCCCCTACCCTACCATTCCTTATACTATTTAGTACCTATATTAGAGGGGAACTCAACTATTCCATGTCTGTTAGGGGACACCAAGAATAATAATTCAGCTAAGGTGCTGCTTGAATAGATGAGGGTGCCACCATTTGTGCTATACAACTCATTTTAAACAGAGTCAAAATGCAGCATGGGATGCATGTTAGGGTCATACAACATAGTTTAATTGCTCATTCCTCCTCACCACACATAAATCTGTTAAAATACTGTCACTGTCCCCTTGGTTAAGAAGCATGAATACCATTATCAGAGTGGCCCCAGTATGACATCGGGTAGTTCGTGCATTACACCTCTTGTGGTCATGCTAGGCATGATAGAGCCATGCAAACCATGTTGAATCAGGTCAGAGAAGCATTGGAAACTCCAGCAGTTGTTTTGATACCAGGAGTACCACTGCTTTAGTCTGTGTCCAGTGTACATTTCATAAATGTCTCCCACAATGCTTGCCAGTTGGTTGCCAGGAGGAATGAGTACTGTTTGTGCAGATGGTAGATTCTGGGGTTGTGTGTGCTGACAAGATCTTAGAGGCCTGAACTTCCCTTGATGAATCTCTGGCAGCTTTTGTAAGCAGTCACAGAGATTCAGAGACCGATATCTGCTCTATGGGGATCTGACTCCTAGATCACTGCCTGTTGCAAGTGTTCCCTGCACTCTCTACATTCCTTGGCCCTGTTGTCTACCTGTAGTGCTCCTGGCATTTGGATTTAGTTGCCTCCATTTCCTTCTTTTTTGAAGTGCCATCTTACGATTCATGGTGGGCATTCCATTTGGTTCCACTCCTTCCTCCACGCACTTTGATTCCTGGTCTCAGTACACATTGTATTTTGGTTATATGCAAGCCTTCTGTGGTTTGTAGTTCCCACCAAATGTTTAGCTAGCTCTTTTGTATCCTTCCTGTAAATTCCCAGGGGTCCTGCCTTCGAATGCTTGGCCATTTTAGTAAATGCATAAGCTTATCAGACCTTTAAATCTGTGTTATACCCAGCTTCATGAGGGCTTGCTTGGTAAGGTATAGGCTTTATGATGATGCACTACCTTGTAGGAGTAGTCTTGATATAGTGATATTCTAGCCCCACTCCAATAAAGCTCTCCTTCTTCCTGCAGCTTTCAAAAATTTTTCTTTAATGGAATTCCTTAAAAGGTATGCTATTATGGGTTGTCTTCTGGTGTCTGGCGGTGCTGGGGAGCCTCTGGTGAGTGAGTCCTTTCCATCTCTTCACCCTTATCATCCTAGTGCCACCATTTGTGGCAGAAATTCTCAAGAAATTGTTCCATGGTGGCCCTTCTCCATGACCCCAAGGATCCATGATTTTACAGTACCTTGAGCCAGTCTAATCATCTTTGTGATCCTCCAGATATCATAGAATGCACTGCTGTGTATCTTCCACATCTTCCACCTAAAGTTTAACCATGTTAACTCTCTCCAAGAGGACCATATCTCTTTTGATGTAGCTGTGGAAGTAGCTTTCAAATCTGCCAAGTCTGGCGTGAGAGATTCAAAGGTGAGTTACAGTATGTATCCCAGTGGTGCTTGATTAGAGTTTGATTGTCTACCTTCCTCTGCTCCCGCCATAATGCTTTGTTTGTGTGTGCATCACACTGGCGGTTACAGTGTTCAAGCAGGATGCTTCATGTAACAGAGTTCAAGGAAGTTCAAGTTTAATGTTGCTTCAAGTTGATGCAAAAGTGAAAACCTTCATGTTCCTGGTGCTCTAAGGATCACTATTAGTAATTCTGGCCTACAGGACAAACTTACAAAGTGAGGAAACATATGTTAGTATGAGGGCTAGGATGAAATGAAGAAATTAGGCAGCCATTAGTATCTGCATCCAAGTCATGCCTATCAAAATAGATTTTCTGGAAAAAATCATAGCATTGCTGCTCTAAACAGCAAACAGTTTTTATTTATGTGCAAATATATTTCATTTGAAATAAACTGGTTTTAAATGCCTTCAGTACTCAGGCAATGCTCTCTTTGACCGACTGAACAATAAAATCCATTAATTAACAGCATAAAATCACTTTAAGTGTTTGGAACTTTAGCAGGTTAAACATTTCAGTTATTTAGAAATTTGGCTGGATTCATTATTGGAGTGAGATGGTCATATAAAAATGACCAGTAATCTCAAGTCAAAGTTACAATGTTTATATAAGGTAATAGGGCCTCCACTGGGTCACTCTTCTGGTATGACAGACTCTATGCATGACGTTTGGGAGAGTGGACTGTGAAATGAAGCTGAGCAATCCTGGTTGCTTGCACCTCACAAGAGGAGTCTCTTATGCAATAATAGGCACCTGCAGAGATCATATTAACTTATTATAAATTACTGAAGTTGTCTAGAGTGATTTATAATAAGTTTTTTGTTTCTTTTTTTTATTTTAAAAGATACATGAAGCTGCCTTCCCCTGGCTATGAAGTTAATCACTCCACTTGTAACATGTTTGCATGAGAAATCACTGTTTGGAAGATGAGGTAAAGTGACTCTGCATACTGACTGACTGAAATCACATTACCAGTATAAAATATAGAAACAAGGACAGACTCACAAAGGATGTGAGTTTTAGATTTGTAAATACTACAGTTTTGCCCATGATTGATTATGGATATTTTATTGATATGGCTTTTGCTAAAACTCTTTTATCAAAATTGGATGCACTTTAAAATAGGCTAACTCAATTTATTTTGGAAGCCCAAGGAAACTTATAATAGAAGTCAGTACTGCAAACCTAATTGACTCTCATACATACAGTAGTGCTCAGGTTGAAAACTTGAACTTCACCAGTAAAATTTTCCAGCATCACTAATATCAGTTAAGCAATTAGCAGTAATGTTTCTGTTCATTCTTCCAGTCAACTGCTGAAGGTGCTGACTGACACGACTAGACAAGATAGAACCTGACTAAGCACCACTGTGAAAGAAGATTGTTGGATTTAATACACTTTGCATATAAATGAATGCAATTCAAAGTTCCCAGTTGCATATCAGACTAACTGACATAAAATGCCAAATCAGTTTGTTGATCTTCTCTAGGAAGTGAATATCAATATTATAAGATTGAAATAATCTGAATAAGCAAGTTATGCCTGCAGAGGTCCCCACTGCAGGACCCTCTTCAACCTAACTGGAGGATTTCCTACTATTTTGCCAGGAAAGAGTTAATATCTAGCTGGTTTGTTGAGAAGGACTGATACCAACAAGTTCAAGCATAGGGTTTTGTAATGATATATTTGTGTCCTGATGTCTTAAGTTTATTGATATTCTTTTCTATTTTAAAAATGTGCAAATGTTTAATATAATTGCAAAAACTTTATCAATGCACCAGTTAGGGTTAGTACAACAAAAGTAGGAAATATGGTGTTAGGGTTTCCAACCTAACGTCCCACCCTACAAGCAGCAAAAGAAAAAAAGTATTATAGTTTGACTGTCCTGAGTCTTGGCAAATAAGGCATGGGCAAAGAGAACAAGCATGGAAACAATTTTGCTTGAGTAAGAATATTAGTGATTTTCAAAGCTATCAGAAATTAAGAAATGAATGTAAGATAAAATTAAGGTTATGTAAATCTGATTATTATACAAAACAACAAGATCTAATTGTCAAATCCAAAAATTCTGGTCTTCAATCAAATTTTGGTGTCTCCTCCATAGATGTACAATCAGGTGAGTTCCTTGTTGAAGGAGTTACAATAAAAGATCCACAAGAAATAAGTTCAGCCTTTTAGAACAATTTTTGGATATGGGTAAATATAGTGTAGATAAGGATGATCAGGACTTAAAGAACACAGTTATAGCATCTCAAAATGATTTAATATTTCATTTTAAAGAAATAGAGCACGATCAGGTACTGAGAATTTTGAAGAAAATTCCTTTAAAAATGTTGGAATTGATGATATTCAGCCAAGGTTTTGAAGTTAATATCTTCATACATTTATAAGCCTTTGACAAAAATATTTAATTTGTCCTTAGAAATAGGGATCTTTCCACAGCAATGGAAAAAAACGTAATAAGACCAATTTTAAGGGGAAATAGTAAAGATTTGGGGAATTACCACCGTATTTCTCTCTCCATCCTTTAGGTAAAATTTTAGAAAAGATAACAGAGGTACAAATTAGTGATAACTACAATTGACTGGGCTTCAGGCTCTGAGCAGCATGGCTTTCATAGTACAGGAACTGCCTTGGCCAGGTTCACAAACCACATCAGTGAGGCTATGGAGGGGTGAGCTAACTGGTGCTGTTTTGTGGACCTGTCCAAGGCATTGACTGTTGACCATCGCCTGCTGCTCAGGAGCCTAGCTGCAAGGGATTATCCAGATTGTCATTAGAATGGGTGGAGAGTTATTTATCAGTTAGGGAACTACAAGTTCTTAATGAGGGTTCAGTGTCAAAGAGTAGAATTTTAGGAAAGAGTGTACCTCAAGGGTCAATCTTGGGACCCTATTGTTTTCTATATTTGTGGATATTATACCAATTAAAATTATTAGGCTAAGACAATCTAATATACTGATGATATATTATATAATAGCTTTAATTCATTAGATAAAATTGCCCAAGATTTGACTAGATTGTCAGAGTCTAGAAAATTGTTTGTTGGACTTAAAATTATCATTGAATATTTCAAAAACCAAGAAATGATATTTGCCTCTAAACAAAAGTTGGTTAAATTAGGAAACTGAATATTTTTGGTAAAATGGAACTAATTTGGAGCAGGTGCAATGTTTTAGATATCTGGGACTGAATTTGGACTCAAATTTAACATTTCAAATCATATATTGACTTTAACAAAATCAGTAAATCAAAATTAGGGGTTTTATTCAGACTACAGAATGTGTTAACTTTACAAGCCAGGAAATATATAGCTCAAACTTTCTCAACTGAATTATAATTCATTTTTGTTTACTAGTTTGTCTAAACATGTGGTAAATAACGTAACAATGACTTTTCATAGTATTTGTAGATTTGTTTATAGATTGCCTTATAGAACACATCATTGTACTTTATATCAAGTTTCAAGGTTTCTACCTAACTTGAGTTCCATTTACTCTCTTTGTTATCAAACGGATAATGT
Source organism: Neoceratodus forsteri (assembly GCA_016271365.2). NCBI lineage: Eukaryota > Metazoa > Chordata > Ceratodontiformes > Ceratodontidae > Neoceratodus > Neoceratodus forsteri. The sequence goes on along the minus strand of CM057459.1, from coordinate 852,638,981 downwards.
ATTGAGACAAAAAGTCTCTCTCCTTGTGTTCTCTGATATCTGTAGAGAAGCTCCAGAAACTTGAGATCAAATTTTCTTTCTTGTTTAAATTTGAAAGTCACTAAAACTAAAATAAGTGCTCAAGCTTTTCTATCCAAGCATCAAAATACTGGAATGATCTTCCAATTGAATTGAGAACTATGAGTAGCCATAATTTATTCAAAAGAAATTAAAGCATCATTTATTGAGTAGCTTGCAATGTCACTGCTATTTTAAATAATTTATATTATATTGCTTGTCTTATATGTCAAGTATTTGTATTCCTGTATTAAGTGAATGTAAAGTTATCTTTTGTATAACATCTTGTGACTATTTTATAGTCTTGTGTCACATATAAAAGGGCCTAGGCTCATATGTTTACCATGTTAACAAAAGAAATAAATAAAAAAAAAAAAATAAATCCATGGGTTTCCTTGGAGTTATCAACCATAATGCTCCCTATTCCATTAGCAAATAAGCTCAGATATGCAGACTATATACCCTAATACCACATTTCTCTACTTTTGTCAGTTTAACTATAACTGGTGCACTAATGACTTTTTGCAATTTATTTCCTTACTTTCTGAGATAGCACAATTTTATCATAATTTATGCTGATACCTTTGGCACCTGCTGAACACATCCATGTCATTAAGGAAGTACAGGTCCACTGGACACAGCACTTCCTTGCATCCATTTATCTGAATGTGTCTGTTCCTCCAGAAAAGCAATCTATGTGCTTCCTTGTAATTTTATTTATTGTTAGGTGGACAATTTTCAGTTCTTATTTCTTAAGGGATTACTGTTGTGCAAGTCATTAAGACCTTTCTATTGATATAAACATTGTCCATTGACTTGAAAGACTGACAGAATTACAGCTTGTTAAAGTTCCAATATTATCCTATGGAAATTGTATTTTTATTTATTTTTATGTTTTTTATATGGATCCTAATTCTTTGTTGTGCGGATGCTATTTGTTAGTGTTGTAGTACTCATTAAGACCTTTATTTAGATATAAAGATTGTCCCATAACTGCCTATATGGACAGAGTTATGGCTTGTTAAAGTTGAAATGTGGAAAAAATGTCCAAATCAGTTTTCATATGAAGGGATCTTTTTGTGAGATTGTGTTGTTTATATGAAAAAAATTCCTTCATATGAAAAAGAATGTGAAAAAAACTAAGTCAAATTATTTTCCCGTATGAAGAGATCTTTTTGTGAGGTTGTTGCCATTCATATGAGAAAAGAATGTGAAAGAAACTAAGTCCAAAATCTTTTTCATGCGCCTTTTAATTTTATTTTTCTTTTTGTATGGCCATATGAAAAAATAAATTTGAGGTGATGAAAAAGATTTTATAATTTGTTAAAAACACATTTCTGGGAGATTTTCCCCAAACTAAATGCAGAATTCATCTATGGGGTCCTAATTAGCAAGATACATGTGCTGTTGTCTCTGCAGGATATCATTTTAGAGACTTTTCAAAACAATATGTTTGAAGAAAATGTAAACAAGATGGTGGGCAAACAAAAAATATTTTTTTCTCATGAAAAAGATTACCCCATAAGAAACAGAATCTTTTTTTCATATGGTCCAAATTATATTTTTGCATGAAACAGCCATCCGAAAGACCATACTGAGCATGCTCAGAACCAAAATTTCAAATCCTCATAACTCTAAACTGGATTAATATTTTTCACCAAAACAATGAAAATACCACTGTGGCCCAAGCCCTTTCTACCTTAAACATTTCAGACCAAATCCCAAAACCATCTGGGCTCTAGGTGATAAAAAAAACAGTAAATAATCCAGATGTTCTCACTTTTTCACTATCAAGTTCATGGAATCTGCACATCCAACCAGAATGAATCTTGCAAGTCAAGAGACCTTGGCCCTGAAACCATGTATGCATAATTTCTTGCAAATCTTTTGAAAAGTGGCTAAGCTATTAAAGTGCAAAGTTAGAGCTAACATTAAACAGCCTACTCAACCTAACTAAGTGGCGCTACCATGCCACTATAATTGAGATTCATATAAGCTATGTAAGAGCAACATGTACAGTGCAATGGGCTGGATTAAGGATCACCTTTCCTACCACAGCGTTTTTTGTGGTTGTTGCATCTACTGTACTATGCACACTTCCACTTTTGCAAGTTATGGTTAAGTAGGGTGAGCAACTGATTTGTGAATCACATAGGTGCTGCAGAGTTTATTACTGTTTTACTTGAGAGAACTTTTTTATTTTGAAGATTTGTTTTGTACACTACTGTATGTGCTTTAATAACTAAAATTGGTGTGTATGAATCTCCGAATATGTCATTATTATGCTTTTTTCAATTATAGTGTAATGTAAACGTACTGCAAATTTTATTGCACTGTATGGAAAATGTATTACATTGTCCTGATTCTACCATTCCTCCACAAAGACAGACCACTTGTGTGTTGTTGTGCTCAGATTGGCAATTAATGTATTATATTTTACATTCAAATTTACAAATACTATCACCAGTTTCCATTATTATCTTTCCACAATTCCTTCTTTATATTCCATTAAAATATCCATCTCTGATCTCCTTTTCTTTCTTCCTCTTCTTCTCACCTCCCCAGGTGAAAATCTGGGTGCCTTCTTCTTCTTTTTTTCTTATAGGTAACGGTGAAAACTGAGACCACTTTTCTCTCCTTCTGTTGCTTTTCTTCTCCTCATATTCCTTTATCCTTCTCCCTCCCCTCCCTCCCCCTTTTTCCACTCGTTCTGCCATCCACCTCTGGCAGTCCACCAATGTCCAACTGGACCCATACTACCATCCACTTCTGACAGACCATCCCAGACTCCCCCAAATTATCCCTATCCTCGATCCCTTTTTGATGGGTGGGAGACAACAAAACTTCAGCAAAGAGGCAGAAAACCTCTGTGCTGGCCATTATGTACCCTACAATTTGGGTCCCCTCCCACTTTCACCTTCTCCTATCCCTGTCTTATTCCTTCCTGGCCCCTCCCTTTCTGTTTTCTGCTCTTTGTTCTGCTAACCTGTCTCTCCTCTTCCTCCTCCCTCCCAGCAAACCAACCTGTCCATGATGTAGGGGTCCACCAGGACAACATGGTCCCCCTTAAAAGGCAAACTTCATTGTGAAGTAATTCAGTAAAAATCCTGCCCCCCACACACAAACAAAAATACTATGTAAATGAGGCAACATTTCATTAAGTGCTCTGGGGAGGAAGGAGACACATTCAAGGCCATGGTTTCCATAGATTTCCACCACAAGTATTTTGTTTTCTCTCCTAAGAGCCTGGATATTGTGAAATGACACAGTCAAAATGTACAGCACTTTTATAAGATCGACACATGTGCTGTAATTTTAAAATCAAGGCCTAATTCAAAATACTTTTCTACACACACATCATAGTCTGTGAAAGTAAGCACAAGCAACAAATTATAGCACACATTCATTGAACAGATGTTCAAACTGGTTAGTGGCCAGATTTCATTAATTGCTCCTGGGAGGAAGTAGGACACATCCATGGCCATGGTTTCCCAGAGATTTCTGCCACTGAATTTTTCTCTTCTGAGTGCCTGGATGTTAAAAATGACACTGCCTTGCAAACATTTACAGCACTTTTCCAAGACCCTTACACATGTTCTGTAAATTATAAACAAAGCCCAAGTCAAAAGACATTTCCATACATGTCAGGTACTGTGCAAGTAAGCATAAAAGGCAAATTAGAAACACATAGACTAAACAGATGTTCAAGGTGGGTGGTGGCCACTTTTCATTGACTACTCCCAAGAGAAAGGGGTGTAGATCCAAAGGCCATGGTTTCCCAGAGTATGTTTTCCCAGAGCTTTCTGCCACTGGCATTCTTTTTCTTTCCTGAGTGCCTGGATGCTGTAAAATGACAGTATACGACAAATATTATGCACCACTTTTATTAGACCTTCACACATGTGCTGTACTTCACAAACAAAGCCCAATTAAAAAAAATATTTTCACACCTCATGTACTGTGCAAGTAAATATAAGCAGCAAGTGTTCTCCAGATTTGCAGCTTTGTGCTCTTAACCACTATGCTATACTGCCTCCTGAATGTTATAATTTCTCACATTCTATAGAGATTGCTGGATTTATCTAGTAGTTTGAAGGATTGGTCTGGAGGCGGAGCAGAGTGGAGCTGTCTGCTGTGTGCTATGGAATGAACTATCGCTGAGATGTTGTGGAAAAAGCGCGGTAGCAGGAGTCTGAGACAAGCTTCATTTATTTTAATAAAAGGTATGTCACCATTGCCACAGTATTTTTAATTGTCTCAGACCTTTCCAGTCTACCTTTGAGTTCTATTCACAGCCTGTATTGCACATGGTCAATGGTTAGAGAAACTAATCCAGAACCTTTTAGGCCTGCCTGCTGGATTGGGTTGGAATCTAGCGGTGTGAGGAGCCACCAGCTCATTTGGAGTTAGAGGCCTTGCTGAGTCTGTGGGGCTGTCGCGGTCTGGTGGTGTAGCATGGATAGACTGAGAACCGCAATAAGGGCATTATAGCTCTTACAGCAATACATATACATATACACAGCAATACAGAGAATATATAGATGCTCATTTTTTTTAAGTTATTAGGTTGTTTTTTTATCCTGTATACAAGTGTATTTTGAGATAGTTTGGCTTAGTTTTTTACAAACTACAATTTGAAACCTAAATAAACTTGAACAAACTTACCAGTAACAGCGCTGAGAGAGTATTGGGGGATTTGGTGATATTCTTTTCCAACATTCTAATGATTTGTTTGTGACCGTTTTTTTTCTTTTCTTTCTCTTGTTGACTTGGTTGAATTTTAGCTTTTTAGTCTTACACTTACATCATTTTAACATTTTGGAGTAACTAATTCTTAAAACCATTCAGGAAGTGGTACTCAGTAGAGAGTGCACTGATTTGCTGAGGAGCCCATGTGACTCCATGACATAAAAGTCTGCTGGGGTTTGCACTGTGAAATCATTCGCTGGGCTACCTTCATGAAGTATGGACGCATGAGGCCATCTTCCTGGGTCTCTAGACAAAGTTATTACATAGGTGACTGGTTTAGCAGCTAAAAACTCTGAAAGATCATTTTTGGGACTGGAGGGAAGTAACCATTTGTTGCGGAGCTCACTGCTTAGCATGAAGGGCCATTTTAATAAGAGTGGCTACCTGGAAGACCTATTTTCAAAACTACAACAATTGGAGGAAAAAATGGATTAAATTATCTGCCAAAAAGGACAGGTAAACTCCTTTTCATCGATTCATATTCCAAATTATCCACCAAAAGGTAAAGGAAATGGAAAGACACTCAGAAACATAAGGAAAAGAAAAGGGTCGAAAAAATCTAAAACAAAAGTAATAAAAAGTCAGAAAGAAGTAACTGTAGAAAAGTGTACAAATCTCAGTTTAGTAAGAAAGGAAAAATTGAAGAATGAGGATAGCATTGTCAAGAATACTGTAGGAGAAAATAGAGGAACATCTGAAGAAACAGTATGTATAGAAGGTAGTAACAGCTCTTCTGATAAGACAACTGAAGTAATTAATGAAAAGAAAAGATTGCTTGATGGAAATGAAGTGTGTTTAAGACTTGATGGTAAGTATCAGAAAGCAGATGAATCACGGAATCATTAAAAATCTTATTGAGTATCTAACTAGTGCAGAACTGGGCATAACCCAGGCCAAGGGTAACATTATTATGGTATGTATGGAGGAAAATATTGAGAACAAATATATATTAGTCCCTGACATGTCCTTAGCAAAATTTATTTGGGCTGAAACACACAGGCTTTCCTCATTGGGTTTAAGTATATGGGCCCCTATTTCTTGGAAAATCATATCTTCCCACACAAGCAACCCTATGGGATTGGAAATCACCCATATATGAATACCTTTAAGGAGAATTTAATTCAACTACAATGGGATTTTAATAATTTAACATCAGACAGTAAGGACACCAACTCCTGTATTTTATCTTTATTTTGGTGTAGGCAAACTTATGGGGAAAATGAGGAAGTTCTGAATGCATATATAAATTTCCTTATACGTTCATATCTTAAGAGACCTAAGGGGAAAATTGCATTCATTATGCAAGGTTAGTTTTGTGGATGAAGAGGATAGTCAAATCAAAGTTTTTGTGCATCAGCTGAATTGTTCTCTTTGATAAAATGTAATGTGGAGATTTTTGATAATGCTGGTATACTAATAGTAGATTTATTTAATTTGCATGATAAAGGCCTAGGGCTCTTGATGTGGAGCACAGACTAGAAATAGTGGATGAAAATTCCATAGAAACTACTGTTATTTCTGAACAAAATGATCCATCTGTTGTTGAATATGGAACACGCAGGGCCGCGAATGTTGGCAGACCAGCAATGTATGGAATTTCAATTGTAATATGAAACTTGCTTTGCAAGAGATGTGGGCTTTAGAAAATGCAAATATTAATGGATATCAAGCAGTAATAAATCCAGCAGTTTAGAATGAAAAATATGTAGAGCAGAAAGGGGTTGGCCCTGCATGTAAAATTGGACCTAAAATTTCAATATTAGAAATCATTAAAATGTGCAAAATTACATTCTGGTTATTATTGTCATACACCAGGTTAAGCTGATTTTGGTTAATGTATACTTTCCTCCATTTAATAAAGTAGATGGACCCAGATACTGTATATCTATAGTTCATTGGAGGCAGATATTGATGCTTCCTTTCTCAATCACCCAAAGGGTATTCTTATAATATATGGGGACTTTAATGCTCATATTTCGAATTATGATAACTTTCAAATTTAGAGAATCAATTAAATCTTAAGTTCTGTAAAAATAGATGTAACAAGGATAAAGGAGTAAATGATAGAGGTTGAGGTCTGATAAAATTTGTTGAGGATAATGCTCTAATGATCTTAAATGGAAGAATAGAAGGAGTTAGGGAGGGTGAATGTAATTTTTTTCTCTGGGGTGGGTCAAAGCACAGTAGACTATGATATAATTAATCCAGAGTGCCTTGATAATTTTGTCTCACTAAAATTCTTACATGATCAGAAAGTGATCATGCTGCTTTGAGTAGGCAAGTTAAGGTTGATAAAAGTAATACCTCTTCATTCATCCCCTGTGTACCTCTGGCACAATTAAGTTTGGAAGGAAACAGCATTTGAATTTTAGGTCTATTTATGGGAATAAGGAAGAAATATACTGAGGGAATTTGAAAAAAGAAGGATGAGCAAGACCAAGAATGGAAAAATATAGAATGGGCTGATGCCCAATAAATAAACATAATCAGGCTCTAAGAGCATTGATATATATATAAATGTTAAATCAGAACCAAAAAAGTAATAAAAACATGGTTTGATAAAGAAAGTAAAACTGAAAAAGGAATCTTCAGAAACTTATCAGAAGGACTAGAAATCATCCTTCTAGGAAAATTATTCATTTCTAAATAGGGCTAGGCAATTATATAACAAATTCCTTCAGACAAAGAGGTTAGCTTTTCAAAATGAATTATGGGAGGAGATGTTCCAGATCATTATAAATAAAGATGTTAAAGTTTTCTAGAATATGGTTGTGAAAGGAATCAATCAATATCAGCCTTCATTATTGGTAAATGTTCCAAGAGCAACCTAGGTAAAAGAAATTTTCTATAAGATTCCCTCTGTGAAAAGTTCTGACAGCACCTTACTGGATAGTCTAGGTAATGTAGGAACTCTGTTAGTCTTTTCCCCTGAGGAGATAGAAATTTGTATAATGTTGCTGAAAACAACAAGGCTCCAGGACATGATTGTATTCCACCTGCAGTATATAAAGAACATAAGGAATTCTGGATTCCCTACTTACATTGTTCTTTAACTTATGTGTGAGACATAATTTTATCATCATTGCATGGACACATAACATCATAGTTCCAATCTATAAGAAGGGCTCATTGTATGAGCCTAAGAATTTTCACCCCATTAGTTTATTAGATATAAGTTCTAAAATATTTTCTAGACTCTTACTGAACAGAGTAAACAAATGGGTCAAACTGACTTCCCAAATCTCAATTTATCAGGCAGATGTTCGGGAGGATTTCTATGACCGACAACATGTTGTGTTTAGCACATTTGATGCAAACATATGTATTTCTTAGAAATCCAAGTTGTATGCAGTTTTTATAGATTTAGAATCCGCCTTTGACTCTGTAAATAGGTCAAAGTTATGGGAACTTTTATATCAGAAGGGTATGGATCATGGTCTTCTTAGATTAATCCAAAGACTTTACTCAGGTACATCCACATCTATTAGATATGACAATGGCCCAGATATTCAAACTGCACCCAAAAGTGCGCAACAGCAGGAACAAGCGCAAGTCCACTGCGCCCATGCACAAGAAGTGCGACATTCAAAAACTGCGCAGGCTAAGATGCGCCACAGCCGACGACTGGAATTTCACACCACCTGCACTATAGTGCAACTAGGGAGGTGAAGCTGAGCATATCTGATGCGCCATAGCACAACCAGGGATGCTCCCAGCAGCAGGGCAGCAATGCAACAGCACAACCAGGGATGTAGGGGCCCACCACCCATGCCACAGATAGGCAGAGGAGCACAGCAGAACAGACATCATCCCCACAGCCCATGCACTGCACAATGGAGGAGAGCTGGAATAACCACTGGCCAATGGATACCAGCAACCAACCCACAGTTGGGCCATGGTGTCCCAGCACACCCCTGGCAAGCTGTGACTGGCAAAGAAGGAGGGCAAACCACCCCTGCACCACACCATCCCACCAATGCAGAGCATACCCTGCACCATGATCCCCATACACCCTGCCCTGGAGTAGTGCCCAACAGTGGACACCCCATGCATGCCACCACCCCACTGTGACCAATGCAACCCTGTGCACCATGGAGCTTCATGCAAGGCAGCTCCCACCATAAGCACCCTGCAGTGGGTGGCAGCACAGTGATGAAACAGATGCATACACAGTGCTGCCCTGCACGTCCCCCTGAGGTACAGCTTAGAGACCTACCATGTGTCAGCACATAAGGTACCCTGATATGCACAGAGCATGCCCCGGACCCCACCTCCAGAGGTACAGAACCCTGCACACCCTCCCAAGGACACATCCCATCGCAGCACTGGCCACAACAGCCAGCACAGACACACACAGTGTAGCATGGAGTCATGGACCACACAGGATGCAACACAGTGCATGGACAAACACCCACCCATACCCAAGGGCACACCAACACAGGGACACAGTAGTGGGTCAACCAAGCCACTGATGTGTGGCCACGGCTGATGTGTACACATGGCCAGCACCCCTACATTGCACAGGTGTGCCAGCCACCCAGTGCAGGCACCATGAAGTTGTATGCCACCAGCATGCTGCCGGAGCACAAGTAACAGACACTGGGCACATCCCTGCAACAGACACAGGCGACAGCATGGATGGGGACAACAACAGCAGAGGCCACAGTGCCACCAGAGGCAGACGTGCACCATATTGGTGATGGCAGTCAACCTGGCATTGTGCCAGGTACAGTTGTTATCCAGCATGGACAGCCACCACTGACATGTCAGCAGACCGTGCATATCACAGACATGCAGGGGTGTCAGCTGCACAGGCCATGGACGGTCTGACAGGTGCCATGCACACGTCCAGGCCCTGTGGACCACTGCACACAGGCATCCAGTGCACAGAGTTCAACACACAAACCACAGACAGTGACTGATCCCCTGCTCACACCATAGGCGGTTCACCTCTGCAGACACACAGACACACACCCATGCGTGCACCACCCCTGACGCCATGCATACCACTGCAGCTGAGCACCTGTAGCCTGCTGCAAATTAGAGACCACCACAGTTGTCATAACAAAATGCATATATTTAAAAGATGCAAACAAAACTATGTACAATTATTTACAAGAGGGAAAGAGGGCCACATAACAGCTGGAAGTGGTAAGGGCAGGGTGCATATGGGAGAGGAAGAAGGGATGTGAGGGTGGGTCAAAGGGAGGAAGGTGGTAGTCGGGGAATGGGGACATCAATGGCTGCCCGTCCTCCTCTTCCTGGTGCCAATTTGAGCTCCTCCGCCTCCTCCTGACCCCATGGCGGTAGATGCGCCAAAGGAGCTGCAATGTCTCCCTCACCACCTGCAGTAGCTCTTGAATACCCTGCTGTATTTGCAGGAGTCACCGACCACCTAGGGATGAGGGAGCAGAGTCAATAGGTGTGACTGTCCATCCCCTGCAGCCCACCCATTGTGTGCATGGCATACAGCCATGTGACATGCCCCTGTGATGGTGTGCACTCAACCACAGTGACCATGTCCACAAGACCTGCCCACCCAGGCAGCCACAGCCATGTGGACCACTGCACACACCCACCACCCATGTCCCTGCAACACCACTATGGCTGTACAGTGACTTGGCTATCGGGTATAAAGGCACTGCCACAGCCATGTGCCCGGTGCATGCATGGACCACCATTGATGCACTCCCAGACATGCAGTGCCACTGGACAGTGCTGACTGTAACAAGTTGTGCGCATGGCAGTGGTGTCAGTGGATGGTGGCCATGCCCCACTGCCCACCCAGTTATACAACATGCACAGTAATCATGGATGTAGGCACTCACCATCATCAGGCTGGTCCATGCGCCTGTGGACCACCATCACCCATCCTGTCCCTCTGCTCTTCCATGTGGCGCCTCCTGTCCCTGTTGACAGCCTGCTCTTCTGGCCCTAAGGTACAAACATGGAGAGGAACATCAGTAAAATCTGGTAGCAAATCCCCCACCCCCATGTGTGTGCAATCCCACACAGTCATACCCATCCACCCTACACCCGATACCACCACCATAGCCAAAACCGACAATCCCCATGTGCCGGACACATACAACCGTGATACCGTATGGACGATAAAAGTGTATGGATGTTGCACCTACCTGGTCAGGCACCGCGCACCTCCTGGCACATGCCCGTAGGTGGGCAAGAAGGTCCGGATCCCTGCGCCACATCCCCATAACAGTGGCGGCACTGCTCCGCCGTCCACCCCATACCGTGGCTTCCCAGGGCGCCAGCTACCTCCCGCCAGACCACACCCTGGCCCTGTCCAGCGATGCCTCTACAAACAAAGCCCCAGCATGGGGCTCAACTATCGCCACCAGGTTGGCATGCTCTACCTGGCTCCAAACCACAGCACGCCCGCTACCATCTCTGCTGTCTGGTTCAAGCAAAATGGTGCTCTGCAGCAAGGTCCTGCCACGCAGATGCTGCATGATACAGCGCTGTTATTCCCTATCATGCTGTCACCAAACAGCATGATAGTAGGCACCCATGCCTGACACATGGCACCTAGGGGCAAAGGTCAGGCACAGGGTCATGGGTCTCTGGTGCACGGACAGCCACAGCGCCGATTGGAACCCAATGCATGTAGCACAATTGGGTGCCTGTGTGCCACCTCCTGTAGTGGCCTACAGCACTGTTGCCCCAGTGCACCTCCGACGCCCCAGTGCCAGAGCACCATATAGGTGAACAGCGCTGTAGCACTACTGGCACAATGGTGGCCATACCTCGCATTGCCTCCCGCGCACAGCACATCAGCAGCACAGCAGGCGCCTGTGTCATCAACCCGCATGCGCAGTTAGTATGTATTATGCGATGTTACAGAACTGCGCCCTTAGCCTGCAGCACTGCTCAACAATTGTGCAGTGCAACAGAGCGATATTCAGCCGGCATATGCAAATCATCTAATCAGCCATTCAATGGTGCAGTCATTGCATTTGCATCCACTTAAAGATGCGCCTCACCTCATTTGCATGGGTTGCTCTATAAAAATGCAACCTTGGGCTGCACTGGCCATAGTTGGTTACTGCAGTCTATTGCAGTGAGTTTCATGCTGTTTGGGAGTGTGGACTGCGGTGTTTGGGACATGCATGGGACTGCACAGTCACAGGTAACACCTGTCATTCTCACAGGATGAATCATGACTGATCGTGTGGTGGAGGAAGAGGAACAGAGTCATGGAGGAAGAGGAGGCCAAACTTTACAAAGGTTGAGACAGATGCCCTGTTTGAGGCATACTCGACCAGGGGCCGCTTTAGCGGATGCCAGGGAACACCAAAGGTCCATGCTGCTGCATGGGAGGAGGTAGGCGTGCTGTCAACCTGTATGGCAGCCACCAGCGCCCGTGCAGCAGTGCAAAAGAAGATGGGCACAGACAGGTGGGGATTAAAGAGAAGGTGGCTGCCATCAGGGCAGCATGATCTGCGACCAGTGGGGACAGCCAGAGGTGCAACGCCTGACCCCACAGAAAGAGATGGTTGCTGGCAGCATGCAGCGCTGCGCCATTGAGGGTGTTCCGGTGGTGGGTTCCAGATGGGTGGTAGCCCATCACTGCATGGTAGGTCATGGTCTGTCTATTGGGGCAGGGTAGGTCACATGGTAATGTTACTTTTTTCCCTCACAGCCCTGGAGGATCTGCATGGGTCAGCGGTGGTGGGCTTCTCCACTGAGGCCAGTAACATGGAGATGGAGGAGGGACCATCCACCTCCACAGGGATATGGGGTCAGGGGCGACAGTGGGCCCGCCTGGGCGTCCGGACTGATGTTGGTGGAGCAGGTGCAGAGGGCTCTGCTGTGTCCCAGCATGCCGGCATCCATGGATGCCGGACATGCTGAGACTAGAGGCTGGTGCCTGATCTGTCACCGCGATGATGGAGCTAACGCCATGGGAGTGACACGTGTGTGCTACAGGATGGCCACACAGCAGGTGACATCGCGGCATGGCTGTGGGTGGTGCCACCATGGAGGCTCAGGTGTCATCACAGTCCCAGCTTGTGTGCCTGTCTGCACCAGTGGGGCAGCACTGGTGTGTGTCCAGGACAGTGGGACTGTTGCAGCCACTGCAGTGGCACCATTGAGCCCTGAGAGCGGCAGCAGGAGGGGCAGATCAGCAGTCGGCCAATGGCCATGGGGGTACAGTGTCAGGGGCAGCATCAGTGCACCACCTGTGGACATGCCCAGGCCTGGCCCTGGTGTACAGTGCCCACCCTCAAGGGTGATGAGAATCAGGGCTGCAAACACCCTGAGGGACAGCATGCCGATCAGGCAGATGACCTCTTAGATGAGCACACATGCATACTGCAAGCATCAGTCAATCAGCAGATGTGGCTTGTGACGCGGTGGATGCACTGAGTGCAGCTCTGCGCCAGGCAGAGGAGCGGCGCAGCTGAGACACCACTCTGCTCCTGGCAGGATGGACTGGTTATGGAGGATGTGACCGCTGCCATTGACAGGCAGACACAAGCATTCACAGCTGTCATGGCCACAATGGGCACACAGTTATTTGCCCATGCATCACAGACACCATGCAGTGCAATGTCCACCCCCATTCCCCGCGCCAGTGACACCATCCTTGTCAACACCGGTTCAGCTGTGGGCATCCCGAGCACGCCTGGCGGAGGCATGTTCGGTGTTGCAGACCCCGCATGAGCACGGTTGTGTTCATGCAGTGGAACCCCTGGGGACCATCGGTGCCACCCCATGAGGCCAGTGGTCAGCCTGTCACTGCTGGCGGTCTCAGTGGGGCTGCCCATGCATCCGTGGTGGCTGTGGCACTGTGACGATGACTGACCTGTCTCCCAGCATGGCTACTATCTGATGCTGCCCTGTGTGCATTGTGTCATTCAGCGGCAATGCACGGGTGGGGTACCCGCTCTGCATGCACACACATCGCCCATCTGCACACCCTCCCAGCTGCTATCCACTGTTGTGTGTGCATGATGATGCCTGCATTGCGCTGTACGCCAGTGTGCAATGGTGCTCAGCATCTGACACATGCACAATGACAGGTAGCGGTGTGGTGGTCTGTAGACCTGTGTGTGGCTAGGGTGGTGGTCTGGGTCGTGCACTCTCTACCCCTTTGTGCATGTCTTGTGAGGTGTGTGTGATGACCATGTGCCATGTAGACCTCGCCCATCCCTGGCGGTGTGTGCGGTTCCATGCTCAGCCACTTCCCTTGATGGCAGGCACCCTGGTGTGTGTCCATGCATGTTTGTGGGTTGTGCCTTTGCCACTGGTGGCTTGCATGGCCCCATGACTTACCTGGGTTGGCTGAAGTGCTCCTCTGTGATGGTGTCCCAGTGCAGCTGTCCCAGCCAGAGCAGTCGGGGTCCCGCCACCAAGGGGGACCGCCCATCACCATCATCACTGGCGCTTCATCGCCCCTATCGCTGTCCCCTTGACCTGTACGGCTATCCCACAGTCATTGGCCATGTTGTGCAGGATGCAACAGGCCAGGAATATCCTGCAGTCCTTTGAGGGCTGTACTGTATGGCACCACCAGAGGTGTCCAGGCAATGGAAAGGTGCCTTCAGCATCCCAAACACCCACTTGATGACATTGCGGTGGTGGCATGTGCCTTATTGTAGTGTTGCTGAATGGGGTCGAGGCCACCGATATGGTGTGAGCAGCCAGGGATGGAGTGGGTATCCACTGTCACCTGTGTGTAGAGGGTGGAGGTTAGTTTGGTGATCAGCATTGCCCTGCCTTGGGCCATGTAGTCCACTACCCATGTCACCTCTGACCATGCCCCTCCCAAGCTCTATGTTTCCCCTTGTGGTTTGCATACTCACCCACTAAGTGGCCAGTGGGATGTCCCCACTCTCGAATCTGTGGCACAGTGCCGACTGGTGCCAGATGAAGGCATCATGTGCTCCACCAGGGTGCATGGCACAGTCATTGATTTTGCGCCCCTGGCACCGCACACCACCTGGCAGTTGATGCTTGCATAGCCCTTCCACTGATATATGTGGCCCCTCGGGCCAGGTGCGTATGGATGGCCACATGGGTGCAGTCTATTGCCCCTAGCACACCAGGCACACGTGCTACCCTGTGGAACTCCTGTATGTTTTGCTGTGGACTCGCTGGTGTGCTGAGAAATAGATGTACTTGCAGCATGTGGCAGCAGTGCTGAGGAATTGGGTGAGGTGGCGGATGCGTGTTGACTGGGTTATGCCTGTGGTGTCCTCTGTTGGTCTCAGGAAGGTACCGTGGTGAGCAAAGCATATGTAAGCTGTCACTTTAGTCTCCACTGACAGAGCATGGCTCCGTCATGTGGGTGCCTGCATCACATCACTGCACAGCTCACAGAGCCACCTCAGAATTGCCTGATTCAGGCGGTACCAGCCCACAATCTCAGTATCGCTGTACAGCTCGGAAGCTGGTGCAGGCCTGTACTGCCTGTTGGGGACATACCACCGATGGGCCCTTCCATGGCTGCACCCCCTGCTGCCTGCCTTCTCACCCCCTCATTACTGCCTCCATCTGGATGGTGGCACTGGCCATGTCCCTGGCTTGTGTTCCCTCTGGCAGCTGTTTCTGTGTTCCCCACTGTCCTGGCTGCTACTTCCCTGCACTGGGAACACCTTCCTGTGGTGGCCTCAGTGCTGTGTGGCACTTCCCCTTCTGCACTGGCTGTGGCTGTGGCTCCCCACACCTTCCTGTGCCTGCATTCAGGGTGCCCTTCCTGTCCTGCCCTGTGTTTCCTCCTGCTCTGTTTGTCTGGCTAGAGTTCAGCCACATGTGCCTTTCCTGTAGTGTTCTTGCACCTCTCCCTTGTTCCTTTTATTTTGGCTCATTTCCGTATTATGCAACTTCCGCTGTTCCTATTGTGCATGGCGATGTTGTTGAATATCGTACTGCACCATTTATTGCTGGTTCCTCCCTTCAATTGTGCATGCATTCATTATCGTTGCACTCTTTGCTCAGCGTGATTTGGGGGCATCTGCCTCCTACTGAATATTGCAGAATGGCGCATTTTTGACTTCGCGCTGAGCAACCCATTGTGCATGGCGCAACCCTTTGAATATCTGGGCCAATGAATGTAGGCTGTCTCAATCATTTGAGTCAAATTGTGGAGTTAAATAGGGATTTCTTTTGGCCCCTGTTTTATTTAATTTGTACATTAATGAACTTTCAGTATTTCAAGACTCAGAAGTCTTTGATTCCCCAAAGTAAATAATATGTTAATTTATTCATTAGCATATGCAGCTGATCTGGTAATGTTTTCATTAACCAGATCTGGGATACAGTAGAAACTTGATATTTTGCATATGAAATGTAGATCCTTAGAACTTGGATAAACATAAAAAAAGTTTTTGGGAATGGCAGTCAGAAAGTGAAAGGATATAGGCTAAGAATTGGGGCAGACAATATTGAAACAGTAAAAGAATACCTGCTATTTGGGTGTAAAATTAACCTCACATGTTCCTGGTCTGCCCATATTATTGATCAAGTAAATAAAGCAAAATCAGCTGCAAGGGCTTTATTGACGTTTAATTATGTTTATGGAGGAAATTAGTTGTACCAGCTTTAATAGCTGGTGAGGCAAAATTCAACCCTTATTGTTATTTGGTTCTGAAGTCTGGGGATATGTAAGTAAGATGGAGTTGGAGAAGCCCTGTCATATTATCATAAAGTACTTCTTAAGATACCCAGCTCTACCTCAAACACTATGCTAAGAGCAGAACAGGGATTTACTGTTTTAAAAATCTTACACTAATCTTATATTGGATTAACATAAGAACTAGGGAAAATATATTACCAAAAATTTGTATTAAAGAAAAAACAATAGGTAGATAAGGGGCTATCACCATTATGACTTAATGCCCTTCAAGTAAATTAGACCGGATAGAAATGGGTCATCTGTGGACTGATTATACCAGAGGGGTTTGGATCCTTCCTCAATACAGAGAATTGGTAAAAGAATACTATATTTTCTTGGGAAAACTTAGTTGTGATGCAAATTAGAAAACACACTGTGCAAGATGGTACAAGAAAAACAAAATTTACCATGCATTAGAATTGTATCCCTCCTTTGTTTGATCCCATCATATAGAAAACTATTACCTGGATGAGGATGGGGCTAGTTAACTCAAAGCACACATATTTTAATGGTGCTAGTGCTAATGATGATGTAATAGGAACAGAAAGATGTTTCCAGTATAACTAGGGACATTAAGAAACCGTGAAGCATATGATATTGTTATGCCCTCTGTACACAAAGACTAGAGATATTTTTTAAAGAATTACCTATTGATTTAGGCAGATACAGTTATGACTTGACATTTATATTGCTGCATCCTCGAATGGTAGAAGATGCAATTTTGATTGCAACATTTCTGAACTCTGTTATTAAGAGCAAAAAAAAGAAATCATAGGGTGCTAAATCAAAAGAGATAGATACGACATTGTAGATAGTGCTGGACTAAGTTGTAGAACCCTAAATGTTTTTAACATTATCAGGACAAAGGTTATCTAGGATACTGTGTTTTTATATTGAGTATGTCTAGTACGTACATTTTCTTTATGCATGACATTTTTATATAGAAATGTTGAAAATAATCTTGATACCTCGGTATCTTGGTTGATCAAATAAAGAATTGAACCTATAAGCAGCAAACTACAGCACATATACACTAAACAGATGTTCAAAGTGGGCAGTGGCCATTTTTTATTTTGTGCTTATATGGAAGGCAGGGCACATCCAAGGCCAAGAGAACTCCTCCATTAGCTTCTTATTTATTTATTTATTCTTATTTATTTAAGAGTTTTACCAGGAAGGCACACTGGGCAGGGTACTAATCAATTCCAGATGTGTTTTGGGGGAGAGGAAGGAGAATGCAATATAATCAAATACAATAAAATACAATGCAATAAGACAAATAGTTGCTGGACAACAATAATGAACAATTAAACAATTACAGCCTGTGCAGAGCAAGACATAAGCAGAGATTAGGGTGTGGTACATGCAACAAGGCACATGAGAACGTATGTACAATGCAATGCAATGAGCAAATACATTACTGTCAGATAATTTCAGTAAGAGGAGGAGCAGCATTTGGATTTGTCGCCATGTGCAGATGGAGGAGAAATGATCCGAGAGATGGGCATAGGGGTAACGGTGGTAGGTGTGTTGAATGTTCACTGGGAGGAAGTTCCACAGCTTAGGCCTGTGATATTTAAAGGCTGACTGGCCTGCAGTGGTGAGCATGTGGAATAGATAGAGTCTAGTATCATTATACCAGAGTGAGTATGCTGGCAGGGAGAAGATGAAAGTGCAGAGTAGAGGTAGGGGGCAGGGTCTGGGACTAGAACCTGGCTGCGGAGGATCATCACAGTGTGTAAGGCAGTAGTCCTGCAGTGAGGGAAAGCCCAGTGACTGATATAAGACACAATGATGGGTGGAGTAGGGACAGTCAAGTCTGGTTTTTGTAAAATATCACTGGTTGTCCAAAATGAATTTGATAAAACAAGCACTCATGTACTTTATAAAGCACCACAATGAAGCATAGCATTAACATACTAACATGATAAAATGCCAGCAGGAATAGGCCTAACCGTCTCTCGAGTCTGCTCGATTTCAGCACCACACTGAGGGCCGATTTTGGTGTCCCCCTCCCTTTGTTATACTGCCCCAGTCCCAAATGTTTCACCTGTATTGGGCCTGGGTCAGATTTACCCTCCCCTATACCTGTCCCATCTCCACTTAAATCCATCCACAGTCTCCATCTCTACCAGCTCCCTGGGCAGTACATTCCATGGCTCCACCACCCTTTCAGTGAAATAACATCTCCTCCTCCCTTCTGAGCCTGCCCCTTCCAGCTTACACCGTGACCTCTTGTTGCCCCACCTCCTTCCTTTAGAGCACCCTGACTGGGCCTCCTTTATTGATCCTTTCATGTACTTAAAGACCTCTATCATGTCCGCCCATCCCTCCTCTCCTCCAGGGTGTACATGTCGAGCTCCTTGAGCCTCTTCTCATAGATTCTCTTCCCCAGGCCCCAGATCATTTTGGTTGCCCTCCTTGGACATTCTCTAGGAGTGTATAAGGTCCCTCTTAAATGTGGTCTCCAAAATTGTACACAATACTGGGGTGTGGCCTAACAAAGCAGTTGTACAGTGGAAGGTCACTTCCACCTTTCTGGAGGTAAACCCCTTGGTGATGCATCCCAGCATCCTATTTGTCCTTGCTTCTGCCCTCCTACAGGTCTCCAAGTTGTTCATTTTGACATCTACCACTACTCCCAGGTCCTTCTCGCCTCCGTGACTTGAATCATGTCTCCTCCCAGGTATATCCCTGGCCTGGATTTCTGACTCCAGGTGCAGAACCTGCACTTCCCACATTGAATTTCAGTTTCCATTTTCCTGACAACCTTTCCAGAGCCTCCAGGTCCTCCTGCATGGCCACCCTCCCTCCTCCCCATCCACCACTGCACCTAGCTTTGAGTCATCTGCAAAGAGTCTAATCTCACTCCTGATCCCTCCTGATGTCTGAGATATAGACATGGAACAGGAGTGGCCTTGCACTGACCCCTGGGAACCCCACTAGTAACCCACTTTTGAGGATGAGGCTAACTCCAACCACCACCTTCTGAGTACGCTCAGACAGCCAATTTCCTAACCATCTTAGCAACTGTTTCCCTACCCCATTTCCTTCAGCATAGCCATTAAGCCACTGTGGGTACCAAATCAAATGCCATGCTAAAATCCAGAAAGTGGATATACACTGGCCTACCCTGATTAAGGGCCCTTGTCACCCAGTCATAAAACTGAACAAGATTTGTCTGGACGATCTTCCCATGACAAAGCCATGCTGCCTATTATCCATGTACCCAGTTTGCTCCAATAACCCCCTCAGCCTTTCCATGACAATACCTCGATCACCTTGCTTGACCACCGATGTCAGGCTAACGGGCCTGTAATTTCCTACCTCTCTTGATTCCCTCTTGTGGATCGGCACGACAAGGACCACCCTACAGTCTTGGGGCAACCACCCAGTCCTCAGAGAGATATTGAAAAGCTCTGCTAGAGGGACTTCCAGGACATCTGCCAGTTCCCTCAGCACCCTGGAATGTATCTCATCTGGCCCAGGTGCTTTCTCCATCTGAAGGGACCTGATGGCTTTCTCATTTCTCTACTGGGATTTCAGCCTCGTTCTCCCCTTTTCACCATGCACTGCTGGGCCCCTCCTGTCTGTGGTGTCCCACCTTTCCCCAGACCCATCAGAGGCCTTGGTATCTACAGTCTCACCCCTTGCTTGGTTTGACCACTCCCCTCACAAGACCTAGCCCCTCCATCCCTCCGGTATAACTGAGGCAAAGTACTCATTTAGGACTTCTGCCTGTTCCCCTCCTCCTATGCCTAACCATCCCTATCCTTATCTTGCTTATCTGCCCCTTACTTTCCTTTTTCCCCTATGAATATAAAGAACCTTGCCCTCTAGATACCATTGGCCAAGGACTGCTTCTTTTGCCTTAGCTGCTCTCACAACCCTGGTGACTCTCTTGGCTGTCAGCTCATATTCTCCTGTTCCTTTCACCCTTGACCACTTGAAGCACCTATAGGCCTCCTTCTTTTCCCTCACCACCTTCTATACCTCCCAGGTCCACCAGCAGGATTTTCTGCCCTTAATGAACTTATGCCTTCCTTTGCACAGGATCTGGAAACCTCCTGTATTCCCTCCAATGATCCCCACCTACTGTCAGCATCCATATCTGGCCTTATCCCATCCAGATGATCTTTAGGATCATCCCCATCTCCTGAAGTCTGCACCCTAAAGTCGGTTACTACCATCCTTGTTCAGCTTTCTCCTCCAAGTCCAGGAAGAACCAGGCTGTGGCGTGATCACCCCAGCCAACAGGTCCCTCACCTCTAGGACCCTAATCTGATCACTGTCCACCAGGACCATGTCCAGTGTCCAGGCCTCCCTAGTTGACTCACCCACCACTGTGTCAGAAACGTATCTTGAAAGACATTCAGCAGCCTCTGGTCTTTGGCCACTGGTGATGCTATAGTCCTTCAGTCTGTTCCTGGCATCTTGAGGTCCCCCATTACTATTCCCTTCGCTTTCCTAATCTACAGTGTCCCTTGAGATTTGCCACCAAACTTTCTTTCTAGGAGACCGCTCAGTGCTGGTGGTCTGTATAGCTCACCAACCTTTACTGTCTTACCCCCTGCATCAGCAAAGTGGACCCAAATAGCCTCCAGATTCCTCTGCCTCCTCTACCCCTCCAATACCCACGCCATTTCTGACTAACAGTGCTACACCACCACCCCTTCCTCCGCCCCTATCTTTCTGAACATACTGTATTGCATTCTCCAGATTTAGGTCCCACTCATGCCCTTGAGTGGCCCAGGTCTCAGTGACTACTGCCACATCTACCTCCCCTCAACTAGCATTGCCTGGAGCTCAGGCATTTTATTTCTTAAGCTCCTTGCATTTATCAGGACCACTCCCACCCCTTTCCTCCTCTCCTTTCTCCCTCTTGAGCTCCCATTTCTCAGCTCCTGCACCCTACCTGGTGACCCATTTCCATATCACCCAGCTCCTTAAGTGCTCCTGTGAGGACCCTTATCTATTCCTTATGACCCCTGGGCTTATCCCAGGCTTTTTTGAATCCCACCACTGTTTTTGCCACCACAACCTCTATTGGAAGACCATTCCAGCATCCTTCACCCATTCTATGAAGCAGTATTTCCTCACATCTCTCCTAAACGTACAACCCTGCCAGCTTTGTATCAGGTCCTCTTGTTCTGCAGCACCCTTTCCTCTGAAAAATACCTTTCAATTGTACTTTATTCACTCCTGTGAGGTATTTAAAGGTCTCAACATATCCCTTCCTCTCCTCTGGGGTGTAAATGTTTATTTAATTCCTTTAGCCACTACTCATAGAAGATTTGATGTAGACCCTGTACTATCTTGGTAATTCTTTTGGATGGCCTCCATCCTGTCTGTGCCCTTCCAGCCAGTTCCTTCAGAGTCTGGGTTGTTTCACATAGCAGCTATTTCTGTTTTTGCTAGGAGCTGCTATGGTTGTTTCTAAGTGTGAGTGGCTGAAACCTCACTTGGTGATTGATTGCTGGTGAGTGGACCTTAGTTGACCTTAAATAGCAGTTTTCAGTGCTGCTGAGGATCTCGAGGGATGCACAAAGAAGTTAGGTGATTGTTTTTACCTTTCCTCCTAGCAGGGGAAGAACTCACCCTCCCCAGCTATTCACACTTTATAGCTGCCGGATCTCATTCCCACTTCCTGCCTAGGAATAGGAAGAGGTGGAAAAGCACAAACATACAGGGTATATAATCAAATTGTATTTCTCTTACTCTATTTCTTTATCTTTCATCCTTGCTAAACTCCTGGTACAATATTGCTTTGCATCCTTTCAGAGGTCAAGCATACATACAATAGGGCACTGTCAACATGCTGGACAGTAGGATAACTAAAATCCAGCTATGGGAGGCCTTGGATCAAATCGCATCTCCACAGCTTGCTTGGTAACCATAAACACTCTTGCCCTGTGCACTGCACCATTTCCAACAAGGGAGCATCTTGCATCTGCTAAACAACCCTGGTCCAGGAGAATGGCAGGTGATAAAGAGGGCCAGAGGAAAGTCTCTAAGGGTCCAGCAGCAGCCTCCAAATCAGGAGACACCAATCTAAACAGCAATAGATTCATCCCTCTCACCGAGGAGAAGGATAAGAGGTACAATGCTAATTCTAAACATCGCCAACCAGGTCACGCAACAAAATATGCAAAGTTGGCATATCAAAGAAACAAAACAGCAAACAAACAGGAAAATTCTGATTGTAGGTGATTCCATGATCCGAGGAGAATCAAACACAAATCTGGGACCTGAGAAAGAGGTGGTAGTCAAATGCCTACCCAGTGCCTCTGTGAATAGAGATACAGACTGCTTAAACAAAATAATACTATGGGAGGATAAATAAGCAGGTGTTTTGTCCATGTAGGAACTAATGATCTGGCAAATCAGACAGTCAAGGAGACCAAAAAGCACATATCTCAGTTAGGAGGTGCATTAACCTCTCACTCACCAATCATTGCCTTCTCAGAGGTCCTCCTGATGTGGGAAGAGGAAGCAGTGTGTAAAGGATCTGCAAGGATCAAGAAGAGGAGCTAAACACTTGGCTGCAGAGCTGGTGCCAAGAAATGGGGCACCTCTTCATAGCGAACTGGTGGGACTTCTGGGACAGAGGTCTCTTCAAATACGATGGTCTACACCTAACTAGGGAAGATGTGAGACACTAGGACAGAAGTTGGACATCACCATTGACCATTTAAACTAGGCACTGGGAACAGGAATGCAGTACCAAAGGGACCTGCTACCTCTCCCCAAAACCCCACCAAATCAGGGAGAAATGCACAAACGAAAAAACACCTAATAAAAAAGGATTGGAGTCCAAAAGAACAAAAAATAATCAAACATGGAACATGGCAGAAAAAAGGGGAAGCCAATTTTGGAAAGCTATGTTCACAAACACAAGGAGTCTAACAAATAAAGTAGCTGACATCACTGCTGTTGTTGTGGAAGCAGATCTGGACTGGTTGTGATCACTGAGACCTGTTTTAATGATAACCATGACTGGGAAACAATTATTCCAGGATACTGTCTTTTCTGGAAGGACAGAACTGGTAGAAAAGGTGGTGGTGGTGGAGGGGTGGCTATGTACTTTATGTAAAGAAGGGTATAAAAGCCACTATGAGCCAAAATGACAATACAGAAACCAAGTCACTTTGGGTACCTCTGAGGTTAACAATGGAGCAGTAACTCAAATAGGAATATTTAATAAACCCCAGGTGACAGGGTTGGAGGAGGACAAAGGAATCTTAGAAACAATACACAACATGAGTGATAAAGGAAAGTGATAGTGGTGGGTGACTTCAATTTACATGATGTAAATTGGGGTACCCACAAAGCAAGTCCAACCAGAAGCAAAGACTTTCTCGAGGATCTGTGCATATTGGGTCTAAACAACTTATGAGGGATCCAACAAGGGAGAAGCAGTCGTTGTCCTAGTACTCACAAATGGGGACAATATTTCAGAGGTAGAAGATGTGAGTCACCTGGGATCCAATGACCACTGCATGGTATGGTTTCAAGTTATGACAAAAGCAGAAACTAAGACTCAAAGACTAAAGTCATGGACTTTAGTCAAGCAGATTTCACTAAAATGAAATAAGATTTTAAGAAAACCCTTGCAAATACTGAATGAGGGAGGGATGTTGGCAAATACTGGACACATCTCAAAACAGCTTTATTACAAACCACAACTCATTGTATAAAGAGATTAAGCAAATCAAAGAAGAAAAGAAAACCACACTGGATTTCTAAGGAAGTAACAACCAAATTCAGGGAAAAAGGATGGCTTTTAGAAAATACAAGAACACTGGATCCAACAAGGACAGGGATAATTACAAGGAGAAATTAAATGAAGCAAGCCAATAAATCAGAACAGCAAAAGCAACAATGGAGGAGATGACAGCCAAGAAAGTCAAGAAGGGTGACCAAACCTTCTATAGAAGGAGGCGTGGAAAGGATGAAAAGGGACTTGGCAAGGTTGGAGGAATGGTCAGAAGTATGGCAGCTAGGATTCAATGCAAAGAAGTGCAAAATAATGCACATGGAAACAAGAACCCAGGGAAGAATACACAATGGGTGGGAGGTAGTAACAACAACAAAAGGAAAGGGACCTGGGGGTAATCATATCAGATGACCTTAAGGTTAGCAAGCAATGTGAGAAGGCAGTAGGGAGGGCTGGGGTATACTGGGATGTATAGGAGAGGCATCAGCAGCAGAAAACAGGAAGTTGTTATCCCTCTGTAAAGACAGTTGGTGAGACCCCATCTGGAGTACTGTGTCCAGTTCTGGAGACCCCATCTGCACAAGGACATAGACAGGATAGAGGCAGTCCAGAGGAGGGCAACTAAAATGGTGCAGGGTCTGCAAAGAAGCCATATGAGGAGAGACTAAAGGAGCTTAATATGTATACCCTTGAGGAAAGAAGGGGAGGGGGACATGATAGAAACTTTTAAGTACCCCAGTGGAATCAACAAAGTCCAAGAGGGTAGCATCTTTCAGAAAAGAGACTTGCAAGAACAAGGGACACAATTTAAAGATAGAAGGAGGGCAGTTCTGGGGCAATGTGAGGAAGTATTATTTCACAGAGAGTGTAGTGGATGCATGGAACAACCTTTCTGAGGAGGTTGTGGGGTCTAAAACTGTGGAAGAATTCAAGAATGCATGGGACAGACATAAGGCAATTCTTGTGGGGGTAGGAAGAAATAGTCTGTTGGTTAACTAGGATCTGCGGCCTATTCTGTAGGTAGGGAAATGGGCAGACTAGATGGGCCTAGTGGTCCTTATCTGCCATCAAAGTCTATGTTTCTATGTTTCTATGTTAGATATATCAGTGAGAAGAGAAAGACAAGAGGAGGTATTTTCAGACAAGCTAAGAATGATGGGGACACAGGATGATAAGGACAAAGCAGAAATCCTCAACAGGTATTTCAGCTCCATTTTACCAAAGAGGAGGAAAGTTGGGCCTCCCTTACATGGGGCAGCACAGATGGTGGGCAGAGTATATTCAGGACATTTTACAAAGGAAAGAGTCCTAAACTGGAGAAACTCAATGTAAATAATGCCGTAGGACCAGATGAAGTACACCCAAGATTGCTGAAAGAGCTAAGAGAGAAACTAGTGACTCCCTGGCTGACCTTTTAACTTATCACTTGAACTGGGTGAGGTCCCACAGGATTGTAAAAGGCCCCGGTTATCCCTCTACATAAAAACAGGAACAAAGAGAGTGCAAGCAACTACAGACTTGTAAGCCTCACCTCAATTGAGGGCAAAATAATGGAAACTCTTCTAAAGGAGAGGATTATATCTTTTCTCAAAGAAAACAGCAAATTAGACATAAAACAGCATAGTTTTACCACGGGTAGCTCATGCCAAACTAATCTAATAGACTTTTTAACTGAGTAACCAAAATAGTAGATCAGGGAGGTGCAGTGGATGTAGTATACCTGGACTTCAGCAAACCCTTTGACTCGGTCCCACATAGAAGGCTACTAAATAAGTTAGACAGCATGGGTAGGGCAACAAGTGGTGAACTGGATACAGAGCTGGCTTAGCAAAAGGACCCATAGGGTGCTAGAAATGACTCCTATCAGAAAAAGGGGAGTAGATAGTGGAGTGCCACAGGGTCCGATACTCTTTTAACATTTTTATTAGTGACATATCTGAAGGCCTGGAAAGTAAGGTGAGTTTGCTTGCAGATGATACGAAAATAGGCAACAGGGTAGACATTCCAGAAGAGTGGAAAAGATGAAGACTGACCTAAGAACTCTGGAAATATGGTCAAAAACATGTCTACTAAACTTCAATGCAAAACGTGAAAGATCATGCTCCTTGAAAGAGGAAGCCCAGGAGAAGAATACTACCTAGGAGGAGTAAAACTGGAATCCACTAAGCAGGAAAGAGCTCTAGAAAAATTATAATGGATGACCTGAAAATGTCCAAGTAATGTGAAAAGAAACACTAAGGGCAACATGCCATGCTGGGCTCCATAGGAGGGGATTACCAGCAGAAGAAGAGAGGTCATCCTGCTACTCTGTAGATCACTGGTGAGGCCACACCTGGAGTACAGCATCCTGTTCTGGAGGACACACCTTAAAAAGGATATTCACAGACTGAAAATAGTGCAAAGTAGAGCAACAAAATGATATAGGAATGCACAAAACACATGACAAATGGCTGCAGGACCTAAACATGTATTCCTGGAGCAGCGAAGGGAGAGGGGAGACATGATAGATACCATCAGATTCCTATATGGAATAAACAAGGTACAGGTTCATGACCTGTTTGGGATCAAGACTCACACCAGAACCAAGGGGCACATTTTGAGGCTGGAGGGAGCAAATTCAGGGCAACACACCAAGTTCTTCTTTTCAGAGATGGTGGTAGATGCATGGAATGGCCTACCACAGGGAGTGGTGGAGGTGAAAATTGTGAGAACATTCCACAATGCTTGGTATAGGTACATGGGTACAAAGGCACCACAGCAATGAATAGTAGTTGGGGTAGTAATGAGGGCAGTCTAGATGGACAATATGGTCCCTTCTGACATCACTTTCTATGTTTCTGTTTCTTTCTGAGATGTGGCCTCCAAAACTGGGCACAGTACCAGGTGGGTTCTTACTAAAGACCTATATAGTGGCAGTACCACCTCCCTCATCCTGCCGTAATACCCTTACCTATACATCTCAGCATTCCACTAGCTCTCCCGATCGACTGTATTGTCTGGCCATCTTCAGGTCATCCAAAATGATCGCCTCCAGGTCTCATTCCTGCTTGGTCGCTACTATTATTTCTTTCCAATTTTGTACTGCACCCCTGGGTTTCTGTGACCCAAGTGCATTATTTTGCACTTTTTGCATTAAATCTTACGGCAAACTTTTGAACATTCCTCCAGTCATTTCATGTCTCTTTCCATCCTTTGCATCCCTCTATAGTGTCCACCTTGTTGCAGTTCTTGGGGTCATCCACAAAGAGGCAGACCTTTCCTTCCAGTTCCTCTGCAATGTCACTAATGAAAACATTAAAGAGGACTGGCCCCAGGACTAACCACTGAGGTACCCTACTGGTCACTGTCTTCAGAAAGAACTCCATTTACCACCACCGTCTACCTCCTACCCCTAACCCATTTCTTGTTTATTTAATTATTTGTTTAATTAGTATTTCAGAAATACCTTAGAACATGAGCTGTTTTACAAAGGTTCCATGTCAGGGTGGACAATAAGACAATACACATATTCAGTGGTTAGAGGCCTGATCATTAGGCATTAAAGAGCAATTACATGACAATTAGACAAATAGGAGAAAAAACTGAGCAGCTGTAATTGAATACTAAACTATTTCTAATCAGTTGCCCTAGGTAGCACACCCTGGAAACCTCCAAATCTGTTGATTGACTATGGCAAAGTAACCATAGGGTTTAATGCTATCCCAGATGGTGAAAGGCTGTGTGACAGTGAAACATGGGGACTGGGTTTGAAACCAATCACAGAGAGCGAGAGGTGGGGGATAGTGAAATGGGGGAGCAGCTCCAGATGGCTTTGTCGAGTATGGTGTATGTGTGTGGTGGTTTGAGAGGGGCAGTACCAAGTGCATTTAAAGAGGACTGATGCTTACTTAAGCACTTGCCTGGGCTGGAATGGAGGCAGGGTTCTCTAGGTAGCCTGCTGGTGTTACCTCTGGGGTGAGGCCTGTCTATCAAGTGGGGCCTGAGAAGCAGGTGCATTTTGAGTTAGACAGTAGGTGCTGTTTGAGGCCTACTTTGAATTGAGACTGGCTGTTGTTTGTTAGTAATTTCATTGGGAGTTCATTTATCCAGAGGGGGGCCGATAGGAGAAAGCACGCGTTGCCTAGTGAGGTTCGTGGAATGGTATGGACAGTGCTCCATTCTTCCTCCATCTGGTGATGTGTGTTGAGAGAGAAGCCTCGAGCAGGTTTCCTATACAGGGTGTTTTTTTTCCGAGGAGTGCCTTCTTTCCCAGGAGGCAAGTTTGGTATTTGATCCTGTCTTTTAGGTTAAGCCAGTCTGACTCTCATACAGGGTGCAAGAAAGAGTGTAGTGATCTGCACACAGGGTGAGGTGGCATGCCTTATTGATTGCAATTTGGACCCTTTTGAGCACTGTAGCAGTAGCAGCTCCATAGTCCACCAGCCCATAGTCTATCATGGAGAGTATGGAGCTGAAGACTGAGATTTGGAGTGCTTCCGGGGTGAGGATTTCTTATGCCTATAGAGGACCCCGATCTTTGTGTTTACCACTTTGACAAGGGAGTCTACGTGTGCGTATAATGAGAGAGTCACCAATGGTGACTTCAAGGTAATTGAACAAGTGCACCTGCTCAATCTGCTCACCAGCCTTGTTGGTGATTACAAGGGAGCATGCTTGTGTTTGTTGTAGGGGTTGGCTTGTAGCATGGCCTTGGTTTTCTTGTAATTTAGTAGCAGCTTTTGCCTACTGAACCAGTCCTTGAGTTTATTGAAAGAGTTCTGTAGTTCTGTTTGTAGGCCAGCCTGAGAGATGCTGCTCAGCAGCACGGCATCATCTGCATACAGAATATGTTTGGTGTCACAGGCTGTTGGTAGGTCATTTACAAAGAGGCTAAAAAGCAGGGGCCCTAGAATTGATCCTTGAGGGACTCCTAAGAGTACATCTCTGGAGCTGGATAACGCCTGCCCGATTTTGACTCGCTGGCTCCTGTGAGTTAGGTAGTCATTGAACCAATTCATGGCGTTTGGTGCCACACCCAATCTTTGGAGCTGGAGTACAAGTAGAAGGTGGTTGATGGTGTTGAATGCTTTGGTGAGGTCAATGAAGATGGACCCCACCAATTTGCCTCCATCCAGTGCCTTGTGCACATAGTCAGTGTATTCCAGCAGTGCCGTGGTGGTACTGTGTTTTTGCCTGAAGCTATGTTGGTTTGGGCAGAGCAGATTGCACTTATTGAGGTATTCTGTGACTTGACTTGCAAAGCTTTGGATAGTGGGGAGAGGATAGATATTGGCCTGTAGTTTGACACCAGCGCCTTGTCGCCATTCTTATGCACTGGAGTTACCAGGGCTTGCTTCTATACCTCTGGAAATTGAGCTAGGGCCAAGGATTTATTAAATAGCATTGTTATGGGCATGATAAGAACATCAAGGGTGAGAGATAGTAACTTCATGTCTAGCCCATCACTCCCCAATCTGGTTTTGTTTAGGACTTTCCTGACCATCGTTAGGGCCTCCTTCACCGCCACCTTCTTAAAGTAGAAGGCTGGGTGGTTAGTTATGAGCAGGTTGGCGCAACCTTGGTCATCCACAGGCAGAAGGCAGCACTTAGGACAGGTCTGTAAAGGCCTGGTTAAAGGCATCAGCAATGGCTAGCGGATCTGAGGAGGATGAGTTATTAATGTTGAGCATGTTAGGGTGCTGCTTTGATCTTTACCAAGGCTGTTCTTGATGTTGTCCCAAAACCTCTTTCCATCTCCCCATACGTTGTTAAGCTGAGACTTATGGAAATTGGCTTTGCGAGCCTGATAAGTTTGTTGCACCAATTTCTAGCCATTTTGTAGCACTGTAGGTCGTGCTTGCTGCCTGAGATTAAGGGTTTTTCCCAGAGGCAGTCCCTCTCATTTAGGAGGGAGAGGAGCTTGCCATCAATCCAGCCATTAACTTCCCCCGATTTTTCCATTTTGTGCATGGTGCATAGATATCACAGATGGAATTGAAGCCCTCAGTGAAAAACTAAGGGCCTGGTCCAGCATAGGTGCTTTGCTGATGAGGGACCAGTTGTAGGCAGACAGGGCCAATTTGAGGGATCCAAGTTTCCTTTCCATAGAACCCCTGCTGTCGATGAGGCGGGTGGGCTTTTGGCAAGTTTAGTGGTCCATATAAAGGAGATTGGGGAGGGTCACTTAGCATGTTCGGAGAATCCTGAGTTCGAGAATCGAGTCGGTGAGCTAGCTAAGTCCCAGTCAATGAGGGTGCTGGTACCAGCCTTGTAGTTCTGCCTGGTGGGGTGAGTTACGAGTTGTGTGATGATTGTGGGAGGTGATTAGGTCTCGGAGGGTGTTGCCTCTCATAACCAGTTAATATTAAAGTAACCAGTCAAGATGAGTTCTGAGCCCTTTCTGAGTGTGCTAAATTCTTCCATAACAAGAGGAAGGCCTTCCTGGCTTTCTTTGGAAGCAGGTAGGTTGTGGTGATGGTAAGGGTCTTGCCTTTTAGGCCGACTTGCATTTTACCACTAGTAGCTCATAATCCTCCACAACTTTGGAGATGGGGAGGATATAGCAACTCAGTGAGTTTCTGGCATATAGGAGGCAGCCGCAAACTTTCCTGTCTATTCTATCAAGTTGAAATGATTGGAATCCTTCAATGGCCACCTCACCATCTTTGATCCTACCCGACAGCCAGGTTTCAGTTAGGCAGAGTATGTCAGGGGCATGGATGGTTATCCAAGCCTGGAGCTGTTTGAACTTGGCAGTTAGGCTGCAGATGTTTAGCGACGCTATCTTTAGGCTGCTCACTGTATGGACTCCCCCTGTCACCAGGGTTGTCTGTCCAGGGTTTAGGTGAACATTGCCAGAGAGTAGCAGTAGCAGAAAGATAACCTTTCTGGTAGATAGGGTGATGTTTATCTTCCTGCATGTCTTCCCGCCTGCGCTCAGGTGGGGAGTTGTCTATGCATCTGTGTTAAATTAGGGGAAGCTAACTGTTAAGATTACGGTTTGAAGGTTGGCTTAGCGATAGCTGTGTATCGGAGGTGCGGGAGGATAAAGAGCCTATCATTAAAGGAAGTGGTAGTGGCCATGTGTATGCTTTTCTTCCAGCTTGCACCCAGTGAAGATTCAGAGTGGGAGGTAGGGGTCCAAATTTGTATATGGTACCAACAATGCCAAAAGAGGTAGTGAGGAGTAGTAGTAGGTGGTTGCACCCCATGGTAGTTTGTTTGGTGTTGCTGGACTGCTTAACTGCTAGCTGGTTTATAGTTGAAAGGGTGTATAGTCGAATTAGGGTGAGGCCCCTAACAATAGGGGCAGGTAGAGCAGTATTGAGAGGAGTTAATGGAGTGGCTGCAGAAAACATTGAGAGCAAGTGTGTGATCCTGCAGGTGGGACTGCTTTAAAAGGGCAGTGAGAAAGTGGGTCAAGTCAGTTATTGAAGACAGGAAGGCCAATAGAATGAAAATGTGGAGCAGTGGCGTGACCAATCAGCTGCTAGGCTGAGGAACAGGGCAGAGTAAGCGTCTATTTAATACTGTGAGGAGGTGGGGGGAGGTGGGTGAAAAATTCAGTGCCTGTCTCCTCCACTGGGCGTCCAGTCAAAACAGCAGCATTCAAAACCACAAGTTTCAGAGGTCCGGTGCGTACCTGAATCTGCTGTCCGTGGGGTGGTCTGTTAGCTGTGACCTGCTCGGAGAGCTAGGGCTACAGGAGCAGCTTGGGAAGCCTGCAGATGGTCTGTCTGTGGAACAAGGAGGGAAACACAGAGGATCAAATACAGCTACAATACAATAGCAAGCTCAGTGGGGCAGGCAATGGGGTAGGACAAAGCATGAGGTAAAGAAGTGGTAAATGCAGGGCAATTATTTAGAGCTAGAAGAGGCGTTAATGGGGGGTCTGTGCTTTGGCACTGGGACATCTTAGGAGGACAGCAGCAGCAGCAGGGGGGTGTAAGGGAAGGATTTGTAGGTAAGGCAGAGAAGAAAGTAGGGTGTTTAGAGACAACATTATAAGGGGCAGAGAAATTAATAATTAGCAGAGTGACCAGTGTGTGGAAGGGGCAGGGTTTGTGAGTAGGCAGAAATGGAAAACTGCAGCAGTCTTATTTCTTACCTAGGTTATCACCTTATTCCCCACCCCATGCTACTCAATTTGTTTACTAGACCCTATGTGAAATGGTGTCAAAGGCCTTGCTGAAGTCCAAATAGCCATGTCCACCATCCACCCCTACATTCAACACCCTGGTTACCCTGAATAAAGTTTATCAGATTTGTTTGTCATGACCTCCCTCTGTAAAATCATACTGCCCCAGATCCTGTAGTCACTGAATACCAGGTGTCTCATAATTCTTTCCTTTTATAGTGTTTCCATCAATTTCCCTACTACAGATGTCAGGCTGACAGGCTATAATTTCACACCTCCTCCTTGCTACCACTTTTGGGAAGTGGGACTATGTCCACTCTTCTCCAGTACACCGAGCCTTACCAGTCTCCAGTGAACTGTTAAACAAGTCTATCAGAGGTATAGCTAGCACTTCCCAGAGTTCCTTTAACACTTTTGGATGCATCCCATCTGGCCCTGTGACTTTGTCCACCCTCAGATTAGTGAGTGATTTCGACCTCTCCTCAGCAAAGGGACTGGTGTCCATTTCTCCTCCTCCTCCCCCCAATCTCTTGGTGCTTATTTGTGGTCCCTCCTTCTGACTCAATTGTAAATACTGAGCAGAAATATTTGTTTCAGATATTTGCCTTTTCTTGTTCCTTCTTAATCTAGCCCCTGCCTCCCTTATTAGCCAACCAATCCCTACCTTGGCCTTTATTTTCTCACTTATATACCTGAAAAATCTCTTGTCTGACTTTGATACTGCCTAGGCTATTCTTTACTCAGCTTGCACTTTTGCACTC
The DNA here is from genome assembly GCA_016271365.2 of Neoceratodus forsteri. Classification (NCBI taxonomy): domain Eukaryota; kingdom Metazoa; phylum Chordata; order Ceratodontiformes; family Ceratodontidae; genus Neoceratodus; species Neoceratodus forsteri. Next base: position 852,605,943 of record CM057459.1, on the reverse strand, counting down.
CTTACTGCCTTACCTGCCTCCCTCCATTTCCCCAGATACACTTCTCTGTCCTCCTCTGTCTGGGTCTCCTTATACCTTCTGAATGCCACTGTTTCTGCCGTTACCTTTTCTGCCACTTCCTTGAGAACCATAATGGTCTCCTCCTCCTTCTGCTTCTGATTATTTTCCTGACGTAAAAGTTTGTAGCCTTTACTGTGCTCTTTTATTCTGGCCTATTTTCCCTCCACCCCTCCAACAGCTCCCCCGCCAGGTCTTCTCAAATGCATGCCCCCATCTTTGTAAAGTCACGCTTCTGAAATCCAGGACCCTGGACATTGTGTGGATGGATTCCGTTGTTTTTATATTAAGCCACACTGTATGATGGATACATGTCCCCAGATGTCTCCTCACTCTGACATCCACCATACAGTTCCTATTCATGAGTACCAGGTCCAGTATTGCCCCACCTTGAGTGAGTTTACAGACCAGCTACCTGAGGAATGCCACCTGCAGGAGTCCAAGATGTCTCTGCTTCTAGCTCATGCTGCAGCAGGTAGGCTCCACTCTACATCTGTCAGATTAAAGTCCCCACCAGCACCATCTCCCTTCTTAGCCATTTTGTCTATGTCTTCCAACATCTCTTTGCCTATGTCCTCTCTACATCGGAGGCCTGTATACTACTTCCATGTGAATAGTGACTCTGTTTCCAGACTTAAGGTTGATCCACAACACCTCAACCCTGTCCTCCCTATACCTCCATCACTTTGATCTTTTCCTTAACTTAGCAGTGTCACTGGCTCAGCAGGTTGCATACTCACCTCTGAGGCTGGAAGATCAGAAGGCTCAGGGTTCTATCCCCATACCAGGCACTTGGGTTAAATCCCAGTAGTGACACTGTGGTGCAGCATGAGAAAATGCTGCATTCCTGAGCTGCTGTCTTTTGGATGGGGTGTCAAACCAAGGTTCCATCTGCCTGTTCTGGTGGTAGTTCTGGAGGGTGTTAAAGATCCCATGGTTTTCTCGAAAAGAGATGGGGAATTTTTACTGTAACTTTAAATTAATAGTAGAACATTACATGTTGAAATCAATGGTACAAAAATGCTTGGAACATAATCATCAAATAAAAGGAAAACCAATATTTCAATTATACATAACAGATGGATCAAAAAACAGTATTAAGTTCATACTGTTAAAATAACGTAAACACCTATTACCGTAAATACAATCATAATATGGTTAAACATATTCTAGTAAAAATCTAGTATAACTTGAAATAACTCCTCAATCGTCTACTTATTCCCCCCAAATAAAAGAGTAGAGGACATTTTCTTTATAACTCTAAATGCAAGACCTGTTAGAATTCACATAAAATGATTGTACATAATCATAGAAAACAGAAAAATAGGTATTTCGACCATACAGTCCAATAAACTTTGGTAAGCAATCATTATTCAATCCATGCTGACTAAAGAAAAAAGTGTCAAATGAAAAAAACAAACATCTTAGTACATTTGAAAAATATTTTTGTTTGTGGATTTTATAAGGGGAAAACTTTATCCTTTATCTAGCCAAGAAGTGTTTCTCCACCACAATTTAAATAGTTGAGGCGAACTATGTCTCTTCCCATTTTTATGTTGGCTCATGCTTGCAGCCAACATATGCAGTAATAACACATTTGGAGGTGCGGTCATTGTGTGGGCGAATGCAGGGCATGCACCAGTAAAGCGTGTCCTTCATTCCCCAATAAAAGGCAGCTGCAGGTGCTGACACCAGCAACTCTACAACTGGCCACCAGATCAAAGAAAGGTCCACTGCAATGATAGCCAAACTTCTCACATGGTGGCTTGCCTTTCTGGTCACCAGTTTAGAATAAAACATAGGCAGCATACCACTGCAGAGTGCCCCGACTCACTTCATTTGGCCACAGGGCGCCCCTAATTCCCATTGGCATAATGCAACCCCCACCATTTGTTGTGTGCTGATGGGGGGTGCCCAATCCCCCGTTGGCTACAGAACCCCCCAAAGAAACACTCAGGTGACACTCTGGGAGCCCACCCCAGTGTGCCATATAAATGCCTGTAAAGAAAAACCATCCCACAATGTTTTTTGTTTTGATTTACACCTACAAAACAGAAAACAGCCCCTCGTCGACTTCGTGGGCCTCCCGCAACACGTGTCCACCCTCTGTGCACCCTGCCTCCCCATCCCTCACCCCATACTTACCTCCAGAGCCTGGCACGACGATCTTCAGTAGACCCGAAACACATCTCCATTCTTCAAAGCTGACCATGAACTGAAGAATGCTGGTAAGCTGTATAATGACATAAATAGGTTTTTTTCAACTTTGTTGCATATCTCGGCTATTTTGGGAATTGTGGCACCAAATTTCAACATGGGGTTATTGAGACCCTCCTCATGAATTCAATCACTGTCATGGTGTTATTCAGTCCTGAAAGGTGACTTTGTGGTCGCTGCGTGGAATCACCTTTAGAGACTGATTAATTTATTTATTCATTTATTTATTCATTACAAATCAGGTTTACAACCTTTGAGTCAGAGACTCATTTACAAAGGCACCTCATCATGGGGGGCAGACATCAAGACAGTTATTACAGTGCAGATTAAAACAGAAGATAACATTACAAGTGCAGTAAAAGGAACATTTAACATAGATACACTTAGGTTACATATTGTAGTAGTTTGTATGTTACTTAGGTTACATAATGTTACAAAATTGTGAGTTACACTCATGGATATAGTAGGTCCTCAGAGAAGACAGTGGGTTACATCCTGTTTGGACTGAGTAGGGAAGGGTAGGTCTGGGAGAGAGAGGCTGTCCAGTGGACGTTGTTGAGCCAGGGGCAAGGGCGGCCGGGAACCATAGGTTTCAATAGGGGGTTGTTGCACCTATAACAACAGGTATTAAAGATATGGTTCTGAAGGGCTGTTTTGAAGGAGCCAATTTTGACAAGTTGGAGATGCAGATAGTGAGGAGTTGAACCAGGTGGGGATCAGTAGAAGAAGGATCTCTGGGCAAGAAAGGTCTTGGTTCTGGGCACCTTGAAAGTGGCCTTAACAGAGCTATGGGTGGTGATGGATGAAGATGGCTGCTGTAGGGAGATGGAGACCCGGGGAGAGTCCTAGCAGAGATTTTTAGCGAGAAGGCAGGCCTGGTAGAGCAGTAGCTCCTCAAAGTTGAGAAGATTGGTGGTAGTAGAGAAGGCAGGTGTGAGTACAACTGGGGCACTGGTCAGAGCCACAGGCCTTACTGATGGAGAGTTGATTTTGGAGAGGGCAGTGTTGTCAGCTGCAGCATAGATGGGAAAACCATAGTCCACAAGGGAAAGACAGAGGAGGTGATGGCCAGCCAGGTGAATCTGAGAGTTAATGGCAGCTGACAGGGCATTAATGTGGTGTGGGAGAAGAGGGAGTATCGAACTTGATGCCTAGGTACTTGTATGTGGTCACTTGTTCTAGCGGTGCAGAGTGCTGGGGATAATCAAACATAATGAAATGACAGTGCCACTGTTCATGAGGAGGGCTCAAAAATCCTATATTGCAAATCTGCTGAAAAAAATAAAAAATGGCTGTTTTACAAGCGTAGCATTGCACAGTTTCCAAGCACACTCATAACTTCGTGAATTTGTAATATTTTCACTCCAGAGTTTCACAGTTGGCATTTTTCCACACCTCCTTATGAACAGTACAGCTGACAGTTTCACATCCTGCCCAAAATGTGTTTTTGCACCTGTGGTGCAGAATGGTGGTTACTATGGAAATCTACTTTGGGACAGATTAACAAAATCCCAGTGCCACTGTTCATGAGGGAGGTCCCAAAATTCCTATGTTGAAAATGTGTCTCTTTAGGGTGGGGTGAGGTTGGCATCAGTTCAATACTTCACTGCCATTCCTATTATGTATGTCTAACTCCTGCACTACCAATGCCAATGCCAGCAAGACAACATTCAGCATTGACAAATACTTGTTTTGGATTCTCTCTATACCTTGTATGACTGTATAATACACTTGTTCTATTGTTTTATTCTGCTTTCTTAAAGTTAATGAACACCTCGCTTGCACAAATGGAAAGTGATACATAATAAGATTATTTGTGAAGTACTTCTGTCAAAAGTTTTCCACTTTTGAGGAATAATACCAAAAAAATCATATCTCCAGTAACTGCTTTGAAAGGCTACTAATCCATTTTGTGTTTAAATACTGCCAGAAACAAACTACACCGAGGTATTCTAAAAAAAAATATGCTCCATTGTTTCAAATTTTGCTACACAATCTCTTCCTCTGGGACACAGTCTTTCATTTTATCCTTTTGCTTCATATTATGTTTAAACTCTAGTTTTAGGTGAACAAATAGCCACAGAAAGTCTTACATATATACTGGGGTTCTCAGACATATTAGTTTCTCAGATATACTGTAATTTTTAATTCTTCGGTGGTCTATCTTTATACCATGGTGGTTCTATAAAATGTGTATCTAGTATTATTTTATATAGGATTTTCTTTTATTTGTGTAAGTTCTTTCTTTGTTATGACCTAGAATTTTATTTTGTTGAATACTTCTGTAAAATGTAATACAAGTCATGTCATATGTTTTGTTTTGGGATTGGGGATTCAAGTCCCACTTCTGTGCTATATTTCTAAACTGTCTCAAACCCAAGGTCCCCTATATTTTTACTTATTCTGTAAAAGAGGGACAATATTCTGCATATGAAAAACAATTAAAAAATATTGGGTTCATCATATCAAAACCACCTTCTGCTGTTTGGTAAATAGGTAGTACCTCTTTTCAGGGTTTTGAAAGCTGCCCACATTCACTGAAAAGAAAATACTATATAACGTGGTCTCTAATATTTTAGGAGGGGGAAAATCATACTTAAGAAGGTAAATCTTGGTAGCAAGAAGGTTTTAATCATAAAGATTTGTTTCTTTTCCCATTTTCCATTTGGTGACTGCAGCCTCTCTTCTTTTAGTTTTGTTTCAAGTATACATTTGAGGGTCTGGACCACAAAATAAATTCTTAACATCTTATGGTATCCATTTACCACCAGGAAGCCTAGACATTCTTTTGTTTTGTTTTGTTCCTGTCCTATGGGAATGACAATGCGTTTTACTATATTAATCTGTGAGCTTGACATTTCTTCAGATTCAGTAATTATCTACTTTGCAGTTTTCCTAGATTGTTCATCTGCTATTATTATCTCTAGATCATCTGCATATGCAATTGCAGAAATATTCCTGTCTTCATTTCCTACAGATAAATCTTCTAAGAGTGTATTTTTGTTTAAATTATGCAGTAGTGGGTCATGGGTGAGGATGTATAGGAGGGGACTCTAAGGACATTCCTGCTGTCTCTTCTTTTACTTATAATATTTTTCATGTCCAGCCATTAAGGCTGGGGATTATACACAGGCCCAGATATTCAGAGCAGTTGCATGGCACAACTGAGCTGCACAGGCAGTATGTGGAATTGCTCCAAGGAGCCATATTCAGTGGGAGCCATTGCGCAGTGCAAAATCCTTGTGCCAATGTGCACACTGAGAAAAATAATATCTTGACAAGCCTAAATATCTTATTTCATTGACCCAAAATCTTGACTTTTTATCCCAAGATTATCGCTAAAGTTTTTTCTTATGCATTAAGAAAAAAGAGCTTATATCAAGACAAATTATCTTGCTTCATCTTGTCAAGAAAAATAAGCTTCTTTTGTGGTATATTTTTGTTATTTTAATGATTTTTATCTCAGTGATTAAAAATCCTATCTTATAGCTTTATGGCATCATCCTGTTTTTAGACTACAATATTAGTTTCTGGAGTTCTGTTTTTCTCTCAGACTAGTTTTAGGATTTATTGTTTGGCAATTGTAATCCTTATCCACCCTGCAAAACCCCAAGATTTGAAGGTGTTTAACTTCCTTTGCAGGCTTTTAACCCTTTAATTTTGCCACCCTCTCTTGCAGCTAGTATCCACCCTTGAAGGCTTTAAGCCCACCTCTCCACAAACTTTTGGGCCACTACCATTGCAGGCATTTAACCCCTTACTGGTTATTAACCCCACTTGTTGAATTTACATCCTCCTCCCATCTGCAGACTTCTGCCCCATTCCCCTGCAGGTTATCAGCCCCTTGCTCCTAACAGATTACTAACCCCTTTCCCCTTACAGGTTTATTGCCCTCTCAACTTGCAGGTTATTAGCCACTTCCCTCTGCAGTTTATGATCCACCTCCCATGGGCCATTGACCCGCCCACCTTGTAGGTTATCCCCCTTCCCCTGCAAGTTATTAGCCTCACATCAGTCTTGCAAGTTATGGTCCCCTTGCAGGTTATTAGCTTCTATCATCCAATGCAGAGTTCTAGATCCCTGCCACTTTTTTTGGATGCTTTTAGTTCACCCTCCCTCAGTAGACATTTAGTTCCCTGAATAGCAGTACTGGACTGCAACATAGAATGCCTTGTGTGTCAATGCTTATTATTCTAAAGAAAGTTCCTTGTTGAGCCAAATACCTGCTATTAAGTAGTATTAGGGTAGATGTAATAAAATTATACTTTATAGTAATAGAGAAGATATCCCCTGTGGCATACCAAGTAATGATTCAGCGCACAATGCTATGTATAACAAAACAGAATTTTTATAATGAGAGTACAAATGTTTTACCTACATTTTGCCTGTTGCATACAATTATTTCTTTTAGTTTGCCCCTTTCACACCAGACAGCTCTTCACTGGCCATGCTCCTGCATCCAGCCCCATCACCAGCCTTCTCTGGGACTCACCACACTGCCTTTTCCTTCATGGCTTGTCCCCAGGGTGGAGCCATTAGGGGGCCCATACCATTGGCAGATTTTTTTATTTTGCTCAGTCTGGCAATGGGAACTGCAGTCAGTGGTGTGGGATCTGCAGCGTGGAGCAGGCATCATGCTGCTTCTGTTGGCATTTTCATTTGTGCTCCCACCCATAAGGATGTGACCCAGTCCCTTAAGAACTCCTGCATACATGCTGATGTGTGGCCATGCACATGTCCTGATGGTCAGCATCCTCCCTCTCATGCTCCTGCAGCTCCAACTTGCACCTCCTCCTGTGGACACCCATGTGGTGGATGCATAGCAGAGGCAGATGTGTGATGATTCACACATCCTGGTGGCAGCTTCTCCTCTCATCCTCATGCTCCTCCAACTTGCAACATTACCTGTGGTCACCCAGGTGGTGGTAGCACTGGGAGACTGACAGTCCTCCCTCCCTTCCTTCTCAAGAGGGAGCATCCTCTCAGATGTTTGATCCTCCTCGTCCCCTGGCTAGCCCTCTGATAACTCAGACTGATTCCTAAACTAGGGCCATTGATGTCACAGGTTACAGTGCTAGTGCTGTGTAGGCGAGCCGATCACTGTTGCATACATTTATAGGGTGTGTATGTATGTTTTACACAGGTAGCATGGGACAAGTTATCCCTCCCCAATTTTATAAGAAATAAAAATATAGATTTGAAGACATGCTGCACGTAATTTATACATACAAGATGAACAATTAATAATAAAACACACTACACAATTCCTTTTTGTACATACTTGCTGTGGGGAACATCAAAGGCAGAAGGACCTGAGAAGGGCTTCCCAGATGTCACAGCAGATGGGAAAAGGGTGAACAGAGTGGGAGAACAAATTGATCAGACACTCAGAGCAGCTGAGAGCAAGAGTCAATGACTGGAGGGTGGTCAATTACTGGGAGAAGAGAAGAGCAGGGCAGGGGTCACATGGCAAGGACATAAGTCACAGGGTGAGGTGGCTGGTAGCTCAGAAAGCAGAGAATGACTACAGGAACAGGTTCACAGTTTTGACTAGCCTGGATGGGGGAGAGATCACAGGGAAGGTAAGGTGGAGGGTAATAGAAGGGCAAGGTTTACAATGGAAATGCGGAGACATAATTAGTAATCCAGAAGGCAGCAGAAGCAATGGAGGGGAAGCTGCAGCAGCAGGTGCTGGAGAACTTACATACATACGAATACAAAATGTGCCAGTAGAAACAGACCACCCAGTCTATCTAAGTCTGCTGGAGGTGCAGCTATCACTCCTAGTTTGCAGCTGCCCCACCCTCCCATTTGTCATCCCACTGTTACCCCCTCATCTCCCTCCTCACTCTCCCTGTTCTCTGTCCCATGCCCTTTGAAACAGTTCACAGATTTACCTGAGGGAGGGAGGAGGGGCAGATAGAGAATAAGCAAGGCTGCAACAGACAGCATAGGTAATACAACTACAGGAGGGGGTTGCAAGGAAGGGTAAAATCATGGATTAGAGGGTGAATGGGGGCCAGTGACAAGGGGTGTTATGTGGCAGAGGGAGGAGTAACAGGTACAGAAAGGGGAAAGAAGAGCAGATGGGGAATGGCAAGAGGGGAAAACAGACAAACAGGGCAAGGCTGTTGGAGGAGAGAGGCTAGGGCAAAGAATGGAGGACAGGCAAGGTTCAGGAAGGCACAGGGGTCCACAGCCTGGGAGGAAAGAGAGGTAGATCAAGTTGGCAGAGTAGTAGTAGGCAACAGGAGGGGGAAATGGTTAAAGGAGAGATGGTCCTCATTCTAGCTAAACTCAATACTTAAGGGTGTAAGGTAGGGGGAGCAGATACACTAGGAAAAGCAACACTTGGATGCAGTGCATGCCAGGGATGATGGCAGGTAGAGTGGAACAGCATATTAACAGGTGCTCTAGGAAGGTAGGAGAGAAATCACACATTATGGTGCATGAATGACCTGGTGGGGAAATGGTAGAAGAGGTGCAAGATAGCTTCAAGGAAATGGGGAGACTATACAGTAAAAGGGTAGGTCAGAAGCCTCTGAAATTCTCCCAGTACCAAGCTTGAGTACAGCCAGGAAGCAGAGAATCACAGACTTCAACAAATAGCTGGGGAATGGTGTGGGTCCATGGGCTATGGATTGGTTACCCGATAAAATGGCGATTAAACAATAGCGACCACAAAAGAGCGACTACATATTGGCGACAGCAAAATAAGTGACTTGCACAATTCAGCCCCTTACTTAAACAGCGATTGACTATAAGTTTTTCATGGTCAGAATAGCAACTGTGTTGAAATCACATGATTTGTGCACAAAATAGGATTAGAGGACCCTGCAGCCACAGCTACAGTGAGTGGTGTTTCACAGCTGTTCAGCATCAGTGCATCATAGACACACCCTGGCTCTGCAAAACAGAGGAAGGAGGCAAAGGCAGGCTTCGATTAGCTTCCTCCAGTGCACCATTCCTAAGCTTATCGTCCTCACGCAGCATCCCTGTGCTTTAGCAACTGGGAGGTCTCCTTTGTTGGATGCTGCAGAGTTCATTCTCAGTGCTGACTGTCTCACTGTTCAAAAGGCAATGCACAACAGTTCAGAGAAGGTAATTTCAAACAGAAGCTACTGCTGTGTGGTTGTAAGGAATGATACTAAATTATAAAAAGGTGAGAAAGAAGACAAACTGTGCTTTGCTCAAAGAAAGGCAAACTACTACTTCAGTTCTTGGGTAATGCTCATATATTAATCAAAGCAAAACTAAATGTTATGCCCAAATGTTAATACTTTACTAGAAAAAAAGTATTTGTTTTTAAGTTCACTGAATGGATAATAATATGGGCTGACTTTTTTCTTCTTGTTTTAATGATCATATAATTATTGGGAAAATCAGTTCAGGCACCCCATGAAATGAACCCTTTGTTGGATCCATATGATCCAAAAGCGACACCAAAACAGACATATCAGTTGTAAGTACATTCACAACAACCGGCGCTATTATTACGTTAGCTCATTTTGCAAGGCGCTCAAGTGCATGGTCGCTAATATTGAGGTTGCCAAATAAAGACGCTATTTTTGTGGTCGTGATTTTATAATCGCTATTTTAACATGGAACCCTATGGATTAGTGGGGAGTGAGGAAACAGGTGGGAGAACAGGGACCTGTATGTGCTGGATAGGTTGCACCTTAGCAAGGAAGGCTTGGGGGTATTAAAGCAGATGTTGGGGTAGTCTATTCAAGATAATTACAATTTAAACTAGGTGAGGGGGCAAGGGATGAGCAGTCACCAGGAGAGGGGTCCTTTAGATGCCCCACAGCAAGGCAGGAGCCAAACTCAATTAGAGGAAGGGATGGGTGGGTGGGTAATGGAACAGAGGGATAAGATCACATTGAGGGTGCTATCATTGAACGTTAGGAGCCTGGGTAACAAGATAGCAGAGTTGCAGGAAAAGCTGGCAGATTAGCCATCACCACCAATACATGGGCAACCCACTAACATGACTGGAACCTAGTCATCCCAGGATTCAATCTATATCGTAAGGACAGATATAAAGGGAAAGGGGGTGGCCATCTATGACAGGGAAGGCATAATGTGTAACAGGGAGGAAAGCAGGGCAGAAGCCTTATAAGTGCAACTACACAACTCTAGGGCTTTAAAGGTAATATTGGGGTTGCATGGAGGCCTCTGACTCAGAAGGAGGAGGAGATTGACAGGCAGCTGGGAGAACAGTTAAGGCGGTTCAGCAGCAAAGGTAGCACTGTGGTGGTAGGGGAATTAACCTGCCAGGGTAGGATTGAACATCCCAGCTACCTCATGTGCCAGGGAGCAGATCCTCCTGGAAGCCTTCCAGGATAGCTTCCTGACACAGAAGGTAATGGAGTCAACTAGGAAGGAGCCATTCTGGACCTGGTGCTGACAGATGGTAAACAGGTCAAAGACATTGAGGTGGTGGACACCCTGGTGGGAAGCGACCACTGCATAGTGTGGTTCTCACTCTTTCTAGGAGAGGAGGTAGTTACAACCAAGAATAACTTCCTTATGCTCAGAAGGGCAGACATTGGCAGGATGGGTAGTATATTGAAAGGCACTTAACTAACATCTGCCACACATGGACGCTGAGCAAAATGGGTTATTATCAAACTGGGCCTGGCTGAGGTCAATAACGATGTAAAGAGCCAGAACAAAAAAAAGGGACCAAGAAGCTGAGCTGGATGAACAGGGAGATTAAAGAGGGTGAGGAAAAGAGGGCTGCTTTTAGGTGCTATGAAAGTTCCAACAGAGAGAAGGACAGGGAGGAATTTGTGAGGAAATCCAGGGAGGTGAGTAGAACAGAAAGGGCAGCAAAGGTGTCGAGAGAGCAGAGGCTAGCATAGGGATCAGAAAGGGTGAAAAGGTTTTCTTCAGGTATACATGGGAGAAAATAAAGAATAAAGATTAGATTGTTTGGATCAAGAATGGCAGTGAATGGGCAGAAAAGGGTTCAGAGCAGGCAGAAGTACTTAACAACTACTCTGATCAGTATTAACCAGGAGAGGGAAGGACCCATACTTAAGGAAGGGTGGGGTGGGAGTAGGGGAGGAGTTATGGATGGGGAGATGACAGTGGGTAGGGTGTTGGAAGGCCTTAAGTCTCTGAGGGTAGATAAGGCACCTGGGCCAGACGGAATTCATCCTAGAGTCCTGGAGAGTTGGCAGAAGTCCTAGCAGGGCCACTGGCAGGCCTGTTCAACAATTCTCTGGATACAGGGTACATGCCCAGGGATTGGAGGGAGGCGATGTGGTGCCCCTCCAGAAGAGTGTGCCCAGTGATGAACCTGGGAACTACAAACCAGTGAGCCTTACTGCACTGTAGATAAGCTAATGGAGATTATCCTCAAGGAAGAGCTGGTACTGTACTATTTCAGGTGGACAATGACATCCAGCTCCACCTTACTCCCTATAGCCCTCATGATCCACTGATTATGTTTTTCATTCCTCCCAGCTGATGCACTAGGTAGGCATTTTAACTTCCATCTCTACCCCTTTCCTTCAACCAGATCTATCCTCGACTATAGTGTCCCCACTAGAAGTTGCTTACTCCTTCCCTGTGGGTCTCCTCCCCCGGGACTCCATTTGGGCATCCCCCACATCTTCTGCATCCACCACCTTGGGTGCCCTTTCATGGCAATACCACTCCATCAGAATGGTGTAGGATTTTCTTAGTGGCACTGGATGAGGAGTGTGTCTGTTACCCGCCCTCCAGTCTCCCTGATCCTACCACCCCTACCACCCTTAAACTAACCTTAGACCAACTGCTCTTTCCTTCTGGTAACCTTTGAGAAAGCTGTGTCTGGCTAGATTGTCCCTGGGTGGGAAAGATGGTGCCCTGACTCATTGCCAATGTGACTTTGAGTCTTGCAACATTCTCCTGACTCTCTGCCAGCACTGCTTAGAGCCTTGAGACCTGTTCCCTCCACCCAGAGAGGCACATACGGAACAATACCACAGCCTCCAGAAGGCTTCCTGTAGACTGCTGCTCCTCAACCACTGCATTGCACCACTCCCAACATTTTCTTTCCCTGTTCTTCTAGTACATCCCTTTGTTTTGTCCCAGACCCAGTCAGACTATCCTACTACTAGATTTTATAATGTAACAAAAAGGGGAAAACATCAGAAACTTTGGTAGTCACTAAAAGGACAACTGAAGGCATCTAGAGGTGTAAAGCTGTTTCCATCACCTTTAAGGTCTGATTTAAGGGCTGAGAAATGTTGAGTATCGAATGCAACACTGTTTTAGACATAATGAGCATTAGCATAAAATCCCTTACGTGAAATGCTGAGATCAGACCCAAAGTGTATGGACCATCATTGGCAGTGTGTGTGTGTGTGTGGGGGTGACAAGTTATGCTAAGTGAAATACATGTACACTTACATGCTTATGCATGAAGCTGATATGAATAGAATGTTAAATAACTAATTACATGCACACAGTATTCCTAAACCAAAACTGGGTGAAATGTGACTGTTATTATTCACATTAATTTACTGAACACTCCCTGATCCCCCTCCTCCCCGGAAAGGTAAATCCAAGGAATGAGAACCATAAGACACACTGCACAGTGCAAGTGTTTTAGAAATGGCTGAAGCAAGGCTGCAATGCCTCCTAGCTACTTCAGGTTAGGATTCCTCTTCCAACAGTGGTGGGTGCTCACTAGACTCATCCAGTGCAAGTGAGTCCTGAATTTCAACAGAGTGAGTATGGTACATTTTAACATTTAGAAATATTAATACATGTAACATGCATGCAACTAGGCAGTGCAATGCACAAAATAATAACAAATGTTCAATTGTGCATTGTTACAGGATTCAGTAGGATTGACCATTACAATGAGAGAGGTCCTGAGAGGAAGAGGCCAGTTGGTGGAGGACAGCACCTCAAGTGCTAGCAGATGACATGCCTTTGCCATGCATTGACCTGTAAACGAGACCACTATATGAATCCCACAACAGGCAGTGGCAGGTGTGTGGCATGAAGTGAGTACTGACAATACTGGTAAATTATGTGTATGATGAACTGGTACTATCTATGCCCATTAATAAAAACAAATCTTCACCTTCTGTCTTTCATACCAACAATAATGGATGAGACTCATGGCTCCTGTGAACCACACTGGGTTAGCCACTGAATGTACTGTGTAGTACATACACTACTGTGTGTACAACATTTGAAAACAAGAATGTAAAAAGTAATGTATGTACTAAACAGTACTTAAAGCACTGAAATTAATGTATCACCTAAGAAAATATATATATATATATATATATATAAAATCGATTGAACTGTACACTAGTATCTGTGTATATTTATTCTGTACAGCATCTTGTGGTTTATTCAGTAAAGTGTTTTTGAGTGGAACGCCTGTGTGATGTTTGTATTTGGTTGGCAAACATCACACAAAATGGCTGATAACTTTGACATTTTTGCTTAAATTAATCTTAAATTCCAGACACGCTTCTTAATACTCCAAGAACAACATTTTGCTGCACAACGGGAAAGATGGTTTCAGGGAGAGGGATTAAGTGATGACTGTTTAGATTAAACTGAAATTCCAGACACATGGCCCCCAAGATATTTCCTTAATACTCACAAACATACAAACATAAGAAAACTGACAGCAGATACAGGCCATACAGTCTATCAAGTCCACTGAGTGTGCAGCTAGCAGCCTATTACACTGCAGCTGACCCTTCCTCCCTACCTGCATATCCAAATTCATGCCCTTGTTTGCCGACACCCCTCCGCCAGTATCCTCCAGGTGACCTTCCCTGACCTTGTCCCATCCCTCTTAAAACTGCCCACCAACTTTATGGATACCACCTCTTCTTGCAGCTGTGTTTTACCCTGTCACCACTCTTTCCATAAAGTAGTGCCTTCTAATTTCCCTCCTGAATCTACCACCATTCAATTTCAGACTGTGCCCCTAGTGTCTCTCTCTCTCCCTTAAAGATACCCTCTGTACCCGCCTTATTTAAGCCTTTTATATACTTAAAGGTTTCTATGATATCCCTCTGTTCCTCCAGGGAGTACATGTTGAGCTCCCTTAGCCCTCCTCAAGGGTTTTCCTCCTGTCCAAGGATCATCCAGGTTGCTCTGCACTCCAGCAACTCGACATCCTTTCTTTAAAGAAATTTAAAGTTTTGAAGCAGATCATGTCACTACTAAGGCTGGGCAAAATTTATCTTCTGTCAGTGGAATTCAGCAAAATAATGATTTCGCTCCTTGAAATTTCACGAAAATTGGCATGATAATTTTGTGAAATTTTGCCAAAATTTCAATTTTAGTTATTTCCATCTAATTTAAATAGTATTTTGTCCACATTGCACCAAATTTGGTATGGTGACTGTGTCGGCGAAACATAGAATTGTACCAAGATCCATATCATTATCTTTAAAGATGACTGTTATAAGCCTCCAAACTTTCAGACACTTTAAAATTACAGTTAACAGCTATGTAAACTAAAAGTAGTTGTCCAGATTACACTAAAGTTGGTATGATGACTTTACCAATGCCCATACATATGTGTGCTGGGTTTCAGATCCTTAGCTTTTCAAGGTGACAGATTTATAAGCCTCAAAATGAATGGACATTTTAAAATTACATTTCACAATTCATAAACTGCTGATTTTAAGCTCCTATACACTTAAAGCTAGAGAACGGAATATCACCAATGTTCTTAGGTTCATTGACCCTAAATATTAAGATTTAAGGCACCCACCCCATTGCCCAGCATCAGAGCATCATGCTGTTATGCTGATGACTCAGGCTCGGATGCAATCCAGGGAAGTCATGTCAGGAGGCAGGTCATGGCTAAAACTTACAATTTACATAACCAATACTTCTATTTAGCAGTTTCTGTTATTCTTACAAGAAAGTATGCATCCCAGTTTTCATTTATCTAGCTCCAAAGGTGGCTAAGTTGTAAACATATAAATATTTTCAGAAATGTTCTCATGAATATTAAATTAACAGATTATGAGCCCTGTAACATCTACACCCTTAATCCAAATTTTATGAAAATGTGCATATATTCCATGCTGATATCATACAATATGCTTACTAAACCTAGCTGCAACACTGACTGAGTTATGTCAAATTAAAGAAGTTTAGAAAATTCCAAAACTGTTTCTGAATTTTGTGAAAATTCTGCAAATTTGAAATGTGCTACTTTTACCCAGCTCTAGTCACTACAAAAAGGGAAAGGTTGTTTTCAGGGAAAGTTTTATGAGATGACTGTCAAGATCCAGGGACTGATTTCTGCTCAGAGAGCCTGTCTCTGCTTTGCAGGCATCACACAATGGCTGATAACTTTGTATTTCTGCTCAGATTTGGCTGAAATTCCAGATACTCATTCCCCAGGTTAGGCCTATAATACCCCAAGAAGAATATATTTCTAGAAAAAGGAAAGGTGTTTTGGGGGCTGTTTTTCAGTCATAACTGCCAACATCCAGGACAGATTTCTGCTCAGAGAGGCTATCATTACTTGACAGACATCACACAGAATGGCTGATAACTGTGGCATTTCTGCTTAGATTGTTGGAATTCCAGATTCATCTTCCCCAAGCAAGAACCTGTTGCTACAAAAAGGAAAAGTGTGACTCAGAATGTGATTTTAAGTGATAAATACTAAGATCCAGGGGCAGGATATTCAGACTGCGCCACAAAAGAATTACAATAGCAGAGCAGGTGCAAGTGCAGTGCACCCTGTACAACACACACAATATTCAAACACAGCGCAGGCCAAAGTGCGCTTGCATAACACAGCTGAATATCACGCCGACTGTGCCATGGTGCAACCGGGATGTGCAGTGGAGCAGAGCCAATGCGCAGTAGCACAACCACGGATGAGCAGTGGAGCAGGGTAGAAGCACAGTAGCACAACCAGGGATGCGCAGGGACAGGATGCAGGAGTGCACCACCCATGAAGCTTATAGGCGGAGGACCACGAGCAGGCCAGACAGTGCCCCCCGCACCCCATGAACTGCAACCAGTGGTGAGCTGGATGGACCACCAGCCCATGAACACTAGCACTGAATCCACAGCTGGGGCATGGTGACCCAGCACCCCCAGCAAGCAGTGACCATAACAATAGGAGGGCTGGCCACCCAGTGCCACCCCATCCCACCAATACAGAGCACACCCTGTACAGTGATCCCCAGACATGCAACCCAGGAGCAGTGCTGAACAGTGCATGGAACAGAATGCATGCCACCACCTCCACTGTGACAATGCAACCCCATGCACCATGGAGCCATGCATGGCAGCCCCACTGTGAGCACTCCCACAGAGGGCGGCACCAGCCACCGACGCAACAACTGCAGACACAGTGCCACCCTGCACGGCCCCCCATGGCACAGCAGAGAGGTCTACCCTGTGTCAGTACCCAAGGGACCCCAAGATGAGACAAGGTCTGCCCTGGACCGCACCACCAGCAGGACAGCACCCGCACACCCACCCATGCACACACCCTGTCCAGCACTGGCCCCAACAGACAGAACAGCCACACACTGTGGTGCATGGAGGCATGAGCCACACAGGATGTGACACAGGGCATGGACAAACACCCACCCTGACCTAAAGGCACCCCGACACAGAGCCACAATAGCGGGCAACAAATACCTCTGGGGCATCCACTGATGATGTGTACCCATGGCCTGCACCCACCATGGCACAGGTGTACCACCCATCCTGCGCATGCACCATGAAGCCATCTGCTGCCAGTATGCAGCCGGAGCACAAGTGACAGACATCAGAACACACACACTGCAACAGACACCAGTGACAGCATGGAGGGGGACAACAACAGCATAGCCCACAGTGTCACCTGAGGAAGACGCTCAACAAACCGGGTGACAGGAGGCAAGCCGCCATTGCACCATGGCCAGAGGGTGTCCGGCATGGACAGTCACAATGACATGCCAGCAGACTGTGCGTACCACAGACATGCAAGGGGCTAGCTGCACGGGCCATGGACATACTGACAGGGGCATCAGGGACACAGCGCATGCACCAGGGACCACTGCACTTAGGCATCCAGTGCACAGGAAACAATACACATACCACAGACAGGGACCGAGTCCCCACCCACACCATAAGCCGGTCCCTGCCGGACACACACATGCCCAGGCCTGCACCCCCAATGCCATTCACACAACTGCAGCCAAGCACCATATGCCCGCCTGCAAATCAGAGATCACCACAGTTGTCATAACAAACAAGTATGTAATAAAGGCGTGAACTGTACAAATAACACAACAAATCTAAACTATTTACAATGGGGGAAGTGCCACATACCAGGTGGGTGGGCATGGGGCAAGGGTGTACATCAGGGAGTGGGATGAAGGTGTGAGGGTAAGTCCGGGGAATGCACAACAGGTGCATCATAGGGACTAATGGCAACCCTCTCCCAACTTCAGTCTTGGTGGCACCTCCTGTGCCTCTTTCTGTCACCCCTTTAAGTCTTTGAGCAGCTCCAGAGTAGCCCTTGACAGCTGCAGAAGCTTCTGCACATTGCTCTCAAGGGCAGTCCAGCTGGCCACCTCAGGACAAGGGAGCAGAGCTGAGGCACGAGTGACTGGCCAGACCCCTGGAGCCCACTCCAATGTGCACGGGCGACAGCCGTGGGCCACGCCCCTGTGATGGCATGCAATCACCCACAGTGTCCATGGCCACATGACCTGCCTACCCAGGCACCCATAGCCATGTGGAATGCTACACACACACACTGCCCATGTCCCGCACAGCACCACTGTGGCTGTACAGTGACATGGCTATGTTGTGTGAAGGCAGTGGCGCAGCCATGGACCCAGTACACGCACTGCCCACCTGCGACACCCACCCACTCATACAGTGCCACAGGACAGTGCTAAGTGCACCGTGGTGGTGTGCACGGCAGTGGGGCCAAGTGCGGTGACCACGCCCGCCACCACCCCAGCAACTCAGCATGCACAGATGGTGGGAAACATGGCACTGACCTGCATCCTGGCCAGCAGGGCACTGCTGGCCCATGGCCCCTCCAACGTGGCCCGGCTGCAACTGCACAGCTGCACTGTACCCACTCTGGCCTGCTCCCTGTTCATGGGCCAGACATGCCCTATGGCACTCCTCCAGGCCTAGGGTGCAAACATGAGAGGGAAACATCAGTACAGGTCAGTAAAGCACCCCGTGTGTGCATACCCGCACAGCCCAGCCATGACACACCCCACCACCACCACTCCCACTAGATGGCCCCCACCCCGTGCAGTGTAGCTTTATGCACACCGTGATACCCGGACAAACGGACACTACCAGTGTTTGGATGGAGCATCTACCTGGCTGTGGCATGGCATCTCTGGGCGTGACTGCAGATGCCCCAGGTGGTCAGGGTCCCACCACTGGAGGTCACCATAGCGGTGGTGAAACTGCTCCACTGACCGGCTGATCCCAGTTGCCTCCTCAAGCCCTCTGACACCACCTGCCACACAGCGGTCCGTGGCCTGTGGAGGGTTCCTGCCCAAAAGAGCACCAGCATGCGGTTCCACCAGGGCCACCAAGTTTGCCAATTCAATGGCACTCCAGACTTGTGCTCTGGTTCGTGGCATCTTGCTGTTGAAACCACAAACAAAATGTCACTCTGTCGCACACTGTCCCACATGCGGAGACAGCGCAGTACTGCGCTGCCAGTCCCTATCGCACTGTCACTGGACTGCACTAATTGGGGTGCAACCATGCAGATGCATGGCGCCTGGGGCAAAGGTCGACCCGCGAGGTCAAGGGTCTGTCCACACACCGTGCGTCACAGCACTATTGGGATGCTCTGCATGTAGCGCGTAGGGTGCTTGAGTGTGATGCCCTGCAGTGGCATACCACGCTGGGCACCATGGCACCCACAGCACACCAAGGCACAAGCACCACACAGGCAAACAGCGCACTAGCGCCACAGGCACAGTGGTGGCCATGCCCTGCACTGCCTCCCGCACAGCATGTCAGCAGTGCTGCACGCTGTAGTTATCAGCACCCCGGCATGTGACTTGCAGTGCTGATTACATCGTTACAGTACTGTGCCATAGCCTGAGCATGCTCACCAACATTGCAGCAAGGTGCAACTGCACGATATTCAGCCAGCATATGTAAATCAGCCCATTAGCCATTCCACAGTGCATCCACTGCATTAGCATCCACTTACAGTTGTGCTGCACTCATTTGCATGCGTTGTGCTATATAAATGCAACATGGGGCTGCAGAGTCCATGGTTAGGTATTGCAGTCCATTGTGGTAGTTTGCATGCTGTTGGGATGTGGGGACTGTGGTTTGGGAGGCTGAATAGGACTGCACAGTCAAGGTAACACCTGTCATTACCACAGGCTTGAGCATCATCGAGCGTGAGGAAGAGGAGGAACAGGAAGGGGAGAAGGAGGAGGCCCAGCTTCACCAGGGCTGAATCAGATGCCCTGTTCGAGGCATATCTGGACAAGGAACCGCTGCTCAGCGGACAGCAGGGAACGCCACAGACCTGTGCTGCAGCATGGGGTGAGGTGGCGCGTGCCATGAACCAATATGGCAGCCACCAGCGGTCCATGCAGGAGTGCAAGAAGAAGGTTGGCACGGACAGGAGGTGGATCAAGGGCAAGGTTGCTGCCATCAGGGCTGCACGTGCTGCCACCCGTGGGAGCCAGCCAGATGTACCACACCTGATTAAACAGGAGGAGCTGGTGGCCAACAGCATGCAGTGTAGTGCCATTGAGGGAGTTCCTGGTGGTGGCTTCCAGATGGGTGGTAGCCCATCACTGCATGGTAGGTCCTGTGCTGTCAGTGTGTGGGTGGTGGAGGCATGCCATAGGGCAAGTCGGAGCCACTAAAGCTAATGTGTCTCTTACAGCTCCTGGGGCAGCGGTGGTGGGTGTGTCCACTGAAGGGAGGCCCTGACATGAAGGAATGCCCATCCACCTCCACAGGTGTCCAAGGGACCGGCTAAGTGAATACCTGCATGTCTGTCTGGACTGATGTGGGTGGTGCGGGTGCAGACAAGGCCCTGCCTGTGTCCCAGAATGACAGCACCCATGGTCTCCAGCGTGCTGGAACACAGATTGGGGCCGGATC
Organism: Neoceratodus forsteri; assembly: GCA_016271365.2. Taxonomy (NCBI): domain Eukaryota; kingdom Metazoa; phylum Chordata; order Ceratodontiformes; family Ceratodontidae; genus Neoceratodus; species Neoceratodus forsteri. The sequence goes on along the minus strand of CM057459.1, from coordinate 852,585,561 downwards.
CAGCACTGATGATGAAGGACTACACGTCCCAGACAGTGATACATGTGGGACACAGGATGATTCCACAGCAGGCAACTGCACGGCATTGCTGTGGGTGATGCCGCCATGGCTGCCTGCGCACAACCCAGTCCCAGCCTGTGCCTGTATGCCCCAGTAGGGCAGCACTGGTGTGTATCCAGGGCAGTGGGCTGTTGCTGCTGCTGTGGCAGCGTCGGTAAGCCCTGATGATCGGTAGCTGGAAGGGCAGCACCAGCAGTCGGCCAATGGCAACAGGGGAACAGTGTCGGGGTGGTGGCAGTACACTGCGTGTGGACATGCCCCGCATGGCTCTGGTGTGCAGTGCCCAACATCAAGAGGTGCTGGCCAGCAGGGCCAGGAACACCATGAGGGACAGCATGCCAGTCCAGCAGATGACCTCTTTGACGAACACAGCCATCTTCACCCAGGCCTCAGTAGATCAGCAGATGTGGCTTGTGACAGTGGTGGATGCACTCGTGTGGTTCTGCACCAGGTAGACGAGTGGCGCAGCAGGGACCATGGATTGCTCCTTGCAGAGATGGCCTGGCAGCGGATGGATGTGACTACAGCCATTGACAGGGAGACCACTGCATTGACAACTGTCATGGCTACACTGGGCACCCAGTTCGGTGCCCAGTTGCCACAGACACCTCACGGTGTCATATCCACCCCTCATTCCCGCGCCATGCAACACCTGCTATGTTGACACTGGGTTGAGCTGTGGGCATACCAAGCATGCCTGGCACGGGCATGTTCGGTGGGCTGCAGACCCCTGCGCGTAACATGGTCAGATTCACGCAGCGTCACCCCTGGGGACTGTCAGTGCCACCCCATAAAGCCACTGGTCAGCCTGGCATGGCTGGTAGGTCTTGGCAGGGCTATCCACACATCCTGGAGGTGGTGGTACTGTGCCACATGACTGACCTGTCTCCCACTGTGGCCACTGTCTGCCGCTGCCCTATGTGCAGTGTGGTGTGCATTGTGCAATGCACAGGTGGGGTACCTGGCCCTGCACACATGGTTCCTGTGCACACCCTCCCAGCTGCTGGCCACTGTGGTGTGTGCATGATGGTGCCTGCATTGCGCTGTCCACCAGTGTGCAATGGTGCCCAGCATCTGAGGCATGTACAGTGACTGCCACTGGGCATGGTCATGTGGTCCTGTGTGGGGTGGGGTGGCTGTTGGGGTTGGCGTGCCGTTTACCTGTGCATGTGTTGTGGTATGTGTGCATGTGTGTGCACATGTCGTGTTAGGCCCTGCCTATCCCTGCTGCCATGTGCGGTGATCAGCTCAGACCCATTCCCTTACTGCTGTCCACCCCTGGTGTCCTGCCCTGCCTGTCTGTGTGCTGTGCCCTTGTCCCTGGTGATTGCGCATGCCCTGTGACCTACCTGTGTTGTCCGGTGCTCCTCTGTAATGGTGTCCCAGTGCAGCTGTGCCATCCGGATCAGACAGGGGTATCATCACCCAGGGGTGGCTGGCCTTCACCAGCTGGACCAGCGCCCTCATCGTCCCCACCGCTGTCCCCTCTTCAACCTCTATGCTATCCCACAGTCAGTGGCCATGTTGTGCAGGATACAGCAGACCAGAAATAGCCCACAGGCCTTCAAGGCTGTACTGTAGGGCACTGCCTGAGGTGTCTATGCACCAGAACCATGCCTTCAGCAGCCTGAACACCCACTCAATGACATTCCATGTTGTGGTATGTGCCTCATTGTACCGTAGAGCTTGATGGAGTCATGGGGCGCCGATATGGTGTGAGCAGCCAGGGCCATAGTAGGTAACCACTGTCACCTGTGTGTAAAGGGTGGACATTAGAATGGTGGTCTGCATCGCTATGCCATGGGCCAACATGGCTGGTACCCATGGCACCGCTGACTATGCACCCCCAAGTCTGCTCACATCATCCTGTGTGATATGAATACTCACCTACTAGATGGCCAGTGGGGATGTCCCCACTCTCAAACCTGTGGCACAGTGCAGACTGGTGCCAGATGAAGCATCGTGTGCTCCCCAGGGTGGGTGGCACAGACTTTGCTATGCACCCCTGGCATCGCACACCACCTAGCAGTTTGTTCTTTGGGTATCCCTTGTGGTTAATGTGTATGCTGCACCTCCTGGCCAGGTGGCATGTGGATGCCTACATGGGTGCAGTCAATGGCCCCGAGCATGCCAGACAACTGTGCTACCCTGTGGACCTCCTCTATGTGTGCTGTGCCTCCGCCTGTGTGCTGGGGAAATGGATGTTCTCCACAGTATGTGGCAGCAGTGCACTGAGGAATTGCGTGAGTAGACATGATGCGCCAACTGTGTTATGCCTGTCGTGTCCCCTGTTGGTATCTGGAAGATGCCCATTGTGAGCAGGCACATGACGGCTGTCACCTTAATCTCCACTGACAGAGCATGGCTCGCGTGGTGGGTGCCTGCATCTCATCACTGCACAGCTCACAGAGCTGCCTCAGTATCACCCAGTTCAGGTGGTACCGCCCACAATCTCTGTGTCAGAGTACTATTCAAAGCTGGTGCTGGCTCAGTACTGCCTGTTTTGGGTGTACCGTGATGGGCCCTTCCATGGCCGTCTCCCTGCTGCCTGCCTTCTCACACCCCTCACTACCACCTCCATCTGGAAGGTGGCGCTGGCCATATCCCTGGCTGGTGTTCCCCGGTGGCTGTTGTCCTGGAGGGTAATAGGAAGGGCAAGGTTTACAATGGAAATGCAGGAGACATAATTAGTAATCCAGAAGGCAGCAGAAGCAATGGAGGGGTAAGCTGCAGCAGCAGGTGCTGGAGAACTTACATACATACAACATACAAATGTGCCAGTAGAAACAGACCACCCAGTCTATCTAAGTCTGCTGGAGTGTGCAGCTATCACTCCTAGTTTGCAGCTGCCCCACCCTCCCATTTGTCATCCCACTGCCACCCCAACTCCCTCCCTCACTCTCCCTGTTCTCTGTCCCATGCCCTTTGAAACAGTTCACAGATTTACCTGAGGGAGGGAGGGAGGGCAGATAGAGAATAAGCAAGGGCTGCAACAGACAGCATAGGTAATACAACTACAGGAGGGGGTTGCAAGGAAGGGTAAAATCATGGATTAGAGGGTGAATGGGGCCAGTGACAAGGGGGGTGTTGTGGCAGAGGGAGGAGTAACAGGTACAGAAAGGGGAAAGAAGAGCAGATGGGGAATGGCAAGAGGGGAAAACAGACAAACAGGGCAAGGCTGTTGGAGGAGAGAGGCTAGGGCAAAGAATGGAGGACAGGCAAGGTTCAGGAAGGCACAGGGGTCCACAGCCTGGGAGGAAAGAGAGGTAGATCAAGTTGGGGGCAGAGTAGTAGTAGGCAACAGGAGGGGGAAATGGTTAAAGGAGAGACGGTCCTCATTCTAGCTAAACTCAATACTTAAGGGTGTAAGGTAGGGGGAGCAGATACACTAGGAAAAGCAACACTTGGATGCAGTGCATGCCAGGGATGATGGCAGGTAGAGTGGAACAGCATATTAACAGGTGCTCTAGGAAGGTAGGAGAGAAATCACACATTATGGTGCATGAATGACCTGGTGGGAAAATGGTAGAAGAGGTGCAAGATAGCTTCAAGGAAATGGGGAGACTATACAGTAAAAGGGGTAGGTCAGAAGCCTCCTCTGAAATTCTCCAGTACCAAGCTTGAGTACAGCCAGGAAGCAGAGAATCACAGACTTCAACAAATAGCTGGGGAATGGTGTGGGTCCATGGGCTATGGATTGGTTACTCGACAAAATGGCGATTAAACAATAGCGACCACAAAAAGAGCGACTACATATTGGCGACAGCAAAATAAGTGACTTGCACAATTCAGCCCCCTACTTAAACAGCGATTGACTATAAGTTTTTCATGGTCAGAATAGCAACTGTGTTGAAATCACATGATTTGTGCACAAAATAGGATTAGAGGACCCTGCAGCCACAGCTACAGTGAGTGGTGTTTCACAGCTGTTCAGCATCAGTGCATCATAGACACACCCTGGCTCTGCAAAACAGAGGAAGGAGGCAAAGGCAGGCTTCTGATTAGCTTCCTCCAGTGCACCATTCCCAAGCTATCGTCCTCACGCAGCATCCCTGTGCTTTAGCAACTGGGAGGTCTCCTTTGTTGGATGCTGCAGAGTTCATTCTCAGTGCTGACTGTCTCACTGTTCAAAAGGCAATGCACAACAGTTCAGAGAAGGTAATTTCAAACAGAAGCTACTGCTGTGTGGTTGTAAGGAATGATACTAAATTATAAAAAAGGTGAGAAAGAAGACAAACTGTGCTTTGCTCAAAGAAAGGCAAACTACTACTTCAGTTCTTGGGTAATGCTCATATATTAATCAAAGCAAAACTAAATGTTATGCCCAAATGTTAATACTCTTTACTAGAAAAAAAAAGTATTTGTTTTAAGTTCACTGAATGGATAATAATATGGGCTGACTTTTTCTTCTTGTTTTAATGATCATATAATTATTGGGAAAATCAGTTCAGGCACCCCATGAAATGAACCCTTTGTTGGATCCATATGATCCAAAAGCGACACCAAAACAGACATATCAGTTGTAAGTACATTCAAACAACCGGGCGCTTATTATTACGTTAGCTCATTTTGCAAGGCGCTAAAGTGCATGGTCGCTAATATTGAGGTTGCCAAATAAAGACGCTTATTTTGTGGTCGTGATTTTATAATCGCTATTTTAACATGGAACCCTATGGATTAGTGGGGAGGAGGAAACAGGTGGGAGAACAGGGACCTGTATGTGCTGGATAGGTTGCACCTTAGCAAGGAAGGCTTGGGGTATTAAAGCAGATGTTGGGGTAGTCTATTCAAGATAATTACAATTTAAACTAGGTGAGGGGGGCAAGGGATGAGCAGTCACCAGGAGAGGGGTCCTTTAGATGCCCCACAGCAAGGCAGGAGCCAAACTCAATTAGAGGAAGGGATGGGTGGGTGGGTAATGGAACAGAGGGATAAGATCACATTGGAGGTGCTATCATTGAACGTTAGGAGCCTGGGTAACAAGATAGCAGAGTTGCAGGAAAAGCTGGCAGATTAGCCATCACCACCAATACATGGGCAACCCACTAACATGACTGGAACCTAGTCATCCCAGGATTCAATCTATATCGTAAGGACAGATATAAAGGGAAAGGGGGGTGGCCATCTATGACAGGAAGGCATAATGTGTAACAGGGAGGAAAGCAGGGCAGAAGCCTTATAAGTGCAACTACACAACTCTAGGGCTTTAAAGGTAATATTGGGGTTGCATGGAGGCCTCTGACTCAGAAGGAGGAGGAGATTGACAGGCAGCTGGGAGAACAGTTAAGGCGGTTCAGCAGCAAAGGTAGCACTGTGGTGGTAGGGGAATTAACCTGCCAGGGTAGGATTGAACATCCCAGTTACCTCATGTGCCAGGGAGCAGATCCTCCTGGAAGCCTTCCAGGATAGCTTCCTGACACAGAAGGTAATGGAGTCAACTAGGAAGGAGCCATTCTGGACCTGGTGCTGACAGATGGTAAACAGGTCAAAGACATTGAGGTGGTGGACACCCTGGTGGGAAGCGACCACTGCATAGTGTGGTTCTCACTCTTTCTAGGAGAGGAGGTAGTTACAACCAAGAATAACTTCCTTGTGCTCAGAAGGGCAGACATTGGCAGGATGGGTAGTATATTGAAAGGCACTTAACTAACATCTGCCACACATGGACGCTGAGCAAAATGGGTTATTATCAAACTGGGCCTGGCTGAGGTCAATAACGATGTGTAAAGAGCCAGAACAAAAAAACGGGACCAAGAAGCTGAGCTGGATGAACAGGAGATTAAAGAGGGTGAGGAAAAGAGGGCTGCTTTTAGGTGCTATGAAAGTTCCAACAGAGAGAAGGACAGGGAGGAATTTGTGAGGAAATCCAGGGAGGTGAGTAGAACAGAAAGGGCAGCAAAGGTGTCGAGAGAGCAGAGGCTAGCATAGGGATCAGAAAGGGTGAAAAGGTTTTCTTCAGGTATACATGGGAGAAAAATAAAGAATAAAGATTAGATTGTTTGGATCAAGAATGGCAGTGAATGGGCAGAAAAGGGTTCAGAGCAGGCAGAAGTACTTAACAACTACTTCTGATCAGTATTAACCAGGAGAGGAAGGACCCATACTTAAGGAAGGGTGGGTGGGAGTAGGGGAGGAGTTATGGATGGGGAGATGACAGTGGTAGGGTGTTGGAAGGCCTTAGTCCTCTGAGGGTAGATAAGGCACCTGGGCCAGACGGAATTCATCCTAGAGTCCTGAGAGAGTTGGCAGAAGTCCTAGCAGGGCCACTGGCAGGCCTGTTCAACAATTCTCTGGATACAGGGTACATGCCTCAGGGATTGGAGGAGGCGATGTGGTGCCCCTCCAGAAGAGTGTGCCCAGTGATGAACCTGGGAACTACAAACCAGTGAGCCTTACTGCGACTGTAGATAAGCTAATGGAGATTATCCTCAAGGAAGAGCTGGTACTGTACTATTTCAGGTGGACAATGACATCCAGCTCCACCTTACTCCCTATAGCCTCATGATCCACTGATTATGTTTTTCATTCCTCCCAGCTGATGCACTAGGTAGGCATTTTAACTTCCATCTCTACCCCTTTCCTTCAACCAGATCTATCCCCGACTATAGTGTCCCCCACTAGAAGTTGCTTACTCCTTCCCTGTGGGTCTCCTCCCCCTGGGGACTCCATTTGGGCATCCCCCACATCTTCTGCATCCACCACCTTGGGTCCCTTTCATGGCAATACCACTCCATCAGAATGGTGTAGGATTTTCTTAGTGGCACTGGATGAGGAGTGTGTCTGTTACCCGCTCCTCCAGTCTCCCTGATCCTACCACCCCTACCACCCTTAAACTAACCTTAGACCAACTGCTCTTTCCTTCTGGTAACCTTTGAGAAAGCTGTGTCTGGCTAGATTGTCCTGGGTGGGAAAGATGGTGCCCTGACTCATTGCCAATGTGACTTTGAGTCTTGCAACATTCTCCTGACTCTCTGCCAGCACTGCTTAGAGCCTTGAGACCTGTTCCCTCCACCCAGAGAGGCACATACAGATGGAACAATACCACAGCCTCCAGAAGGCTTCCTGTAGACTGCTGCTCCTCAACCACTGCATTGCACCACTCCCAACATTTTCTTTTCCCTGTTCTTCTAGTACATCCCTTTGTTTTGTCCCAGACCCAGTCAGACTATCCTACTACTAGATTTTATAATGTAACAAAAGGGGAAAACATCAGAAACTTTGGTAGTCACTAAAAGGACAACTGGAAGGCATCTAGAGGTGTAAAGCTGTTTCCATCACCTTTAAGGTCTGATTTAAGGGGCTGAGAAAATGCTGAGTATCGAATGCAACACTGTTTTGTGACATAATGAGCATTAGCATAAAATCCCTACGTGAAATGCTGAGATCAGACCCAAAGTGTATGGACCATCATTGGCAGTGTGTGTGTGTGTGGGGGTGAGTCAAGTTATGCCTAAGTGAAATACATGTACACTTACATGCTTATGCATGAAGCTGATATGAATAGAATGTTAAATAACTAATTACATGCACACAGTATTCCTAAACCAAAACTGGGTGAAATGTGACTGTTATTATTCACATTAATTTACTGAACACTCCCTGATCCCCCTCCTCCCCGAAAGGTAAATCCAAGGAATGAGAACCATAAGACACACTGCACAGTGCAAGTGTTTTAGAAATGGCTGAAGCAAGGCTGCAATGCCTCCTAGCTACTTCAGGTTAGGATTCCTCTTCCAACAGTGGTGGGTGCTCACTAGACTCATCCAGTGCAAGTGAGTCCTGAATTTCAACAGAGTGAGTATGGTACATTTTAACATTTAGAAATATTAATACATGTAACATGCATGCAACTAGGCAGTGCAATGCACAAAATAATAACAAATGTTCAATTGTGCATTGTTACAGGATTCAGTAGGATTGACCATTACAATGAGAGAGTCCTGAGAGGAAAGAGGCCAGTTGGTGGAGGACAGCACCTCAAGTGCTAGCAGATGACATGCCTTTGCCATGCATTGACCTGTAAACGAGACCACTATATGAATCCCTACAACAGGCAGTGGCAGGTTGTGTGGCATGAAGTGAGTACTGACAATACTGGTAAATTATGTGTATGATGAACTGGTACTATCTATGCCCATTAATAAAAACAAATCTTCACCTTCTGTCTTTCATACCAACAATAATGGATGAGACTCATGGCTCCTGTGAACCACACTGGGTTAGCCACTGAATGTACTGTGTAGTACATACACTACTGTGTGTACAACATTTGAAAACAAGAATGTAAAAGTAATGTATGTACTAAACAGTACTTAAAGCACTGAAATTAATGTATCACCTAAGAAAATATATATATATATATATATATATATATAAAATCGATTGAACTGTACACTAGTATCTGTGTATATTTATTCTGTACAGCATCTTGTGGTTTATTCAGTAAAGTGTTTTTGAGTGAAGCGCCTGTGTGATGTTTGTATTTGGTTGGCAAACATCACACAAAATGGCTGATAACTTTGACATTTTTGCTTAAATTAATCTTAAATTCCAGACACGCTTCTTAATACTCCAAGAACAACATTTTGCTGCACAACGGAAAGATGGTTTCAGGGAGAGGGATTAAGTGATGACTGTTTAGATTAAACTGAAATTCCAGACACATGGCCCCCAAGATATTTCCTTAATACTCACAAACATACAAACATAAGAAAACTGACAGCAGATACAGGCCATACAGTCTATCAAGTCCACTGAGTGTGCAGCTAGCAGCCTATTACACTGCAGCTGACCCTTCCTCCCTACCTGCATATCCAAATTCATGCCCTTGTTTGCCGACACCCTCCTGCCAGTATCCTCCAGGTGACCTTCCCTGACCTTGTCCCATCCCTCTTAAAACTGCCCACCAACTTTATGGATACCACCTCTTCTTGCAGTGTGTTTTACCCTGTCACCACTCTTTCCATAAAGTAGTGCCTTCTAATTTCCCTCCTGAATCTACCACCATTCAATTTCAGACTGTGCCCCTAGTGTCTCTCTCTCTCCTTAAAGATACCCTCTGTACCCGCCTTATTTAAGCCTTTATATACTTAAAGGTTTCTATGATATCCCTCTGTTCCTCCAGGGAGTACATGTTGAGCTCCCTTAGCTCTCCTCAAGGGTTTTCCTCCTGTCCAAGGATCATCCAGGTTGCTCTGCACTCCAGCAACTCGACATCTTTCTTTAAAAGAAATTTAAAGTTTTGAAGCAGATCATGTCACTACTAAGGCTGGGCAAAATTTATCTTCTGTCAGTGGAATTCAGCAAAATAATGATTTCGCTTCCTTGAAATTTCACGAAAATTGGCATGATAATTTTGTGAAATTTTGCCAAAATTTCAATTTTAGTTATTTCCATCTAATTTAAATAGTATTTTGTCCACATTGCACCAAATTTGGTATGGTGACTGTGTCGGCTAAACATAGAATTGTACCAAGATCCATATCATTATCTTTAAAGATGACTGGGTTATAAGCCTCCAAACTTTCAGACACTTTAAAATTACAGTTAACAGCTATGTAAACTAAAAGTAGTTGTCCAGATTACACTAAAGTTGGTATGATGACTTTACCAATGCCCATACATATGTGTGCTGGGTTTCAGATCCTTAGCTTTTCAAGGTGACAGATTTATAAGCCTCAAAATGAATGGACATTTTAAAATTACATTTCACAATTCATAAACTGCTGATTTTAAGCTCCTATACACTTAAAGCTAGAGAACGGAATATCACCAATGTTCTTAGGTTCATTGACCCTAAATATTAAGATTTAAGGCACCCACCCCATTGCCCAGCATCAGAGCATCATGCTGTTATGCTGATGACTCAGGCTCGGATGCAATCCAGGGAAGTCATGTCAGGAGGCAGGTCATGGCTAAAACTTACAATTTACATAACCAATACTTCTCTATTTAGCAGTTTCTGTTATTCTTACAAGAAAGTATGCATCCCAGTTTTCATTTATCTAGCTCCAAAGGTGGCTAAGTTGTAAACATATAAATATTTTCAGAAATGTTCTCATGAATATTAAATTAACAGATTATGAGCCCTGTAACATCTACACCCTTAATCCAAATTTTATGAAAATGTGCATATATTCCATGCTGATATCATACAATATGCTTACTAAACCTAGCTGCAACACTGACTGAGTTATGTCAAATTAAAGAAGTTTAGAAAATTCCAAAACTGTTTCTGAATTTTGTGAAAATTCTGCAAATTTGAAATGTGCTACTTTTACCCAGCTCTAGTCACTACAAAAGGGAAAGGTTGTTTTCAGGGGAAGTTTTATGAGATGACTGTCAAGATCCAGGGACTGATTTCTGCTCAGAGAGCCTGTCTCTGCTTTGCAGGCATCACACAATGGCTGATAACTTTGTATTTCTGCTCAGATTTGGCTGAAATTCCAGATACTCATTCCCCAGGTTAGGCCTATAATACCCCAAGAAGAATATATTTCTAGAAAAAAGGAAAGGTGTTTTGGGGCTGTTTTTCAGTCATAACTGCCAACATCCAGGGACAGATTTCTGCTCAGAGAGGCTATCATTACTTGACAGACATCACACAGAATGGCTGATAACTGTGGCATTTCTGCTTAGATTAGTTGGAATTCCAGATTCATCTTCCCCAAGCAAGAACCTGTTGCTACAAAAAGGAAAAGTGTGACTCAGAATGTGATTTTAAGTGATAAATACTAAGATCCAGGGGCAGGATATTCAGACTGCGCCACAAAGAAGTGCAATAGCAGAGCAGGTGCAAGTGCAGTGCACCCTGTGCAACACACACAATATTCAAACACAGCGCAGGCCAAAGTGGCTTGCATAACACAGCTGAATATCACGCCGACTGTGCCATGGTGCAACCGGGATGTGCAGTGGAGCAGAGCCAATGCGCAGTAGCACAACCACGGATGAGCAGTGGAGCAGGGTAGAAGCACAGTAGCACAACCAGGGATGCGCAGGAACAGGATGCAGGAGTGCACCACCCATGCAGCTTGGCAGGGCGGAGGACCACGAGCAGGCCAGACAGTGCCCCCCGCACCCCATGAACTGCACAACCAGTGGTGAGCTGGATGGACCACCAGCCCATGAACACCAGCACTGAATCCACAGCTGGGGCATGGTGACCCAGCACCCCCAGCAAGCAGTGACCACAACAATAGGAGGGCTGGCCACCCAGTGCCACCCCATCCCACCAATACAGAGCACACCCTGTACAGTGATCCCCAGACATGCAACCCAGGAGCAGTGCTGAACAGTGCATGGAACAGAATGCATGCCACCACCTCCACTGTGACAATGCAACCCCATGCACCATGGAGCCATGCATGGCAGCCCCACTGTGAGCACTCCCACAGAGGGCGGCACCAGCCACCGACGCAACAACTGCAGACACAGTGCCACCCTGCACGGCCCCACCATGGCACAGCAGAGAGGTCTACCCTGTGTCAGTACCCAAGGGACCCCAAGATGAGACAAGGTCTGCCCTGGACCCGACCACCAGCAGGACAGCACCCCAGACACCCACCCATGCACACACCCTGTCCAGCACTGGCCCCAACAGACAGAACAGCCACACACTGTGGTGCATGGAGGCATGAGCCACACAGGATGTGACACAGGGCATGGACAAACACCCACCCTGACCTAAAGGCACCCCGACACAGAGCCACAATAGCGGGGCAACAAATACCTCTGGCGTGCATCCACTGATGATGTGTACCCATGGCCTGCACCCACCATGGCACAGGTGTACCACCCATCCTCGCATAGCACCATGAAGCCATCTGCTGCCAGTATGCAGCCGGAGCACAAGTGACAGACATCAGAACACACACACTGCAACAGACACCAGTGACAGCATGGAGGGGGACAACAACAGCATAGCCCACAGTGTCACCTGAGGAAGACGTTCAACAAACCGGTGACAGGAGGCAAGCCGCCATTGCACCATGGCCAGAGGGTGTCCGGCATGGACAGTCACCAATGACATGCCAGCAGACTGTGCGCACCACAGACATGCAAGGGGCTAGCTGCACGGGCTATGGACATACTGACAGGGGCATCAGGGACACAGCGATGCACCAGGGACCACTGCACTTAGGCATCCAGTGCACAGGAAACAATACACATACCACAGACAGGGACCGAGTCCCCACCCACACCATAAGCGGGTCCCTGCCGGACACACACATGCCCAGGCCTGCACCCCCAATGCCATTCACACAACTGCAGCCAAGCACCATATGCCCGCCTGCAAATCAGAGATCACCACAGTTGTCATAACAAACAAGTATGTAATAAAGGCGTGAACTGTACAAATAACACAACAATCTAAACTATTTACAATGGGGGAAGTGCCACATACCAGGTGGGGTGGGCATGGGGCAAGGTGTACATCAGGGAGTGGGATGAAGGTGTGAGGGTAAGTCCGGGGAATGCACAACAGGTGCATCATAGGGACTAATGGCAACCCTCTCCCAACTTCAGTCTTGGTGGCACCTCCTGTGCCTCTTCTGTCACCCCATTTAAGTCTTTGAGCAGCTCCAGAGTAGCCCTTGACAGCTGCAGAAGCTTGCACATTGCTCTCAAGGGCAGTCCAGCGTGGCCACCTAGGACAAGGGAGCAGAGTCAGTACGAGTGACTGGCCAGACCCCGGAGCCCACCCAATGTGCACGGCGACAGCCGCAGGCCACGCCCCTGTGATGGCATGCAATCACCCACAGTGTCCATGGCCACATGACCTGCCTACCCAGGCACCCATAGCCATGTGGAATGCTCACACACACACTGCCCATGTCCCGCACAGCACCACTGTGGCTGTACAGTGACATGGCTATGTTGTGTGAAGGCAGTGGCGCAGCCATGGACCCAGTACACGCACTGCCCACCTGCGACACCCACCCACTCATACAGTGCCACAGGACAGTGCTAAGTGCACCGTGGTGGTGTGACGGCAGTGGGGCTAAGTGGGTGACCACGCCCGCCACCACCCCAGCAACTCAGCATGCACAGATGTAAGGGGAAACATGGCACTGACCTGCATCCTGGCCAGCAGGGCACTGCTGGCCCATGGCCCCCTCCAACGTGGCCTGGCTGCAACTGCACAGCTGCGCTGTACCCACTCTGGCCTGCTCCCCTGTTCATGGGCCAGACATGCCCTATGGCATTCCTCCAGGCCTAGAGTGCAAACATGGAGAGGGAAACATCAGTACAGATCAGTAACAAAGCACCCCGGTGTGTGCATACCGCACAGCCCAGCCATGACACACCCCCCACCACCACCCCACTAGATGGCCCCCACCCCGTGCAGTGTAGCTTTATGCACACCGTGATACCCGGACAAACGGACACTACCAGTGTTTGGATGGAGCATCTACCTGGCTGTGGCATGGCATCTCTCTGGGCGGTGACTGCAGATGCCCCAGGTGGTCAGGGTCCCACCACTGGAGGTCACCATAGCGGTGGTGAAACTGCTCCACTGACCGGCTGATCCCAGTTGCCTCCTCAAGCCCTCTGACACCACCTGCCACACAGCGGTCCGTGGCCTGTGGAGGGTTCCTGCCAAAAGAGCACCAGCATGCGGTTCCACCAGGGCCACCAAGTTTGCCAATTCAATGGCACTCCAGACTTGTGCTCTGGTTCGTGGCATCTTGCTGTTGAAACCACAAACAAAATGTCACTCTGTCGCACACGTGTCCCACATGCGGAGACAGCGCAGTACTGCGCTGCCAGTCCCTATCGCACTGTCACTGGACTGCACAATTGGGGTGCAACCATGCAGATGCATGGCACCTGGGGAAAAGGTCGACCCGCAGGGTCAAGGGTCTGTCCACACTATGCGTCACAGCACTATTGGGATGCTCTGCATGTAGCGCGGTAGGGTGCTTGAGGTGATGCCCTGCAGTGGCTTACCACGCTGTGGCACCATGGCACCCACGGCACACCAAGGCACAAGCACCACACAGGCAAACAGCGACTAGCACCACACGCACAGTGGTGGCCATGCCCTGCACTGCCTCCCGCACACAGCATGTCAGCAGTGCCGCACGCTGAGTTATCAGCACCCGGCATGTGACTTGCAGTGCTGATTGCACGTTACAGTACTGTGCCATAGCCTGAGCATGCTCACCAACATTGCACAAGGTGCAACTGCACGATATTCAGCCAGCATATGTAAATCAGCCCATTAGCCATTCCACAGTGCATCCACTGCATTAGCATCCACTTACAGTTGTGCCTGCACTCATTTGCATGCGCTAGCTATATAAATGCAACATGGGGCTGCAGAGTCCATGGTTAGGTATTGCAGTCCATTGCGGTAGTTTGCATGCTGTTGGGATGTGGGGACTGTGGTTTGGGAGGGCTGAATAGGACTGCACAGTCCAAGGTAACACCTGTCATTACCACAGGCTTGAGCATCATCGAGCGTGAGGAAGAGGAGGAACAGGAAGGGGAGAAGGAGGAGCCCAGCTTCACCAGGGCTGAATCAGATGCCCTGTTCGAGGGCATATCTGGACAAGGAACCGCTGCTCAGCGGACAGCAGGAACGCCACAGACCTGTGCTGCAGCATGGGGTGAGGTGGCGCGTGCCACGAACCAATATGGCAGCCACCAGCGGTCCATGCAGGAGTGCAAGAAGAAGGTTAGCACGGACAGGAGGTGGATCAAGGGCAAGGTTGCTGCCATCAGGCTGCACGTGCTGCCACCGTGGGAGCCAGCCAGATGTACCACACCTGATTAAACAGGAGGAGCTGGTGGCCAACAGCATGCAGTGTAGTGCCATTGAGGGAGTTCTGGTGGTGGCTTCCAGATGGGTGGTAGCCCATCACTGCATGGTAGGTCCTGTGCTGTCAGTGTGTGGGTGGTGGAGGCATGCCATAGGGCAAGTCGGAGCCACTAAAGCTAATGTGTTCCCTTACAGCCCTGGGGCAGCGGTGGTGGGTGTGTCCACTGAAGGAGGCCCTGACATGAAGGAATGCCCATCCACCTCCACAGGTGTCCAAGGGACCGGCTAAGTGAATACCTGCATGTCTGTCTGGACTGATGTGGGTGGTGCAGGTGCAGACAAGGCCCTGCCTGTGTCCCAGAATGACAGCACCCATGGTCTCCAGCATGCTGGAACACAGATTGGGGCCGGATCCAGCACTGATGATGAAGGACTACACGTCCCAGACAGTGATACATGTGGGACACAGGATGATTCCACAGCAGGCAACTGCACGGGCGTTGCTGTGGGTGATGCCGCCATGGCTGCCCGCGTAACAACCCAGTCCCAGCCTGTGCCTGTATGCCCCAGTAGGGCAGCACTGGTGTGTATCCAGGGCAGTGGGCTGTTGCTGCTGCTGGTAGCGCCGGTAAGCCCTGATGATCGGTAGCTGGAAGGGCAGCACCAGCAGTCGGCCAATGGCAACAGGGGAACAGTGTCGGGGTGGTGGCAGTACACTGCGTGTGGCATGCCCGCATGGCTCTGGTGTGCAGTGCCCAACATCAAGAGGTGCTGGCCAGCAGGGCCAGGAACACCATGAGGGACAGCATGCCAGTCCAGCAGATGACCTCTTTGACGAACACAGCCATCTTCACCAGGCCTCAGTAGATCAGCAGATGTGGCTTGTGACAGTGGTGGATGCACTGGGTGTGGTTCTGCACCAGGTAGACGAGTGGCAGCAGGGACCATGGATTGCTCCTTGCAGAGATGGCCTGGCAGTGGATGGATGTGACTACAGCCATTGACAGGGAGACCACTGCATTGACAACTGTCATGATACACTGGGCACCCAGTTCGGTGCCCAGCTGCCACAGACACCCACGGTGTCATATCCACCCTCATTCCCGGCGCCATGCAACACCTGCTATGTTGACACCGGTTGAGCTGTGGGCATACCAGCACGCCTGGCACGGGCATGTTCAGTGGGCTGCAGACCCCTGTGCAACATGGTCAGATTCACGCAGCGCCACCCCTGGGGACTGTCAGTGCCACCCCATAAAGCCACTGGTCAGCCTGGCATGGCTGGTAGGTCTTGGCAGGGCCATCCACACATCCTGAGGTGGTGGTACTGTGCCACATGACTGACCTGTCTCCCACTGTGGCCACTGTCTGCCGCTGCCCTATGTGCAGTGTGGTGCATTGTGCAATGCACAGGTGGGGTACCTGGCCCTGCACACACATGGTTCCTGTGCACACCCTCCAGCTGCTGGCCACTGTGGTGTGTGCATGATGGTGCCTGCATTGCGCTGTCCACCAGTGTGCAATGGTGCCCAGCATCTGAGGCATGTACAGTGACTGCCACTGGGCATGGTCATGTGTGGTCCTGTGTGGGGTGGGGTGGCTGTTGGGGTTGGCGTGCCGTTTACCCCTTGTACATGTGTTGTGGTGTGTGTGCGTGTGTGTGCACATGTCGTGTTAGGGCCCTGCCTATCCCTGCCGCCATGTGCGGTGATCAGCTCAGACCCATTCCCTTACTGCTGTCCACCCTGGTGTCCTGCCCTGCCTGTCTGTGTGCTGTGCCCTTGTCCCTGGTGATTGCGCATGCCCTGTGACCTACCTGTGTTGTCCAGTGCTCCTCTGTAATGGTGTCCCAGTGCAGCTGTGCCATCCGGATCAGACAGGGGTATCATCACCCAGGGGCGGCTGGCCTTCACCAGCTGGACCAGCGTCCTCATCGTCCCCACCGCTGTCCCCTCTTCAACCTCTATGGCTATCCCACAGTCAGTGGCCATGTTGTGCAGGATACAGCAGACCAGAAATAGCCCACAGGCCTTCAAGGGCTGTACTGTAGGGCACTGCCTGAGGTGTCTATGCACCAGAACCATGCCTTCAGCAGCCTGAACACCCACTCAATGACATTCCATGTTGTGGTATGTGCCTCATTGTACCGTAGCTGTGATGGAGTCATGGGGTGCCGATATGGTGTGAGCAGCCAGGGCCATAGTAGGTAACCACTGTCACCTGTGTAAGGGTGGACATTAGAATGGTGGTCTGCATCGCTATGCCATGGGCCAACATGGCTGGTACCCATGGCACCGCTGACTATGCACCCCCAAGTCTGCTCACATCATCCTGTGTGATATGAATACTCACCTACTAGATGGCCAGTGGGGATGTCCCCACTTCAAACCTGTGGCACAGTGCAGACTGGTGCCAGATGAAGGCATCGTGTGCCCCCCAGGTGGGTGGCACAGACTTTGCTATGCACCCCTGGCATCGCACACCACCTAGCAGTTTGTTCTTGGGTATCCCTTGTGGTTAATGTATGCTGCACCTCCTGGCCAGGTGGCATGTGGATGCCTACATGGGTGCAGTCAATGGCCCCAGCATGCCAGACAACTGTGCTACCCTGTGGACCTCCTCTATGTGTGCTGTGCCTCCGCCTGTGTGCTGGGGAAATGGATGTTCTCCACAGTATGTGGCAGCAGTGCACTGAGGAATTGCGTGAGTAGGCATGATGCGCCAACTGTGTTATGCCTGTCGTGTCCCCTGTTGGTATCTGGAAGATGCCCATTGTGAGCAGGCACATGACGGCTGTCACCTTAATCTCCACTGACAGAGCATGGCTCCGCGGTGGGTGCCTGCATCTCATCACTGCACAGCTCACAGAGCTGCCTCAGTATCACCCAGTTCAGGTGGTACCGGCCCACAATCTCTGTGTCAGAGTACTGTTCAAAGCTGGTGCTGGCTCAGTACTGCCTGTTTTGGGTGTACTGCTGATGGGCCCTTCCATGGCCACGTCTCCCTGCTGCCTGCCTTCTCACACCCCTCACTACCACCTCCATCTGGAAGGTGGCGCTGGCCATATCCCTGGCTGGTGTTCCCGGGTGGCTGTTGTCCTCTTCCCCCGCCTGTTCCTGGTGCTCCTCTGCACGGGTACACCTCCGCTGTTTGCCTGTGGCTGTCCTTCCTCTTGCCACTGCCTTCAGTCCACTGTGGTACTCTCCGCCTTTTCTGCACACTGGCACAGGCACACCCACTCCTACCCTCACTCTGTTACAGTTCTGGTGGGCCCTGTCCTGATCCTGCCCAGTCCTGTGTCCTGCTTCCTTTTACCTCCCTGGCTCTCTGTCTCCACACTCCCACCTGTGGCTTCCTGTTGCGTCTTTCATCCTCTCTTGCTCCCTTTATTTTGGCTCATTTCCACTGTTGCACAACTTCCACTTGCTCCACTATTGTGCACGTTGCATGCTGTTGAATATCGACTGCATGTTATTCATGGTTCTGCCCCTCACGGGCCAGCATGCATTCATTACTGTTGCACTCTGGTGCATAGCCTATTGTGCTGCACAGCCTCTTCCTACTAAATATCACACAATGGTGCATTTCGTACTTGTGCTAGCACATCCGCCTGAATATCCCACCCCTGGTATACATTTCTGCTCAGGTGGTTTGTGTTTGCTTGGCAGACATCAGACAAATTGCTTTTCAAGCAGGATTTGAAAAATGTCACCTACTAGGTTAATGAAGTGGGATCATAAGAAGACTACACTGCAACTTTGGGGTTAAATTAATAAAAAAAATGAGTTATGATGGTGCACTGAAATATTGCAATGCTTACTCATAACTTTTGTAATTTTCAATGTTTCACCAAATTTTCAAGCATAGTACTTGTTTCTCGCTCCTTCAAGAACGTGACAGGTATTGTTCTTCAAATCATGGTGAAAGTGTGTTTTCACACTTGTGACACAAATGACTTTCTTCCAGTATTTTGCTGACACCTGTCACGTTTAGGGGTCAAAATGTCAAAAGCTTATGAAGAAACATTGGGCCTGATTTACAAATTGTCAGGAATGGTGCATGGTGCTTCCACCAATAAGGAAAGGCATAGTGGGACCTCGCACTACACTGTGTGTCATTCCCAATTTGTGTTACATGGGAGGCTGCCATCACCAGTTGGACTTGTGCCACTTTGTAGCAGCCACATTGCTATACTGTGGTAAATGGAGGCTTGTGCCATGGTGATGTTGCACTATCCCCATATGTGGGATTCAGAAAGTGCTGTAATGGGTGCAGTGCTTGCAGGGGTTAGACCAGCTCTCTAATAGCCTGTGTATCACTTGTTCTGTTGTAACCAGCATATTGTGCCACATTTAAGTAGGCTGGCATAGCTATGTGCAATTATCATACAATGCATTATGAGCAAACTATCTTTTGAACAGATTCAACAATCCACACTGTAAACCATATGGACTTGGGATTGAAAGGCAACATGTTTCTGTTTCACAGTTACATTGTTAAACATGATCTCCATTCAAGGGCCTAGCATGTCACAGAGCCCAACATTCAGGCATGCAAACCTGAAAAAGTGATTTTGGCAAATGTTCTTGCACTGTTGGCATGATTGCATTAAGTAGTGGTATAGCTTCAGGACCATCCCACAGCTTGTGGCATTCTCTCCCATGCACCTTTACTTTGATGCCTTGGAGCAGTTGCCACAAACTGTTGAAGTTTGGCACCAGGATCCTTCCTATTAGAGAACTGGGTGCAGGATCCCTGGTACATTGGAGAATGATGAAAGCTGTTGTCTGCAACAGCCTGCAACAATCTAAGGACAACTTTGAGAATCCAGCCCATTGCATGCAGGGCAAGCCAATGGCCCGATGTGCAGTATGTTGTATTCCTGTACTAGTTAACTGAGTTCAGGAGTAAGTTCATTAAGTCAGCTGGATGGGTGAAGACTAGGGAGACTGGGGAAGACAGCAGTGTCATGGGGTATGACTCATAGCCTGGGGAGGGATGGTCTGTGCAGTGTTGGCCATATGGACAACAAGCAACCATATAGTGAAGTGAACACTTCTGTTGGTATAATGACTGAACAACCTGCACCTCTGCATTTATAGTTACACAGACATGCAGGGTGGTGGTTGGCCCTGTGTATCTGCATCTGCAGCCATGTAGAAGTGCAGGGTCCTGATTGACCTGTTTTTCCACAGTCCCCCAGACAGACCCACAGATTTTTCACAACCATAGCTGCATGGAAGTGCAGGGCCTGGAGGGTCCTGTTGTTCTTCAGGTAGATGGACTCTTCCCTTGGCACAGGGGTCAGAGGGCACTGAGTGTCATATCTGATCATGCAGGTCCGAAACACTGACCTGCATGAATGACAATATGATAACACTATCACAGTAAGGAAGGAAATCATTGAAAAAACAAACAAAATTAATGCAAAATTAGGGTTAATGAATACAAAATGTACAACGTAAGGAAATTAAAAAATAGGGTTTGTACTCTCTGTAGTGTTGGTAAATGGTTGTTGTGGTGTTCTTTAGGGTTGTTATCCCTAATACTCACCCTGTCCCCTCAGCAAACAAACATGACCTCTTGCTTCATACATGTGAAGAACGCTATGAGTGATTCTGTTGGTGACATATTGTATGAGGAGACATTCTCTTCTACCTTCAAATAGTACATGCCTATGAGGCACTGGCTTGAAGCTGTACCTTGTGTTTTGAACAGGAAGCTGTGGGCTTGGGGTGGGCATTAGGGTTAATAACTCCAAGGAATACTACACTACCCATTGACCAACACTCCAGAGACACCAAACCCTAAAGCTGTTCATTTTTTTTACTTTATCCGCTTTGATTTTTTCAACCCAGATGTCTGTATTAACATCATTTCTTCTCATGGATATACATATATCTATATCGTGAAGTCTAGCAACTACATTTTCAATAGAACTTCAATGTTTGCTTTAGAGAAGGTTAAACAATTGCTCAATATTAATCTATATGCATTAAAATTCAGAGACTTTTGGGTACAGCAAACTGATACAAATGTGACCATCCCTACTACAGTACCTAAAGCACAGTGTTAGTTGCTGATATGCACTGTATTTTTACAAATACTGTACAGTTTCTTCTAGTGGAAAACTAATGGATATGTCTAAGAAATAAAAGTGAGTGTAATAATTTTCTATAAAATCAGAATCTACAAGAATCTGAATGATTCATTTTGCAAAAGTGTAGAATATTCTTTCACTTTAACATTTTTCTAAAATGCCAGCAGTCATAGAGCAATTGCAAAGAAATGTCCTTTTACAAAGTCCTTGTAAAAGATGAAGATAAAATAAATGGAATGCCCATAACAGTCTAAAGAAAGTTTGATAGAAAATGATAAACAGCAAATGAATCCATAACATGTCTAGCAGAATGGAATATTTTTCAAGTTCCCTACAGCTGAAACTAAAGATTATTTTAAAAGTTCACTAAAGTTAAAACATTTGTCTGAGCTTCAGAAAGGAGCTATTTTTCTCAGCCTGAAGCCCTTCCAGGATAACTGTGTACCAGTCTGAGGAATAAATCTAAAATATGTCATTTCAATAATGTTCTATTTTCAGGATTTGTGGGGAAATGGCGGAGTCATATACAATTTCAGTGGTTATACAGTATATTTATAATTCGTTCTTTATTTTACCAGAATGTTTTCTTGATCTGCAAGCTCATTTACAAGGAAATTCTGTATTTCAATAAAATGCAATGTTAAACCGTAACACAATACAATTCTTTACATAGAAATTTATATAATACACCAAATTGTGTGCAAATGCAGAACTCTAGTAGCTATGCTTATCAAAGATTGTTAATTAAAGCTGCAAATCCAAATATCAGTAAACTGATGGTCAAACATACCCTTCAACCTTGTATAAGGCGAACACTCATGTTTTCTATTATTCAGGACAGATGATGTACATTATACAAAGTCTAAGCTCTCTAATGTGACACAATTTTATTATTTGTATTACTGTATTAGAAATTCTGTTCTCTTGCTTTCTGTCTTGGTCTGTCTGTCTGTCTCTCTCTCTCTCTCTTTTTCTAGTATACTGTTCTCTGTGATTCTAGGAACCATTACTCTGATCAGATCCTCATGATAGTTTTCTGATTTGCAGTTCTTAGTAACACAGTCTTTTTATTAATTCAGTCATTAATGTTAAGTTCAGTTTCCTGAGCATTGAACCAGTGTGTAGGTGTGTGTGTGAGGTAAGAGCAAGAAATAAGAGAGCGTGTGTGTGTGTGTGGAGAGAGAGAGAGAGATTCTTATCAAAACCACAAACAAAGCTCATATTCTCCATTTTTATTTTCTTCACACTGTATCCAAAATACAGTGTGCATATTGTATATTCAGTAAGTATGATACTAATCCTTGGAAGATATCGGAGGACTATCAATGCAGGATGTTTTCTCTGCAATCAGCCACATAATGGTATGACGCAATACTATAATAAGTGCTCATTATGTTTGTTCTGTCCCTTTGGTAGTAAGCAGTGCAGTGGGTTTGAAGAAGTCATATACTGTATTTGTGCAGTGAAAAAAGTTGAATAAACTTGCTTCAAGTCAGATGAGAAACAATTTTCTGTTTTAGAGTTAAAGATGCTTGAATGATCTCCAAAGGAAATACATGTATTGTGGATTATTCCTTTTATTGGATGATATTAAAGTGGCACTCTTAGATTTTCTACTACATTTCTGGTAAATGTTTAATTCACTCATCCGTCCAACTTTCTGTAATGTTCATCACTCTATTTCCTCTGTTCCAATCTCTGCACATTCATTCTGGGTTGTAATTTTAAAGAAACTAAATAAAAGTTTGCTTTCTGTGGTGATTTTGCACCCCTTTGTTGTAGTCTGTAATCTGCTGGGGAGGTGTGCGCCACTGCCAGTATTTACAGGTTACTTACTTCCTGCCCTTATTCCTTTATATTCTAGTCCCGAACACTGTCCCTCAGTTTTCTGCATGACAGATGTTTGGAGTTTGTGCTTACATCCAACACTGGCATTCCAAGTGACCTGCACAATGTCTAGAGATCTGGTAATTATAGCAATCTGTATATCCTAGCACAAGTTTCCTATGTCTACCCAAATAATGTATAGCTTTTTGTCACTGATTTACAAGTGTTTTGACTGAAACTACTGATGTTAGGATGATCCCTTTAATTACATACTGCAGAATCCGCAGTGTAATATTCAATATCTGAGCAAGTTTAGTGCTCATTTGTCCGTTGGTGTTGCTGGTTCCATTATCATGTTTTCTTTTAAGACCTAAATACAGTGCTCCTCTTTTATTTTATTACATCATATACACACACTTGCACACATACATATATATACATACCTACATACTGTACATACATACATACACATAATTGCTAACAGAATTAGACCAAATGGTCTATCTAGTCTGCTCGAATGCAGCTGGCACACTTATATATATTATTTATTTAGTTTTGGTTACCGGTAAGTACACAAGACAAGTAATATGCCTATTTTCAGGAACGACCCGGAAGAGTACAACATGGTGATTACATAATAGTACGGGTTATACAGGAAACATCATAGCAGAAAGTTGACTAGAAAGGAACAGTTAACAAGATGACATTAACAAGGTATCAACAGTGGTAAAGCATAGTTACATCCAATTTCACACAGTGGTGAGGTACAACAGAGTCAATTTCAGACAGTGGTGAGGTACAACAGAGTCACTGGTGATTGTGCGAAATGGACAAATTATAACTCGTCAAGTGCCAGGTGTGGACGAGTAGTTTCACAATCAAATGCCAAGAGAGGATGGATTTGTTAGGGTGGGCCATGTGCATGTTGAGAAGCACAAGAGTCTTGCTGAGAGAGGACATTGCTCTATGGGGGTTTGGGACAGACACACGCAGAGGCCAGCTTTAGGAAACCCCACAGGTGTCTACAGAAACTATGGTAGGAGGGGGTCGATCGAACCTGCTCGAGAAAAGAGTTCCAGAGTCTAGGTGCACTTGCAGCAAAGTCCCTGTCCCCATGAGGGTGCGAATGGGAGGAACTCTAGCAACCCGGGGACCTGCGATATGAGTGAGTAGGAGGAGCAGTCCGCGGGCAGAAGTAGCTGTGCTAGCCCTGGTGGGTTGCCAGTTCTAGTCACTTGCCCACGAGACATCCAAGCCCAAAGTCCAGGTAGCTAGATGGAGAGAGCCAGCAGAGATTTACATAGAGCTTACAATGGTGGGTAAGCCGGGGCAGCCAGGGCAAAACGGCAGATGTTATTATAAGTCGTGAACCACCGGGTGAGGTGGGATTTGGCTGAACTGGCAATAGGTGCAGGTCAGAGGAAAGGGAGGCGAGCAGATACTCTCGAGAGCCAGACGAGCCACAGGTGTGATGTTGTATTTGGCTCTATAGGCCATGCCCAATTTGCAGTTCACCATTCTGCAGACATTTAGTATGTGACTCCCATGTCGAGTTGGGGGTCAAGTGTTACTCCAAGGTATCTGACAGAATTCACAGTTGGGAAGAGGGTACCATCCTGGCATGTGATGCCCAGAGGAGCTGGCACAGCTTTGATTTTGGGTGCTGAACCAAATAGCATAGCCTGTGTGTTTTTCAGGTTGAGAACCAGTTTAATTTTGATTACCCAAGCCTGGATATTGTTGAAGTCCCTCAGATCGGTGCTGATTTAGAGACCTCGATGTCCCTGAGGGGCCAGGATGACCAGGTCATCAGCATAGAGAGTGGCACTGCAGTTGGTAACTGCTGCTGGTAAATGATTGACAAAGAGGGAGAAGAGGAGGAGGAGATGCCCCAGGATCGACCCCTGGGGACGCCTGAGGTCACCGTAGGGGATCAGAGAGGACTTTATTAAATCTGGTCATCTGCATTCAGCCATGTAGATAGCCAGTGAACCAGTTCATTGCAGAGGAGGACAGACCCAGGGACCACAGATGGGTGCAAAGCAACTCATGATCAACAAGGTCAAAGGCTTTGGACAGGTCAATAAATATGGCTCCAGAGACTTTGCCCTGATCCATGGTTCCTCTGATACTGGAAGAGACTGAGACCAGGGTTGTGGTCATGCTATGCCCCTTCTGAAAGCTGTGCTGGGCGGGATAGCAGATCTTGAGCCATTATGTGAGCAGTGAGTTGTTCAGCCACAGCTTTTTCCAGGAGCTTACTAAGGGAGGATAGAATGGCAATCGGATGATAATTGTCCAGGACCTTAGGATTGCCCTGCTTCAGTATAGGTACTATCCTGCCACCTTCCAAATGTCAGGAATAACCCCATCACAAGTGATATGTTAAAGATGTGGGCTACTGGGGAGGCAATGTGGTGGGTGCCAAGCTTTAAGTTTGGGCTCCAGATTGTCAGGCCCAGGCTTGAGTACTGGGAGAGGTCAGAGAGAGGTTAAGCATGTCAGTGACTGAAACAGCTCTGAGACAGAAAAGCGGTCGGGGAGGAGGGTCCAGCCTTGCAGCGAAGGGGACCAGTGGAGTTCCCTACAGGCGGGAAGAGGCATGCTTCACAGGTCAGTGAAGTGAGAATTTGGGCTCTGGCAATCGTGTGGGGATTATTGCAGGAGATCCCACCGATAACCATGTCAGATACCCCTGCACTGGTGGGGCCACTGGACAAGTTTTGATGTTTCTCCAAACCGCTCTGGGATCATTGGCTGAGCTGAGTAGGGCAGACTTACAGAAGTCACTTTTGCGGCCCTAATGGCCTTTTGCACTTATTTCTAAGATTTCTGTATCATTGAAGAATTGTCTGTTCTAGGGAGCTTTTGTAGTGGGCCCAACACTTGTCTCTGGCCCTCATGAGGATAGGAGACTCCCATGCAACCATAGGGTGACAGACCCCTGACCCTCCTTGTGACCATGGGAGAATGCTTGTCCTGCAAGGCCACGAAGGTAGAGAGAAAGCGGGTGGCAGCTGTAGAGGATTGATACTCCCAGCACCTCTGACCAGTTGGTGAGCCTTAGGTCCTTCTTGAATGCTTCAGGTTCAAACCTGGCATTGTTCCTTTGTGGATGATTTTATGAGGGACTTTTGGGAAGGTATTCTCCACACACCG
Organism: Neoceratodus forsteri; assembly: GCA_016271365.2. NCBI lineage: Eukaryota > Metazoa > Chordata > Ceratodontiformes > Ceratodontidae > Neoceratodus > Neoceratodus forsteri. Next base: position 852,559,648 of record CM057459.1, on the reverse strand, counting down.
TAGATTGGGGAATGGTCAGAGATAGAGTCTGGAAGGATCCCTATGGAGGAAATCCTTTCAGGTCGGTTAGACAGGATCCAGTCCAGGAGGGAGCTGGAAGATCCATTAGCTGATCGCCTGGTTGGCTCCTGGACAGGCTGAGTGAGGGAGTGATTAGCAAGTAGGGACTCATACTGCTTCACATTACCACCAACCCAGTTTAGGTTGACGCCACCCAAGATAACTAGTTCATTGTCTCCAGTACTAGGACCTACTGTGTCCAGGAGGTGGGTCAGGCCTGGAAGCCCTCCTTAGGGGTTGTAGGCACAAGCCACATGCAGTTTTTGGTATTCCCAAGTAAGAGTAGGACATGAAGAAGCTCACAGGGGATGGGGTGGATAGCTGGTGAGCCACCTCAGTAAGCTTCAGGTGGTTCTTATAATAGATCAAGATACCACCTCCCGTTTGTTCCCAGGTCTATCCTGTCTTATGATTTCATAACCAGGAGCGCACATGCCGAGTCTGGAATGGAGGATTTCAGCCAGGTCTCGTCACTCCAAGAATATCAGGCTTGTAAAGTGAGACCCAGGTGACTAACTCATTAAGGTTAGATAGTAGACTCCGAATATTGAGGTGAGTGACTTTTAGTCCCTTACCCAACCTCCATTCAGGGGGTAGTGGAGGCCAGGAAGCTGAGGCCAGAATTAGCTTCTGATGTCACCAGCCAGAGCTAATATTATGGGGAAAATCCATCGGGGTTCAGGCAGTTGGCCGCCACTCCTATCAAGGGCTTGCATGCTAGAGACGCTTGACACGGGTGGAGGATAGTAGACCCTGAGGTCCAGGCAGCTAGTAAGACAGCACAGTGTCTTGGAGTAGGCCAGTAGGTTAGAGAAGAAGTAGTCTGGCACCTCATCCAAGGGAGGATTATTCCAGCAGTTGCAGATTGAAATCGGGGGCTGGAGGCCACTTGAGGAGTGCAAGCGCTTATGAGCCCAACTAGGATGGCAGAGTTCAGATGAGGTGGCAGCACACCACCCTTTTGCACCTTGTGGGACTCCCACAGTTCAGTGGGGAGCACCTAGGAGGCACCATTTTCACGGTGGAGAACAGCAGATTCAAGGCCACCTCTTGACCCACAGGATGGACAGATCTAGTATGGCAGACTTCGTGGCAGGTCACACGGTGCCTCAGCGAGGGATAAGAGCAGTTGCAGTCAGAAATAGAGAATACAACTCAGGCACTAAATAGGGGGCCTGGGGGTGTGTAGTAATAAGGTACCCTGGTCACAAGATAACATCATTTGTCAAGAGAGAAAAGTATGCTAGTCTCAGAATAACAACATATATCATTAAGGAAGCATAAATCAAATTGAAATGACAGTGAGTTGCTATGAGCTATAAAAGCTATGAGCACCTGACAGAGGTTCAGGACAGGGCTATCTCTGGGTGTGGTGATGTAGAGTGAGCCTCAGAACAGCAGGGCAGGGTTTCCCAAGTTCTATAGCATTGATTGGTCCCCCACTGGTAATGGGAATGGAGGACGCTTGTTGCACTGTTATCAGGACCTCCCAGACCCAATTGGTCGAAGCCAGACTCTGGAGGTGGAGCTAGTGCATTTAATGGGAGGAGGGAACGGGTCGGTGGAAGGGCCGAAAAATTCACAGTATCGTGTAGTCGCCTGCAATGGCAGGGGTATAAAAAGCTTGTTTCATGCTGAGGAGGCCCGCCGTACTAGGATAGCTACTCGGCACTCTCTGACTGGGCAGTAGCACGCGGTTTGGGGACCTACCAGGTACAGGTCACCTCACCTCCTCTTCCATCGCAAATGAGGCAGAATTAAGTTAGTAAGCAGAAAACAGGGGACTGCCGCCTTTAAGAGAGGCGAGTAGCCAACGCACTAACAAGGAGTCCAATAGGCACAGGAGCACAACAGTGTCAAGTTTGAAATGTCTGGAACAGGCGTGGAAGCATGGCAGGGTCCGTCGGCCTGTAGAGACAAAGGAATCCAGCAATCCGATCGCAGGTAAGGGTGCTTATGTCTGTGGTTACACCTCTCGGTTAAATGTTCCTCATGGTTCAAGTTCTGTCCCAGTGATGTGCAGTCACCTGTAATGGCAGGGGTATAAAGCTTGTTCATGCCGAGGAGGCCCGCCGGTACTAGGATAGCTACCAGCACCTCTGACTCGGGCAGTAGTAAACAGCTCGGGTGGGGGACCTACCAGGTACAGGTCGCCCCTAGCCTCCCTCCTCCATCGCAATGAGGCAGAATCCCTTCCTAAATACCCTCTCACCACATCCCATCCCTCTTGAAACCTCCCACCATCATACATGACACCACCTCCTCCTCCGCAGATATTCTTGTAGTTGATACACATGCTTCACCCATAATATTTGTAACTGCACCTGTCCAATAATTTCATTTGGGTCACTTGAGTATAATTTCCAAATATACTCACCATTTGTTTGGGGGTTGCGGTGATACCAGCACTCTACCCCATTCTCCAAACATCATCCCAATGTGGAGATTAACCTTAGTAGTCTAGTGGTCCACCCACCCTCCTTTGTTCTCTATCCCATTATCTAAATATACTGATACTGGTTCTAGTGGATCCTCCCCATTCATCGATTGCCCTCAACCATATGGTCTACTGGTCCCTCCACCATCGCCATTCTCCGATCTCTGTCCCCATACTGTATATATATATTTTTGGTTGATGGTCTGTCAAATAATGGTACGACACAATACTATAATAAATGCTTATTATGTTTGTTCTGTCCCATTGGTAGTAAGCAGTGCATTTTGGTTTGAAGGAGCCATATACTGTATTTGTGCAGTAAAAAGAGCTGAACAAAGGTGCATCAAGTCAGATGAGAAACAATTTTCTGTTTTAGAGTTAAAGATGCTTGGATGATCTCCAAAGGAAATACATATATTGTGGAGTATTCCTTTATTGGAGGATATTAAAGTGGCACTGTTAGATTTTCTACTACATTTCTGGTAAATGTTTAATTCACTCATCCGTCCAACTTTCTGTAATGTTCATCACTCAATTTCCTCTGTTCCAATCTCGCATATATCATTCTTGGTTGTAATTGTAAAGAAACCAAATAAAAAGTTGGTTTTCTGTGGCGATCGTGCATCCCTCTTTGTTCAAAATGCCCGCCCTGGAGGTTGCATGCACATTCATGTTGTAATCTGTAATATGCTGGGGAGGTGTGCGCTACTACATTTCTGGTAAATTTCTTAATTCATATCAAATCCCTGGTAGTCTAGTGTTCCTTCCCCTGTTCTGTGATTGTTGTACCCAGAGCACTGCCTGCCTGCTCCAGCCTCCCAGATCAGAAGGAGTTTCAGTTATTTATTTAATATTATAATCGGGTGTGCAAAAATTAATCTTTCTTGGTCGGACAGGACTCAGAGTGGAGACAGGCAGTAGTGCAGCAGTGTGTGTTGCAATGTGTGAGTAGGTAGAAAAGTTTGCTATAGTCAGAGTCCTGGTTATTTTTTGGGGTGCCTGCTTTCTCCAGACTCCATGGTCCTCACAGGAAAAGCATGTAATTATTTTATTTACAGGTCTGTGCACTGTCCTTGCTAATTATGCTGCTTGTGTTTTGGAGCCACAGCTGTGGGAATGATTCCAGGCTTGACAACTCTACCACTGCACCATGGTCTGCCTGCCTTGCAGGTGAAAACTGTAGCAGACAGAGAGAACTACTATGTTATTTTATATTTGGTCGTTGGTAGTTCAGTGGTCTCTTTGACCCAAGCCCCCATCCCTTATTCTGATTGCCATCCCCAATGTACTTCTTCATGTCCCTGCTGTCTAGTGCCACTAAACCATCAACCCCCACCCATGTGAAACAAAGTGTTGTGCCTTGGTGGTGGGTATTTTTGTATTTTTAGCACTGAAAACAGAAAACTGTCCATTGCTGAACAGCACCCCACCTCACACTCTGCATCAACCAACCTCCCACACATCCCAGTTTACTTCATGGAGTAGTGAATATGGCAATGTAGCCATGGAGAAAGGGACTCTAGCAGCTATCCATGCGGTGGGGATCAGCACACGATCTGCAGGTGATGTCTAGCCATGCCAAGTGACAGGTGTGTCATAGGGCTCTGTCAGTTTTCTTCCCCCATCCCTTTGGTGCTGCTGTCAGTTTCAAGATGGATGGCATGGGGACTACAAGATATGCACTACAGAGAATAGGGTAGGGGTTCCAGAGATTGTTGCTTGGGTTGAGTACAGGAGCACACCCTCTGTCGCAGGTTCCGTCTGTTGCTGGTCCTGGGTGCTGGTCTGCTGGGAACTACTGTTTAATAACAGTTTACAAGATTTGCAAGAAGACTTGGTGGAGCATGCCAGCATTGTTGTGCCTCTTTTCACTAGCTACCCAGTTGAGTTACAAACTTGTGGTTCCAAGTTGTACTGAAAAACAGCCTCTATGACTTTGGCGGTGGAGTTATCAGAGTTAGGACAGAGCCCAAGTTAAAGATCAATTTCAGCATTTTAAGTGTTTTCCATGTTCCATATACACACTGTGGCATTCCCAATGTCTGTGAAGTCCAAATACAGTATTTTTTAATCAGTTTGCTGTCTGTAATATCTTGAAGCCTGTGAATGGAGGTGTTCTGTAGTGAAAAGGTTATTAGTTCATAGAGTTCTTTCAGTTTAGTGTGGTTGTAAAGCGTTTTGCCAGATATCCATTGTGTACTGCTGTTAGTGAAAGGGATAGGTTTTGATGGCAAGGAACGCAGTGACAGTGGTTATGTACTTTCCTCTGTGTGTATCATATGGGCTTTCCAAGACCTAGTTACTGAAAATGTTACCTTGTTTGCACTATATTGAACTACTGCTTTCCATTTTTGTGTTACTTGCATGCATGTCGAGAAACACATTGCATCACAGTTTTTCACAAGTAGGTTGTGGAGGTGCGGCAGTGTTGTGCCGAATGGCAGCAGCTCATTCAGGGGTTGTTCCCTGCCTGGCCAATAGAGGAGCATGCCCTGGATCACCACAGTTAAACAAGCAGGCCACTACATCAAAGGAACTGAACCGCTGCAATCAGGGAGCACCCCGTCAGTACGCAATCAGCTGTTCAGTGCCTCCTGACTGCACAGCCAATTAGAGATCTGCAAGCCGCCCCTTAATGTGCCTTCCTGGTGAAACAGTTCAAGAAAATAAAAAACTGACTGGGTAGCCCTCCCCATCGGCATAATTCTCCCTTTCCAAATTTCTCCTGTGCCGAGGGGGTGCCTAATCCCTCAGCTCATGCCACCACCCACCCACACCTCTGTGTGCCAACAGGGATGCCCAATCCCCTGTTGGCATGCCCCTATTCATCATCATTTGTCGACAGGGGAGCCCACTCCCAATCAGCATAATGCTCACTCCCAAAGTCTTGTCTTCTGAGAGGAGTGCCCAATCCCCTCGACTCTTGTCTCCCCACCCTCAGCACTCGATATGTGCCAATGGGGTGCCCAATCTTCATCAGCTACAGCCCTCCCAAACAATCAGGTGGCACTCTGGGAGCCCACCTCAACGTGCCCAAACAAAATGTCCCTGTAAAAGAAAACCTTCCCCAATGTTTTTTTTAAATAAACCTGTAAAGTAGAAAAGGATCCCTCATTAATTCCTCCCCCAACCCATGCCCACTTTCTGTGCACCCACCTCCCCACAATCCCCACCCCATACTTACCTCTGAGTCCGTAGCGATGATCTCGTGGACAAGGAACATGTCTGTATTCTTCAAAGCCGACCGCTGAACTGAAGAAATGGTGGTAAGCTGTATAATGGCATAAATGTTTTTTTTTTCAACTTTGGTGCATATCTAGTCCATTTTGGGAATTTTTTCACCATGGAGTTCTTTCAACATGGAGTTCTTGGGACCCCACATCATGAATTTAGTCACTGTCATTTTGTTATTCCTTCGAAGGTGATTTCACAGTCGCTGCATGGAACTACCTTTGGGACTGATTAATGAAATGACAGTGTCACAGTTCATGAGGTTGGCTCCCAAAACCTTATGTTGAAAATTTGGTGAAAAATTCCCAAAATGACTGTTTTACTGAGCGTGCACATTGTGCAGTTCCTATCACACTGTAAGTTTGAGGATTTTAATATTTTCACTCCAGATTTTCAACATTGTCATTTTACCACACCTTCTTATGAACAGTATAGCTGTCATTTGTCACATCTCACCTGAAATGTGTTTTCGCACATGTAACGCACAACAGCATGGTTGGTGTGGGAATCATTGTTTGGGACACATTAAGAAAATTATAGTGACACTGTTCATGAGCAGAGGTGTTAAAATTATGCTGAAAATTTGGTGAAAAAAATCCCCAAAATGACTGTTTTATGAGTGTGCATTGTGCAGTTCCTACGCACGCTTGTAACTTCAGCATTTTTAAAATTTTCACTCCATATTTTCAGCATTGCCATTTTACCACACCCTCCTTATGAACAGTACAACTGTCATTTTCACATTTCACCCAATATGTGTTTGGACATGTAGTGACAATGGCCTGGTCAGTGTATGAAATCAATGTTCAGGACAGATTAAGAAAATCTCAGTGACACTGTTCATGAGCAGACATCTTAAACTGGCTATGTTGGAAATTTGGTAACAAAGTCCAAAATTAGACTGTTATGAGTGTACATTGTGCAATTTTCATGCACCCTCATATGTTCACCAATTCATAATCTTTTCAGTTCAGATTTTCAACATTGGCATTTTTCACACCTCCTTATGAACAGTACAGCTGTCATTTTCACAACCTGGCTGAAATGTGTTTTGCACTTCCGGTCAGAATAGCACGGTTGCTATGGGAAATCAGTGTCCAGGATAGATTAAGAAATCACAGTGACACTGTTCATGAGTGAAGGTCCCAAATGCCTGTGTTGAAACTCTGCTGTAAAACCCCTAAACTAATTACATTTTGGGTGTGTTTGCCCAGTTTCTATGCACACTTATGACTTCACCAGTTTTTTTATATTTTCATTCCAGATTTTCAACGTTGCCATTTTTACACCTCCTCATGAACAGTACAGCTGTCATTTTTAACATCCTGTTCAAAATGTGTTTTCACACCATGTGCCAAATGTTGCAATCACTGTGCAAAATCACCTTTCGCTAACAAACTGATAGTGTCTCTGTTCATGCGGTGGATCACAAAAGCCCTTGTTGAAAACTTGGAGTAAAATACCAAAAACACCCAGTGTGTTATGTTTTCAACCATAATGCCCTACAGGTGTCAGGTATGTGACTTGGGATTGTTGACAGTAATGCTCATGCCATTCCAACCCCACCGCACCCTGCAGCCAGTGACAGGCTTCGAGGTGTGCCTTGATTCTTTGGCCCCAGAATCCATCCCATTCTCCTATACTGCACCCATTTCAGCATATTTCCTATGGAATGAGATGAGTAAAGTCCAAACACCCAAGGCATACCTCAACACTTGTCAGTGTCTGCAGGGTAGGGTGAGGGAAATGTCATGACCGTTATGGCCAATGACCCAAAGGCACACCCAGTGCCTGCCCATCTCTAAAGGGTGAGTGGGGTTGACATCAGTTCAGTACTTCACTGTCATTCCTATACTGCATGGGCTTGATTCTCATAGGGCTTTCGTCTGGCACAAGCTGCGGCAAGCAGCACCTTGTACCAATGCTTGGTACTACAGGGACCCTGCACCTGATTCAGGTACAGGAGGGGTCCCAGCAGCTAAATCCCACACTAGCACTGACTGGAACCCTGTGTCAAAACCCTGGTGCACTGCACAGGTCCACTGCAGGCCACCAGAGATTAACACAGGACTCCCTTTCCCACTAGGTAATGGGCATGTGGACTCAACCTGGTGTGTCATATCCCCCACCATGTTTTTGCAAATGGTGCCTGGCCACGGAGGTGAGGTGGGATGTGCTGGTCACTGGGGAGCAGTCTGGACTGGTGTCAGGGGTTTGGGCACCACCTGCTGGGGCATGGGTGGACACTGTACCACCATAGATTGGTGCTGCAATGGCACTGATGGGCCAGGCATCGGGGATTGGGAGAGCTACATCAGGACGGGGGTACCAACATGGTACATAGGTGGTATGGGGAGCTGTGAGGGTGCCATTGACCACTAGGAAGAGGGACACACATACGAGCCACACTGTGGGGTGTAGGTCGAATGAACCTTCACCCATGGTGTGCCACACACAGGGGAGAATGTCTAAGTCCCTTACAGATGCCCTGACTGGTCTAAGAACACTTAGAATTTCTCCACCAGGTGATGTCTGTGAATCGCAGGATGCAGCTTGCATCAGCAGCAGTCCCCCTACTGCTGTGCTGCTGTGCATTGTAGGCACAAGCCCTGTTTGGGGCAGGTGGACTGCAGTTGATGCAGGCCTCCTTTGTGAATCGCATGGAGGCAATCATAGATGCAAGGTGCATCTTGGACCATATCTGTTTATCGGAGGCAACTTCGTCCAACACAGGACTTTGAGAATCAGGGCCTCATCTGTTTAACTCCTGCACTTCCCTGCTGATGCCAGTAAGCAACTATTTGGCATTGACAAATGCTTGTGTAGTAGCTCTGGCCCATAAGAGGCTCACAGGTGACCAGTGGGAAGCTCATTATAAGGAACAGACTGCATCTCCATTTTAATGACTTTATAAGTGACGTTGCAGAGGGACTGGAAGGAAAAGTATGCTTCTTTGCAGATGACACAAACATCTGCAGCAGGGTTGATACACAAGGAAGTGTGAAAAGGATGAGAAGGAACTTGGCAAGATTGGAGGAATGGTCAGAAGTATGGCAGCTTGGATTCAATGCAAATAACTGCAAAATAATGCACCTGGGAAACAAAACCCAGGGAAGATTACACGTTGTTGGGGTAGAAACAACAACAAAAATGGAAAGGAACCTGGGGTAATCATATCAGATGACCTTGGGTTAGAAAGCAATGAGAAGGCAGTAGGAAGGGCTGGGGTATACTGGGATGTTTAGGAGAGCATCACCAGCAGAAAACAGAACTTGTTATCCTTCTGTACAGACAGTTGGTGATACCCCATCTGGAGTACTGCATCCAGTTCTGGAGACCCGTCTCCACAAGGACATAGACCGGATGGAGGCAGTCCAGAGGAGGGCAACTAAAATGGTGCTGGATCTGCAAGAGAAGCCATACCAGAATAGACTAAAGGAGCTTAATATGTATACCCTTGAAGAAAGGAGGGAGGGGGACATGATAGAAACGTTTAAGTACCTCAGTGGAATCAACAAAGTCCAAGAGGGTAGCATCTTTCAGAAAAGAGATGTGTAAAACAAGGGACTCAATTTGAAGACAGAAGGGGACAGCTCAGAGGCAATGTGAGGAAATATTCTTTCACAGAGAGGGTGGTGGATGCATGGCACAGCCTTCCTGAGGAGGTTGTGTGGCTCTAAAGCTGGGGAGAATGCATGGGACAAACATAAGTCAATTCTTGTGGGGGTAGAAAGAAATAGGCTGTTGGTTAACTAGGATCTGCAGCTTATCCTGTATGTAGGGAAATGGGCAGACTAGGTGGGCCAAGCAGTCCTTATCTGCTGTCGAAGTCTATGTTTCTATCTCTCCTGTCTGCAAGCTCAGCCCAGGCTAATGTACAAAGACTTTATCACATTTCTTATGAGTCTTTCTTAAACATGTTTTATCTGTTTAGAGGAGTACACCTGATTTGAAGTCAAAATCAAAAGCTAATAGTTATAGTAGCAGAGGCCCAACCACACATACGCACACCCAGCTGCTTAAAAGCCTGCAATTCATTCAAATCAATTCCATTTTCTTACTTAATTGGGGTTCAGTGCCAACAAGTGTAAAATCATGTACATAGGGCATAGGAACTGAGTGTAGGATGACAGGAGGTACTGATACTCATTAGACTTGAAAGGGTCTTTGAGGTTATTATATCAGAGGACCTCAAGATGGCAGTACAGTGACAAGGCTATGAGCAGGGCAAATTGGATTCTGGGGTGCATAAGGAGCATCATCTCCAGTAGGAGGAGGAGGGATGTTGTGCTGCCATGGTATCACTCCTGGTATACCCCAGCTGGAGTACTGTGTCCAGTATTAGAGTCCACACTTCAGAAAGGACATAAGGTACAGATTTTCCAGAGGAGGGAAACTAAAATTGTTCAGGATTTCCAAGGAATCCCTACAAGGAAAGACTGAAGAATCTCAACATGTACACTCTGGAAGAGAGGAGGACGAGAGGTGACATGATCAAGACCTACAAAGTACCTCACAGGGGTAAACCGGGTGCAGTTGGGAGTTTCCTTCAAATGAGGATGAGCACCAAAACCAAGGGACATACAATGAAGCTGGTAGGAGTAGTTCAGTATAGATGTGAAGAAATATTTCTTTACTGAAAGGGTGGTAGACGCCTTGAACAGACTGCCAGGAGAAGTGGTGGAAGCTAAAATGGTAAGAGGCATGAAGCATGCATTGAATAAACATAGGGTATATTAGAAAAGGGGAAGCAGGGGTCAACAGAGATCAATAGGGCTATGGAGGTGGAGTAGGTTCAAGTTCATTGCAGGAAAAGTCCATTGAGCAAGCTCATTCACAAGGAGGTCCTGATGGATGCAGGCAGAATAAGACATGCAGTAACATATACAGGCAGGAGTTACAAGTAGGTAGAGAACATCTGGGCAGATTGGGTGGGCTGAGTGGTCCTTTCCTGCTGACAAATTCTATGTTCTATGCCATCATGTGTTCATTAAGGTGAAGTGTTTATTTAAAGTTGGGCCTACCATGCATCCAGATGTAAGGTATAGTAAAGTGCAATTAGATGCAGCCCACTTACAGTATAATAAATAGAACCCCAGTGCTTTGAGAAGCCTTTACCTTCATAAGGCTGCTTAAAGAGCTGGGTTCTATTTGCAGTGTCCACACTAGTATACTGATCTTAAAATCGACGCTGCATCTGAATGAGTACTTGATTCTTGCTCACCCATTTCTTCCCACTTTGAAAGCTGCTTGTCCTGAATTAGTTTTGGGCTGGCAGTGCCTCGCCTCTGTTGGAAGATGACCAATAAGTGGCATTGAAAGACGTCAGACTTCGAGACTGTGAATCAACTGCCCACCCACCATCTAGGCAAGAAGAAGGCTGCAGCTGTAGCACTGATGACTGTTGGGGTGTGGGGATGGGGGACCAAAGAGGCAGACATAATGAGATAACATCATAATAACAAGCATTTATCAATGCCGAATGTTTGCTTGCTGGCGTTGGCGGTGGTAGTGTAGAAGTTATAGAGCTGCGTATAGGAATGGCAGTGAAGTACTGAACTGAAGCCAACCCCACCACCACCCTGCAGAGAGTGTCAGGTATTGGGGTGTGCCTTGGTTCATCAGGCATAATGGCCACACCATTTCACCACACCCCACCTTGCAGACACTGACAAGTGTCACGGTGTGCATTGAGGTCTTTGACCCTTGCGCACCCCATTCCATCAGGAAGTCCGGTGAGATGGGTGCGGTATAGGAGAATGGGGTGAAGTTTGGGGTCAAGAGTCCAAGGCATACCTCAATGCCCTCACTGGCTGCAGAGTGTGGAATGGTATGAGCATTACAGGCAAGAATCCCAAGTCACATCCCTGATGCCTGTCATTCTCTACAGGGTTGGGCGTTATGGTTGGAAACCCTAATACCTCAGGCATTTGTTGGTATTTTCACTCCAAATTTTCAACATGTTTTTTGTGACCCCACCTCATGAACAGTGGCAATATCAGTTTGTGAGCGAAAGCTGCTTATGCACAGCGACTCACGGCATTTATCACCACAGGTGCAAAACACTCTGAACAGGATGTAAAAATGACAGCTGTACTGTTCATGGGGAGGTGTAAAATGGCAATGTTGCAAATCTGCAGTAAAATATTTAAAAACTGGTGAAGTCACGGCGTGCATAGAAACTGTGCAATGCACACCCATAATGTAATTAGTTTGGGATTTTTACAGCAGATTGTCAACACAGGCATTGTGGGACCTCCGATCATGAACAGTGTCACTGATTTTCTTTATCTGTCCTGAACAATGATTTCCCCAGCGACCACGCATCTCTGCTCTGAAAGTGTGAAAACACATTTCGCCATGTTGTGAAAAATGACAGCTGTACTGTTCATAAGGAAGTGTGGAAAATGCCACTGGTGAAAATCTGACTGAAAATATTACAAAGTCATGAACTTACGAGGGTGCGTGGAAACTGCACAATGCTCACTCGTAACACAGTCATTTTATGGACTTTGTCACCAAATTTTCAACATAGCCATTTTAAGACCTCTGCTCATGAACAGTGTTACTGTGATTTTCTTAATCTGTCCCAAACATTGCTTTCGAACACCGACTGCACCATTGTGCGCTACATGTCGAAAACACATTTTAAGTGACATGTGAAAAATGGCAGCTGTACTGTTCATAAGGAAGTGTAATAAAATGGCAATGTTGAAAATCTGGAGTGAAAATATTGAAAATTGCGAACTTACGCAGGCGCAGGAACTGCGCAACGATGCTTGTAAAATTCTATTTTAGAATTTTTCACCAAATTTTCAACATAGCCATTTTAAGACCTCTGCTCATGAACAGTGTCATTGTGATTTTCTTAATTTGTCCCTGTACATTAATTTCGCACACCGACTGCATCATTGTGCTCTACATGGGAGGAAACACGTTTTGGGTGAGATGTGAAAATGACAGCTGTACTACTCATTAGAAGGCATGGTAAAATGGCAATGTTGAAAATCTGGAGTGAAAATATTGAAAATTCACGAACTTATGAGCCTGCGTAGGAACTACGTAACTCACTCAAAAACAGTAATCTTTGGAATTTTTCGACTAAATTTTCAAAATAGGCTTCTTTGGAGCCCACCTTATGAACAGTGGTAGTGTCGTTTCATTACTCAGTCCCAAAAGGTGATTTTGCGAGTGATTGTGAAATGCCTTCGCCCAAATAACGCCATGACAGTGACATCATTCATGAGAAGGGGTCCCAAAACCCCATGTCGAAAATTTAGTGCAATAATATCAAAAATGCCTGAGATATGCAGCAAAGTTGAAAAACCCTATCTATCCCACTATACAGCTTACCGGCATTTCCTCAGTTCGCAGTCGGCTTTGAAGAGTGCAGATGTGTTCCCGTCCACAAGATCGTCTGGCCGAGGTCTGGAGGTAAGTATGGGGTGGGGGGGTACAGGGAGGCAGGGTGCGATGGGTGGGTGCGGATTGTGGGAGGGAGGCAGGAGAAGCGCCGAGGGCAGTTTTATTTCCAGGTTTTTTAAATGATGACATGGGACGTTTGCCATGCTGGGGTGGGCTCAGCGTGGTACAAGGATGGCTGGTTGGGGGCTTGGAGCTGACAGGGATTGGGCACCCCGTCAGCTATACGATGAGTTGCCATGCTGGGTGGGCACCCAGCGTGGCCTCTGGGAAAGCTTTTTGGGGGGTGCATCATAGCCAACGGGGATTGGGCACTGTGCTGTACACTGTGTGCGTGGGGGGCAGCATGCAGTATGCATGCATATGTGTTGTGTGTGTGTGTGTGTGTGTGTGTATGTAAGGGGCGTGCATGAGCAGGCGATATCTTATCGCTGCTCACTGAAATGAAGTTCCCCTTTCAACTGTATTCCACTGCATTTTGGAGCTATCATAGACAGCTCCAGCAGGCATTGGAGAACTGCGCGCCTGCCAACACACTGACTGAATTGGAAGAGGGGTGACACACCTCTGAAAACTCGGATGTTGGCACTATGTTTCTTGCACATGCGCAAGCAAACATAAAATTGTGAGACCTTCACCAGCTTTCCAAAATGCTTACCAGTAAAAGAACACTCTATGAAGTTTTCAAATGACAACACAATCTGGTGAGTCCTATATCTGTCATCTGACACCAGGCATCAACCACCATAAAATTGGCTAAAGAAGGCAGTGTAGTTATGTGGTTACTGAAGCACTGGAGATTACAGTTGTACAAGAACAAAAATTATCACACAGAAGGTGGCACATGTCTATATAGCAGCTGTCTGCTGCTTCTCAGTAGTTATACTTATACCCTTGAGATACTTGAATATTTCTATCATATTCCCTCTTTCCCTCCTCTCTTCCAGTGAGTACGTATTGAGGTCCCTTAATTTCTTCTCATAAGTATTGTGTTGCATGATCTGTACCATCTCATTTGCCCTTCTCTGGACCATCTTTAGCCTGTTAATATCCTTACTAAGGTGCAACCTCCAAACTGCACACAGTACTCCATGTAAGACCTGACCATGATTTTATATAATGGCATCACTACCTCCCTCCTTATGCTGGTGATACCCCTGCCTATGCACCCCAGCATGTCACTGGCCCTTCCAGCTGCCTTACCACTTTGACATTTTCAGGTCATCTGAAATAAGAACCCCAAGTCCCTTTCCTTCTTTGTGACTGTCAGTAACACCCCCATCCTGTAGCTTTCCCAGGGTTTCTGTGTTCCAGATGCATAATGTTGCACTTTTTGAATTAAACTTCAGTTGCCAGTCTTGGACCATTTTTCAAGCTTCCCCAGGTCCCTCCCCATCTGGGGAACCCACTGTGTTACAGATCTTGGTCTCATTTGCAAACAGGCAGACCTTTCCCTTCAGCCCTTCAGCAATGTCACTAATGAAGACATTGAACAGGACTGGCCCCAGGACCAATCTCCTGCAGCACCCACTGGTCACCCCTCTCCCCAGACTGCACCCCATTTACCACCACTCTCTGTCTCCTGTCTGATAGCCAGTTTCTAACCCAGTGTGTCACACTTTCCTTTATGCCCAGCCTACTTAGCTATTTTATCAGCCTCCTATGTGGACGGTGTTAAAGGCTTTGCTTAAATCAAGGTAAGTGTTGTCCACTGCCCACTCTAATTTATTTCCTTTGTCACCCAGTCAAAGAGATCAACCAGATTTGTCTGACATGACCTCCCACTGTGAATCCATGTTGCCTATGGTCCTGGTCTCCAATGGCTTCTAGATGCCCCACTATGCTTTTTTAAGCAATGTCTCCATAATCTTCCCCAGTACTGAGGTGATGCTGACTGGCCCATAGTTCTCTGCCTCCTCCCTACTGCTGGATTTGTATAGAGGGACCATGTGTCCTCCTCCAATTCTCTGGTACCACCCCTGTGTTGAATGACTCAGTGAACATGGCTACCAGAGGCACTGCTATCTCCTTCACAGTTCTCTTAATATCCTTGGGTGTATGCTATCTGGTCCCATCACTTTGTCCACCTTCAATTTAGTCACCTCCTGAAGGATTCTTCTGCCTGTGAATTGACTATTGTCCACCTCTTCACGCCTTTGCTACTGCTGTAGTGCTGTGACCCTTGCCCTCCCCCTTCTGTGAATACTGAACAGAAAAATACATTGGATGTCTGGTGGGGTACATGACAGTTCTTAGGCATGGTACTATCACTTCCAAATACTGAAACAGCACATATAAGCAAGCAACATTCGGATTGACAAATGTGTGTTTAATTGTGCATTTGATGCCATCCCCATAAAACACACACACACACACACTTCTATAGAATAAGAAATAAGGAAACAATTCCAACTTTGATACCAATAGTTGATATTACGGCAGATAATGCTCCAAAACTGCAAAACAGTGCCTTGCTATTCTGTAAAATCAGAACACCTACATTACATGTATGCATGGCTGTTGTGGCTGCGTTCCTTGCCATCAAAACCTATCCCTTTACTAACAGCACTATTATTGAACACTACATCTGACAGCCATAACAAACAAGACATCCAGTCTCATCTATTCATGAGGCAAAACACAATTAATATTTCCCAAGATCACTATCGACTAGGAATGCTATTCACTAAGAAAAACCTTCTTTCACAGTCTTAGAGGTTCCAAACAGTTCCTGGTTCAAAATTGCCTCCAACACTGTTACTGTATGTCTCATCACACAGTCCATCACATGTTGCAAAGGCAAGAAGAAGGTGACATTAACATGGCATTGACAGTGATACATAAAGAAAAGCTGGTTAATAGCCGAGAAAGCAAGCATAGTGCATGGCCACATGTAAATGTACTAGAGACCACACACTCATTAAAAATACTATATTTGAACTTCACTGACATCGAGTATGTCACAGTATGTCAATGGAACATGGAAAACACAGTGTGGCAATTGATGTGTGAGTCCATGCTACTGTTGCTGCTTTTAGAAACTAATGAAGGTCCATCTAATGGTATCATCTTTACAATGACAGTTATAGTATATTACTGTAGTCCTTATACAGTGTTGAGCTACCTGGGAGAGTCTATCAAGAGAAATCAGTATCCAAATATTACTGTCAAACTCATTTTCGGGCAGTTTAGTTTACCTCAAAATGTTAAACATAAACGCATGCTGCCACGTATCCAAGTTAATATAACTTAATGACCAGTAAACATTGTTCACATGACACATAGTAACTGCAGGTGATGTACTATGGGTCAAATATATGCAGTGCATGGACGTTTCAGAGCTGTAGTCCCTTATCAGACCATACGAATATATATGCATTATAATTACTTGCAGATTGCAATATTATAGTCTACTGGAATTTGATTAAACTCTGGTATGAGCTTTAAAAAATGATAAGCAATTTCATCAAGTTAAAAAGACAACCAGAGAAATGGGTCACCTTTACAAAATGCATTATACCATCATGACTGAAATATAGTTGTGTTCCATTTGTACACATTTACTAAGTCAGATATATACAGTGTGTGTATATATATATATATATATATATATATATATATATATATATATATATATATATATATATATATATATATATATATATGTATATATATATTAAAGGCAAAAATCCATTTAATGCATTAGTTAGGGTTGTTCCACAGTGACAAAAGTGAGGAAATTCAGTGTTAGGATTGCACATGCTTGCACCCCAGGCCCACCGCCCCACCAATAGGCATTGGGGTGTGTGTTGGGGTCATCGGTAATGGCAGCTAACAGCAACAGAAAGCAAATGGTAATGAAAACAGTAATGCAAACACTAACGGTATTGGAAATGCAAATTGTATTGAAAATGGTAACAAAATGCAAACGATAACACAAACACAAATGGTAATGAAAATGGTAACGAAAATAAAACAGTAACACAAATGCAAACAGAAACACAAATGGTAACAGCAACGGTGACACAGAAAGAAACAGTAATGCGCTGGACAAGGAAACACTACCAAAAAGTAAACACTAAGGCCAACGTAAACACAAACGGTAATGAACATGCAAACGTTAATGATAGCGCAATTGGAAACGCAAATGGGTATGGTAACACCAATGATGACCAAAGGAAATAGTAACACAAACACAAATGCAAGCACATACACAAACTCAAATGGTAATGCACACAGTTACGGTAACGCAACTGGAATCTCAAATGCTTACGGTAAAACCAGCAATGATGCCAAAGGAAACACAAAAGCAAATGGAATGCAAACACAAGCATGTACGCAGACATAAATGGTAATGCACACGGTGACACAAAAGTAAACACAAACAAAAACAGTAACAAAAATGCAAATGGTAACAGTAACGCAAATAGAAGCGAAACGCAAATGCAATAGGGTAATGCACATGGTGACATAAATGGAAATGCTAAAGCAAATGGTTACAGAAATACAATTGGTAACAGTAATGCAAACTCAAATGCGAGGGTAACAAACACAGTGATGCAAAAAGTAAACACAAAACAAAACGGTAACGGAAATGGAAATGGAAACCGTAATAGTAATGCAAGCGCAAATGCAAAAGGTAACACACACGCTTTTTTGAATTTTGTTCATCCTCACAGGTTGCACAGTTTACACAACCAGTCCAAAACTTCAGGGAATGTGCGGACAAGGTCCCTGATGTGCCTTGTGAAGATTTCATGAAAAAAATGTATAACAGTTCAAAAGTTATTCAAAAAATAATTTCCCATTATAAGTCAATGGGAAAAGTTAACAAAAAGTTCGACAGTGTCGCAAATGCACTTTTAGTGTTGCAAATAGCTGTCCCAGTATCGCGCAAATCTGCCATTTTGTTTTCAATTGGTGATCATAAAAATACTTAATTTAAATTTGGGACCCTCTAGCAACACAATTATTTTTGTGTTTACCTAGTCGGACCCTGAGGATGCTAGGCATGTCTTTATTTTGAGGTTAAACACCCTAGAAATATGTTTTTCAATTTCTGGAAAAAGTAGTGTCCAAAGTAATGTTGCACTCATGAAAATGTTGCAAATTTTTATGAAAAGCTTTCATAAATCATTACACTACTTTGCAACACTATGCCCAAAATAACAGGAATTCTTTGCCATCCTGCTGCAAAATAATGGTTTAGTCTTTTACACTGAAATTTGAGGAAGAAAGCCAACATCCCACAGATGTGCCTTTTGGTGGTTTGGTGAAAAATATTACAGGGCGGGAAGGTTATGGCACTCAGAACTTCTTTTTTTCCCATAAGATAACATTATGGTGTTGCCATTCCTTTCAGGGCCCGTATCTCGGAATGCGAGCAGAGATACGGACTTTAGGTGAGAAAATACTTAGCCCCTAACAGGGGCTAGTACAAAACTAGACAGAAAAGTCATAAATCATATGACTTAAATTTTTTCTACGCCTTACAGTTCCTGAGATATAAGCAATTTAGTATTCCAACTCCTCATTTTCTGCTCTGAGACCCATTATTATGAACACATTCTTTGTACTCACTGTCTTTCTCTATGCAGCTTTTGGGGAAAACCAGCCCGTGCACTTACATTACTGTTACCCTTACCGCTTCTGCTTGTGGTTCCGTGCCTGCTTTCACTTACTGTTCCTGTCTATGCCACAATATGTGTTAACCTTTGTGTTTTCATTTGCACTTGCATTTGCATTATTTTTACCATTTGTGTTTACAGTACTGTTTCTCGTTCTGTTTCGCTTTGTGTCACCGCGCACTACCATTTGCGGGCACCGTGTTACTATGTGATAAGACATCATGTGGTGGAGCGTAGCTCTCCTTCTTCCACATTACATTCACAATTTCTTGTTATCATTCCCAAAAGAAAGGAAAATTAGAGGAAGAAAACTCCATTTAATGCATCAGTTAGGGTTGTTCCACAGCGACAAAAGCGAGGAAATTTAATGTCAGCCCCTTGCACCCCACTCAGACAAATCCCCAACTGGCATCGAGTGCGCGTTGGGGAATCGTCAGTCCTAACTTTCTCCCCATTCTCCTATTTCTCAGCTTCTTTCCACATGTGATGGGGTGAGAGTTATACGTGACACCCCAATGCACACACTGATGCGTTGGGGGTAAATGGTAAAGTGATGCATTAAACAGAGTTTTTCTCTAAGATAATATATATATATATATATATATATATATATATATATATATATATATATATATATATATATATATATATATATATATATATATATATGTATGAATTATGGTGTTTATGGTGTTTTTGATTTTTTGATGATTGGGGTGCCGCTAGACTACCAGAGATATGGGCAACAATATTAATTTTATACAGATCGGGGGACCGATAGACTACAAGGGATATATAAAGCATTATTTATTAAATACACATTGGGGCTGCTAGACTACCAGGGATATGGACAACAGTATTTCTTAAATGCACATTGGGGGCTGCTAGACTACCAGGAAATGCAGAACATTATTTTTTCATACAGATCGGGGGTGCTAGACTACCAGGAATATTGAAAACATGATTTATTTTATTCAGATCTGACAGAACGAAGCTCCTGAGCAAAACCCACTCTTATTTAACTTCCTAGGGCACCCTGGGCTGAAAAATAGATTTTAAATCTGATTATCTCATCCCTCATGATGCACGATCATGATCAAAGAATCAAGATCAAAGAATTTGCAGGCTCCCAATCAAAGATAGTGTGCAAGCCGCAAATTAAGATTTTAAGAGTTCATAACTCTATCAGTTTAATGCATCAGTTAGGGTTGTTCCACAGAGAAAAAACAAGTAATTCAATGTTAGGGTTGAAAACTCCTAACTGCGCATTCCCACCCCCCACAACCACCACACACATACACATACATGCAAGTAGGGGAAGGACCAAGGCAACGCAATCAATTATACACATCCAGAGGTATATAGCTATGTTACTGTAGGAAGTGGAGAAATCCAACTTCAGATATGATACATTATTTACAAAGTTGTTCTTCGAGGTTAGTTCACATAAAGGTGAAGCAAGGTGGCAGTAGCGAAAATGGTATACTTTGCTTGTTTTCAACGTATGGGTGGCAAAAGGCATCATGGGCACTGCAATGTTACTCTATGGCAAATTGTTCAGTTTTTGGAAAAGTGTAAGTTTGTAATCCTTAAGCATTTTAGCACAATAGCAGGAAAAAGGACATATGTGGGACTAGGTCTTGGCAGCCTGCAAATGTCAGCCCAAAGGACCCAACCGCTTGCTTGCAGGATGATGGCAAAGATGTGTAGTAATTAGGAGCATAGTTTAACAAAATACTTTCACAAAGATGAAAGTGTCATAGCAAGATATGTGTTTAGCAGTGCGTGGAATGTCTGGGATGACAGTTAGCAGTGACGACCCATGTCACAGCCCGATGGGAGCATGGGTGTGTGGTTTCATGGCTTAGATAGTTGTATGTTATTCCTATTACCTGCTGTTGGTTGTGTGTGATTGGTTGTGTTGCATTGGCCCTTCCCCTACTTGCATGTATGTGTGTATGTGGTGGTGGGGATGAGGGAATGCGAATTAGGGTTTTCAACCCCAACACAGAATTTCCTCGCTTTTGTCGCTGTAGAACAACCCTAACTGATGCATTAAACAGAGTTTTTACCAAGAATTTCTTCTTTTTGAGAATGTGCACTATAAATAGTGAAGTAACAGTAACGCAAATGCAAGCTCAAATGGTAACTCACATGGTGATGCAAACATTAACGGTAACACAAACAGTAATAGAAACACAAGTGAAAATGTTAATAAAACAAAAATGCAAACACAAGCGCATACACAAACACAAATTGTAACATGCACAGTTATGGTAACGCAATTGGAATGCAAATTAACTGTAACACCAACAATGAGGCCAAAGAAAACACAAATGGAAACGCGAAATGGAAGTGCGTGACACAAAAAGCAAATCGTAACGCAACAGTGATGCAAAAGGAAATGCAAATAAAAACAGTAATGGAAAATGCAAATGTTAACAGTAATGCAAACGCAAGTGGAAACGCAAAGGTAATGCACACGGTATGAGTACGGGAACACTAATGCAAATGGTTATGGAAGCGCAAGGTGAAACACTAACTGTAACACTAACAGAAACTCACAATTTTTTTTCCCCAAAGGCTGCATTGAGAAACACAGTGAATACATAATAATGTATGGATAATAATGAGCCTCGGAGCATAAAATGAACACTTGGAATACTAAACTGCTTATATCTCAGGAACTGTACAACCAGAAAAAAATTTAAATCTCATATTATTTATGACTTTCCTAGCTAGTTTTGGACTTGGGGGCTAAGCATTTTCCCATGAAAGTCCATATCTCAAAGAATTTCCGAGATACGTGGCTCGAAAGTAGCAGGGACGCCGTAATGTTAGTCTATGGGAAAAATTGTCAAATTTGGAGTACTGTACCTTGCAGCCCTGAAATATTTTGTCACCCAACCAGCAAAGGCACATCTGTGGGATTTTGGCTTTCTTCCTCCACATTTCAGCCCAAAAGACCAAACCATTCTTTTACAACAGGATGGCAAAGATTTCCTATTCTTTTGGGCATGATGTCACAATGTACTGTCATGATTTGTGATACTTTCGAAAAAGCACAAAAGTGTCAAATGTGACACTACTTGCTACACTACTTTGCAAAATTTCAAAACATATTTCTGGGGTGTTTAACTCCCCAAAAAGACACTACTAGCATCCTCAGGGTTTGACTAGGTGAACACAGCAAGAACTGTGTCCCTAGAGGGTTCCAAATTTAAATGCCAAGCATTTCTGTGACCACTAACTGAAAACAAGATGGTGGATTTGCAACACTACAGGGGTCATTTAGACACTTAAAACTGCATTTGTGACACTGTCAAACTTTTGTTAACTTTTCCTTTGACTATAATGGGAAACTTGTTTTTGAATAAATTTGAACTTTTAATATTTTTTCAATAAATCTTCGAAAGGCACATTGGGGACCCTGCTGCATGTTCCCTGAAGGTTTCATACTGGTCGCACAGACCGTATGACCTGTAGGTGAGAGCAAAGAATGCCCAAAAAATCAGAATATGACTTTCTACGGAGCTATATAGCTACAACTGTATATCCGACCAGTACAAAACTTGTCAGATCCAGAGACCTATTGTACCACTCTGTGCATACCAAATTTCAGGTAAACTGCTATATGGTGGCAAAGTTAATAAGGTGCCAGATTTCACACTTTAACCTTAAATGGGGTACTCAGCCCTAACTATAGTGGTACTACCATGCCACTATTATATATATTCATTGCAAAGAACTTTTGTTAATGTATCAGTTAGGAGTTGAAGCAACAAAAGTAGAGAAATGAGGCGATAGGGTTGACACCCTACTGACCTATCACCCCACCCACCCACCACAGATCAACAGGACGGGTGCGTTAGCCCTAACTCTCTCCCCATTCCATGTGTATAATGCTTAAAAGATACAGTATAGAGAATGGGGTGAGAGTTAGGCTCAAAACCCCCAAGGCACACGCTGTTATGTGTGGTTGGTCTGTGGTGGGTGGGGGTGGGGAAGTAGTATGGGGTGTTAGGATGTCAACACTAATGCCTCATTTCCTGCTTTTGTCCTTCAGCCCTAACTCATGCATTAACAATGTTTTTGCAATAATTTCATTACTTTTGAGAAAAGGTGATGTAATTGGTAACTGATATGTGTTGGTGGGAGTGCAGGCACCCTGGACCCTGTGGTCCCTTTAAGCTGCCAATTTTTGTATGTGGCATCTCAATTAATTTTCACCTCAAATTTTCAAAATGAGCTTCTATACCCCTCAGTGCATGTACCCAGTACAGAAAACTGTCAAATCCTTAGCCAAATGTAATTCTGCTTAACTGTGATGCCATTTGCACCACAGGTGCAGAAAACATTTTGCCGGGATCTAAAAAATTGTGGCTGTACTACTCATGTGGTGGTGTGAAAAATTGGTTATGTTGAAAATTTGGAGTGAAAACATGAAAAATTGGGAATGTTATGAGAGTGCGAGAAACTGTACAATGTACACTGTAGAATACAGTTATTTGTTGAAATTCTTTCACCTAATTTTCAACATGGACTTTTGGGACCTCACCTCATGAACAGTGGTACTGTGATTCTGTTAATCTATTCTGAAACTTGATTAAGCACAGCGACTGCACCATTCTGCTCCACAGGTGCGAAGACATGTTTCAGGCAGGATGTGAAAATGACAGCTGTATTGTTCATAATAAGATTTGAAAACATGGCAATGTCGAAAATCTGGAGTGAAAATATTAAAATTGGCAAAGTTACAAGCTTGTATCGAAACTGCAAAACATGCTCAGCGGCAGTATTTTTTGAATTTTTCAACAAATTTGCAACATCAGACTTTATGGTACCCTCATGAACAGTGGCAGTAAGTCATTTCATTAATCAGTCCTGAAAGGTGATTCCACTACGACTGCAAAATCACCTTCTGGGATGGAGTAACAAAATAACAGTGCCAGTGTTCATGAGGCGGGTCCCAGAAACCCCATGTTGAAAATTTGGGACCAAAGTAAAAAAAATTGTCTGTGATATTAACTGGAGTTGAACCAGCCCCCCATTGACTGACATTATGCAGCACTTCCTTTGATTCTTTAGTTTGCAGTTTGGCTTTAAAGAGTGTAGATATAACCCAGTCCAGAGACGATTGCTGCCCTAACCTCAGGAGGTAACTATGGGATAAGGGGGGTTCGGGAGGTGGGTGCTCAGTGGGAGGGTGGGGATGGGGAGTGGGGACTGGGAGACAATGAGGAATGTTTACTATTTTTCAGGTTTAAAAGAAAAATTAAAGACTTCAGATTACTGTTTTCTTCATTTACAGGTATAGTATTTTTCAACAATTTTAATAAAAATATATTTGGCACACTGGGATGGCTCCCAGTGTGCCATATCAGTGTTGGGGAGAAGATACATGCCAACATGGGCATTGGGCAACCCGTGTCAGCATTTAAACAATAAGTGATCCACCATTGTGGATCCTCGCTCCTGAGGCCATCCCTGTTCGTGAGGTGGATGAGACCAGAGCCTATCTGACCATCTGGTCTTCATCTCACAAATGGGGATTTTGACACCGTGAATGGGGATTTTGACTGCTGGTGAAAGAGAATTTAAAAAACATCCCTTTGCAAGCTGTCAAATCCCTTCACCAGGCAATCCCCTTTATGAGGTGACAAGATCCCTTTCATGAGCCAATCCTTGCTCACTGAGATAGGGCCATCTGGTCTGGAAATCTATCAAGGATTTTGACAGCTAGCTAACAAGGATTGGCTCGTGAAAAGGGATTTTGATAGCCGCGAAGGATTTGACAGCTCACAAACAGGGACTAAAAACAATGAGCAGATCCCTTTCGTGAACTGACAAAATCCTGTTAGCGAGCCAATACTTGTTCGGATATAGGTCCATCTGGTCTGGAAATCGCGATCAAGGATTTTGCCAGCTCGCAAACAAGGATCAAATCATGATCAAGGATTTTGACAGCTCACGTAACAAGGATCGTTAGCGAGTGATGATCAAAGATTTTAAAATTGAAAACAATAATGTTTGACAAAAACAAAGAAAACCAAAGCCATGGGTTTTACAGGGCATCTCAGTGAATAAAACCCATACTTGTAATACCACACAAAATACCCGTGGGAGAAATTAGAATTTTTATTTGTGGGGAAACTGAAAATAAGATGGTGGTTTACAGGATGTTTCCATGAAGGGGATTTAATAACTCTTCATGAGGTAACAAAATCTTGATTGTGAGCCAAATCATCTTTCACAAAACATACCTATAAATCAAAGAGTGAACTGATCATGTTCAGAACCCAAATATTCAAAATTAAGTAACTTTGTAAAGGATTAATATTTTTCACTAAAGTAATGAAGTATTGTTCTTTGGAACAACCTTTTCTACCCTGAAAATCTGAGACTGAAATTCCAAACAGTGTGCCAACAGCACGATGGGCAAAAATCAGCAAAATGGGCAAAAGGGAAAATGCATTTTTGTGGGCTTCACTGCATGAAAATTGCAAATCCAATCAAAATGAAACTTGGCATACCAAGATATCTACCACACATTCTGAATTTTTGCAAATCCGTTGAGCAGTTGCAAAGCTATTAAAGTGCAAAATTTGGGGTTTAACATTAAACTTCCATCAACCCTAACTATAGGGCACGACTGCACCCCTATAATATATATATTATAGTGGTACAGTAGTGCCACTATAGTTAGGGTTGAGTAACCATTTAATATTAAAGTTTGAAATTTTGCATCTTAATAACTTTGCCACCGTATGATGCATTTGCTTGAAAGTTGGCAGGCACGGAGCAGAATGATAGATCTCTGGATCTGCCAGATATCACAAAATCGCAAATTTTTGCGAATGCTTTCGCAAATCAAGACACTACTTTCCAAAATGACAGGAATTCTTTGCCACCCTGCTGCAAAAACGGTTTAGTCTTTTGAGCTGAAATTTGGAGGGAAGGCAGCCAACATCTCACAGATGTGCATTTGGTAGTTTGGTGACAAAATATTGCATGGATGCCAAGTTACAGTACTCTGAAGTTGGCATTTTCTCCCACAGACTAACATGGTGGCGTCCACCACGCCTTTTGGGGCTCATATCTCGAAATGGTGCGAGATGTGGAATTTTCATCATGACAATGCATAGCCTATGTCCTATGGCTACACATTCAATGAAAACATAGCCAGGAAAATCATGATTGATGTGAATTTTTTCTACATCGTACGGTTCCTGAGATATAAGCAATTTAGTCTTCCAAAAGCTCATATTCTGCTCTGAGACCCATTATTATGCATACATTCTTTGTACACACTGTGTTTCTCTATTCAGCTGTTGGGCAAAAACAGGGTGTGAACTTGTTACTGTTACACTTAGGCTACCACTTGTGTTTCCGCACTCTGTTTGCATTGTTGTTCCTGCACGCCACCGTAAAGCGTTACTCCTTGCATTCTTGTTTGCTTTGCATTTCTGTTACTGTTACCATTTGCGTTTCCACTATTGTTTGTATTTGCATTTTGGTTTACATCACCATGCATTGCCATTTGTGTTTCTGGCAGCCTTTTCGTTTGCGTTTGCATTATTCTTTTGTTTTGCATCTTCATTGCTGTTACTCTTGCCATTTGTGTTTGCATTGTGTTACTGTGCCCATGCACATTAAGGTTTGCGTTCCATATGCACTTACGCTTCTTTTGCGTTTCTGTTTCCTTTGCTGCTATTGTTGCTGATACTGTTACCATTTGCATTTAGAATTGCATTACTGTGCCTGTGCACGTTACGGTTTCTGTTTCTGTACATGCTTCTGTTCTCATTTATGTTTCTGTTTCCTTTGGTGTTATTCTTCATGTTAACTTTACTATTTGCATTTACAATTGCATGCGTCAGCGCATTACAGTTTGCATTTATGTGCGCACTTATGCTCATGTTTCCATTTCTGTTTTGGCATTCTTTTGTTGTACCACTTAACATTTGTGTTTAAGATACCACTGCCATCACTGTTCGTGTTACCAGTTGCATTTTGCATGTGCTTGCATGTCTGTTTAGCGTCTGTTTGCTTTTAGTATCACTTTGTGCTTGTGTTTCTATTAACTTTTAGTTAAACATTTACATTTGCTTTACCTTGTGAATAACCATTGCCACTTGCATTTAGCTTTGCTGTTCTTGTTACTATGTAACAAGACATCATGTGGCTTCAGGCCCTGCGCCCTGCCACTGCATTCCATTCACTATTTATCATCTTCATTCTCAAAAGAAGGAAATCAGAGGCAAAAACTCTGTTTAATGTATCAGTTAGGGTTTTCCACAGTGACAAAGTGAGGAAATTCAGCGTTAGTGTTGAGACTTTGGACCCCAGCCCACCCCAACTGGCATTGGGATGCCGTTGGGGTCATCAATCTAACTCTCACCCCATTCTCTATACCTCTGCTTCTTTACTCATGTGATGGGGTGAGAGTTAGAACCGATAACAACGTGCACCCTGATGCCGGTTGTGGGGGTCCAAGAGGGGCTTTCAAACCTAACACCAAATTTCCTCACTTTTGTCGCTGTGGAACAACCCTAACTGATGCATTAAATGGAGTTTTGCTCATATATATATATATATATATATATATATATATATATATATATACAGTATATTATGGTAGCATGGTAGTAGCTACCATAGTTAGGGATGTGTAGCACTTTTAAGTTTCAAGGGTGAAATTTTGCAACTTAATAGCTTTATCACCCTTCTACAGATTTGCCTGAAAATTGGCAGGTGAGGGAGGGACACAATAGATCTTGGGATCTGTCAACTTTCATACCGGTCAGATATATGGCTGCAGAGTTATTAAGTGACATCCGTGTGCACAATTAAGCTTTTTGTGAATTCTTTGCTCGCGCCTACAGGTCACATGGTTTAGCGCACCAGTCCAAAAACTTCAGGAATCACGCGGCCAGGGTCTTCGATGTGCCTTTTGAAGATTTCTTGAAAATTATTGAACGGTTCAAAGTTATTCAAAATACAAATTACCATTATAAGTCAATGGGAAAAGTTAACAAAAGTTCAACACTTTGCAAATGCACTTTTAGTGTCACAAATTACCCTAGTAGTGTCACAAATCTGCCATTTTGTTTTAGTTGGTGATCAGATAAATGCTTGGCATTTAAAATTGAGACCCTCTAGGAACACAATTCTTTTGTGTTCACCTAGTCAGACCCTCAGGATGCTAGCCATGTCTTTATTTTGGGGTTAAACACCCCAGAAATATATTTTCAGATTTTGGGAAAGTAGTGTCGCAAGGTAGTGCCACACTTGCGATACTTTCATAGACAATAGCCAAATGACAGCAGTTCTTTGCAACCCTGCTGCAAAAGAACGGTTAGTCTTTGGGCTCAAATTTGAGGGAAGGCAGCCAACATCTCTCAGATGTGCCTTTTGTGGTTTGGTGACAAAATATTTCATGGATGCCAAGTTACAGTACTCTGAAATTGGCATTTTTCCCATAGACTAACATGGTGGCGACGCTACTTCTTTCGGCCTTTGTATCTCAAATGTTGCAAGATACAGAATTTTCATCGTAATAATGCATAGCTCTATGGGCTACACATTCAAGGAAAATCTAGCCTGAAACTCATGAATCATGTGAAATTAAAATTTTACAGTTCCTGAGATATAAGCAATTTAACATTCCAACTGCTCGTTTTCTGCTCCCAGGCCCATTATTATGCATACATTCTTTGTACGCACTGTGTTCTCTATGCAGCTGTTGGGCAAAAACAGGGTGTGCACTTCTGTTACTGTAACAGTTAAGCGTTTCCATTTCGTTTCCATACCTGTTTGTGTTACCATTCCGTATCCGCCTCCATGTGCGTTACCCTTTGCGTTCTTGTTTGTGCTTGCAGTTGCGTTACTGCTACCATTTGTGTTTCCACTACTGTTTCTGTTGGCATTTCTGTTTGCATTTCCGGCACTCCTTTCGTTTGTCTCTTCTTTCGCTTTATGCGTTACTGTGCCCGTGCATTACGGTTTGCATTTCCATATGTGCTTGCATTTGGTTTTGCATTTCTGTTTTGTCATTATTGTTGCTGTTACCATTACCATTTGTGTTTACAACTGTGGTAACGCGACCATCGCGCGTTATGGTTTGCATTTCGTATGCGCCTGCTTTGCATTTCTGTTTCTGTTTCCTTTGGCATTATTGTTCATGTTAACTTTACCATTTGCATTTACAATTATGGTACCGTGACTGTGAGTGTTTGATTTGCATTTCCATGTGCGCTTGCATTTGTGTTTCGCTTCTGTTTTTGGTGTTATTTATGCTGTTAACATTTCCATTTGCATTTCCAATTGCCGTACCATGCGTGTCACTGTTTGTGTTTCCTTATGTGGTTGCTTCTCCTTTATGTCACTGTTCACTTTGCGCCACTTGCACTTGCATTTCTATTAACATTTGCTTTACCATTTATGTTTATGTCACCATGTGCACAAACATTAGCAGTTGAATTTCCCTTACACCTACAATTACTATGTCATAAACATCACATGGTGGGAGCGTGGGGCCCCACCACCACATTCCATTCACTATTTCTACTGCAGATTCTCAAAAGAAAGGGAATTAGACAAACTCCTTTTATTGCCTCAGTTAGGGTTGTTCCTCAGCGACAAAAGTGAGAAAATTCGATGTTGATTGAACCCCCTTGCAATCACCCACCTGCTCCCCAGCGGCATCGGGTATGCGTTGGGGTCATCGGTCTAACTCTTACCCTATTCTCCTATAGTTCACCACCTCAGCTTCTTTACACATGTGATAGGGTGAGAGGCCGAGACCCCAACACACACACCCTGATGCTGGCTGGGTGGCAGGTGGGATGGGTGCAAGGGGGATTCAACCCTAACATTGAATTTCCTCACATTTGTCACTGTGGAACAACCCTAACTGATGCATTAAATTGAGTTTTTTGCCTCTAATATATATATATATATATATATATATATATATATATATATATATATAGTGGCATAGTAGTGCCACTATAGTTAGGGTGGAGTCCCCAGTTAAGGTTAAAGTGTGAAATTTTGCAGCTTAATAACTTTGCCACCAAATGATGGATTTGCCTGAAATTTGGCATGCATGGAGTGGTACCATAGATCTCTGTAACTGTCAGATATACAGTTGTGGAGCTATATAGCACCATAGAAAGTTGTATTTATGCTTTTTGTGCATTCTTTGCTCGTACCTAAAGGATGCACAGTTTTGCGACCAGTCCGAAAACATCAGGGAACATGCAGCGGCATACCTGATGTGCCTTTCAAAGATTTCATGAAACAATATTAAATGGTTCAAAAGTTATTCAAAAACAAGTTTCCAATTATAGTCAATGGGAAAGCTGGCAAAAGTTTGACAGTGTTGCAAATGCAGTTTTTAGTGCCGAAATTACCCCAGTAGTGTCACAAATCCACCATCTTGTTTTCGGTTGGTGGTCACAGAAATGCTTGGCATTTAAATGTGGGACCCTCTAGGGATACAATTCTTGCTGTGTTCACCTAGTCGAGTCCTGTGGATGCTAGCCATGTCTTTTCTGGGGGTTAAACACCCCAGAAATATGTTTTAAAATGTTTATAAAAGTAGTGTCACAAGTAGTGTCGCACTTGTGACACTTTCATGCTTTATTTGTGAAAGTATCATGATTTGTGACACTTTTGCGACACTATGCCCAAAACAGTAGGAATATTTTCTCTCCTGCTGCAAAAATGGTTCAGTCTTTTGGGCTGGAATTTGGAGGAAGAAAGTCAAGATCCCACGGATGTGCTTTTGGTGGTTTGGTGACAAAATATTAGAGGGCTGCAAAGTTACAGTATTGCGAAATTGACAATGTTTCCCATAGTTTAACATTACGGTGTCCACCGTGTTTTTGAGGCCCGTATCTCAAAAACGCTTTGAGATACAGACTTTTCATCACTAAAATGCTTAGCCCTCCAGGGCCTAAGTGCAAAACTAGCCAGAAAGTCATAAATAATATAATTTTTTTTTTTTACCTTGCACGGTTCCTGAGATATAAGCAATTTAGTATTCCAAGTGTTCATTTTCTCCTCCGAGGGCCATTATTATGCATACATTCTTTGTATTCACTGTGCTTCTGAATGCCTTTTGGAAAAAAGTATGTGCATTTGCATTACTGTTACAGTCAGCATTTCTGCTTGTGTTTCGTTACCATTTGCATTAAGCGTTTCCATTTACATCACTGTGTGTGTTACCCTTTGCATTTGCATTTGTGTTACTATTACCATTTGTGTTTCCATTACTGTTTTGTTTGCATTTCCTTTTGTGTTACCATGTGCATTACTATTTGCTTTCGTAAGCTCTTCATTGCGTTTCCATTTGCATTTATCTTTCCTTTGGTGTCATCGTTGGTGTTACAGTAAGCATTAGCATTTCCAATTGCGTTACTGTGACCATGCACATACCATTGCGTTTGCGTATGCACTTGCATTTGCATTTGTGTTTCTTTGGTGTCATCGGTGGTGTTACCATAAGCGTTTGCATTCAAATTCCATTACCTTGACCATATGTCTTCCATCTGTGTTTGTGTACACACTTGCATTTCCATTTCCATTTGTGTTAGTGTTCCCTTTAGCATCATCGTTGTTGTTACTGTAGCCGTTTGCATTTCCAATTGCATTACCATTACTGTTTGTGTGTTCATCACCCTTTGCATTTGCGTTTCTCTTGGCCTTAGCATTTCATGTTTGTGGTAGCATTTCCATTGTCGATTATATTACTGTTTCCTTCTGCATCACCATTGCAGTTACCATTTGCATTTCATTTGTGTTTCTCTTATCGTTTGCATTTGCGTTACCATTTCTGTTTTCATTAATGTTTGCATTTGCATTTCTCTTACCATTTGTGTTATCATTTACATTTGCATCACCATGTGCGTTTCCATTTGCATTTGTGTTATAGTTAGCATTATTATTTTATTTTACCACACTGTTTCCATCACCGTTTGTGTAGTGCACGCATTGTCTTCCATAACATATAGCACAGCCAGTGTGTGGTTGATTGGTCTGACACTTGGCAGGTAGAAATACTTTTGTTCAAGGAATATGTCATTTTTGTGTGGTGAAAAAATGTTCGGTTCCAGAGTTATGGCCATTTGAAATTGCCTCAGCGTGCAGTCTGCCATTTTAGTGCATTTTGGCCAGGATTTCCACCATTTATATATATATATATATATATATATCTATATATATATATATATATA
Source organism: Neoceratodus forsteri (assembly GCA_016271365.2). Lineage (NCBI taxonomy): Eukaryota > Metazoa > Chordata > Ceratodontiformes > Ceratodontidae > Neoceratodus > Neoceratodus forsteri. The sequence continues at coordinate 852,527,630 of CM057459.1, read as the reverse complement.
GATATATATATATATATATATATATAGATCCATATATATATAGATCTATATATATATATATAGATCTATATAGATATATATATATGTATGTATAGATATAGCTGTATATATATATATATATATATATATATATATATATATATATATATATGTATATACACACACACACACACACACACACACACACACACATATATATGTATATACACAGTTGTCCCCTATAGTTAGGGTTCAGTAGCATGTTCAACATTAAACGCCAGATTCTGCACTTCCATAACTTAGCAACCATTCAATAGATTTGCAAAAATTTGCACTGCCCTGGGTGGCACATCTCTTGATTTGCCAAGTTTCATTCCAGTAAGATGTACTGTGTCTGAGTTACAGACAGGAGAAAAAACATGTTTTGCTGATTGACTTTGCTGGTTTTTCTTTGAACATGCCTGCAGCCCAGCAGGTTTGGATGTTTGGTTTGAAATTTTCAGGGTAGAAAGGGTTTACTCCACAGATGTGCCTTTTTCTAGTCTGGTGTAAAAGGAATACAGTAAGTAGTTTTCAAGTTATTGCAATTTAAAATTAAAAAAACTGTTTCTAGGCATGCTCAGTAAGCACTTCAAGATAGCTGTATGAAACAAAGTAGAAAACCTTATTCCATATGGAGAAATTCCTGCTTCATATGGCCGCCATCCTGTTTTTAATTTTGCCAAAAAAAATTGAAACATCCCAAAATGATATTCTGGGGAGGAACCAACACATGTAGCTTGCTTATTTGTACCTTTTGGTGCATTCTGCACTTTATGGGATGAAATATGCCTATAAAATGTGTTTATTCAATCATTTAAATCCTACTGTAGCCACAGAATATGACCTAGGGTCCTAATGTGTTTATTTAATCATTTAAATCCTACTTTGTGTCTATAATATGACCTAGGATCCTACTTTGTTTGTAAGAGATACAGCTTAGAATCCTTGGTCATGAGCCAAAAGTAGAATAAATGATTAAACACTGTTTTTACCAATATGTGGTGCCCAATCCCATGTCATCACTAGAGGACCCCCCAACAGTATGGAACACTGTGGAGTCCACTCCCAGTGTGCCCAGCAGAAACAAGCCATGGCTGACAATGGGTGCCCAATCCCCATGTCAGCAGTACCTACTAAAGATAAAGCATGCTCGACAATGGGGTGCCCAATCCCTGTGTGGATGGTAGCTCCCCACCAAAGTGTGATACTGGGAGCCTCTCCCAATGTCCCCAGTTAGAGCATGCTCATCTGCAGTAGTTCCTGAAATAAAGAAACAGTCCCACAACATCTTTAATAAAAAATACCTGAAAAAATAGTCCCTCGTCATCTCCCCATGTCCCGCTCCTACATCCTGACCATCCTTCTGTGCACCCACCTCACCACACCTCCTTGCCCCATACTTACCTATGGAGATCAGCAGCTGCGATCTTCTCTGGACCTGCACATGTCTGCACTCTTCAAAGGATTTTCAAATGGGTTTTGGGATCCCACCTCATGAACAATGTCACTGTCATCTCATTACTCTGTCCCAAAAGTGATTTTGCAGTCGCTGCACAAAATCACCTTTCGAGATGATTAACAAATGACAGTGCCAGTGTTCATGAGAGGAGGTCCCTAAAAGCCCATGTTGAAAATCTGATGCAAAAGTCCAAATAACAGCCATGGTATGAGCATGCATTATGCAGTTTATAAGCACATTTCGTGACTATGACAATTTTTTAAATTGTCACTCCAGATTTTCAACATAACCATTTTTCACACCTCCTCATGAACAGTACAGCTGTTATTCTTCACATCTTGACCAAAATGTGTTTTCACACCTGTGACACAGAATGGCATGATCGCTGTGCGAAATCAACTTTCAGGATGAAGTAATGAAATAACAGTGCCAGTATTCATGAGGAGGTGTCCCAAATGGCCATGTTGAAAATTTGGTGATAAAATTCTTGAAAAATATCCAAGTTACATGCATCCATTGAATTTATTCTATGCATGTGCATAACTTGGTACTTTCAATATTTGGCTTCAAATTTTCAGCATAGCTATTTTATCTCATCACCTCATGAACAGTATAGCTGTCATTTTCCACAACCTGCTCAAAATGTGTTTTAGCACCTGTGGCACAGAATGGCATAGCAGTTGTGCATAATTAAATTTTGTCTTGCATTTCACAATTTCTATGTACTGGCACATCGTGGGGTGGAGTAATACAATGGCTATGCTGAAAATTTGGTCACTATTGTTGATACATGGAAGCACAGGGCCCAGAGGCCCTGCACTTCCATACCTACATTACATATGCTCATCTATGGAGAGATTGGAACACAAGGTCCTTCACTCTGACATTAAAATAAGGCTACTATTATAGTACCTAAAAAGAAGAAATTCATTGCAAAAAACTCTGTTAATGCATTACAGTTTCTATTACATAACAAAGTCAGGAAATTCAAACTTAGGGTTACAAACCATACCATCCCACCCCATCCTCCACCCTCCACACCAACAAGGTGTCAGGTTGTGCCTTGAGTCATAGGCCCTAACTCTAACCCCATTCTCCTATACTGTGCCATATTAGCTTGTTTACACATGGAATGGAGAAAGAGTTAGGGCCAATGACCCCAAGGCACAATCCAATGCCTGTTGGTGCGTGGAAGGTGGGATGCATAACATTCAGGATCATAGTTTGATATTCTATGTTTGTAATACATAGAACTCAAGCAAGTTTTTGCCCACTGTCCGTTTCTCTTTCTGCCTAATTCAGTGGTGGCACTGGAGAGTACTCGAGTTATGCTGTGTTTCTTCTCAAATTACACAAAATTCCATTAGATTGTGCATAGTAATGCTGTATTAAAGAATAAGCAGATAGACATAGACAACTTAGAGCCATGGTCACAGGGCTGGCTGTTTACATTAAATGGAAAAATATCAAGGACATGCACCTAGGCCAAACTTATCCCAATACTGCTTACTGGATGCAAGGGTTACACTTATGATAACCATTCACAGACCTGATATTGTCCATCCACCTTAATATCTGTCAGCTTACCTTCAGTGTAGCTACAAATGGAGAAAAAAAAGTCCAGATGGCACAGGCAGGTAACAAGATGTTTTAATGGTACATGAAGGAAATTAGGAAGACTAAGGATTGGAATCATAAGGCTCAAGGGTGAAGACAGGGAGTGTAAGGAGTGGGTCTTTGAAAAACATCCATCCTGAACAACTGTTTTGTTCATTGCTCACAGAGGAGGGTGAAGGTGAGGTACCACAAGTAAGTGGCTGGAGCAATAAGGGCATGGATAGGGACACAAGGCCATTTACAGAAGGATCGAGTTCTAAAGTCAGTCGCAAGAACTGATAGTGGCCAAAGCACTGGGGCAAGACAGGATACATCACAAAAAATTAAAGGAGCTTAGGAGCGTTGGCATCACCACTGATAGCCATGTTCCATAAATCAAGGGAAAATGGAGTAGTTCCAGAGAAATGGAGGAGAGCAGATGTAGGCACTGTACACAGACAGTGTGAGCATGGAGGATGTTGCAAACTTTAAACCAGTCATCAGGACCTTGGTTGTAGTGAAAATAATGGAATCAATGCTAAAAGAAATTATCCTGGAACAACTTGAATCCATCAGACAACAGGATCCAAGACAAAATAATTCCCAGTGGGAAGCTCATTTATTTATTTATTAAATTTTGGTGACTGGGTAAGCCCACTGAGCCCCAGAGGTCCCTTTTTCAGAGCCAACCCAGGATACTAAATAACATGAGAGACAAATACAGCATTAGTTTGGGTTACAGAAATCACAACAACACAGTTATGGCGGCAGGACAGAAGCCTAGCAGTACAAGTGGAATAAATAGGCAGATCAGCAGTGATAACATTGCATGAATATTAGCAGTTTGGCATGAAGTTTAAGCAGTGGTGGAGGATAGAACCTGGTTAGTCATTTATCTCTGGGTTCCTATCAGGAGACGGTACAACTGCAGGAACTGGAGACCGATAGGTGGGCCTCAAGCCTAGTGTGGAAGTTTTTGATAGTGGGGTCTTCCTGCATCCCAGGAGGGAGCTGGATCCACAATGTGGGAGTGGTGAGGGCAAATGACATACCGCTCACTTTAGTTCTAACCCTGGGGACATCAAGGAGAGTTTGGCCAGTTGTGTGGAGGTGTCGGTGGTTGGCCTTGAGAGCAACGAGACCAGAGAGGCTCGGGGATTGTGCCGACTAACTTGTAGGATGTCAATTGAATCAGTTAGACTTCTTTGACTGAGTGACCATGGAAGTAGATGATTGGGGAGTTGTGGATGTGACCTTACATGGATTTCAACAAGGCCTCCACCACTGTTCCACATAAAAAGCTTGTAAGTAAGTTAGGCATCCAGGAAAGGAGCCACAAGGTGGTAAACAGTGTTAGAAACTGACTGAGGAATAGAACACAAGATGGTGGTGGTAAATGGAGCTTGTTCCAAAGAACAGAGGTTAACTAGCGGGGTGCCACAGGGTCAGTTCTTGGGTAAGTCTGATTCAATGTCCTCATAAGCGACATTGCAGAGTGAATGAAAGGAAAGGTAGACCTATTTATACACAATACTATGATCTGCAATAAGGCAGACACTCCAGGAGTGGTGTACAAATAAATGGTATGAAATAAAGCTGATGAACCTAGGCAAACTTTAGGAATGAAACAGAGTGTGGCAGCTAAGAATCACTGCAAAACAGTGCAGAAACATGCATGTGAGGCACAGGAACATTGTGGAGGTTTACATGAAGGGGGTAGAGATACTCATGGCAACCAAACAGGATAGGGATCAGGGTGTGATCTTATCCATTGATCTAATGTTGGCGGTCAATTTGCCAAGGCAGTGCAGAAAGTCAGTGGGGTACATGGGTGCATAGGGATAGGTATCAGGAGCAGGATAAAGGAGGTGGTGTTCTCTCCTTATGAATCATTACTGAGACATCTTCTGAGTATTGTGTCCAGTTGTTGAGGCAACGCTCACGTGAAGACATAGACAGGGTGGAGGCAGTTCACGGAAAGGCAAGAAAAACAGTGCAGGGAAGCACCAAAAGTCCAATGACAAGAGATTGGAGGACCACAACTAGAGATGCAGCTAAATTAAATTTACGCCTGTGAAGTGAACACGAAGTAGCCACTTAGCGTTATCATAACTTTACTATGTGGCGTGGCCATTGAAAAGTATTCACTTCGCTTTGATATAATGACTTTGCATTGTTATTCCATCTTAATGCGAAGTAAGCGGAATGACAACAACAATACAGGCACTTTAGGCAGACCCCCACACATCACATGGCTTATAGTACTATAAGTCACATGCTTTAGCCAGGCATGAAGGAAGTGAGTCATACAAGCAGATACTTTCACTTTCTCCTTTGCAGAGCTATAGAGAGGAAGCATTTTGTGTAGGAGAGGAGAGTTCATTAACAAGTTTCTTTCTTGAGCAAATTCCAAAAATCCAAAAGCTTTTAAAAGCTAATTCTTTAGTTTTTGTACTGTTTTGTCAGTTATTTTGGTGACAATTTCTTTGTTTTATAAGTTTTGTTCTGTGTGTGTGTGTGAGTGTGTGACTGTGTGTGTGACTGTATTGTGTGACTGTGTGTGGCTGCTCATCATGTCAAAGAGGAAGGAGTGTTTTTATATATAATGGACCAGGGACAGTATGTGGCCTGTGGCTGGAGGGAAGTGCGCATGCATGAGGGTCAAAGCTGGGTGGCATTGGACCACTCCAGACTATTTGGTCCTGCCTCTCCTCTGGAAGCAGCAGCACCACCAGTGCCACCGCCACGTCCACCAAATCCGCCACCACCACCACCACCACCAGTAGCAGCTGCAGGAGCTCCAGCAGCACTACCTCCACAGCAGCAGGTGGAGCCCCAGGTGCGTGACCATGCTTATGACACTACATCTGCCCCTCTGGTGCCAGGTCCCACCTGCAGCTCCCCATTTGGCAGTTTTTCAACTGTGTTGGGGGACAGCAGCCTTGTGGTGTGTCTGCCTCATGGTGTGTCTGCTTTGTGGTGTGCAGGTGAGCTGTGGCCCCAGGGGACATATTTGGGGACTGGGAGCCAGCGCACACATATGCTGAACCACCACAAGGTGGAGTGGCTGGCTGTCATTGAACGGCCAGGCATCCACCTGCTAGCCCTTCTGTGGCAGTGGCAGAGGGTGCTGCTGTTATGTGTAGCCGCAGCAGGAGGAGGGCCACAGCAGCAGCTGCTACCACCACCACCCCACCACTGCCACCAGCACTACCCTCACCACCTCCACTATCTGGTTTCCTCCCACACAGTGGGCTCCAAAATGCCTGCAGCTCAGGCAGACATAGCACTTTTGTGGGCCATGGTGGAGAAAATAACAGTAGGGTGGGTGTTGTCCAGCAGCAGGTGGAGCAGATTGAGCAACACCAGTTACAGATTGTGGCGTTATTCCATCTGCTGCTGGAACATCAGGGATTCCCCATTAGCTTTTATTCAGCACACCTCCTCCCACCACTGCTGTAGTGTTTTTGTCTTTTTATGTTTAATAACAGACAGAGGAAGGCCACAGTATTAGTTTAAAAGGAAGAAGTCAGCAGCAGGAAGTCCCACCCCTGTAAGGCTTACCCTCCGGTTAAGCCTTTTAAGTATATTATTAGTATTTTTCTCAAGCACAGCATACTTTATTTTAATAAATAAAAGTCAGTGACCGGAGTATAAGCGGACACAATGGGGCTCAGTATATGTAAAAGTGTGGCAATGCACCATGCGCTTCAATGCAAAAGTGTTGAGCGCGCGGTTATCCACCGCTACACCTTTCTTTTACACATAATGGCCCTCGATAGCATCTGCCATACTTCTGTCACTAACTTTTCTTCATTAAAAGTATGTTGCGGAGCGAGAAAATGCTGCAATGATACTTAAAAGGCTTATCCAGAGGGTAAGTTTTGAGGGGCGGACTCCTGTTGCTGACTGCTTCATTTTAAATATATACATACACATACATACATACATGCTCCTTATTGCCCTGTTATTATAATCCAGTGCCTCAGTAATGTTTACTTTCTGTTGTGGAGGTTGTGGAAAGCTGTTGTGAGCAGTGCAAGTATGATGTCTAAATTACATGTGTGCAGTCGGTGTTGTTTCCTCTGTGTGTGTGAATGTGTGACGCCAGACATTGTCCAGCTCTTGCAAAACATATATATGCTGACTTGTTGCAGTGTTTATGGTATAAAGAATAGTGATACGATTAACGTATATTTTATTGTCACCATCATCATCAGCGGACTAAGTGATAAGATATTTTTCAGAGCTGTCTGGCCAGAGTTCACCTTAGTCACATACTGCACACATAACTTTTAGGAAAGCATGTTTTTGTGCTATGATCTCCATTAAAGTCATGTGTGCACTGTGAGTGACTGAGGCACAGTGACCCAATACCTCTGAAAAATATCATATCACTTACTCTGCTGGTGCTGATGATACAAATAAAATATATGTCATATATTCTTTCTTATCTTTATTCTTTACATATTGCAACAAGTGACACAATATATATGTTTGAATGAAGCTGGACAATGTCTGCACGCACAGGAAAGAACACTGACAGCAAACATGCAGTTTAGCACAACATACTTACACTGCTCAGTCCTGTTATTTGCAAAACACTTCATGATTACGAGCCTACTGACACAAAGTAAACATTCCTGAGGCTCAAAAATATTTCTTTTGAAATAGACATTAAATCAGCAGTGCAACAATCTGGTGAAAATGTTGACCTATTGTATACTTTTTATGCTATTTTACAATGTCACATTACCTGCTTCCTGACTTGTATGATACCATTCTTTCTAGTATTTAAGTCTGCTTTAGTACTTTTTATTGTCTGAAATAATAAAGGAGCACTCCTTTTAATATGGGGCGGACCAGGTCATCATCAGTATTTTTGCTGTTTTCTCCATCAGTTGTTTGTATATTACTCTGTTGTAAAATTAACAATTATGCAGCAGGCAGAGTTTTATGACCTCACAGAACAATATTTGCTCAAAACAGCAGCAAATAGTGATGAAAACCTGGTCAGAGCCTTATTAAAAGGTGTCTTTATTTTTTCAGACATGAGAAAAGTAGTAAAGCCGGACACTAATTGTGAAAAGTAGGGTATCATACAAGTCAGGAGGTAATTAGTGGCTGGCATCCTAAAATAGCATAAAAAGTATAGGTCAAAATTTTCACCATAGTGTTGCACTGCTGCTTTTAATTTATAATTTACATGATGACATTATGTGCTCACAAGCACAACACCCAAATGCAACTGTCTTTGTTCAGAAAATACTCAAGTGCTGAGGAAGTGAAAATGGGAGTGTTACACCACATGCAAAATCCCCAGAATTTATTGCACAGTCACTCATGCTGCAGTGGTCACACAGAGTCCCAGAATTTTCTGCATCCCCAAAATACATCTGTCTTGTGTACTGAAAATTCCCAAGTGCTGAGGAAGTGAAATGAGTCGTACACCACATGCAAAGTCCCCTAGAATGTATTACGCAGTCACTTATGCATGCAGTGGTAACACGGAGTCCCCAGAACTCTCTGCATCCCCAAAATGCAACTGTCTTGTGTCCAGAAAGTTTACACACTCTGTGATGATGATGTCATGATACACAGTGTCTTGCCAAACTATGTGAAGGAGGATAACATGACATGAATCCATTTAGTGTTCCATCAGAAATAATGATCGTGAGAGAACTGTTGCTGGTCCAAAGTGTGCTGTGATTCCATAGATGTGATGTGATCTACCTAACCCGGATGTAAGAAGTGCCCTTTATGTGTACACTAATAGTAGCCTTGTTGAGTTGAGATCTGTCTATCTATCTATCTATCTATCTATCTATCTATCTATCTATCTATCTATCTATCTATCTATTTATCTATCTATCTATCTATCTATCTATATATATATATATATATCTATATATATATATATATATATATATATATATATATTCTAGGTGGGTGTTGACATACATACATGTACTCTCATTGTATTGTTTTGCATCACAGGTGACATACTGTTGGTGTGCACATTCCAGTGCTTGATGAGAAATGTTGGCATTGAAATTGGAAATGGAATACTCTCAAGCCAATGAAGGCAAGTATTTTTGTTTGGGGAGCATATTTGCAAGTAACTCTCATTAATAATGGTTTATTATTTGGTTACTTCTTCACAGATTTCATCTGCATCCTTCTCCAGTCCAGTAACGATGGGCATGGTCATCGATTGAAACGACTTCTGTGTGTTGCATGTCTGCCCCAGCCTGGCAGGGCATGATGTTGAAGAAGTTCTTGGAGTTAAATGTTTTATTAATTTTCATTAATAAAAACAAATACAAAAGGAAAAAGAAAGAAAGAACATACATAATATAGTTGGTACAGTAAAGCAGTTCTAGCAAATTATTAACAGTATCATTCATGGATAAATTGTAGGTATACATAAAATATCACAGTACTAGTATATGTGTGGTACTACATTCTTAGAAACCACAAATGAGTCATATCTCATAATTTGACAAGGTAAGTGCCCAAGCACTGGTAGGGAGGGCAAAGATAGTCTGAGGTGTTTATGTTACAGCACTTACCTCAATGCTCTGTGGCTTATGGTCCAGACCAGGTAGGAGGTACCACTGCTGAGGTTATACAGGGCTTTGATGTTCAGAAAGTAGTACATTCCAGTGGTCAGTTTGGCCACATTCTGAAATTGAAAAAGAGCACCACAAAGTAACAATAACTTTGATAAATAAGATACATGGATTATGTGTCTGAATGTGAAAATCATATACAGACTAAAGTGTCCTAATTGCAACTATATGACTGTGCAATAAATTCTGGGGACTTTGCATGTGGTGTAACACTCCATTTCACTTCCTCAGCATTGGAGAATTTTCTGGACAAAAGACAGTTGCATTTTGGTGTTGTGCTTGTGAGCACATTATTACCCACCTCATATACCTGGTACTGCTGTAACCATAATGTTGCAGAAAGAAATAATAACAGTGGCTGCACCTAAAAAAAAACTTGCTATTGAAGAGAGGCCAGTAAGTGATTGCTGGTTCATTAACAAGGAAACAAAAGGTTCTGACTGTATGCTTCACCCTATTCCCACTCTAGGGTCTAGGTATGCCATGTATGGGGGCCCAGCACAGATGTAACTTACCTTTATCCTAAGGATACATGGGAGCACCTGTCTAATTCATGCAAGAATGTAAGAGAGGATAAGATATCTGTCAAGGAGGGTATAGGTGGGCTTCTCCAGTTATGTAGACTAGAACATTTTACCTGATACATAATAGCATTAGCCATCTAAAGTGGGGAGGGGAAAAGTGGGGTAGTGAGTTGCAGTCCAAGCAGCATTAAGGTGGCTGAGGGTAATATATTGTGGCCTAAGATCCTACTTGCTAGTTGTGTTACACCTAGCTAGAGAGGTGATATCAGAGGGCATTCCCACAGTATATGAACTAAATCTCCTCCTGGCTGGAGACATCTCCAGCATTTGTCATGTCAGAGGACATTAGCCTTATAGAGTACTGCTGGGGTTCTATACCAAAATGTATGATTTTATTTTGCATCAGTCTACTGCTGGTGTCTCTGTACACAGTATGTGCTGCATTCCAACATTTTTCCAACTGGCTATAAGAGATTTGAATGTGCAAGGTCACCTCCCATCTAGCTTTAAGTGAGGATGCTGGATTAGGTAAAGCATTTCTTAATGAAGTGTAGATAGCTCCAGCTACTCCTCTTTTGTAGGGCCCACTTTTCAATAGGAGATACTTCAGTTGCTTGGAGTTTACCCTGAGTTATAATTGGTGTAATTGTGTCTCTTAAATGTAGATAATGCCAGAAGTCTGAAATGGGTAGAGACCAGTGATCTTACATATATTGAAAGGTCACAGTTGTCTTAGTGTTAGGGAGCAGAAGATCACTGAGGAAATGTATACCTTTATTATACCAGGACTGTCAGTATACCGGCAGTCACCTATTTGTATATGAGAGTTGTGCCATAGAGGTGTGAGACAGGGGGCATGGATGCTTTTCAAGCTTCTTATGAACCATTTCCAGTAATGAATAGAGTGGCTATAGTGGGTGCTTCAAGAAAGTAGGACTTTGGGGTACCATAGTAAGGAGGCTAACAGGGTGTATGGCTAAGCATTTGTTTTATTTTTGCCACTGAGGGAGCTAGTGGAAGTGGGTTGAAATCATTTTAAAGTCTGAGAACATTGATATGCCAATTTATAGCCTTCCATACATGGGAACCCCACCCCGGCTCCATTGTGCGAGAGCATTTCAGCTAAAACGGGGATGAGAGGGGCCCCAGTGGAAAGACCTACCATCCTGTCCAGTTTTGGTACCAGTGTTGAGGTAGAAGGAGGATGATGTGAGAGAGGATATAGAAAATATTTGGTGCCATGGACATTTTGAAAGCTGCGATTTTCCCAGCCATGGTGAGATTCAGGCTGGCTCAGCACTCCAGCTCCTTTTGCATTCAGATATCAAAGGATTTAGGTTATTGTTCCACTATTTGTCTATGTTGGCACCTATCTTGACCCCCAGGTAAGTAATGATGTCTTGGGACCATTTGAGGCCCATTTGGGGTATATATCCCATATGACAGGCTGAGTTAAGGGGAGAATTTTGTTTTTGTTTGAATAACTTTCAGGCGGAGATGTGGGTGAACTGATCTAAAGGGATAGCAAGGGGAATGGAATCACTGACATCTGCCAGAGTCACTAGTAGATTGTCTGCATACATTAGGGTTGTGAAAGAGGTCTCCTAGTTGAATCCTTTAATATTTTCAGCTTGATGCATGGTGGAGGCTAGGGGTTCTACTGAATGGACAAATAATAAAGGGAAGAGGGCAGCCTTGTCTGGTGCCTCTGTGGAGTGGACGAGATCGGATAGTGAGGAGTTGGTTCTCACTCGGCTTGTGGGGATATGTATAAGGCTTGAATATTAGTCAAAAACTGCAGTCCAAAGCCAAAATGGTCCAGTACAGTATGTAGGTAGTCCAACTCAATAGAATCAAATGCCTTTTCAAAATCAATTGCTAAGGCAACTGATGGGGTATTAAGTTGCTTGGCTATATACATAAGGTTAAGAAGGGTTTGGGTATGATCAGTGCTGTATCAGCCTGGAATGAAACCCACTTGGGAGGATGGATCTGTGAAGGGAGAATGGGGTTTAATCTATTAGCCAATGCCTAGCAAAACCTTACTATCTGAATTTATTAAGGAAATAGGGGGATAGCTGGAGGAGGCAGCAGTAGGATCCTTACCTTTCTTAGGTAATACAGTTATGATGGCTTCTCTGAGAGAGGATGGCAGCACTCCTTTGTCCTTGGAATCAGCAAACATTTGGCCTAGGATGGGAGTGATTGTTGGGGCCATGGCTTGTAAAAATTCCACAGGAATCCATCCTCTCAGGTGCCTTCCCTTGTTTTAAAGATAATAGGGCAGTTGTTATTTCCTGGGCAGTGAAGGGCATCTAGTCTGTCCCTTTGGCCATGGACAGTTTAGGGAGAGTTAGTTTGTTCAGAAAAGCTTGAGTATCTGAACGTGCTTCAGGACGGGATGAGGCATAAAGTTGGGCATAGAAATTAGTCATGATCTTATTTACCTCAGGTGCCTTAGTTTTTATCATTCCGACACTGGGTCTTTTAGACTAGTGATAATGGAGTTTGCCCTTTAAAAGGGCAGACAAGGTTGTCCTGGTACCCCTTCCCTCATGCTTAGGATGGTTGTGCTCAGAGGGGAGGGGAGGCGAGGAAGGGAGGGCTAATGGGCCAGAACAATGGGCAGGCAAACAGGAAGGGAGGGAAAAGGGAGGTACTTAAGGGATAGCACAAGGGGCCTCAGCCACTTTTGCTGGAGTTTTGACTCAACAACTGCAGCACGTCAGATTGGCAGAATTTTGAGTTTTGGGCACCAGGTAAGAAAAAAAAGAAGAAGAAGAAGGATGAGATGAAGGAGGTGCAGACAGATACAGTTTTAAGAATAAGTGTGTAAAGCATATAGATAAGGATTAGGAGGGTCCGGGAACAAGAGGGAGCAAAATGTTAAGTGGAGAGGAGATGCAAGCCAAGGAGAGACAATCTGGGAGGTAATTGCAGCGCCTTGCCGGGGGCTGCGAAAGACTGGAAGGTTCTGACATTTTGGGAGGCTGTGGGGCTGAGTTGCTTCCGGTAGAAAAAATTGTAATGCCTGGAGGACTATCGGAAGCAGGTGAGAAATCTCTAGCCAGGCCCAGGTAGCGCTGCGCTGTGATTCAATGTAAAAAAAAAAATTCTTTCCTCGGTTTGTTTCTCTGGGCAGCAAGCAAAGGATGGATTGTTTGAAGCCAAGGAGATGCACAGGATACTAACTGCTTTTACAGGAGAAATGGTTCAAAACACTGACTGAACTTGCATTTAAATAATGGCTGTCCTTTATTGGGCATTTATGGGGATGAATGGAGGCCTGGTAGAGACTCCGGAAAAGAAACAGGAGAGCAAGATCGGACCGCATGGCGGGCATCTTTCCAGTGGCTAAAGGCTGCATGGGGCCGAGGAGGTGCTGGGTAAGGAGACAGCGGACCAGGCCAGGCCACAGGGCGGGCGTCTTTTTCTGCGGCTGATGGCTGCATGAGGCTTGCTTACTGGCTTTTGTTTGTTTCTCACCTATAACAATGTGATTCCCTGACTTGAAGAGGCTGGTTTTAGGATGAGGAGTGTGAATAGGCCGGGTCACGTGGCGTGGTTATCCTATCGGCTGCCATTGGAGGGAGAATGTTTTGCTGGTGATCATGACGTCGAATGCTACTGCAGACTTAATTGGGGTACACTTTACAGCATTTTTGTCTGTTTCTGCCTGCAATGGCTGGGGTGGACTGTTTGAATGATAGTGTAGACTTAATTGAAGGGCACTCTGCAGCATTGGGTCCGTTTCTGCCTGTGATGACTGGGGTGGGGATTTTCCATAGTGGTAAGGGTTGAGGAGCAGGCCTAGTGAGGCTGGAAGCGGGATAGCCCGGCGTGACGTCACATGCCATTTCGGTCAATAAGACACTCGCGTCATTTAGGATATGTCTGTGTGGCGGAGCCTTGTGTTGTTAAGTGAAAAGGGGATTATGAGGCCTGACAGAGGCTTTGAGGCCAGGAGGAGCCAGAAGGGTAGGAGAGGTGTAGCGCAGGCATGAGCTATGCGGTAGGGGGTTCGGCAGATGTGTCGCCTGCTTTTCAGCGGTAAAATTGTCTGGTGGTCAGAGCGACAGTGCAGGCCAGGAGGCCTGCAGTACGGGTACGAGTGACGTCACACGCCACACAAGTAGCTGCCATCGAGGTTTACGATGTGTAGGGTAACGAGGCACCCTCTGTTGCAGGGTGGGTATTGTAAAAGGCCCATTTTAAGGTTCCTCATCAAGATTTCTTGTTAAATTGAAACACCAGGTTATGAACTAAATGTTTGATTGCCTGCTGAGCACCATATATTTTACATCGTGAGGAGTGATAATTTTACAGGGGCTGGCTCTGGTTTGGGCCTGCATTTGGATGTTGTCAATCTGGAGAGTGGGTTTTAATTGTTTCTCCTTAGTGGTAGGTTGGCCACCCAAAATACAGCACTTTCAATATTTGCTGCTGATAGCAGCACGCGGGTGTTTCTTTGAAGTATAGAGTCTCAAGATGGGCTTAGAGACAGGGCATGAGGGGCGGCTGGCACATACCATACGGGATTTTTTGCAAAAACATGGGCTCGCTTTCTGAAGTGGGATCTCTTTCAAGCCCCTTTTTGGGACGGTTATGAGACATTGGAAAAGGAGGAGAACGGGCCTGGATAAAGACCAAAAACAAGGGAAAGCGAGGCCGGGAGGAGACCCTATTCTTCGGCAATGGGGGATTATCAAGGAGCATTGGAGGGATGACAATGGGCCAGGGAGCGGTGCCTGGGGTAAGGGAAAAGGTTGAAGGGGTGGGGGTTGTGATCAATGGGAAGCCCGAGGCAGACAGCAGGATACAACAAGTGGGGTTTGCCATGGATGGATGGAGAATGGACTACCGCATTGGTCACAAAAGGGTGACAGAGAGTGGGAGGATCTGGTCAAGAGAGACGGACCTTGACTGATGGCCAGGCCGTAATGGGGCGGGGGATGCAGCAGAAAGGTTAAAAACATTCCGGATTGGACGGATATACAATTAACCTTGTTTCTTCTCTAGTTGTTTTCACGGAGCAAAGAGAAGGAGGACAATGGCACCAAAGAAGAGCAGGCCATCAAAAGAGGAGGCTTACAAGGCTATAATGGAATTAGCGGAAAAAGCAAACAGGATGTGGGAGCTGGTGGAGGGAGAGGAACCAGGAGACCAGGGAAAAGAGAAAGGCGGGCACAGGAAAGGGTGGCAAGGGAAAATGACCAGCCAGAGGACCACATGGTACCGGAAGACACCGCCCGGTGGTAGCGGGCCTTGCCAAGATGGCAGATCCATTACCCCTGCAGCCTATGGTCACTGTTTCACGGTACCCCACCCAAATCAGTGTGGATCTCCCTGGTTGAACCCAATTGCAATGCCCAGAATGGGTTGCTCCCTCCAGAAAACCCAGTGGCTCACCCTCCTCCTCAGCCACTGGGAGAAGCAAGAGGAACCTTAGAAGACTCCAGGCAGGATGGCCTGGACAAAGTCACAGGTAACAGATCCAGCACAGTGGGTGACAGTATAAAAAGAATACATAGGGCAAATTGTAACAGCATTGGGGCAGGCAATATAGGCAGATGAAATCAGCACTGGCAGAGATCAGGAGGAGAAAGAAGGGCCAGAAAGTAAGGAACAGGAATGGAGAGAGGGAAAAGGGACAAGAGAGATAGGTGACCTGGAATGAGGATAGGTGAGCATGTGCCGCTGACCACGAAGGAAAAAAATTTGGAAGGGGAATATGTGGACATATTCACTTTGGTGAGCAGCGAGCCACCGCCAAGTCTGAGGAAGCTGAGGGCATAGGTAAGAGTGAGATGGCAGTGGCTATAGTGCTTTTAGGGAAGAAGAGGAGGATAAGTTCACAAAGGGAAGACTTGGGAGGGATGGTTCCTAGGTTTGCTCACTTTCTCAGCCATTGACATGGAAAAAAATGCGAGGTTAGGCATCCGCTCATTACTTATTCCCTGATAATACAGAAGGCAAAGGCGGGATGGGGTGGTTATATTATGATGAATCTTTTAGGCAGAGAATGGCAACATTTGGGGACGTGAGATGGGACACCAAGCAGATAGATTTATGGATGGATTACGTCACAGATCAGTCCATGCCGAAGGAATGGAGCAAGGGTTTTGGGACCAAAGATGCTGCTGGGCTTATAACAGAGCCTTTTGTTCCTGGCCTCAATGTCGCTTTCGGCATGCATGCTCAAGATGCGGGAAGGCCACCCGCAAGTAAATGTAGAACGGCACGGGGCCAAGGGGCACAAGGGCATGGGGGCAAGGAACAGGCCAACAGTTTTTCGAGAGTGCCAAGGCTTTAGAGGCCAAACATGCAACAAGGAGGACGGGTAGGGGAATGCGAATGGGGGACAGAGCCGCTGAAGGGCAGAGGTCAGGCAAGAAGAGAAAGAAGGGCCAAGGGGAAGGGCAGGGGACAGGATAGGGAACAGTTTGGGATGGCTAGAACCCCATCAAATGAAAGGTATGGTCAGACTACATGGACAAATATCCAGACACAAGAGTGCGGGATATGATTTTGAAGGGTTTTACCACAGGTTTTTCATTACAGTTTATGGGACCTAGGCAAGCAATGGAGGCCAGCAACCTTGGGTCAGTAAAAGGGAAGGAGGAGGTGCTGAGACAGAAGATAGAGAAGGAAGTAGCAGTGGGTAGGGTGAGGGCCCGTTTAACAACCCCCATTGCAAAGCATGCGAATCTCAACATTGAGCCTGGTACCCAAGAAACAGGAGGGGAATACAGAGTGATTCACCACCTGCCCTATCCAGAAGGGGGAGTCAGTGAACGATTTCATCAGTGAGGAACACAGTAAGGTGACTTATGCGACACTAGAGGATGTGGTCTGAATGATCCGGCCACAGAGGAGGCATGGTGTGATCGCAAATTCTCTCACTGCAAGTATTACCTGAGCAACCACTCCCGTCGTCACGGGCAAAACCACACCACTGGGTTTTGTCTTAGCCAGCTTTATTTGATCAAATCTTCACACATGCAGTGTGGGACTTCTACAAAAGAGAAGGTCTCCGATTACAATTTACAGCAGCTTTTTATAAGCTAGATTCTGCACTTTTATCTTGAAAAATACCAACATTTCAGTATAAGCCAATCACAAAACAGAATAACAAGTTTTCAGCAATGTAAAAGAAAACACGTTGATATGTATGAGGTACTTTTCCACTGCTTATTTCATTTTTTTCCAATACTGCTTGATACATATGCCTGGGTCAAGCTGACCTGAGAGAGACAATAAGTTTCACTCACACCATAGCAACGTACAGCTTGCCTTCAATGCCACTACGTGCTGTTATCTTTATATTTGCCCAGGCATGCTCTTATCTTTATATTTTGTCCGAGCCTGTTATTCAGGCTGGTACAACCAGTTCTGCTCAGTTTTATCTAGCTTTCTGTTTTACAAATGTACCTCAAGTAACCTCAGTACAAATTCTATACCCCTTTAAAAGAAAACATGAACTCAGAAATTTCTATTACATTCATTATGACTTCATACAGCATGGCTTTCAAAGCAAGCATAACTTCAAGGCATATAATAGCATATAATAGCAAATATAGCTTTAGGATATATAAAAAGGCATACATAAAAATTCCCTCACAATGGATGGCAAAACGGACATTGAGTCTGCTTTCAGACTGCTTCCAGTTAGGAGGAAGACTGGGATCTACTGGGTTTCAAAAGTGGGGAAAATATTATTTTGACAAAGCAATGCCAATGGGTTGTTTCACAGCATGTGCTACATTCAAGGCTTTCAGCACCTGTTTGCAGTGGATATTTCAAGAAAAACAGGTTATAGGATGGTCATCCATTATCTGGATGATTTTCTATTCATTGGAAAAGGAAAAGGAGACACAAATGATGCTGGGTAAGTTCAGGAATTGTGTCAGGAGTTAGAGGTACCACTAACTCCGGAAAAAACAGAGGCCCAGCAGGATTATGGAATTTCTGGGGATTGAGATAGATGCCCGAATGAGGTATTTAGACTACGGGACAAAAAAGTCAATAAGCTGAAGGAACTAATACAATTACACACCAGCAGGAGTCGAGTACAGCTAAAGCTGGTACAACAGGTGCTGGGTCACTTGAACTTCTCCTGCAGGGCTATTGGGCCAGGGAGGACATTCACAAAGAGGTTAGCCAGGGCTACAGCAGGGGTCACCAGATCACATCACTGGGTGGACCTGATGTGGGTCAAGGAGGATTTTAAGATTTGGGAAGAATTCTTAGGCAGTGCAATGGGTGCTCTTTCTGGCAGGAGGGTGGCTATACAACACAGACCTCAATCTCTACACAGATGCAGCTGGGGGGCAGGCATGGGGGTACATGGGGGTAGATGGTTCGCAGAACCCTGGCTGGCCAGTTGGGTGCAGGAGGAAAGTGGAGAGACATTACATTACTAGAGATCATGCCCATATGGGCTTGTACTTTGGTCTGGGGAGGAATTATGGGATCAAAAGTGACTTTTGGTGTGACAATAGAGCAGTGGTAGATGTGTTGAACAACAGGGAGCCAGATCGGACACAGTCATGCAGGTATTACGACGTTTAGTTTTAAGGGCATTGCAACAGAACATGTCATTTAGAGCGCAACACATAGAAGGGTACAATACTCTGGCTGACAGCCTTTCCTTCTGCAGTTAGACCATTTTAGAGGCTGGCACCAGCAGCGGAAGAACTAAAACACCCATACCAATGAACATCTGGGACATTGGCAGGAAGGAGCAGAACTGTTGTTTCGCAGCTCATGGGTGCCTCGGACTCAAGGGCCAGCCGACGGGGCCTGGCGAGTGTTTGAAACATTCAGGCAGAGCACCAGATGGAGGTAAGTAGGCCACTCACAGAGGAGCAGTTGGGAATGTTCACAGTGGAGCAGTGGGAAAGGCACAGCCCACACCACAATGGGAGTATATCTGGCTGGGATTAGTCTTATCTGCAGTCTGAAAGGGTGGAGGACCTGACAAAACATTGCTCAACAGAAGAATGATGCAAGGATGGAGCAGGTTGAGACAGGGACTAACAGATAGTAGGAGGCCTATGGGGAACAGTGGCTTATAAAGCTGAAGGATGTGCTCCCAATATGTAGATCAAGGACCGAGGCCCAGCTATTTCACACGATTTATGTGGTAATGTTCAGAGGGCCATGAGAGTGAGGAGGTGGTAGGCCATGGGAGAGGACAAGGAAGGAGGACTAGACTGGGGTGACATCACCTGGGGGTGACGGAGATATGGATCAAGATTAGGAGGTCTAAGACAGATCAAGGGGAAAAGGTTGCATGGTGATGCTGAAAGGTCAACCAGAGGCGCAATATGCCAGGAACAGGCCCTGTGGGTTTTCGCCCAGAGCAGAGGGAACAGGACAGGAAAATTATTTGTACACGTGATGGGAGAAGGGTGACTGGCTACAAGTCATGGCAATACTAAAATGGCATGCAATTCATGGGAGAAGACCCAGCTAATTACTCTTCCCATTCCCTGCGGATTGGGGCTGCCTCACAGTGGGCAGCAGCAGGCGGGCAGGTGAGTGAGATACTGGAAAAGGGGGCTGGCGATCAGCCAGTTATAAAAGATACATTAGAGCACTGAAATAAAAAAAAAAAGCTATATAGATATATATTATATAATGAAGAATAAGGGAAGGTAGGGCCCTGGCTGAACCACAGAGCTGTGGGGGCAAGAAATGGTAAAATGTGAGGCGGGGCATAAGAAAGGGGATGAATGTGGAACGACGCTATGAACATGTATAGTAATGAATTTTGCTTACACCCCATAGGTAGAGGGAGGATCAGAGTATGGATCTGTAGCCATTCCTACATTTATTGGGCTGGAAGAGAGCAGAGAAGAAGGCTGGGGAAGGCAGCTATACCAAGATGTGAGAAGGTGGTAGGTTGTTTTGGCATGGCATACGGGGGATGAGATGGGCACAGCTGCTTCCCACATTAAAAGAACTTGGAGAACGGTGGCCCAGGCCAGACCTAATTATTATACATCTAGAGGCAACGACCTGGCAGGCAGGCCTTGGGTGGACACATACTTACAAAAAAAAGGACTTAGGGAGCACACGGCAGTGGTGGCCACAAGTGTGCATCGCCTGGTCAGATATGATACCAAGGAGGTATGGAGGCAAGAGCACAGCCACAGAGCTGTAGAAAGGGCCAGGAGAAAGATGAATAGGAGGGTTGGAACATTGGTAAGGCAGATAGGAGGACAGGTGATACTGAGGGGTAGAAGAATGGGTAGATGAATTTTACAGGTCAGACGGGTGCATCTGTCGGACATAGCTATAGACATGTTCAATACAGAAACAATGGGATTTATAGAAGAATGGAGGAGACAGACAAACAGTGGAAAAAATATATATAGAGAGAGAAAGAAAGAAAGAAAAGGAGCTCCCTGAAGTAAGGGAGAATGCTACCCTAGATAGGGAAACCACCATCCAAAGCAAGCTGGAGACTGGCTAGTGGGGAAAGGGGGGGGAGGAGGGAGGGAAGGAAAAGGAATAACACAAGAAGAGAAGGAAGATGAAGGAGAAAGCGGTCTCGGTTTTCACCGCTACCTAATGGAAAAGGAGAAGAAGAAGGCACCAGGTTTTCACCTGGGTGAAGGATAATCAGAGATTGATATATGGATGGAATAAACAAAATGTTGGAAATATGATAATAAAGGAATTGGAATGGAATATGGAATTACGAATCTAAATAAATTAATTGCCAATCTGAGCACAACAACAAACAATGGTCTCTGTTTTTGTGAGGAAGAGGGAATCGGGACAATGGAGTTTGCCCCTTTAAAGGGCAGACCAGGTTGTCCTGGTGCACCCTTCCCTCATGCTTAGGATGGTTGTGCTCAGAGGGAAGGGGAGGAAGGGGAGGGGCTAATGGGCCAGAACAATGGGCAGGCAAACAGGAAGGGAGGAAAAAGGAGATACTTATGGGACAGCACAAGGGGCATCAGCCACTTTTGCTGGAGTTTGATCCCCACCCACCCTGTCAGGCACAGCGAGTAAGGAATACAGTCAAGATGGGACTGTGGGTGGGGTCTGTTAAGGTGTAAGACAAGCATGTCCGGTTGGACAAATTGGATTGCCAAAGGTGGATGGCATGTAATGATATGGTTACGGACTGCCAGAGGTGGATGGCAGGTGATAAAATGGTTAAGGACTGCCAAAGGTGGATGTCAGGAGCAAAGGGGAAAAGGGGGTGGAGGGAGGGGGAGGAAAAGGAATAACACAAGAAGAAAAGGAAGATGAAGGAGAAGCGGTCTTGGTTTTCACCGTTACCTAACGGAAAAGGAGAAGAAGAAGGCCCAGGTTTTCACCGGGGAAGGATAATCAGAGATTGATATATGGATGGAATAAATGAAATGTTGGAAATATGATAATAAAGGAATTGGAATGGAATATGGAATTATGAATCTAAATAAATTAATTGCCAATCTGAGCACAACAACAAACAATGGTCTCTGTTTTTGTGAGGGAATAGGGGAATCCGGGACAAACCTAGCAGCCTGTTGCTTTCTGATCTGGTAAGCAAGGATTTTCCCGCTTTTGTCTCCTCCTCCCAGTAAGTGTGCCAGACTATCAGCATGGCTACATCTGCCTTCCTGGACAGGAGTTCATTTGTTTTGAGTCTGAGGGTTAGGACATGTCTGATTAGATGGGATTGAAGGGTGGGGTGTGAGCAGGCCTTTAAGGCTTGCTCAGCTAAAACAAGCTCTCCTTCTAATCTGGTCAGTTCTTTCTCTTTCTTTTCTTCTGTTGGTGGCATACCCTATAATTTTCCCCTCATTGTAGCCTTGTATGTTTCCCAAGTATTCTGTGCTGAGGTGTCTGAAATCAGATTCTTGAGTAGGAAGAGCTCAGTTTCAGATTTAGCCCAGCGTAAGAAGTTTGCGTCCTGCATAAGGAGGATCAAGCCACCAGGAGGGAGATCTAGGTGGGGTCACCCCAGGCTATAAGCAGATGGACAGGGCATGGTCCAAAATGACTGTGGGGAAAATACTTGAAGTAGTTACTGAATGGGTTACATTTGTGAAATCAACCAAAATCTAGTCTACTGAAGGAACCATGAACTCCAGATTGAAATGTGTAGTCCTGTTCTTTGGGGTGAGTAAGGCACCAAATATCCACCAATTGGTAGAAGAAGTTCTTTGGATATGGCAACTATGACACAACAAAGCATCTGGAAGTGTCCTAGAAAAGAAATGAAAGCCTTATTACAACTTGATTGCAGCAGTACGACATTATGTTTAAGCCATGGCTGTTCCACCATGGGTATCTGGATTAACACAGATAGCAAGCTGTCCACTGCAATCATCAGATCACAATTTAATTTAGTATCAGGCTGTGTAACAAATATACTGTGTCAGTGTCCCTGCATCTCAACTCAAGTTACATTTCAAAACCACATCTTGTCAAGTAACACAACCTGGGTCCAACTTTTCAACACTGTCATGGCTGCACAGCTGCAAATTTGGAATACAGTGCATGATATGTTGCAGAAATATTTTTGTGCTGTACATGTCACCTAGTTTATGAATTCTCAGTCGGATTTGTTGCACTCTTATGAAAAAAGGAAAAGATGAAATAAAATTGATATACTTACCAGTATGGATTGGAAATGGATATCCCATAGGTTCCTGTAGACAGTACTGCTGCTGTACCATTGATATAGACCTTCAGCAAAGGAGAGTCATTTGCTGTTAACCTGTGAAAACATAAAATAAGTTGACTGTATGTGTTTGACCATTGCTGCTCAGAAAAGCAACACAAAACAAAACACACTGCTAAAGGAAGTTGAATAGCATAGAAAACATTAGTAACTGTACTCACTTTATAGTTTTAATAGTAAGAAGTCTTGTGCCTGTGGCTGATGGATGTGGTCTCCTGTTCGCCTCCCTCTGCCTTGGCATGGTCAATGTAATGGAAAAACATTGTCACAATGACACTGATGGTTGGTGGTGGTGGTCATGGCTGCGGCACATGATGACATTCCCTCACATCTTCCTGCATTTGGTGGTGGTGGCAGTGGCGATTGAACCGCGGTCTTATGGTGGTGGTAGTCCAGGGGACACATGGTCACATTCCTTGTGGTGGCAGTAGAGAACAGCGGTCTTTGGTGGTGGTAGTTCGGGGTCAGGATATACTGTGCTCTGTGTTACAAATGTGATGACTTGACATATGAAATTTGAATCACTATGAGTGGGGCAGTGATTTAACTTTATGAAAAAGAGAACATGTATCATACAAGAAATGTGACAGCTTTTTAACCACTTAAGTTAAAACCTGCCAACATGAACCTCATCATCATTCTTCATCATCCTGAGAAAGAAAGCTGCTGTCGCAGTCATCTATGTCTGAATTCTGACCAAGGAAATTCTTTCTCCATTGTGTTATCATCTACGTCAGTGGTAGTATGCTTCATGCTGTCACTGCCACCAGGATGGTCCCTTTCTTCAACATCAGCAAAACCATGATTATGCCAGGGTACAAATACTGAGGTTGCAGTCTGAGCTGGTATGCTCTCTCATTCATTTTCATGAATGTCAGCAAACTGACATTTACAGGAGAGAGGTTTGTATGACAATCCCGAGCTATTGCACCTGCTGAGCTGAATACCCTCTCGAACTCACACTGGAGGGTGGGCATGTCAGGTACTTCAGTGCCACAGCAGTCAGCTCTGGTATTTCACTGACCTTTTCACTCCAGTATAAAAGGGATCATCAGTGATTGACAGATACCTGTTTTCAGACACATATGACTCCACCATTCGCTGTGCTGCTCTAAGTCCAGTGGTTGATGCAGTATCCGCTTCTCCAGAGTCATTTATGTCACAAATTTCCCACTTGGGATAAAGCCTCCCAAAGTGGGTTAAAGTCAACCGCTTTTGATGACAGACCACCTGGAACTGCATTCCCCTTCCCTTATAGGATATGCTTGATACTACTCCTCCAGGTTTACCTTCAGCCTGATTATGCTGCTAGGTTTCCTAACCTTGGCACATGACTTCTGTGCCCCATGAACCAGCCGCACCAGTTGCCCACTGACATTTTTACCTGTTCAGGCCCACCCTCCAGTACAGTGGCATTTCCATGTTTGTATCATGGGTCCAGCATTGTTGCTATTGCAAGGTTGTCACTATGCTGAATGCTCAAGATGTGACGATTCTGATCGAATACTGTCATCATGTGTTTCAGCAAAGCTAGCACTGTCTTCAGCAACATCAAGGCTATGCTGTACATTCACCAATGTCTGCCTCAGCACCCGCAGCAGTGGAATTGATTAGCTAATGGAGGCCAACTCACCACTCACTGCCTCTGTGGCATGTTCAAAAGGCCTTAAGATTCTTATTACAGAGTCCATGAGGCGCCACAGTTCAGTCATCATAGACATGGATGCTCGGAATTGTCACGGCTAGTGTGCTTTGTACTATTCATACAACCTCACTGCCATTTATAAAGTGGAGTTCCACCGGTGACAACTTCCAGCTTCAAGCGGTGCTGTGGGAGGTTGTTTGGATCTGCAGCTGCCGAGGTTGGTCACGGGCCTTTGCAGGCGTGAAAAGTGAGAAAAGATCAGGGGTGCAACTGTCAGCATTCCTTTATATCAGGGTGTTGCAGAAACTCCTGCACCACAAGATTTAAACAGTGAGCCATGCATGGAACTCAAAAAGCCACCATTCGTGATGCATTTCACCACATTTGACCCATTGTCACTTGTTATGAACCCAGCTCTCAGGGACAGGGATTTCAGCCACTTGTCAATTTCAGTCAGTACCACATCCAACATGTTTTCACCAGGTGTGAACAGGTCACATTGTGCAAAGCAATCGTTGCATGCTGTTGAATTCCTGGAGATTATTACTATGACACTCCACCTCACTACACTGATTATTCACACTACCAACAGCATAAACAACCCCGGCATCTGCACCCAGTGTGCAGTTGTACACAATATGAACTCACCGCTGTTTTGCCACTTGTACTTAAATGGATGACTGGAGAGGAGGAATGTTGAAGGCATGTCTTACTGAGTCAGACACAGTACGGTACAACTCGGGACAGCACGGGTCGAAGTATGTCCTGGATGGGACTTTCCATTTTGGACAGGCACATGCAGTAAACCGCAGAAACCAGAATTCTCCACAAAGGAGAAGGACAAAGATCAATTGCCAGCATTTCAGATACAGCAGCATTAAGTTCACATGAAACTGTATGGTTGGGTGGGTACTTCAGCTTATGCACAAAAACACTCTGTAACATGGGCTGACTTTAAAACATTTACATGGGGTGTGATGACAAATTGTTCTGTTCTGTGAATGGCAGGGGTTGTGTGTGGACGTGTAGTGAAGACAGTTGCACAGGTGATGACAAACCCAGAAATGCAGTTATTTTTCCAGATTTACCAGCAGGGGTTGATGTACCACTTGCATTTGACATACTGCATTGACCACCACCACCACCAAACTGCTACTCTACAACCACTGGACAAGACTTCAAAATCATTCTGCTCTTCCAACTCATTAAGCCTGTAGTAATCCTCTGCTGTTATTTCATCACTACTGTAAGCATTTAATTTTCTACTTGATGCTACAGTCATGGAAGAGGATAGCATGCTCACTATGGTTGATGGCGAGGGTGAATGCCCACTGTGGTACAGGTATTAGCTGCCATCTGTGCTGAGTCCACAGTGCCATGTGCCTATTCTTAAGATCTGTATGCTGTCCCCTGTGCCCAGATGGCTCCAGTTTTACCTCAATTCACATGCACCTGGAAAACCTGGCAGATTGCAACTGACTCATCATTTGCATCTTCCACAACAAAAATCCCCAACAAGGGATTTTGATGCTCCAGTTATACATTCGTCCCCTTGATGCTGCTTATTGCACTCCAGGTTTTTAAGCCATGAGTGAACATAGAAACATAGAATCTGATGGCAGATAAGGACCGCTTGGCCCACCCAGTCTGCCCATTTTCCTACCTAATGGATAAGTTGCAGATCCTACTTAACCAGCAGCCTACTTCTTCATAACCCACCCCTTAGAATTGCCTTATGACTGTCCCATGCATGCTTGAATTCCACCACTGTTTTTGACTCCACAACCTCCTCCAGAAGGCCGTTCCATGCATCCACAACCCTCTCTGTAGAAAAAATACTTCCTTAAATTACCTCTGAGCCACCCCCCATCTTCAAATTGTGCCCCTTGTTCTTGCACACCTTTTTTGAAAGATGCTACCCTCTTGGACTTTGTTGATTCCCTTGAGGTAATTGAAAGTTTCTATCATGTCCACCCTCTCCTCCTTTCCTCGAGGCTATACATATTAGGCTCCTTAAGTCTCTCTTCATATGTCTTCCGTGCAGACCCTGCACCATTTTAGTTGCCCTCCTCTGGACAGCTTCCATCCTGTCTATGTCTTTGTGGAGATTGAGTCTCCAGAACTGCATCTACTCCAGATGGGGTCTCACCAGCTGTCTGTACTGTGGGATAATAACTTCCTGTTTTCTACTGGTGATGCCTCTCCCTGTGCATCCCTATTCCAGTATCCCCCAGCCCTCCTTGCTGCCCTCTTACATTGCTTGCCCACCTTTAGGTCATCTGATATGACTACCCCCAGGTCCCTTTCCATTGTTGTTGTTGTTAGTATCTCACCCCTCATTGTGTACTTTTCCCTGGGTTTTGTTTCCCAGGTGCATTACCTTGCACTTCTTAGAATTGAATCTAAGCTGCCATACATTTGACCATTCCTCTAACCTTGCCAAGTCCCTTCTCATCCTTTCCACCCCACCTTGTGCATCAACTCTGTTGCAGATCTTTGTGTCATCTGCAAAGAGACATATTTTCCTTCAGTCCCTCTGCAGTGTCAGCTTATAAAGACATTGAAGAGGACTGGTCCTCAATACTGAACCCTGCAGTACCCCACTAGTAACCCCCCTTTCTTCAGAGTGGACTCCATTTACTATTACTCTTGTGTGCTATTCTCCAGCCAATTCTTTACCCAGGCTGTCATCTTGGGACCCACTCCCAGGCTGGCTAACTTGTATATTAATCTTTTGTGTGGGACTGTGTCAAATGCCTTGCAAAGTCTAGGTAGGCCATGTCCACAGCCCCTCCCTGATCTACTACTTTGGTCACCCAGTCAAAGAAATCTATCAGATTTGTCTGGCATGATCTTCCCACTGTGAATCCATGCTGCCTTGGGTCCTGTGCCCTCTGGCCTCTAGATACTCGACAATTCTTTCCTTCAGAAGTGATTCCATCATTTTCCCTATCACTGAGGTTAAACTAACAGGTCTGTAGTTTCTTGCTTCTGCCTTGCTCCACTTTTGTGAAGGGGAATCACATCTCCCTCCTCCAGTCCTTGGGCACCACCCCATCCTCCCATGATTTGTTAAAGAGGGTAGTCAGTGGTGTCACTAGTTCTACCCTAGTTCTTTTAGAATTCTGGGATGAATCCCATCAGGCCCCATTGCTTTGTCCACCTTCAGTTTTAAGAGTTCTTTCAGAACCCTTTCTTCTGTAAATGAGCTGGTATCAACTTCTGTACCCAGAGTGTTTCTACTGTTTGTTTTAGGTACCCCCTCTTCATTTGTAAATATTGAGCACAAATATTTATTTAGTATCTCTGCCTTTTCACAGTCACACTCTGCCCACCCTCCCTCCCTTTATTAAGCCTCCTATCCCTCCCTTGGTCTTCCTTCGCTCCCTGTTGTACCTATAAAGGTTTTATCCCCTTCTTAATTGAGTTGGCTATCTTTTCCTCGGTTTGGGCCTTTGCTGTTCTGACTGCCTTCCCAGCTTCCTTTTGCTTTAACTGATACAGTTCTCTGTCCTGCTCCTTCTGTGATTCCTTGTGCTTCCTGAATGTTTTTTTCTCTTGAACCTTCACTGCCACTTCCTTTGAGAACCATAGTGGTTTCTTACATCGTTTCGTTTTGTTTATTTGCTTCACACAAAGGCTTGTTACCTCTGTGATGGCAGTTTTATTATTCCACATTGTTCTTCCACCCTCCTTCCTGCCCATTTGCTAGTGCATTCCTTAGGCACTACCCATTTTGGCAAAGTCAGCCCTCCTAAAGTCCAGTACTTTTGCCTTTGTATGCTGACTCTATTGCTGTGTTTATTGTGAACCATACTGTTCGATGGTCACTAGTTCCCAGATGGCTACCCACTTCTACATCTGTGAGGGGTCGCTACATGATTTTCAGGCAGGGAAACACTTGGGGCCAGATTCTAGAAGAGTTCACGCCTGGTGTAACAGCAGTTTTGTAAAAGTAGAATGGTGTATGTAGTAACACAGCGTAAAGGCTGTTGTTGCCATTTCACAAAGTGGCCTGTGACATGGCACAGGCCACTTGCACCAAAACAGCAGTTAAGGCTGGCAGTTGTGGCCACAGACCCCCAGTGCCACGCTGCTAGGGGTTTATTGCAGCAGTAACGCCCCATTCTAGAGGGCAACAAAGTCCCCACCATCAGGAGTCTACAAAACCCCGGGAGGAAGAGCCGGCATCGTAAGTTACACCTGCATTTAACTGGTGTAACTTACATACCACCTCCAAGGGTTCTAGAATCCCAGTCCATGTGGTCCCCCATGCCCAGACCACACCTGTCGTTCACCAACTGGGCACCACGCAACCAGTCCTGGACTTGGAACCATGATCCCGGCCCATCCCCTACTGTACAGCCCCTGTACAGTAAGTTCCATGCAGGGCTGCCCACACCAACTGCCCCAATCGCTGCACATGTACTGCCCCACAGGGCTGCCAACACCCCCATTCCCCTGATCCCCGAGATTGTAAAATGCTCCCACAGGGCAGCGCTTGTCATACGCCCACCTGTACCCCAACCCCGATCACCAGCCGCATATGTGACAATTATCCTTCCTGATAGTCTAGTGGCCCCCAATCATCATAAAATATATAAACCTCCTCAAGCCCCTGGTAGTCTAGTGGCCCTCCTGATCATTGTATATTAAATGAGTAACTCCATATCCCTGGTGAGTCTACTGGCCTCCCACCCAGCCGTGCCAGCCCCACCCAGCACTCCCCACCCATCCCCAGCCAGCGACATGGCACAGCCACACCACCATCATGGCAGCCACTCGACTGAGTTCAGTATCAGCACGCATTGAAAAGAAGTGCTCTGAAATTAATATTTGAGTGTATCTTTACAGTACGCCGCTGATACTGAACTCAGTGGTGGCTGGGTGGGCTGGCATGGCTGGCTTGGGGGTGGGGGCCAAACAGACCCAGGCACAGCCACCTTAAGTTTTTTTCTCCAGTTCCCAGCAGGGGTCACTGACATCATCAACATCATTCACATCTCTGCTTGGATGCTGGCATATGGACTGCATGTTGCAACCACAGCAACATCATCATCAGCAGCCACCATCACCTGAAATTCTTTCACCACACTGTGAATCACTGCATGGCAAATGCATGACCTGAACTGCAGTGGAATAAATATCACTTTATGTGCTATCGTTGACATGATGATCAGAATCCTCATGTTCAGTTACTGGGAGTATGACATCATCTACACTGCCACTCACTGCCACTGCTTCACACTCCACTATATCTTTGGACATGTAAACTGGTCAGAATTGGAACTTGAGACAACAATACTCATACCACCACCAGCAACTGCACTACCACCAGCTGGAACATCATCTCCTCCAACTATAAATAAAGCTACTGATTGCGCTGTAAAAACTTTGAAGGAGAAATACCTTTTCTCACATCAGCAATGCACTTCTGTGACTGTGTACTACTACCACGCCCACAGACAATCTTACCACTGGCAGCAGTGCCATGGAGAGAAACAGCTTTGCTTACATGTCTCTATGCAGGAATTTTGGGGGATCAACAGGAATATTCTAAACAAATTTAGATTTTGGAACATTCACTCTGGGTGGGGGTGGGGGTGACACTGGATGTGAAGCCAAAAAACAACTGTGGTTTCAACAACAGATATAGACACAAAGTCACAACAAGTTCAACAAAACATTAACTAACCAGTGGTGTTCTCAAGTCACAAACAATCCAATCTGGAAAGAATACTTTTGCTGGTGGGGGGCACTGACAGCAGATTACTGCAGTGCAAAACCAAGAAAAGATACCACAATGGCAGTACAAAATCACACAGCTGTAGTGGACAGCAGGTTCACACTGCTGAACCTGCAATTACACTGTGGCACAATAAAAGGTGTATTATTTGATGTCACATCATGTTCTGCACACACAGAATTTGTCTACAAGTAATGAGTACCAAATTTTAAAACTTCGTAATATACAATGTATTTTAAACAACCTCACTGCTGCACCAGATCCCTCCAGACCACAACACACAAACAGCAAAAATATCAACAATTACTGAAAAATACTGTGTGTACATTAACACTGTCAGTTATACAAGAAAAATATAACCTAAAAACAAAGAACTCCCTATTTCTCCAACTAAATTTACCTACACTAGATACACCCTCCCTCAAAGCACACTTCCACTGTCTCTCAGTACACAGACTGAATGTTGTACATTAACATTCAAAATCTACACACAAACAATAAACATTCGATGATACTGTACGAGCACAGGAGGGTTTCTACAATCAATGAACTAAAGTTTCAGCAAAAGAAATGATTTATAAAGACTTTTTAACAGCTTTTAGAAGGTTTGAATCACGGAGAGCTCTCAGAGCAGACGGTCTCCTACAGCTTCCTACACGCACACTACCCGAACTGAGGCTGGGCAGAACAATCTAGAGTCCATGTGACCTGAAATCCCATGAATCACTGCAAAATTCACCTTTGGAGCTTAACCTGGACCTCCAGGTCGCTCCTGTAAAAAGCTTTCAGCTTAGTGTGCTATACCTGGTTAAAACAACTAAATAAAAAAAAAAAAACATGGTGAAGTAAGGTGAAGTACATTGTTCTCAATTTACTTGTATAATTACTGATAAGTAGTGGTCTGGGAAGGTGGAGAAATGCAAAGTTATTGTCATCAATGGACTTTGCGTTATCCGATATAATACAAAGTACTCCTCTTTGCATTACTTGGGTACTCCGTGAATCGCCATCACTCTACGAATCACTCCATTGAGCAAATTGAGGCCACTTCACCCTAACCATAATGTATACACACTGGAGAAGAGGAGAGAGAGAGAGGCAAGATATGATAGAGATCAAATATCTCAAAGGCATGAATAAGGTACAGGTGGTCAGCATCTTTCTGAAAAGAGATGTAAACCAAGAACTCCTGCCATAAAGCTGGAAGGGGTAGACCTAGGGTACCATGAGGAAATATTTCTTCAAAGAAAGGTGGCGGATGAATGGAACAGCCTCCCAGTGGAGGTAGTGAGGCCTAAGGGTAGTGTGAAGCCTAATTCAGTAGACAACTCTTGCGTGAATCTTTGGACTTATAGTGGCTCATGGTGTTGTTTAACAATGCAAAGCAGGACACTGTAGATGGGCCAAGCCATGCTTCACCAATGACAACTGCTATGTTTATGTGTAGCTATATTTTCATGTGAGACAGATTCAGTACCATTGAAAACACTGCTGTGCTGACACAGGAATTTGTTGTGAGGTGGTGGGCAGAACCAAGACATGCATGGAAAGACAGGTCATGCTGATACTCTGCATACAGGGGTGGTTTGAGGCACGTGTTGCCAGTAGTCTATCCCCGCTGAGTGCACCATTTGCTCACATGGAGGGTTGATACAGTTGTGGTGACCCAGACATGACTGTGTGCCCAATCAGCGACCCCAGCTATGCTATGCAGCTGAATATTTAGTGTCTCAAGCACTGCACAAGCTAGTGATAGCACATGCTGTCACTGCTTTACCTTGCACCCACTTTCCAAAAACCAGTGTCACAATGCTCAACCATCATTATGTCATGTCCTTACCCCTATACTATACCTTTATGACCAACCAAACTGCTACTGAGGGTGCCACTATTCCTGAAATTGTAGAAATATTTAGTTATGCTAACTATGACATTGGTGATTCACCACAGTTAGCACTTGAGGTCACAATCATGGGCAAATGACATAAGAATATTTATCCAGTGTTCCAGTGATGATGCTCCATGTTGAATCTTTTTTTTTTTTTCCTGTGTGGTGGATGCAGTCCATGTAGTTCAAAGAGAAGCCTCATTCCTTTTTCATGTTTGAATCTTGTGTGATTGCATCTAACACCCTGGTATAGCAATAGTGATTGCTGTAGATGAGTGCTTGATGATGTGCATTGTTCACATTGCAAATCTTCAATTCACATAATAGCAGGGCTGTTACGACATGTTTGCCTATGTCTCTGTGGTGGATTTGCTTTTGAATCCAATAAGTGCCCTGAGACAAAAACACACAATTAGATACTAAGTGCTCTGGCAGAGTAATGATCCTACACTGATTTATAGCAATGGGCAGCTTGGAAGATCATAAGGCAGACCCTGCCCATCACTGTCAATCCTTTTGTACTTTAATTGGGTGCACAGATCAGTGTAACATAAATCATGATAAATTGAAATGAAACCAACTTCTTGAATAATGCAAACATTCATCAAAATATGGTGCCAGAGCATTTCTCTCAACTGCAGTGGTTGTATTACATGGGGGACAACTCTGACGCTGAGTGTCACATGAGATACTGGAATGGGACTAGCAAGTATGGACTAAATGTTGTGATTTGCATAAGAACAAGATTTCTGTCTGTATGGTGCTAATAGGAGGGACCTGGATGGGATGTGCACTGTGTTCATCACTGGTCATTCATCCTACACAAGTAATTATGTTGAGTTCAGCAGTGTGCCTTCACAATGGTGAATGCTAGAAGCTGCTTTGGAGCATAGTTAGAGGAAGTAACAGTAGATGGCGGGATTACATATGAACATAAGAATTTGCAAGCAGATGCATGGCCGTACACTACATCGAGTCTGCTCAAGTCTGCAGTGCCCCTTTAATAAACTGGTGCTGACCACACACTCCACTTGGCTGCAGCACTGGTGTATTGCTCCTTATTGCCTTATTTATCTTACTGTGAAAGATTTAATTGAGAAGTCCCCCATAGAAAAAAATAAAATAAAATAAATAAATAAATAAATAATTTCCTGTTGAAGTGATCGTATTTAAGGAAAAATTAGTTGTTTTGTTGGGGCCCAGGTGGAGCCCTGGAGAGGTGGGCTCTGGCTCCATCCTGACAAGGCAGAAGAGCGGACATTCCTAGCCACAAGGTCTGCAGTACAGAAGTTGGACCTGCCATTATTACCCAGTCTGGAGGCAGTGGTGGAAGGAAGGTGGCTAAGGCTGAAGTTGCAGCTGATATCGGGCCCATGGAGGATATTAAGCCTACTGAAAAGGGTGCCCAGGTGGCAGGAATCGAGATGGAGGATCCTCCAGAAAATCCTCATGAGCTCCTAAGCTGGCTGTGTCTGCGACAGGTGGAACTAGAGAGAGAGAGAGAGAGGGGAGCGAGCCAAGAGAGAGAGAAAGAACGAGCCGAGAATGCTGCCCATTGGACCGACACGCTCGAGCTATCCAGATTTTGGACACAGCAAGACCACCACCAGCACCTGTGGTAGGCCAAAAGATATTAAATTGGTTAAGATGGCTGAAACAGATGATATTGAGGCATATCTACTAACTTTTGAAGGGTGGCCACCGCATGTGCATGGCCTCGAGACCAGTGGGTTGTCCGGTTGGCCCCTATTTGACAGGGAAGGCCCAATTAGCTTATAGTCACATGGAACTCACTCACATTAATGATTATGATCATATCAAACAAGCAGTCCTTAAGAGATATGATATATGTACTGAAACCTATAGACAACGGTTTAGAGCCTATAAATATCTATCTACTGACACCCCTCAAGATGTGTATATTCAGTTAAAAGACATATGCCATAAATGGCTGCAGCCCAATACCAGGACAGTGGTCCAGATTTTGGAAAGCATTATTTTGGAACAGTTTGTGAGGGTCCTACCACAAGATGCCCAGCTATGGGTAAAGGAACATCGCCTCAAAACATCTGAGGCAGCTATACGGCTGGCTGAAGGTTACATAACCACTAGACCCCAACGACCTAGGTCATTTATAGCTCCTAGGACCCTGCAGCCATAACAAAAGGTCCCTTTACCAATGTAACACCTGCAAGCCAAACTAGCGGTACCCAAGAAGTGCGGAACATTCAAAATATATAAGGGATACAGTCCTGATATTATTTGTCATGAATGCAAAACCAAGGGACATATTGCCAGGTTCTGCCCGAAGAAGAAGGTAGACCCAATACACTTAGTCCTTGCCAACTGGGGTCAGTATATAACAACTGTACAAATAGGAGGTTCGGTGGTATCTGGACTTGTTGACTCTGGTAGTAAACAGACTTTGGTACATGCCTCTCTAGTGGACAAAGTTAACCAAGAAGAACCTACTACAGGGTCAAGTGTATACATGGGGACATTCATTGGTACCCCTACGTGACTTAGAGATCCAAATAAATGGGACATTATTAAATATGACAGTAGGCCTAGTACCCTCTTTTCCAGTTCCGTAATCATAGGACATGATTATCCTTATTTCATTCATTATTAACTACCAATCTTGGAGCTGCTACCACTGGACACAAGAACAAAAACAAGAAAGAGAATTGGGGCATTTGTTTCCGTTTGAAGAGGAGGTTTTCGGACCTGCTGGTAAAGATAAGAAAAGCAAACAAAAAAGAAAAAGGATAAATATATGTGGACTAAAAAGGACACTGGACTTACTTATATTAGCAAAGAAATATGACTTCTCTAACAAAGAATTCAGGGATGTACAAAAACATGATGTAACCTTGATGCCTTTTTTTCACAGGTAAAAGTATCACCCCCACAGAAAGTAAATGATTCATCCCAACCCCATTATAAAATGGAGGGTAATCTGTTATATAGAGTATGTTCTAATCCTCAAAGTGGGAGGTGGTTGAACAATTGATGGTACCAGAACAATACCGACAGTAATTACTGACCCTTGCCCATGATATTCCTTGGGAGGCCATTTGGGAGGGACCATACCCTAAAATGCCTGTTATACCGATTTTACTGGCCTGGGATACATGAGCAGGTGGCAGAGTATTGCAAGCTGCCCTGATTGTCAACGGGTAGCAGCTGTGGGGCGAGGATAAAGTACCCCTGGTACCCATGCCCTTAGTGTCTAATGTGTTTGAAAGGATAGCCATGGATGTGGTAGGGCCACTGCCTAAAACAACAAAGGGAATC
Organism: Neoceratodus forsteri; assembly: GCA_016271365.2. Taxonomy (NCBI): domain Eukaryota; kingdom Metazoa; phylum Chordata; order Ceratodontiformes; family Ceratodontidae; genus Neoceratodus; species Neoceratodus forsteri. The sequence goes on along the minus strand of CM057459.1, from coordinate 852,492,134 downwards.
GTTTCATACTTGTAGTAGTAGATTATGCTACAAAATACCCAGAGCGATTCCTCTTCACACAATTACAGCTACTAGAATAGCAGAGGAATTAATAAAAATATTTAGCCGGATGGTATCCCTAGAACTATTCTCACGGATAGAGGTACTAATTTTGTTCAAAATTATTACACCATCTGTACCAGGCCCTGGGTATTCAAGCCACATTTACCACCCCTATCACCCACAGACAAATGGATTAGTGGAGAGATTTAATCAAACCTTAAAGAAAATGTTATGCAAGTATGTATCGGAGGAGGGTAACAAATGGGATATATACCTTCCCTATCTTATGTTTGCCTTTAGAGAAGTACCACAATCTTCTACAGGATTTTCCCGTTCGAATTGTTATACGGACATAATCCAAGGGTCCTTTGGATATTACAAAAGAGTAGTGGGAAAATAGGAGTGACCCACAAATGATAGAACCACTAGAGTATTGGCAGAAGTTATGGCAAAAATTAGTTAGTTATGTTAAAAAGGCCCATCAGACAAACCTCTACCAACAAGGGAAACAAAAGAACGGTATGATGAAGGGATGAAACACAAAGAGTTTTTAGTAGGGGATAAGGTATTACTTTTGCTACCATCCTCTGAAAATAAACTGCTTATGAAATGGCAAGGTCCATACACGATTGTAAAATGAATGGGCCCAGTAACATATGCAGTTGAACTTCCTGAAAAGAAATTTAAACAGCGGGTTTATCATGCCAACTTGTTAAAACCATGGATTGACAGGAAGCCCCTGTCTGTAGTTATGTACACCCAGACACTCAGGAGTCAGAGTTGGACATAGCGTATCAGAGGTTAGAAAAGGCTGGGGATATGTCAGAAGTACACATTAACCTGGATTTAATGAGCGAACAAACTGGCACACTAAGAACCTTGTTACTATCTTTTAAGAATTTATTTACCGGAATACCCGGAGAGTTAAAAGGGTACTCATCATATCGTGGTCCCAGATGCCTTGCCTATCGTCAGAAAACATATAGGATTCCTGAGAGAGTCCGAAAAGATGTAATACTCGAAATCAAAAGATGCGTGACTTGGGAATAATTGAACCCTCTCACAGTGGTGGAACTTTCCCATGGTCATAGTGGATAAAACCGAGAGGTGAAAAGATTATGCCTTGATTTTAGATGCCTAAATGCAATATCCAAGTTTGACTGTTATCCAATGCCTCGGATAGACGATATTATAGATCAGTTAGGTAAGGCACAATACATCAGTACCTTAGATCTAACCAAGGGCTATTGGCAAATTCCCTTGGATCCAAATGGTAAAGAAAAGACGGCCTTTAGTACACCCATAGGCCTATACCATTTTACTGTGATGCCTTTTGGTCTTCACGGTGCTCCTGCTACCTTTCAGCGTGTCATGGATGACATCCTACAACCCCATGCAGCCTATAGCGCCCAGCATTCTAGATGACGGTGATATTTAGTCATTCCTGGGAAGAACATATACAGCATCTAGAGGCCATTTTATCAGCCCTATTGAAGGCTGGATTAACTGTAAATCCTCTAAATGTTCCCTGCTATACAGGAAACAACATATATAGGGTTCCAAATCGAAATGGGCTAGTACAACCAGAAGTCTCTAAAATAGAGGCAGAAGCTAATAGCCCGCCCTATCACAAAAAAAGATGTCAGATCATTCCTAGGACTTATTGGATATTATAGATGATTCATCCCAAATTGTTCTACCATAGCTGTGCCATTAACTGACCTAACAAAAAAATCACAACCGGATAAAGTAATTTGGACCCCTGACTGTGAAGAGGCATTTCATTGTTTAAAAGCAAAAATCTGTTCCTCACCAATATTACATATGCCTGACTTTTCTCTCCCTTCATACTACAAACAGACGCTTCCAACTATGGTATTGAGCTGTGCTCACACAGATAATCAATGATGAGGAACATCCTATCTTGTATATTAACGGAAATTACATGAGAGAAACGACATTACTCTGTTATTGAGAAAGAATGTTTGGCAATAAAATGGGCAATAGAAGCCTTATGATTTTATTTATGGGGAAGAGAATTTGAACTTTGGATAGATTATAATCCTCTGTTGGCTTCATGTAATGAAGGAAAAACTCTCAATAATGCGATGGTATCTACTAATGCAACCATAAAGTTTAGCATAAAGTATAGAAAAGGGTCAGCACATAGTAATGCCGATTTTTATCTAGATATGGTATGGCACACTAAACTGTTAACAAACCTTGGGGTAAAGAAAAAAAAATATATATTAAATAATTTCCTGTCAAGTGATCGTATTTAAGGAAAAATTAGTTGTTTTGTTGGGGCCCGTGGAGGAGCCCTGGAGAGGGTGGGCTATGGCTCCATCCTTTAACATGAGGATTTGTTAACAGTTCCTGTGCCCCTAGTAAAGCTAGGTGGGTAAAGCTTTAATCAAACTAAGGAAGTTTGGTCTTGAGACGGGAGGAATGTGAAGATTTAATTGAGAAGTCCCCATTCTCCTCTTAATCTCCGCTCCTTTGTTGGAATTTTGGAGGGCACATATGTAATTTTCTTGGACGTTGTGTTATGTCTTTTTATTTGGGCTGGCCACCCACATTTAATTTTCCTTCTTTGTGTTTTCTTTTATGTCTTATGTTTTGTTTGTGTATTGTGCTTTACCAAACTCCTCAAAGCGAGCTGGGGGATGTTTTATTTTTCAGTAATTCCTGGTTATTTACTCGTTGGGTAAAACAACCCCCCTTTCCGTTTATAGAAGCGTTACCCTTGATATGGGTTTCAGGTAGCGATAGAAGTATTGGCACTGCTATTGGAAATGGTTCAATGGTTTAGCGGTAATACTTAAAACAAGACTCTCTTCACGAGAGTATTTTCTGAAATAGGGTTTCTTATCTTTTCTGGTGTAGTGCACATGAAAGCAGAAGCAGTTAAACATGCAAATTAAGTCTTAACAAAGGGGAGCTCCCTGCAAGTAAATACCAATAGCGACATTGCGGGCTGAGGCACAGCCATCACCTAACGCCTATCGAAGGTATTTTAGCTGCTCACTTTAATCCTCTAAAGTGCACCTCGCTAGGGTAACACTCGGTAGAAGAAGGAACTTACTGATCTTTAACAGACTGTAAAAGTGGTCCAAATTGGTACATTTCCTGTAAGTAGGTTGTCTTCTAGCAAGATAGCTTCTACATTACAGGGCTGTTCAATCCAAAGACGCCTTCTGTTTCAGCATCTGGGTGGAGTAAAGGCTGGCTAACCCTCTCCTTTGTTCTATTGTTTAAAGGGGCGGTCCTCCGAGTACATGTCTGTCTAAACTGATTTAATCCTTTACTTTATTTACAGTACAGTGTTACATTTTATGAGAATTGTTAAAATGTCCTAATCTTATGCCTATAACAGAAGATAATACTTCTTGTATCTTGATTTTGGTTTGCAATTTAAGTCTTTAGGGCGGAGTTATTTGATCACATGATTTTCTCTTCTATAAAAGAGTCTCCAGATGGAAAGAAGTTAGTCTACTAGGGTCTGTGTACTTGATAACACCCCTGAGAGCTAGCTGATTTCTAGTTCTGAAAAGCTAATTTATTTTTGTTTTCTTGTTTTGTCACCTGTCAGTCCGCTGTTTTGCAAATAAATGCTTAATTATGACTGCCTATTTTGTCTGATGCCTTGTTTTATCCCACACCAGCTCACACTTACCCATTAGTTTTACCCTCCAATTGACACTGTTCCACCCACTCAGGAAGCTGACCACCATCTGTAGTGATATCACTTCCCTGGCTGCGCATTCTAACATGCCACCAAACTTTTTATGAGATAGTGCCTCCTCATATCCTGCATTAATCTTCCTCCCTCCAATTTCAGACTGTACCCCTGGTGTCCATCCCACCAATTAACATAAACACACTCTCTGACTTTACTCTATTGCGTCCATTAGGTGCTTGAAGGTTTCATTCATTTCGGTCGCGCACTTCTATACTACAATGTATACAAGTTGTCTTCCTGCAGTCTCTCCTCATGTTTTGTCTACCACTCCTGGATCATCATTGCTGCCCAATGCTGGATACCCTCTAGTAGTTTGATGTCCCATTTCAAATTGGGGCACTAGAAGTGGATGCAGTACTCAATGATGGTTTCAACATGGACTTCTACCAGGGCAAAATGACTTTCTCACTTATTGCTGTGATTACCTTAACTAATTCAGGTACCTGGTAACAAGCACCCAAGATCTTTCTCCACAAACTAAGTGGATAACTATACTACCCCAATCAATTGATGTACCCATGGTATTTTGCACCCAAGTGCAAGACGTTGTACTATTCGCATTGAACCCCAGTGGCCCAGTGTCTGACCAGCGCTCAAGTATCTCCTGGTCCAGTTACTGATAGATAGTAGTGGTCAGTGCACTGAGCACTGTGCTACATCACCGGTGATAACCCTAGGTGCCATGAGCTCGCCACCAATTACCACCTTCTGCTGCCTGCCTGCAACCTGCTCTCTATCCACCCTACCAGTCATTTCACTGCTCCAAGCCAGCTCAACTTGCTGGTCAGCCTTCCGTGAAGAACCGAGTCAAAGGCCATGCAAAAGTCTACAGTATGTAAAGAATCCACCTCAAGGCCCCTATCCAGTGACCGCATCACCCAGTAAAAACATCAACTAGTTTTAGAAACATAGCATGTGACAGCAGATAAGGAATGCCTGGTCCACCTAGTCTGCCCATTTCCCTACCTCCCCACAGCTGCAGATCCTAATTTATCTACAGCTTACCTTATCTTTCATAACACCAGGATTGCCTTCTGTCTGTCTCATGCATTCGTGAACTCCCCACTGTTGTTGCCTCCACGACCTCTACCAGGAGTTTGTTTCATGCATCTACCACCCTTTTTGTGAACAGTGACTTCCTCATTACCCCAGCAGCTCCCCTCTAACCTCATATTGTGACCTCTTGTTTTGCACATTTCCTCTTTAAAGATACTGCCCTCATGTACCTTGTTTATCCCCTTGAGGTACTTGAATGTCTCTGTCATATCCCCACTTTTCCTCCTTTCATCCATAGCATACATGTTGAGGTTTTTGGTCTTTCCTTATATGGTTTGTTCTGCATTCCCATCACCATTTTTGTTGCCTTGCTCTGAACTGCCTCCATTTAGTCTATGTCCATCTGGAGATGTGGCCTCCAGAACCAAACACAGTATTCTAGATGCGGTCTCACCAATTGTCTGTACAGTGGCATCACCACCTTCTTCTCTCTACTGGTGATACCTCTCCTATGCACCCTCAACATTTCTAGGTCCCTCCCCACCACATTTTCACACTGCTTGGCTACTTTTATGATAACCCCTAGCTCCATTTCCAGTTTTGCTGTTGTTAGTATCACTCTCCACATTGTGTATTCCTCCCAGGATTCCAGTGCCCCAGCTGAGGACTTTGCACTTCTTTACATTAAATTTAAGCTTTCACGCTCTTAACCACTCCTCTAATCCTGCTCTAGATCCCTTCTCATCCTCTCCACCCTGTCAGGAGTGTCCACCCTATTGTTGATCTTGGTGTCATCTGCAGGGACACTGGTTTACCGATTGAGAAAGGGCAAATTCCATTTTGCACATTGTAAAAACGGTACTGTCACCGTGTCTGCTAAGTCAAAATCCGGTTTTACCGTATTTGGTTTTGTGTACTTTATTTAACAATTTTTAACTCTACTAACATGCATTTTAGCAGCTTTGACCTCCACTATTGCACATTCTTCCATCCTTGTACCAATTTAAAGTTATTTTAGGTACAAAATATGATGGCAGCAACAGCACTACAGCCCCATCCCTGAGGTGTGATGGAAACAGCAGCAAGAACCCCATCCCTGTGGTGCGATGGCAGCACCAACGACACTATAGACCCATCCCTCTGGTGTGATGGCAGCAGCAGCACTGTGGTCCCTATCCATTAGGTGTGATGGCAGCAGTACCACATTCGCATTCCTCAGTTGTGATGGCAGTATCAGGACAATGGCTCCCATCCCTCAGGTGGGACAGCAACAGTACAACATTCCCCATCCACCAGTGGTTATGGCAGAAGCACTACAGCCCCTGCCTCTCGGGTGTGATGGCAGTATCAACACTATGGCCCCATCCCTCTGGTGGACAGCAGCAGTACAACATTTCCCATCCACCAGTGGTTATGGCAGAAGCACTACGGCCCCCAGCCTCTCAGGTGTGATGGCAGCAGCAACAATGCAATCCACATCCCTCAGGGATGATGGCAGTAGTGACAGCACTATGATCCCTTCTTCAACACCCACACCCCACATGCACAAGTTACAAATTACTTAGTCTCTTTGCTTGTTAGAACTCAGATGTGAATTAATCTGAACCACCATCACTACTAAGGTGGACCGCATTTGTTTTTCCTATCATTTAATGGCTTGAATTGGTTCTGCCTGTGACACCTCCGACCAGGGTTTGGGAACTGGTTTGGGTGTTGGAGGACCGGCCGGGTGGGGGGGTGAAGGCTTGAAAGTCCAACGACCACCCGCCTTCTCCTGGGAGGGAGGGTATATTCACAGCTCAGTATCTGCTGGCTCCAGGTGGAGGCTGGACACATGGCAACACATTGGCCCTCATTGCAGAAGAGAGTGTGATGGACATCAGCTTGTGTCTTGACATCATGTGGCCTGTCACGCCTCACGAAAATAGAAAACACCTGCTGGCCACACAGAGGATGGTTTCTGGTCCCTCCATAAGCATGAAGCCTCAGATACACGTATCTGTTCTGACCCCTGTTAGCCTCCACAGGGTAGAGACCCACCGATGAAGGGTTACTTTAGGTTACCTGGTAGCATGCCATAAGGGGCAGTGGATGATGGTGGTGGGGACTCAGCAGCAGTGGTAGGGGGACTTGGCAGGCCTGAAGGAATGGATGGCCAGGGGTAGGAGGAACAAAAAAAACTGCCTGAATTTGCTTCTTTGAAACAGTCTTCTTCACCTAAAAAAAAATTCACAAGTGATTAGTGGAGGACCTTCTAACGATCTCACAAACATGTGGATTTCTTTTTTCCCTTGGTCTCCATGAAAAGGGTGTCTCTCAGTTTTCATGTCTGAGTTCAGATGTGAATTGAGCACCACTCTGCCCACCAGCATCATACAGCCCCTGGGGTCTTACTTTCCATGTGTCACTGAATGTGCTTACCATCCCACTGGCCAAGCATAAGTACACTTAAACACGTAACATTTGCTTTTATTAAAGCAGTCTGTCAGAAAACTTTTGTTGTCACAGAGACTGACACAACAGGTGGGAGAGAAGGTGCAAATGATGAAATGGGCAGACTAGGTGGGCCGTCAAAGTCTATGTTTCTATGTTTCTATCCCATTCAACTAAATAAGTAGTAAGGCAGCTTGTGCCTTGTGAACATACTTTAATTCAGACTAATTTTCAATCAAACAACTGAGGATTTTGGATGGCCCTGCTGATTATAAACTTGAATAAACTAGTTGGTAACAGTGGTCCTGTGCTTAACAATCTATATCCTAGATGTTCATATGCAAAAATACAATAAAACCTGACTAAAGTCTAAAACAAGCTTATAAAACGCAAAATGTATCTGAACATTTATGTTTACCTATACAAAATCATTGCAGCCCGAGTAAAACTCTAGTAAATTACATGGTACCCTGACTACTGTATGATGTAGTAAACTTATATTGGTATTTGTTTTATATTTTTGTAAACTGGGTAAGCCCACTAGGCAGAACTGCCTGTTTTCAGAGGTGATCCAGGAGCATTGCTAGAGGTTAAGTGACTTGCTTGGAGTCACACAGTATGCAAGTGAAGGTTGTGGGAATCAAACCCAAGTCTTCTAAATGTACTCAGTTCAATCACTGTTTGTTACTCTAACCACTAGGCTATACTGCCAGTCATAACACCCATATATAATGTTTTAATATATAATTTAAATAATAGTGCACAGTACCTACAGTGCAAATTATGAAGATTGAACACTTTGCAACATTTTACTAAAACTAAATTATTTTCTCTCCATCTGCTTATGTTTTCTTACACCAAAGTGGGTATATAGTTGACAGAGCACTGTAAATAGCCTGAGGTTGCACTACTGCTTGCAATGCCAGGGACTCGGGATCTGAAGCAAATTCCCATTGCTAGAGGTCTGGCCAGGGGTGGGATCGAGCACCTGGGGGCTGCTCTCCTTCTCTGGGAGCGGTGGCCGGCAGGTCCTGCTGCTTTACTGCCACCTGGGTGACCACAGGTGGTGGTGCAATGAGACTGCAGAGCAATCGGAAGAGAAGAAGCTAGCCAGGATCTGGAGTAGGGCATGTCTCTATTTTCCTACTTCCTTGGATCCTCTCGAGTGTTGGTGCCCTCAGGAACAGAGGCCAGAAAACCAGTAACAATCACCCACATCGGCTGCTGGTAGAAGGACCCAGCTGCCCCAGACTTCATAACCAGTTTCCATGATGGACCCACTGGGCTGCCCAACACACATTAAAGGACTGTGAGAGGTGACCTGGGGTCCTGTCCTTCCACCTGGGGGCACAACCTAGGCAGGATGGGGCAGGATCACAGGAGCTCCTGAGCATTACCTGGGGTGAAGCTAGGGATACCCAGCCTAGAGATCTCTGAAAAGTGGAGACTGACGCTGTGAGAAGGGGCATAGAAAAGAAAAATAAAACATTTAAAAATATGCTGAAATCTTAGGGATTCTGTGCAGAGAAATGCAATTTCCGTGAGGCACGGTACAAGAATTCAAAATCCGCCAAACCAAGCAGGATTCCGTGATTTTAACCGTGTTACCGTAAAAATGGAAAACCATTGTCCCTGGTCATCTGCTAAGAGGCTTCCTTCCTGCCCTTCTGCAATGTTGCTGATAGAAACATTGAAGAGGACAGAACCTAGCACTAAGCCTATGGGCACCTGCTACTCACCCTTATCCTGGGATTGGACTCCATTTACCACCACCTCTGTGTTCTGTCACCAGCCAATGTATAACCCAATTTACCACCTTGGTCCTACTCCCATACTGCCCAACATGTTTAATAACCTCCTGTGTGGACGGTGTTGAATGATTTGTTAACGCCTAGGTAGGCCATGTCTACCTACCTCCCTGATCAATTAACCTGGTTATCCAATCAAAGAAATCAATCAGATTTTCTTGACAAGATTTACCTGCTGTGAATCCATGTTGCCTTGGGTCTTATGACCCGCTGGCCTTGAGATATGCCACAGTCCTTTCCTTCAGCATGGTTTCTATTATTTTCCCCACCATTGTGGTCAAACTGACTGGCCTGTAATTCAGCCTCCAATTTTCTCCACTCTTGTGCAATGGTACCACATTGCTGTCCTCCAGTCATTTAGTACCACTCTTTCCTCCAGTGCTTAGCTGAATAGTGGTGCGCCTAGTACCTCTCTGAGTTCATTCAGTAATCTGGGATGAATCACATCAGGCCCCATTGCCTTCTTCACTTTTAGTTTTGTGAATTCTTTAGTACTCTCTCCACCGTGAATGGACTGGTGTCCAGCACTACTCTATGTGTGTTTGTACCCACTATTTTTGGTCCCTCCTTCTCCTTCTTTTGTACTTCTTGAGCAGAAGTATTTGTTTAGAATTTCTACTTTTCTAGGTCCCCATCCACACCTCCCACCCCTCTTTCTTAAGCCTCCACAGTCTCACACTGTGCCTTTTTCTTTTCCTAATAGATCTGAAGAAGGTTTTATCACCTTCTTAAACTAATTTCACTAGTCTTTCCTCAGTTTGTGCCTTTGCACTCCTGACTGCTTTCCCAACCTTCTGTTTTGCCTGATACAGTGGCCTGTGCCCCTCATTCGGTGTTTCCTTGTATGAATGCCCATTTTATTTTTCCTAACTTTACCTGCTACTTCTTTTGCAAACCATAGTGTTTTTTTCTTTTGCTTTTTTACTAACCTAACATATAGGCTTGCTGCCTCAGCAATGGATCCTTTAATATTTTCCCCTTTTCTTCTACCTGCCTCCATACCCCTTTGCCATGATTTTTATGAGGTGTTCCCCATTTTTGCAAAGTCAGCCCACATGAAATCTATGACAGTTACTTTTGTGTGGATTGCCTCTACCCATCTTCATCTTAAACCACTCTGTGTGGCAATCGCTGGACCCTAGATGGCTTCCCACTTGTTGGTCTGTTATTCTGGTCACTATTTGTGAGGACCAGGTCTAATATATTTCCTCCGGATGGGCTCTACAATATTTGTCTTCAGCATGCCCCTGCAGGTCCTCCAGGATGTCTCTGATTCTGGTAGTGGCTGCAGCATAGGTGTTCCAGTTAACATTTGGCATGTTCAAGTCCCCATCAGCAACACCTACACTTTTTCTGCCATTTTGTGAATGGTTTCCACTAGTACTCTGTTTCCTCCACCTACGCTCAAGCTCTGTAGACAGCTCCCATGTGGAGAGTGGTGTCATTCCCTGTCTCTAAAGTGATCCATAGTGCCTCCTCTCCTCCATGTCTTCCCTTTAACTTCATTGCTTTGATCCCTTCTGATGTAGGTAGCTACCCCTACCTTGTTGCCCTCCCTGTCTCTACTGAAGAGTACGTACCTAGTATGGTAACATCCCATTCATAGTTACTTGTGTACCAGGTTTCATTTACTATGACAATGTACAGATCTTCCTCTGCCATCAAGGCCGCTTGGTCTGGCAGCTTACTACCTAGGCTATTGGTGTTTGTACACATATCATTCCATGTTTTGTTGCCTTCGTCCCTACTAGTTCCTATCCTATTCCATCACTCTATACCTGCTCTGGCTTGACCCCTGTTTCACACCTTTCCGTAATTTCCTCATCCTTAGGATCCAGATTTCTGACTACATTAACATGTAGGGGGTAGTTGAATCTTCCCTGTTTACTCCTGTCTCTCCCTTGGCTACTTTAACAGCTTGCCAATAAAACATTTAAACCTCTCACTCAGAATCCTAGTCCTCCCGGATAGATGCAGACCATCCCTCCTGTAGAGGCCTGCATCCTCCAGGTGGACCACTAGTCCCCAATGAAGCTAAATCACTTAGCTCTGCACCACTTCTTCAGTCATTCATTGAATCTTAGTGTGGCACTTGCTGACTTCTCACATGCCATTAACAGGTTAACAATTCTGAGAATATTACTGTGCATCTATGGTTTTGCATCCATAAGCAGTGAAGTGTTGAACAACTACACAGTGCTCCTGCCAGTACCTCTGCCAACTCATTCAGGACCCTTGGATGAACTCCATCAGGAACTGGCCTGATCACATGCAGGGACCTCAGGCCCATCAACACGCTTTCCACTGGGAACTCAACTTCCGTTGCCTCCTCTACCCAATGATAACACCAAAACTTTTACATGTGTCTTAGGCCCATCAATCTCCATGGTCAGTATCTAGCAGAAGTACTTATTTAGTTCTTATGCCTCTCTGCCCAGTTACCTGCATGATCATGCATTGTTTTGCTATTGAAACCCTAATGACAGATGCCATACCATTTCTCCAGCCTAGCCAGATTATCTCTTAAGTCCTGTCTACACTCCACTGTGTCTAACCTCCCACTGAGCTTGGTGTCATCCGCAAGGAGGCAGATCATACTTGACCCCTTTGCTATGTCACCAATAAAGATGTTGAACAACACAGGTCCAAGTACTGAGCCCTGTGGGACCCCGCTGGTTACCAGTCTAGGTTTGATTAGCCCCACCACCACCACCACTCTCTCATTCCTATCACGCAGCGGCTGTTGGCCAACAATAGCATTTTTCCTCTCTTCTCAGTTCCCTCAGCTATCTAATTAGCCTGCCATGTGGCACTGAAACAAATGCCTTGATGAGATACTGATACAGGACGATGAACTTTTGCCACCTGTCCAGTGACGCCATAACCCAGTCAAAGAAGTCAATCAAGTAGGTTTGACAAGAACTTCCCTGACAAACCCATGATGCCGGGTCATCTGGGAGACTATTTTGCTAAAGAAAGGACACTAGCCTTTCCTTTAGAATGGTTCCCATCAATATGTATGCATATATCTATAAATATCAATATGCGCCCGTGGGTCTGCTGACCTGTTCGCTAGGCTCCTAGCATTCAGAAACCACCTTCCATCTTGTCACCTCAGCATCATTTGCCCAGCTCCTTTGTTACTCTCCTCCCCCATCCCTGCTCTCCCTTTACTTGCCCACTTCCTTACTCTGGATTCCCTGTGGCGGGTGGGGGTGGTGTAGGCCCGAGACCCCCTTCACCTGGTGCTGCATGCTATGCCTCTACTACCACCCCACCCATTCATTCTACTACCCTCACACACATTCATCAGTTTAAATGTATATTATCCATCAAGTTCCTTTTCAGGTTGTCTGTCAGGACCATTGTGCCTTCCTTACTCAGATGTAGTCTGCCCGGCATATAGGTCCTTGTTTCCCATGTCCTACCCCAGAACCCCACCAGTCTGTACCCATCTGTCTCACACCAATTTCCCAGTCATGTACTGAATTCAGCAATCCTCAGCTTTCTTGCAGAACTGGCTCTTGGGACAGTGTCACCTATGAGAACTCCACTGTTGTTTCTCACTCCATGACAGATTCTTCCCAGCAACCTTGAACATTTCCAGCACCACAATCACTTTGAACCCTGCCATAACATTGGTGACCAAATAGATCACTAAGTGATGCTTTCCCTGTTTCTGCACCACCCACATTGGTATAATTGTTCAAAACTTCCGGTGGGCATGCCAGGCATATACTCCACCCTCCAGCTATTCGTTCTTGTATGCTTTTTACCCCATCATATTACTTTCAGTATTGAGTTCCCAACAGTTACAACTGACTCCTTACTTATCCCTCTGCCAGGGTTCCCAACATGTTCCCCTTCCCTTATGTTTCACTCCATTGTGGGTAGCCACCCTAAGATCCTTTCTTCCCATTAACCTAGCATCCCCCTTCCCAAGCTGACCCCCAGCTTTTGCTTCCACCCATGTGGCCTGGACTTTATATCCCTTTGTAATCCCCACCTGGAGATTGCTGCACCTGCCCATGCCTCCCTTCTCCAAATCCCCCACCATGCTTATCTTTGACCACAACGCCTCATGACTCGTCAACCTCCCTGTTGTGTTACCTTTATACCTCTGCACCCCCAAGTTCCCTTTACTGGGTTCTGCCTCCAGAGATGATTGAAACATGGCCACTTCCCCCTCTAAAAGCCAATAAGTGCCATGCTTCAGGACACTTGTGGTAGAAAGGAATGCATTAGGTAGCATCAAAGAACACAGGCAGCCATGGCTGTGTTAGCAAAGGACTTCAATTAAATCATTTGCTGCTACCTAGCATGCAACCTAACAAGAACCTTCCACAGTATGCATACCACATTCTATGGATGGCACCACAGTTTGCCCTAGGTGTCACACTGTGAGGTAGTGAATGTGGCAATCATTATCAGGTGTGCCAGTGACTTGGCATTACTGTAGTCTGCACTATTTTGTTGTGGTGGTGGATGGACATGCAATGTTTACATTTTTTCTATTAGCGGAGATGTGTAAGCTTGACCCATACACCTTGGTATATGAGGTGTTTAGCTGTTGCTGAGTGCTTGACAATGTTCATTGTTCACATTTCAGATCCTCAGTTTGCATGAATGGCAGGGCTATTATGATCTGACTGACTATGTCTTTCTGGTGGCTTATGTTTTGCCTCCTGGAACTTCACAAGAGACATACAATTAGGTGATACGTGCCTGAAATAGTACAGCTGCTGAACTGATTCAGAAAAATGGACAGCATTTGATACTTATCAATAAGACCCACTCCTCAATTGAACTGACTTCAACCAGTGCTTGAGATTTTTGGATCAATGTGAAATAGATATAGATAAAGTAATAAAAATAAAATACGGTACTTAATAATTCCATACTTCAACAAAATGATGTACCATTGCATGGCTTGCAACAAGTCTTGCTGTATCACAGGGAGCCTCATAATTGAAGCACATCACAGAAGAGTGGAGTGTCACAGCAAGTACTGGAATGGGATTGTTTATTAGGTCTGCCAATTATGTTCATAAACCACAGTTTATTACATGCAACCACTGCCACTGAAAATTCTCTTGTGTTACACTTTCTAGCTCATGCATTCATGAATGTAGATACTCTGGTTGCCGTGTTTACCTCTGCTGGTAGCTTGTCACAGTCATACACCACTTTCTCAGCGATGCAATAATTCTGAAAAATCCCTGATTCAACTTCAGTTCAGCCACATAGCATCACTACATTACAGTCACCAGGTTGTTGTCTATGGACAAAGCATCCCTCGTGAACTTTATTACACAGAAACATGTACACTTAGAAAGATAGAAATTAATGGAAGTTATGAACCACTTAACACATCCATTATGCCCAGTTACCATGCCTTCTGTAATAGTAGAACACATGTCACTGTGTTGTTGTCTATGGACAAAGCATCCCTCATGAACCTTATTACATAGAAACATATGGACTTAGAAAGAAAGAAGTTAACAGCAGTTACGTGACCGTAGACACATCCATTAAGCCCATGGGGCCTCAACAGTGATCTGTACAGCAGCATCGCCACATCCTTCCTTCTGCTACTGATACCTCTCCCTATGCACACCATCATTCCACAGGCTCTCACCACAGCCTTGCCACATTGTTTGGCCACCTTTAGGTCATCTGATATGATTAGCACAAAATACCTTTCCTATCTGATGACCATCAACTCTCCCCATCATGTAGCCCTCTCCTGTGCTCTTGTTCTACAAATGCATGCTTTTGCACTTTACGCAATTAATGACAGTGGACAAACTCTATCCCATTCCTCCAGTTTACCTAGCTCCATACCCATTTTTTCACCCCTACAGTACTGACCACCCTGTTGCAGGTCTTAGTGACATATGCAAAGAGGCACCTTTCCTTCTGGCCAATCCACAATGTCACTCATGAAGACATTTAACAGGACTGGCACCAGCACTGACCTCCATGGCACGCTTCCTGCTGGTCATCCTCCTTTCCACAGATAGAGAACCATGACACTGTCTTCTGTCACTCAGCTTGTTCTTAACCCTATTTAGCACCGCATGACCCACTCCCTGGCTGCCCTGCTTGTTCACAAGTCTTCTGTGTTGAAAGGTATTGTGGTCTTGCTGGCAGCTCATGTCCACTGTTTCACAGGCCACATCCACTGTTCACCCCCGATCCATATCCTTAGTCACCGAGTCAATGCAATCCATTGGATGATTTTGCCTTGTCATCCTTGCTGTGAACCCACGCTGTCTCAGATCCTGTGCACAGCTTGATTCAAGGTGTGCATCAATCATTGGTTTAAGTAGTGATTACACAATTTTACACACTATTGAGGTTAGGCTGACTGATTGAAAGTTTCCAACCTTCCTCCTATTCCAACTTTTGTGAAGAGGATACATCTGCCACATGCTTTGCTTTCACCTGCTATGCCACCCCTCCTATACCAGCTAGGTCTCTGATACCTGGAATTATTTTTACTAATCATCATGCATGTGTCGTGGCCTCTAATAATCCCTTCTGGATGATGGCTCATTTCAGTTACACATTCAACTGTTGCCATAGCCTTACCTGGTGCTCCTTCAATATGATATCCATTGTAGTGAAGGACACCTTCCTGAAATCCACCACTCTTGTTTTTGTCCTGACTGCTGCCATCCCCATTTTGCTGTAAAACCACACTGTGCAGTGGTCAATGCCTGCAAGAGGATCTCCGATTCAACTCCCTGCACATGTTTTCCATCCTATAGCACTAGGTGTAGTATGGCCTCCTCTTGTTGGCTATGTGACTCCATGTGTCAGGAAACTCTACTGGATAGTGTCCTGGATGATCGATTTCTTGCAACAGGAGGTAACTGGGGTGGCCCAGTCTACACCAAGTATAATGATGTCTCCAAGTATTAAAGTTTTCCTCTCCTCCTACCTATATGATCTGATCCACCAGATCCCTATATATCTTATGCACTGTGGTGGAGGCCTGTTCACCACCCCACCCAAATCATTCTCACTGCTGTGTTCTGTATCACTACCCTTAGTGCTTTTGTTACTCCCTCCTCCCTCTTCTCTCTGCCACACATTATCCCATCCCATATGTTCAAGCACTACTCCAGTCCCTCTCTCTCGTTCTGTATCATTCCTATGAATTTGGTGCCCAGGTATCTTGAGGTCCCCATTATGGTACTGGATTGCCCATGTCTCTCTGATGGCAGCTACATCCTCCTCCCCTTCTTCTATTGCTGCCTGTATGTCTGCAGACTTGTTTGCTAGTATCCTAGCATTTCAGGTGACCAATGTCCATCTCACCCCTGAGCCTCATTGCCCATTTTCCCTTGTTACTCTCCTCACTCTGCATCCCTGCTATCTCCTCTCCTTGCCCTCTTCCTTTCCTTTAGATTACCTACTTGGGGAGGTCCCGAGGCAGAGCTGCACCTCTAATCCCTCCCTACCATCATCAGTTTGAATGTAGCTTATCCGTCAAGTACCAGTCCACTTTGTCTGTCAGGACCTTTGTGCCTTGCTTGCTCTGATGCAGTCTGTCTGGTGCATATAGGCCCTTGTCTTTCCATGTCCTACCCCAGTCCCCCACCAACATGTACCCATTTGCTCTCACACCAACCTTCCAGTCATCTACTGAATTCAGCAATCCACAACTTTTGCAGAACTTGATCTTGGGACAGGTAGTACATATGAGAAAGACACTGTTGCTCCCACTCCACTGTAGAGTATTGACAGCTGCTTGAGCCTCTCCTGAACCACAGTCACCTTGCACCCTTCCAGAAGATTGGTGGCCTCACCCAACCACACTGTATGTCTTCCCTGTTCCTGTCCCAGCCACTCTGGTATAATTTTTCCCAAACTCCCTGCGGTCATGCAAGGCATGCGCTCCACCTTCCTGCTGTTCTTCCTTGTACACTTGGTACCCCATCATATTACCTTTCATTACTGAGTCCCCACAATTACAAGTGCCCCCATTCTGATCCCTCTGCCAGGGTTCCCAACCTGTTCACCTTCCTTTGTACAGTATATTCCATCCCTAGATGGGTACTCCATCAGCATCCCTTGTTCCTGTAACCCAGCTTCTATACTCCTCATTCTGACCCCCTGCTTTGCCCCCATATCCCGACCTTTACACCCCATTTGTACTCCCCACCTGGAGATTTGATCACTTTGCCCATGCCTGTCTCTTCCTATCCACCCCATCCCATGCTTATATTGACAACCATCCTCTTAACTTACCAACCCCTGTCTGTGTTACCTTTCCATACCTCTGTTCCACCTCCTCTGCCTGTTCCACCTTTATGAGGTTTAGCCTGTAGAGATTTTTGAAACATGGGCAGTACTCCCCCCACAAAGCCCATAAAGGCCATGCATCATGGCACTTGTGTTCACAACAGAAATGCTCTTGGCAGCATCTAAGCATTGAAGCCTTTGTTACTATATAGCACGAAACTTGGCAACAACCCTCCACAGTATGCATGCCACATTCTATGGCTGGCACCAGTTTGTCCTAGGTATCAGGCTATGAATGTTACAGTCATTCTCCTGTGTGCCATAGACTTGGCATCAATCTGCATTATTTTCATTCTGGTGGTGGATGGACATGCAATAGCTGATTTTTTTTCCTAGTTTGTGAAGTTTTGTGATTGCTTACAAAACTTGGTATAGCATCTGTTTGGTTGTTTCTGAGTGCTTGTTGATGTTCATTGTTCACATTTCAGATTCTCAATTTGCATTAATGTCAGGGCTATTGTGACCCAATTGACTATTAGCCTTTTTACACACAGTATTTTGTATCAGCGCAAATGGTTCTGAGTGTGTGGTGGAATATTACCTTGCATGTAAAACATACTGTGTTCCAACTCAGGATGCATTGTTTATCCAAAGCACGGGTCCCAGGTTCATGTGGTTTGTTCTGTGTGTACCGTTTCAATTGCATATATAAACAGCCGACAACTCATCCGAGCATTATACACAATTGTCTTGAGTGTTATTCTTCCATTTCTGTGTACTTTCCCAGCCTGCTTTGCTTTTGAAAGCAGGACATTTAACTCAGAGAATTGCACCGTGTGGCGATTAAAAGCTTTGACTACTGCAATAGTGCTGTATTTCTTCATGCCTCCTACAGTGATTGACTCCTTATCTCAGATGTTTGATACATGCTGAGATAATATGCTCATATGCTGTCTTGCTCATACCCTTTTGCCCTGTAGAACGTCTTTGATGTTGGTGTTGCCTGGTTGTTGTCTGTTTTGTTTACTTTATGCCTATAATCGGGCTGCTTGTACGTTGTCAGATTCGGGGCAATGTGCACAATGCTGCCTAGATGTTGTCTTTCTTGTTATGTTTGGGGATTCTACAAGCAGTGTGTTTTGTGCCAGGCAGCTAATGGTGTAACAGTATAATGCAGCTGTTGGACCTGCCATTACTACTGCCATCATATCACTGTCGATTACTCACAAGTTATGTTGCACTTGCCAGTAAAGCACATACATGTTATTGCAGTGCAGTGAATGTCAACATGCCAGATGAGTCCTCTGTCCTGTGCATGGCACCAGTGTAAAAATACAGGCTGAGGGGGTAACTGTTGCAAAGAAGGCAAGGGTCTGGATCTGGGTTGGTAACGGAAACAACCACAGAACATTGTAGTATGCTATTATTGTAATAAGGCAGCAGGGAAGGCAAACTGAAAGCTTGGATGCATTGGTGAGCAAGGTCCCCTCCCATGGTCTACAGCAATACATGCTTTCTGGGACAGGGCACAAGTGAGTGTGTCTAACTTTATGTTTGTAATGCACTGAGAACTTAGCAGCTTGTACAAATATGTGATTTCACTAGCAATGTATGCCAATAATGTATATATGTGTGACAGTTTACTGTGACACCGAGTACCACTTTTGCCACCACAACCCCCACTCCATTTGATTGTGTTCTGTCTATGTAAAGGCTTGAATAATGTGCTATGTCCATGCATTCTGATACTGTGACCATTGGGTGAGTCTGGCAAAATTTTGTTTCAGCCATTTGTTTTGCTCTCTTCATGCAGATGCCTGAATCAATTTTTTTGGTGTTTTGACTGAGGTAGACCATGATGGTGCACAATGGTATCCAGCATTGGGAGTTAACCTTGCCATGGAAACTGGCTTGACCCAGTGTGTGCTTGCACTGGGGACCAATAACTCCCCATAGGTGTAGGTGCCCACATTTTTTTGTTTGTTTTTTGGTATTTTGGCTGGCAGACCATGATGGTTCACCACGGTACCCAGCATTGGGAGTTAACCTTGTTATGGTAGCTAGGCTTGACCCAGTGTGTGCACTGCAATGTGGACCAAAACTTCCCACATGTGTTGTTATGGAAGTGCGAGAGAGCCACAGATCTATTGCTGAATTTATATTTTAATTGCACATGGCGACAGGATGCCCTGTGCAGCAACCCACAGCTGCTTCCCACAGAGATTCAGGTACTATGAGGGCCCAATCTGAGACAAAGCTTAGGATGGAGATCCTCTGAGTGCGGGGGTGGTGTGCAGAACAGAGATCTCATGCAAGCAATGACATGTGACACAATATGCCAGGATTGTGAGAGCAGCTTCCAGTAATTTCTCTATCAATGTATGACAGTGGTAGTGCTCTGTCCATAGAGATGCTCGAATCATTTTTTTTTTTTTTGGTGTTTTTGCAGTGGTAGACATGATGGTGCACCATGGTACCCAGCACTGGGCTGTTCTGGGAGCTATGTATCCCAGTTAAATGATTCATAGATCACATAATAATCTTCCATATTCATGTATCATTGTAGAGAAGATGATGGATTCAATTAAATTTTATTTTTATACTGGAAGGTATGTGAGCAAAAATGCCCATTATCACAAACATCCAGTGGTACAAAAATTTGATAATACAGAGAAAGGTAAAACATCATTTGCAAAAGTTGACAGTATTCACAATAGGAACAGTGTATATGACAGGATCATCTAGAATAGAAAAAACAGAGCACACAATAACAAAGCCAATATAGAGATGCTTATAAACTCTAAGGTAACTCAAGGGTTGGTGGACATTCAGGAGGGTTACCTACCGGGAAGACACAGGTGGTGGATTGGAAGAGGTGATCCTTGAGGGAGGAGGGAAGGAGCCAATTGAACTACAGGCTTGAAGTTCAGGGCAGTTTATTGTAAAACTTAGGGCCCTTGTTTGTGACGGAGTTCTGCATGCTTGTGCAGTAAAAGGAGTGTCAAAGATATGACAGGTGGCCCTCTAGTACTGTGCTTGGGACCTGATAAAGGAAAAGGGAGTTAATGCTGATAGCAGTAGGTTGTGGTGAACTTTGTGTAGAAAAGAGATAATTGTAGTTGGAACCTGCCTTTAAGGGTGAGCCAGTTGAGATAGGCATAGAGTGTACAATGATGGGTCATCCAGGGAGGCCGGTCAGGAAGTGTGCAATATTTTGTATGTAGTCCTGAGTTTGGAGAAAGGGGTCTGTGCGGTGGGGGATAGTAGACAATACAGCCATAATCAAGGAGGGGCAGGAAAAGGGAGCTGGCGAGGCATGGTCTGGAGATGGGGATAAGGAACTTTCTGATTCAGCTTAAGACCTAGCCTCATGGATTTTCTTGATGAGGTTGCTAATATGGATATTGTAGGTCAAGTGAGGGTCTAAATACAGTCCAAGATACTTGAATTCCTAGACTTGTTCTATGATGTTACCAAGATTGTCAGAGAGGATTGGCCCATGACTGGGGTTTTCTTGGGCCAGAGAAGATCATAAACTTAGTCTTCCTGGAGTTAAGAACCATACCTTTGGCAGAGAACCAAATGTGAGCATTTGTGGACCAACAACAGAATGCACTTACACGCCTTCAGTCGATTGTCCGTTGATGCGAACCTTTACATAGATACATAGATACATAGACAGTGTTAAGATAAGGGCCTATGGCCCACCTAGTCTGCCCATTTGAGCTTGTAAGTTCAGTTTGTTTTCCTAGAAGTCTGTTTCCCTTACCCCTGCCCTCTAGAATTCCTTTATGTCTATACCATGCATTCTTAAATCCGTGATTGTTTCAGCCCCACCACTTCCTCTGGCAGGGTGTTCCACTTGTCCACCACCCGCTCTGTGAAGAAATTCTTTCTCATGTTTCCTCTGAATCGTCCTCCTCCAACTTCATCCCATGCCCTCTAGTCCTGAAACATCTTTTTCGGCTAAAAATAGTGTTTTCCTGCACCCTGTTCCTCCCTGTAAGATACTTGTATGTCTCTATCATATCCCCTCTCCCTCCTCTCCTCCAGGGAGTACATGTTCAGTTCCTTCAACCTGTCTTCTAGGACTTGTGATGCAACCCATGCACCATCTTTGTTACCCTCCTCTGAACCTTCTCTACCCTGTCTATGTTCTTACGTAGGTATGGTCTCCAGAACTGTACACTGTACTCCAGGTGGGGCCTCACTAGTGTCTTGTATAGCGGAATTATGACCTCCTTTTCCTGCTGGTGATGCCCCTGCCTATACATCCCAGCATCCTATTTGCTTTACCTGATGCCTTGTCACACTGTTTCCCTACTTTGAGGTCATCAGAGATGACAACCCAAGATCCCTTTCCTGCTTGGTGCATGCTATATCCTCACCCCCAACTGATATATTGTGCCAGGGTTTTGTGCCCCATATGCATTATCTTGCACTTCTTTGCATTGAATTTCAACTGCCAAACCCTTGACCATTCTTCAAGTTTCTGCAGGTCCCTTCTTATTCTGTCTACACCCTCTGGTGTGTCTACTCTGTTACAGAGCTTTGTGTCATCAGCGAACAGTGAAATTCTGCCTTCTAGATCCTGTGCAATGTCACTGATGAAGATGTTGAATAGGACTGGTCCCAGCACTGATCCCTGTCCCTGATCCCTTTAGTTACATCACCACATGCGATGTAGAAACTACATGGCGCTGCTCCTCCTGCAGATGTTGTCTACAAGCCGCTAACCAAGAATATGCAGTATGTGGTCTAGGATCAGAAAGTCAGTGTTTTGGGGTGCAACACTGAGCAATTTCTCTGATGAGGAGTGGATCAAAATTTTCAGATGCTTAGAGCAGCATTTTTCCACATCCTAGAGAAAATACAGCTAGATATTCAGCAACAGAATACCAGCATGCATCCTGTTGTGCCACCTGACATTCATCCGGCATCAACATCAGGCGACTAGCCACCAACGATGAACACAGATCCACTGGACATCTGTTTGCGTCTTAATAGCTGTTGTGTGCTTGGCTGTGTGGGATGTATGTTTTGCAATCTGCACCAAATTCAAGCACTTGATTCAAACACCAACAGGAAATTGTCTTGAATAAATCATTTCTGGATTTGAAAACTGATTTGGTTTCCCTCAAGTCACTGGTGCAATTGATGACACATACATACTCATCATGGTGCCTCAACAAGGTCCTGCAGACTACTACAAGTGTACAGGCTGGCACTCCATAGTAATGCAGGTGATTGTGAACCATGAATACCAATTCTGGGACATTAACATTGGATGGCGGGAAAGGTGCATGATGTCTGGATCTTATCTAACAGCTTCATTTATGCTAAAGGCACCACTGGAGTTCGATTCCCTGATATAACCTGGGACTTTGAAAATGTTAGTGTGCCAATTTACACATCGGTGATCCTACTTATCCATTGCTTTCATGGCCTATGAAGCTGTTTATGGACACAGGCCACCTGTCTCCTGCTCAAAGAACATTCAACCATCAACTTTCCCATACCCGCATGACTGTGGAGAATGCCTTTGGTAGACTGAAGGGTAGATAGAGATGCCTTCTAAAGCGAATCGATTTGGACATATGTTTTGTGCCAACAGTTGTGTGTACATGTTGCATTTTATACAATCTATACGAATCACAGGGAGATATGTTTGACAGTGAAGGAATGGTGCAGGATGCTGACAATGGTTTACCACAACCACAGGCAAGTTAAATTGAATGAGCAGATAGGGTGCCAGTTGTTGATTGTGCTCACCAAATCTGGGATGCCCTTATACAGTATCTAAACTCATAGCTATACATGTGAAAGCCAAGTAGTAATGCAGCATGTCTGTGGTGGCTACTAAAGTCAAACCTGTTTTGAAACCTAAGGAATGATTAACCTCTATAAGAAGTCTATGTTAAAAACTGGAGATACAAAATATTAGAAAATTACAAGGTTATGTCCTAACTTTTGGAAAGTGTCAATGCATGCTATAAACTGTGGTAATGTTCAACATACCTATGTCCACACATTATAACAAGCATTTGTCAATGCTGAATGTTGATTGCGTTGGTCTGTTGAGCTTGCTCAGTGGCCCTGTCAGTGGGTCAGTCTGTTTGTCCCGGTGCTGCAGGCTGCTCTTTGTACTGGGCTGCTGCTGCCTGCATTGGCATCTTGTTCTACTGAGGAAGAAATCTGCAGCTGTCCCGACAGAGCTCCATTGAGGTGGCTCACTCACCCTCTCCCACTCACTCAATCTGTTTCTCCTGGTGCTACAGGCTGCCCTTTGTACTGGGCTCCTGCCTGTGTTGGTGGCTTTTGTACCCACAAAGAAATCCACAGCTGTCCCGACAGAGCTCCATTGAGGTCGCTCACCCCCGCCTCACTCAGTCAGTCTGGTTTTCCCGGTGCTGCAGGCTGCCCTTTGTTCTGGGCTCCTGCCTCTGTTAGTGCCTTTTTCTGCCCACAGAGAAATCTGCAGCAGTCCGACAAAGCTGCGTTGAGCTCACTCACTCCCTTCTCTCACTCACTCATTCTGTTCTGCCGGCGCTGCAGGCTGCCCTTTTCTACTGGGCTCCTGCCTGCATTGCTGCCTTCTTATGCCCATAAAGAAGTTTGCAGCAGTTACAATACAGCTCTGTTGAGTTCACTCACTTGCTCATTCTGATTTTCCTGCCACTGCAGGCTGCACTTTGTACTGGGCCCCTGCATGCATTGCTGCCTTTTTGCCCACAAACAAATCTGCAGCAGTCCCAACAGATCCCCATTGAACTGACTGACTCCTTCTCCCTCACTCGCTCATTCTATGTCTCCTGGCACTGCAGGCTGCCCTTCGTACTGGGCTCCTGCCTGCATTGGTGGCTTTTTCATAGCCAGAAATAAATCTGAAGCAGTCCGACACAGCTCCACTGAGGCTGGCTCACTCCCCTCTGTCACTCATAGTATTCCGTTCTGCCAGCGCTCCAAGCTGGCCTTTTTATACTGGGCTCCTGCCTGCTTTGCCGCATTTTCTGCCCACAAAGAAATCTGCAACAGTCACACTAGAGCCCGCTGAGCTTGCTTAGTATCGCTCTGTCACTCGCTTGTTCTGTTTCTCTTGGCGCTGCAGGCTGCGCTTTTGTATGGGACTCCTGGCTCCACTGGCACCTTTGTCTGTCCACAAAGAAATCCGCAGCTGTCCCGACAGAGCCCGCTGAGATCGCTCAGTCTCCCTCTCATTGCTCATTCTGTTTGTCCTGGTGCTGCAAGCTGCCCTTTGCACGGGGCTCCTGACTGCATTGGCGCCTTTTTCGCCCACAAAGAAATCCCAGCAGTCCTGATAGAGTTCGCTGAGATCACTAAGTCCCCTTTGTCTCACCTGGCCATACTGTTTCTCCCAGCGCCAGGCTGGCCTTGTACTGGGGCCCTGCCTGTACTGATGCCTTTTTCTGCCCACAAAGAAATCCACAGCAGTCCTGGACAGTGCTAAGTTGAGCTCGGTCACCCCCTCTCACTCTGTTGATCTTAATCTGTCCCAAACACTGATTTCCCAGAGTGACCGTGTATTGTCCAGCAGGAGTGCAAAACATATTTAGCCAGGATGTGAAAATGACAGCTGTAGTGTTCATAAGGAGTTGTGAAAAATGCCACTGTTGAAAATGTAGTGACAGTATTACACATTTGCATGAGTTACAAGGGTGCGTGGAAACAGTTCCATGCATGCTTGTAGCACAGTCATATAGAGTTTCATCACCAAATTTTCAACATAGGGATTTTAGGACCTCTGCTCATGAGCAGTGCCGCTGTCATTTTCTTAATCTGTCTCAAACACTGACTTCCCACAGTGACCCACGTTATTCTGCGCAGAACTGTGAAACACATTTCAGTCAGGATGTGAAAAATGACAGCTGTACTGCTTATAATGA
Source organism: Neoceratodus forsteri (assembly GCA_016271365.2). NCBI lineage: Eukaryota > Metazoa > Chordata > Ceratodontiformes > Ceratodontidae > Neoceratodus > Neoceratodus forsteri. The sequence continues at coordinate 852,466,956 of CM057459.1, read as the reverse complement.
GGTGTGAAAAAATGGCACTGTTGAAAATCTGGTGCGACAATATTACAAAGCTCGCGAGGTTACAAGGGAGGCATGGAAAGTGTGCAACACACACTTGTAACACAGTCAATTGATGGGCTATCATCACCAAATTTTCAACATAGGCATTTTAGGACCTCTGCTCATGAACAGTATCATTGTCATTTTGTTGATCTGTCCCGGACAGTGATTTCCCACAGCTACCACTCTATTCTGTGCCAGACATGCAAAACACATTTTGACAGGATGGGAAAAATGACAGCTGTACTGTTCATAAGTAGGTCTGGGGAAATGGCAATGTTGAAAATCTGGAGTGAAAATATTATAAATTCGCGAAGTTACGGTGTGTGTGCCAACTGTGCAATGCACGCTCATAACACAGATCATTTTATGGAGTATCGTTACCAAATTTTCAACATAGGCATTTTAGGACCTCTACTCATGAACAGTATCACTGTCATTTTCTTACTCTGTCCTGAACACTGATTTCCCACAGCAACCATGCTATTCAGTGCCAGAACTACGAAAACACATTTTGGCCAGGATGTGAACAATGACAGCTATACTGCTCACAAGGAGGTGAGAGAAAATGTCAATGTTGAAAATCTGGCATTAAAATATTGCAAATTTGCGAAGTTACAAGCATACATATACCTGCCTTAATGCGCTTGTAAAACAGTCATTTTGGGATTTTTCCCACAAATTTACAATACAGGCTTTTTGAGAGCCCACCTCATGATCACTGGCACTGTCATTTCATTAATCAGCCCCAGATGGTGATTCCACACAGTGACCGTGAAACCACCTTTTGGGCCGATTAACACCATGACAGTTCAAGAATTCATGAGGAGGAGTCCCAAAACCCAATGTTGAAAACTTGGTGAAAAAGTCCCAAAATGCCAAGATATGCACTAAAGTTGAAAACCCTATTTACTATGTTATACAGCTTACCGCATTTCCTCAGTTCACGGTCGGCTTTGAAGAGTACAGGTGTGTTCCGGTCCACAGAAGATGGTCGCGCCAGACTATGGAGGTAAGTATGGGGTGAGGGAGGTGTGGGAGGCAGAGTTCCCAGTAGGTGTTTGTGGGTTGTGGGAAGGGGCCTGGGAGCTCCGAAGGACCGTTTCTTTCTTTCTTTCCAGGTTGAAAAAAAAAAAGACACTGGGGACCGTTTCCTTGTTTAACAGGTGTTTTGGCATGCTGGGTGAGCTCCCAGAGTGCCACCTGTGCGATGGTGGGTGGGTGCATTAGCCGACGGGGATTGGGCACTCCCATCGGCAAACAAGGACAGGGGGAGGGCTGCAGTAGCGAGGAGGATTGGGCACCCTCTGCGGCTATACAAACAGAAGGGGGGGCTATCATGATGCCGGCCGAGGAGTTGGGCACCCCCTCAGCAGGAACAAAAGGGGTATCATTATGCTGATGGGGACTGGGCCCCCATTGGCTGGAACAACACCGGAGGGGGTTACAGAGTGCCGGCTAGGGTGTGGGCTCCCTGTCAGCAGATAAACACTGTGGGGGTTGTATTGTTTGTGAACACGGTGGCAACCCACCACCATGTTCACAAACAATATCGGGGGTTTCACATCCTGCCTTGCAATGACAGGTTGCTCCCTCGTTGCAGTGGATGGCTGACACTGCAATGCGAGGTGGCCCCTGATTGCAGCGGCTACTTTTTAGAGTTAGGCACGCTGGCTGAACTAGTATCAGCAGCAGCGCGTCATGGCATCGGGATGGGGGGACAAGCCTTTGCAGGCTGTTAGGCATTGGGCACAACAGTGCCACGCCTCCATAACCTGCTTGTGCAGAAAGTTGATGCAACATGTTTCTTGGCATGCACGTAATCAACATAAAAGGAAATTAGTGGTATACAAGATAGAATGTTTCAGTTTTTGCCATTTTTTACCTGTCTTTATTGTAAGGTTTTACATAATATTTTTATCATGTTTTCTGTTATGAGTTCCAAATGTATGGAGTTATACTAGTGAAACACCATTTTTATCAAGTAAACTTTCACAGTAAAACTGTCATTATGTATTTCTTTGTTGCAACAAAGCTAATTTTTTATCAATAAAATGACGTTCTGCATTTCTGTATAAAATAATGCTAAAGACAAGCAACCTATGATGCACATTTTATTTACTATTCACACATGGTTAAAATCAGAATGTCTGTTTAAAATCTGTTACTTTAGAGTGTAAAGTGAAATGCAATGGTTAGAAACTTTTATTATAATATTACTACTTAAACTTATGCCTGACTGTATTGCACATTCATTAATGTACTGTTTACAGGTCTTAAAATAAACCCTGCACTGTTATTAGAACTGATGGGTTACAAACAGTCAAATACAATCCATTTATCACCACTTTTAACAAGATATGCTAAGAATTAGAAAAAATTCTGCATTATGCTCCTGTAAAACATTCGCCTTATAAGCAGTAGAAACATTGGTTGTTGCACATTATAGGTCAGTGTATGTCTGATTCAAGTACTGACTTCAAACTCAGGCTGAGGAAAGTGTGAGCCTCAGGCAGGTTCAGAAGTATGTTATGGAAGGATTGCTGTACTCTCAGAGTTGACAGGAGGCTGGGAGTATACAAAGTTCATTCTCTGTCAAGTATCATCTGGAAAATGTGATGTTCTTGTTCAATGCAGCTCATCTAAAGTCTCTCCTATACTTCCATCCTTTTTCAGTTTCCATTTGGTGCATCTCCATCTCAAGCCTATTTCACACAGAAGGTCCTCCAGCTGCATCCATGGCTGTTTGAATTCAACAGCCAAAGCCTCCCTCTGCTGTTCTTCATGGATAACCTTTCCTCAGATAACTCAGGAAATTCCAGAACTGCTCAGCGATAGCTGACATGGTCACACCGCCACACCTTCGCCTCCCACAATAATTGTTATGCTGTTGTGTATCTTGATGTGAAAAGCTATTTCAGGGTAACATGTGCCTCAGGTTCGGATACCTGGGAAAAGTTGCTGGTTGATGGAGTTTCACCAATTGGTTATTCTGCCACTGTTTCATTCTCATCATTGTCGGAGTCCGGTGTGTTGTCTACACCACTCAAGCCAGTGTCAACAAGAACCATTGGGTTGACAACTGCCCTTGTTCCCAAGATGGCATCAATCTCATGGAAGTAGCAACACTGATGCATTCACGTCAACTGCACTTATTGTTGTTGCGACACTTGATATACTTTTGCATGAGGCCTTTAATGCATGACCAGTTTGGGTCTCACTTCTCTCAAATCCACTCTCACAAAGTTTCAGGGCAATGCCTCTGTAGATGTGTGAGGTTCTTCCTATGACCATTCAATGCCTGCTGAGTTTTGTCATCACCTCATATGGCTGTCAAGGCTCGTTTCTCCTCATCACTCCAATTACACAATCTCTGTTCATTCTCTATGACTGGAAAAAAAAAAAATAAACATCTGTTACTTTGGCCAAGCACTTCTTGTATGAGGTCTGGGTGATGCCCCCCAGTAACCCATATGGCATTTTCACCTACAGTAACATCCTGGAAGGAAATGGCATCTCCATCCTAAGCTTTGGCTCAGTGGTGGTCCCAGAAACTCTGTGGGCAGCAGCTGTGGCTGAACGTGTGAATACCCCACCCCCGTGGTTTACTGGTCAGGGCATTCTGTCACACCATGTGCAACTAAAACAATTACTGCAGTGATGGATCTGCAGCACTCTCACACTTCCACGGTGTGTGTGGTGGGATGAGCAGTTTCACAGTCAGTCAAATGTCATCTCCATCCGAAGCTTTGGCTCAGTGGGAGGGACTTTTATCATATTAATATTACATGGAGAACAAAAATCTTTGGAAGGAAAAGCAGAGGGTCAGAAAGGGTCAGGTCACTCAATGTCACTAAATCTCTTTGGGTGGCAGCTGTGGCTCAGTCTGTGAAGTCCCCCACCCAGTCACTCTCACGTAAAAGGAAAACAAGTGGGTCAGAGAGTGTCAGGCCACCCAGGGTCCCAGAATCTCTGTGGGTAGCAGCTGTCTCTCACTGTGTGATGTCCCTGACCCCCCAACCAGTCACTCACATAAAATAGAAACAAAATCAACATGTGCAACTTTGGTATCTCCATCCTGAGCTTTGGTCTGGGCCAAGCCACTGATTGTACATGAATCTGTGGGCACAGCTGTGGCTAAGTATGTGAAGTCCCCCTCCACACCAGTCACTCATACTCAAATTAAAATGAATGGGTCCCAGAATCTCTGTGGGTAGGCAGTGGCTCAGTAAGTGAAGTCCCCTCAATCACTCCCACATAAAATGAAAAGGAGTGGGTCAGAGAGGTCAGGCTACTCAGAGTCCCAGAATCTCTATGGGTAGCAGCTGTAGCTCACTGGTTAGATCATCCTGGCACACCACGTAAATGAAAACCATAAATGCACTGATGGTTCCGTGCCACTCTTGCATTCCCACAGAGTGTTTGGGGAGCCAGAGCAGAGGAAATGTGACACTTACAGAATGGAAGTTAATGCCACTCTCCACACACCTAGGAATAGGTTCCTATTAACAGGGCTGAAACAGGAACACGGTGATGGGGTCATGGGAACAGTGGCATGAAGGAAGAGGCAAGAAGGGTGCAGGGGTCTTTATTGTCCACCCATAATTTCCTGTGGACCAACAAAAAGCCCGATGATTGGAAACATTTTGGGGTGGAGTCAAGAGCATCCTCAATACCCTGAGTGGGAGGAGGCATAGCATGGAACCTGAGAACATGAATTAGCACTGCCAATTGCTGCAAAGCAAAATGTAAATGCAGCAATATTCCAAAGTGGACTTACCCATATGCAATGTTTTTGCTCCTGCTCAAACAGCAATGTGTCCCACAGCATGATGCAAGATACACACAGGAGATGGCTTCCAGAGCAGGCTGCCATCTTGAAGACTCGTGAAAGAAAAAAAATCATGAATGAAACAACAGTTATTTTGCCGACTAACAGCTATTACAGTACATGACACACTGGGACTAACAACTATTCAGTTACAGTGAAACGTGACTCAGTTCATGCTGGCCAGGTACCACTATATGTCTATGTGACATTTAGTTTGGCAGTCTATTTAAATAGAGTGGGTTAATGACATCACCACACAGCACCTGATAACCTCACGCTGACCACAACACACAGGCACAAGTGTCGTCAATTGAGACAAAACAGAATCGGCATGTAGGATTGCAAACTGCCCATTGCAACAGAACACACACAGAGTGGGAGCATATGCAGTGAGCACAGCAAGATGAAACAGAATGCCTCCATACAAGACCAGACGATTCAGGTAGGTGCCGTGTAACAGCACTATATGTATCTCGGGTGGCTTATGTTTTGCCTCCTGGAACTACACAGAGACACATAAAATTAAATAAGTGCTCTGAAATAGTACAGCTGCTGAACTGATTCAGAATAATGGACAGCATTTGACAATTACCAGTAAGATCCTGTCCCTCACTGGAACCGACTTCAACCTGTCCATGAGGGTTTCTGGAGCAATGTGAAGTAAATTTAGAAAAAGTAATAAAAATCAGCATATATGCTGTAATAATACCATACTTCAATAAAATGAAGAACCCTTGCATGGCTTGCAACAAGTCTTGATGTATCAGTGTGTGACACTTTCATTGTGCCTGCTCAATGCACTATTCTCAACGCTATCCTCAGGACCTAACAATATGCCCCTTAACTTCACATAAGCATACTGTCTCCTTGGTCAACCTGTCTTCCCCAGCATATGGTCTTCTTTCTCCAGCTGTATGCTGATATCTCAGCACTACTGCTTGGATACCTGCACAAGAACCTCCCTCGTTAATGTGCCCATTTTTCCCATGTGGCTGCTTGATTCTTGCTGCTAATTATGGTAATAGCAACTATGTTGTACTCTTTGTAAATATCTTGTGTGCACTGTTTTATCTTATGTAAATATCTTGTGGGCATTCTATTGTATATTGTACTCTTGTAAATATCTTGTGTGCATTGTATTGAATATTTCTGTGCCACATTGGTGGCCGAGTCATGCCTGAAATCGGTCCTTTTGATCAGTGCACTTGCCCAGTAAACAAAGCCATAAATAAATAAATAAACAATGAACACAAGGCGATCATAATTGGAGTACATCACACAAGTGCGGAGTGTCACTGGAGTAATAGATTAGGATTGTTTATTTGGACTGCTGATTATGTCCATAAACCACAGTATATTACATGCAACAAGCAATAGTGCTCTTGTTTCACATTTTCTATCCCATGCATTTTGAATGCAGATGCTGTAGTTGTCTTCTTCAACTATGCCTGTAGCTATGAATTTTAAACTTAGGTTCTCAAGATGAAGGAATTGATCCCCCCTCCAAACACAAACCAAAAGATGTGCTGCCAGGCTGCACAAACATTGCCTCTCCCTCATTTCAGTCAACAATACATAGTACACCAGTGATCCTCATAGATTCACAACATGTTATTATATCTAACACTCACACTACCAATCAGACTAAAGGTGACTGGCCTTTACTGTAGTTACAATGCTTGTGATACACTGTGATAAGCCTCTGTACCTCATCATGGGAACCAGCCTGGTTAGCAAATTGGATAGCCTGGGCATTGGCGACAAGGTAGTAAACTGGGTAAAGAACGGTTAACAGACAGAAGGCAGAGGGTGATCATGAAAGGGATCCAATCTATGGAGAGGGGTGACTAGCAGGGTACCTCGGCGATCAGTCCTTGGGCCAGTCCTGTTTTATATCTTTATTAGTGACATTGTAGTAGGGTTGGAGGCAAAGGTCTGCCTATTTGCAGATGACACCAAAATCTGCAATAGGGTGGATACTCCACATGGGATGGAGAGAATGGTGATTGTGGAGAACTATGTACAGGGTGCATGTTATTTAGTGCACAAGCATACTTACCCGTAGTCTCCGTCAATAGATATGCATGACAAAGCACAGTAGCAAATTGAATACACCAATGCCAGTGTCCTCCTGGATTATATATATTATATATATTCTGCATGTGAACAAATTAACATGCATCATGTCTATAGTCCTTCACAATTGCCTGAGGACAGTTCAGGGGTAGATGTCTTCATCACTGACATTGCTGAAGGACTGGAGGGAAGGTTTGCCTATTGGTGGATGATACTAATATCGGCAATACAGTAGACACACTGGAGGGTCACAAGAATGAGGCGGGACCTGAGGATGATGGAAGAGTGGTCAGAGGTGTGGTAATTAAAGTTTATTGCAAACAATTGCATGATCAAATCAGGCACAGAAACCATGCATAAAGAGCTAGGATGGGGATGGGAATGCTGATTAGATTACCGAAAGATGGCCAAACAGTGTCACAAGGCTACGTGGTGGGCCAGTGGATGTTTGGGTGCACAGGAAGGGGTATCACTAGCAGATATGACGTGGTGATGCCATTGTACAAAAACACTGGTCAGGCCTCATCTGGAACATGGTTTTCATTTCTGGAGGCCACATCTTCACAAAGACAGACATGGTGGAGGTGATCCAGAGAATGGTGACCAAGATGGTGAAGGGCTTGCATCAGAAAGCATATTTGGACTAATTAAAGAACACAATGTGTTCACAATTGAGGAGATGAGGAAGGTGGGTGGGGTGGGATCAAGACATGCACGTATCTTAAAGGCTTGAACAAAGTGCAGGTGGGTGACATCTTTTAGGATAATAGTTGTACAGGGACAGGTGGACATGATATGAGATTGAGAGGGAGGCAGGATATTGGGAAATATGAGGATGTTTTTCCTCATGGACGGGGTAGTTGATGCTTGAATAGCCTACCCTTGGAAATGGTTTTCAATAACACAGTGGGGGATTCAAACATGCATAGATAGACATAAGCGACCCCTAGATAGGGGCGAAATGAGGCAATAACCAATGTGAAGGCATGTCAGCAGTGTGCTGCAGGCAGGGAATATGGGCAGATTAGGTGGGGCAAGGGCACTTATCTGCCATCAACTACTATTTTACCATGTTACAAATGGTGGTGACAAAGAAGTGCATTAGACAAAGAAACTTGAAAAGTTCAAAACAAAAAGTCACAATGGCCAAAAAAATAGTGACACAGATTCTAATGGCAAAAGAGGTGTTGTCATGTAAATACATGGGAACACAGACTGAAGAAGATAGGTGTATCAGACTATGCAGATGGAAGCTGGGAATGCAGTTTGTAGCTCCTAGTTGAACAAGCATTTGTCAATGCTGAATGTTTGCTTGCTGGTATTGGAATTGGTAGTGCAGGAGTGGCAGATGCATAATAGGAATGGTAGTGAGGTATTGTAGTAATGCCCTGCCACCCCAACTTGCAAAGAGTGAGAGGTGTTGGGGTGTGTACCTTTGTGTCATGGGCTGTAACAGTCGTGGCAGACAGTTTCAGGTGTTCATAGGTGCTGGGAGATAGTAACAACTGAGGGGGGATGGTGGGAAGGGTACTTATGAGGGGAAAAGGGAAGGGTGTGCAGAGTAGGGCTTGCCATAGAAAGCATAGAGATGCAGCGGTATGATAAAGATAGTAATGTTAAAATGTAGTTATACCATATAGACATATTTATTGCAGCATATGGTGAACATACAAACCTATGAAAGTGTCAGCAGAAAAAGATGACCTGGCCTATATAAGTCTGCTTCAGTCTGCAGGTATAGTAAGAGATCAGCTGACAATCCATTCCCTCAAACCTGCATGTGAAGTGTTAATAACAGAGTCAGACTGCAGTCATTATTGGTGGTATTTACTTGGTAAAACCATGTTAAACATTTATATTGTGAATTAAGTTAAACATTGTTGCAGGTTCTAAAGAATAGACTGTTTACATTAAATGTTTTCACAGCATATGCAGTTCAAGAACGTATGCTATGCTGTATGTATGATTACATTAGTTATACACTTTAGGTTCACAATGTGTATACAAAATATATATTTGTTAGACGACGTCCCATGTAATATAGCAATCTTAGAAAATATGCAGTATCATGCCATATCAATCGATTTAAATAAGCAGTTATGTTAATTGTATTGTTTCTATTTCTAAAAGAAATACTAAACTCCAAGTGCAAAGTGTAGTAGTGTAAGTGCCACTCAATTCAGTTTACTAATGTCGTCAGTGAATGGGCTCACCCATGACACAGTCAGACTGCACTCGTTATTGACAATATCTACTCCTGAAATGAATCACACGTAGATGTTATCCAGGTCATTTTCAGCCCATAATTAAGGCTTCAAATTTATATCTATCGATCTGTCATCAAAGCGCAAGTTGCTAGGGTGTAGTGTGGCTCTGTTACTATTCAATGCATAGTATTCAATTATGCTAAATTGCTGGACAATTAACTAAATTGCCAAATTTACAAATAAATAGTTTACATTGGAAGCAGTATAGCACAGTGGTTTGAGGCTCTGAGCTGCAAATGTGGAGACCTAGATTTGAATCCCACACCCCCACTTGTATACTGTGTGATCCTAAGCAATTCACTTAACTTCCTGTGTTGCCAGGTTGCATCTGTAAACAAGCTTTCAGCTTACTGTGTCCCTCCTGGTTAAACAATTGGGGAAAAATCATTTTGTTTTTTCTTTTCAATCAATGGCATACAACTTAATGTAGAACTGAAGCATAGCATTTAAAATGCAAGAAATACTGAACATTGGATCAAATCGCTTTATTCTCATCCTGTATTACTTCTGGCTGTCCTTGTTCTGAGTTTCTTTTCTTTTGCTGTCAAGAGCGATAAATATGAATTTGAAGCCTTAATTATGGGCTGCAAATGAATTGGCTAAGATTTGCATGTGACTCGTTTTAGTAAGTAATTAGCATCCATAACGAGCGTAGTCTGACTCTGTTATGGGTAGACCCATTCAGTGGTGGACATTAGTAAAGTAAATTGAATTGAGTGGCAGTTATACTATAATACTGTGAATTTGGAGTTTAGTATTTTTTTTGGAATTAGGAACAATAGAATTAACATAGCTGCTTATTTAAATGGATTGATATGGCATGGTACTGCATTTTGTAAGAGGCTATATTGAATGGGACGCCTTGTCACACATATATATTTTTATATACACATTGTGAACCTAAAGTGTAACAATGCAATCAGACATATAGCAGGGCATAGGTTCTTGAATTGCATATGCTGTGAATATGTTTAATGTAACAGTCTATTATTTTAGAACTTTGAGCAATGTTTAAATTTATTTGCAATAGAAATATTTTACTTATAAATGGAACAGAAGCTTTAATGGCCACTTTGTTGATACATTTAGTTGCATCTAAGTGATTAAGGTAGTTGTTAAATTTTAGGATTTTCTAATTATGTTGCACATGCCCTTTGAGTATTGAAGAATGAAGGGATATGGAATTGCAGCCCTCAGAAAGCCGCAGCATGAAGCGTAGGGGCTAGTAGTGCTATTAGTGGCTAGATGCCCTGGACTGAGGCAGGCATATGTATGGTAGGAGATTGTACGCTTGTATGAGATTGAATTGGTGTAAGCACTTTATTGCAATTTGTAGTTAAGTTGTGGAAAATAAATCCTTATTTCATTATTTAAAGTGCTATAGAAAGTTTTTTCTGGGTTTCCCCTACCATATGACCACCCATGAATTTGCTCACCACTAACACAGTTGGCAGTAGTATTTATTAATAAAAGTACTGAAGCTGAAGCTCTATTTTGTGGCTGAGCAGCCCTGCAATTTAGGGTAGTGGATTTTCTTTCTTTTTGGATTTCTAAGTTTGTAAATATGGTTTGAGATCAGTGCTGTGCTTTGATGCGTCTTATCTGTAGACTTGTTATTGCTATAGAGCACTTTGCAGCATTGAAAAGCAGCAGAAAGTGGTACTTTGTATGTTTTATGACATGCTATCAGACAGGCAGTCTATGGCTACAGTGTTTCTATCTCCTGTTGGATCTCTTGAGGTCTGCATTTGAAACACAGCAGGGGTCTCTCTGTCTTAGCCTAGTGCAAAACATGAACAGCATTAGTAAGTCAGGAAGACACGACAATCACAGAAGTGCTGCCATGTACTGTAATGGTTTTGATTGATGTATTTTATATCTATTGAACAATGTATTGAAGGAAGTCTACAATGGAGTGCTGCAAGCGTTATTAGGACAGACATGTCTCCGCACAGGACATAGTGACAGTAGAGGTAAGTAAGACAATTAGCAACATGTCATATTATGAGACTATATTGTGGCTTATATGTTTCTCAGACTCATTATTGTGAATACACAATGTGTGTATGCATGAACATACAAAGAGCTGCTAAAGCTAACAGACTGTTTCTGCCACTGGTAAACTACAGGTAACCTACTGCATTTTAGAGTAATGCAAAAAATACATCATTGCTGTTTTCATGTCTTGACTCTATTTTGTGTAATAAAATTAAAAAACATGGCATGGTAGTAGAAAGAAAATTAAACAATATAAAGCAAGCCTAATATGGTTTGCTTGCAAAGTTCACACAATGGCCACTTGAAGGTCCAAATGAAATAGGAGGCAGTATAGCATAGTGGTTAAGGGCAGTGAGCTGCAAACCTGGAGGGTCAGTTTGAATCCCATTAGCTCCTTCTTGCATACTGTGTGACCCTGAGCTAAGTCATTTAACTTCCTTGTGCTGTCAGGTTGCATCTGGAAGCAAGTTTTGGTTTAGTGTGCCTTATCTGGTTAAACAATTTCCAATATAAACTTTAAGAATGGCAGGGCCCTGGTTGTTAAATACCAAGTCTATCTATTTTTTCTCTTTTAGTCTTTCTCAGCTGTCACCCCCTATCCTCTCACCCTTCCTCCCTGATTTCTTCTAGGTTTCTGAAATGATTCGTTGTATGTGTTATTCATGTATCCAGTTTACTGTGATGCCATATCTGAACTGATGAATATGGCTGTCTGCTCTCTTTAATGTTGTATGCCATTGTTTAACATGTTTAACATGTATGTATTCTCCTGACGTGCAACCTTTGTAAATAAGCCTTGGCTCAAAGGTAATTGTAATCCTAGATTTAAAAAATAAATTAATAAATTTATCAAATGAAACCCATTTTGGTTCTAGGTCATTATTTAGCATGCAGCCTAATGTGCAGCATTGAGCGTAGAAGTTTGCAAGTAGTGGAATAGCTAGACTGTTATGGTGGTCTGGCCATTTACTGTAATTGAGTCAGGTAACTATGATGTAGCAAAGCTGTTATTTGCAGCCATCTGTCATGTCATTGTACAAACACACATGGGGAAAAACATGTGTTACCATAAAGTGTGAAATCCTCAACTGCTATTCATTTGATAAGTGTGCATCACTGACCTAATAGGAAGGGAACACTAAGATAATCTGTATTGTAGACTTTAGGTCCGTTCAGAAAGGAACACATTGAACTTCTTTCTGTTTCTCTCTCCCAGCCTCCTTGCAACACGATGGGGTGGAGGAGAGAGGCAGAGACAGAGAAAAGAGAGAGAGAGAGAGATATTTCCATAGTAGTAAAAAGCATTTGTCAATGCCAACTTTCGTGCAGGTATTTGCATTGGTGTTTGGCATTTATGCAGGCCCCCAGTTGTGTCCATGTTCCTTTAGCATCCATATCCCAACAGAGTACCTCTCTGCAACTCCTCTTGCATTGGATCAATATTTCAGCCTCATGCTTCTTAAGTGTCTGTCTTAGGAACCCTAACACCCTGGGTGTGCTCAAGGGTATGAGCCTGCATGGTGGCTGCTAACCCATGCTCATAACACAGTCATTCAGTGGAATTATTTCTCCAAATTTTTAACATGGGCATTTTGTCACCCTGGTCATGAACACTGTCACTATTATTTTCTTGCTGTGTAACAAACACTGATTTCCCAAAGCAATCACGCTATTCTGTGCTGGAAGTGTGAAAACACATTTCAGCCAGGAACTGCAAAATGACAGTTGTACTATTCATAAGGAGTGTGGGAAAATGCAAGTGTTGAAAATCTGGAGTAAAATATGACAAACTTGCAAGTTACAAGTGTGCTTGGAGATCATGCAAGGCACTTAGTAAAAAGTAATGGTTTGGAATTTTGCACTGAATTTTCAACATAGGCATTTTAGGATGTCTGTTCATGAACAGTGTCACTGTGGTTTTCTTTACTCTGTACCGTAACATTATTTCCACAGCGACACGCTTATTGTATCACTGAAGTGCGAAATACATTTTAGCCAGGATGTGAAAATGACAGCTGTACTGGTCATAAGCAGATATGGGAAATGGCAATGTTGAAAATCTGGAGTGGAAATATTAGAAATTCACAGAGTTACTGAGTGTATAGAAACTGCACAACGACGTCAAACACAGCCATTTTATGGACTTTGCCCAAATTTTCAACATAGGCATTGTCAGACCTCTGCTCGTGAACAGTGTCACTGTGATTGTCTTACTCTGTAGTGAACACTGATTTCCAACAGTGACTGTGCTATTTTGCTACGAAGTGCGAAACACATTTTGGACAGTATGTGAAAATGACAGCTGCACTGTTCTTAAGGAGGTATGGAAATATGCCTATGTTGAAAATCTGGAGTGAAAACATTACAAATTCGCAAACTTACTAGTGCGTGGAAACTGGCGCAACGCACACTGTGAAATCAGGATTTTTTGAATGTTTTCACTAAATTTGCAACATAGGTTTTGGAGAGCCCACCTATGAACACCAACACTGTCATTTCGTTAATCAGTCTTGAAAGGTGATTCCACACAGTGACTGTGAAATCACCTTTGGGACTGAATAAACACCATGACAGTGATTGAATTCATGAGGGGGTCACAGTAACCCCATGTTGAAAGTTTGGTGCCAGAATTCCCAAAATGGCAAGATATGCACCAAAGTTGAAAACCCCTATTTGTGCCATTATACAGCTTATCGGCATTTCTTCAGTTTGGGGTCGGCTTTGAAGAGTGCAGACATGTTCCCAGTCCACTGACGATCATTGTCCAGGCTCTGGAGGTGGGTGCACAGAGGGTGGGATGGGTTGGTGGTGGGGGGCCAAGGACTCACCAAGAGGACCGTTTTCTTGTTTTACAGGATTTAAAAAAAAAGAAAAAGGAGGCTTTTGGTATCTGGGGTGGGCTCCCAGCATGCCACCTAGGTGAGGGTGTGTGTGTGGGGAGGTGGGAGCACAGAAGATGGGCATGGTTGGCGGACAGGGGCGAGACATGTAATTGATGCCATGGCACGCTAAGCTAACCTATGTGTTTGCTGGGAGGAGACTGGAGCTGGCGGGGACTGGGCACCCCAGTGGCCATACAGTGTGTGTGTATGTGGGTGGGGAAGCATGAGCATGCTGGGTGGGCTCCCAGCATGCCAACTGGTTGTTTGTTTTGTGGGGGGGCTGCAGCCGATGGGGATTGGGCACCCATGTCAGCCACACAGTGTACTGAGGGGTGCATGAGCTGAGGGGATTGGGCACCCTCGGCACACAGGGGGGGGCCAGGAAGAACAGGGAGGGGAGGACATTGGCAGAGGGAGGAAGCGGGAGGGCTTTGAAGCCGAGCTGTGCATGACAGCAGTTCAGCTGACATGTATGCTAATTGCATACATGCTACTATCGCTGATTGCAATGGACCTCTTGTTAGAAGTGAAGACCAACACAGCTGAACTGCTGTCACACACAGCTCGGCATGTATTGGTCCCCTAGGGTCACACCTGCTACACTGAGCACTGCTTTGGGAGGAGGGTCACACACTCCAAAAGGCACACTGTTGCAAGATGTTCCTTGCACATGCACTCAAGCGAACGTAAAATAGCTCTTGTATTGAAGAAACTGTGCCAAAGGTCAAATTGTGGCTCCTGTAGTAGAAACGCATTCATTAAGGTGAAAGGGCACAGACAGAAATGGAAAGAGAGAACATTCCTTTCTCTGTACGTTGAGTAGCTAAAATAGTAAACCACCAAATATTTAGCAAAAGGAACATGGTTTACTAGCCAGAATAGTCAAGGTAGCCAAGTAGGATATTCTCGGTTTCTGGGAATCAAATGAGAACCGAGGAACCTTCATTTACAGAAAGGCCTAGCTAAATGCAGAGCAATTGAGAAAACTAAAATACACTTTTTGATATAACTACAAAATAAAACCCAACTAGAGAACCAGCCGCTAATGGAGTTAACTACAGAGTGACTGCTCTTTTCAGGAGGAGAAACATATCTGAGCAATGGCTAGAGTGGAGCGGCTGCAGAGTTTGAACCTACATTCCAAATTTGAAAATCTGCATAGGTTCTGTCTCCAGGGTGTCACTCTTGGCTCAGATGACTGCATAAAGTATAAACATGTAAGTGAGGGATTCCAGGGGTTAGAAACACAGAGCATAGAAAATATTAGCAAAAAGATCCTGGTCTATCCAGTCTGCCCTAATTCCTATTTAGCCCTAGGATCCTAGTCTCCTAACACAGATAGGCCATGTGAAGGGGGTTACTTTCCTAGCCCTCCCCAACCTATCCCCCATTATCCTCCCTGTTTCTGTTGTCCCAAGCAAGCAATATACAATTCATTCTGCCCCAACCATGCTTGAAACCACCAATGGTTTTTGCACTTATCACTTCAACTAGTAGATCAGTTCCATGGCTCCACCACCAAGGTGGAGGAGCAGATGAAGTCTGAATCACAAAAATCCTGTTTTCATGCAAATGTCCTCAGTAATAAAGGGAGGTTGACAAATGCAGAAATCCATAAACTATATATAGTATATAAGCCATAATGTGTCCGAATAATATATATTTTAAACATGTTTTCCAATAGCAGGTTACTGTAAGGCTGTGCTAAAATCATAGTAAGCTTTGCTGATACTATAACCCAACTTTTTATTTTATTATGAGTTAAAATCTAACATGATTGTGAACCTTAAATTACTCTGTAAAGGAAATGTTTTACAGTCTTTCTCAATAGAGCAGTTAGATGTTTTTATTCCATGGAACCATCATCGACATGACCACCCAACTAGGAAATGCAGATGGCTCCATACAGTTATATTAAAAGGGTTGGTGGGACAGAGCTTCCTGACTGGCTGTAAGAGTCTATTAGGGTCTGTGTTAATCTTAGATAAACACACAGTTGTAGCCACTAAAAAGTTCTTCACTGCTGTGGAATCCATAATCAAGTGCGTGTTCCACGACTACAGCCTTCTAGTGTTTACAATGGAAGTTAATCCAATGAGCGAGGTATTTTTAAAGGCGTATTGCTGTAAGAGGAAATTTTATGGCAAGCGTTATCAGCCACGGAATGAACAGCACCCAAACCTAAGACTTGAATCTAAAATGTTTGCATATTTTATTACAGCAAAAGTGCTCTAGTGCTTATCCTAAATTGTAAGGTTGTAGAAGTCACATACAGTGACCAGTAATGTAAGAAAACTTGTTTCATTGGTCCACTGCCAAGCTTAATCAGAGTTGACTTCATAACTACAAACTGTGCTCTATATACAAATGTGTAACTTCAATCATGCATATTGAAACTAATTAAAAACACTTAACTTGGTCATTAACCTAATACAATCCTTCATGTCCTGTATCACAGACATAAAATATAATGCACGAAGATCACAATAAAAATTATATGGTAATTATACCAGGCACATTCTTAAATTGCAAAGGCAGGGATTGTGTAAACAGTATACCACTATACTCCATGTATTTTAATTAAGGATTCCCATTTGTTCCATGCAGTTTAAGCATTTAAATAAACAAAGTCTATGTATTTTGTTATTTGTTCCAACTTATTTCAAAGGCTCAATTCTTTTATAACCAACAAAGACCTTATTGCATGGCCTAGTGAAATATATCCACAGAGCCACACACAGAAGACAGATGGGGAACATGGTGTAGAGAAGCAGTTTTCACAGTACTGCTAAAATGTACTCTTTGCAAAAATGCAGCTAGATACAGTTGTCCCTCGTTATAATGAATCTCATTATTATGAATCCGGTTGTAATGAAATGGCTGCTTGGCTCCCATCTAATTCTCCTATGATGTTCATTCATACCATGCAAACAACAGTAGTTTCACCTAACCTTTAACGATGCATGCTGTGTGCATGTATGCAGTTAGCTGTGGAAGGCTGATGGCTGTAGAGGCATTCGTGTGGTGGGGATGCATTAGCTTGCTTTGAGAAAGCTCCTAGAGCTCGGGGAGGGTGAGAAGTGAGACCGGGGCCTGCTGGACAAGCTGTTTGGCAAGGGAGCTGAGCATTGTGTGGAGGAAGGCCAAATGAGTGCATGTTGATTGGGAGCTCGGTTCTTGTGTGGCATGTCTTTGTTCCTCGTTTTGATTGTTTTGATCCTGGAGGCAGTGGGGAGCAATGGAGCATCCAGCCTACACCTGGCATGATTTGCTAGCATGCAGTCATCCTCCCGGGTATTCCGTGTGGGAATAAGGAAGCAGCTGGAGCCTGCCTCTGCTGTGCACACTAGGCTGGTCCTAACTTTGTTCATGCTACAGAGGGAGTAGCAGCCACATACTGTATCTCATACTGTATATCTCATCACTGCAGCTACTCATACTGAAACAGCAAATTACAGTATGCAGACAACAGAATTTTACTTTTCCCAGTATTATGAATCCTCGTTATAACAAACTTTCAATGCGGCTCCAGAGGGGTTCATAACAGGAGAACTGTATATAGCAGCAATTAAATCATCTCTCTGGTCACAAATTCAAAACTCCTATAGCTTTCATTGACCAGTTATGTTTTCAAGGTTTCCACCTCTCAGACCCACAGTAACCCTTTGCAATCTGATGAACTGATGGAAGAACAAGTTACATTCTACAACACACCAATAGAAACTGCTGAGGAGGGGTGAAGCGCAAGATGTCTCGTGATGTTCTCCCCCTTAATGCTCTCTCTGCTTGGGTGTTTCTCTGTTTTTTCCTTCCAGCTGAGGTTATTTTATTTCATTGTTGTTTTGAAATGTCGAGAGTAAAGAATATCTGAGTTATAGTACAGTGGAAAATGATACTGGCGTTCTGTTAATTAGGAGCTGTGGCTTGCTTGGCACCTCGCAAATTAGTGTTACGCCCCATATCCAAAACCTGGAGGTTTTGCCTCTTCCCGCCAGAGCAACTTTTGTGCTGACAGAGTGTTTTTGTTACACTAATTGCAACTGGAGGATTTTGCAGCTGATGGTCCATGGCAGCCTTTTTTTCTACCAGGAAATGGGAGAATTCCTGCAAGGAGGATGAAGCGACCAGCAGGCGACTGAAAGTGCTGAAATGCTCACTTTCATATTAAACCAGACTGCAGTGGCTCTTTCCTTTCAAGTGAAAGCCACTGCAGCCAAGATTTTTTTTATTTTAGTTTTTGTTGACCGGTAGGTACTAGACAAATCCTGCCTATCTTCAGGGCACGCACCTGGGGAGGGATACAGATGAATGCCAACTGACCTTGAACCAGATTAAGCTGTTGGTCATCCACAGCTCGGCCCATCCATTGGTGCAACTGAGACATGCCCGCTCAAGCAAGCACTACATTGGCCAGCTCACGCACACACCTCCAAGAGTTGCACTGTACACGAAGATGTTTCTTCGCAGTGCGCATAAAGCAAACATAAAAGGAGGAAAAAGTAACATAATATGTTAAATGTAACACTAAGGGAATATTATCAGTTTTGTTGAACAATGTGGCCAATATTTAATATGGCATGGTGTGCAGTTTTGGTAATATTCACTGAGATAGCTCTTGAATAAAATGAATAAATGTGATCTGCAGTTCCCTGAAGATACAGGTTCTAACCTTGAAGAGTATTATTATTATTGTGCATTCACAAATTCAACTGTTTAGTCAGAAAATACAAAGTGTATGAGGGGCTGAGAGCAATGTAAAGCCCAGATGATGGAGGTCAGTGAAAATATTGCACAGATGCTAATTATGTATTTCACCACCTCTGCCTATAACCCTCCTTCAGTATTGTACAGCAACTATAGCAGTCATCAGATACCGCACTCTCATTGCATGTCCGCTTCACCCTTGCATTTTCAAAGTTCAACCAACAGTATCATTCATCAATTCTCACTTTGCATTATTAGTGCGCCAATTGCATAAGTTCTTGTTAAATTCTGATCTGTTTGGCATGTAAATGTTGATTGTGATGGCATACCTCCACCACACAGAACACCTGAAAGTGGCCTTGTCACAGGGTCATTTTTCATCGATCAGGTTTAGAGAGAAATACCTTGAATCAGAAAAATGATGGCATTTCATTTTGCTGGACCATTTTCAAATATGAAAAATTAAAACGAAATATGTGGCAATCAATGCAACTAGAAAGTGCACCAGGTCACGCAGATCCAGCAACACACATTAGTTAGAGGCGAGTGCATGTGCATGTGTGTGTGTGTGTGTGTGTGTGTGTGTGTGTGTGTGTGCAGAAACAACTATAAGAAATACATGATACAGAAAATAGATATTGTTTGTTTATTTATATCTTGGATCAATACCTTTGAGCTTAACACCTCTTTTACAAAGGTTCCACTCATAGCAATACAAACAGTAAAAACATTAAGCAAGGAACATTGCCATGCATCAGAAAAACAGTGATTACAATGGTTCATAGTTCATAGACAGACAACAGTAACAAATATTAAAATGGTACATAGGTGCATAGATACATGATTTTAACAAAGTAGTGCAGACAGTACCTTGGAAACTTTCTCCAGACCAGGAATCCGAGCTTAGTGCTGGTGAAATGAAAAACAAAGAGGGGTTGAGCTGGGAGGAGAGGTGAAGGGGAACGTAACAGTGAAGGATGGGGATACATGGATAGTAAGGGATTAGAAAAGCAAGAGGTTAGCAAGTGAAGCAACTCAGAGGGTTTTGTTGGTGCAGTTAGAGCAGAGTTGGTCCCTAGGGTAAAGAAGTGACTAAGAAGAAGTGCAGGCTTATATATATATATATTTTTTATTTTTATTTTTTTGCTGCCCTTGCATAAGGTAATTAAGCTCCTGAGTGAGGGGAAGCAGAGGACCCAGTAGGGAGTGGATTCAGAGGTGCAATGGGGGATGTAAGTGCAGCATTTAAGTAGAATTGGGAGTTCAGTACAGTAGTATTGGGTGACAGCTCATCTGCACTGCAAGCCCCTGGCTGGAGCTGGGCATTCTGCCCTGGAGCCCTCCCCTGACAGCTCATCTCTCTGCAAGCCCCTGGTTGGAGATGGGCATTCTGCCCTGGAGTCATTCTCTGACAGCTCATCTATACCTCAAGGTACACTACTGCAGGACATCATTGACAAATCACTCCTGTGCCATTGTTCATTTTTCAAACTTAGCACATTTTCCTCCAAGAACCCTGAGGGCTCCAGCAACTTACATTGTTAGACTCTGGCCCTACAGACTTTCTAAGGGAGACTTCTAATCATAGTTAAATAATTTATCTCCTCTTCCTGAACCTAATTTGTGCCTTGTACAGTTTCTGCCCATGTACTGCAACATGGAGACTGCTTGTAATTGTAAACTAACTGTCTCTGCCCTTCGGATGTTAAATGGGCTTTTTCCTTTTTCTCCTCTGCTCCCTTAGATAATTTAACTGCTGCATTTGCCTTGAGATTTTTGGATCAATGTGAAATAGATATAGATAAAGTAATAAAAAAATAAAATACTTAATTCCATACTACAACAAATCGATGTACCATTGCATGGCTTGCAACAAGTCTTGCTGCATCAGTGGTCAACGACAAACACAGGGAGCCTCATAATTGAAGCACATCACAGAAGTGTGGAGTGTCACTGCTTTACTGGAATGGGATTATTAGGTCCGCCAATTATGTTCATAAACCACAGCTTAATACATGCAACCACTGCCACTGAAAATTATCTTGTGTCACACTTTCTAGCTCATGCATTCATGAACGCAAATACTCTGTTTGCCTTGTTTACTCTCTACTGGTAGCTTGTCGCAGTCATACACCACTTTCTCAGCAACGCAATATTTCTGAAAAATCCCTGATTCAATTCCAGTTCAGCCACATGGCATCACTACATTTTGGTCACCATAGAAACATAGAAACATAGAAGTTGACGGCAGATAAGGACCAAGGCCCATCCAGTCTGCCCATTTTTTTCTACCTTATAAATGTGCTATCGCCTTTGCTCTGTCAGTGGCCTATCTATTCATAGTCATTTGTATTGCTCCTTATGCCTATCCCATGCCTGTCTGAAGCCCTGCACTGTATTCATAGCCACCACTTCTTGTGGTAAGCCATTCCATGCATCCACCACCCTTTCTGTGAAAAGAATTTCCTCACATTCCCCTTAATCGGCCTCCCTCTAATCTCATGCTGTGTCCTCTTGTCCTGCTATTTTTCTTATATTTAAACATGTTAGACTCTTTCACCTTGTTTATGCCCTTAAGGTGTTTGAATGCCTCGATCATATCACCTCTCCTCCTTTGCTCAAGGGTATACATATTGAGCTCCATTAATCTGTCCTCATATGTCTTCTGATGCAGTCCCTGCACCATTTTGGTTGCCCTTCTCCGGACTGCCTCAATTTGGTTAATGTCCTTGTGAAGGTGTGGCCTCAATACTGCATGCAGTACTCCAGATGGGGCCTAACCAGTGTCTTGTACAGAGGGATTATTACCTCCTCTTACGACTTGTGATACCCCTACTAATACACCCTAACACCCCCTAGCCTTACCTACTGCTTTAGAGGTCTGCTTGGATGATTTTAGGTCATCAGTGATGATGATGCCCAAGTCTCTTTCTTCCTTTGTGACTGCTAGCAACTCCCTCCCAGCCTATAGGTGGCTTCAGGGTTTTCTTCCCTATGTGCATGATTTTGCACTTCTTTGTATTAAATCCCAGTTGCCACTCTTCTGACCATTCTGCTAGTTTATCCAGATCTCTTCTCATTCTGCCCACCCCATCTGGATCATCTACTCTGTTGCAGATCTTGGTGTCATCTGCAAACAGACAAGCCTTACCCTCTAGTCCATCTGCAAGGTCACTAATGAAGATGTTGAAGAGGACTGGCCCCAGGACTGATCCCTGAGGTACCCCACTTATGACTTGCATCTCTTCTGACTGTATACCATTTACCACAACTCTCTGTTTTCTGCCCGTCAACCAGTTTGCCACCCAGTTGACCAACTTCTGACCCACCCCGAGCCTACCCAGCTTATTTATCAATCTTCTATGGAACAGTGTCAAAAGCTTTGCTGAAGTCAAGGTAGGCGACATCAACTGCTCCCCCTGGTCCACCACTCTGGTTACCCAGTCAAAGAAATCTATGAGATTAGTTTGACAGGACCTTCCTTTGTAAACCCATGCTGTCTTGGATCCTGTGCCCCTATGGATTCCAGGTGTTGCACTATCCTTTCCTTAAGGAGTGCCTCATAATCTTGCCACTACTGAGGTAAGACTGACCGGTCTGTAGTTCCCCGCCTCCTCCCTGCTACCAGTCTTGTGGGCGGGATCACATGAGCCCTTCTCCAGTCTTCTGGGACCTCTCCTGTGCTCAGAGACTCACTAAACAATTCTGCTAATGGCTCTGCTAGTTCCTCCTTAGCTCTTTAAGTACCCTGGATGTATGCCATCAGGTCCCATTGCCTTATCCACTCTGAGCTTAGCAAGCTCTTGTAGGACCCTTTCTTTTGTGAAGGGAGTAGTGCTCACCTCCCTCCCCTGTGTCCATGATGCTGAGCTGCGGGCCCTGCCCTACCTTCTCTTCAGTAAATACTGAGCAAAAGTATCTATTTAGGATAGATGCCTTTACAGGGTCCTCCTCCTCACATGCTCCCTTTCTCCATTAAGCTTAGCAATACCCCTCTGGACTTTCTCCTTTCACTAATGTATCTATAGAAAGTCTTGTCACCTTCTTTTACTGTTCGTGCTAGTGTTTCCTCAGTTTGGGACTTTGCCTGCCTTACTGCCTTACCTGCCCTTAGGGCAGTTTGGTATGCCTCCCTATCTTCATCCCGCTGTGTTCCCTTATATTTCCTGAAGGCCAGCCTTTTGGCTCTGACCTTTTCTGCTACTGTATTTGAGAACCAAAGTGGTTTCCTTCTTCTTTTGCACTTCCTTTTCTGTCTAACACAATGGGATGTTGCTTCAAGTATTGCATTCTTAATGCTTGCCCACTTTGCCTGTACCCCTCACCTGTGTTTCTTTTGCCAGGGATAGCTTAACTCTGTTGGCCATCTTATCAAAGTCAGCTCCTCTGAAGTCCCATATTTTTGCCTTGGAATGGGATGATTTAGATGTAGTAGCCAAATTGAACCATACCATGTGATGGTCACTGTCCCCAGGTGACCTTCTACCTGGAGATCTGTGATCCCTTCTTTGTTAGTCAGTACTAGATCTAGGATAGCCCTGTCTCTTGTGGGTTGCTGTACCAGTTGTTTGAGGCCCTCCCTGCAGGAATCCACTATGAGTCTAGTTCTGGCAGATGTTCCTGCTGGTATTGACCAATCTGTATCTGGCATGTTGAAGTCTCCCATTATCAGAACCTCCCTTAGCTGTCATGTTTTGTATATCTTCTAACAGTAATGTGTCTATGTCCTCCTCTGGTCTGGGGCCTGTAGACAACCCCAGTTCTTATGGCTGTCCCATTTCCTGTTTCAGGGTAACCCACAGTTCTTCTGGCTCCTTATGTGTATTCTGAATTTCTGTAGCTTTGATATTTTCATTAACGTACAGGCCACTCCTCCCCCTTTGCACCTCGGTCTCTTCTGAACAATACATAGCCAGGTACTGAAGTCTCCCAAGTGTGGTTACTGGTAAACCACATCTCACTAATTGCTACTATGTCCAGTTTAGCCTCTGACATTATTGCCTGCAGGTCTGGGATCTTATTTCCAGGCTGTGAGCATTTGTGTACATGATTTTCCATTGGCCAGATTTTGGTGTGTTAGTTGTTGGGTGAAGTTTGGCATTACCCCCAGTCCGTATGGGGAGACAAACCTTTTTCTTACCTGGTGATGCAAATGAACGGCAAACATGCTGAATTTCTGTTTGACCACTAGTTGAGGGGAGGGGTGTTCTTCCCATTCGACGTATGGGTGCTGTTGTTCTCTATGGATAAAGCATCCTCGTGAACCTTATTACATAGAAACATATACACTTAGAAAGATAGAAGTTAACAGCAGTTACGGACCGTGTGACACACCCATTAAGCCCAGTTACCATGCCTTCTGTAACAGTAGAACACCCTACTTGATCTGCACCTTACCTCCTCTTTTCCTATTGCTCGATTCACCTATGGCCATCTGAGGTGCACTTGAAATACCACACTGTGTTTGCCACTACCACCTCACCTGTTGATTTATTCCATGCAACCACCACCCTTTCCTTGATGGAATATTTGCTAGCGCTATCTCTTAGTCCATCCAATTCCAATCACATGTTCTTCCCCTCACTCCTGAACATCTCCTTTTATGAAACAATGCTACCTCTATCACCTTCTTTATGCCTTTTTGCACACTGGAGTTTATATCATATCTCCCGTTTCTTCTCACCTCCAGGATTTATATAGTATATTGAAGTCTTGCTGTCACTCCTTATATGAAGTTTTGATGCTAGCCCCGAACCATCTTTGTTGCCCTTTTGGAACAACCTCAACCCTGTCTGTATCCTGAAGGAGTTGCAGCCTTCAGAACTGGACACAGTATTCCAAATGGGGCCTCAACAGTGATCTGTACAGCAGCATCGCCACATCCTTCCTTCTGCTACTGATACCTCTCCCTATGCACACCATCATTCCACTGGCCTCACCACAGCCTTGCCACATTGTTTGGCCACCTCTAGGTCACCTGATATGATTAACACAAAATACCTTTCGTGTCTGGTGACCATCAATCCCCACCCCCATCATGTAACCCTCTCTGTGCTCTTTTCTACAAATGCATGCTTTTACACTTTTACACAATTAAAGACAGTGGACAAACTATCCCATTCCTCCAGTTTGCCTAGCTCCATACCCATTTTTATACCCCATCAGTAGTGACCACCCTGTTGCAGGTCTTAGCAACATATGCAAAGAGGCACTCCTTTCCTTCTGGCCAATCTGCAATGTCACTCATGAAGACATTTAACAGGACTGGCACCAGCACTGATCTCCATGGCACGCCCTGCTGGTCATCCTCCTTTCCACAGATAGAGAACCATGACACTGTCTTCTGTCACTCAGCTTGTTCTTAACCCTATTTAGCACCATGTGACCCACTCCTCCGGCTGCCCAGCTTGTTCACAAGTCTTCTGTGTTGAAAGGTATTGTGGACCTTGCTGGCAGCTCATGTCCACTGTTTTCACAGGCCACATCCACTGTTCACCTCCCGATCCGCATCCTTAGTCACTGAGTCAATGCAATCCATTGGATGATTTTGCCTTGTCATCCTTGCTGTGAACCCACACTGTCTCAGATACTGTGCACAGTTTGATTCAGGTGTGCCTCAATCATTGGTTTAAGTAGTGATTACACAATTTTACACACTGTTGAGGTTGGGCTGACTGATCGAAAGTTTCCAACCTTCCTCCTATTCCCACTTTTGTGAAGAGGGACTACATCTGCAACATGCTTTGCTTTCACCTGCTATGCAACCCCCTGCTATACCAACTAGGTCTCTGATACTTGGAATTATTTTTACTAATCATCGTGCATGTGTCGGTGGCCTCTAATAATCCTTCTGGATGATGGCCCATTTCAGTTACACATTCATCTGTTGCCATAGCCTTGCCTGGTGCTCCTTCAATATGATATCCATTGTAGTGAAGGACACCTTCCTGAAATCCACCACTCTTGTTTTTGTCCTGACTGCTGCCATCCCCATTTTGCTGTAAACCACACTGTGCAGTGGTCAATGCCTGCAAGAGGATCTCCCGCTTCAGCTCCCTGCACATGTTCCCTATCCAATAGCACTAGGTGTAGTATGGCCTCCCTCTTCTTGCTCTGTGACTCCATGTGTCATGAAACTCTACTGAATAGTGTCCTGAATGATCAGTTACTTGCAACAGGA
Source organism: Neoceratodus forsteri (assembly GCA_016271365.2). Taxonomy (NCBI): domain Eukaryota; kingdom Metazoa; phylum Chordata; order Ceratodontiformes; family Ceratodontidae; genus Neoceratodus; species Neoceratodus forsteri. The sequence goes on along the minus strand of CM057459.1, from coordinate 852,440,979 downwards.
GGTAACTGGGGTGGCCCAGTCTACACCAGGCATAATGATGTCTCCAAGTATTAAAGTTTTCCCTCCCTTCTACCTATTTGATCTGATCCACCATTTCCCTATACAGTTCTATGCACTGTGGTGGAGGCCTGTACTCCACCCCATGCAAATCGTTCTCACTGCTGTGTTCTGTATCACCACCCTTAGTGCTTTTGTTACTCCCTCCTCCCCCTTCTCCCTGCCACACATTATCCAATCTCATATGTTCAAGCACTACCCCAGTCCCTCTCTCTCGTTCTGTATCATTCCTATGAATTTGGTGCCCAGGTATCTTGAGGTCCCCATTATGGTACTGGATTGCCCCATGTCTCTCTGATGGCAGCCACATCCTTCTCCCCTTCTTCCATTGCTGCCTGTATGTGCAGACTTGTTTGCTAGTATCCTAGCATTCCAGGAGACCAAAGTCAATCTCACCCCCTGAGCCACATTGCCCCAGCTCACCTTGTTAGATTCCTCACTCTGCATCCCTGCTATCTCCTCTCCTTGCCCTCTTCCTTTCCATTAGATTACCCACTTGGGGTGTCCCGGAGGCAGAACAGAGCTATTGCCCCCACCGTCATTGGTTTGAATGTAGCTTATCTGTCAAGTACCATTCTACTTTGTTTGTCAGAACCTTTGTGCCTTCCTTACTCTGATGCAGTCTGTCTGGTGCATATAGGTCCTTGTCTTTCCATTTCCTACCCCAGTCCCCACCAGCTTGTACCCATTTGCTTCACACCAACCTTCCAATCATCTACTGAAATCAGCAATCCACAACTTTTGCAGAACTTGCTCTTGGGACATGTAGTACATATGAGAAAGACACTGTTGCTCAGACTCCACTGCAGAGTATAGACAGCTGCTTGAGCCTTTCCCGAACCACAGTCACCTTGCACCCTGCCAGATGGATTGGTGCCCAGCACAACAGCAGTGTATATCTTCCCTGTTCCTGCCCCAGCCACTTTGGCATAATTGTTCCCAAGCTCCTTTTATCATGCCAGGCATGCTCTACCTTCCTGCTGTTCCTCCTTGTACACCTGTTACCCCATCATATTACCTTCATTATTGAGTCCCTACAATTACAAGTGACTCCCTTCATCCTGATCCCTCTGCCAGGGTTCCCAACCTGTTCACCTTCCTTTATATATTCCATCCCTAGACAGGTACTCACTTAGCATCCCTTGTTCCTGTAACCCAGCTTCTATATTCCCAATGCTGACCCCTGCTTTGCCCCATATCCCATCCTTTACACCCTATTTGAACACCCCACCTGGAGATTAGATCACCTTGCCCATGCCTCTCTCTTCCCTTCCCTTCCACCCCATCCCATGCTTATATTGACCACCATCCCTCTTAACTACCAACCTCCTGTCTGTGTTACCTTTCCATACCTCTGTTCCACCTCCTAATCCTGGTCCACCTTTACTTAGTTTAGCCTGCAGAGATTTTGAAACATGGCCAGTACCCCCCCCAAAAAGCCCATAAAGGCCATGCATCATGGCACTTGTGTTCACAACAGAAATGCTCTTGGCAGCATCTAAGCATTGAAGCCTTTGTTACTATATAGCACGAAACTTGGCAACAACCCTCCACAGTATGCATGCCACATTCTATTGGCTGGCACCACAGTTTGTCCTAGGTATCACTCTATCAGGCTATGACTGTTACAGTCATTATCCTGTGTGCCATAGACTTGGCATCAATCTGCACTATTTTCATTCTGGTGGTGGATGGACATGCAATAGTTGATTTTTTTCCTAGTTTGTGAAGTTGTGTGATTGCTTCACAAAACTTGGCATAACATCTGTTTGGTTGTTTCTGAATGCTTGATGATGTTCATTGTTCACATTTCAGATTCTCAGTTTGCAATAATGTCAGGGCTATTATGACCTAATTGACTATTAGCCTTTTTACACAGAGTATTTTGTATCGGCGCAAATGGCTCTGAGTGAGTGTGTCGGAATATTACCTTGCATGTAAACATGCTGTGTTCCGACTCAGGATGCATTGTTCATCAAAGCGTGGTCCCAGGTACATGTGGTTCGTTCTTGTGTGTGCCGTTTCAATTGCGCATATAAACAGCTGACAATCCATCCAAACATTATACACAATTCTTTTGAGTATTATTCTTCCAGTTCTGTGTGCTTTCCCAGCCTGCTTTGCTTTTGAAAGCAGGAAGTTTAACCAGGAAATGCACCTGCGGCAGATAAAAGCTTTGATTCCTGCAGTAGTGGTCTATCTTCTTGCCTGCTGCAGTGACTGATTACTTATCTCTGATGTTTGATACATGCTGAGGTAATATGCTCATATGCTGTCTTGCCCATACCCATTTGCCCTGTTGAACATCTTTGCTGTTGGTGCTGCCTGGATGTTGTCTGTTTTGTTTGCTTTATGCCTATAGTCGGGCTGCTTGTGTGTTGTCATATTCGAGGAAATGTGCACAATGCTCATCCTATCACTCCCGGCGTAAACTCTCCATCTGGCACCCTCTGACCAGAGCACTTCTCCTCCTTCTACTCCTAACAGGAACATACATCCCAACCCAGGCCCTGCCCCTCCCACCCACCACCCTGCCCATTGGTCTTCAAGTAGCCTCCATGAACATATGCAGCCTGCTGAAGAAATTTGACACCCTACAGTGCTGGGCCCTGGCTCATCAACCAGACATCATAGCCTCGTTGAAACATGGCTGTCCAAATCCACCCTGACTCATTTGTTTCCCTCCCAGGTTATACCTTATACGGAAGGACCGAGTAGGCAAACGAGGGGTGGTTGTGCACTACACTAGGGACACAATACTTGGACACGCACTCCCACCCCTGCCCTTGTAAATGGGACCCAGGCTCTTACCCTCAAACTCACTGCGGACCCGTCTGGAGCCTCTCTATCTCACCACAGCTACGTTCCTCCAAAGACCAGCACCCGGCCCTGGTATCTTTAACGGACTACATGGCAACCTCCCACCATAAGGCAGAACAAATCCTAGTTGGGGACCTTAATGTAAATTGGCTCAGTACCTCCTCATCTGCAATCAGAGACTCATTTGCCGCCCAAGACCTGACGAAACTCGTCACTCAGCCCACAAGAATAAACCCTAAGAGAGGTACCAGCACCCTTCTGGAGTTATTATAACTAACCAACCCCATAAATCCAAAACATCCAGGTCCTCCCAGACTCCCTAAGTGACCACTCTCCTATCCTATTTCATTGGGCTGTCTCTAATCTCAAACCCAAAGCCCAGACCACCCTCCTAGGTGCCTCCGCCCTGGTGGGCTGAAAAAACTTAAAGTATTCCTCACCCAGATAAACTGGTCCCCCATTCATCATGCTACTGACATTGACACTGCCCTCAGCCTTCTTCACTCACACCTTCAACATGGCCTGTGATCTCTTTGCGCCCCTCACCAAAATCCAGTCCAAAAACAGAATGCACCCTGGGTTAGCCCGGCCCTTCTACAATTACTAAGGAATTGGGATAACCTCTGGCACCTTGCCACTGAAACAGGTCATCTGTCTGATAGGCAGGCTTACAATGCAGCCCAGAATAAGTGCTCATGGGCCATCAGGAAAGCCAAGGCCTACCATTACCAGGCCTCCCTTACCTCCTCCTGGGGCTCGGCCGGACTTTCTGGGATAATATTAAGCAACTTAACGGAAAAGCTCACTCCCCTGCCCCATCCCAGCTCACTAGAAATGGCACTACCACCACCGAGCCTGCCACCATAGCTAACTGGTTCAACATCGCTTTCACTGACCTTAGCTCAGTCCTCCTAGTAATTTCTTTGATCCTCCCCAACCAACCTCCCCCTATCCTCCAGCGCCCCAGCTTCCACCTGCGCAAGATTTCCACCGGGAAGCCAGACCCATCCTAGTCAAAGCTTTGAATGGCAACAGTCCTGGCAATGACTCACTGGACCCCAGTATCCTCAGGCTGGTGCTAGATGAAGTCCTTGCCCCTCACCAGCCTAATTAACCAGTCACTCTGCCTGGGACAATTTCCCACAGCGTGGAAAACAGCCATTATTACACCATTCACAAAGGGGCGACAGGTCATCGGCCAACAACTACCGCCAATCTCCATCCTCCCCATCTCTAAAGCCCTGAGAAAGTGGTGGCCATTCAAATCACTGATTATCTGGCTAAGCATAACATTCTATGCCCAGAGCAACATGGCTTCCGTGCTGGTCACAGTACCAGCACTGCCCTAATTGAATTCTCCAACTTCCTACACTCCTCCTTGGATACCAGCTCCTAGCTGGTGCAGTGTTCATAGACCTCTCAAAGGCCTTGACACCGTCTCCCATCCCTTCTGCTGAATGCACTCTGCCACACTGGTCTCTCGGCTGGCCCCTTAGCATGGTGCACAAGCTATCTTGACACTCGATTGCAGTGTGTAAAATCAATAGCACACTCTCCGATACCCATCCCATTCACTCTGGGGTCCCCAAGGCTCCATCCTGGGCCCCTTCTCTTCTCGCTCTATCTGAACACCCTGCCCAGTGCTTGCCCAGGCAAAATTCTACTGTATGCAGATGACACTGTCCTTTTGCCACCCACCGCAATCCCATCTCCCTCCAGGACACCCTACAGCAGTCTTTCAACAGTGCGAAGCCTGGTTTAAGGAGCGCAGACTCGTCATCAATCTTAAAAGACCAAAGCTATGCTCTTTTCCCACCCCAAAACAAAGCTGGCAACCACCACTCTATATCCTTCCAAGTACCAATCAGCCACTGGAACAAGTCTGCTCCCTACAAATACCTTGGGGTTACCTTGACTCAGCCCTCACATTTCACAACCACATCGATGCCCTAACATCCGCCACTAACATTCGGCTGGGCATTCTCTTCCTCCATAGAACCTGCCTTCCCCAAATGCTCTCCAGCTCACTGTTACATCATCCGTTCTGTCCCTTGTAGACTATGGCCTACCAGTGTATGGTGCTGCTGACACCAGTGCACTCAAAAAATTCACTTAACCTTGAACAAAGCCTGCAGATTGATTACTGGTGCCCCCAGGCTCACTCACACCTGTCAGCTGTATTTTGAGGCCAAATTGCTTACCCTGGATGAATGGCTCCAATACCAAACCTGTCTCCTCACAAAAAAACCCTACTCGGGCTCTCCCCTGGGGTAATGGCATCCATCCAACAGAGCCCTCCCACTATTGCAACACGGTCTTCCAACAAGATCACTCCTAATGGTCCCCAGATCAAGAACCAGCCATGGCCAGAGGTCCTTCTGCTATAGAGCCCCAACCTGGTTTAACTCTCTCCTGCCCCCATCTCCAATGCCACCACCATCTCTAAGTTCAAAACCACCCTTGAAACCACATCATCAACACTCGTAACTGCTCCTGTCTCTGAAAGTTGCCTCCACCTCTACTTCTCTTGACAATGCCCTCCAGGCGGCTCTCCACCTAGCCATCCCCACCACCACCACTTCCCTGTACACCATGCTTATGTTTAACCTGGCCAGTACCAGCTGTTTCAGTGTTTACCTACTAGATTGCTCACTATTGATACCAACTTGTGTTGACCTGTTCTCAACTTACATGTACCCTGTAACCCAAATGTATTTGTCTGATCACAATGGGCAGTGGCGCCTCTGTTGAATGCCTATTGTTTTGCAAACCCTACGCTATGTAACCAAAAACACAATGTATGTCTTTATGTGACGAAGTACCTTTGAAACGAGCCTCTGGCTCAAAGGTTATAAACTGATTTTACAAATAAATAAATAAATAAATGACTGGATGTTGTCTTTCTTGTTATGTTTGGGGATTCTACAAGCAGTGTGTTTTGTGCCAGGCAGCTAATGGTGTAACTGATTATAATGCAGCTGTTGGACCTGCCATTAGTACGGCCATCATATCACTGTTCGATTACTCACAAGTTATGTTGCACTTGCCAGTTAAGCGCATACATGTTATAGCAGAGCAGTGAATGTCAACATGCCAGATGAGTGCTCTGTCCTGTGGCATGGTACCAGTGTAAAGTACAGGCTGAGGGAAACTGTTGCATAGAAGGCAAGGGTCTGGATCTGTGTGTAAGGGACACAAACACAGAACATTGTAGTATGCTATTATTGTAATGTGGCAGCAGGGAAGGCAAACTGAAAGCTTGGATACATTAGTGAGCAAGCCCCTCCCCACAGTCTAAAGCAATACATGCTTTTTGGGACAGGGCACAAGTGAATGTGTGTAACTGTATGTCTATGTGATGTACTGAGAACTTAGCAGCTTGTACAAATGTGTGATTTCACTAGCAATGTGTGCCAGTACTGTATATTTATGTGCCAGTTTATTGTGACACAGAGTACCATTTTGCCACCCCAACCCCCACCACCCCAGTTTGGTTGTGCTTTGTCTATATAAAGCTTCAATTATGTGCTATGTCCATGCATTCTGATATTGTGACCATTGGGTGAGTCTGGCAAAAATTTGGTTTCAGCCATTTGTTTTGCTCTGTTCATGCAGATGCCTGAATCAATTTTTTCTTTTGATATTTTTTCTGAGGTAGACCATGATGGTGCAGCATCGGGATTTAACCTTGCCATGGAAACTGGGCTTGATCCAGTGTGTGCTTTGCACTGGGGACCAATAACTCCCCACAGGTGTAGGTGCCCTAATCTTTTTGTTTGCTTGTTTTTGGTGTTTTGGCTGTGACAGACCATGATGTTTCACCATGGTACCCAGCACTGGAGTTAACCTTGCCATGGTAGCTGGGCTTGACCCAGTATGTGCACTGCACTGGGGACCAAAACTTCCCACAGGTGTTGTTATGGAAGTGCAGAGAGCCACAGATCTATCGCTGCATTTATATTTTAGTTACACATGGTATGACAGGATGCCCTGCCCAGCAACCCACAACTGCTTCCCACAGAGATTCAGGTACCATGAGTGGCCCAATCTGAGACAACGCTTAGGATGGAGATGCCATATGAGTGCTGGGGAGGGTGCAGAACAGAGATCTCATGCCAGCAACGACATGCGACACAGTACACCATGATTGTGAGAGCAGCTTCCAGTAATTTCTCTATCAATATATGACAGTGGTAGTGCTCTGTCCGTAGAGATGCTCAAATCATTTTTTTTTGGTGTTTTTGGCTGTGGTAGACATGATCGGTGCACCATGGTACCCAGCACTTGGTTGTTCTGGGAGCTATGTATCCCAGTTAAATGATTCATAGATCACATAATAATCTTCCATATTCACATATCATTGCAGAGCAGATGATGGATTCAATTCAATTAATTTTATTTTTATACTGGAAGGTATGTGAGCAAAAATGCCCGTTATCTCAAACATCCAGTGGTACAAAAATTAGATAATACAGAGAAAATGTAAAAATAATATTTGCAACAGTTGACGGTATTTACAATAGGAACAGTGTATATGACAGGATCATCTAGAATAGAAAAAAAACAGAGTTCACAACAGCAGAGCCAATATATAGATGCTTATAAACTCTAAGGTAACTCAAGGGTTGGTGGACATTCAGGAGGGTTACCTACTGGGCGAAGACACAAGTGGTGGATTGGAAGAGGTGGACCTTGAGGGAGGAGGTGAATGAGCCAATTGAACTACAGGCATGAAGTTCAGGGGGCAGTTTATTGTAAAACTTAGGGCCCTTGTATGTGAGGGAGTTCTCATGCTTGGTGCAGTAAAAGGGTGTCAAAGATATGACAGGCAGCCCTCTAGTACTGTGCTTGGGACCCAATAAAGGAAAAGGAGTTAATGCTGACAGCAGTAGGTTATAGTGAACTTTGTGTAGGAAAGAGAGCATTTTAAGTTGGAACCTGCCTTTAAGGGTGAGCCAGTTGTGGGAGGCATTGAGTGTACATTGATGGGTCATCCAGGGAGACTGGTCAGGAAGTGTGCAATATTTTTGTATGTAGTCTTGAGTTTGGAGGAAGGGGTGGGTACGGCGGGGGTGGACAATAGAGCCATAATCCAGGAGGGGCAGGAGAAGGGCGAGTTGTAGTCTGGAGATGGGGATAAGGAACTTTCTGATTCAGTATAAGAGACCTAACCTCATGGATTTTCTTGATGAGGTTGGTAATATGGATATTGTAGGTCAGGTGAGGGTCTAAGTACAGTCCAAGATATTTGAATTTGTAGACTAGTTCTATGATGTTACCAAGATTGTCTGAGAGGGATTGGCCCATGACTGGGGCTTTTCTTGGGCCAGAGAAGATCATAAGCCTGGTCTTCTTGGAGTTGAGAACCATGCCTTTGTCAGAAAACCAGGTGTGTAGCATTTGTGGACCAACAACAGAATGCACTTACACGCCTTCAGTCACTAATTGTCCGTTGATGCGAACCTTTGGTTACATCACTACATGCGACATAGAAACTACATGGTGCTGCTCTTCCTGCAGATGTTGTCTACAAGCCACTGACCAAGAATATGCAGTATGTGGTTCAAGATCAGAAAGTCAGTGTTTTGGGATGCCACACTGAGCAATTTCTCTGACGAAGAGTAGATCGAAAATTTTCAGATGCTTAGAGCAGCATTTTTCCACATCTTAGAGAAAATACAGCCAGATCTTCAGCGACAGAATACCAGCATATGCCCTGATGTGCCACCTGACATTCATCTGGCAATAACACTGTGGCAACTAGCCACCAACAGTGTATACAGATCCATTGGACAGCTGTTTGGTGTCTCAAAAGCAGTTGTGTGCTTGGCTGTGCGGATTGTATGTTTTGCAATCTGCACCAAATTCAATCACTTGATTCAAGCACCAACAGGAAATCATCTTGAATAAATCACCTCTGGATTTGAAACCAGATCTGGTTTCCTCAAGTCGCTGTGCAATTGATGAGACCCACATACTCATCATGGTGCCTCAACAAGGTCCTGTAGACTACTACAAGTGTAAAGGCTGGCACTCCATAGTAATGCAGGCGATTGTGAACCATGATTACCAATTCTGGGACATTAACATTGGATGGCAGGGAAAGGTGCATGATGCAGAATCTTATCTAACAGCTCCTTTATGCTAAAGGCACCACTGGAGTTCTATACCCTGATATAACCCGGGACATTGAAAATGTTAGGTTGCAAATTTTACACATAGGTGATCCTGCTTATCCATTGCTTCCATGGCCTATAAAGCTGTTTACAGACACAGGCCACCTGTCTCCTGCTCAGAGAACATTCAACCATCAACTTTCCCATACCTGCATGACTGTGGAGAATGCCTTTGGTATACTGAAGGGTAGATAGAGATGCCTTCAAAGTGAATTGACTTGGACATATGTTTTGTGCCAATAGTTGTGTGTACATGTTGCATTTTACATAATCTATACGAGTCACAGGGAGAAATGTTTGACAGAAAGGAATGGTGCAGGATGATGACAATGGTTTGCCACAACGACAGGCAAATTAAATGGAATGAGCAGATAGGGTACCAGGCGTTGATTGAGTTTGTTGAATCTGGGATGCCCTTATACAGTATCTAAACTCATAGCTATACATGTGAAAGCCAAGTAGTAATCCACCATGTCTGTTGTGGCTACTAAAGTCTAACCTGTTTTTAAAACCTGTGGGAATGATTAACCTCTATAAGAAGTCTATGTTGAAAACTGGGGATAAAATATTAGAAAATTACAAGCTTATGACCTAACTTTTGCAAGGTGTCAACATGCTATAAACCGTGTGATGTTCAACATACCCATGTCCACACATTATAAAAAGAAATTAGTGGTATACAAGAACAAATGTTTCAGTTTTACCAGTTTTTATCTGTGTTTATTGTAAGGTTTTATATAAAAATTTCTATCATGTTTTCTGTTATGAGTTCCAAAATGTATGGTGTTATACCAGTGAAACACCTGTTTTATCAAGTAAACTTTCACAGTAAAACTGTCATTATGTATTTCTTTTTTGCAATAAAGCTAATTTTTATCAAAAGTGACATTCTGCATTTCTGTATAAAATAAAGCTAAAGGCAACCAACATATGATGCATATTTTATTTACTCTTCACACGTGGTTAAAATCAGAACGTCTGTTTAAAATCTCTTACGTTAGAGTGTAAAGTGAAATGTAATGGTTAAAAACTTTTATTATGATATCACTACTTAAACTTATGCCTGACTGTATTGCACATTCTTTTATGTACTGTTTGCTGGTCCTAAAATTAACCCTGCACTGTTATTAGAACTGATGGGTTACAAACAGTCAAATACAATCCATTTACCACCACATTTTAACAAGATATGCTAAGAATTAGAAAACAAATTCTGCATTATGCTCCTGTAAAACATTTGTCTTATAAGCAGTAGAAACATTGGTTGTTGCACATTACAGGTCAGTGTATGACTGATTCAAGTACTTGACTTCAAACTCAGGCTGAGAAGTGTGGCACCTCGGGCAGGTTCAGAGGTATGTTATGGAAGGATCGCTGCACTCTTGGAGTTGACAGGAGGCTGGGAGGAGGCAAAGTTCATTCTCTGTCATGTAGCATCTGGAAAATGTGATGTTCTTGTTCAATGCGGCTCATCTCAAGTCTCTCAATACTTCCATCCTTTTTCAGTTTCCATTTGGTGCATCTCCATCTCAAGCCTATTTCACTCAGCAAGGTCCTCCATCTGCATCCATCACTGTTCAAATTCAGCAGTCAAAGCCTCCCTCTGTTGTTCTTCATGGAAAACCTTTCCTCAGATCACTCAAGGAAAGTCAAGAACTGCTCTGCGATAGTCAATATGGTCACATCGCCACACCTTTGCCTACCACAACCATTGTTATGATGTTGTGTGTCTTGATGTGAAGAGCATATTTCAGGGGAACATGTGCCTCATGTTCAGATACCTGGGAAAAGTTGCTCGTTGATGGAGTTTCACCAACTGGTTATTCTGCCACTGTTTCACCCTCATCATTGTTGGAGTCCTGTGTGCTGTCTACACCACTCAAGCCAGTGTCAACAAGAACCATCGGGTTGACAACTGCCCTGCTCCCAAGATGGCATCAATCTTATGGAAGTAGCAACACTCGATGTATCCACGCCACTGCACTTACTGTTGTTGCGACACTTGATATACCGATGCTTCAGGCCTTTAACGGACCGGTTTGGGTCTCACTTCCTGAAATCCACTCTCACAAAGTTTCAGGGCAATGTCTCTGTATATGAGTAGGTTCTTCCTATGACCATTCAATGCCTGCTGAGTTTTGTCATCACCCCAATGGCTATCAAGGCTTGTGTCTCCTCATCACTCCAATTACAAATCTCTGTTCATTCTCTATGACTGGAAAAAAAGAAATAAACATCTGCTACTTTGGTCAAGCACTTCTTGTATGAGGAGTCTGGTTGATACCCCCCAGTCACCCATAAGGCATTTCCACCCTACAGTAGCATCCTGGAAGAATGGCATATCCATCCTAAGCTTTGGCTTGGTGGTGGTCCCAGAAAGTTTGTGGGTAGCAGTTGTGGCTGAATGTGTGAATACCCCAGTCCCGTGGGTTACTGGTCAGGGCATCCTGTCACACCATGTGCAACTAAAACAATTACTGCAGTGATGGATCTGCAGCACTCTCACACTTCAAGGTGTGTGTGGTGGGATGAGCAGCATCACAGTCAGTCAGATGGCATCTCCATCCGATGCTTTGGCTCAGTGGGCAGGGACTTTTGTCATATCACATGGAAAACAAAAATCTTGGAAGGAAAAGCAGTGGGTCAGAAAAGGTCAGGCCACTCAATGTCACAAAATCTCAGTGGTGGCAGCTGTGGCTCAGTGTGTGAAGTCCTCCCAGTCACTCTCACATAAAAGGAAAACAAGTGGGTCAGAGAGTGTCAGGCCACCCAGGGTCCCAGAATCTCTGTCGATAGCAGCTGTGTCTCACTGTGTGAAGTCTCTGCCCCCAACCAGTCACTCACATAAAATAGAAACAAAATAAACATGTGCAACTTTGGTATCTCCATCCTGAGCTTTGGTCTGGCCAGGCCACTTCTTGTACATGAATCTCTGTGGGCAACAGCTGGCTGGCTAGTGTGAAGCCCCCCACACCAGTCACTCATACAAATGAAAATGAGGGGTCAGAGAGGATCAGGCCACTCAGGGTCCTAGAATCTCTGAGAGTGGCAGCTGTGGCTCAGTATGTGAAGCCCCTCCAATCGCTCTCACATAAAATGAAAAGGAGGGTCAGAGATGGTCAGGCCACTCAGGGTCCCAGAATCTCTGTGGGTAGCAGCTGTAGCTCAGTGGTTAGATCATCCAGGCACACCACATGTAAATGAAAATCATAAATGCACTGATGGTTTTGTGCCACTCTTGCATTGCCACAGAGTGTTTTGGGGGAGGGGCAGAGTGAAGGAAATGTGACACTTACAAAATGGAAGTTAATGCCACTCCTCACATACCTAGCAATAGGTTCCTATTAACAGGACTGAAATGGGAACACGGTGATGTGGTGATGGGGAAACTTTACCTGGTAATGATGAGAACAGAGGCATGAAGGAAGAGGCAAGAAAGGTGCAGGGGTCTTTATTGTCCACCCATAATTTCTCATGGACTAACAAAAAGCCTGATGATTGGAAACATTTGGGGGTCATCAGGGCATCCTCAGTACCCTGAGTGGGAGGAGGTGGGGTGGAAATGAAAATTAGAAAACATTAGAAAAGGCATACATGCTTCTAAACATTGTTTTTGGGGGTCAAGTGCATCCTCAATACCTTTCCTAGGGAATAGTGGGGTAATATACAGGCTCAAACTGCAATGCCTGTACCTGGAAATCTGTACCTGGCCAGTGGAATAAGTGGTAAACAACATGAACACAATAAGTGGGTAAACTACAGTACATAAACACAGAAGTTCCTTGATGAACAAATATATGCCCTGAGTGGGAGGAGGTGGGGTGTTAATGAGCTAATTGTCAAAATGAACAATCATTTGTCCAATGCCGAATGTTGTCGTGCTGGCATGGCAGTGGCGAGAGTGGAGACGCATAGCACTGTGATTTTGTTAATGTGTTCCAAAGGTGATTTTGCACAGCGGAGTACGCCATTGTGCGCAGAGCTGCGGAAAGCTGCTTTGGGCAGGCTGTGGAAAATGACAGCTGGACTGTTGATAATGAGGTGTACACAAATGCCAGTGGTGAAAATGTGGCATGAAAATATTACAGATTGACGAAATTACAAGGGTGTGGAAACTGCACAATGCACGCTTGCAACACAGTCATTGTATGGACTTTTGGCACCAAATTTTCAACATAGGAATTTTAGGACCTCTGCTGATGAATAGTGTCACCGTTATTTCTCAAACTGTCCTGAAAAGTGATTTCACTCAATGACCATGCAATTCTGCACTGGACATGCTAAAACACATTTCAGCCAGCTGTACTGTTCCTAAGGAGGTATGGAAAAATGCCATTGATGAACAGCTGGAGTGAAAGTATTACAAATTCACAAAGTCACGGCGTGCGTGCAAACTGCGCAATACGTGCTCGTAAAACACTCATTTATTGACTTTTGTCCCCAAATTTTCAACATAGGCATTTTAGGACATCTGCTAATGAACAGTGTCACTGCCATTTTCATAATGTGTGTCTCAAACACGGGCTTTCCACACGGCGACGCGCAATAGTGCGCGGAACTGTGAAACAGATTTTGGTCAGGTGTGAAAATGACAGCTATACTGTTCATTAGGAGGTGTAGAACAATGGCACTGTTGAAAATCTGCAGTGAAAATATTATAAGTTTAGGAATCATTAGCTGCTTGCAAACTGCACAACGACGTCAGAATATAGTCATTTTATGGAGTATTGTCACTAAATTTTCAACACAGGCATTTTAGGACCTCTGCTCATGAACAGTGTCAGTGTCATTTTCGTAATGTGTCCTGAACAGTGATTTCACACAGTGACCGCGTTATTCTGCGCTGAAGTGCGAAAACACATTTTGGCCAGGATGGAAAAATGACAGCTGAACAGCTCACAAGAAGGTGTGGTAAAATGCCAATGCTGAGAATCTGGCATGAAAATATTGTGAATTCACCAACACGAGCATGCGTAGCAACCGCGCAACGCAGATGTTCGAAAAGGTCATTTTGATCCCACTGCCTCAACATGGGGTTTTGAGCCCTCCCCGAATAATGGCACCATCATTTTGTTTGGCCCCCGAAAGGTGATTGCGCACAGCGACTGTGAAATCACCTCGGGACTGGAATAATGCCATGACAGTGCAGAATTCATGGAGGAGGGGTCCCAAAACCCTATGTTGAAAATTTGGGGCCAAATTCCCAAAAATGCCTGAGATATGCAGCAAAGTTGAAAAACCCTATTTATTCCATTATACAACTTACGGCATTTCCTCAGTTCGCGGTCAGCTTTGAAGAGTGCAGGCGTGTCCCTGTCCACCGATGATCATCGAGCCAAACTCCGGAGGTGAAAGTATGGGGGTGAGGGGGTGGGAGGCAGGGTGCACAGAGGGTGGTGTGGGTTGGGGCTAGGGAGACTACGAGGGACCGTTTCGCTTTTACAGGTGGAAAAAAAAACATTGCAGAACAGTTTTTGTATTTCAGGGACTGGCATGCTGGGGTGGGCTCCCAGCGTGCCACCTAAATGTTTGGGAGTCTGTAGCTGACGGGGATTGGGCACCCCGTCAGCACACAACACAGGGGGTGGAGGGATATGCCGACAGGGTTGGGCACCGTCGGCACACAAAGAAAGTGGGGGGCAGGGGATTGGGCTCCCTCGGCATTTAACAATGGGGGTTATGCTGACGGGAGTGGGCTCCATTGTCTGCACACAAAGAAAGTGGGAGGTAAACCGACAGGGATTGGGCACCCCAAAGTCGGCAGTTGGCTGCTGCCCGCCCACCATGTTGATAATGTCGGTGAGCACGTAGGAAGGGTATGCTGCATCTGATGAGCTTTGCTCCAGATTGCAGAAGGACCTTTTCTTAGATGTGCTCACCACATTATTCTATGCATGGTGTGGCAGCCAGCATGCAGGCTGATTGGGGAATGAGGGACTATTCTACTGGTGCATACCCTGCATTCGCCCAACTAGCCATCAGCGCCTCCAAAGCTGTTGTCCCAAGATGTTGGCTGTGCAAGCGCACCAACATAAAAATGAGAAAGGGGTTGCATACTTCTAAACCAGGGCTGGCTGCTCAATGCAGGTGAGGGCAGTTGCATAACTATGCATAGCTTGCAACCTGAGAACATGAATTAGCACTACCAATTGCTGCAAACCAAAATGCAAATGCAGCAATATTCCAAAGTGGACTTACCCATATGCAATGTTTTTGCTCCTGCTCAAACAGCAATGTGTCCACAGCATGGTGAAAGATACACACAGGAGAAGGCTTCCATAGCAGGCTACCACCATGAAGACTCGTGAAAGGAAAAAATCATGAATGAAACAACAGTTACTTTGCTGACTAACATCTATTACATGACACACTGGGACCAACAACTACTCGGTTACAGAGAAACTCGGCTCAATTCATGCTGGCCTGGTACCACTATATGCCTATGTGACATTTAGTTCAGCAGTCAATTTAAATAGAGTGTGGGTTAATGACATCACTGCACAGCACCTGCTAACCTCATGCTGACCCCAACAAACAGGTACAGGTCTCATTAATTGAGACAAAACAGAATGTTCATGTAGGATTGCAAACTGCCTACTGCAACAGCACAGACTGAAGTGGGAGAATATGCAGTGAGCACAGCAAGATGAAACAGAGTGCTTCTGTACCAGAATAGACAATTCAGGTAAGTGCCATGTAAAAGCACTATATGTATTTCAGTTGGCTTATGTTTTGCCTCCTGGAACTACACAGAGACACACACAATTAGGTGGTAAGTGCTCTGAAATAGTACAGCTGCTGAACTGATTCAGAACAATGGACAGCATTTGACACTTGTCAGTAAGACCCTGTCCCTCACTGGAACTGACTTCAACCTGTCCATGAGGTTTCTGGAACAATGTGAAGTAAATTTAGATAAAGTAATAAAAAACAGTATATATTTCATAGGTTTTATAGGTAAAACTGAGCTTTACAAAGACCATAAGTCCATTTGCTGCTTACGACACTTACTAATACCGGATATATTTTTACTCCACAGATGTAGATCTAAGGAATGTTTAAATGCTGTCATTGTTTGAGAACCAACGACTTCTATAGGCAACTCATTCCATATTTCAATAACTCTTACTGAAAACCAATGTTTTCTTGCCTGCCTATTGAATCTCTAGCACTTTAACTGTAGGGGATGGGCTCGTGTATTATAATTCTGTTCTGCAGCTCAAAGCCCAACAACTCCCACAGTTGATGGTCCGACATAGTCCGATAAACCATACACATGTCCCCGTAACCTCGATATTCTAATGAGAAGCGATTCATTTTTAACCTTGCTTCATAATCAAGGCACTGGACTTCCTAATTTTTCTTATAGCTCTTCTCTGAATCCTCCATTCATGTTTATAACTCCCCTTTGTCCTGGTGCCCAGAACTGCGTGCAGTACTCTGTATGTGCCTCACCAGGGATGTATATAGTGGAAGCAAGACTTCCTTGTCCCTGCTCTTAACGTGTCTATGTATACAATTAAGTATACCTCCTGCTTTTCTAACCACCTGTTTACATTGTAAATTGAATTTCAGATTATTATTTACCTTGATTCCTAAATCTTGCTCTTCCTGGACACTCTTAATTCTTGCCCTGCTAGTTAATACACCACCCCAGATTATTCCTACCCATGTTCATCACTGTACACTTGGCAACATTATATATAGTCCCCATTATCCTGGGCCCAAACCTCCAATTCATTTAGGGCTTCCTGGATTTTTGTACCCTCGGCTTGGCTGTTTACTGGAAAACCTATGCGTGTATCGTCTGCAAATTTTGACAGCCAAATATTCGTATTAAGCTTCATGGTTGAAATATAAAAATTATATAGACATGGTCCCAATCACGGATCCCTGAGGGACCCTACTAGTAACCCCGTCCAATCTGACAGTTCACTCAGCACACTCACTCTTTGCCTTCTGCCAGACAATCATGCCTTGATCCAGAACATTAGGTGTGCCTGTATGCCTATATTACTAAGTGTTAGTATCAGCTGGTCATGTGGGACCTTATCAAAGGCCTTGGCAAAGTCCAAAAGATGACGTCCACTGATTTGCCCTCATCCAAAGTTTTGCTGACCTTCCCATAAACTCCAATAAATTTGTCTGGCACGAACTCCCCTTGTAAAACCATGTTGTGTAGCACCCAGAACCTTTTTCCTCAACACTAGTCATAATTTGATCCTTAATTATGCCTTCAAATATCTTCCAAGAACCGATGTCAGGATAATTGGTCTATAGTTTGTCACCTCCTGTCTAGAACCTTTTTATAGATGGGGATCACTACAGCTTGTTTCCAGGCCTCAATAACCTGACCTGTTTCTAAGGATTGCTGAAATAAAAAGTAACGGCCCGCAAACAGTTCGTCAATTCTTTAAGCATTCTAGGATGCATACCATCTGGACCTTGTGCCTTATATGGGTTCAGATTTCTTAGCCTCTCGAACATCCTCTACCTCAATTTTAGGGCAGGTTGTGTCACATAACCCAATATCGGATCCCAATTTTTGGCCAACATAAAAGACTGAGGTAAAATAAGTATTCAACCTATCAGCCATAGCCTTATTATCTGTTATAAGACTATCACTAGTATCCTTCAGTGGTCCTACTGTTCTGCACTTGCCCCTTATTTTGTTTATATAGGAGTAAAAGGATTTATAATTATCCTGTACTTTTGTGGCAAGTTTATATTCAAATGCCTTTTTGCCTTGAAGATGATTAATTTGGTCTTTTCAAACATGCTTTATATAATGCCGAGGACCTAGCTTCACCACTTCTTTTGCCCTGATGAACACCCTATTCTTTTCTTAATAGCTCTCTTGACTGAAGGTGAGAGCCATGGTGGCATAGCCTTTTGGGATTCTGTATTTTGTACCCACAGGCACATATTTCTTGATTAACTCATTCAATTTATTACTGAGTCTGTCACAAATTTCATGTACTGTGATATTCTGGAGTTCATGTGCCCAGTTCCATTTACTCAGCTCTACTCTAAAAGCTAGGAAGTCAGTTTTATTATAATCATGCACAGTTGTACTACCAATCTCTTTTTCTACTGCGGCACTGTACATAAATCTAATCATAGAGTGATCGCTGGTACCAGGGAACTTCAACTGTACACTTTTGAATTTTATCTGCTATATTAGTCAATACCAGATCTAAAATATGGTTTCCGCTTGTATTGTCCCTTATCAGTTGTTCCAATCCAGCCACCAGAAGCACTCCAAAAACAAGCCTCCATTTTGGAGCCAGTCTGGCACATTATCCAGTTAATTACAGGTAAATTAAAGTCTCCCATAATAATGGCCCTATCCTCCTGTGTAAAACATTTGATAAACTTCAGAATAAGGTCATCATTCTGTAGTAGGCTAGCTATTGGTCAATATGCAACACCAATACTTAACTTGGGTGTATTCAGGGCAGTAATTTTATCACATAATACCTCAGACACACCCAGGCTAAACAATCAATATTTTCAGATGTTATTTCATTTAAGACATACAGTGCCACTCCTCCTCCTCTAGAAAACTGCCTATCCTTATTATAAAGTGTATACCCAGGGATCTGTTTATCCCATGTGTACTCCTCCCTCCACCAGGTTTCTGTAATTAGCGATATATGAATATCTGAATTATGTAATTTAAACATTAATTCATCTATTTTATTAATAAGGCTTCTAGCATTCACTACGAGAAAATTCCAATTGGACTTGGGTTTACATACCGTCTCCTTTTGTGTGTTCCTCCCCCCTCCCAGTTTCTAGTTTAAATATTCATTCAAGCATTGCCTTAGTCTATTTGAAAACACCCTTTTCCTGCCTGTTAAGGTGTAGTCTATATATATACATGCTGTAAAATTCCATACTTCAATAAAATGAAGTGCCCTTGCATGGCTTGCAACGAGTCTTGATGTATCAGTGTGCAACACTTTCATTGTGCCAGTTCAATCCACTACTCTCAGCTCTATCCTCAGGACCTAACTATATGCCCCTTATCTTCGCATAAGTATACTGTCTCTTGGTCAACCTGAATGTCTTCCCACCATATGGTCTTCTTTCTCCAGCTGTATGCTGATATCTGAACACTACTGCATCGTTACCTGTTCTAGTACATCCCTCGTTAATGTGTCCAGTTTTCCCAGGTGGCTGCTTGATTCTTGCTGCTAATTATGGTAATAGCAACTACGCTGTACACTTTGTAAATATTTTGTGTGCATTGTTTTATCTTATGTAAATATCTTGTGGGCATTGTATTGTATATTGTACTCTTTGTAAATATCATGGGCGGATATTCAACCTCGCATCAGGCTGTGGCGCAAGCTTAGCGCAGCTCAGCTTGGCTGTGCAGGGGTGTGGCCTGGGCGATATTGGGCTGCGTCATGGCTCAGCAGCTTTGAATATCACCCCTGGCCACCCCCAGTGTGCATGGTGCAGTGGCACTGCGCCAGCGCAAGTGGCCAAGTGGAGCATGGAGATGTGCTAAGCGCAAGTGTCATTACACCATTCACAGCACCAGTGATATTCAAAAGTTGACATGCAAATGGGGCCATAATTTATGCAAAGAGTGCACATGGGGCCATTTGCATGTCATTGTAAGCCCCATTTGCATGCGAAATTTCACCGATCCTCGATGACTTGCACCTGGCGCCCTGCCAGGCAGCAGCTGTCGGGACCGACACCCCTACCAAGCCGATCGCGGGCATCTGTCAAAAATAGAATAAGTTCCTATATCCTAGTGGTCCAGTGGACCGCTATGTGCTTGATCGTGGGCATCTGTCAAAAAATAGAATAAGTTCCTTTATCCCTGGTGGTCCAGTGGAATGCTATGTGCCCGATCGTGGGCATTTGTAAAGCAACATATTCCAATATCCCTGGTGATCAAATGGTACCCCCCACTCGCCCACTGGGCCCCACCACCTGCTCCCCTGTCAGCCAGTGGGCGGCAGCACCCCACCTGCCTCCTCTCCCTGCCGGCCTGACACCTCGGTAGGGCTGCGCTCATTGGTTCTGGCGTGAGCCAATGGGCATGCAGCCCCACCACCACCACATTCAGATATGTGAATGAATCATTCACATATCACAGATGTAACAATGCAATGAGAACTGCATGCCCATTGGCTCACGCTGTGAGCCTACGATGTCAGCTCGGAGCGTCGGCGAGCGCAGGTGGCAGGCGGTAGGTGCTGCCGCCCGCCCGGCTGACCAGGGGAGTGGGGCGTGGGGCTCCAGTGGGCTGGTGGGGGTACCGCCCGACCACCAAGGATATTGGAATATGTTGTTTTACAAATGCCCATGATTAAGCACACAGCGTCCACTGGACCACCAGGATATAGGACGGTTTTCTTTTTTGGACAGATGCTGCCATCGGGCACACAGCGGTCCGCTGGACCACCAGGATATAGGACTTTAATCTATTGTTTGACAGATGCCCGTGATCGGGCACATAGCAGTCCACTGGACCACCAGGGATATAGGACAGGGTTTTCGTTTTACAGATGACCGCGATCGGGCAGATAGCAGTCCACTGGACCACCAGGGATATTGGACAGTGTATTATTCTTTGTCACAGATGCCTGCGTTGGGCATGTGGAGGGTGCAACCTGGTGCGGCGGAGCTCTGATGGCCACCCAGGTGGCAGCAGCGTGTTGCTCCTGCAATGCGGCAGCTCACCTGTGGGTGGCCATCAGTTGTTCCTTTTTTTGGTGTAACTTTGTGCTGGCAGAGGTAGGGGTTGCGCATGCATGGCTCTGCACATCCTGGGCTGAATATTGGGCTGTGCAGGTTATGCATGGAACGCTTCCACCTGTGCCTGCATACATTACTGATGCTGCCCGCGGTATCGGGATTTGTGCCGCACACTTCTTTTCCCTTTGAATATCGCTACCGGGCGCATCAGTGGGTTGCGATGGAAAGACACTGCTGCGCCATGCACAACCTTTGAATATCTCGGCCCTTGTGTGCATTGTATTGATTATTTCTGTGCCACATTGGTGGCCTGAGTCATGCCTGAAAATGGTCCTTTGGATCAGTGCACTTACCCAGTAAACAAAGTCATAAATAAATAAATAAACAGTGAACACAAGGAGCATCGTAATTGGAGCACATCACACAAGTGTGGAGTGTCACTGAGTAATAGCATAGGATTGTATATTTGGACTGTTGATTATGTCCATAAATAACAGTATATTACATGCAACATACAACAGTGCTTTTGTGTCACATTTTCTGTCCCATGCATTCTTGAATGCAGGTGCTCTGGTTGCCTTCTTCAACTATGCCTGTTGCACATGCCAGTAGCTATGAATTTTAAACTTAGGTTCTCAAGATGAAGGAACTGATTCCCCCAAACACAAACCAAAAGATGTGCTGCCAGACCGCACAAACATTGTCTCTCCCCAATTTCAGTCAACAATACATAGTACACCAGTGATCCTCATAGATTCACAACATGTTATTATATCTAACACTCACACTACCAATCTGATTACAGGTGTCTTGCCTTTACTGTAGTTACAATGCTTGGGATACACTGTGATAAGCCTCTGTACCTCATCGTGGAAACCAGCCTGGTTAGCAAATTGGATAGTCTGGGCATAGGTCACAAGGTAATAAACTGCGTAAAGAACTGGTTAACAGACAGAAGGCAGATCGTGATCATGAATGGGATCCAATCTGGGGAGAGGGATGACCAGCAGGGTACTGGGATCAGTCCTTGGGCCAGTCCTGTTTTATATCTTTATTAGTGACATTGCAGTAGGGTTGGAGGCAAAGGTCTGCCTATTTGCAGATGACACCAAAATCTGCAACAGGGTGGATACTCCACATGGGGTGGAGAGAATGGCGATTCTGGAGAACATGTACAGGGTGCGTGTTATTTAGTGCACAAGCATACTTACAGCAGTCACCATCAATAGATATGAGTGTCAAGTACAGTAGCAAATTGAATGCACCAATGCCAGTGTCCTAATGGATTATATATATTATATATATAGTTCTGTACATGAACAAATTAACATGCATCATGTCCATAGTCCTTCACAATAGCCTGAGGACAGTTCAGGGGTAGATGTCTTCATTGCTGACATTAATGAAGGACTGAGGGGAAGGTTTGCCTATTGGTGGATGATACTAATATTGGCAACACAGTAGACACACCAGAGGGGTCGAAGAATGAGGAGGGACATGAGGAGGCTGGAAGAGTGGTCAGAGGTGTGGCAATTAAAGTTCAATGCAAACAATTGCATGATCATGCACCTTTGGCACAGAAACCATGCATAGAGACACAGTATGGGGTGGGAATGCTGATTTTCACCAGGAAGAGGGATTTAGGAATAATCATCTTAGATGACTGAAAGGTGGCCAAACAGAATAACAAGGCTACATGGTGGGCCAGTGGATGTTTGAGTGCACAGGAAGGGGTATCACTAGCAGACGTGAGGTGGTGATGCCATTGTACAAAAATGCTGATCAGGCCTCATCTGGAACATGTTTTCATTTCTGGAGGCCACATCTTCACAAATACATAGACATGGTGGAGGTGGTCGAGAGAATGGCGACCAAGATGGTGAAGGGCTTGCATCAGAAAGCATATTCAGACTAATTAAAAGAACACAATTTGTACACAATTGAGGAGATGAGGAAGGTGGGTGGGGTACAATCAAGGCTTGCAAGTATCTTAAAGTCTTGAACAAAGTGCAGGCGGGTGACATCATTTAGTACAATAGTTGAACAGGGAGAGGTGGACATGATATGAGATTGGAAGGGGGCAGGATATTGGGAAATATGAGGGATGTCTTTCTTCATGGAGAGTGTAGTGGGTGCTTGGAATAGCCTACCCTTGGATGTGGTGGTCAATAACACAGTGGGGGATTCAAACATGCATAGATAGAAATAAGCCCCTAGACAGGGTGAAGAGAGGTGATAGCCAATGTCAAGTAGTGTCAGCAGTGCTGCTGCAGGCAGGAAATATGGGCAGATTAGGTGGGCCTAGGGATACATATCTGCCATCAACTACTATTTTACCATGTTACAAATGGTGGTGACAAAGAAGTGCATTAGACAGAGAAACTTGAAAAGTTCAAACAAAAAAAGCCACGATGGCCAAATAAAATAGTGGCACAGATTCTAATGGCAAAAAGGGTGTTGTCATGTAAATACATGGGAACACAGACTGAAAAAAGATAGGTGTATCAGACTATGCAGACAGAAGCAGGAATACAGTTTGTAGTGCCTAGTTGAAAAAGGAGGAAAAAGTAACACATATAGTAAATGCAGCACTAAGTGAATATTATCAGTTTTGTTGAACAATGTGGCCAATATTTTATATGGCGTGGTATGCAGTTTTAGTAATATTCACTGAGATAACTGTTAGAATAAGATGAATAAATATGATCTGCAGTTCCCTGAAGATACAGGCTCTAACTTTGAAGAGTATTATTATTATTTTGTGCATTCACAGATTCAACTGTTTAGTCAGAAAAATACAAAGTGTATGAGGGACTGAGGGCAATGTAAAGCCCAGATGATGGAGGTCAATGAAAATATTGCACAGCTGCTAGTTATGTATTTCACCACCTCTGCCTATAACCCTCCTTCACTATTATACAGCAACATTAAGCACTCTCATTGCATGTCCGCTTGACCCTTGCATTTTCAAATTTCAGCCAACAGTATCATTTATCAGTTCTCACTTCGCATTATTAGTGTGCCAGTTGCATAAGTTCATGTTAAATTCTGATCTGTTTGGCATGTAAATGTTGATTGTGATGGCATACCCTCCACTACACAGAACACCTGAAAGTGGCCTTGTCACAGGGTCATTTTTCATCAATCAGGTTCAGAGAAAATACGTGAATCAGAAAAATTATGGCATTTAATTTGCTGGACCATTTTGAAAAATGAAAATTAAAATGAAATATGTGGCAAACAAGGCAACTAGAAAGTGCACCAGGTCACATCAGATCCAGCAATTCACATCAGTTTGTGTGTGTACGTGTGTGTGTGCAGAAACAACTATAAGAAATACAAAACACAGAAAATAGTTATTTAAGCAATAATGCACAACAGGAGTATGTGTTGTGCTGGGATAACATCACGCCTGGGGTGATTGGGCATCAGGCGCAGGCAGTCACGATAATCACTCCAGAAGTGACATTATCCCAGCACAACATGCACCCTGGAGTGCATTATTACTATATCTAATGGCTCATTTGTCAAAGAAAATAAAAAAGATAAAAAATACATATACAGTAATTTATTTGTAATTTTTTTAAATCTGTAGTATACTTTACTAAAAGATAGTGCAAATTTATTCTTTAAGCCAGTAGACAAAGCTGCTTTTTTGCTGTGGCTTTGGTCTCTCTGCAGCAACCTTTGTTGAAACAGTTTTTATGTTGGCACGTTCAGTAGCCAGCATCTTGCAGCAGTGGGGGATTTGGGCGCGGTCACTGTTGGGCAAATGCAGGGTACACACCAGTAGGTCGTCCCTCATTCCCCAATCAGCCTGCATGCTGATGCCATACCATGCATACTAAGCTGGCGAGCACATCTAAGGAAATGTCCACTGCATTCCAAGCAAAGCTCATCACACGTAGTGGACCCTTCCTCACGTGCTTGCCAGCTAGTAGCATGGAGCACAGTGGCCGCTACACTGCCGGCAGCACGAAGTCGGGTGCCCAATCCCCGATCGACTTGACCTGCCCTGTGATTAATATGTGCCGGCCAGGGTGACCCCTCCCCATCTGCAGAATGTCCCCCACCTCGTTGTTTGCCAATGGGGTGCCCAATCCCGTCAGCATCCGCTCCACCTTCCTGTTGTACTGTGCCGACGGGGAACCCACTCCCCATCAGCATCATGTCCCCCCTTCTTCTGTGCTGATGGGGTGCCCAATTCCCATTAGCTACTGTACCCCCAAACAAAGAAACAACCTGTAAAAAGAAAACAGTCCCTGTTTTTCCCCCTCAGTACCTGTAAATTGAAAAAGGTCCCTCATTGTCTCCCTACCCACGACCTGCACCCACCACTGTACACCTGCCTCCCACCCCCCCAACCCCATACTTACCTCTGGAGCCTGGCGCAATGATTTTTCGCTGGACGGGAACACGTCTGCACTCTTCAAAGCCGACCGCGAACTGAAGAAATGCCAGTAAGCTGTATAATGGACTAAATAGGGTTTTCAACTTTGCTCCATTTTTGGAATTTGTGCACCAAATTTTCAACATGGGGTTTTGGGACGCCTCCTCATGAATTCTGTCACAGCTTTGAGCGTTAATTGGTCCCAAAAGGTGATTTCGCATTCACTGCACAAAATCACCTTTTGGGATTGATTAATGAAGGACAGTGGCAATGTTCATGAGTGGGCTCTCAAAAAGCCTATATTACAAATTTAGTGAAAAATCAAAAAATGGCTATTACTCTGACGTGTATTACAGATTTGCTTTCATAAAGCTCGTAACTTGGAATCGCAATATTTTCACGCCAGATTTTCAACATTGTCATTTTCTACACCTCCTTGTGAACAGTACAGCTGTCATTTTCACATCCTGGCCAAAATGTGTTTCCGCTCTTCTGGCACACAATACGCAGATCACTGTGGGAAATCAGTGTTCGGGCCAGATTACCAAAATGACAGTGACACTGTTCATGAGCAGAGGTCTACAATGCCTATGTTGAAATTTTGGTGGCGATAATCCATAAAATGATTGTGATTGTGTTATGAGCATATGTTGAGCAGTTTGCACGCTACGCTCGTAACGTTGTGCATTTGTAATATTTTTCACTCTGGATTTTCACCATTGTCATTTTCCACCTCTTGCTGAACAGTAAAGCTGTCATTTTACATATCCTGCCCGAAGTGTGTTTCGCGTGTCGGTGAAGAAGAATACATAGATACATAGACAGTGTCAGCAGATAAGGGCCTATGGCCCACCCAGTCTGCCCATTTGAGCTTGTAAGTTCAGTTTATGTTTTCCTAGAAGTCTGCTGCCCCTTACCCCTGACCTCCAGAATTCCTTTATGTCTATCCCATGCATTCTTAAATCCGTGATTGTTTCAGCTCCCACCACTTCCTCTGGCAGGGTGTTCCACTTGTCCACCACCGTTCTGTGAAGAAATTCTTCCTCATGTTTCCTCTGAATCATCCTCCCTCCAACTTCATCCCATCCCTCTAGTCCTGGAACATCTTTTTCGCTTAAAATAGTGTATTCCTGCACCCTATTCCTCCCTGTGAGATACTTGTATGTCTCTATCATATCCCTCTCTCCCTCCTCTCCTCCAGGGAGTACGTGTTCAGTTCCTTCAACCTGTCTTCATAGGACTTGTGATGCAATCCATGCACCATCTTTGTTGCCCTCCTCTGAACCTTCTCTACCCTGTCTATGTCCTTACGTAGGTATAGTCTCCAGAACTGTACACTGTACTCCAGGTGGGGCCTCACTAGTGTATTGTATAGTGGAATTATGACCTCCCTTTTCCTGCTGGTGATGCCCCTGCCTATACATCCAGCATCCTATTGCTTTACCTGCTGCCTTGTCACACTTTTCCCTACCTTGAGGACATCAGAGATGATAACCCCAAGATCCCTTTCCTGCTTGGTGCATGCTATATCCTCACCCTCCAACTGATACATTGTGCCAGGTTTTTGTGCCCCCATATGCATTATCTTGCATTTCTTTGCATTGAATTTCAACTGCCAAACCCCTGACCATTCTTCAAGTTTCTGCAGGTCCCTTCTCATTCTGTCTACACCCTCTGGTGTGTCTACTGTGTTACAGAGCTTTGTGTCATCAGCGAACAGTGAAATTCTGCCTTCTAGGTCCTGCACAATGTCACTGATGAAGATGTTGAATAGGACCGGTCCCAGCACTGATCTCTGTGGTACCTTAGAATAGCGGCGGTCGCTGTGCGAAATCACTTTTGAGACAGCTTGAGAACACAACAGTGACACTGTACATGAGTAGAGGTGCTAAAATGCCTATGTTGAAAATTTGGTGCCAAAACTCCATAAAATGCCTGTGCTATGTGTGTATGATTCACGCACCCTTGTAACTTCGTGACATTTGGTAATACCTATATGCCATTTTTACTGCTGCCATTTATTTACACCTCCTTATGAACAGTACAGCTGTCATTTTTCACATCCTGCCAAACATGTGTTTCACAATGCACTACCAAAGGCAATGCCAGCACGACAACATTCGCGATGCCTCTGCATGGGTGTTTGGTATTTGTTTTATATTGTGGAGAAAAACATTTTTCTTGTGGGTGTTTGGGATTTGTTTTATATTGTAGAGGGAAAAAGAAATTTTCTTGAGCGAGGGTTATAAAACGAGCTGCACAGTGACTGTTTAAATGTGTGGTTGCTCGCTCTATCTCTCTCTCTCAGCCACCCAGAGGCAATATCAGTGTAAACTAGTGGGGAAGGAGAACTTTGATCACTTAACTTATTAAAGAGATGGATAGGATGCCAGCTCGTTCAGACAGAAAAATACTATGCCAGCTTTTTTTTTGAAAGAAGCAAGCTGTGTCAGTGAACCACTTGATCGGCAGTTGGTCTCCGCAGTTCACTAAACCTGCTTTGCTCCATTCGTGGAGAAAAGAAACTGCTGTTAACATTACACTTTATTTGTATGGAAATTGTGCCTTAATTTAGTTTGGTGATAGAACTGGTATTTCACTGGGATAACATCATGGGTCCAGTCCAACTCTGACCAATCAGTGTCCAGGATTCTTTCATGCCTTTGCATAATGTTTGTTTATTTATATCTTGGATTAATACCTTTGAGCTTAACACCTCTTTACAAAGGTTCCACGCTCAGGAATACAAACAGTAAAAACATTAAGCAAGGTACATTACCATGCGTCAGAAAACAGTGATTAGAATGGTTCATAGTTCATAGACAGACAACAGTAACAAATATTACAATGGTACATAGGTGCATAGATACATGATTTTAACAAAGTAGTGCAGACAGTACCTTGGAAACTTTCTCAGACCAGGAATCCGAGCTTAGTGCTGGTGAAAAAAAAAACAAAGTGGGGTTGAGCTGGGAGGAGAGGTGAAGGCGTAACAGTGAAGGATGCAGGGATACATGGATAGTAAGGGATTAGAAAAGCAAGAGGTTAGAAGAGGAGCAACTCAGAGGGTTTTGTTGGTGCAGTTAGAGCAGAGTTGGTCCGAGGGGTAAAAGTGACTAAGAAGAAGTGCAGGCTTATATATATATATATATTTTTATTTTTATTTTTGCTGCCCTTGCATAAAGTAATTATGCACCTGAGTGAAGGGAAGCAGGGACTCAGGAGGATGAATTCAGAGGTGCAATGGGGAGGGATATAAGTGCAGCGGTTAAGTAGAATTTACGTTCAGTACAGTAGTATTGGGTGACAGCTCATCTCCATTGCAAGCCACTTGCTGGAGCCAGGCATTCTGCCTCTGGAGCTGCTCCCTGACAGCTCACCTCCACCACAAGCCCCTGGCTGAAGCTGGGCATTTCGCCCCTGCTCCCTCGACAGCTCATCTTCACCACAAGCCCTAAGGCTGGCAGTGGGCATTCTGCACCTGGAGATGTTCCCCTGAGCTCATCTCTGCCGCAAGCCCTTGGTTAGAGCTGGGCATTTCACCCCTGGAGCGCTCTCTCTCTGACAGCTCACCTACACCTCAAGGTATGACTAACACAGGACACCATTGATACATCACTCATGTGCCATTGTTAATTTTCAAACTTGTGCATTTTCCTCCAAGAAACCTGAGGGCTCCAACACTTACTTTATTAGTCTCACACACAGACTTTCTAAGGAGACCTTTAATCTTAGTTAAATGATTTATCTCCCATCCTGAAACTAATTTGTGCCTAACAGAGTTTCTGCCCCTGTACTGCAAAATGGATACTGCTTGTAATTGTAAATTAATTGTCTCTGCCCTACGGACTTTAAAATGGGCACTTTTTATTTTCTCCTCTGCTCCCTAAGATCATTTAACTGCTGCATTTGTCTGGTTGCAGAACTGGGAGATTCATTTCTAACTACTGTAGTTTGGCTGCTTTCAATAATTTGAAGTAAAATTAAGCTTTAAGCTTAATTTTGTATTTAACTGCTTTCAATTAATTTTAAGTAAAATGAAGTCTTAGCATTGCAGAAATGGGAGACCTGGCACTTGAATAAAGTTAAGCTTTAAGCTTTGATGAAACTGGAGATCTGGAGCTTTTGTAAAATTAAGTTTTAAACTGTGCAAGCGGGAGATCTGGAGCTTAAATTAATCTCCAATCTCTCTGGGGCTGCATTTCTCACAGCAGTGTTTCAGCCCACCCTCCCACTGCTGACCTGACACTCTTTAAAAACACTTTCTCACTAGTCCCATCCCACTCTTCCTCTCACTGACTGTCTTAAAGGCACACCCATTGCTCTTAAAGGTGCAACACCCTTGTCACTCTGATAGAGTGGTTTTAAATACACAATCCCCTCTTATGCCTCTGTTCTCCACTATCAATCCAGGAAACATGGATCTGTTTTTATTAAATGACTACTCCTACTTTGTGCCTCCCTGGCAGGTCTCCAGTCTATCATCTCCACCTTCACCGATGGGGCTTCTTAACCCTACCCAGGAAAGGAAGTTCTACCTGCCACCTACCCTAACATGGGTACACGGCATCACTGTGGTTCCAAAGCTGGCACCTACTCCTACTCAAGCCTTGCAAAGCCTCATTTTAATCACCATTATTGCTGCCCGGCATTTATAGTGGGACCAACATATCTTACCTGACTACTCAGGAGAAGGTAGTCTTAAATGTATATGGAACTACCACCTCAATGCCAATTAAAGATTCCCCAGCCTTCATCAGCTACCATCCAATAGATCATGGAATGAGTCCCCAACTTAGGATCTGGCCAAGGTGCCTCTCAGCGTCTCGTAATCCATGTAGAGTGCACTAAAGCCAAAGCGACCTGCAAAAAGGCAGCTACTCCTCTATAAAAAAATAATTCAGGAGCATCTCCTCCGTCTTCTTATACTACTGCTACTACCGATGTCTGACAATGTGAATCCAACCTAGGTCTACACCCAGACACTGCTCTCATCCATGGAAACCCCTGGACTTGTGCTTGCCTCACTAAACATCTGAGCTTGCTCCCAAAACTCTACTGCCTGAAGGCCTGGGTCACTCAGCATAACCAGATGTGTTATCTGTCATGGAAACTCACTATCTTTGAAGATACCTGACATGGCCATCTCTCTGCCCGGCTACACCGTATACAGACAGGACTGACAATCAAAAAGAGGTGGGGCTGTGTCATCTACACCAAAAGACCATCTCCAGGGTCATGTAATATCCTCACCATGTCGCAGTGGCAACCTACAAGTCCTACCTATCAAACTGCTACTAGAGGCCCACAACAGAGTGCTCACCCTTCTCTCAGTTTATATTCTGCCAAACTATTTCTGTCCGGTGGCAACAACCTGCTGGACTATATCAACATACTGAGTCTAAACATTGAAACAGTACTATTAGGAGACTTTAATATCAACTGGCTCTCATCTGATTCTACCGCTATCAAAGATACCCTTTCCATGATACATTTCTCCAAAATCGTGAAGATGCCAACAGATTCAACTATAAGATTGGCACCAGCACACTGCTCAACTAGGTCCTCACAAACTGCCCTGTGCATATCTCTGACCTTACCAATCTCCTGATGCCTGAGTGACCACTCCCTGTCGAATGTTTATGGAACAACAACTACTGTAATCCCCCCAGAATCATAAAAATGGCTGCTCTTAAAGGGCCATCTGTCACAACTTAATGCTGACTTCAAACTCCTCGACTGGTCAGACCTCATAGAATCCAATGATGTGGACACAACGCTAACCTCTTTACTGCAAAATTTAACGCTGTCTGTGACAAACATGCCCTGTCAAAATAAGGAAAGCCAAAGGACCTCTTAACCCTGGATTACCCCTGTCTAATAGCACCACTTGATGCAAGAGATCAATACTGACTAAAAGCTCTATCACAGAGCTCTGTAGCAAACATCCAGTGATATAAAAAGGCTTGCACTTACTGTGCAAAAGCAATCAGACAGGCAAAAGAGTAAATTTTACAAAGAAGCCTCACTGACTCATGGAACAGCAAAAGTCCTTCTGGGAAAACCTGCAGGATATTACAGGAGAGATCCAAAACAACCCTTGCTATGCTCACTGTCAAGGGTGTCCCTGACCTTAGACTCCTACTCATTGCCAACTCACTGAATCAGGCATTTACTGACTTCAGTAGTGTTCCACCAGTGGACTCTTCAATGCACCTAACCCAAGTGACACTGCAAGGGCATCTACACAACTCCCTCTGACCACCTTTTCACTTCAAGACAGTATCTGAAGCAGATGCAAGAAAATACATAGAGAAGGTCCTAGGAAAGTAAGGCATAGGGGCGACTCACTGGACCTCAAATGTGTTCGCCTGACACTGGACAAAATAATTGGACCACTAAGAAAATAATTAACATCTCCCTCTGCCACTCTCAATTCCCTCAAAGATGGAAGTCTAACACAGTAACTCCTGTACATACAAGTGAGACAGGACTTTACACAGCAATTACAGACCAATCTCCAAACTCCCCCACTCTCCAAGGCACTGGACTGGATTTTGGGTGACCAGGTGGTGGACTATCTTAACCAACACAAGCTCCTCTGCCCAGAGCAATATGGGTTCTGGGACAGCCACAGTACCAACACAGCCCTTCTAGAATTCACTGTGTTCATCAACAACACCTTGGACCAAGGCCACCTAGTAAGGGTGTTCTTCATTGACCTATCAAAAGCTTTTGATATGGTTCACCATGCCCTCCTCCTTGAGCAGATTTCTGAAATTGGACTTGTAAAGAAACCGTAGCAGCTACCTGAGCCTCTGCTCCCAACAAGTTAAGACTGGGGATGTCTCATCCAATACCCGAATTCTGTCAGATCCAGTGTACCACAAGGGTCGATACTGGGACTGCT
Organism: Neoceratodus forsteri; assembly: GCA_016271365.2. Classification (NCBI taxonomy): domain Eukaryota; kingdom Metazoa; phylum Chordata; order Ceratodontiformes; family Ceratodontidae; genus Neoceratodus; species Neoceratodus forsteri. Next base: position 852,408,905 of record CM057459.1, on the reverse strand, counting down.
GCTATTCAGTGTCTTCTTAAACAACCTACTTGTCACTTGCCAGTGCCATATGCTCTTATACACTGACGATGTGGTAATCTTTTGCCAGCAACCCATGCCCTGAACTCCTCAAAACAGATCTCCAAAGCGGCTTCACATCAACCAAAAATAGTTCACAGAATAAAAGCTGGTCATGAATTACAAAAGACCAAAACCATGCTGTATGTAACAACCCAAAACAAACTAAAAATATCCCTTTGCAATATGGAATTACAGTGGCAGCACCCTGGAACTCATCGCACTCTTCAAATACCTGGGGGTTACAATCAACTCCTCCATGTCCTTCACACAGCACATCAACAACACTGCTAAAGCCATCGACACTAGAATCAGTATCCTCTACCAGCACTGGCACTGTCTCACCCAAGAAGCTCTGAATCTGGCAATTAACAGCTCGATTGTATCCCTTATAGATTACGGACTGGTAATATATGGATCTGCAACTGACACGGCACTCCAGTGCATCTCTGTTGTCCTAGATAAAGCCTGCTGTTTGCTTACAATGCAACTAAACTAACCCATGCCTGAGAACTCTATACCTGTGCTAGTTGGCTCTAACTTAACAACAGAATAAGATATCAAGCCTGCCTTCTCACCAAAAAGGCTATGCTAGACTGGCTTCCTCCTTGAGTTCAGAACCTACTGTCCCTACTGCTAAATACCAGACAAACCAGGAGCTCTTCCACATAAACCTTCCATGTGCCCAGATGCACATCCATGGCACAATGTGCTTTCTCCTACCAGGCATCACTCTGGACAAAATGCGCTACTGCATGATATCTCTGGTGCTACTACTCTTGGATCCTTCAAACTCAGACTGCACCAACACCTTATTGACAGGTGTACTACAGGTGCCGCCGCTGAGACACCCCACACACCAACAAGCTACCACCAGCACTTCCCAGTCCCTATCCCTTGGAATAGGCAAACCCCAGCACTTAGCAATACCCCCAACCTCGTGTACCCTGTCCCATCACAGTCAAACCCCTGCCTTTTCTCACACTGCCCTGTTTACCCTGCCCTCTTTCCCCTTCCTTATCCTGCTCCTCCTACTGATGCAGGCATATTTTGTACAATGCTGCAGCTTACCTGTTTATGGCTGGATTTTATGTACTTGTTATGTTTAATACTCATTATCTGTTTGCTGAACTCTCATTGTATTATCTGTAAATTGTCCTCAGTCTTTTCTGCCTTGTTGTTTAATGTAATTGACATGGAACCTATCAACGAGCATCCGCTCACAGGTGTATCCAAGACTTCAATAAATAAATAAATAAATATTCCTAACAGCATTAGGTATTTGGATCACAATCACACACACTGTGCACAATGAGATGAGCTTGAAGTTTGGACTTGAAAGGCCAAGTTTTGGTTCCATAATCAGGTCAGTGCTAAGAGAATTTAACCAAGGGGCCCTATTCATGAAGGACTGTTGCCCTTGTGTAGTGCAGTGAAATGGGACTTGAAAGACTATTTTGCTTGTTCCCTGGTTTGTTGAGGGTTGGTGGAGGTGCAAGAAGACTCTGCACTCCTGGGGTGCAAGGCCTAAGTGCACTTGTTTGCAAACTGACAAACTTGGTATTGGATCCTGTTGTTCAGATTCAGCCATCAGTGCTCAAGCAGAGCTCGCATGTATGCATTAGGTGGTGTGCTCCTAAAACACACCTGCAAGCTTCGTTTAGGGCAACCTTTATTCTCTTAAGGGCAGTGTCAGTTCCAGCCCCATAGACTACAAGACCATAGTCTATGACTGACAGGGCTGAGCTATTCACTGCTATCCTGAGAGTGCTGTCAGTAAGGCAGTGTCTGTGTCAGTATAATTGGCCTATTCTGGTGCTAGCTGCACTGACAACATGGTCTAAGAGAGCAGTCAAGGGTGATCTCAAGGTATTTGAAGTTACTGACCATGGCTAGCATATCATTGCCGTTGTTATGTATTTTGATGGAATATGACTTATGGTGGTTATGAGGGAGGTGAACAACTTGTCTCAGATTTTTGCAATCTAGTAGAGGCTTTGAGCTTAGGAAACATGCCTCTACTGAGCCAAAGTCAGCTTGCATTTTTTCTTGTAGTGCTTCAGGTGCAGAGTGGACATGTGTACAGCACTACATCATTTGCATTAAGAAGGATTTTGTCCTGGCATTCTTTTGGAAGGTCATTCAGAAACAGGCTAAATAGCAGGGGCCTAAGACTGAGCCTTGGGGCACCGCAGTGGTGACATTTTGATGGTCAGATAGAACATCATGTATTTTGACCTGCTGTGTTCTCATAAAGATGTAACTCTGGAACCAGCCCACAGATTCAGAGGGTATCCCAATGTGGGACAACTGGCTGAGAAGTAGCTCATGATTAACCATATTGAAGGCCTTGGTGAGGTCAATGAAAGTAGCCCCATCAAGAGTCCCCAGTCAAGTGTCTTGGCAATGTAGCCAGTGAACTCCAACAGAGCCATAGTTGTGTTGTGTGCCTTCCTGAATCCATGCTGATGTGAACATTGAAGCATGTTCTTGTCAAGATAATCTACTATCTGGTCATATATTATTCTCTCAAGGACTTTTGAGAGGGGAGAATTGAGATTGGTCAGTAGCTAAGAGACATATTGATGGGACACAATGACTGCTCTGCCCTTGTAGTCTGACTGTGGTCCGACCTAAATCAGAAGCAGCTGAACTGACATAATCCTTGGATTTCAGCAAATCCTTCATATTGCTATAGTTCCTTCTGATCTGGTGTGTGCAAATGTATGTGGAAATTAAATTTAATTGAAGGTCAAGTGCAAAACCAGAGCAAATTTCAATGTAATAAACTTGGGCAAGTGAAAACTCTGTTCCAGTCATGGCTGAGCAAGTCCTAAAAGTTTAGAATGGAACACCCTGCTTATGACTATCCCACACATGCTTGAATTTCGCCCTTGAGTTCTCTGATACCAATACCATGAGCCAGACATTCATGGCTGCCACCACTCTTTTGAGATGAATCACTGTCTCACAGAGTCCTTAGCCGACACACTTCCAGTACTGAATTACATGCCTCACAGGCACAGTAAGTATGGGTAATCATGGTGGTCAGTAAACCACCTATGACATTTGTGGTAGCCACAGAGAAGCCAATTTTGTAATTGTGAGGGTACGTCTATGTATATCAGAGCAGACAACGCTCTCCATTTAGAAATCAAACAGGACCAACAAGACAAGTAGCAGTGTTTGGAAAGGCATTTAGCTTTGCCCTTCCAACTATGAGGCATGAGTGATTAATACACAAGACACACAGTGTCATGTGTTTGTTCTGCAAGATCATGAGTCAGTACCCATAAAAATAGATTTTAATTGTAGGCTATCAGACAAGGCCATTCTAAAGCTGTACACTGCCCAACACCATAAGTAATGTCTAGCTAATGGCTATAACAATTTCATTTGTAAGAATGGCAATCTAAGGCATCAAAGACCTTTGAACTAGAGCTGTGTGGAATGGAAAAATTCTGAATCCATGGAATTTCAATGAAATGTCATAAAATTCCATGTAATTTTGTGGAATTTCATTGAAATTTCACTGAATGTTTAAAATCTAGTAATTTGGTTATAACTCAGCCACCGTTCATATTAGAGCTCTGAAATTTGGACAGTTCATGCTTTCTGTCAATAGCCACTAATGTGCCAAACAGCATGAAATTTGGATGGACAATTTCAAAATTATAGGTGCTCAAATATTGTAATGTTATTGTTTGTGTGAAAGTTCATGGACATTTTATCTGCATATACGTACCTCAACCTTCTTTTGGGTCAGGGATCTTAAAATTTGCATGATTTCTTGATGATAGATGTTCTAACAATGTGCCAGATTTCATGACAATATGATGCATCATCTCAAAATTATATGTGCTCAAAATCTGTCATTTTATTTTTTCAGGACATTTCATGAACAAAATTTAATCTGCATATAACTCAGGCATCTTTGGAGCTGGGCATGTAAAATTAGTACAGATAACCTTTTGTAATGCTTATAGAATTAACTAAATATGGAAAGAAGTAGATAAGAGATTATTAAGTTACAGGGTTCAAAACTTTACTCTGTAAATATTTACAAAACTTTGTGAAAACTATCAGAAATGTGGATGTTTGTAACTACTCTGCTCTTGCATGCGTAGAGTAAACATTTGACATGCATATCCATAGTCAGTGTATCCTGGTGTCTAACACAACTAGATAAACTGGTTAAGTAGTTTTAATGTTTCAGAAGAAAAAAAAAATGATTAGTAACATTTTCTTACATATTTATGATAGCATATACTGTAGATGAAGCATCCAGAATTTTGTTGTGGAATTTAACATTAACAATGCACATATCACTACTTCATTTGATAAGTTGGGCTGAGTTTTTGCAGTTCTGCTGTTCCTCCATGGGTGACTACCCCCTTTGGCACAGCCAGTTTGACTCAGTAGCACTACTGATCCCACTGATATCCTCTTTGTTCTTTACAGTGACAAACTCCCTTAAAATGTGAGTAACCTACTACTTTTCCTATCAACCTACTCTTTTGGAATAGCCAGAATTCTTTCTTCCTGCTGCCCAAGCGTTGTCTTCCCACTACATCTTTTGAGTACTTCTCGTCCTAGACTTGCATGTACCCCAGGCTCCCTGGATCATACATTTACTGTAAGTGATCCTTATATTTCCTGCATTCAGGTTGGAATTGTTGATACTCTGTGCTTTCTTGCTCCAACCTGTGGGTCTACCACTGTTCTGCTACCCAACTCAGCTGTCCATTTCTTGGTGAAACTGTGCATCTAACTCCAGAACCTGATGACCCCTGTGCTACCTGCCTCTTATACCCCTATCCTCTAATTATAATCCACCAGATAAGGCTGAGTTAAATTAGAAAATTCCAGTTTTATGGAATTTTTCATGAAATTCTACAATTTTCACAAAGACTCATGGGATTTGACTTTAAGTACACGTTATTTTGCAATTTCTTGCAGCAAGGAATTAATAAAATTGGCACACACAGTCTCCTTCTAAGGTCTAAGAACCCGCCACATTTAATGGTATTGCATTCTCTAGATTTTAAAGTTTCAGGAGTTTAAAAATGTGTATTTTACATTCTTGCAAAATTAAATGTTTAAATGTTGTGAAAGTTTGACTACTTTTAGTTCAATCCCATTAAAAGCTGAAAATACTACTGGACTTTTTTCAGAAATGACCAGTGGTATAGTAGTTTAAATGTTTCAACTCTGGTTTAATTTGATATGTAGCTTTAAAATTAGAGGGAACTAACTGAAATTAAAATTTTGGCAACATGTTTGGCAGGCTATAACTCAGTCTCATTTAAGGCTAGAAATATGAAACTAAGTATATTTACAAATGTAGTGACAACCTATACCTGTTTATTTTTGTAACATTTCAATTAATACTTTCAAAATTATGCTAAAATTACAGAAATCAAATGTTGGTAAAATATTTGGCTACCTATAACTCAGATCCCATTGAAGCTTGAGACTTAAAACATGGGGCATACATGCATTCTAGCTGCTTCTGTAAATCCTGATATTGTGGAGAAATTTGGAAAATAATTTTTAAAATTATCTCAAAATAACTGAAAATTAAATTTTGATTAAATGCTTTTCCACCCATAACTCCACCCCATTTCAATCTACAGATGTAAAATTTGGTGCACTCCTGTATGCCATGGTGTACTGTTATTTGGACATGGACTGTTAAAATTATAGCAAAATAACTGAAATTTAACATTTTGCTAAATTTCATGGAATATTCACAAGAATTCCTTAGAATTCCACAGAATCAGAATGGTTATTCCATGTCCATTCCACAGGCAAAAGTTTATATTCTGTGCAACTCTACTTGAACACTTGCAATAAGATGCATGTTCTGATATCACAAGTCTAGGCCAGCCAGAAAAGTTTTAAATCAAAATCCAACTTTGCCTGAGCCTGAATCGATACTTGACAGAATTTTAACCTAATACTGCATCCCTGAATTGATGGCAGCAGTTGTACCAGTGCTCTATGGCTGGCATCCAGTATTTTTGTTGCATAATTTTCAAAGTTATGCACACTTAATTTTGTACCATACAACCCTATCACCATTGAATTTGGCTTAATAAATAAAATAGCCAGTAGTACAGTTACCCCACCATATTTATTGCTAAGATACCAGCATTAGTCCTCTGTTTCATTTGGGGTGGTGGTGGTTTCAATAACAGTATAGCTAGCAGTGCATGAAGCAAACATTTCTAGTTTGTATTAGCTAGGAAGCATAGGAGTGAATAAAAGGAATACTGTGTCTAAACAAAATAAACATTTATTCATGTGAAAGCATATATAAATGAGATAATATTTTATCTAACAAGGATCACTACTTAGAAACATAGAAGCATAGAATTTGGCTTCAGGTGATGCTCATCTCACCCATCTAGTCAGCCCAATTCCTACCTACTTCAACTCCAGATCCTAAATGATAAGCAACTTACCTCTCTTTCCTATCACTGGGGTTGCCTTCTGTGTATCCATGAATTCTTGAACTCATCAATCATTTATGCCTCAATGACATGATAGTAACTGGGAGGCTGTTACATGCATCCATCATCCATTCTGTGGAAAAATACATCCTCATATTATCCCGAGTCTCCCCCAGCCTCATTTTGTGACCCCTTGTTTTGCAAATCTCTTTTTTTTTTGAAAGACGCTGGCCTCCTTGGGGATTTGGAATATAATTTCATGGAATAATAAAATGGGAGATACAATTCAAAAGATATAGTATTTAAGAGATTTGAACCATTATCATCTGCACATTGTGATGTTACAGGAGACACATATTCCTACAGATCGGTTAGATAAGTTAAGGAAACATAGAAACATAGACTTGTTTCTCAGTCTCTAGGCATTTGTACACATGCCTTCCCATGTTTTGATGCCCCCACCTGTACCAGGCCCCCATCCTGATCCTATCCTTCCTTCAATGCCTCCCTGTCTTTCATGAAATTTGCTAGCATATGTGGACTAGCACATTTACTAGCACATTACTTGAAAGAGCTCCTGGTTCCTTACACTCCCTTGCAACAGCTCTGCTTGGCTGATGAGGGGTTGCTGGAAATTCGAGGTTAACTTAAAGTCATCTGGTGTGCATGCCTTTGTGTTTAAGCACCTACCCTATTAATTCTCTGCCCGTCAGCTCCAGGAGTGCAGGAATGAGAGTTTTAAACAGGCACTTAAGACTTTTTATGGGGAAGGCATTTCCTGTTTTATTGTGATCTTATATTATATGTATTTTATATGTGTTCTGTTTTATGAATATTGTACAGCGCTTTGAAATATTGAAAGGTGCTTAATCAAATAAATGTTACTATTTTTTATTATTATTATTTTACCTCCTTTGTGTTTCCTTTTGTTGCTTCAACAACTGTATTATCAGAAAACAGAAAAAAGAAAGAAGTATTTAGTAATGCAGGTGAAGTATATGGAAACTACATAATTTTCCAGCAGTGAAAGTAAAACAAATGAGCAGTTTGGATTACCTTTTTCAGGAATTGAAATGTTTACATATTTCTTGTTAGCTTACAAACGTTAGTAAAATATATTTTACTTTCTGTTTCCTTTGTTTGGGGGTGTGGTTTGGTAATCATAGATCATTTTAGTTTGCATGAAAAAACACAGACAATCACTGTCGATATAAGTATAGAACAAGCATCAAAACAAAAACTAGCCATTCCTGGAATATTTCATTGCTGTGTATGAATTTCAGCCCTGACATACCTTCATGGATTACATTTGGTAATTGTACAAGAGGGGCTGACATAGAATAATTAATAATTCTTCAGAAGTGAACCTCCTTCGGACTCTGCCTAATGGAAGACATTTTCTCTAACAGTTGTGGCAGTGGGGTTGGTGTCTCAAACAGTGGACTAGCACATATAAGCAATTGGTCCTAAATGTCTAGGCCCTCTTAATCAGTCAAATGGTCAGTAAAGCAGAGCGATTGCCCTGTGTGTTCCTTTTGTGTGCTGAGAGAGCCACAACATTCTATCTTTATTTGCTGTGTTCTTACTATTACTTGTCCAATCCTTCTGTAGCTGTGGACAATGATAACAACCATTTCTAGGCAGTTGATTTAGCTACCACTGCTACCATAACATTGTAGGCATTATTATTGTTTTCCCATTGAATGCCTATTTCACTGATAAAGAGGAGTAGAAAATTTAGTAGCTTGATTTTGTTTTGCAGTCTGTTCTGTTGATTACAGTAGTTATGCTACTTATCACGTTGTGATTGCTTCTTGTGTTACCATTTGCTCTCAGCCAGATATATCATCAGTATCAGTTTCATGAATAATCTCTGTGTAGTTATTGTCCGGATGTGTCTGTTTGTATCCTCATGGTGCACCACTATTGTTGCATTATTGGAAAATGTAAATATATATTCTAGCATGTCACCAATAAACACACAGCCTCTCAACACTGGTCCATTCTCTGTGACCCATAATGCCTGCATGTGGATGGCAGGTGGTTTAAAAAAAACAATGGCTGCCCTCAATCTATATTCACTCCAGTTCAGTGAGGCTCCCGTTTATAGAATGTGTCCATATCTGAGTCCCATTCCTGGACCACTTTTCTTGTTGTTTACTTGTTGACACATCTGTGTCCATACTGTAATATTGACCTCCCTTTCCATGAAAACTAGGATGTGTTCTGGCTGTATCACTCATGTTGGCCATCTGGTTCAGAATAACCCACCTATTGGCATGTGTTCAGTATCTGGTCTCCCTCCCATGGTTGGCCCCATACATTCAGAGATGGCACCATTTACATTGCTCACAACCTAAACCATGATGGGGCCCATGATGTACTGTAAATTGCTATCATGTATCCTAGGCCATGGATGGTGGTGGCTATCTATCAATGTGAACTACTTTGTATGACTGCTATGTTGTATTCTGTCTCCTATTCTAAGTGTATGTGGACTGCAACTGTGAAAATTTGAATTATTGTGTAGAACTCTACCTTCTGACTGTAACTAGATCCTACCTTGTTTTGGTTCTCAGAAAAAAGTATTACTATTTATTAATTTATTGAAAAGTTTCACTAGGTAAGGCACACTGAACAACAAGTTGCTCATCTCCGGTGAAACCTTGGGGAAAGGAGAGTAGAGTTAATAGATAAATATTGAAATATATTGCACATAAAACAGAAAAGTAACAGAATACATTGCATGGATGACACTTACAAACTTTGCTGAATAAATCTGAAATAGACATTAAGTGTTCAGACTTTCAAGTAGTACTGATTGCATACAGGAGGTGAGTTCTAGAAATTAGTGGATTTCTGCATTTGTCATAACAGAGTTCACTTGAAGGAGCTCTCAGTGGTTGCTCAAACATTCCATTATATACAATTTCATCAACATACAGCAGAGAATAGCTTTAAGTGCATTAGTCATAATAAGGGCTTGCATGTAGGTAGCACCTAGTGTCTGGTCACTAGTAGAGTATAGAGGCCAGGTGGGGTGTGTGTGTTAAATGCAGGTACAAAAACAGTAAGGAAGTTATGGAGTGCCATCATTAATGAGCTGGTGGAGGAAGAAATGGATTAGGGTGGGAAGCGAGTTCCACAGTTTTGGGAGATAGTAGGAGAAAACAGTTTGGTCAATTGAAGTGGACCTCCGAGGTACAGCCAGGTTCTGTGGTCATGAGATCTGAGAGGGCGGGAGGTGGGGGTGTGTGTGGGAAAGGAGATAGTAAGATAGGGAGGGAGAATACCAAGCCAGTAGGAGGAGACAAATTTGCACTATGCTGCAGTCATCTATTTGCTAGAGATGAAAAGGCCAAGGCATGGTACAGGTGGCAGTGATGGGTTAGTGGAGGTGCATCCAGGGCAAAGCGACAAAATGTGTTGAAAAGGGTATCCAATCTGGCTAGGAGTTGGTGGGAGCAGAGCAATAGACAACATCACAGTAGTAGATGACTGGGAGAATCATCTTTGGACCAATTCACACCTTTCCTGGAACAAGAGGCAGGTCGGCTTCTATATCAGGGCTCCGATTTTGGGACATGTTTTTTTCAGTAAGGCTTCTATATGGTCCAAGAAAGAAAATTAACATGATTAATGTACTGTACAGAAGAATATAAACAGACAGAAGCAAAAGTTAACAAGTGTGCATAGTTTTAATGTCCATGAGGTAATGGGCTGAGTTTGTAAAAGGTATTACATTGAACTGATACTCCATTTTTTGTGGTGTATGTGTGGGATTGGGGACTTGCTCCTCCACTATTGCTTTAGCTTTTGATGTTATTAAGCATTATGGTGCCAGACGCATTTCACATGTTTAGCAGCTGATATTTAATGATCAAGGGTGAATTTGTTCACACACTGAGGCATTACTATCCCTTGGTTCATCTGTAATAAATACTAGTATTTGGACTGCATTAATGAAAATGTGAGACTGTTTTAAAGACTTACATATGAAGAAAATTGTAATGTTTAAGGCATTGAAGTTTGCTTATTGAACTGCACATTTTCTAAACCCAAATGATGATAATTACCCAAAAATTGCTTTATTTTGATGACAGTACATAGTCTAATGGGATTGGGACCACATCTGCAATTTAATTTCCACCCAAGCATATTCATGATGATGCTGATCACATGTATGTCATGTCATACTTTATTCTTTACATTATGGGGCTATTTTCTCTACCTGCTTCAAGTGTACTTGATTGTGTTAGATGTCTGACTTCTCTTCAACAAAATGCTCTCTACAGTCATCATTTCTAATAAAGACTCAGACACTGGTGGAAAATTTTCAGTATAGACATTTTGGTTGTTCAGTCACTACAGATCCTTCACTTCTGCTTTTAAAGGTCACATTATGCTTCGACTGACAGACATAAAAATGTCACACCAATAAACTCCATATAAAGATCTAATTTTGTGTTTAGGAAAATGTGCAAAGGGTCTGTACTTCTGTTCTCATGCCACAGAACAACCTATGGCTACTTCTTCCAACAGTGAGTGAGCAGGAATAAAACTTGAGCATAGCAATGAGCCAACAGAGACAAATATTTGTTGGGACCCACTGGAGTTATAAACGCAGAACCTGATTTTGAAAAATAGTCAGGTCATGATTATGCTCTCATAGTGTGCTCTCCTCCTGACCCCATTCCCCACTGGCCACAGGTGATGCCAGATTCTCTTCTGCTATCTCCTATTGGCATCATTATTTAAACATCATTACACACACCCTCTCTCAATCATATTCATTAACCCAAAAGAATATCACTGAACCGACAAGCACCAAAAGACAGAAATGCCTCTGTCCAGAATGCATATAACCCTTCTAAGTAAATAATGTGGCAATTACTTAAGTTTGACACAAATACTGAAATAATATTTTTTAATTAAACTATCCCTGCCCTGAAGTGAAATTACAAAAATAAGTTACTTTGTGTTTGTGATCAGCAATCTGCAGATCCCTCTGCAGGCTAAAAGCATTAAAGGTCCATTCATGAGTGTGAAGATAGTTGTGAGTTGGAAAAATTCCTCACTGACCAGTATCTAACTATATTGCATTCTGAAAAGGTACCAGGTTATATTCTATTGAACAGATCAAAGACATCATCCTTGTAAAGGAATTGGGATGTCTAAATCCTGAGTGACCATCTTTGCCATCCTTGCATCACTGCTATCCATTTCCTTTGCCAATATCAATTTTACACTTCTTTCTGAATTGCAGTGCACTGGATCCACCTCCCAGCACACACACACACACACACAAAAACACAGCAAGTTTTATATATCAAAGATGCAGAAGGCAGGCTGCCACTTTCTACTGAGTGGTAAATGACCCAAATGAAAGTAAACTTCTTTACCCTATTACAATGTCATGACAAACAGTCAGTTGGGACCCAAAATAGTGTGGCAATCTTTAGCAAATTGTATGCTGCAACAACTCTGCTACATGGATAGAGATGTGCATAATGTGCAATTTCATTCCATGAAGCATTTCACAAAATTTGCTTATTTCTTGAAATATTTCATGGGTTTGAAATCAGAATTCTGCTGGTGAAATTGTATTTCATCTTGCAAAGTCGAGCATTTCTCCCACAAACCAGTGGAATTTCACCACTCTCTAGAGAAATTCCACCTCTCACAGTGTTCACTAGGGCTGTGCAAATACCTTTTCTGAATATTTGGCCAAATAGTCAATATTCAGCTGCCAAATACTCATTCAGCAGAATATTTGTATTTGGCACATCCCTGAAAAATAAAAATATGTATCCTCCCAGCACCCCCAAAACAGTACTTTCTCCCACCCACCCTCCACCCACCTCTAGCAGCCAGCATATCCCACCCTTATACTGTACCTACCCAGCACTCATAATTTATTTATTTTTCTCCAGAAAAAAGTTTTAAAGGGACCAGCACAATCCACCCCACCTACACAGCCAACCCCGTCTTATGCACTAAAAGTAGAGTGAAATCCCACCTCCTATCCAACCAACAGTGTCAGCACCACAATTTATTTCTATTTTTATACTGAAAAAAGTTTTAAGGGACGGGACAACCCACCCACCTCCCTGCCATCCCCATGTTATGTACTAAAGTAAAGAGAGAAATGACAGCATGGTGAAAAAAAAAACAAGAGTAGTCCCTCATCAGAAACAACAAGTTGTGCCACCAGACAGTGTCCCTACCAATACTCTGTCCCCACACCACACCCCATACCCAGCAGCCAATTCTCCTTATTAGGAGATAACTATTGACCACCACTGATCTGGCTGCAGCCCTTCCTCCTCACTGCTGACTCTGAGCACCTTCTATGGATGAAATTGTGCTGCTTTTTGCCATGGGAAAGCCAAACCAGTAGATCACATGACCTGCTGGCTTTGCTTTACATATAGCAACAAGCAGCACATTTCATCTATAGGGGCCAGGCGCTATGTCCTAATAAGGAGAATTTAGTTCTGGGTACTTGGGTGGTGGGGACAGAGTACTAGTCTGGCACTGTCATTTGGCATGGCTTATTGTTTCTAATGAGGGAGATTACTCTTGTTGTTCTTTTTTGTGATGCTGTCACTTCTCAGTTTACTTTAGTACGTAGATAGGGGGCTAGCCAGGAGAATGGGTGGGTTGTGCCAGTCCCCTTTAAAATGTTTTTCTGAAGAAAAAATGTTATTGTGGGTCCTGGCATGGCTGGTTGGGTCAGAGGGTAGTATTTCACTTTACTTTAGTACATAAGCTTGAGGCCAGCAGTGGAGGCGGGCAGGTTGTGCTGGTCCCCTTAATAAACTTTTTTTTCTTGAGAAAAATAAAACATTGTGGGTGCTAGTTGGGAAGGAGGGTGGATATGCTGGTTGATGGAAGGTGGGGGGGCAGTACTGTTTTGGGGTTCTGTGGAGCAGATTTGGGTTTTGGGATTGAGTGGCTGTTTGTGCCACCTTGAAAACACAGACTGCAGACTCTTAGATCATTCAGTCTTAACAATGATTCATACATTAAGTCAAATTTATGAATTCTGGGATCTGTGTGATTATGATCCAATTGCTGTTTTTCTGTAGCATCTGACTTGTGTTAGCATATTAGCTGATGTATACACTTTTGTTGTAAATCATATTGATGTTTGCGTTCCAAATTTTTACAGATTTTCTGTACTGCAACCGAAATGATCTTCTTCAGTGTTTCTAAATTTCTCCAAACTTACTTTCTGTAAGTGAATTTTGCATTCACATGGGCGAAATTCACTGGCGAAATTGTGAATTTCACCAAATCTTTCATGCAGTGAAATTCACAATTTTGCAGAATTTCACCAGAGAAATTAAATTTGTTGCAACACTATACACAGAACTTGACACATCTTCAAGTGAAAAATTAAAACAGTGTCCAATGCCTAATCAGTGTATAAGTTCTATTTGCATGACTGCACATGGGCAGATAATCATAGTAGATGATACTGTTCAGCCCACATAGGATTGAAAATAGACACAACAGTACACAATGATATCTAGGTGGATGATGATAAGTTATTGATAGTGTAGAAATACAAAGGGAATGCAAGACTGATACACCATAATGCTGGCAATGATTACTATGGTGCACTTCTCTAGTAATGTAACTTCAATTTGTACTTTTCAAATGTGCAGCAAGTCAAGCAGAACTGATGCACAGATTATGCATTGGGCATTACTGGGTGTTTGAAAAGTAGTTATCTGCCAGAAGTGGAATCTTTCGAGAGGGTGGCATTTCACTTCAAGATATGGTTAGACAATCTTTACATCTGACTACACCAGCAATGAGTTGCATAACAAGCTTAAAAGATCACATTGATATTTTGCATAGTGTCTGCTTTCCAATCACTGTGTTACATTCACAGTCATGCACTTACTTGCAGACTAGTTAAGGTCAGCATAGTAGACATGGTTACAATTATTGATAGCAAGGAGATTGCAGATACATGAGTGTGTCACAAATGTGTCAGTTCATAGGCAAGGAACACTGTGGTCATTTATGGGACAGCAGAAAGTTGGAACCAAGGCAAACAGTTCTTCATATGCATACACAATATGCTCTGGTTATACATTTTGTACACTAATATATAATGCCTTTAAGTTTGAGGCATACTGCATATTCTGAGGTGTCAAGTTTATTCAATTGATAAAACACACTTTTCCTCTGACATAGAAATGTCCAGTCATGGACCAATGTGTGGTACAAACTTATGTACTGGCAAGGAGGCATACACAAGGCTGTAGGTTCCAGCACTAGCCACAAGCCAGCCATTTGTAAAAGAAACTGCTGAAAGAACTTGGGGTGGATCATGCATAGGCTCATAAAGAAGGAAAAAGCCATTGGCAGTTAAATATAAATAGAATGAGAAAGGCAAACCCTATGAGGAGAGGAGCTCAGAATTGCTTTTACTGACCTGGACTGCTACAAGGTGAACTAACGATAGATGCTGACAGCTACCCGAGTTTAAATCATGTTTTATTTTATTTTTTAATTATGACACCTGTTGTTAAATTAGTTTGCAACTAGATCACAATTGTTATGACAAGGGCTAGACTAAGAGGCTAGAGAAGAGGAATGTGAAAAGCCACATGTAAACATACAGTAATTGTGCAAAATGAAAAGGCATTCAATAGAGATTCACCAGAGATACTTGCTGATAGCAGAACACAAGGTGGGTAGTGACTGATTCAGGGTCGGCAGACTAAGACAGATGGAAATGCGCGAGTACAGGTAAAGGTGGAAGGTGTCAGTGGGCTGATGAAAGCTCAAAGCATCAGAGAATGCCTGGAGTGCAAAGGGTTGAGCCATAGTTTGGAGAGACTACTGCCGGACCAAGGAAAATAACAAAAGGAGCTGAAATTAAGAAAATGAGAGACAGGAAGGAAGGAAGGAAAAATAACAAAAAGGTAACAACATAACAACATGATGGGAAGGTTCCACAAAATAATAATGTATAGTAGTGGTCATAAAAGTAGAGAAAGACTAACAGTGTCCCTTTAAGTATCAACCTAATTTTAATGAATTTATTTCGTTTTGTCCTGTAGGTAAGTTCACTGGAGTGTGAGACCATATTTACAGGAAAGACTCCAAAATGGTTCACGTGTTGAGCTCTTGTCTATCCCCTTTTGTGAATACAACTCTAAATCAATGCATTCAGAGATGCTTGATAATCGGTTTCTTTGATTTTGATGTGCCAACAGCATAGCTGTAAGTGTCTTTTGTGGCCATGCATATTCTTTTTACATTTAGTCAAGCAATAAGGTACATTCAGTGGGAGTGATTTGGCTGCATGATGTCAGAGATTATGTCAGTGATAGGTTTTTAGGTCTTGGTGTAGAGTTTCAGACCTACACATGCCAGGGTGCTATCATCAGTGTGGAGCTATTTTATGTTTCTCATTAAAATGTACGTAGCATAACAAAATTGTTAGATGTTATTGATGATGATAATGATATACAGTAAGCACTTTCAGCAAGATTTGAAGTTCTACATTTTGACAACTTGAAAAGTTCCAGTTTAGACATTGACACAATTTCAAATAGACAGACTGTTAATTATGAAAATCCACTACAGCTGTGTGTATGTGTATGTCTGTGTGGGGGTGGGCTGTACTCACTGCTGAATATCCTTTGCTACAACATGTACCTATTGTATAGGATGCTTAGAACAGTGGTAGAGCTACATGCTATATGCAATAGAATTCAGGGGCCTGGGTTTGATCCCCAAAGCAGAACATTTTTTTTTACTATAATTTATATAGTATAAGATACATATTGTTAGAAATCATTGCTAATATTAATTATGGACTTTCAGCAGTTCTTGACATTCTATATTGCTGATTTATTGAAAGGTTCCAGGTCTGAATTTGAGGTTTAAATGCAACTTGTGAAATGTTACTTCAAGATAGATAGACTGTTCATTATGAAAATTCACTGCAACTGTAGGGGTGGGTTGCACTCAGTGCTGGATGTTTTGCCACAGCATGCATTTCCTGTTTAGAAAGCTTAGTATGGTAGTAGTGATACAGGATAGCATGCATTAGAGAGTAGGGGCCCAGGTTTGATCCTGGGAGTGGAATATTTTTTCTTTCCCACTACAATTCATAGATGCTGTGTCTTAGACCCCACCACACAAGCCACTTCCCTTTTCATTGTCAGCATCGCCTGTCAGCCTTCTTCTTGGTAATATGATTATTTCATACAGACCTTCTTTGGTGCCTTTAGTACCACTGGTACTTTGATTTTATTTATTTTTGGTGATCTACACAAAGACTAGGCATTCCGGACTGACTAGCTGAAACAGAGGCTACGGTCCCTGTAAGGAATTGCTCACTAGGTGAGTGGGCAAAACAGTATACTGTAAGCCCCTGCCTGTATGCTACACAGACTGGCAGCCAGTGTAATTACTGCTGCTAGAGCAGCTCACAATGTGGATGGCTATGAAATTAGGGAGCTTTCCTCAGTACACTAAATGGAGCCATTTCTGAGGTAATGCATGGCTGCTGCTATGGGGGACCACTTGCAAAACGACTCCCATGGAAAGAGAATTTGTACTGTGAAATCACGACACTGACAAGCAATATCAAAGTAAATGAAACTGAAACCAGAAGGGTGTTATGTCATTCTCTCTGGACAGCAAGACACTGAGTTTCTGGGAGCACAAAAACACAGCCACCACTACATTCATTTCAAGCAACACTGTCTGGCCTGCCTAATAACAGTATTTTATTTCCTTTAGTGTTCTTGTTGTTTGTACAATAACTATTTAAATGCTTGGTAGGCTCCACTACCATTACACAAATATTGTAAACATTTCATAGGCCCTTAGCATTACACAAACACCTCCTGATATGGCTTAAAAGCAATATGGTGAAAGCAAAGTTAAGCAGAAACCTTGGAAAAATGTAACCTTTGCTTATTAATATATTAATCTATTTATTTATTTATTTAAATTTTGGATAACATCTTTGAGAACAAGCTCATTTTATAGATTCCATTTCAGAGGAACAATACATATTGGGAAAGTATGAGACAGAGAACAAAACAAAACAAGGAACTATACAAAACATTACAAGAGTGTATATCTAGAGAAGTTCCAATACAAGTGGCATTGTACAATGTATGCCATGGTGCATATATTTGAATAAACCTGGAATTCAAATCATCATATTAGAGGGAGTGGAGTCTTATAAAATGACCCTTTACGGGAAAATGAGAACAGTCTCAGCCTAATATCTAATAATCAACAAGGTGAGGGATGGCATCAGCTCAGGGCCTCATCAGAGGTGAGAAGTTATGGGACAAAGCATATTAAAGTGAGCAAGGGAGCTCTAGAGATTTAACAGGGGGAGGGGGATAGGGGAAAGCCAAAGGGTGGTGAGGAGAAAGAGTGGAAGGGATCAAGATGAAATGTGAAGGAGAATGATTAGCAACTTAGAACAGTTATTTACATGCTGAAAAACAGTTAGTATAAGGTCAGGATAGCATAAGGTTAGAGAATGCTGGCCACAAGAAGGAAGGTTATTGAAATCATTTAAATAGCTGCTGGCCTTATCATGGCACTGTTTCAAGGTTGTTGAAGGTATCAGACAAAGGATCAAAGTTGGTTCCAGACTGCAGCAGCTGTTTTGTAACCATGATCTAATATATAATGAATACTGGTGTTTCTGAAAGGATGGATATTAACAGTATACATAACATGCTTATGTGTTTTGTACTATTAAAGAACCATATTATCTATTTGTATGGTACAGAATGAACCACAGTTATACAAAGGAATGGATCATGTGGCCTGGTGGAAGGGATATTTAAAATCCTGGTGGGAGAAAGCCTACAGATTCATATTTTCTGCCTGAAAATGATAGTTGAAAGATCTCACACTCACTTCCCTGTGCATAGAGATCTGGACTGTAGAGTATATAGCGGCAGTATAGGTTCATAACTGGTTTTAGGCACCAGCAAACTATATCAGCACTGCTGTACCCTGTTAATGATGATCTCAGCAAGAACTGTTTATCATATTAACTTTAAAATGGGTGCCATCTTTTATTATTATCTTCATAAAACATAATAAAATGCACTTTAGCTTGTTGTGATGTGGCATAATAATACTGGGAATTCATTATCAAACTATGACCCAACCAATAAGAGACAGATTACAGAAATGGATGAGAGCTGTAGACAAGCCACATGCAGAAACACTGTGGTCTGTCCCAATGAACATAAAGATATTACTGTTTGCCTTGAAAATAAAATGTTGTAAATAAGGGCAATAATAAGACACATGTAGAAAAGGAGGATCAAGTAAAGGGATTAACTAACATTACAATTCTGCTGGTGCCCCAAATCCCAAAAGCTGGGCCTGTATGGGCTAACTAGAGAACACTTAGAGCCCAGATAGAAAAACCTGTTACTATATATGCTGGACTGTACAACTAATGAACCTGGTCACTAGAAAACTCATAAAAAGTGCCCTTAACTTGTGTTAAACCTTTTTATTTCTGATTATCAAGACAAAATAAAGGTGGTGTGTTGTACCTTATTTCTTTTATCTAAGCTTTCTTCTGTACACACCTCATGACTGTTAATGATATGTGGTGTCTAACCTCCTGCAGTTTTCATGCATTGAAAAGTTGCCAAACTACACAGAGATCTTGTGTACATAGAATAATGCAAGTTCCATATTCCTGAAAGAAGCAAAGAATATAAGCTTTACATCAAGAAGCAAAAGAACTGTGAATGACTGTGTCATAATGCAGTAAAGTTCTGGGAGTATGAGAAAATTAAAATGAGGTGCTGGCCCAATGGTGCTAAGGGTTGAGGTGTCGGACATCACACCTCACTTCATACTGATGACCAGTGTTCAGGAGGTCAGCAGGGGGTGAGGATCGAGTGTCTGAGGGACTGCTCTTCTTTCTGGGGAGGAAGACTGCTGGCTCTTGTCAAATTACTACCACCAGGTGGTGGCCTGGTTGCTGTATGGGTTGGGAGTAGCAGAAGTGGGAGGTGCAGTTAGATTCTGCGGCATGTGCACCACTACACATGCACATTGACATGCGCACTACAGCAAGGGAATCAGGATAGAAAATAATGGAAATGGTGGCAGGCAGGCATTCATGATTCCCTGTCTTCTGATACCCAACCCGCTCCACCAACAGGACAAGTACTGTGGAGATGATGGATGGTGATAGATAGCAGGGTAGGGCTGGAGGGAGTCCAAACCTCCCCAGTTGGAAGAGAATAAACATATGGAAAAAAGAAAATGCAAATGAGTTGCTAGGCATGAGTGGATGATGATGTATATTGCTTATGAACAAAAAACAAACAATGCAGAAGGTACTGTCCCAGGTTCAGTAAGTTATGAAAACATTTTAGTGAAAGCAACATTTGTTTGCAAAGTATTGCTAACGCACAGTATTGAAATGTGTAAAGCCTCTGGAATTATATTATTTATTATACTATGTGAATATATTCTCCAATCACAAGCCAGAGATACTGTACAGCTTATTCCACAGCAAACTCTCAAGCGTCATTTTTCACTAAATAAAATCACTGCTGAGAGCTCAGAGCAGTCATTTTACTGTCAATACAATTATTGTAGTGACATCATAATCTTACCTTAAAACTACAAATGTGGAAATTCATCTGCACTCACAATCCTCACACCAGCAATGGTAAACAAGAAAGGAATAGGGAGGAGGGTTAATGGAGTTACCACAAACTTACCAAGGGACAAAAATAGTATACTAGTAAACACAAGAAGCATGATAGTGTTAAGGTGCTAGTTAACTCACTATCCTTGAAATAACTGTTTGTCTTATGAGGATAAAGAGCCCAGCCTTTGGCCTCATACTTTATTCACTTGACAGTCATATTGTTGCCTTGTATAGTGAGCCAACTAGCATAACATCACTTAAGTATATGCATTCCAAAACCTGCTGTTATTGTGCTTGATTCTGGCTGTTTTATTGATGAAGGAACATTAATAAACTGGACAGGGTATAAAGGAGGGCAACAAGAAAGGTGGATGGCCTGCAGGGAGATGAGAAACAAGAGTCTTAGAGAAGTCATGATATACTCATTAGAAAGGCGGAGGCAGGGGAAGTCATGCTCAGTGTTTAAACTCATGACAGCACAAATAAAGGTAAACTGAGAAAAATGTATTGGAGCTAAATGAGCATGGTAGAGCAAAGGATTCATGACAGTAGGCTATGAATAGTAGGAGTAGACTGGTTTTCAGCAGTGAAGAATGGCCTGTTGTTATTTGGATTTCATGGGCATTAATGGATACAACCATTGAGTAAAACAAAGAATAAACTCAATAAGCCATGCCTCCTTCTGTCCAAAAATGAAAAAGTAGTGTTATAAACTATAAGGCAAAACTTCAGTTTTAACAGCAGGTGTCATGCAGCATGTTCATGCAACATAACATCTCTATAACTCCCACAATAAGAACAGAGTAAGGGCAAATATACTGTATCACAGACATATAAGAAAGCTTTGAAGTTATCACCACATTAATGTTAATGAAGGGTATGAAAAGCGTATTGCTTTTGACAGCAGTTACTTTCTAAACAGCAGATTGCAGTGCTGAATTATACATAATATCAATTGGAGAGAAGATGTTCACAGTGGGAAAGTCTAGACATTTATTGTTTTAACTGAGGCCTGATACTCCAGAATACAGCTACAGTACATCACTGAAACAACTTAGCATGTTCAGATCACTAACACATGGAATGTACACATTTGCAGGTTTCTGATCTGCTCAGCAAAATTGAAGTGCATCCCAAAGTTTCAGCTTCCTAGATTCAATTGGTTTAGTTCAGACATAGTTTATAGGATAGTTCACAGAAATCTGCAAATATCTGAGCTAGGCTTAAATCACAGAAGAGTTTGAGATGATAGCATTATATCTAAATAGCCTTGTCTGTTACTCTAGGAGTTGCATTTCAGAGCTGTTGTTGATGCAACCTAAATAAAAGCATCTCAGATGTAAACCTGTAATACCAACAACAAGCAAAACATCTAAAGAGATCTTTATGACTACATAATATAATTACATTATAACGAAGAAAGCATATCTAATAGATTGAATCCAAACAAACTTTATTTTGTTTTGACACACTTTTGCTACAAATAGCAACCTACAAATAGAAAGGGGTCAGCAACAAACAGATAGATGCAGTAAGTTGAGAATATAAAGTCAAATCCAAAAATAAAAAACATATTTTGATAATTCAACAGCAATATTTTAAAATAAATATGTACACACAGATCAATGCAGTTGACTAAAATACAACTACAACATTAACAACTATCAAATTATTAACACTTGCATTTTAAAATATGAAAAGCTACCCTAAAATGGTATAGGGCAGGGAAAAGCAGCAATAGTGAGACACACAGGTTCTGTTGTAGATTCATATATAGACAATTGAGGACAGTTAACGATTTTCATCCATCTTGTCTATCCTGTACAAAATTTCTACTTAGTCTGACAAGCTCTCTGAATTTCAACACAATGGGGAATATCTTTCTGCCTGTTGATCCCTCTGTACCTCTTATATTTTGTCTTGAAGCTTGGGATAGAATCCACATTTGTCATGTCCTCCAGTAGCCTGTACCATCCATCCTCCATCATCTCAGTAAAATAAAACTTCCTCACATCCTTTCTGAAACTTTGCTCACACTGCTGTCAACTGTTGGCACCCAGTGTTTGTCCCATAACTTGATTTACTTATTCATGTCCACTCTATTCAATATATGTATCTTTATGTCTCAATCATGTCTCCCTCTCTCTTCAGTTCTATAGTGAGGAGACTTGGAGCATTGGTTCATCTTCTAGTTTTTCATTCATGCAGATCTTGGTGAGTAGGAAGCAGTTTATTCTGAGCATGCAATGACTTGGGAGGGGTAGTTTGTTTTGTTTCAACAAACTCAGCATCAATGCTACTGGTGGTGCGTATGCAAGATCTGGCATCACCAAGGAGCAAAATTGCAATTGTGCTTGTTTTTGTAAAGACGTTCAGCTGAATGTGGCCAGCTATCTCCCTGGCACTCTGAACTTCACAAACTCTTCTTAAAAGTGTTGAGATTGTGCTTCATTCTTCTATTTAAACACAGTGAATTTAAAGGGGTCCATCTACATTAAATATCATTAAGAGTTCTCATTCTCATGTGTCAGAGATTGGTTGCTGTAATTCATGTGGCTTACAAAAACATGTATAGGTTCAGTGTGTGCTCCTCTAAAAACTGCATTATCATTATGTTGTAGTGCCAAATGTCAAACTAATGACAAGTCCTTTCAGAACCACTTTGCTGGTTAAGAAACTGTAGGTTTTGGTGCTTCCACTAAACTCCAGTTTGGCATCACTCACACTTACTAGTACACGTTGAGGTTCTGCAGTCATTTCTGATAGTTACCCCTAGTACCCATGTATCATCTTTCTCATCCTACTCTGTATCCTATTTTACTTATCTCTGTCATTTTAAGATGGGATTTTAGAACTTCACACAGTACTCCCTGTACACCCTGAACAATGCCTGTTAACACAGAAACATAGAAACATAGACTTTGATGGCAGATAGGACCACTTGGCCCACCCAGTCTGTCCATTTCCACCTATTGATAAGCTGCAGATTCTAGTTAACCAACAGCCTACTTCCTGCAACCCCCACTATAATTGTCTTATGTCTGTCTCATGCATGTTTGAATTCCCTACTGTTTTAGACCCCACAACCTCTCCAGGAAGGTGGTTCCATGAGTCCAATGGCAAGATAGCTTTCACCACAGCTTGAACCTCCCTTTCCACCTGACACATCCTTTTATCCTATCTGCCTTTCCAGATGCTTTTTCACACTGGCTATATGGCTTTAGGCTGCTATATATTATGAATCCAAAATATTTTTCCTTTTCTATTTGTTTACAAATTTACTCCATCTATTGTGTAGTCCACTTGTTCTTTATCTGTATATATTACCTTGCACTTTTGTCATTGAATTTTAGTTGGCAGGTGTCTGTCAACGGTTTGAACCTTTCAACATCCCCCATGATTTCTTTGCAGTCTGCTAATGCCACCTTCCCTATATGAGTTGTTTTTAATTATTTAACCAGGAGTGCTGGAAGTTGGTTTACATGTGCGACCTGGGAGCACAGGGAAGTTAAGTGACTTGCTCAGGGTCACACAGTATGCAAGTGGAGGCTGTGATTCAAACCCAGGTCTCTAGATTTGTAGCTCAGAGCCTTAATCCAGTGCACTATACTGCCTCCTAATTTCTAATATCCCCATTCTTTCAGACTAGCTATTGATATACTGTACTTATGGAATGGCTACTGAATTTTAAGCAATTAGATTGATTCCTAGCCATGTGCTAGGGATATCTAATGCACAGATAGAAATGAGTCCAGGCACAGGCAGCTTCACCTTGTTAGGTATCACTGCTTCAGAACTTTGGCAAATCAAATGGTAGCCATCTTGGTTTTACTAGCCCTACTATCCAAGACAGTGAAAGCCAAAGTTACTTGCCCAGTACAACAATGACAGCTGTACCTGAGTCCAGTTCTGGCCTAAACTTCAGTGAGGATAACCTCCTTAACTTTATGAATCCTGAAAATGAGCCAACTAAACAAGCTGAAACTGAAACTGCACCATTGAGAGAAACTGTCAAGATAACCACAGCTGAGCAGTCTGTGATTACCCATTTTCAGCACTTCACCTCAAATCAGCTAGACAACATCAAAACAAAACATGATAACAATACTTTTAGAGCCGTATCATGGGCTCTAAAGTCTTTAACTAGTAAGCTATCTCCACAAACACTGGAGTGAACTGAAAGCTGCTGAGAAGGCTCAGCTGAATGAAACATTTTGGCACTTCTATGCAGAAGCTTGAATGACAGCAGGTGAAGAATATGCAGTCTCAAGCTGCTGTGGTCTTTGCATGTTGCTAAACAGGCACCTGGGGTCCACATCTATGGGCCACAACATCTAAATTTACTAACAGACCCAGAAATGAAAATCAGCAACCAAATGTTCACTGCAAACATAAAATGTATAGGAGAACTCAGAAACATAAATCTGAGCATCACAGCCCCTCAGCAAGTCTGACATCCACAAACTCAAAACTCACCAGCCCTGTCAATGGACACAGCATCTGGCCTGGTACAGAAAGTCTGTGTTGATATGCAGCTCTACAAGGCCAGGCACTGTGGTGAGGGACTCAGACAACTAAAACCCAGCAATTTCACAATAAAAAGGATGAAAATGCCTGCAAATTTGTAATGCTCAACTTTATGAGCAAACAAAAAATCACACAAACACACTAGACCCAGCAAACAATCACACCATGACTATACATATGCCCAAGCTGGACACCCTCTGTTTCTGCATCAAACTTCAGAAAATACCTCAGCAAGCTGCTTTCTGAACCCAAAACACTGTATTTGCACCCACATGACCTGCCACAGAAAAGAAAAAACTAGACTACTATGACAGTGTGGTACACTGAGCACATGGGTCTGTATTATTTGTCCAGCATGGTATCAAAACTCAGGAAAGAAAGAGGGTTAGTGCAAGTTATATTAACCACTGCATTAGCGCCATCACAATCCACTGTCCAGCTGCTGTCTGAGGCAGATTTCACAGCCAAAAATAACGTGCATCATAGAGCATAAAATGAGGTAAGTCTTTAGAGTTATTGTAGAGCAACTAATGCTGATAAGTGTAAGTGGTGTCACATCCTCTTTGTAAACCAACAGTAGTCAACATCTGAAGCTACTGTAAACCATATACCAGCTCACAGGGAAGCAGCAAGTAGAGCTAAAGAAGCCAGAAACAGTAACACCTTCAGGAGCACCATATGAATTCTTCAGAGCAGTGAACATGAACAAATGCACCATACATTTCAATAGCCCAGTATATTTTTTTCAAGTAATTTTGTTGTTTTGCCACTTCCAGTATTAAAAGTGCATCTTGGGTGAACATTTGTTTTATTTTTGTCACCCCCAAAAAAGGGGATTACTTTATCTTGTGTAGTAATATTTAATAAATAAATTAATACTTATTGAAGATTTCAACTTGTAGTTCAGTTTTCTATTTTCTAAACATTTGTTTTCCACTGCATAAGTACAGTAAGCTGCTTCAGGGTGTGTTAGATGGTTCTAATGCACAGTTAGTGGGCTGACTATATTCAGCTTGTGGCCTTGTGCCTCACTACGCCCCCATAGCCACTGCGTTAGGACTGGCTAACATACACTATGTAATGCCTTATTGCTTACTTTTACTATACATAAAGTTAGATCTTGTATGGATCACTTGAAATTACATAGGAGTAGTCTTTCACAAGTCAATAAAGACTGCATTGTCAGTCAGGAGGATATATCAGTTCTTTAATTTGGAAATACAGTACCATCTATAGGCATAACACTTCATAAAATCTTGCTCCTTGGCTAAGATTTACAAATGTTTAATGCATTTAGTGCAGGATTGCACTTTAGCACTCCCACAACCATTTGTTAAGGGATAAAATTGGCTTATATGCTATAAAATTTGTTCATGGAACCCCAGAGTAGTGGCTCCTGACCACAGACATTTCACTGCTGCACTGCACAGCCACAACTACACATGTATGAGCAAACCCAACAGGCATGGTTTGTATGGAAGAGGTGCAGCACCATTGAAACCACTATCCCTACAAAGATGAAGAGAGTGCAATTACAACAAGCTTTACCCTGGTGTTTTATAAAGGTTTGCTGCTTGCCCTGGTACTCTTAATCACAAATCCTAGACCATTCAGTGGTATAACTGTTGCACATTAGTACACTGCCCCACAGACTGTGATTACAACACAGCACAACAAACGTGCCAAACAGCTCCAGAAACCCATAGAACAGGTAGAAAACCTGTCCCAAGTCTGGAACTTGGCTGCTCTCTATAGGAACCCCAGGCAAGAGTACAAACTCCAGCAATGACAACAAAGCAAGTTTCAGAAAATCCAAGGGTTTGGTATAATTACATGGTTCAGTCACATCCATCATACTCTATGACTGGAACAGGACCTATGAAACTCTTATGGCTCCAGTAAAGATAAAGGAAGGCCGTGGTGGAGAAGAGCAGTGTTTGCAATATGAGTGTTAAGACATTTTTTCAACCATATTTCAATACTATAAATAATACAAGAATTCAACCTTAATTCAAAAATTATTAAATTGCTTCTTGGATCATGCCACCATACAGTAGTAGCTCTATTAAATCTTGAAATTGCCAGCACTGATTTTGAAGATGAACGCTTTAGGCCTTGACATGGTTTGTACATAACTCTTCTCAACAAATATTATTTCAATGTTATTATAATTTTTAAACTGTCTAATGCCTGCTTTTCTAGTCTCCAAATAAATGTCCCTTTATTAGATCCTTATGAAAGTATGTTGGCTTTATTTGTACTGTCAGTTAGGCCCCAGAGCCCACAGAGCCTGAGATCATGTTAAGTTTATTCAAATTATTTTGTAAACTGATAGATAAAAATGATAGAAGTATAATATTCATTAACATACAGAAAACATGGTACATTTACACCTTATTTTGGGAGAATGAAAACTGTGGTCTTTGAATTATTTTCCAATCCATTGTTAAATAAATTAAACAATGTTGGCACAAGAAAGCCCTGTCTTACTACTTGATTAGAATAATATTTATCAGATGTTTCCATGTCGGAACCAATAACAACCTGATACCAGGTGCTATGATATTGTATCAGATGAAATATCAAATGCAAATATATACCTAACACCTACAGTTTGGCCCATAGAATTTCATGTATAATCATGTCAAACATAAATCAAAAGTCTATCACAGATGCAAACAATGTAACTCTTTTTGACTGCATAAGTCAATAAGGTACATAACAGTAAAACAATTATCTATAGAGAAATAATTTGAATGAAAACCTTCTTCTTCATTTCAAGATGTGGATTTATAGAGCAAGCAATTAAAAACAAGTAAAGTCTCAGAAAGATTTTTTCTGCTATACCTATTACACTGATAGGATTATAGTCAGAAGGAAACAATTTAGATTAGAAATTCAGCACAATAATATTTCCCTTCCACCCCTCTGAAAGTTTCCAGTGGATAGAATGACTTAATCAGGCATACTAAACCACGCACCCACCAGTAGCAGTTTGAAAGAAAAATCTATACTGAAATACTGTCTTGTCCAGGTGCTTTACCATTACTGTTTCCAAGAAGTACCACAGCTATATCTTCACTTACATAGGCACAAGTCAGTATATAACTCAGACACAGATCTAATTCAATCCACAAAGACTGAAAATAGGATTGTTTTCTAGAAATGAATTTAACTTAATACTACACAATACTTTCAGAACATGATCACTCCAGGAAGATCTTGGAATATGAAAGTTAATAGATATGTTATAATTCCCACTACCAGTAGCCATAAGCTAACAGAATATATTGTGGCTAACAGTAGTAACAGGTTTTGCAAAAGACACCCATCATTTGCAGCACCCTACTATTTTCTTGTATTTAAATTATCAGTATTTGTGAGTCTGCAAACATGCCACCATATAGTTTGTTAGAAAAATGCATTTCTGACATCTGTAGATTCATTACCAGAATATTTTTTTCAGATTTTATCATGACAGCTCTTATACCTAATTTTGTAATTAATGACTCAAGTCATTAAAATGGCCATCACTATAATGATTAAATTGCCTTCTGCTGAGGTAACTGTTAAAGGTACATACCAGATTCACACTGTGGTTGCATTAGGATAGAGCTGCAACATGTTTCTGATGGTAAACAGCACAGCACTGCATCAAGAAATTTATATTTTGCATGGTAGGGATGGCACAGAAGAAGGACATTTAAAAAACGTCTGAATCTGTATCTTCATTCACTAATGAAAGAAAATAAAAGGACAATGAATATATTGATTATTTTGTCAGAAAACATTATTGTTAGGAAAACAAAACTACATAGTAACTTATAAATACTGCTGCCTAGAGAAACATTTTATCATTACACTTGTCTGATTTGTACCTTAGACCTGAGCATTTAACTTTTCTAGAATATTTTGTATCTCTTTTAAATACAGTACAATTTAAATAATTTTTTACCCTTACAAACTCTTCATAAAGCTGTGACTTATATTGTCTTCTAATGTTTTATTTAAAGGGTCTATTAGTGTGAGCTGATGCAGAGCTAATTCAAACAAGGATTCACTCAGAGGCTGAACAAATTTTGGATTTATTGCAAATAAGATTGTCACAAACATGGAGATTGATAATTTTTGATGTTTCAATTATTTCTCCAGAAAGTTTTCCAACAATTTTAGCAGACCAAATAATACATTTTCTATTATGCACTTCAAATGATTTGTCAGTTTGAATCACTTTATTTACAGACTGCATAGCATGAATAGACTGAATTTAAAATTCATAATGACTCTGGAAAGGATCTGATTTGGACATTATAGAAACATTGTGAGGATACAGATCTATAAATATATAATTAGTGACAGATTCTGTTGCTTTAGCTGGAGAATAATACAGTATGTAAAACGTAATTTCAAAATTTCAAAATAATTCATTTTTTTCTTTTGATTATTTGCCAGTAGCACAGGCAATATGAAGTTTTGAGACTGGCTGTTTTACGTTATGAAAATTAAATGATTTATTTTAGCTTTAGATGCATTTTCTGGGCTTTCAAGCTTTGTATATTTTCTGGGATATCATTTTGAGAATGAGAGTTCCAGATCTGGTGCTAAAGTTACCTTCACAAATCATAACTAAATCAAGATTCTGCCTACTAGAATCTATTTCTTTTGATATTTGTACCGTAATATTATTAGACCATGATGATGAATTCTAGAGAGGAATTTAAATATTAAATAAAGATAGCTGTTTTTTTCAGTTAATCATTTTATTGAAAGTATTCAAATAAAAACATAAAACAGCACATGGATAGAAATGTTTATAAGTGTACACCAACATACTTGCAATAGTCAGCAAATTAAGTACAGAACATCATATTTGGGTGAGACAAAATTAGCAAATTTTGATTTCATGGAATTCTCATGAAATTCTGCAAAAGCTTGCAATATTTCACAGTTTTTGGGGAATTTTCTGAAATTCATTAATTGGTCATAATTCAGTCAG
The DNA here is from genome assembly GCA_016271365.2 of Neoceratodus forsteri. NCBI lineage: Eukaryota > Metazoa > Chordata > Ceratodontiformes > Ceratodontidae > Neoceratodus > Neoceratodus forsteri. The sequence continues at coordinate 852,379,177 of CM057459.1, read as the reverse complement.
TGTTATAGCTAGAGATAGGAGTTTGCCGTGTTTATTGTTATGAAGATACCAGATAGGATTCAAAGCTTCATGACATCTGGATGAGTGACAAGGAAGTTAAAAAGGCTCAACATCTGCCAATTTATTATTCATGTGAAAATTTCAGAAAATATTTCTAGTCTTATGATTTTGCCACCTCCAGAGGTAGATAATTGAAAATGTGTGTGCACATTTCGTAGAAGAATTATAAAAATTGTTAAATAGAGAGACAAATGGTTATGTCAACTGTAAGTTAGAGGAGTTCAAAAGTTCACAATATAATTATTTGTTAAACTGTGTGAAATTCTTCCAAATATTTGGATGTTTATAGCTTTACTACTATTATCCATATACACTTCAGATTTGGCATGTATACCAAGGTAAATATGTCCTAGAATCTAATTAAAATGGATAAATGTAGTTTACTAAATTAAAATGTATTGTGGATACTGTATTTTAGAAATTACTAATTGCAAAATGTGCTCACAGATTAATGTACGATAATAGGTAATACTCCCAGAATTCCACATGTTGAATGTAACTTTCACAAAGCACTTATCATCACTATATCACCTTACCTACATTAGTATCCTGGCCCTGCAATACCCATCTAACACTCATGCAAAAGTGATTTAGCATCATACCCATCATGACCAAATATATCCAGATATTCTGTCACAATGGGCTAAGTTAAAAATAGTTGGAAGGCTTGGTGTCTCTTGATGCTATTCTAGGTGCCACTGTTTTCCATTAGCAAAAATATATGTTGTTGTCTACAGAGTTGTAAATAACAGATGAAATTGTACAGACCCAAAGCTTCATGTACATGTGCTTCCATAAGCCATTAAGTCAATGAGTTCTAGAAGTTATCTGGCATATTGAAAGAATTCAGGTTAGTGTACAGTGATGTCCATGACTATTCTTCATGGATCATCACTCAGTACAGTGACCAACACTTGGTGCCACTATACTTTTACCATGGAGCCTCCTATGAATGCTACATTAATGTTACTTTACCAATCCTACAGCAGCAACTCAAGTGTATGACTGGGCAACATGTATGGACATGGCTTTGACAAAAGAATCACAACATTCCACAATTTAACACAAACTCATGAAATTCAATTGTAATTATTGTTGTTATTTTAGAGACTTTGGCTGCTGATAACATGGCTAGCCATTAGGCAAGAGATTAGAGCATTAAGCAAGAGATTAGAGAGTTTACCCACACAAACTTTTTTTTCAGTGTTTTTTTTCTCCTGGATGTCAGCTTGTCTTTCAGGGATATACCCTGTTCACAGGGATATAACCTGATCAGGTTGATCAAAGCCATTATTTAGTTGGCTACCAGGTTTAGTCCAACATCATTTCCTTCCCATGTCCCTAGTTGCAGTGGTGCCTCTGTCATCTTTGTACAGCCAAAGCTTTCCTGTGGAAGGAAAAGCTCCCAGGACCAGCCACAGGGGTAACTGTGTTAGTGAAACCTACCACCAGCCATTCCTGACAGAAATACACTGCTGACTGGCAGATGTCAAGCCATGGCCTCCTCATAAAGTGACTTCATGGGCTCACTTCTGAACCTGGGTCATCAGCATGGCAGCATGATGCTCACTACTTGGCCAGGGTTTAAAGCTAACAAAACTGTTGATATTCCATTCTTTAGTTTAAGTGTTATAGGGACTTAATATTCTGCAGTTTACATAATTCCAAGATATAATTTAAACATTTTCAAACATGTGGAGGTTTATATCTCAGTCCCTTTAAAGACAGAGATCTTAAACTTGGTACATATCTAAATGGGCATTGGTGAATTCAACACACCAAATTTGGTGCAATTATGACTACTAGGGCTTGCTTTTCAAAATAAAAGTTTGACACAAGGTGCCTGTACTAAAGGTATGATGCAGCTGGCACCTTGCATCAGATCTTGCAACAATCCCAATTTTGAATGCTGGCTGAGTCAAATTAGATGCTGTGTGGCAAAGCCACCAAGCACCACCATTGCAGCAGAAGCACCCATGCACCAGGCTTTAAGGGTAGTTGAGCCACTGCAGGGATGTGCTATCCTTCTTTTTCAATTTCAGAAGTCCTGCCATGGATGCAACAGGGAACTGACATTAGACCAGTCAGAAGGTGGTCTAAAGGCCCTGCTCTTCTGCCTGGTAAGGTGTTGATTGGGGTAGAGAGGACCTACAAAGAGGAGGACCAGGGCCGATCAAGCTCTGTGGTGTCATGTGGGTAAGGGATCAAAGTGGCAGTGGGAGCATCAAGGGAGGCACAGGGCAGGGGGATTTGTCACACATTCGATTGGGCGGGAAGGTGCACATAGCCAGACCGTGATGACCAAGACCACAGTAGACAGCAGCCTTGGCAACTCTCCCACAGGATATTGTTTTGTATAAGCAGGTATGGCTGTCAGGAGAGGCCTATGAGGCACTCTCCAGAAGTGTAACCATTATTGGTCAGTATTTGTAAAATTAAGTACCTTTTCCCATTTTAGTTTGGCTTTTGCATTGAATGTGTCATAGTGTACCTGATCATACCATAAATCATTTCTGCTCTGCAATTGTCATGTTTAATCCAATTAAACAGCAGAGAGAGCCACCTAAGGGTGGTAGCTTATCTGGTATAAGCCAGAATTACACTGGAAAGGATTATTCACTTCAGCGGCCCCTGAAGGATTTGTACCAGCAAAGTTTGTTTTTTCATTTACATGTATTGCGTCCTCATTTTCTTCATTATCTGAAAAGTTTTCATTGTGGTACTTACAGCTTGCATTTTCTTTTTAACAGCAATGTCCTTTGGTAGTTCCAAATCATTGAAGTTTCTCTTGTCCTGGTCTGGAGATGTTTTTGAATATTGTTGTACCATGTGGTCTCTTGGTTCAGGGATCCCGTTCCACTAGCATCTTGTATCCAGCCAGCCTCTTGTAGCACTTCATCAGCAGACCATGTCTTTTAAAGGGGTGCTGTGGAGTTTGCAGTCTCACATTGTTTGTTAAAGTACCTTTGTCCATGTTAGAAGTATGAGCTGGTAATTTTGATCCTCCCGCATTTCTGGGACCCAGTGTTTTCTTTTTGTGTTTGCCTTGAAGTGTAGAGGGTGGCTTAACAGGAGTCGGATCTTCGGGGATAAATGAAGTTCAGCTAAGGAATGCAAATTGGCAGGTGTGGCTTGTGCAGCCTTCTCTTAAATACGGTCAGTGTTTTAAGCTTTCAGGAGCCAGTCAGAATTTTTCCTCTTCCTCTTTGATTTGTCTTAAGAGGTATTGATGTTTTCCTCCAATGCATGTTTTAGTAGCAATTCTTCAACAGTCAATGTTTCAGGAACAGATGCAGCTGCCAATGCAGAAACGTCTGCATGACTTACAGGTGCTGCAGTTGTGCCTTGGTGTCTGTCTCTAAACCAGGTGCAGGCAATGCAGGTCCATGTGACTGTTGTGTATCCATTGACACACCCTTCCATTCAGTCACTATTTCAATTTCTTGAGATATTTCTATGACCTCACATTCAGAGCTTGGTGTAATAGGCAATTCAGAAACAGGTACTGGTGAGAAAGACTGCTGTCCCTTCTCAACATCCACATCGCTCCTCTATGTCAGCCATGATGGCTGACCACCAGAGAATTGGGCAGCAACTCCCTCTCCAAAAGAGATGGGTAGTTTCCCTAGTGCCATGGCCAACATTCCCTGCCAAGAAAACAGGTCCAGTAAATCTACAATGCCAGGATGTACCTGGAAAACAGCTGCCAGAGCTTAGTGTGCTATTCCTGGTCAAACATTTAAAATAAATATAATACATAAGAATTATATAAAATTAACTTGTCACAGGTTTGATCCTTTGGTTAGACATCTTACTCATTACCTAAACATTCAAAATGATTTTGGTTCTATGGAGAAGAATAATTTGAAATGGCACCATTATGGTTCTTATTAATATTCTTTCAATTTTTTGAACCATTCTTAAAACCTATTTATGAGTAGAAACCAGGGGTTAAATTCACCTCCAAAATCAATTTTGAATTGTCTTCAGAGATAATGAAACAAATGCACTAAGGGAGCTGGAGTCATCATCCCCTTCCTCTTTCTGAAAAGTGACCTTTTAAACTGTAGCAACTAGCTCTCACTCTGGAGATTTTGATTTTAAGTTGCAATGTTTTGAATTAAGAGAGTTTATGTCTGTTTTCAGTGATAAAGACTGGCTCCTATGGTTTATTAATAGGGCAGTTAGATGCCATGTAATTATCCCAGCTTATCACAAAAATAAATATAAACTCTATATTCAAACAGTTAGTGCAGCACTACCAGGTCAGTGCCACACCAGCTGTGAATAGTACCAGCAGTAGGAGTGGGGGCCATATTCAGAGGCCACAAGTGTGCTAACCTTACAGTGGGACCATGCAGAATATACCACTGTGGCTATGCAAATAAGGGATCCCTCATGCTTAAAGGGTGTAGAGGTATATTCATAGGTTTCAGCAGCACTAAACAGCCACCATTGCAGAACTGTTTAGTACTGCAGAAGCCCTCTCTCAACTGGGCATGATAGCTGTCACCCCATCCCCATGCTGCTTGTAAACCCATAGTAATACATGTGTGTAATTTTTTTCCTGTAGGGAATCAGTGACATCACAAACTCATAATGCCATCACTCTGGCATTCTAAGGTCATTATACTAGTGTTCTGATATCAGATCAATGGTATCATGAGATGAAATGTTTTGGTGTTCCATATATTTCATAGAGAACAATGGATGTATAACTGTGTGTTATGGATTTGTTTACACACCTGAGGTATGTGATGACCCATAAACCTCGAGTGTGAAGATTGAGAATTTATGAGGTCATCACACACCAGGGTCTGTAAAAAATCCTAATAACACAGCTGTATATCTGTTATTTTATGACTGTGGTGGAGCCTACAGCCATCTTGCTGTCTGTAGCTGGAAAATGGAGGAACATGGAACACATTTTAGACATTTCAATGTATCCTTCCACAACTATAAATCACTATGCCAAATGAAATAACATTTTCACTTCTTTCTGTTTAGAATGCTGGAGACAACACTAAAGCTGCTTAACAGATGCTCATTAGGAAACTGAAACAGATTTCTTTCTGTTTACAATGTGGAGACAGCACTAAAGCTGCTTATCAGATGGCCATTAGGAAACTAAAACAGCTAGTTAAATATTGGTTGCTTATTAAACTGAGATTTGTTTACCCCTTGAAATGTGACAACTTGCACATTTAACTACTTAGGCCCAGATATTCAAAGCAGTTGCGCATGGCGCAACTGAGTTGCACTTGCAAGTGCGGACTTGTGCCAAGGAGCGATATTCAGTGGAACCAGTGTGCAGTGCAAATCTCATTGTGCCAATGTGCAACTATAATGAATGCAGGCACAAGTGCAGGGACGTGCCCATGAATATCCATCATAGTGATATTCAACCATGAAATCATGGTGCAAGTGCAGAGCAAAGCAGAATGCACCAATCAGACTTGTTCCTATAAATACAGGGCAAGCACACACAAAGACCTGTGCATGGAGAGAGAGAGGAGAGAGGAGAGAGAGAGAGAGAAATGAAAGAAAGAAAGACAGACAGAGAGAAAGTGAGAGAGAGAGAGACAGACAGAGAGACCAAGGCAGACCGAGAGGTAGAGGGACAGAGGGTGGCAGTGGAGGAGACAGGGTCAGAGGAGTGTGACAGACTGACAGACACACTGCCAGGCAGTGCACCAGGGTGGCACACAGCCAGCAGTAGCCAACCACCTAGGGTGATATAGGACAGCAAGAGCCATGGATAGCATGCCCTTCATAATGGAGGCCATAATGTGGGGTATAAGAGGGCAGCAGGAACAGTGACATGACCATGGAAGTGCCATAGATGGTGTGCCCAACACAGGTGATATTGCACCAGCATCACCTTTGAGCAGTACAGTGACATGGAGATTGTGGGCTGGTACCAGCTGAAAAGGGCCATTCGGAGACAGCTCTGTGAGCTGTGCAGTGAGGAGATGCAGACACCCACCAGACAGAGCCATGCCATGTCCATTTAGATGAAGGTGACACCCATCATGTGCCTTCTTGCCATGGGCACTTTCCAGAGACCAACAGGGGACACCACATGCATAACCCAGTCAGCCACGTCCTGCCTCCTCACACAGTTCCTCAATGCTCTTGTGCCACATGCATCGAGTACATCCATTTCCTCAGCACACAAATAGAGTGCACAACAACCATGCAGGACTTCCACAGTGTAGCATGTATGCCTGGCATGATTGGAGCCATTGACTGCACCCACGTGGGCATCCGCATGACACCAGGCCTCAAGGGTGTGGCATATATCAATAGGAAGGGGAGCTTGAGTGTCAACTGCCAGGTGGTGTACGATGCCACGGGATGCATAACCAATGTCTGTGCCACACACCATGGGAGTGCACATGATGCATTCATCTGGCACAGCTCTGTGTTGAGCCCCAGGTTTGAACATGGGGATATCCCAATTGGCCACCTAGTGGGTGAGTATGGCATGGGCAGGGACAATGGGCAGAGCATATCATGGGACGGGGAGGGCAGGGTGTGTATGTTGGTGTGGGTGCCAGGGACAGGCAAGGGGCACAGCCTAGCATAGCAGGAGGGCTAACCATGTCATTATCCACACAGGGGACAGTGCCTATCCACTCTGGCCCTGGCTGCTCAACCCCTACCAGTGCCGTTGTCCACAGTAGAGGAACGCCACAACGAGGCACACGCCAGCACACACAACATCATCAGTGAGTCTTTTGCATGCTGAAAGCACAGTTTCATTGCCTAGACAGGTCAGGCAGTACCCTTCAGTACAGGACCTCGAAAGCCTGTGGCCTTTTCCTGGCCTGCTGCATACTCCACAACATGGCCATGGTCCATGGGATAGTTGTCGAGGCTGATGAGGTGACAGTAGTGAGGACGGTCAAGGCAATAGGCCAGAGGGAGGTGGACAGCCACCACCTGCAGTATCCCCAACTGTTCCAGAAGGTAAGATGGCACGGGATACCATAGCATGGGAGCACTATGGTGCACACAGGTAGGAAGTCACGAAACACTAGGCCACACAAACAGGTAAAGCACACATGCGGGGCATGCATGGCAATGGGCATGCACACACTGAGGTGGGAAGCAGGGGTAGGGTGACGGGGCACACACCTACAAACAACCACATGCACCCCTCACAGCCCCCCACACACACAAATGCACCCACACACACAGGCATAAGTATGTGGCATGGATCAGATGCATCGCACGAGTGCAAAGGTGCAAACTGGTGCAGGACTGCTGTCATCATGTCCATGCCACATGGCCCAGTGGCCGGGCAAGCACACACACAGGCAGCATGTGGCATGACACACAGGTGCCTCACCTGCAACAGTCACACACACACACACACACTGCACATGTGCACTGGGCAGCAGCTGCAGACTGCTGCTGGGGTGGGCCTCACATCAGGTCTGCTGCATGGAATCTTGGCCACCACAGCCATGGGAGGGCTGTTCCTGGGCTGATCGGCAGCCACAGGCTGTGCCTCAGCCTGGGGTGTGCAACAGCCCCTGCGTGAACAGTGGGACCCAACCTGTTCTCATGGGGGTGTCGAGATGCCCAAGCAGCCCAGCCATGGGTGTGCCTGGGATACCGACATCTGAGCCCAGCATTGACTGTGTAGGGGCCACCCAGATGCCAGGTATGCAGTGTGGATGAGTGCACTGCATGGGGGCATCTGTGCCCAGCCATGCCCCATGGCAGCCAGCAGCACAAAACCATCCGAGATCGCAGGAGCAATGTGATCCAAGGATGCAGTAGTGGCCTCCTGCACATGCTGCATCCCCTAATATCTGTGCAGTGCCCTCTCCTGCTACTCAGCTAACTGGTGCACCTCTGTGCATAGTCGCACACCAAGTTGTGAGCAGCACCTGTTGCTGAACGGACTCCTGCAGCAAATGGGTGTGCTAGCTAGTGGGTCGGTGTCCTGGGGCTCCCAGACCAGATGTTGATTCCCATGTGGTGACTGGCCACACTTCACATCCTCTTCTCTGGAGGATGCTGCACAGTGGGGTATGGCAGGTACACTGGTGGTGGACCCTGTGTCCAGCTGCCCAGTGGCACCCACAGCCCACTGCTATGTGTCTGTCCAGCCACCGCACACCACCCAGTGCCTGCACAGCAGCACCACCTCCACTGCAGGCACAGCCTGGGCAGTGCACACCACTGAACCTGCAGTGGTGGCAGGCAGCTGTTCCACCATCGACAAAGCTGGGTGTACTGCCTGTGTCCAGTGGTCAGCAGGAATTTCTCCCCACAATGGTGGCCATGCTGTCCAGTATGAACATTCCGTCATCTTCAGTGTCAGACCCCACCCTGATCTGTGTCTCTGTGCACAGGACCACAAGGCTGGCATCCTGCAGGAACACATCCAGGGCCTTGTCTGACCCCAGGTCCTGGACATCCACCTACACAGCAGTGGTGAGCTGCAGCCTGTCAGGCCCCCATATGCCCATAGAGGTGGAAGGCTGGTCCTCCAGTGGTGAACCAGTGGCCATAGCTGCTGCCACCACCCCATCATCTGCACGGAGGCATGCTGGTGCTGCAAGAGAAAGAGAGGCATGTTAGTGATGCATTGCCCACATGTGCCCCCACACTGCCACTGCCTGTGTCCTGCAGCATGGCATGTGCGTGAGTGCCACACTTGCATATGACAGGCATGCTGGCTGCATGCACACAGAATGGCCATGTTTGCACCCTCCACACCCCAGCTGTGCATGGCTGACATACCTACCATGCAGTGATGAGCTGCCACTCATTTGAATCCGCCACCATGCACACCTCCACTGTGCTGCAGTGCATGGTGGCTGGCACCAACTCCTCCTGCGCCATGAGCAGTGGTGCAGCTGCAGGCCCTCCTCCGGTGGCATTCTGGGAGGCACGGATGGCCACCACCTTCTCCTTGATGTGCCTCTTGTCCATGCCTATCTGCTTCCTGCACTCCTGCACTGAGTGCTGGTGGCTGTCCTGCTGGTTGACACATGCTGGCACCTCCACCCAGGCCCCAGAACTGGCCTGTGATGTCCCCATGGCACCACTCAACAGGGGCCCTTGTCAAGGTAAGCTTCAAACAGGGCATCTGTCTCTGCCTTTGTGAAATTGGGCCACGCCAGAGCAGGCCCACGCCCTCACCCTCCTGACGCTCTGACATGCCACTACCTGTGGACATGGACAGCACAGTGTGTCAGTGGCAGCATCACCCTGTACCATCCCCCTGCTGTGCTGACTGCTCCCAGTGAGCTGCAGCAGCATGCACAACTTACCCCAAAAGGATGCAATACTGGTCCATGGCCTGTGCTGTTCTGTGGTGCTTATATAGCGTATCGCATGCAAATGAGCTTTGGTGCAACAGTAATGACATGCTATATCCTCCAGTGTGCCACATTGGCTGATAAGCTCATTTTATGTGGCATCTGAATATCGATGATTTTGCCCCATGCGCAATGAAATTGCTCTGGAGCAAGTCATGGCACAATACACACGCATGCGCAGTGCACAGTCCGGCAGTGCACAGCGCTGAATGGTATCATGTTGTCAACCGCACACTGCATGCTGACTGCACAATGGGGACCATGGCGATGGTGCACCAGCCTGGTAACGCACGTGCACACTGCATGGAGGCAGGCAACCCTGACCCTGCTGCACCTCTTCGCCCTGGCTGACCCTTCACCATGACCCCACCCAGCTACACCCATGCTGTACATCTCTGAGACTCTGTGATGGGTGGACACAATGCATGTCCCCTCAGATCATGCATCTGGCACATGCCATGGCCACATGATTACTTTGCCATTTTGCTCACCAGCTACTACTCACAGCATGGCGCAGCAAGGGGCACCAAGGGCAGCAAACTGGATGCAGGTGGAGCTGGTGAACCTGGTCAACTGTGTCCAGCTCCACACACCCCAAACTCTTTGGCCAGGCACCCTGCAGCAGCCCAGGGTTGAGGTGTGGCAGGGCATTCTGCCACACTGCAGAAGCACACCAGGGGTGGCCAGGATGGGTGAGCAGTGCAGCCACCACTATGGAGACCTGGCGAGGAGGGACACAGAATGTCTGAGGAGGCTGGAGGCATGAATCAGGCGTGGGGCTGTGCACAGCAAGATGAGTAGGTCCACACTGCATGTATGCCCTGGTGCTATATTGTGGTGTTGGCTAGGCTGCCTGGCATGCCCTGCAGAGTGGTGCACTTCCATCATGTGCATTGAGGTGTGGCATCACCAGCCACCTTTTGAGTTCTGCGATGCAGCTGTGCAGGATGTGTCGGGCAGGGGCTCACCCTGTGCACAGGGGTAGGGTGGGGTGGGCAGCTGCTGTGAATGTTTACTGATGTGTACCTGTCTATGTTCCATTCCCAGGGCCTGAAAATCACTGGAGAGCAGCAGTGGTGGTGGCAGCAGTGGCAGGATGGCAGGCCTCAGTGGGCCAGGGTGGTGTGCGGGCAGCTCCAGCATCAGCAGGGTCACAGTGGGCAGGTAGGCACTGTTATGGTCCTTCACACTGTATGTGGGTGGCTGGCAAATGGGTGCAGGCATGGCCACCTGTGCTGCGTACCATGGCAGCTGTGTGTGTTGCATTGTGCACAGGTGCCTGCCACTGTGGTGCATCCATTGGACACGTGTGCTAGCTGTTGGTGGGGTAGGTGGGTACCTGACTGCCACTGATGTTGCTGTGGTGCTGCTAGTGCACTGTGCTATGTGACTGCCATTGTGCAGTCAGGTGGCCACTGTGTGGCAGGGACCACAGCTGTGTACTGTCATGGTTTCTGCGTTGCTGGTGGCATTGGCCCACCTTGCCGGTGGCGGTGCGGCCCTCTGGGGGTGTGATCCCACTGCCCATTGCACACTGTGGGTGGGCATGGTTTCTTGGGACATTGCACTGATCACCTATCCTGTCCCTTGTCATAGATGTCCGGCGGGCATAGGATGCCCTTTACTGCTGGCTGCTCCAGCAGCTTATCTTAATTGCCTCAACTGTCATGGAGGCAGTGTTGCAGGTGCAGAGGATGTTGCTTGCTGACCGAGGCGGTAACGATGGCAAGGGCAGCAGGACATGGCTGCCAGTAGTTGGGACCCTGCATTCTCCTGTTACCCCAGCTATACCACCCCACAGTCCCCTTCCCACTGTACAGTCCCTGTTCCCTATCCCAATCCCTCGCTTTCCTACCCTGTCCCAAACCCTTGTTTTGTACATAGTTCAGTTCTTTAATATATCTATCTTTTAACATACCTGCCTGTGTCTGTGTGTGCTTTGAAGGTGGCATGAGAGCCATGCTGCAGTGGCCCAGTGCCTGTCTATGTAGTGTGCATGTGTTGGGGCACGTGTTGTGCTTCTGTGAGCCACTGCTGTTTACTGTGGTGTGTCCCACTGTGGTGGTTTCCTCCCTTGGTCGGTGACTGTGCCTTGCGATGCCCATAGGATAGCTTTCAGGGGTGTGTGGCAGGTTTGTGCATGATGCTGGCACACAGCCATGGTCTTTGATTGGTACTGGGCACACGTTGTGTTGGGGCCCCTGCTTGGCATTGTGCTGCCTGTCCTATGTAGTCTGCCATGCTCACGTGCCTCCTGGCACTTTCTGTGCCTGCTGTGTGATCCTCCTGTGTGCCTGTGTGGCATGTGTGTGTGCTTGGCTGCCTTGTCCTGGGTGTGGACTGCTGTGGTGGGGGCCAGCCTGTTGCCTTGGGGGCTCCCTTGCTGGCCCACCATTGGCACCTCCTGATACCTAATCTCTGTGCCCCTGTTGTGTTGAGTGGTCTGGGTGTGCTGTGTGCACCCAGCTGTGCCTGCTGATGGTGGCCTCCTGTGACCTGTCACTGTGCTTCCCTGGCACTATCCCTAGGTCTCTTCTCTGTGCCATGCCCCCTCTGTTGCTATGCTGCTCTGCTCCCTCAGTTGCACTCAGGCTTATCTGTCTATGCCATGGCTCAACTGTGTTTGTGCCATGGCGCATCTCAGTGCACCATGGTGTGGGTTTGGTTGCGCCATGGTGCAACTGTACCATATTCAGTCCGGTTGTGCTGGGCATGCGGAATGCCAACCTCTGAATATGGCTCCTGCACCACGCGCATCAGATTTGTGCTGCACTGGACTTGTGCCAGCCTTTAGCGCATTTCTGAATATCTGGGTCTTAGCATTTAAACATTTTCTTGCTATTAACTTCAGTTGGGCAACTATTGTCTTTCAAGAAAGAGTCATACCTCATACTGTAAATGTCACCTTTCCCAGGAACAAATGATTTACACTGTTTGTTTAACCTCTTAAGGCACTATTCAATAAGCACTATCTCAGACATATGTCAGGTCTTCATGAACTATCCGAGTTAATTACATAGCAATTAGCGGGCATCTGCTTTTTGGGGAAAATGTATTGAGCTACAGCGCACAACATACACACTGTACACACCATCCTCATGGCCATAATATTCAAAATAAATACTGCAATCTAATATATTATAAAATAATAAAAAACTGTTCATCTATGTCAGTGAACACAGTGAAGTTCAGTCTAAAGAAGATTTCCTTTAACGAGCTAGTGTACTGCCTAAAACTAATATTAGATTTTAAAAGCAGCCAACCATTATCTTTTATATCTGAGGTACTTTTTATTTTTTCTTTGTTTAATTAGAAGATTGCTTACCTGCTGTCATCATCATGTGTGGAACAGATCTTAGCCTGGCAGCTGACATACAGTGGCGTGAAAAGTATTTGCCCCTTCCTGATTTCTCTATTATTGCATTTGTCACACTGGATGTTTTCAGGTCTTTAGAAAAATGTAATATTAGATAAAGGAACCTGAGTGAACAAATAACACTTGTTTTTTAATTTCACTTATTTAATGAAAAAAGTTAACCAACACCAACTGGCACTGTGTGAAAAAGTAATTGCCCCCTTACACTTAATAACTGGTTATGCCACATTTAGCTACAATGACTGCAACCAAACACTTCTATAATTCAATATCAGTCTTTCACATCGCTGTGGAGGAATTTTAACCCACTCTTCCTCGTAGAACTGCTTTAATTCAGTAACATTTGGTAGGTTTTCGAGCATGAACTGCTCGTTTCAGGTCCTGCCACAGCATCTCTATTGGGTTTAAGTCTGGACTTTGACTAGGCCACTCCAAAACTTTAATTTTACTTTTTTAGCCATTCTGATGTGGACTTGCTTTTGTGTTTGGATCATTGTCTTGCTGCATGACAACTACGCTTCAGCTTCAGCTGACGGAAGGATGACTGGACATTCTCCTTAAGAATTTTCCGCACAGAGCAGAATTCATGGTTCCTTTAATTATGGCAAGTCATCCAGGTCCTTAGGCAGTAAAGCATCCCCACACCATCACACTACCACCACCATGTTTGACTGTTGGTATGGTGTTCTTACTGTGGAATGCTGTGTTTGCTTTACACGAGACATTATGGGATCCATGTTGTCCAAAAGTTCCACTTTGGACTCATCTGTCCATAGAACATTTTCCCAAAAGGCTTGTGGATCATCCAGGTGCTTCTTGGCAAATGAGAGATGAGCATTTATGTTCTTCTTGGTTAGCAGTGGTTTCCGCTTGCTACTCTCACATGAAGCCCATTTTGCCCAGTCTCTTTCTGATTGTGGAGTCATGAACACTGACCTTAGCTGAGGCAAGAAGCCTGCAGTTCTTTGGATGTTGTTTTAGGATCCTTTGAGACTTCTTGGATGATTTTACACGCCCTTGGAGTAATTTGGCAGGCCGCCCTCCTGGGAAGGTTCACTACTGTTCAAGTGTTCTCCATTTGGAGATTATGGCTCTCACTGTGGTTCAATGGAGTCCCAGAGCCTTAGAAATAGCTTTGTAACCCTTTCCAGACTGATAGAGGGCAACAAATTTTTCTGATCTTTTCAGGAACTTCCTTTGATCATGGCATAATGTGCTTGTTGAATCTTTGTGCTGGCAACGTGACTCTGATGGTAAGGGCCAAAATAAGTGAGGTTTATATTGAGCAGGGCTGGCTGTAATCAAGCCTGGCTGTCTTCAATCAGCTGACTCTAATTATCCCTTTAATTGGGTTGATTTAACTAGGGGCAATTACTTTTCACACAGTGCCAGTTGGTGTTGGTTAACTTTTTCATTAAATAAATGAAATAAGTAAAAAAAAGTGTTATTTGTTCACTTAGGTTCCTTTATCTAATATTATATTTTGTCTAAAGACCTGAAAACATCCAGTGTGACAAATATGCAATAATAGAGAAAATCATGAAGGGCAAATACTTTTTCACGCCACTGTATGTTACTCTACTGCCCACACTATATCATCAGCATTGTGACCTCAATGACTGTGGCAGCACTGCTACTTAGGAACAGCAAGTGAGTAACTGCCAGGTCATTCACATGTGATGTCACAGTCAGTGAGATCACAATGCTGATGATGTAGTGTGGGGCAGTTGAGAAAGCTACAGTATGTCAGCTGCCAGGCTAGGAGCTGTTCTACACATCAGCACAATATTATCACATAGAATACTTTCTGATGAACAAAAGGAAAAGATAAATACCCTCAGAAATAAAAATTACAACTGACTACTTAAAATTTGTATTATTTTGCTGTCTGCCTGTTTTGGCTCCACTAGCTCTTTAAATATTTCTTATCCTGTATTTTGTATCCTGGGTAGCATTGGGGAGATGCTGCTTCTGCATGCCATTGTCATTGTGAGCTTCATTTTACATTTTGCACTTCATTTAATTAGGATGTCCCTGATTAGATGCAATATCTTGTTTTCAGTGGGATCACGATTTTACCATTTCTATAATGTATTTATTCAGAGTAACCTAGTCCAGATGTATAATATTGTTTTCAGTGTTCTTATTTTATGCACTGCAGCATAATATTGTGTAGATGTACAGCCTTACCGAAAATAAGATGCCATGTCTTCTGTGAACTATCCAGGCTAAACATATAGGGATCAGCAGGCATATTTTAAAAATGTGTAAAAGGAAGACCACATTGAAACTGCCTCTCAGCAGATCTGCATTGTGCAAATTCATTAGAAATAATGGGTAAAAGCATCCCAAAGTTCTCACAGCCATATCGGCTCTGAGCAGGACATGTTTATAATTACTAGTGCAAAGAGTCAGTCCCTTAGACAGTTTGTCCAGAGAGTGTCATTCCTGCTGCTCCTAGGTCAGTCTCTCTTTTCAGACAGTCTCTGTCCTCCACAAACACACACTCAGTATCTCATCATACAGTCACACACACACACACACACACACACACACACACACACACACACACACACTCTTTCTCTCTCTCTGTAACTGTCAACCACAGCTCTGTCCTGGATCATACTGGTGTCTCCGATCCTGACCTAGAGCAGGCTCAATCAGATAATCCTATTTGAAAAGGCAGGATCAACCAGATAACAAATGATGTAAAAAATAAGTAAATAAAGATCAGAAGGGTTGGGATACAACAATAGCAACTTTGTTTTTACCTGTCAGCCAGAGCTACATTCTGGATTGCACTCAGTGTCTCTCAATCAGGGCTCAGAGTTAGATCAACTTGATATTTGAAAAGGCAGGATCAACCAGATAAAAAAAAATAGAAAAGTAAATAATAAAGATTGGAGTGGTTGGGATAGAATAGTTGTGGCTTATCTAGGAGATAAGCAAGAAACAGAGCCACCATGTTTCCTGATAGTGCTCAGCCTGCCCACACAATCACAGTTTTAAGCCAAGAGAGTGGTACGCTACAACTGACTGACATGCCAAGGACAGTGCTGCTGAAAGAACATTTTGAGAAGGCCATAATAATCTGTTTTTGGATTATTACAGCATTTGAGAGAGCCTTATAAATGGATTGATAAAGGGAGACATCAGTAATTATACTACAATAACAGATAGGAAACCTGCAGTAAGTAGTCTTGTTATTCCATTTCGGGACTCTGGTGACATGGTAAACTACTTGAGCTTTGCACTCTTGGTTTATGATTTTGCTAAAATCCTCTATGGATTTAAAGCCTTGTTACTGATGATGTCCTGTCTAGTATTCTATTTGTGCCTGGTGTCTAGCATTCCCCACCCTCTGATCACCCATGCTGGTTGTATACTCTGAAGTCCCTGGTGAGTAGTGGCCCCACAGTCGCCCATGCTGAGCTGCTGTATGTTTATATCTCATTTCTAATGGTCCCTTAAATCCCAATCATCCATGCTTGAATTATTGTTTCAGATGCCCACCATGTAGTGCTCCCCACAATCACCCATGCTGATTGCATCACACTATAGTCCTTGGTAGTCTAGTGGCCCTCCGATCACCTGTCTGCTACGGCATGTACTGTAGCATATTAACGGCATGATGTCTGGTAGTCTAGTGGATCTCCCACCCTGATTGCCCATTCACTGTGGTGTGTAGCATAATAAGAGCACCACCTGATAGTCACATGAACCCCCACACCCTGATCACATGTCTGCTGATGCAAGTAGCATAATAAAGCATCCTCTTGGTAGTCTAGTGGACCACTAATCCTCACAAATGGTAAATAAACCCCCATAACCTACCCACTCAGGACCTCCCATCCTGCCTTCACCCCACACACAAGTCGATAGTTACCAAATGATGATGACTGGACAATCCTCCACTCACCTCCTCTGCTGGCTGCCATCTCACTGTGAGTGAGTGAGTGATCACAGATACAGTCTTGTGATCACTCACTGACAGCTAGATGGTGGCCTTCCAAGGAAGTGAGTAGAGGGCTGTGGTGGTCAACATCATTAGGCAGCTCCTGACTGGTGTACAGGGTAGAGGGACTGTGAGGTGGTGAGTTACTCGCAAGTTGCTTGGGTGGTGTTTTGTGACCTTCTAGTGGGGTAGGGGTCCACTAGACTACTATGAGGGGATGGTCTTATTTTCTTATTTCACTACAAACCACATGTGAATGGGTAATCATCGTGGGGGTTTCAATAGATACAACCAGCATAAGTGATCAGGGGGTCGGGGCATGTAGGATGCCATGGATATTGAAATATGAATTGAAGCATGTGTGATTGGGGGTGTTGGGGGACCAGAAAATATCAGCGGAAATGTACAGCAGCCCAGCATGTCAATCTCTGGGTGAGGAGACCACTAAATGCCAGGGACTCCGCTACCTAAAGGGTGCTAAGGGACTGAACAGCATGCTAATGAGCCATTATGATCTTGTAAATGGACCCTTAGTGCCTTGCATGCATATGGGCTCATTAGCATGCTAGGGTTTACATGGTCCACAGGAGTGTGGCCCTCTCCCACTTGGAAGTGCTATTCCAGTGGGCTGCCTTTTTGGTCCATATTCAACCCTTGTACTCTGTGATGTGCCAGCATGGCCTCATATTCATACAGTTAGCTTGATCCATCAAAGCAGTCTAAATGAATACTGGCACAGAGTAGGCTGTGCACTATTTGCCATGCAGTGCTACTGGCTGTGTGGTACTAATGACTTGCTCGGAATATGGCAGCCATAGCCAAAATAATAATTCGGCACCAAAGATTTTGACGCTGCAGCCAAAACCTCCTGTACAGCTTTTCTGACATTAACATAAGACAAGTCCATCCAATATGTGGCTCTCAGTCAAATCTGTTTACAGAACACAAATGTGTTTCCAGTTCATTGAGATTCTCATACTTCCTCAACTTTCCTCTCATGTTTTCTTGGCATTTTAATGTGCACTGTTGTTAGCAGCTTATTTCATAAACTATCATTATTTAAAGAGATATTGAGTTTCTAAGTTATTTGTCTTGAAAGAATTTGCATTTTGTTGAAAATTGGAATAAAGTATGTAACTGACAGATGAATCATAGATTCAGTGTAAGAAATACAGTACACATCCTAACAAAATGATGCCATACTCTTTGAATCTCCTAAAATATTCTACTCCCCAACACATCCGATATTTGCTTCTCAGTGGACTGGGGAGTCAAAAACATGTTTAAAATGACCAAATGAGGAAATGATGAGCAACTTTAAGAAAACAAATACTGGAATCATTAGGCAAATTGTAGAGTGAGGTGTATGTAAAGTTGTTGCCTTTAATCTGATCCATATTTACTATGAAATACTAATCAGTCTTCTACATTCTGCATTTATGGTTAGATTAGTTTGGTTTGCATTTACAGATGCACAGATTTGTGAGGTTGACTGGTTCACTCAAATCTAGAAACTGTGAGCAGTACTGCAGGTTCTGATTCCAAACTATTAATTAGTTATTTATTTAAGTTTGGAGCAGAACTGGACCATCAAAAGCAAACCTCATGCACAAATAAAATTAATAAATGAAACATAAACTAATCCACAGTAAGTTCATGAAGCAACATAGTGACGTTTCAGGAATTAATAAGTGAATGAGTGCATGAATGAATGAATGAATGTATAAATGATCAAAGTCTAAGTGGCACAATTATGCAATTTAGGATCACACTCTTTCTATGATGCAATATGATGCAATAACAGCATAAGAAAAAATGACATTTCACCTGGGGAAGAAGAAAAGAATGATTAGGACTGCCTCCTAAAATATAACCACGGAATGCATTTTGAAGTTTGTCATAAAGATATAATGGGGTAAGAATTATGGATTTGTAAATAAATTTGTGCCATTTTAAGTCATGTTGTTTATCTGAGGAAAGCCAGCCAGTTTTTCTTTTCTTTCTTTCTTTCTTTCTTTCTTTCTTTCTTTCTTTCTTTCACCAAGAAAGGCACACTAAGCTGTAATAGCATGTTTCGAGGTACATCCAGGGTGGGAAACATAGGTAAATGTTCTCCAGGGTCAGAAGACAACCTCACAGATAGGAACATGTGAAAAAGCCTCCAGTGTGGGAGCTGCTGCTTGAGTGGCAATAAGGGTGCATGCCTGACAGGGTAAATGCCTAACAGGGATGGAGCTGCTACTAGAAGTGGCAAAATTAGGATAGGCCCTCTTGGGTTGCAATCAACCACTGTGAATGGCAACAAAGCTCTTGGGGTTAGGATATACCACTGCAGGTGACAACATCAGTAAAGTCCTCTGGGGTCAGAAGCACTCACTGAATGTGCAACAGGGTAAATGCTCTCAAGAAATGCAGCTCTAAATGTGCCAGATTTGGTAGAATGTGGATGAGTGGTTTAAACATTAGGCAGAAATAGCAGAAAATAAATTGTTGTGAAATGAAATTTTCATGGGCAATCCACAGTATTTTATGTAAGTGGAATTTTAATTTTGCTCGAATTCTGCTTTCACATAGCCCTGATTCACACCTTTAATGGCCCTCATTGTTTAGTGAGTAGCAGCAATTCAACTAAAGAATCAAAATATGTCATTTTTTTCAAGGCAAGACATCATTGTTGTTTTACACATATATCTTTCCAGATAAAGATCTATAAATAAGTGCATATACTATAGTGATGCGGTCACACCACTGCATTTAGGTTAAGAAGGCACTTCTATGTTAAAGTCAAAATTTTGCATGTTAATAACTTTAGACCCATTCAACAGATTTGTGTGAAATTTGGTACGTGTGGTGAGGCATGGTGAACTCTTGATTTACCAAATTTTGTTTCAGTCAGACTTATGGTCTCTGCCATGAAAACACTGAAAATGCAAAATTATCCAATTTTGGAGGCAGGTTTTGGATTTTTTCTGTGGCGTGCATGGCCATTGTGTGGTATGCCACTCTGTGACATGGCTCATCTGAAAGAGCTTGGCTGCCCAAACATGCCACTTTTTGTTTGGTGAAAAATATTAAGGCTTTCAAAAGTTATATCACTCTTAAGTTCCCATTATGAGTCAAAGGAAAATTTATATGGTTGTTTTGGGAACAAAGAATAGGGTTCTGGCCAACTGGCCCCACCTGGTGGTCAAAGAATTTGCAGCCTTGCAGTTCAAGAATCTTTGTCCCCAAGAATTCTTTGCCCGTGAGGTCCGCCATCTTGTTTTTGCTTTTCCGACCCTACAAATTCAAATATCTCACCTTAGGGTCACTCCTGAAGTAAAACTTGGATGGGTTTTACTCAGGGCTCTGACCTATTGACCCATGCCTTTGGTTTGATGTAAAATGATCTAAAATACAGTTACAGCATTTTAAAATCCTTGATCACAGCTCACTAATGATCTTTGATCGCAAGCCTGCAAATTCTTTGATCGCGAGATTCTTTGATCGCGATCATGTATCCTGAGTGAGGGACGAGATGGCCAAATAAAAATATCAAATTTTTCAGTCCAGGGTGCCTTAGGAAGACAAATGAGGGTGGGGTCTGCTCGGGGCTTCGTTCTAGCAAGGCATGGTGGTGGTTTTATTTAATTCTGCCTAAAACTCAAGTTTCACCATTTTTAATTCTTTGATCATGAGCCTGCAATTTCTTTGATCCGAGACTGCAAACTCTTTGATCGCGAGATTCTTTGATCGTGATCCTGCATCACGAGGAGGGACAAGATGGCCAAATTAAAATTCAATTTTCTAGCCCAGGGGTGGCCTAGGAATACAATTGAGGGTGGGTTTTGCTCAGGAGGCTCGTTCTATCAGGGCGTGGTGGTGGTTTCATGTAATTCTACCTAAAACTCGAGTTTTAGCATTTTGTATTCTTTGGTCGTGAGCCTTCAAATTTTTGATTGTGAGCCTGCAAAACCTTTGATCGTGAGCTTCTTTGATTGTCATCTGTGATCATGAGATAGGGACAAGATGGCCAGATTTTATAATGCATTAGGGCAATTTCACCAATCTTTAAAGGGGACAAGAATTCTTTTTGTCACATTTGGGGGTTGATTTAGGTCATGAATAGCAGACAAACATCTTTTTCCTTGTAATCTGTAACATTTATTCAAGATATTTAAGTTTTATTCACACCTGCTACAGCTAGAGCAGTTATGATACCTAACATTCTAAACAAGCTCGAGACATTTGAATGGATGTGGAGCCAAAGCATTACACCTTCATTCGTGCATTCTGTGGTTGCAGCTTCTTGCACACAGCCTTATTGTGCACTTGTGATGGGGACAACGTGTCACTGAAAAAGTATTGATAGTGCCACTTTTGTTGTTCTATAGGCACACTGTGCTGTTTTGTCCTCATTTCCACAGTTTAATTTGATGGGATGTGGAAGCGGGCAAGATAGGTTTGTTTTCAGTGTACTGATCTTTTAAACAAAAAAGGTAATCCGTTCTGTGTCCACCTGTTGTTTTCTACTTAGTACATTACGTGTTGTAAAACAAGGAAAAAAATAGTGCAGAGTGCTTGTGTTGCTCGGTGCTTTTACTTAACTCCAGGCATGCCAACACACACACACACACACACAACTGCGTTAAAAGTGATTATTTTGTGGCACTACTCCTAGTTTGTGATAGAGATCAGACCATTTCACCCCAGTTGTTTTCCTACCTTGGTGATCTGACATAGAAAGAGGTAGAGTGAGCGATGGCAGCTCTGTTTGAGAAGTGATAGGATGTAGGGAGTCAGAGAAAGTGCCATCAAGTGACAGTGCCGTCACCTCAGAAAAACATATAGCAGGTGGGAGAGAAACAGGAGAGCAGCAGACTGTTGACAGTTAGTTGCCGTGGCCAATCCCCCACCACACAGCCACCTACCACACATCATTCACCTGCACATCTGACAGTGAGACAGAAGAGAGAGAGAGAGAGAGAGTGGTGCCGCTGTCTTGCAGTCTTCTCTGCCTGTTTCTGTGATTTCTGTTCAGTGCTTATTCCTGGCTATACACAATCGATAAGCACCGGCAGTACTGTAACAGCTATGCTCTCAGTTCCCTTAGTCCCTGTCCCTGTAGCCCCATCGTAGAACAGGCAGCTCATGTTAGGTCAATACAGAGCATATTTACTGAGCTGGGTTGTGCTACAGAATCCATGTATTGAACAGTATGAGAATGGGGGATGTTGGATTCTAAGTGATACCCTGTCCCCATTAATCAGCCCCGCACAAGAGAATGAAATACATTCAGATACCAAGTAGAACTGCAGGTAAAGATACAATGTGTATACACTTTTCCCAGTCCCCTCCCACCCCATTCAACAGTAGGAAGCTTGCTGAAGTGTGAATCCAGGCCACTTGTAATGCTGCCACACTGCCGAGATCTGAACATGTGTATTAATATCTCTTTATGAGCATCAACTCATCCGAATGGGCCATCCAGCATGCACAGGAGCATCATAGATATCATCACTTTGTTGCACACAAAATGTCATTGTTTTCCTGCCACCTAGTTTCTAAATGTAAACACAGAGATTACTTTAATTAAAATTTAACTCAAAGTAAGTCAACTTGGGCATGTTTATAAGTAGAAAATGTAGCACTGATGAGTTGCCAGGTGTACGTCACATACATTGCATTTAGATCATCACCAAATAAGTAGTATCTGGGCAGGTTATTGGATTTGTTTTCCTCATGTCTGCATTTCACATTGTGACTCAGATATACAAACAAGGTGACTTGGTTAGGCTGGATGGCCTTTTACACTTGTGCGATAATAGCAAAAATATTACTAATCAATAATTGGGACAGGACTGTGATGATAATTTAACTTCGCATATAGGCGGACATGGGTTTGAATCCTCCACCTCCAATTGAGTACTGTGTGATTGTGAGCACATACAAAAATAGTCAAAATGATGTCAGTTCACACATTTCAATGACCTCTCATGCATTTTGATCTTCTTGTTATTAAATGAGCATAAATTCTAGTATGACACCTAACAATGTATATGAAGTACAAAATAATTAAAACTAGTAAAGAAACAAAAAGTTTTGTGTGCCCATCCCACTAGCTCAATTGTGATCAGTAATGACCCACTTTACATTTATGCCTGATTCCATGTAATTCAATGTACCCATGCAAAAAAAAAAAATAGAAGTAATAGATCAGGATTTGGCATCATCGTGTCACACACTTCCACCTGCATAAAATAACCACAATATAAGATTTAATGTTATGTGTTCACAGATGAAAGCTCGTTTAGCAATACATGGTATGTTAGTGTTAAGCACCAATCAATCATATAATGAAGTAGTCATTAGACACACACCCATTATCTGTTGCTTGCAACAAGTCCATGTAGTCATCTAGCAGAGTACTACCAATGTATGTCTGTGTGCACCTGGGAGTGAGAGCAGTATGGGATTGACGTAGTCGCTCACACACCATGCAGAATTTTATGTCTAGACTGCATCACAAGTAATGAATACCTTCACCATAATGCAAATTATAAGAAAGTTATGTGAGTAGTGTATATGATAATATTCTTAAGGTAATACCTGACTTTGTCTTGTCTGAATGGTTGACAACAACAGGCAATGCATTAAAATGGTGAAATGTATTCATCAGAAGCAGAACATTTCTATCGCCTAGATGTAGTAGAGATCATTCTTATTTACTGTGGCTTGTGAATGTAATTTCAGATGGAATGGGATGACATTTAGGCTTCACAACCCCAATGACACACCCGTCAGCTGTCAATCTTGGGATGATGGGTGGGTCCGGGGAGTGCAACCCTAAAGATTTTTCATTTCCTGACTTTTTGTGTTTAACCCTAAATGATGCAGTAACACAGTTTTTGCACAGAATGTATATATATATATATATATATATATATATATTTTAGAGCAAAAACTCCATTTAATCATCAGGTAGGTTGTTCCTCAACAACAAAGTGAAATTGATTGATAGGTTGAAAACCCCCACTTGGACCCCCAGCCCACCCCCCAACCGGCATTGGGGTGCGCGGTGGGGTGTTGGCCCTTACTCTCACCCAATCACATGTGTAAAGCAGCAGAAGTATAGGAGAATGGGGTGAGAGTTAGATCGAACACCCCAATGCGCACCCCAATGTCCGGTTGGGAGGGTGGGCTGGGGTCCAAGGGGATTTTCAACCCTAACACTGAATTTCCTCACTTTTGTCACTGTGAACAACCCTAACTGATGCATGAAATGGAGTTTTTGCCTCTAATTTCCCATCTTTTGAGAATGACAACGAGAAATAGCGAATGTAATGGTGATGTCTTGTGACATAGTAACAGGAACAGCAACGCCAAACAGAAGTGCTAACAGTGGTGCACATGGTGCAAAGAACGAATGAGAACAGAAAGGTACTTACAGGTGGCGTGAGATGGGAACGGTCCACCATGTGAAGTCTTGTCACAAAGTAACATGGTGCCCACAAACGGAAATGTCAATGGGCATGGTGACGCAAAGCGAAACAGAAAGAGAAACAGTACTGTAGACACAAATTGCAAAAATAACAGAAACGCAAGCGCAAATGAAAACGCAAAGGATACACACATGGTGGTTTAGACGTGAGCAGTAAGTGAAACGGTACGGAACCGCAAGTGGAAAGGGCAGCGATAACAGTAATGTAAGTGCACAGGCTGGTTTTCCCCAAAGCTGCATAGAGAAAGACAGTGAGTAC
The DNA here is from genome assembly GCA_016271365.2 of Neoceratodus forsteri. Taxonomy (NCBI): domain Eukaryota; kingdom Metazoa; phylum Chordata; order Ceratodontiformes; family Ceratodontidae; genus Neoceratodus; species Neoceratodus forsteri. The sequence continues at coordinate 852,354,706 of CM057459.1, read as the reverse complement.
AAAGAATGTATGCATAACAATGGGTCTCGGAGCAGAAAATGAGGAGTTGGAATACTAAATAGCTTATATCTCAGGAATCGTTCGACATAGAAAATATAATTTAAAAGTCATATGATTTATGACTTTCCTGTCTAGTTTATACTTAGCCCCATAAGGAGCTAAGCAATTTTTGATGAAAAGTCTGTATCTCGCACCGTTTCGAGATACGGGCCCTGAAAATGCTATAACGCTGTAATGTTATCCCATGGGGAAAAGAGAAGTTCGGAGTGCCATAACTTTGGCTCCCTGTAATAGTTTTTCACCAAACCACTAAAAGGCACATCTATGGATGTTGTCTATCTTCTCTCCAAATTTCAGCCCAAAGACCAAACCGTTATATTGCAGCAGGGCACCAAAGGATTGCTGCAATGCGTTGCATGCCATAATGTTATCCTATGGGAAAAGTGTCAACTTTGGAGTGCTGTAACTTTGCCGCCATGTAATATTTTTCAACACAACACCGAAAGGCACATCTGTGAGATATCAGCTGCGTTTTCTCCAAATTTCAGGCCAAAGCACCAAACCGTTCTTTTGCAGCAGGGTGCCAAAGAATTGCTGTAATTTTCCACAGCCTAGAAAAGTACTATCGCAATTTGCGAAAGCTTTGCAAAAAATGTGCGACACTTTCGTGAGTGTGACACTACTTTGCAAAAGTACTTTTCCAGAAATTTGAAAACATATTTCTGGGGTGTTTTCCTCAAAATAAAGACATGGCTAGCATCCTCAGCGCCCGACTAGGTGAATACAAAAATAATTAGGCTGCTAGAGGGTCCCAATTTTAAATGCCAAGCATTTTCTGATCACTAACTGAAAACAAAATGGCAGATTTGCGACAGTAAAAGGCCATTTGCGACAGTAAAAGTGCATTGCGACACTGTCAAACTTTTAACTTTTCCATTGACTTATAATGGAAATTGTTTTTTGAATAACTTTTGAACCGTTTAATATTTTTCATGAAATCTTCAAAAGGCACATCAGGGACCCGGCCACATGTTCTCTGAAGATTTTGGCCGATCCATAAACCGTAAGACCTGTAGGTGTGACGTAGAATTCAGAAAAAGCATAAGCACTTGGCAGAATCATGCTCAATAACTCCCCACTGTGTATCCGACTGGTACAAAGCTTGGCAGATCCCAAAGCGTGGGTCTTGATCATGTATTCCAAATTTCAGGCAAATCAGTCAAACAGTTGCAAAGTTATTAAGGTGCAAAATTTTGGGTTTAACATGTAATGGCTCTCAACCTTAACTATGGTAGCACTACCTTGCTAACTTAATATATATATAAATATATATATATATATATATATATATATATATATATATATATATATATATATTAGGGTGAGTGATAAATGAGTGAGATAAAACAGTGTATCATCCACTGCAGTATGATATTTTACCCTCTGCTCTACTGTAATGATATCAGCCATTTACTCACACAGGTCGCACAGAGGTCACTGATATCATCACTCTAGGCAGCTTTCCCTCAGCATACAAGGAACACCTGTGTTGTTACAATAGACACACATGCAGAACTACATGAGAGGTCTCACTGCTGACTGCAGCTAACTCAGTTAGCATTACAAAACACTCACCTAGTCCCCACACTCTAACTTCCAGCTCATTACTGTGATACTCTCAACTTGACTGCAGCCAGAATTTAAAGAGCACAGCTTCACAGAACAATCTGTTCCTCACTGCTGCTTGCAGCTAACTCAATTACCACTCAAATGTCTCAGCTGTTCCTCACAATCGACTCTCAGCCCATTACCATGACTGTGATACTCTCAGCTTGACTGCAGCCAGACTTCTAAAGAATATGCTTCACAACATAGTCTGTTTCTCACTCCTACCTAAAACTATCTCATTTAGCATTGCAAAACACACTCATCTGTTTCCCAGAGTTTGTAACGCTGCCAGCACATTCAGAAAAACTCACACACAGAATAGGCAAACATAAACAGGAACAGAACACAAGACAGCATAACAATATTTCAGAAACTCCTAGCCCTATTGTATAAATTGAATACATGATGCGCAGATCACTTCTTGCAAAATACTGTTACCCTGCAGAGTGAGTTAGATATCTCATGAGTGCCTCTGGCACCTCATGAGATATCCACAGCTCACTCTGCAGGAGTTACAATATTTGCAATCTCACACCATGCCCATCATGTATCCCCTATATGTGTATATACTGTATGTGTGTGTGTGTGTGTGTGTGTGTGTGTGTGTGTGTGGAGGCAAAAACTCCGTTTAATGCATTAGTTAGGGTTGTTCCACAGTGACAAAGTGAGGAAATTCGCTGTTAAGGTTGAAAACCCCAACTCAATTCACCCTCCCAGCACCACACACACAGACACACACACACATTCAAGTATGGGGAGGACCAAGTCAACACAACCAATGACAGACATCCAGCAGCAGGTGACAGAAATAACAAACAATTGTCTGAATGTACTACGAGACATCCCCACTCACCTGACCAGGTACTGCATGCTCAGTGGAGATCAACAGCAAACTGAGGCCATGTACACCAAATGTACACATCCCTGATTGCAGCTGCACACACATACCACACTTAGTAGTTGCATGGCCTTACCTACCGATGCCCCACACCACACCACAACTGGTACTGTGCGTTATTCAATATAAATGCTGAAGGTGCATGATGACAGTTGTAGAAAGGTTTTAACACTAGTGAGTATACATTAATTAAGAGAAGCACATAAATTAACTACAAAGACACTAGCATGCTCAAGATAAAAGTAGTGATACATTTAGTAGGTGATTTACATAGTAGTACATTTACTGCAATAGTTTACTCAACATAGAGAGGCTGATGTAAACGTATGGAAAAGCATTGCCTGTTCAACACTGTGAAATTCGTACTGCCAGTATCACATGCATTCTTACTGATGAAGGTGTACTGCAGATGTACACACATAGACTTTCAGTGTGTTTCAATACTAAAGATGCAGTAAGTATTCTTTGTAAGAAACATTGTAATTGCATGGATCAGGCCAAGCAACTCAAATATCATAGCACTACTGAGCCAACAATGATGTACCTGTATGGAGATGTATCTAGTATAGATTTTCCTGTAGGCACTTACTGAGTATGTTGTACCTGATAAAGACAATCTCATTGCATCTGTGATGACTAACTTATTCAAATAGTAATACATTTACTATTGTTGCAATGAGTGATCTATGCCACTTATGGACACAGTGTGATTTTTTAACAGTTGTTTCATACCAGGCTGTATGCCTACTGTTTGGGTTTGCACACTTCTGTCACTGATGCTATCAAAGTGATAACTATGTTAATTGTGGTACAACAGGAATCAAGTAGGTATGGTGTAGATATAAACAGAATGTCTTTTAGTATTGATTTCACTCACAATGGGGTAAGTGTACTAGGACAGCAGGGGTTATCCTCCATCACTGACTCTGTCAGTTATAATCGCACTAGGGTTTCAATGACTGTAATGATCAAGTTACACTGTTCATCTTCATGAGTTCATATTCACAGCCGTTCTCCAGTAACAGACAGTGTATGGTGTAACTGGGTGGACACTATGTTGCAAAGCTGCTGCAGTGCCTAGCAGAGGAGAGTATCTACTCATAAAGACAATTAAGCAATAAGGCATGACCAACAGTTATGTTAAATGGTCTGTTAATCACCCTGTAGGGTTTAATGTTGAATGAGGCATAGCTGAGTGCCACATGTTGCTAGACAGTGATAAACTGACCATTAACATTATACCTGGGAGTGGCTTATTGCTATCATAATAAAACTGTTTTTAAACAACATTAAACCATGTTCATCATATGGTTAGGCTCTACATGTATGTTAATAAAAACTAAACATAAGGCTGTTACAATGTTTACAGTCAATTAGAAAGCTGCATTTCTCAAACCCTTGTTATAATCAGAGATATTAGACCTGTACAACTCCTTGGTTTTGCTGAACTCTATTGCTCAGGTGGCCCACCACAAGTGGTGTGGTCTGGTGTGGGGCATCGGTAGGTAAGGCCATGCAACTACTAAGTGTGGTCCGTTGTGTGCAGCTGCAATCAGGGATGTGTATGTTTGGTGTACATGGCCTCAGTTTTGCTGTTGATCTCCACTGAGCATGCAGTACCTGGTCAGGTGGGTGGGGATGTCTGTAGTACATTTAGACAATTGTTTGTTATTTCTGTCACCTGCTGCTGGATGTCTGTCATTGGTTGTGTTGACTTGGTCCTCCCCATACTTGAATGTGTGTGCGTGTCTGTGTGTGTGTGGTGCTGGGGAGGGTGAATTGAGTTAGGGTTTTCAACCCTAACAGTGAATTCCTCACTTTTGTCACTGTGGAACAACCCTAACTAATGCATTAAATGGAGTTTTTTGCCTCTAATTTCCTTCTTTTGAGCATGATAACGAGAAATAGTGAATGTAATGCAGCGGCACTCCCGCCACATAATGTCTTGTGGCATAGTAACAGGAGCAGCAACGCAATCAGAAATTCTAACAGTGGCACACATGGTAACACAAGTGCGAATGAGAACAGAAAGGGTAATGCACAGGGTGGCATAGATGGAATGGTGTGCCACGTGATGTCTTGACACATAGTAACATGGTGCCTGTAAATGGAAATGTCAATGGCATGGTGACGCAAAGTGAAACAGAAAGAGAAACAGTACGGTACACACAAATGGCAAAAAGTAACAGAAACGCAAGCGCAAAAAGAAAACACAAAAGATGATGCGCGTAGCATTGGTGTGCATTGGGATCATCAGCCCTAACTCTCACCCCATGACATGTGTAAAGCAGCAGAAGTATAGAGAATGGGTGAGAGTTAGGACCCACTATCCCAATGCACACCCAATGCCGGTTGGGGGGTGGGTGGGGTGCAGGGGTTTTCAACCCAACAGTGAATTTCCTTTTGTAGCTGTGGAACAACCCTAATTAATGCATTAAATGGAGTTTTTGCCTCTAATTTCCCTTCGCTTGAGAATGATAACAAGAAATAGTGAATGTAATGCAGCGGCAGGAGCGTGGGCCATACATGATGTCTTATGGCATACTAACAGGGACAGCAACGCAAACAGAAATGCTAACAGTGGCACACATGGTAACACAAGCGTGAATGAGAACAGAAAGGGTAACGCACATGGTGGCATAGACGGAATGGTCTGCCACGTGATGTGTTGTCACATAATAACATGGTGCCTGCAAACAGAAATGTCAATGGGCATGGTGACGTAAAGTGAAACAGAAAGATAAACATTACTGTAGACAGAAATGGCAAAAATAACAGAAACGCATGCACAAAATGAAAGCACAAGCGATAACAGACATGGTGGCGCAGGCGTCAACGGTAAGTGAAACGGGTACTGGAACCACAAGCGAAAGGGCAACAGTAACAGTAATGTAAGTGCACAGGCTGGTTTTCCCAAAACCTGCATAGAGAAAGACAGTGAGTACAAATAATGTATGCATAATAATGAGTATCGAAGCAGAAAATGAGATCTTGGAATACTAAATACATTATATCTCAGGAACCGTCTGACGAGAAAAAAATTTAAAAAGTTGTATTATTTACAACTGTCCTGGCTAATTAAATCTTAGCCCCTGTTTGGGGGCTAGAAATTCAAATGAAAAGTCCGTATCTCGCACTGCTTCCAGATACGGGCCCTGAAAGGCGGGTTAACACCGTAATGTTATCCTATGGGAAAAAGAAAGTTTGAGCGCCATAACTTTGCCTCCTGTAATATTTTTTCACCAAACCACTGAAAGGCACATCTGTGGGCTGTTGGCTGTCTTCTCTCCAAATTTCAGGAAAAAGACCAAACCGTTATTTTGTCAGCAGGGATGCAAAGGATTTCTGTAATGCGTCAGCGCTGTAATGTTATCCTATGGAAAAACGTCAACTTTGAGTGCCGTAACTTTGCGCTGTGTAATATTTTTCAATACAACACTGAAAGGCACATCTGTGAGATGTCGGCCCGCTCCTCCAAATTTCAGCCCAAAACTCCCAACGGTTCTTTTGCAGCGCAGTGCCAAAGAATCGCTGTCACTGTCCCACAGATGGAAACTACTGTCGCATTTCAGCTTCTAAAAGTTCGACACTTTCATGAGCACGAAAGTAATTTATGAAGTACTTTTCCAGAAATTTGAAAAACATATTTCTGGGTTGTTTTACACAAATAAAGACATGGCAAGCATCCTCAGGGTCCGACTAGGTGAATACAAAAAGAATTAGGTTGCTAGAGGGTCCCAAATTTAAATGCCAACCATTTTTCTGATCACCAACTGAAAACAAAATAGCGATTTGTGAAAGTAACAGGCCCATTTGAGAAAGTAAAATGCATTTGTGAAAGTGTTGAACTTTTGTTAACTTTTCCTGGGAGTTATTAGCGTGATCTGCATGCTTTGCTTTTTCTGAATTCTACTGTCGCTGCTTACAGGTCATACTAAGTTTATACATCGCCCAAAATCTTCAGGGAACGTATGCCCGGTCCCCAATGTGTCTTCAAGATTTTGTGAAAAATATTAACGGTTCAAAAGTTATTCCAAAAACAATTTCCCATTATAAGTCAATGGGAAAGTTAACAAAAGTTCGACAGTGTCGCAAATGCACTTTTTACTGTCGCAATGGCCCTGTTACTGTTGCAAATCCACCATCTTGTTTTCAGTTAGTGATAAGAAAAATGCTTGACATTTAAAATTGAGACCCTCTTGCAACCTAATTTTTTGTATTCACCTAGTCAGGCCCTGAGGATGCTAGCCATGTCTTTATTTTGGGTAAAACACCCCAGAAATATGTTTTTCAAATTTCTGAAAAAGTATTAATCATAGTAGTAAACAGACTTCACTAAAGTATCACAATTTTTTTTTAGACACTTTCACAAATTGCGCCACTGCTTTTAAGTACACTATGCCTGTAATAACAGTAATTCTTTGGCACCCTTGCAAAAGAACGGTTGGGAGTTTTGGCTGAAATTTGGAGGAACGAGATGAATCTCACAGATGTGCCTTTCAGTGTTGTATTGAAAAATATTACACTGCAGCAAAGTTACGGCACTCCAAGTTAATTTTTTCCCCATAGGATAACATTACGGCGCCGACGACTACAGGAACTTTGGCACCCTGCTGCAAATAACGGTTTAGTCTTTTTCCTGAAATTTGAGGGAAGACAGCCAACAGCCCACATATGTGCCTTTCAGTGGTTTGGTGAAAAATATTACAGGAAGGCAAGTTATGGCACTCTGAACTTCTCTTTTTTCCATAGGATAACATTACGGTGTTTGCGCGCCTTTCAGGGCCCATATCTCGAAATGGTGCATGATACAGACTTTTCATCAGAAAAATGCTTCACCTCCTCACGGCTAAGTACAAAATTAGCCAGGACAGTTGTAAATCATACGACTTTTAAATTTTTCTACGTCAGACGGTTCCTGAGATATAACGTATTTAGTATTCCAAGTTCTCATTTTCTGTCTCGATACTCATTATTATGCATACATTATTTGTACTCACTGTCTTTCTCTATGCAGGTTTTGGAGAAAACCAGCCTGTGCGCTACATTACTGTTACTGTTGCACTTTCCGCTATGGTTCCGCACTGCTTCACTTATCATGACGCCTGCACCACCATGTGCGTATCCTTTGCATTTTCATTTTCGCTATGCTTCTGTTATTTTTTTGCCATTTGTGTTCACAGTAGTGTTTCTTTCTGTTTCATTTTGTGTCACCATTCCCATTGACATTTCCGCTTGCAGGCACCAATGTTACTATGTGACAACACATCACATGGCAGACCGCTCTCGCTTCACGCCACCACGGCATTACCCTTTCTGTTCTCATTCGCACTTGTGTTACCATGTGCACCACTGTTAGCACTTCTGTTTGCATTGCTGTTCCTGTTACTATGCCACAAGACATCGATGGCGGGGGCGCTGAGGGCCTGGAGGGCCCCAGCAGCCCCTCTGCCAGACATTCACTATTTCTCGAATTATTCTCAAAAAGAAGGGAAATTAGAGGCAAAACTCCATTTAATGTATTAGTTAGGGTTGTTCCACAGCGACAAAGTGAGGCCTTTGCAAAGAAAAAACCCTTTGATTCTACCACCCCCCAACCAGCATTGCAGTGTGCACTGGGACTGTGGGGTCCCAACTCTCACCCCATTCTCCTATACTTCTGCTGCTTTACACATGTCATGGGGTGAGAGTTAGGCTGAAGATCCCAATGCTAATTCCAATGCCGGTTGGGGGGTGGGTGGGGACCAAGGTGGGTTTTTAACCCTAACACCAAATGTCCTCACTTCTGCTGCTGTGGAATAACCCTAACTAATGCATTAAATGGAGTTTTTGTCTCTAATATATAAATATACATATTCTCTGTAAAAAAAACAATGGTTAATGTGCTTTCACAAGCCTATGGTTATACTTTCTCAAACAGTAAGGAAATTCTCTGCAAAAAATCTTTAATTCACCATTAGGTTCCAGAGACACAATTAAGGAAATGTGGTCTTAGATTTCCAAACCCAAAGACTCCCACCCTTGGTTTCCACCCCTAACACCCCAGCACCACCTTGCATGCAGGAACAGGCATGGGGATGTGCTTGGGGCTGTGAACCCCAACACTCACCCCATTCCATGAGTAAGTAAGCTCAGATGGGTACAGCATAGGAGAATGGAGTGAGCATTAGGTTCGCAACCCCAATCACAAAGCACCCCCACACCTATTCCTTAATGCAGGTGGTGCAATGTTAGGTTGGAAACTGAAGGTGGGGATGGGGTCCCAACCTTCCATAACTGTGGAGACATTCTAATTGTATCCTTTATTATCCTTCTGTATTTACATGAGAGCAAAGGGCCACCCCAGGCCTCTGCATCTGCCATAGGATGAAGGCCTTCGGCCCATCACTCGATAATGGTATTCATATTTTCATGTGGGCGCATTATGTCATCCATCCATAATTTTGGAGATATTGTAATCGTATCCCTATTTCTCTGTAGCAGTGCAGGGCCCATCAGTCCTAAATGCTATCCATATTTGCCCTGCATGGTTTGGCCACACGCCTATCCCATAGTGTACAAACTCAAGGGAACCCTCGACTTTGTAATGTGATCCCATAGAAAACACAGGAAATTTGAAACCTGTTTAACTCAACACCAAATTAATATATTTTCATGAAACTAGCAAAAGAGGCTTCAGTGTGGCAAGTCCTTTGTACACTGAACATTTCAGAACAAAATTGCAAACCATTTCTTCACAGTGAAGTGCAATGTTATCCTATGGGAAACAAAGCAAAATTTATCCCTGCAGAGCTACAGAGCCAAGTAATATATTTTCACAAAACCAGCAAAAGGCACATTTCAAGTGCAAGGCATGTGTACCCTGAACATTTCAGACAAAAATAACAAACTGTTTTGTAACTATGCAGTGGCAAAGGAACAGCTGTCTTAAAAATCCTTTTGCAAATTGTGAAAAAATAATTATTTTCTGCAGTTACTTTTTGCAATTTCGTAAAGAAAATCCTTTTTCACAAATTCTGAAAAGAATAATTTTCACAAATTGTGAAAAGAGTTCTTTTTCAAATTGTGAAAAGAATCATTTTTGTGATTTTTTTCACAATTTGCAGCAAAAGAAAATTTTTTTTATAAATTGCAGAAAAATATGCTGTTTTGCAGCATAAGTTTTCATGATTTGTGAAAGGATTTATGTGCTAAAAAGCACATTTCTGACTAAGTATTCAAAAAACTGACCTCAGAATCTGATTCTACAGGCCCTGATTAGGTAAATGCAACTGCTGACGTTTCCTAAAGCCCCCTATTTTTAGTTATTTAAATTTTGTTGCCACTGATAACTGAAATCAAGCTGGTGGCAGCACAAAATAATTCCGCATTTGTGGCAAAAGATCCGTGCTTTGCAAAAAGGATTTTGCATTTGCAATAAGGAATCCTTTTTGATGTGAACATCTTACTTTTCCTATAGGAAATAATGGGAAAGTTTGAAATTTATTAACTTTGAATGGATTAATATTCTTTCACCACTGTGACCAAAGACCTATAAACACTAAAATTTCAGACCAAACTCCACATTGTTTTTGTGCAGCGTGTGACAAAGAATTTGACAAAAAAGATAATTTTCAAATTTTTGACACTCTGAATCTCAACACCCACACATCCGACCTGAATGAAACTTACCACATCAAGAGATCTTGTGTCCCTGAAGGAAACACAAACCTTCACATGAACCACTTGAAAATGTGTAAAGTTATTAAAGTGCAAAATTTTCAGTTAAACAGAAGTGAGGACGTAACCTTAATATACAGGTGTGACCAAACTCCATAAAACTATAGGTTTTGACACCATGACAATGTTAAATTCAAATTTTTGCACCTTAAAACTGACTTTGACAAAATAGCTAAAAATTTTACATGCACGGTCATTCTGCCTGTGTCTCAAAATGTGGAAAGTTTTATAACAGCATTTTGTATTGTTTTTGGATATGGAGTGGTATAAAAAGTAAAACTGCAACTTTTTTCCTATACTTAACATGGGGTTTTTGTTCTCATCTACAGCCCAGACAAAAGTTTTTGTTCCTGAAAATTTCTAGGATGATTGGGTCTGTGCCAAGGGTGTGCTCTTGGATAGTTTGGGAAAAGACATCTCATCATTTTTAAATATTATCATTTTTTGTGATAGTGGCTAGACAGGCAGGTTACTGAAAACTGTTTAAAATGTTAATAGTGAAGGTCTGCTCTGAGAAATACTGTTTGTGCTGTCCACCATCTTGTTTTTCCCCATTATAAATGTTGTTTTCAAGGAAATAGTTGTTGTTAGGGAATGAACAAGCCCTGTATTTAGGGCTCGCTTGCATGTTTTGTACCATTTTGTATCATTATTTAATAATTTTCAGTGCACGATTTCTTTTACTGTCAAGAATCATATTGCCATCATGTTCTTAGGTAAGGATCATTTGATCTGAAAATAAACATTCAGACAGTAAATTATAGGTTTAACATTAGTGTTCAAATGGCTATTTTGGATCAAACAATTCTTACCTAAGTCACTGAGGATGATATGATTCCTGCCCCACAAAAGATAAAATTGCCTAGAGAACTGTAACATTATACTCCCTGGTATCTAGTGGCACCCTCCCATAATCCAATCACAATCTCCTTCTTTTAATTTTATTTCTCTAGTGTCTAGTGGCACCACCCTGCCCTGAACACTGTCCCTGTCATAATATTTGCTTCCCTGGTGTCTAGTGTCAACCCCATATTCACTGTCACAGTAATTGTATTTGATTCCCAAGTGTCTAGTGGCACCCGTCCTCCCGATCTTTGTTTCCATGGTGTCTTAGTGGCACCACCTCCCCCATCACTGTCCCCATCATTGTCTGTTTCTGGTGTCTAATGGCAGCATCCTCCCCATTCACTGTCCCTGTAATTTTTTATTTGTTGCCCTGGTGCCTAGTGGCACCCTCCTCCCTGATCTTTGTTTTCCTAATGTTTTAGTGGCACCTCACATCCCCAGTCTGGTACTGCTGCAACATACATTTGCCCTGGATGTTGTATTTTAATTTTAACACCTAAAAATAAATGGTTCCTCACTGATCAGACCCCTCCCAACCCCCACCTCCTACTCAGCACACATCACCCCACACCCACCAGCACACCCCACACAGCTTCACTTACCTAAACAGAACCCAAGTTTAAGATACTCTCTCCAATCAAAGACATGTCTTGCTGGAACTGACAGCTCCAATATGAGAAACTAAGGTAAATGCAGTTCAGTGTATTTCAATGGGGTTTAAACTTTTATGCATAACCTAGCAATTTGTTTTCACATTTTGACCTAACTTTCAACATGGTTTTTGGGACTTTGATTATGAACAATATGACTGTCATTATGCAACTTCCACCTGAAAGGTGATTTTGTGGTCACTTGCCAAATTCATCTTTCAATGAGATTTGCATAATGACAATCATATTGTTCATGAGGTGGGATCATAAGAAGGCCATGTTTAAAATTTGAGCCAACATATGTAAAATGGTAGAGTTATGACCACTCCTTGCAGTTTCAATATGCAAGCTCATAACTTCAGACATTTTAAATATTTTGACCCAAAATTTCAATATTCACTTATTATTACCCCCACCCCATGTACAGTATGTCACAGCTGTCATTTTTCAAATCCTGGCCAAAATGTGTTTTCCACTTGTGGCGTGGGCGTTGCAGTTCTGTAGAATTATGTTTTGGTGGGGAGTGGAAAATTCTGTACCAGGTACATGATGTGGGGTAATAAGATGGCTATGCTGGCAATTTGGTCCCTGTTGTCCTATGAGGGGAAGTGAAGAGCACTTCACAGCGACACACATAATGATTCTATGGAGGAATGGGAGCACAGGGCCCGATGGGCACTGCACTCTCACAGGCAAATAAGGATACGATTACTCCATCTCAAAAACTATAGATGTGTGGGAGGGCAGGACCCAGAGGGCCTGCGCCCAACAGGCAAATACAGCTCTGATTAGTCTATCTCAATAAGTAGGAAATTCATTGCAAAAAATGGTATTATTGCATCTGTTATGGTTCAGGACAAAAGCATAAAAGTAGGAAATATGACCTTAGGGTTTCAAGTAACACCCCCCACCCTGGAGGCAGCAAATCTGGTGTACCATGGGTTGTCAAACCTACGCTACCCCATTTTCATTCTGTGTACACAGCTGTGCTTTATTTAGTGATGGAATGTGTGAGCATTAGGTTTGACAACCCCATAGCACACCTGATTTATTGCCTCCAGGGTGATGGTGGGTGTTAGTGAAAATCCTAACATTATATTTCCCTACTTTTGTGCTTTTATATTGAAGCCCAAGTGAGTCATTGATGCAGTTTTTGCAATAAATATACATTATAGGGGTACAGTTGTGCCCTAGAGTTAGAGTTGATTAGGCAGTTCAATGTTAAATCTCAGTTGTCACACTTTAATAACTTCGATCTGTTCAATGGATTTGTATGAAAATATTCATGTACCCTTGCCAAGGGTAGATCTCTGGATGTGGCAAGTTACATTCTTGTCATACATGTGGTTTCCATGTTCTGGAGAGGTGAAAACTCACCTTTGCTCACTGACTTTGCTGGGTTTTTCTTGAACTCCCTACAGTTGGAATCTTGGTTTAAAATTTTCAGGGCAGAAAGGGACTAGCCCACAGATGAGCCTTATGGTAGTCTGGTGAAAAAAAGAATCCATTCCAAAGTTATTTAATTTTTACATTTTGAAAAAACAGTTTCTGAGCATGCTCAGTAAGCACTTCAGGATAGCTGTAGTAAACAAAAGGAGTTCAGTTTCATGTAGGAGTATTCCATTTTGTTTGCTATTTGTTTCCTTTAAAAAGTATTTAAAAAGCTACAGAGCTGACCCTACTGAGAGAGACCAACACATCTGTCTAGTTGATCGGGTCCCCTTAGGTGTGAATCTAAACTTCACAGTTGCAGCCATGCTCTAGATTTTTTTTTTTCATTATGTATCTTTTGTCATGACCAAGAAATACAAAAAGAATCTTTTTCATATCATGAGCCACGAAAAAGGATCCTTTTTGTGACTCGAGAAACCTTGACTGTCATTCATATTGCTGTCCCCAGTACTGTAATGTATTTCCCAGGTGTCTAATGGCACCCACACCCTTAGATCACTAAACCCCCTAGTGTCTGGTGGCACCCCCACCCTCCAATCCCCATTCTGTGTTTGTTTCTCTGGTGTCTAGAGGCACACCCACACCAAAGATTGCTGTCCTCTTGTATATACAATTAGAGGGGTGTAGTGGTACCACCCACCTGCCAATCACTGTCCATCTTGTATGCCATTATTATCGTGGTGGCTAGTGGTAAAACCCCACCTGTCAACTCTGTCCACTTCCTGAAAAACAAAAACGTTTTTGATTTTTTTTTAGCATACAATGGTCCCTCAGCAATCAGTCCCCTCACCCTCCCATCAACTCAGCACCCATCACTCCACGCACCCCAGTACGACCCTCACAGCCTAACTCACCTGAACTGGTTCCAAGTTTGAGATCCACTTCTGACTGAAGACACGTCTTGCTGTTGGAACTCAAGACTGCAATATGAGAAACTAAGGTAATGAGGTTTAATGTATTTCTTTTTTAAATATAATCTTTATTAAAAGAAAACATTTTTCTCATTTACTTAGCAGCCACAATATACAAGACATACAATACATCAGGTTAATACAGTCACAGTTCATAAGTTCATTTCTTTTACCATTCTTTGAATGGCCTTATTTTCTAACCTGAATTGATCCAACCTCCCTATTATCTAACCCTTCCTCGTCTTAGAACAACTGTTGTCCCTTCATGGATTCCTACTCCTCATTCTCTGGGTTGGTCTGTCCCTCTCCTCACCTTCACAGGTTTGTTAATTTCTGCTAAACCTATCTTCCCTATCTCTGACCACGAGAGCCGGGGCCTACTTTTGTGAGTCATTCCAGCATATGAGCTGTATCTCAACATGAATATAACCAGGTAAAGCATTCTGTTATGGAGGGATACTTTAGGGAATAAAGTGAGGACCCTAGAAATAATATGCATTACCCACTTCCTCCATATTAGTGAGCATAGTTCCGCTTTGTCATTTAGGTTATATGTAATTCTTCTGCTCTATATATGAGACTCACTATCTCCCTCCAGTCCATCTGTAAGAGTTCACATAGTTAGCCAGCGTTTAGTTATGGCTTTCTTGCTGCTAATAGAAAGATTCCTAATAGATATTGAGAGTGGGGATCCCCATTTCAGGTGGAAATGCATGTAGAATGAAGAGTTCCCTGTAAGGGGAGTTTAATTCAAAGATTTCTCAAGTTCCCCATATAACTCTTGTAAAAAGGCTGCAGCTTTGAGCAAGACAAAATATATGGGTATGGTGGGCAGCAGATTCACCACATTGGCCAACAGGAAGAACTTCCGACTGGCCAAAGT
The DNA here is from genome assembly GCA_016271365.2 of Neoceratodus forsteri. Lineage (NCBI taxonomy): Eukaryota > Metazoa > Chordata > Ceratodontiformes > Ceratodontidae > Neoceratodus > Neoceratodus forsteri. The sequence goes on along the minus strand of CM057459.1, from coordinate 852,339,679 downwards.
GTGAAGTTATGACTGGGGTGCAAAAAGTCTTATCAGTAATTGCCATGAAAACAATCTCCAAGAGTGTGAATAGGTGATTTTCGACCTGTTGATACAAATCATGTCCCATTGTTGAGGGATATTACAGTGCCCAGTTCCTCACTCCACTTCTCCTTTAACATTATTGTGTTTCCACCTAGTTTCTCGGACAGAGATTTGTATAGGGTTGAGATAGGATGTGACAGCTTTTGGGATTTTAGTATTTGCTGAAGGAGTAGAAACAACTGATGGTATTCCCTGGGTTGTGTACAAGGGCAGAAGAGCCTCGAAATAATGCCATAGTTGTAGATAATGGAAAAAATCTGCTTGTCAGAGTTGAAATTCCAATCTGATTTCACCAAACTCTCTAAGGAAAGGTCCCTATGCAACTGTGAGAGATTTGTGAGACAAGAATGTCTCCACTCCTGAAATGTATGGTCCAGTGCCACTGGGGTAAAGTTCTCCAGTAGGTCTAACAGACAGACCAACACCAGAAATGGGGTAAGCCCCAGGGATTTACGCATTAAGCACCAAGTTTTAAACTGGTGAGATCCAGGGTTCTTCATTAATTGGTTTATCGGGGTGGATTCTTATAGGTTATAAGTCTAAGGAAGTCTTGGTGAGGTAGTGCACTTTCATTCATCTCCAACCAGTGAGCCTGGGATATTCCAGCCAGACGTTGGAGAATAAAGGGAGAGTGTGTGGCCCAGAAGTATAATTTAAGGTTTGGGAGGGCCAGACCTCCACTGAGTTTAGGGAGAGACAGGATTTTATTTAATCCTAGGACATCTTCCCACCCAAATGAAGGCTGAAATGGCCTTGTTCCAGGTCTGGAACAGACGGTTTGATAGATTAAGTGGGACATTCTGAAAAGGTAGACAGCCCTTGGGAGGATCACCATTCTCACCACTTGATTCTCTGCATTAGATTCAGTGGAGGAAATTCCACCTGCCTAGGTCCTGCTTCATCATTGATGTGAAGGGGCGATGATTGTTATCTGGGATGTCTTCCACTTTATGCGAGAGGTAAATTCTAGGTATTTTAACCTTGGGAGTCCCCACCGAAAAGGGTATTTATTCTTTAACAGATCTGAAGGGAGTAATGAAAATTGAGGCATCCGTCTCATCCGTATTAAGTCTATAGCCGAGAGAGTCCCAAACCTCCAAGATCTGGAAGACCACAGAGACAGACTGGGATGGGTTGGTAAGAAATAGTAGGATGTCATCTGCATATAAAGCAATGCGGTGTTCTGAATCATCTATATTTAGGCCCGTAATCTCTGTTGATTGCCTTATCGCCTGAGCCAGGGTTCTATAAAGATGGCAAAGGCCAGAGGACAGGGGCATCCCTGTCGTGTTCCTCTGAAAGAGGAAATAATCCAGTGGTGTCCTGAGATTTTTATACAGGCTTGAGGTGAGGAGTAAATATTCTGAAGTATGGTCACAAAGGGTTGTGGGAACCCCATTACTTCCATAGTGACAAAAGGAAAGACCAGGAGACTTGGTCAAGGCCTTCTCAGCATCTATGCTGAGAAGGACTGCCGGGCCCCCACACCTGTATCTCATGCACCAGATGAAGTGCTCTATGAGTGTTATCAGAAGCTGATCTTGAACTTACAAAGCCTGTTTGGTCTGGGGCAATTAGGTAGGAGGACTTCATCCATCCTGCGGGCCAGGATGGACATGAAGTACTTATAGTCCATATTAAGCACCAAAATTGGTCTATAGGAGCTACATTGTAATGGATCTTTATCTGGTTTAGGAATAAGTGAAATTGTTGCATAAGCCCAACTCAGTGGTGGGTGGGGGGGTCTCCTAAAGGACTTCATTAAAGGAACTGAGTAGTAATTTAATAAATGATTGCTTGTTACCTTTATAAAATTCCACCCGAATCCATCAGGACTGGGTGCTTTTGTGTTTTAGAGCAGGATATAGCCAAGGGCAATTCTTCCTGGGTGATCGGGAGCAGTAGTCTATTTTGTTGGTCTAAATTAAGTTTTGGTAATCTTAAGGCTTTCAGAAAAGTATTTGACTTTTCCTGATCTATAATATGATCAGTAGCATAAAGGTTTTGAAAATATTGAAAAAGACCTGTGATATACTTGTGAATTTAGTCTGGGAAGCTCCTGTTCTCGGATCCTTTATTGCTGAGATGGTTGATATTTTACGTTGTTGAAGGCGATATGCCAGGAGGCGGAATGCACGGGCCCAATCTCTCTGTACTTCTGACAGAGATATGCCAAAGCTACTTCAGTTTGCTGTTGGCATAGTGCATCTAGGTCGCTTTTGTCTGTTTCATCTGAGCTAATACTGACTGGTCGCCCTGCTGGTGAGCTAACTGTAAGAATTTTAAGTCTGCTCCAACTGTGATTGTCTTTCCCTTTGCTCCTAAACAATGCAGCTGTGAACTTTATTATGTGGCTCCTCAGGACAGCTTTCAAGGTGTCCCATTGTATTGTTGAAGGAATCTCTTGGGAGAGGTTATCCCAGATAATTTCTGAGATCTTCTCACCAAGAAAGTCCATGAACCTTTCATTCTTCATATGTATAGGGTTAAATCTCCATCTGGTATTACGTTTCTCCTCACCCAGATCCCAAACAGTTGCAAGTGGAGCATGGTCAGAATGTGCTATTACTCAATGTAGTGTCAATCAGTGCACCCAGATTTTCCCTTGTGTGTAACAGTGATTGATTCTTGAATATGTCCCATGTACCGCTGAGTAATGTGAGTAGCCTCTATCCCTTGGGTGGAGGGAACCATGTATCCATCCATCCCATCTCTCTTGTAAATTGTTTGAAAAATTTATGGGGCAGGCTGCCTACCGTGCTGAGACCTGGAGGTATCTAAAGCAGGGTTCAGAGCAATGTTAAAGTCCCCGCTAAGATTAAAGTCCCTTTAGACATTTCCATCACCTTGCTTAACAAAAGCATATTGTGGACGAGTCTGAGGATGGTGGAAGATAAATATTGGCCAGGGTAACCTCTTGGTCATATAAGACTCTTGAATAATTATCAACTGACCGACGGGTCAGCCCATTCCCTCGTTTTCTGGAATGGGTATGGTCGAGATTAAATGGCTACGCTCTTCTCTTGCCCCTGGGCATAGCTGAGGAGAAAACCTGCTCATAACCCTTCCCTTAACTTCCATGCTCCCTGCATTAAGTGGGTTTCTTGCAAATATATAATCTCAGAGGAAGACCTTTTGCTAATGCTATGATTCTCGATCTCTTTTCGGCTGTTCAGGCCATTTACATTTAGTGAGTAAACCTTCAGGTGTTTTTGAACCATTCTACCAAATCAAGTAAAACCAGGACATCAGACCTTGTATTCCTGCAATTTAGAACTGTGACTTCTTTCTGATCTGTTGAAAATTTGTGACCGCTAACCGCCTTCCTTTACCTTCCCCTACCAGGCGGGTGTGAGGGGATCTAACCAACAAATAGCCCTTAACTAATACTTGTGGGCTTGAACAATTAGCCTTCTTAACATGAACTATGGCTGAATTTGCCACCGTAAAGGCCTTTAGGGTGTTTACAAGGGCCCTAAATGGGCAGTGACAGTATTCACCGACCCATTCCTAAATGTGACCAACAACAAACTAAGGCGAAAAAACCCTGGGTAATTTTGAGTGAAACATACAGGCCACATAGGGAGGGAATAACTATATACATTGGGCAGATGTTAATTGAAGCCCACTGTACTAGGGAAGACAGTAAGACCCCGGGACTCTAGGCCCCACGGACTCCTCCTCTCAGTAGGTGTGAGTTGACTTCAAGGTACAACTGGGGAATATTTTCCAGCTGCAGGGTGGATGCAATCTAGCACAGGGTAAGGGCAACCCAGAATATTGGGATATTGCCCTTTGGCTCCTGGGGAAAATCCCATATGGAGCGAGCCCTGTGATCAGGTAGAGCCATGTGCAAATACAATATCCCCTCCCCTTTAGCATGCCGACCTTTTATGTATAGGGTTAACGAATCACCATTTAAATATTTTGCATATTTAGAATCCCAGCATAATGCCTAAAAATACCAGTATTTTGATTTATAGCTTGTATCCTTAGCACCCCTAGGATTCCCCGCCTATAAACCTGCTTGACTGATGTAAGCACATGTTAATGTAGGATTACCCGATCCACTCAGAATGTGGATCTACCATTACTGATTGTATTTGCAACATTAAAAAATATACTTGAGGGATCGCTACAGTAACTATGAAAATGAGAGAGCAAAGACAGAAAACAAAAATATATATATAGAAAGTTTACGGGGCTATATGGCCATCAGCCCATGAGCCTCCTTTAAGACTTAGGTCTTTCCAGCCATCCATTGCAATAGTCACTGTTGTTGCTTTATTCTCTTTTCCTGAAACAATCATCCGCTGTTGAGGGAGGATCAGATAGCCTGGGGCTAGACATTATTAAGTGTCCCACAACATTACAGACATCCGGGAGAAGACTAAATTCCCAGCCCCATCCCCTCCAACAACATTCCGACAGGCATGAAAGTGGCATTCTGAGACACACTGGGACCATCGCCGTGTGCCATCAAATTGTCTGATGCTGCCTTGTAACTCCAGTGATTTTAGGCAATAGTCGTGGTGAGTGGCAACTATAATAAGAAAGGGAGTGGCCACTAGAGAAAAGGGGTGCCTCAAAACTACATCGGGCAGCGTGTTCATTCGGGGCAGAGAGGTATCCGGCAGTCATCAGAAACACCCCTTTGTTTCTTCCCCTAACAGTTGTCGATCAAAATGCAGCCGGTTCTCAAGTCCCCAAGTCCCCCGGGTCAGACACTGACGGCGGTCAAGCCTATCGAGCAAACAAAGCAAGGGCAGTACTTACAGGAGCCTCTTCATTGCGACCCTGTCGGGTTGGTCTGATGTAACTCAAAACCTGCACCTAAAGCCCTAGGGGGGAGAAGGACGGAACCACAAAAACACAAGGGAAGAGGGGAGAAAGATGCAAAGGCAGGAGTGTCACTCAAGTGCCAGTTTCCTTTCTTAATTGGAGCAAAACCTCTTTTGAGTTCAGGTCTCCATCTCCAGCTGCACGGTGTCATTTTGAGATTAGGCCTCGGCATCAGGTTGTAAATGATGGGCCTTCTTGTTGATACTGGCTGGGTCTCCATATTGCCAAAGCAAAGCTGCAACATCAGCGGAGACTGGACTGTGATGCTCCACTTCGAGGACCCTCTGCGCCACTGACCAGGCAGATTTAGGAAGTCCTTCTCTAACCTTTCTTTGGCCAGTGTGGGTGTAGTGATCCCAAGGGTCTCAAGGTATGGGGAGGCTGCTAGGAGGTCTGGGAAGATTTTGGGCCATTATCGGTAATGATCTTAAGCCTCGCGGGTACAGGATCTGGGTTGAGGCTTTTCAGCTCTAAGCTGTTTCAGAATCGGCCACATGATCTGTCTAGCTTCTGCACTGCCGCAGTATGATCGTCTTCACAGTTATGCGATTCCCAGAAAATTCAGGTTGCCACGTTGCCAGGCCCTCTGCATCAGCTCTCTTTGGCCCAATAGACCATTATTCTGGCTATGATAGAATGGGGTTTCTCCTGCTCCTCCTCGGCCGTGGACCTAGGGATCTATGCATGATCCATGCTCAGGTCGAACTCGGGGAGATAAAGGAGATCCCGAGGAGCCCCTGCAGAAACTCAATCATATTCTGATGCTTGTCCTCCGCGCCTTTGGGCACTCCAAAGACTCTGATATTTTGTCTTCTGTTTCTGCCTTCCAAGTCGTCCATGCGGTGGGTGAGCTCATGGTCTCTGGCTAGGAGGTATAGAAGCAATCTGTCCTGTTATTCATCTGTCTCCGAATCTGTGGTGCAAAGCTCTAATTGTTCTGTTTTGTGACTTATGTTGGTAATATCTGCTTTGAGGTCAGTCAGCTTTTATCTATTCTTGTGATTGTTTGAGCCATTTGATGGATCGTGTGGTAAGATCAGAGTGCACTTCCTCGCCATGAGGGCCGGGCTGTAGTAGGCCCCCGAGAGCTCCTGCACTTCAGCACCCTTCTCCTCTCCTTGGATTATTTCTCTCAATTTTTGAGTCGGGGTTAAGAAGAGCTTTCCTGTTTGTTTCTTCTCTGTTTTCAGGTGAAGACATTCTCGACTCGGTGATTCAGACTGATTATTGTCGGCTGGGGAGTGAGCCTGTGTTCAAGCGTCCATTAGCTCACTGACATCACCAGGAGTCGAGGTTTAATGTATTTCAATAGGGCTTCAAATAAAATGCATACATTAGCCAATTTTGGACATTCTGACACCAAATTTTCAACTTAACCTTTTGAGGACCCCACCTTATGAACAATATAACTGTCACTATGCAAATCCTGTCTGAACAGTGGTTTCACATTTGCTTGGTGAATTCACCTTTTGGGCAGAATTTGATTTTTTTTAATTTTGTTTTTATTAATATCACAAAATACATCAGCCTACAGAGGTAAGATCATCACATGCAAAAGAAACATTATTACATACATTGAAGACAAAATTCATTCCCCAAAGCAGCAATGAAAATTAAAAATTAAATAGATAAGTTATCTATTCTAACTTCAAAAAGACAATGGCCAGGTTATAGTTACTGTTTTCATAAAAGTCATCTAATATTCTGATGTTATGTTGAAAATAATAGCTTTGTATATTGACTATGCATACTAGTTAAAGTTATCTGGCCTCTTAATATGTTCATATTACCTTTACTAAACTTAAAAATAACAAAATATTGCAATAACCTGAAGATACTTAGTGACCATAGGAGAGAAGAGCTTCAAATTTCAGAAAAGATGAGTCCCACCAATTAGGCAGTGAATCAGTACAAAAGACCCCCAAACCTGTGGTACAGACTGTCTTTACCCACATCCTTGGGGACATCACCCACCCAAGTCTACTCTTAGTGCTCAAGGTACAAAGTTAGGATAATGAGCCAGCTGATGCATAACCCACCTATGCCAATGGAGATCAAAGGCCTCAGCTTGATCCCTAATCTAGTTGTAAGGCATTCTAAGATATACATTTCTCTGATCAGGTATTCCAGCTCCTTTAGTGGGGATATTTTTTTATTAAGCTATTTGGTCGCCATCACTCCTTCCGCCAACTGGCGATGTGGACACATAGGTATTTTACAGGTTTCTCCCTTGACTCCTCCGAGGCAAAGGAAAATGGCCATCATGAGCATTTGGAGGCATGCTATGCAACCTGTGGTACCAGCTGAGCTCCTTCCATCTCCCGCAATTCTATTTTTTTCCCAGAGGGACATGAAGAACTGATGGTGTTAGTGCTGTGGATTTGTTTGATCCTCATGTGATGCTTTGGTGTGCTTTATTTGGCTGGTGGAGTGCTTACTTATTTGTGCTTACTTATTTGTGACTTCCTATCTCCTGTAATTGTTTGCCACTCCTCTCTACCTACACTACCCACCAGACCTCCAACAAGTGGGAACAGAACTATGGGGCACCAGCCCACTCTGTCCACCCTCAGAGAGAAGAGCTGCCCATTCCCCCATGTTGCACCCTGATGACCTGAGGTCATTCCCAGGGTCACTGGTGTAGTGTGAGATGTGCCATTCAGTGCTTCAACCCTCAGTGCCACTGGACCAGCCCCCAGTTGGGGGTGGGTTTTGAGAGTCAGAGCCTGGTGATTTTTATTTGCAGCAAGAATCAATTGAGTAACCTGTTTGAAGGTAGCCTAGACACTGGACTCTCTCCAGGGAGTGGCCATCAGAATATGCTATACATGGGGTGAGTAACTCTGGGCAGTCATATACAGATATAAGCTCTTGAGTGATTTCATTCCAATAAGGGTCAGGAATCCGACTCCCATAGGATATGAGCTTGATCAGCATAGTCACAGACACATTCCCTACAGCATTCCCCATAGAGGCATAGTAAATGTTGCTAGTATAACAGGAGTGTGGAAAATCTAGTTTGTAATTTCCATGCATATTTTTTCCATTGTGGGGAGCTGGAGGCCTTAAGGGCCAGCAAAGATGAGGCATTCCAATTCAAAGTTGGGATATCTATCTGTAACTACTTGGACCATATGATCCTAATTTATTCAGTTGAGTCTCCTGGCATCTCATTAAGGGCTTTATATTTGTTAATAATTAAGTGCTTGGTGGGAGAGCCAGCAATCTGGGATTAGATTAATAAGATCATGTGGGAGGGTTTTTCCAACAGCAGAAAGGGTCTCTTTGAGGGTTGCAAATATGATTTATGTTGTAAATATTTATAAAAAGGGTTTGTGGCAGCCAGAAAGTGGATTGTAGACTCACAAAGGGAAGTAGACCTGTAGGACCCACCAATTAAGATACCTATTGTAGGCAAAGCATCACCAACATTCCAGTGATCTGTCAAATTTGTTGGTGGGGAAGGGTTACTGGCTGCTAATTCCTAAGAAAGAGTTTCTGGTGGAGTCAAATATTTATGGAGTAGGGTTAACCAATGACAGAAGGGTCCAGCTGTGTGTTGTGGAATTTAGTAAATTTTGTCTCCCTTTTCATGAGGAGGGGTATAAAGAAGGCTATGTTGAAATTTTGGTGTCAAAATATGTGAAAATGGTAGAGTTATGACCATTCATTGCAATTTCACTTTATGCGCTCGTAACTTTGGAAATTTTACTATTTTGACATCAAATTTTCAACATAGGCATCTTATTACTGCACCCATGTATGTCATAGTTGCTATTTTTTCGAATCCTGGCCAAAATGTGTTTTTGCACCTGTGACATTGAATGGTATTGTAGTTTTGCAGAAATACATTTTGGTGGGGATTCGAAAATTTTCTGTACCAGGTACATGAGGAGGGTAATAAGATGGCTATGTGGGCAATTTGGTCATGGTTGTCCTATAAATGAATGTACAGGGCCCTTCCACTGTGACATACATAGAGGCATCTATGGAGGATGGGAGCACAGGGCCTGAAGTGCACTGCGCTCCCACAGACAATAAGGATACAATTACTTTACCTCAAAAAACTAAGGAAATTATTTGCAAAAGCTACATTAATGCATCAGTTAGGGTTTAGGATAAAGCAACATAAGTAGGGAAATGTAACATTTGAGTTTTCAACCTCTAAGACCCCACCCTGCACATACCAACAGGAGTAGGGGTGCCTTGGTGTCATCAGCCATAATGCTCACCCCATTTTCCTATACTGTACCCATCTTATTAACTTATGAAAGGGTGAGCATTATGGCTGGTGACCCCAAGGTACACCCTCATTGCCTGTTGTTGTTGTGTGCAGGGTGTGGGTGGGGGTAAAGGTTGGAAACCATAAAGTCATAGTTCCCTACTTTTGTCACTTTATTCTCAAATCTTGCTGATGCAGCAACATCGTTTTCAAAAAGATCTTGATATAGATATAGATATAGATATAGATATAGATATAGATATAGATATAGATATAGATATAGATATAGATATAGATATAGATATAGATATTGATATAGATATATAGCTATAGATGTAGATATAGCTATAGATAAAGATATAGATATAGATATAGATATAGATATAGATATAGATATATTTGTCTTAAAGCTGGTTTTCAGGGTCCTGTTATGGACCTGGGTCCTGGGACATTATCCCATTTACCCTCCGCTAATCTGAACTTGGTTGACCTTGTCAACCTTTCTCACCAGACAAAGTGATAATACATGCTTTGTAAAGATAAATGCCACTTTTGAATTCTGGTAGCATTGCCTTTACACTACCACAAAGTCTGTGAAAATGTTGGCAGTTAATATTTATCATGTTGCAGAAACCCCAGAATCCAACTCTACAGGCTCTGATAAGGTAAACACAACTCTTGGTGTTTACTAAAGCCCTCTCTCTATATATTTTTTTTGTAATTTAATTTAGTCTTTTTCAATAACTGATTACAAGATGGCAGTAGCATGAAACAGATTCAGCATTTGCAGTAGAAGATCCCGCATTTGTGAAAAGGGTTCCGCATTTGCGATAAAGAATCCTTTTCCTGCAGGACATCTAACTTTTCTCTAGGAAATAATGGGAAACTTTGAAATGTAATAACTTTGGAATGGATTAATATTTTTTCACCAAATCTTCAAAAGGCACATCTGCTACCCAAGACCTATAAACCCCCAAAATTTCAGACAAAAACTCCAGCCATTTTTGTGCAATATGGTGACAAAGAATTTGACAAAAATTGGTAATGTACATGTTTTTGACACTCTATAGCTCTGCCCATAGATATGACTGGATTAAAACTTGCTACATCAAGAGATCTTTAGTCCCTGATGGTGCATGCAAAGTTCATGGGAATAGCTTGAATAGTTGCAAAGTTCTTACAGTCTCAAATTTTCAGTTTAAGATAGAACTAATGGTTTAACCCTAAAATAGTGATGTGACTGCACCCTATAATCATACACTATTTCAGTTTAAAATTGGGTTTGAGGAATGCAAGTGAAAGTTAAAAGGAAGAAGGTGACTTACCTTCACTTTCACTTCTGCTCCTCTGTGTGCCATGCTTCACAATATTGTGCAATATTTTATGATATTTTACAATCTTCAACAATTGCACAGAATCTAGCACTAATTGTAACAGCAATAATGGAAACATTGTAGAGAACATGAATTGCTATCCCAGTGTAGCCATTCATTGGCTGAATTAATACACTGGGATAGCTACTTTCCAGTTCTATACAGGGTTTACATCACTGTTGTTACAAATAGTAATGAATCAAATGCAGTATTGAAAGGACTGTAAAAATATCATAATTATTATCCTATTTCCAGGGATGGCTTGTCACAAACTTATCAGGTCTGACACTAATGAAAGAGGTGTCATTGTTAAAGCCTATTAATTGTATGTACCATTTTTTTAACTTAATTCAAAATACAGTCAATTTTGGCCATGCTGCTGCAGCTCCATATGTGGTATTTTGTATAAATCTTGTTATGCTGTCAGTAACAGATGGGAAAACCACTGATCAGTTTGCTTATTCAGAATTATAAAATGGCAGAGTGAAATCATGTCATCTTTTTTTTGTAGACTATTTTATGCTCCCCTAGGCCAGGCATCCTTCCTGGGTGCACTGTTGGCTAGGAAGCTACTCCTGCCTGAACACTGCAGTCCGACAGGACTCCCCCAACTACCAGGCAGCCCCAGCACACCGGATCACCCCCTGGGCTTGGCCCGCTCACCCTCAGTGGCCTATCTGATATTAGAGAGGACTTACTGTAATTGCCGGGTCAGTCAGGAGTACCTTGGAGAACAGACCGCTATGGGATGTGTGTCCTACCCTTGTTCCCCCAATCATCTCCATGACCTTAGAAGAAGATTTTTCCATGGTTGTTACCCTTCAGGAGTGTGGCATGCAATGATGTCCATGCATGGGTTCCTTCTGACATCTGCCACAATCCCACCCCTCTCACTCTAGCTGGCATACCTGTGCTGCCCGATCTTCATCGGGGTCACTAAGATGCCGAGCAGCTCTCTACCCTCCTGAGACAGAGGAGAGCAGTCCTCTGGATGCTCAATCCTCTCTCCCTGCCGACCCCGACAGCCTGGGCTCCTTACAGAGCATATTCTCTTGCTTGCATTCACACCAGCTATCAGCAAACAGCCCACTTCTGCCCCTTACAAGACTCAGCAGTGGACAATAAACAAAATTTAATATAAAAGATTAATCCAATAAGCTGCATTCACTTGAAATGGTGCACAAATGTTGCAGGCATAGGATGGAGACAGAGAGAGGATATGTACTGCAAGTCAAGATCATTGAAAATATTTCACATAATCTGGACACGCTAACATCATATACTCACACAAGCTATCAGATATTGTGAGATTAAAATTCATTATTCTCAGCTCTGATAGCTTCAACTGGCAGTTGTGAGTTGAGTCTGTGAGCACTGATAGAAAAAAACACTCACAATCACAAATCAAGACAACAGATTAAAAAATATAGATCACAATAAGCAAAGATTATGTTGGGCAGCGAAAGAACTCAGGTAGCACACCAGCATAGGTCTGAAGGTTACATTTCATTTGAAACAACCACTCTTTTAATGTTAAAACTTAAAAGAAACACACAACAAAACAAAATTATGAACTGATGTGGATTTATTTAATCAAGATTTGTGCAAAAAGCAGCATCTAGCCCATCTCAAAGTCTAAAAGTTAATATTGTAATCATCTATTCCAATGCAATCCAGTGGTAAATTAATCTTCCATTTAGTATTTCTCTATAAATTATATACTATTTCAGTTTAAGAATTGGGTTGAGGAGTGCAAGTGAAAGTGGAAAGAAGAGCGTGACTTCACTTTCACCGCACTCCCAGCATGCCATGCTTTGCAATATTGTAATATTTAAGCAATAATGCTCAACAGGTGTGTGTCATGTTGAATAACATCACATCTCAGGTAGCTGAGCATGCGATCAAAGGCTGAATGAATCCAACACCTGAGAAGTGATTTTATCCCAGCACAAAGCACATCCTGGAGTGCATTATTGCTATTATACAATGGCTTGTCTGTAAAACAAAAAGATGAAAAACTACATTTAAAGTAGATTTTTTGTTATAACTTTTTTGAATGGGTAGGTTTACTTTTAAAAAAGCAGTGCTGATTTATTGTTTCAGTCAGCAGGTGGAGCTGATGTGTTGTTTGAGTGGCTCTGTAGTCCCCATAGTAACCATTGTCAGTGCTGACAGTCTTTGTTAATCTGCCCTGTTGCCTCAGGCCTGGATATTCAAAGGGTTGTTCCTGGCAGGATATTGAAAGGGCTGCCCAGCGCAACACAAATCCCGATGTGTCGGGGCACAAAGTAGTCATAAGTGGCACAGATGCAGGATGTGCCCATGCATATGTGGCACATCCCGATATTCAGCTTGGGATATATGGTGCATGCTGGTGCAACCCTGCATTGTGTTAATATAGGTGGCTCAAAGTTGAGCCCCAGAAAAGTAGGAACAAATCCTGGCCAGCCACATGTGGGCTGCTGCTTATAAGGCACAGCACAGCAGTCTCTGCCGTAGGTGGCCACCCACCCACCCAGAACACTGTCTCCAAGCACACAAACCCTGGTGGTCAAGTGGAACCCCTTCATCCGTAGCCACGATTGCGCAGTATATGAAGAAATACATCCCTGGTAGACCAATGGCCCCTGTGTCCCCGATACCCCAGAAATAAAAGCCATGACCATCCCTGGTGGTCTAGTGGTCCTCCTTAAAGCTGAGTCCCTGATTCACCAATCAACATCATTATGACCGTCCCTGGTGGTCTAGTGGCCCCCCACCCATTGCCGCAATCTTGGTAAAACCTCTAATTAAAATGCCCTGGTGATCCAGCAGCACCCCACCCTCCCACCCACACAGAGTCCCTTGCCCACTCCCACCCCACTGTCATCAGGTGGCAGTATCCAACCTGCATACCACCCGCCGCCCGCTGAATGACAGGAACAGTATATTATAAGCCCATTGGTCCTCAGTGTGGACCAATGGGCTTGCAGGACGTATGTACCAGACAGCCCCAAATCTGCTTATTCCTTTCTTTTTTCCGAGAGGCCAGCACACTGAGAAAAGATGTTTTACAGACAGCTTTCAGTTCACCAACAGTCAGCTGTGTCACAGATAGACAGTATTATGGTTCCCTTAAATGTGTTTTTAGTGCTTCTTTATTCTGAATTACTAACTGTCTGAACTGTATTTAAAATTGACCTGAATGTTATTGAAGAGCCACATAACTCATGAATGCTGGCCATTTTAGTAAGCTCAAAAATATTGTCTTGTAGTATCCTCATTTAGTGCCATTTCTTTGCACTCATTTTAAATTGTTGCATGGATTTTGCATTTTAAATCAGTTAATTATTCTTGTTTCTTATGTTGCAGCACTCTCCCTTGCTCATGGACTCATTACAATTGAGTTTTCTTGCAGCCCCCTTTCATAATTTCACATAACTAATGTTTTGCTCTTTCTTAACAGAGCTTCAGAGTATGAGAAATTGAGAATTTCTAAAATAGTGAAATACTGTAGAATAAGTATTTATTTATTTATGTTGGGTATACACCATTAAAAAGATGGTTCAGCCAAGTTGGGTTGCCAACAACCTGTGTTCCAAAAATAAAAGGGCACATGCAAAAGAACGACACAAAGGAGAGCATCATGCAATTTGTCATTTCCCAGACAGACCACACACTGTGTCTGCACCCCAACTATATATATAAAATCACCTTCCCCACCCTGTGTCAGGAGATGAAGTGACAGTATACCCAAACTCCTGAACTGACACATTGTCACTGTTGCTGATGCCCTTATTATGGTGTCTCTTTAATGCACCCTGGCAATGGTATAGATAGGTTGAGGTATTCAGCTTATCTCTCTGTGAACTATTTTCTCTTACAGAGATTCCTGGAAATTCTAGTCCTTACAATTAAGTGCTATGAACATTGGCCAATTCAAAAGCACTGCCGTGTTACTTCATCGCCATTACTCTAATGCTGTAGTAATAGTAAAGAGAAACTGAACACCTCAAAGGGAAAAGTTTGTGAAAACATGATTACTCAGAGATTCAAGGAAAATGGCAGGTCAGTCACCTGTAAAATAAATTAATTAGAAACTGAGGACTAAAGAAAGTATATGTAGAAAACAAGTATTTATTTACAAGTCGTTACAAATCACAGACAATAAGCAGCCCATCAGTTCTGACAAAGGAACAGCTCAGGTCCTGAAAGATCTGGGGCTCAATTTTCAAAGATTGACACAGGGCTTGCATCAATCCTGCATCAACCCCCATTCTTTGGCACAGCTGTGCAAATTCCTCTGTTGGCACTTCACCTGATTTTAGTACATCAGGTGCAGTTGCAACACTTTCCACATTTTACAGCAACCTGCACCAAATATTTGGCAAAGCTCCATAAAAATGGTCCACAGCATGCTGTTAGTTAAACTGGAGGAAGTTGGTCTAACTTGTGGTATGTGGTGCATGGGATCAAATTTGATCGGCACAAGGAGAATGCCACAAGTCACGGGCATCATATTATCAGTGCACCAGGGACTTGAGACATTCTGGGATGTTTGAAAATTGAGCCCTGATCCATTTGTATAGAAAGTTTTGGGCACAGACATGAAAGAATACATAATTTGGGAATAAGAGAAGAAACCATTATTAAAGTATTAAGAGAAACATTAAAAATACTGAATGAGACCTGGATCTGAACGCTTGAATTTCATTCAAAGGGTAGAGTACTTTACAACTCAGAAGAAATTGTGGAAGTAACGGTACAAGTAAAGTCCCCTTCCACAAAAAGAGGAAGGAACCTAGGGATATGGTCTCAAACAAAAATAAAATGTTTAATGCTACTACTAAGGTGACTGCAGTTAGCTACAATATGTTCTGGTTGACCACGACTAAATGATGACAGTGATCAGCTTTTCAATTCAAGGCACTTTCACAGGCTTGAAAGCAGGTGCCGCCTATTGAGAACAGCTGATTTTCTGACAACTGCATAAAACCATACCCTGTAAAGATGTAGCTTAGGATACATATCCGCTCTGAGTCTAGCTTGTGAAGCCTGTGTCTGCTTACTGTAACTGACCTCAGTGTGACTCAGCTTCAACAAGTGTCTGAGCTTTTCCCATTTTTTTAATCTTGCTCATGTTTCTGTCTGTAGCAGTGTGTTAATAGTAGGATCACTAATAGAGCAGAAAAGGATAAAATTTAGACAAGACGTAAGGGCTGATTCTGGACGGTGGGCACAGGGCATGTCACAAGCCCCACGTCCACCGCAATGTTGGATGCAGTTGCACCAAACCCCTCGTATGCAACCAGGTCCAGGGCTGGTGCATTTGCAACAGTTGACCCAATTTACGGCACCTTTCACCAAAGGATTGGTGCAAGTACCACCATCCAGGGCACAATACTAGACCATGGAGTAGGTGGTCTAACTCCCTGCATCTTGGGTTCCAGACATGCAGTGGGTCTTTCTGGCAGGTGCCTTCTGGAATCACACTTGTCACAAAGGTTCACACAACACAGGTTGCATCAGACATGCTGTCACATGTCCACTGCAGCAGCTCAACCTGTTCCAGAATTGGCTCCACAGCTTTCAGCTAAATATTTTATTAATACAGGGTAAAAATAATTTTAATCCATTGTATTTTAAGTAGCTATCTGCTCTTTAACATTAAGCAGCAAATGGGTGTTATTTTTTTTCTCGCATTATTTTACCTGTTTCATTTCAATCCCATACCTATGCATTGTCAGACAGTTACCCACCAGTCCTTGTCTTCACTGCATTTCAGTGCTAGTGTTTGAACTGCATGCCATGTGCACTTTGTCTTGAATAAAAGCTGGCTAACTCTGCTTATATTTGTTTCTCCTAGGTAGGTCTGGTTCTCCACAGTACAACATAGCAAATTGCATGACTTTGAGGAATTTCTGCTTTGAAACAGTATTGTACTGGGAGTAAGTTGAATCAAAGGAACACCTTCATCTTTTTACTGATTTTTTAACACTAGTCGAACCAAAGAATATCCCTTGAGAAACATTGCTCTCATCGTTGGTAAGAGTGCAGGTTTTAAAATACTGTACTACTGGACACTCAATAATTTCTTACAATAAAAAGCAGAAAGAAAGTGCAAGAGCTCAAAAGGTTCTACAGGCAGCTATGATATAAATGCACTCATCTGGAATTTATTTATACTCGGTTAATATTTTAAGAAAATTAAAAATACATATTGATTTAATTTCTGGGAGTTACTGACTTACAGTTTGGAGCTCAGTTTGTTATTTTATAGGCTATGTAGGCTGTCCAGAGGTGGGGTACCATGCTATGAATCTCAACAGAGACACTTACATACTGTTAGCATGAAATACTGTGTACAAAATATTTTTTATATTTTAGTCTTTGGTAACTGGGTAAGGAAGCAATATTTAAAACAAAGTGAGAAGGAACAAATGCAGAGAGGAGTACTAAGTCGACAAAAATGTGTACTTCACTCTGCCTCCCTCCTTTCTCCCATTTTAAATTCTATTTTCACTTTTGTTATTTATTTTGTATGCTGTATTTCATGTTTATGGCAGTTGACAAAGCTAGTAACTGAATTGCTGCAAACCTTGCAGCTCAAAACTTTCTGAACTCACTCACAAATTTCCTTAGGCAGAAACAAAGAGCAGGTGATGATGATACACTATTTTGGGACTACTGGACTTCAAAACAAGATGCAAGCTGCATCACATCATACACTCATGTGTTGCAAAGAGTTAAAGTTGCATTTTGAAATCTTTGCAGACCGTCAGTTCATTTGCATGTGTCTGCCAGAGTCACAACCACCACATTCATTCAGTTATCAGCTGCCTGTGGCTGAGACTGGTGGGCATCCCTTTACCTTGTAGCATAACAGCAATAATGTGGGTAAGAAAATCCTCAAACTTGTTTGTCTGATAGGTGTGAAGACACTTTCCACAGCTTCACAGTTAAAACTAGTGCTGGCATCGTACACTCATCACATAATTCATATCCCTACCCCCACAATAATCCATCTCTAATCAAAATCTGCAGCCATTTTCCCACCACCATCACCTGGCTCAAAACCATGTAGAATTGATTTAAAATGTTTCCCACTATGTAGTAAAACAGAACACTGTTCTGACCTGTACACTCAGCTGCTGGATCCAATAACTCTGTTCTTTTCCTTAAAAATCTGCACCTGTGCCCTCCTCTCATACTTTTGTATAACTTTTTATTACCCAGCTGTCCTTCTGACAGTTGTTAAATTTTGTAGTGCTCTCACATTTCTTTAACAATGGTTTTCTGTGCACTAAGCATATGCGACCACTAAGCAGTGCCCTATACAAGGCTAAGTGCAATTGTTGCATGACAGGAGATCAAAGAGGCTGCTCTGACATGCAGTACTGCTCCTGGAGTAGGTAGTGCTTTGAGATCCCGTGCCAATAAGCTGAGGTTGGGGTGAGCACAGTGACCCAGCTGCATGGACCAAGGCTGGAGTGATGGCGCTGTCATGAGAAAATACACTCCAGCCTGGAAAGATTCAGACCAAGGGTGACTTGCAGGGGCCCAAGTACCATTTAGTGATGAGAACTTTTCTGTTGGCATAATATCCTGGATCTATGCACCTGTGCATGCAAGAGGGTCCTGTGCTTGACAGACAGATGGATTTTAGGCCTGTGAATCTGAATCTGTGACCACAGAGGGCCTTGTGCTTCCATAGTCCACCAGACAGCCTTTTGAATTCTTAACATCCAGTGCCGCACTCCCAGGCAGAAAGAATCTTCCTTGGTGCATGTCCCAGAGGGCCTGTATATCTACATCTGTTCACATAGGTCTCAAGGAGATTTGCATGAATGAGGATATGATTCCATTATCTCAAAAGACAGGAAATTCTTTACAAAACAAAACTACATTAATGCACCAGTTAGGGTTAAACTTCATGCTACAAAAGTAGAGAAATGCGGTGTTAGTGTTTCAAATCCTAACTCTCCACTCCCCACTACCCAAAGCAGCAAAAGACAACACCACACAAGCAAAACAGACAGCCATCATCAGGTATGACAAACAACATACAACTGTTTCCAGATGACACAAATGCAGTAGCACTGATGTGCTACCTTCTTGGGTTTGAATCTGTGGCATCACACCGCATTATATACACACTCACATCTTACTGCAGATACATATACACAATACTAAAATTGCAATACTGTTTCTGTGTGCAGAAGCAAAGGTCCTTCAGCAAGGGACACAAATCAACAATACCACATTATAAGAGATTTATGTCTGCAGGAATGGGGCCAGCACTTCTTAGCCTCAGGCCCTCATGGGCATTAGAAGACATACACAGACTTGAAGGGTCTGTGTTTGTGCACCCCCACAGGTATAAGACATATACACTAACCTCTGGCTGCAGAAGCACAGGACTCACAAAGTCTGTGATACAAAAATGTCAGTACTACTTCTGTCTAGAAATGCAGGCCCTGAGGTGCCTGCACCCTTTAGCCACAGGGTAAGACATACACACTGACTTATGGCATCAGGCAGGAAAACCTTATGAGGGTGCAGGTATGCAAACAGAAGTACTGTCAAAATGTACAGTATGTATAATAGTTTCAACAGTGGATCTAGAAATTGTTCAAAGGGTAGTAGTTTTTCAGTTATGCAGATTCATATAGAAAAGCACACACTAACAGATCATGCTATCTACCAAGGTACCTCATACAGCATGGATGAGTACAGTGGAGCAAGAAAGGGTGCAACCAATAACTTGCAGTAAATGACATGTGACAAACTACTGCACTAAAAAGTGCTTAACTGCTGTTGAATTACAGTGTTCCTTGTAGCATACGGCAGCATTTTTGTGATACACATATATGTATACATAATTACTCCATTGCATCCTGGCTGGTACTGCAGTACCTCTGTCTGCAGAGGTGGAGGCTCCATGGGGCCTTCTGTCTATAGAAGGGTAGGCCCCATGGCCTGAAGTTCTATAACCACACATACTGATGCACTTAGTACGATATACACACAGGTGGTGTGGATCTTGTGCTTATGCAGCTGTAGATACAATCCATGAAGGTAGCACATCAGTGCTACTGCATGTGTCATCTGGAAACAGTTGTATGTTGTTTGTCTTACCTGATGATGGCTGTGCTTGTGTGGTGCTGTCTAATGTCCTGTTGCTGCTTTAGGGGTTGGGAGTTAGGGTTGGAAACACCAATACCAATTTCCTTCTTTGTTGTGTTAAGTTGAACCCTAACTGGTGCATTAACGTAGTGGTATTGTAGTGACACAGTAGCACCACTATAGTTAGTGTTGAGCAGTGGTTTCTATGCTAAACCTCAAATTTTGTACTTTAATAACTTTTCAATTGTTCAATGGATTTGTACAAAATTTTGCATATGTGGTCTTGTTTGGTATATCTCTTGACTTGCCAAGTTTCGTTTCAGTTGGATTTGTGGATTCCAAACTGCATAGTGAAAAAATAATGTTAAAATTGCTGTTTTGTTTTTGTCATCACACTGCACTCAGATGGTTTGGAATTGTGGTGTGACATTTTCAGGGTAGAAAGGACTTGCTCACAGAAGTGTATTTCACTGGTTTGGTGAAAATATTAATTCATTCAAAAGTTATTTAAATTCAAAGTTTTGGGATCTGAGCATGCCAATACTACAGGAACAAAACTATAATTTACTAAAAATATTATTTTATAATATTTATTTATAATATGTAGTTAATATTATGTGGTTATTTGGGGTGACATGTGATACTAGACAATTAGTCCAAAGACTGTAAAGGCTTTTTGTTTCCTTGATGGAAATGAGGTTTCAAGTTGACATAAACTTGAGAATTTGAGTAGAAAAAATTGGATTTCAAAATTTAATTTTAAAAGTACTGTTCCTGAAAATGGGCATCTTAAGTTTCAGACTTAAGTGTCTTCCAGTCAGAAGAGAGCCTGAAGAGATATGGTGGCCATAGCAACTGTTATGTAAAGGTTGACAATTGATGAAGTGCAGCTGGATCTTACCCTGGAACAAAGGGAAGCTTCACCACATTAATGTTGAATATATACTTTTATTTATTGCCCAAAGACTCAAGATGCTGCATGCATTCAAACCAGATAATTGGAAATATTGTGTTTTTTTTCACCAGGGGACCAAGATTCAAGTGCAACTGTTTGGGAAAATAAGTTATTGAGAAATATGTCCTGTGCTATGAGTTTTGATATAGACTGTTAATCTTTTGACTTTCTTGAAGCATAACTCATGACAAATCCAAAAATATGACTTTTATGCATCCAGATGGCTGCCAGGTCAAGTTATATAATTTGGAGTTTTTCAAACTGCTTTGTAAACAACCTGTCACCTGGAAATTTATGAGTTATTAGCCTGGGAAATCTCTAGACAAAAAAATCTACGCTTCAAAAAGTAATTAGGTGCTTCTCAAGGATTCCAGAAGATGGATTTGCATGAGAGATACATAATGTTTAAGCTCAAGACATGTGATGTATTATTTTCTTTGAAGACATTTTGTTGGGAAATATTGCTCATGACCATCATTAACTTATCTCAGGAACTATTTGCCTTAGGCAGTATGACGCAGTGGTTTAAGGCTCTGAGCTGCAAATCTGGAGACCTGGGTTTGAATCCCACAGCCCCATTTGCATACTGTGTGACCCTGAGCAAGTCACTTAACTTTCTTGTGCTCCCAGGTTGCACCTGTAAACATGCTTTCAGCTTAGTGTGCCTCACCTGGTTAAATAATTGGCAAAAAAAAAATAGGCAAAAATATGTAAGACACATGAAAATGTGGCATTTGATGAGCTAAGTTCAAAGATGTTTGTTTAAAGACTGTGTCTAAATGTATTCAAAAACTAGAGGAAAATGGACTTTGAGTTTAAAAAGTGGAAAGTTCAGAGAGGTGTGTCCTAAGAGCAAAAAACTGGCCATTCCCACCTCAGTTACAGGAGCCAATACACATATATTGGACTTGCAGGATATGATGTTGTGATTATGCTCTGCTAAAATGTTATGAAAGAGTCAACCATTTTGTGGAGCTCAGAATCTCCTAATTCTGATTCTGAATGGATCTGCAAAAGTCAAGTCTGTTTTACGGTTGAAAACAGAACTTCCACCAAAATCTTTGACTGTCCTTTGTGTTTGCTAGGAGAAGCAACTGAACAAAAGAGTAAACAGGAGGAGAGGAGGCACTGTGGGTCACCTTGAGACTGGAAAGGGCACCACAATCCGCACAGGGGTTGTGTACAGACCCCCATGTCATGGGAAGGAATGGACAAGGATATGATGGAAGGCATTCTTAGAATGGCAGAGAAAGGGAGATACTGTTGATGGGAGACCTGAATATGCCAGATGTTAACTGGAGCACATTTGCTGCAGCGACATCCAAGAGCAGGGCCATTCTTGATGCCCTACAGGTGCATTAGACAGCTAGTTTCAGAACCCACTGTGAGGAGCAATCTAGACTTCAGACTTCAAATGGGGCAGTGAGAGGATCTCAGATCTAGAAGTGGGTTGCCATCTGGGGACAGGTGACCATCAAACAGTGTGGTTCACGTTAAACTCAGCTACAGAGTCAAGCTATACAAAAGTGAGGGTACTGGACTTTGGGAGGGCTGACTTTGGCAAGATGGGAGAGTGCCTCAGAAAAGCACTAGCAAACAGGCTAGAAGGAGGTGTGGAGCAACAATGGGAATTATCAAAACTGCCATCACAGAGGCAACAAGCTTTTTGTGAAACAATAAACAAATCAAAATGAAAGAAAAAGCCACTATGGTTCTCAAGAGGTGGCTGTGAAAGTCAAGAAGAAAAGATAGCATTCCAGAAGTATAAGGAAACACAGAAGGAGCAGGACAGAGAGCTGTACCAGTTAAGGCAGAAAGAAGCAGGAGGGAAGGCAGAATAGCAAAGGCCCAAACTGAGGAAAAGATAGCCAACTCAGTTAAGAAGGGGATAAAACCTTTATAGGTACATCAGCAAGCGAGAAAGACAAAGGGAGGATAGTGAGGCTGAATAGAATAAATGGTGGGTGGGCAGAGGGACAGTGAAAAGCTGGAATACTGAACAAATATTTCTGCTCAGTATTCACAAAGAGGAGGGAAGTGCCTAATCCAATTAACAGAAGCACTCTTGATAGAGGTTTGATCCCAGTCCTTTCACAGAAGAAAGGGTTCTGCAAGAACTCCTAAAACTGAAGGTGGACAAAGCAATGGGTCCTGATGGAATTCACCCAGAATTCAAAAGAATTAAGGAATGAACTAGTGAAACCACTGGCTACTTTTTAATAAACCATGGAGGATGGTGTGGTACCCGAGGACTGGAGGAAGGCGGATGTGATTCCCCTTCACAAAGTTGGACCAAGACAGAGGCAGGAAACTACAGACCTGTCAGTCTGACCTCTGTGGTAGGAAAAGTGATGGAGTCACTTCTGAAGGAAAGAATAGTTGAGTACCTAGAGGTCAGTGGAGCACAGGATCCAAGGCAGCATGGGTTCACAGCGGAAGGTCATGTCAGACTTAATCTAATAAATTTCTTTGACTGGGTGACCAAAGTAGTAGACCAGGGAGGGCTGTGGACATGGCCTACCTAGACTTTAGCAAGGCATTTGACACAGTCCCACACAAAAGATTATTAGTCAAATTAACCAGCCTGGGAGTGGTCCCAGGGTGGTAGCCTGGGTAAAACATTGGCTGGACAACAGGACACAGAAGGTAATTGTAAATGAAGTCCGCTCTGAAGAAAGGGCGGTTACTAGTGGGGTACTGCAGGGTTCAGTATTGGGTCCAGTCCCTTTAATGTCTTTATCAGTGGCATTGCAGAGGACTGGAAGGAAAGTATGCCTTTGCAGATGACACAAAGATCTGCAACAGGGTTGATACACAAGAAGGAGTGGAAAAGGATGAAAGGACTTGGCAAGGTTGGAGGAATGGTCTGACGTATGGCAGCAGGATTCAATGCAAAAGTGCAAATAATGCACCTGGGAAACAAGAACCCAGGGAAGAATACACAATGGGTGGGGAGGTAGTAATAACAACAAAACAGGAAAGGGACCTGGGGTAATCATATCAGATGACCTTAAGGTTAGCAAGCAATGTGAGAAGGCAGTAGGGAGGGCCGGGGTATACTGGGATGTATAGGAGAGGCATCAGCAGCAGAAAACAGGAAGTTGTTATCCCTCTGTACAGACAGTTGGTGAGACCCCATCTGGAATACTGTGTCCAGTTCTGGAGACCCCATCTCCACAAGGACATAGACAGGATAGAGGCAGTCCAGAGGAGGGCAACTAAAATGGTGCAGGGTCTGCAAGAGAAGCCGTATGAGGAGAGACTAAAGGAGCTTAATATGTATACCCTTGAGGAAAGAAGGGAGAGGGGACATGATAGAAACTTTCAAGTACCTCAGGGAATCAACAAAGTCCAAGAGGGTAGCATCTTCAGAAAAAGAGACTTGCAAGAACAAGGGACACAATTTAAAGATAGAAGGAGGGGTTCAGGGGCAATGAGGAAGTATTATTTCACAGAGGGTAGTGGATGCATGGAACAGCCTTCCTGAGGAAGTTGTGGAGTCTAAAACTGTGGGAGAATTCAAGAATGCATGGGACAGACATAAGGCAATTCTTGTGGGGGCAGGAAGATATAGGCTGTTGGTTAAATAGGATCTGCGGCCTATTCTGTAGGTAGGAAATGGGCAGACTAGATGGGCCTAGTGGTCCTTATCTGCGTCAAAGTCTATGTTTCTATGTTTCTATGTTTCTAAGCCATGTCTTTCTTTCTGAGTTTGCAACAAAAAGACTGCTTTATCTTCATGCAACTACACCAGAATGGGCCTCCAGTAACTGTGTGGAGGCTGAGCCAAAGACTGCAGCAGAACTGAAAAGGACTTTTGCCATCAAGGGAAGAAGGATTCTCACCAGTATTCTGAAATTATGAAGAAAAACCCAAACTCTGCAACAATCAATACTTTAAGTTCACTTTAATGTGTTTATATAATTTTAGTGTAACTCAAAAGGAGGGTTGATTATAGAATGGGAAAGAAATTCTTAGTAGAATACGGTTATATAAAGAAGCTATCTAAACATTTTGCATGCAAAGAAGTGCTTCAACAAGGGTTTTTGGTGTTTTAAGTATTTTATGTTTTTTTTTTTTCTGGTTTTCTCCTATCCCACCCCATGCTTCCCTGATGGGATGTATTCGTGTAGAGGCACAAGCACACACATCTTGCAGGATGCCCCACCTTACTGGTCACCATTTACAACCTGCACTCATCACTGAACCTCCATTCAGTGACAGCAGAACTATGGGCAGGTGACCCTCCCCACCAGGAGAGGAGAGGAGAGGAAATGCTCAATCCTGCTCCCACCCTCCACCCTGTGCTGGCATCCCAGTGACCTGAGGTCATTCCCAGAACCCAGGTCACTGGTACAGCTTGAGGTAAGGTGTCTTGCAACTCAGCCTCAGTGCAACAGGGCTGGTCTGCTTGAATAAGTTTTACATGAAAATAAACATTTTAAGATATTTATGCAAATAAACTTTTCTAAGTCCTTATGTATGAACAAAGATGTTATATACAAAAGTGCCTAAGACTCCATATTGTGTCTGATTGCTTTAGTTTACTTTTGATCCTTGCTTTGAATGTATTGCTTTATGTTAATTTTGCTTTGTGCAATATTTATTGGACTTGATATTTGTGCAATATATTCTTATTAGTTATTATTGTGTATTATATAGGGATAATAAAATCTATTTTTATATAATTCCAAGGGTGTCACAGAAAAGATCCTTCATAATTATCTGGACCTTTTATATACAGTAGGTTGTGAAAAGGAACATTTGAGCCAATTTTCCATTGTTTCATATGATCAATAGAAGTGAGGCCAGAGGTAGAGCCAAATGCCATAATGCATGATTGATATTGCAGCCTATAGTTCTGACAGTACCAGTCTTTTGAATAGCTTCCTGAAACAAAGAAAGAATTAGGGCCTCAGGAAAAAGGATTCCTTTTCATAAGGGGCTATTCATTTTTCATGAGGAAAAATTCTTTACATGAGCCGCTATCTTGTTTTCTGTTTTTACCCTATTTCTCATACAGAAGTCACCATTTCCAACAGCAAGACATGTCTTTCAATCAGAGAGTGGATCTTCAAAGTGGGAGCAGTTCAGATGAGTTAGGGTGTTAGGGTGAGTTAGGTGTGTGGCACTCCATCCCATTCCATCTGTAAAAAGATCAGGTGTGTAGACTTTATGAGAATGGTGTAAGTGTTAGGCATGAGAAGCTCAAGGCACATCCACACCTGCTCTTCTGCCTTCTTTAGGGAGGGGGGTGTTAGAAAACCCTAACAACTCTTTTCTCAACTTTTGTCACTTTGACCCTAACTGGAGCATTAACAAAGTTTTTTTCAATGTATTTCCTACTTTTTAAGATACTATAATAGTATCCTTATTTTACTACAGGAGCAAAGGATCTGAACCCTCAGTAAATGCGTATATAGAGATGGTGGAAGCACAGTGCTCTAGGCCCTGTGCTTCCATTTATAGGACAACAGTGAACAAATTGCAAGCATAGCCATTTTATTACCAAACCTCATGTACCTGGTGAGAAAATTTTCAAATCCATGCCAAAATGTAATTCTGTGCATCTGAAATGCCATTCCATGCCATGGGTGTGAAAACAAATTTGGGCAGGATTTGAAAATGACAGCTGTGACGTTCATGAGGTGGGGTAATAAGAAGGGTATGTTGAAAATCTGGGGTCAAAGTATTTAAAATTTTTAAAGTTACAGTGAGTGCAGAGAACTTGCAACAAATGGTCATAACTTTGGCATTTTTATATTTTGACCCCAAATTTTCAACATAGTCTTCTTATGACCCCACCTAATAAACCTCATAGGTGAAAATTTTCAAATATGTGCCAAAATATTATTGTATGCCACAAGAGTGAAAACACATTTCAGACAGGATGTGAAAAATAACAGCTGTAATGTTCATGAAGTGGTGTGAAAACACTGCTATGTTGAAAATTTGGAGTCAAAATACTAAAACTACCAAACTTATGTGCGCATAGAAAGATTTCAATGAATGTGCATAACTCAGCCATTTTAAGTCTTTTAACTAATTTATTACATGGCCTTTTGGTACCCCATCTCATGAACACTTGTGGTGAAATTTCGTAGTTTGTCTCAAAAGATGATTTTTGTGCAGTGACTGCAAAATCATGTTCTGTACTCAGTTTATGAAATGACAGCAAGTGCTCATGAGGTGGTATCCCAAAAGGACATGTTGAAAATTTGGTGAATAAATTCTAAACATGACAAAGTTATCAAGATAAGTTAAAACACCATTGACATACGTTATACTGCACTTATCTTGATCACTCAGTTCATGGTTTGGCTTTGAAGAGTGCAGACATGTTTTGGTCCATAGAGGATGACAGCCAATGCTCTCCGTTAGTAAGTATAGGATATGGGGTGTGTGGGTGGTGAGTGCTCAGTTGGAGGGTTGGGATTGGGGAAGGGATGGTGGGGACGACAATGGACAGTTCTATTTTTTCAGGTTTGAAAAAAGATGTCAGGGACTTTTTCTTTTCACAGAATTAAAGGAAATAAATATTTTGGGACAATGGGGTTGGCTCCTGGTGTTCCACCCTGCTGGGGTGGAGCTTGTAATGCCAACATACGGATTGGGCCTTCCGATGTCAGCATAATCAATTAAACAATGGGCTGTGGGGTGGAGGAGGTATCCAACACATGGAGTGGGCATTCCAGTGCTGAATTAATTAAATAAATAAATTAATATATATATAAACATTTGCAATAAGGTGGATGGTGATCAGAGGGTGGAGGCTGCCACTAGTCACCAGGAATAAATATATATATATATATTATTTAGGGGCACAGAGATCGGGAGTGACAGGTGCCACTAGACACTAGGGCCAAGGGGCTCATAGCACACACTGCAGCCTGCTGCACCAGTTCTCACACAGAGAACATGGGGAAGTGCTCCTCTTGCTAAGTTGGGCACCCAGGATTCTTGGTGCTCAGAAAATAATTTCTCACACTAATTGTGAAAACAAACAGCAATATCTAGCTAGATGGGCCCATTTAGCTAGCTTCTGGTGTCTGATTTGTAAAATGACAGTTTTATTTATTTTCCACACATTTTAGTTTGTGAAAAAGAAAACAGGACGGTGGCTCACAAAAAGGATTTTTTGTTAAAAGGATTTGCCTCTCATGAAAGAATTTTTGTGAGGCCAAACTTTGTTGAACTTTTACTCTACCCTGGAAAATGATCTTTGCCAAATTTTGTGCAAATCCATTAATTGTTGGCAACTTTATTGAAGTGCACAATTTGAGGTTTAACATTAAACATGCTACTCCACCCTAAATATAGTGAAGTTATTTTAGAGTATATATAGTTTGGGTTGAGTAGCAAGTTTAATGTTAAATCTACATTTACACATAATATCTTTGGCTCTCTTTGAAGGAATGAGCTAAAGTTTTGCATGTGTTGTCTAGCAGGCAAAGTCTTGTTGTGTGCAATTTTTTATGGAAGGCAGCTTCTGTGGTTTTGAGATCCACATGTATAATTTTAGAAAACAACTACATTTTTCCTATACTTAACATTGTTTTATTTTGCTCTCTCCTAAAGCCTACATGGAAAGAAATTGTTGCCCCAACCTTGAAGGGACATGTGTCATGTCCCAAGGTAGTGCCCTTGACAAGTCTGGTGAAACAATATCAAAGGGTTCCCAAGTTATAAGTGTTTTAAATTTAGTGTTTTCTGACCTGCACATGCACGGTAGGGTTTTCAAGATAATATTCTGTTTCAAAACAAAAATTTGTTGCTGCAAATTCTGGTTTTTGGTTTTGCACCATGGAACTGGTGGGGCATCAAACATTTTTGTGCCATGCCAAATGCCATTTTGTTGATTTTTCCACAAAATAACAAACATGGAAAATACTAAAAATGCTGGGATTTTTAAAACAAACATCAGAACCTAGCTAAATGGGACCTGTATTTTTGTTTGTTTTATTCTTTTGGTAACTGGCTAATGCCTACTAGTCATAAGTGCCTGTTTTCAGGAGGACCTGAGAGCACTGGGGTGTTAAGGACTTGCTCAGAGTCACACAATATGCAGGTAGAGGTTGTGGAATCAAACCCAGTATGCTGGATCTACCAAACTAATTCACAGCTCGTTATTCAATCCTCTAGGCTATAATGTCATCTAGATTCTGATGTTTGTTTGTTACTACTGTGCCCTACGTATGTTTCTAGGCACCCAAAATCACACGTGTCCAGCTTAGTGAGAGGAGCTCCACCTCCACATTCTCTGTATGAGAACAATGGGTATTTATTGACTTCTGCAGCCACAGCTGAACTCATGCTGCTGGCTATAGTGTGAACTAGAGCTGCCATTTCTGGTGTTTGGTGATGCCCCACCCCACTCCCACTCTGTGATGTTGTGACAGTTATCAGAAGGTTTAGCTACATTGTTCCAGAAAAGTAGTATTGCTCTCTGTGGGGCCAGAGGGAATAGACCAGTCTAAAAGATGCACCATCTTCAGTGCACCCTGCTATACTACTGTGGGGATATTCCTGGCTTGCCACTAGGAGATGAGATGGGGACATTAATTGAGGATGGGAGGAGAAGCATCACAGTTGTTCAGAGGCCTAGCTCAGTTGTTCTAAGAATGTAGTAATGTCTTCAGTGGAGCCAGAGTGAATAGAGCAGCTTAAATATTCAAAACCAATCTCTCCTTACCAGTCTCCAAGTGGCACAGTCTTATATTGCTATCAAAAAGTGACAATATGCTGAGGCTGCTAGAGAAATATTAGATACTGTAGTTTGTAAAATTTTTGTCAATGGCCCGGTGGTACTGAGGGTTGAGGTGCTGGACACCTTACCTCATGCTGCGCCCGAGACCCAGGTTTGGGAAATGGATTCGGCACCATGGTTTGGCAGGAGGAAGAGAAGATTGAGCATCCAAAGGGCTGCTCTCTCTCCTGGGGTGGACTATGGGGTAGCTTTGCTCAACCGTGTCCCCCAGTGGAGACAGGAGGTACTGCAGGAGCATGCATTGGGGAACCAAATTAAAAATGGAAAATGCACCAGAGGTCTGCCAAATGATGGCTGCCGGTTTCTGATGCCACTGGAAGTCCTCTAGGAAACCATGTCCACCTCAACAGCATACTGGGCCAAATAGAGTGCTGGCAACCCTGTCTGCTGGTGTCTTCCTTAGAAGAGAGAAACCACCCAGCGAAGGGTTATGCGGGGTTACCCTGGTGTCAGCTGCAGATGGAGGATGGGTTTCAGGGAGGTGACTAGGGTAAATTGGGATCATGGCAACCTGAAGGAGTGGGGAAATCTGGAGCACATAGGAGGATAAATAGAAAGTAAAAAAAAAGTTTTGTGGCTGTCCATCCCAGTGAATCATGGAAGTTCCTTATGAGCTTGAAACACCACACAGGATTTTCCGCCATTCAAAACAGTGACAGTGACCCACCACAGAGGTTCCCTCATGAATGTGCAATGTGTAACATTGAGGATGAACTCCACAGTGGTGACCAGCAATATTGCCACTTTTCTGCCTCAGGATATAAAAGCCACAATGACCAGTTCTCGAACATGCCATAGTTCACATCGTCCAGAGGAGTTTTTCAGCAGGCACCATTAAATCATGGCAGATTCCTGACCTGATCACCACTTACTGTGACTTGGAGGAAAAACCTTACTCTGCATGTTGTGATGGCAGGGGTGGGGAGAACTAAGAAAAGTTAAGACATTATGCGAAGGAACAGATGTGGGCACAGCAAAATAAAGTACACAAGAAGATAAGAACAGAAACAACAGTTTCTGACAGCAGTCTGAAAAATGTTGTTTGGTTGTCTGCCCAGTGATTCGCTGAGAATTCCTCTGAATTTGACACAAGGGATATTCCAACTGTATGTGTGGGAGACAGTGGACCACTGCATAGGCCCTTCTCAAATGTGTCAAGTGGATATCAGCAGTTGGGAAACTTGCTGGAGATCAGGGGATTCTGACAGCTATCCACCTTAAAATATTTAGTCACAAGTTAGGGGCCAGCAGCCTAGGAAGGATTATTGAGGTAGTCCCATCAAAACCAAAAGCATGTGGCCTACTGCTTTGCTGTGGTTCAAGTTACTTTCTTGGTTTCCTCTGTGTGAGTGATCCAGCAACAGGCCACACCTTTTGTCAAGTGATATGATGATGTCACAGCATCTTTTATCGAGCATGCAGTATTTCACATTGTCAAGAGGGACTGTCTGATTATTAACTAATAAGCCCTGTCAGAATCCTCGCTATGCCTCCCCACCATAATTTGGAGGAAATCCTTGCATCTGCCTTTTGTAGAGGTGCTACAGTAGGCAGGGATATTCAATGGGGTGGGGGGCTAAGAAAAGCTGTTACAAGACCCAACACAAAAATTGCAGATGTGGGTACTGACCAAAGATTAACAGATGTACTACCCCTTTAGTTCCATGCCCTTACACAGCTTCTGAGGCCCAGTTAGAACCCCATCCACACCTTGTCCCTAGAAGCATGCATTCTGGAAGGACAAAAGGAAGCAAATCCAGGTACAAATAATGAAGTTTCACACAACACTAGCTTTATGCATGCTTCCTAATTGGAGTTACATAGAGCAGCACTTCAGATCTAAATGTGGACCATATTCAGTGCTTCCTGTTATACTCCTGTGGGGTATCCCACTTTCTATTAGGAGATGTGGATGGGGCATTAATTGATGGGGAAGCATCATAGTTATCTGGGGTGTAGCTCAGTTGTTATGGACTGCCAGTCTCAGAATTTTAAATTATCCACCCAGTTTGTAGATAAATGCTGGAAAATAATGAGATGTCACTGCTGGTATTCTGAATTATTGATTTTTGTTGTTTTTTAGGGTGTGGAATTAGATATTAACCCAGAAATATCTGTTTCACTAATGCAATCTTTTTAATGCATTTTGGGGTTCATGTTGTGAAAAAGGCAGAACTTTATTTATTTAGCTTTTGTTTACCGGGTAAGTATACTAGACAAGTATTATGCCTATTTTCAGTAACGACCGGAGAATGCAACATGAGGAACAACAGTCAAGGAGACATGGCAAGAGAGTACAGTTTTTGTCACAGTAAACAAACATGTGGGAAATACATCATTTGATGCTGGGGAAACATATATTAGTTTATAGTAGTTTAACTTGCTATGTTGCAGTTACTGGAACGGAGCATAATGTCTGAGTGCACATTAACAGATTTAATAAACTGCTGCTGTTTGCATAATAAATTCAAGTATATATTTGTATGAATATCAGATGACAGTGGTTGCATGGCTGTAACAGAGTTTCGTAAATTATTTGCATCAGTGAAATCGTTTATGAATTTCACACTTTCAAAAAAATATCAATAATAATTCAGAATACCAGCAGTTACAATTCATTATTTACTAGTATTTACCTACAAACTGGGTGGATAAATTAAAATTAAGAGAATGGCAATCCATTCATACTGTCTCTTTAGGGTAACTGTAAGTTGTCCAACCTGCACAGTGTACTGATGAACTGAAATAATTACATTTAATAAGACAAAATTTGCCCTACATCCTGACCTCCTGCTCAGTTCAGAGCCTCAGTGGTGCTCCTGCATCCACCGCCCCTTCCCTATCCATCCACTGATGCTCAAGTGGTCAGACAGCAGTCTTCTAAGTTTAAAGTACAGTAGCAATAAAAAACAACAGAAAAAACACTGTATGGTCTACTGTACTTTCCAGCCCCTCTGACCCCTTACACATGCAATTGGGGATTGACAAAATGGTAAAATTAAAAGAACTGCAAAGATTCTGCACATTTAAAACAGCTACTCACTTGTGTTACAAACAAGCTACATTCATGGCATTTCCTCTCACCATTCCTGGAATGACCCACATTTCTGGCATTCTCATTCCAGCCAGTGCTGGCCCTATACCCCCAATCCCCAAACCAATGTCGCTTTCCTCCCCATCTTTCAGTATACCCTGTGTTTGGTGATCCATAGGGTGTGGTTTAAAGGATAGTCCTTTACAGTTGCTGAGTCTTGATCACTTTCTTAAAGTGTTGGAAATCACCAAAAACAAACAAACAAACAAACAAAAAACACTCTCTAACTTGCCTTAAGTATAAAAGGAAATTGTTGGCTGAGTTGTGGATGTCACTTTGCCCCACAGTACCTACCTGCCTTGCACCTCTAAAGTGCAACTAGACACTGTGGGGAAATATTCAATAGCACTCTTTATCTGGGACAATGGTTAGTGAGACAGTTGTTTAACTATTTTCCTTCTCATAGTCAAAACTCATTAAAATCAACTTTATAATTTCTATTGAATGGTTGTGTGTTTTGAGTTGTCACTTTTATATGGATTTGAGAGATGCATAGGATTCAGTACTTGTGTCCTTTCATTCAAGACTCAGAGACTTCCTTCTGACTGCTTCATTGATTACTTATGGTTGAGGGTATGTATTTTAACACAAAGATTGCTTTTGCTCATTGAGGAGATGATAATTTGCAAAGGAGAGCAACCAGTCAACAACTTACATAATTGCTGTTAATAATCCAAAAATGTAAGTTTGTTTGTTTTGTTTCTCAAAGCTATACATTTAGAGCAAACAACAGGAGGTTAATGTAGAACTGTTTTTGGACACCAGTCTGTGAAAAATGAAGATTAAGTATAATTTAGTATACTAATCCAACAGTTCAGAATCATTTCCATCAGGAGCTGCTGTAATGTTATTTTTATAATACAAGAGTCAGAGTGATCAAATCATTTTCTCTATGTTGTTTTACAAAATAAATCTAAACTTGAAAAATATGTTGAGGATCTGTAGTCATTGGTATAAGGAACCAAATTTGTCTTAACACTGAAAATTCTGCCGTGCCAGTGTCCTTTCATGATGAGAAGGGCACTATCGTGATGAAAAGGACTCCACAACTAAAGAATTTTGAGAGGACAACAGGACTGCTGAAATTAGAAAACTATAAAAATCCCCATATTATAGAAAAGTGTTTGTATCCCTCTTAGGAACAATAAAATTCAGCACATGCAGTGTATACAACTCTGAATGTTTATGAATCAGTTACTCCCAGAAACCTCCTTCTGAAGCTGTAACTAGAAATGCATACCGATGTTCCTTCAAATAAGTAAGGTGTTTCAACACAGAATTGTTACAGTGATCAAACCAAGGCATGAAAGTACACTGTCTGAAAGCGTTCGTTCAGATGAGTTATCCCCATTCTGGTGCATGCCCTGGATACCAACTGAGACACAACTCTTGCCATGTGTTTCCATTTATTTAAAAAGATGGGACGACAGAAAAAGTTAATTGCCTCACTCAAGGTCTGATGTGGAGTCTAGCAGTGGAATCCAGGAATCAAACTTATCTCCAGTTTTACAACACAATAAACATTTTTAAAATGCTGAGTTTCTATTATTATGATGTAGCTCATTGACCTTATATGCCATCAGCGTACATTTAGATGGCAAGAGACACCACTATAGCACTTTAGAAAACATCAGCAAAAGCTGTCGGTTTCCCTTTAAAATGTTGCCTTTAACAATAATGTTGTAATTATATACAGTATGAAAAAGCTTAGAGTATATTGTGTTTTTAAAATGCTGAGAAAATACAGTAAATAACTGATGATACACAGCCCGACATGTAGTGAAAAAGAAATGTAAGCACACATCAGGGTTTGGGCATGAGGGTCAGCTATGTACTAACAAACCAATAAATGAGTATTTATTTATTTATTTTACTGAAGCATAACCCATTGTGTGTTATCACAGTCAAAATGTGTCTCCAAAACTTTCAACTGCAAGAAGGTAATAAGGAACAAAATCACTACAAATCAGAGTCATGCCATAGTGATGAAATAATTAACACTATGTGATCTTTTAGAGCCAATCAGCAATCTGATAATAAGGTTTTGAGACCACTATATACATATAGATCATTTAAAAAACACATAAAACAATTACTTGGGTTCATAACAGTAAACCAGGATAGAAACTGCATGACTTGATGGTGTTTCTTTTTCAGGAACCAGATACAAAATACCAGATGTAGACACATGGACATCTGAGGTTTTCTGAATACTGTTTGACAATTAAGTAATGTATATATATAATTTGTATTTAATAAATGGTAATGGTGTTATTAGGTCTTGGGTAGGTCCACATTAGGTTTCAAAGTAAGCATCTGAGCTTTGGTGGTGTTTTCAGTTGTCCTAATTCCCACCCTCGCACACACACACACACACACCCAACCCCACTACTGCTCTACTATTGCTTTATGGTTTCACCTTTACCCTCCCTGTCTGTACTAATAAAAGATTGAAACTTAACATCAAGGAATAATTCAGTTGGTTTCCTAATAAAGGTTAAACCTGTTCATAATGATTAAGGTCACCCTAAATGTCTGGCTTTAGGACAGCTGATCGAACACGTATGTAATTTTGGCTACATCAATCTTATTGGAGTTTGGTACATTAAATATTAAGGAATTAATCACAGACTCCTTGAGAATTGATATTTCACAATAGTGCCACTGAATCTAGGAAGGTAGCGGCACATTAAAAATCTGAAAATAAACCATATTGATCTAGCAGTGCATTCTCTACCTAGTAGTGGGAGCTCCCACACAACTGAGCAATCCTAAGCGAATTGAGACAAGAGGATCAGAGGTTTTATAGGAAGACAAGTGAAACTGGAAACTTGTGATTTATAATCTGACAGCCTTTGGATATGGAAATCCCACATAACAGATGTAATATTTAAAAATGAAACATTTGGACATACCCCTCAGTAATAGGAGATTTGATAATAGCACTAATTGT
Organism: Neoceratodus forsteri; assembly: GCA_016271365.2. Classification (NCBI taxonomy): domain Eukaryota; kingdom Metazoa; phylum Chordata; order Ceratodontiformes; family Ceratodontidae; genus Neoceratodus; species Neoceratodus forsteri. Next base: position 852,304,284 of record CM057459.1, on the reverse strand, counting down.
GCATATTAAGATATGCTTGTGTATTGTTGTGGTGTGACAAATTGGTATAAATGAGAAAAGAATTATGTCTGGTAGAAGACCCTCTTTAAATTAATGCTGAAACACCTGCTAATATGGGTAATTTATCCTGTATATAATTTTTAAACCAAGTATGATTTAAGCGTGATTACCAATAAATAGCATCTCATAAGAAAAATTGAAAAAGGTGCCTAGTTTAAGATCACCACATATGAAGATACAAAACACCTTGCATGTTACCTTATATTAAGAAAGTGAATGAAGAATGTGCTAGAGCAACCGCACCAAATAGCAGCACACCAGCAGAAGTAAATGTAAATAAACCCTTTGCTTGTCTGTCCTGTAAATGAGCAGGATAGACCTTGGGCAGATACTGCAATAAGCTTTTTTTTTTTAAACCCTCCCACGTCCCTTCGGAGTCACGTCCTCAGGATGTGCCAATTTAAGCCTGACCTTACTGCCACCTTACCTGACTGCTTGGGTTCCCCATCCTGCTGTGGATAGCTGGCCGTGCAGGGTCCGGTGGGAGCACCCCAAACCTTCAAATCTTGTCAGGCACTGAGGCAGCTGGGCAGGTGGAGGCAAATCAGGACTCGGCTCAGTGCTTCCATCCCCTGACTCCAGACAGTGTTTTTCCATTTTCTTTAGGATGTCACTCGCCCAGATGTCAAGGCGCAAGCACTGGCGTTGAGACGCCCTCCCCACAGTTTGAGCACGGAAGCTTGCTATGCCCCAGGCCTCTGCCTGGGGCCAGTCAAAATGCCACACTCTGCCCTCCCTCCTCCCTCCCGGAGAAGGGAGCTGTCCATAGGATGCTCAACCCTTCTCTTCCTAGCCAGCCCTCCAGCTCCCGGGCTCATTTCTGAACCTGGGTTGCTAGCGTCAAGAGCTGAAATCCAACCACTGCGCCTGCAGGCTGGCACTGCTAGAACTTTTAATGAAATATTTTACTACACTGTTTTGTGATTGTGCATTGGGAGCAAGTGCTATAGCACAGCACTCTGGGGACTGTAGTCAGTCTGGGCAGCATTGTGGAGCACTAGGGAGTGAGCAGGGTGATCAAGATGTACCTGTCCACATTTCTCTAGTACGGTAGTATAACATACCATCCAGAATGATAGTTTTTCCCCTATTTCCAGCCTAGAAGCATATAAAATGTAATATACTATCTGCTGTGCTGAGGGCTGGTCATGTAACCCAATAGTTACTTCTGGTCTCGTGACTATTTAAACACTCATCCAAGTATGCAGGGTGTAATCCACTGCACAGTAAGTAAAGCAGACTAAGGTACAGTGTGAGAAAAGAAAATACTGTATCTGGGAATTAAGTTAAACAAATAAACATATATAGAGCAAATTAACCTACATATCTACCTTGGTAGATAGTTACACTGCAAGACTGGAGCACCTGTAGCTATCTTGGTTGCAGGGAGAGAGGTGTGTAGTACGAATAGAGAAAGTCCATACTACAGCCCTATAAGTAAATACATTAGCCTGGGAAAAATGGAAGACACTATCAACACATTAGAAACACTTGTAAGGAGAGAAATTACTAAAATGTCTAAAATGTTCTATGTTTACTTTTGCTCAAATCATACTGATAACACCTATGAAAGTGACTACTGTCTACAATATGATACTATGCAATACAAACTTCAAAATGTTACAATGCAATTGTCTAATCTTAGAGAAATAATGAATATCAAACAAGAACGTGGCTTACAAAATACAGTGCTCCCTATGCCACCCTGGCTCTGGAATTACATTCCCCCAATTGATGACCACTATGAAAAGAACAAGGAGGAGCAAGACTTAGAAAAGGAACAGCATGGGACCTCAAGCAGTCTCTGCACCCACAAAAAACACTAACATATTGGAACAGAGAGTAGTAGTGAATGGTACACTATTAATTCTGGAAGAATTTTAAAAAGAAACATAACTGCAATTTATATAGAAAGGCTGTCATCTCATCCCCAATCTGCCAATCTGCCTTTTTCACATTTTAGGATAATATAAGTACAAACATATAGCTCACTTGTACATCCACATGTCTCTAGTATATCAATTTTCTTGCTATGGGGTGTCTAGTGAAGTACACAACTGATACTCAAAACATTGGCATATACTATCATGTCCTACTAACTAATTTGTTATTCTATGTATTGGGGTTTCTTCTTTGCCCTAAATGCCAGTATTGTTTAAGGACCTTTCATACTTATGTTGTTTTTAGCTGGGCCCCTACAATGACTCTAAAAACTGCAAACACTGCTGCTGCTGCACATGTTTTTTCTCTCAGTCTATTTCTAGCTAGTACCATATGCCCTGAGAAAAGCCTGGGACTACCATTTGAAGATAAAGGGCTGAAGTGTCATACTAGAGGGACCTCAAGATGCTTCTGTAGAAAAGGCAGAATGACTCATGCCCCTGTATGCTTGTGAGTCTGCACACAACATAATCAGGATTTGAAGCACAGCAGCTGATGAGTAAAACTTGGCTGGTAGAATGCTAACTGTATTGCACATACATTTAGGATTCATGATAAATAAACCATGATTACCTATCTTTTTATGAGATTCCCTGAGGGTCACACCAATAATTTGCTGCCATTTCACCCTCCCCCATCCAGCTGTAGTGCTTCACTCTCCGAGTTGTAGGATTTTAACGGTAGACCCTCCCTGACTATATCCCTTGCAACCCGATTATGCATTTGTTAGCATTTTATTTGCCAATAGTCAGTTTCAGCCCTCCTACAATTTACTAGTTTCACACAATCCCGATGTCAGTTTCAGCCCCAGCCTCCTACAGTTTGTTAATGTCGACTATATGGATGTCAACATGAATAATTTTCTCACAGCAAACCATTATGTTTAAACACGTATTCATAAAATGCTGATATTTTATAAGTAACTGTTTACTTTTCAATGCTCCCATTTAAATACTTCTTATTTATAACAGGTGGCTGTGTCATTTCTAATATCAACTGATGTATATTAAAGGGAGGGTTTAATGGAAAAACTATTATCAGTGTAGTTTAATGCAGATTCTTGCAGAAACCCAAGGCCAGTAATGCTGACTCACAAACTGCTAAGGTCTCCAGACTGCAGCCTGGCTAACTTTGAGATTTATATTGGACCACTGTCAAAGTGCACTGTGACCATGAAAGGCCCTAAGTTAACCTCTCCCAATGTGTTACCACCAGGTGTCACAGACCGACTTTGTTACTGTTGAGTATATACTGTAGATAAATCTTTGTTCAGATGATTGGCAAAAATTATCAAGCAATGCAATGCTGCTTCAGTGTGATTCAGGTTTTGTATTGATCAGAGATCAAGGGAGCTACCACTTAAAAACATGATAGATGTTCTGATAGCCTCACAATTCCATTTGGAAACCTATTTTATTTTGTTTTGTTTTGTTATACTACACATTTTATGCAATCATTGGTCTCACACAACTATGCAGTTGCAATTAATGGCCTATTAAACTATTCTTATGCAGTAAATGTTACTGGTACTAGTACTAGTAGTATACCAGGCTCCTAAATTACCTCTATTTTCTCTGTTATAAAAGCTGAATTTTCTAATATGCCCATTTTAGAATAAAATAATTCACTGGCATAATGCCTCAAGAAAGGGCAGTTCTAATAAATCTCCATCATTTCACTTTTACGTACTGCAGCTTTCTAAGGCATAACATAAAACTGAAAACTGTTTCAGATTTTTTTATTTGTTTATTTAAAAGGTTTTACCAAATAAATATATATTAGAGTAGTGTGATAGTGAGAAAAACATAAAAATTCTGGCATTTTAAAAACCTACACCAGAACCCAGCTAAACAGGCCCCATTTAGCTAGATTAAGATGTTTGCCTTCTAAAATAAGGGCCAGAAATACCTTTCTAGCACCCAAAATCCAGGGTTCCCAGCTTAGTGAAAGGAGTTGTTCACACGTGTTCTGTATGAGAACAGTGGGAATTTATTGACTTCTGCAACTGCAACTGGAACTCATGCTGCGGGCTGCAGTCAAAGAAGTGTGCCACCATTTCCTGGTGTCTGGTGACACCTTCAACACTTTTTTGAAGATATAGATAAATATATCAAACAGTTGGCTCTCTGGTGTATAAGGGTGTTCTATCTGCACACAGTTCTTTTTCTTCAAGTTTATTGAATAAACAAAAACAATGTACAAACATTCTACTGAGGTTCCAGCACCCATCAATATAGACACAAATCAGTGCGTACCTCATCCACTTAAAATTATAAGTGATGAAACACAATTAATATCTGCACACAGTTTTGATGTAGTATCCAGTATTCTGTAGCCATTTAAGCTCAGAAACATATTTTTTATCAATGCTGACAATAACAAAAAAAACAACAACTTTGAAATAGTGAAAGGCAGCTTAGTCAAGAAATTCACTTTAACTAATACCATAGTGCAGTTCTTGTTTCCTGCCTCAGTTGCTTAATCCTCTCTGTATCTTGTGACCAATATTTTCTCTGTTTGTACAGTGTCCACTTACTCTGACCAGACTCTTCATTCATAAAGTATCTACAGATTTCTTTGGCAGGAAGCACCTTTCTTCTTTTGATCCTGCTATTAGTCCTTCTGGCATATGAAAAGAAACAAGGCGATCCAGGGTTATGGTGCTCCAGGGCACTCTTAGCTAGCTGCTCATGGCAAAGCTCATACTCCCCAGACTAGTGGCAGTTGCTGTTAGCAGGTGTCTGGCCACCAGCAAACCCTTCCCACTTGAAGCTCTGAGGAAAAGGTCAGCTGACCCTGAAAGATCAGAACAGACCAATAGAAGGATCAAAAGAAGAACAGTCTGCCAAATAAATATGTTGATACTTTATGAATAAAGAGTCTGGATCCCTTTATATGAAACAAATCATGGTGGGGTGTCTTTCTTTCCTTGCTTAGACAGAACCATAGCATTAGGCATTAACCTATGAAGGAAAGGGAGAGGCATGGGATTTTGGGCTAGCGGTCTGCCACAAATCTTTTATTTAATGTCTCAATGGTGATGCTGATATCATTGTATACTGTCTTCAACAACGCAAAGAGCTGAGCACTGTTCAGGAAATAATTAACAATTAATGTTTATTGAATCAGAGGTACAGCAAATGATACATCTGGATAAATATAAGAGAAGTTTCCTTCATATTTCTCTTATGTTTGGCTTACAGGAGCCCCGACCACCAACACCACCACCATTTTCTGTCTGTCTGGTGTTGGAAATAGGTTTCTATCCAGAATGCAGTCATTAAAACAGAAATCATAAAGACTGGGCATTATTGGAGATGAATTGCGAAATGATTACCTGTAAAATAAGCCATTCAATGTAATTAAATTTTAAGCTGCTTTATCTTAACTAAAATGGCTTAGAAATCATGTGTGTATCATTGTAAAATGGTAATGAATTGATTGTGCATTTTGCATGGGATCATTCTCTCACAAGCTCTGAATTTAAGTACATTCAATTGTCAAGACAGGTGGAAACTATTAATCAAACCAGAACTCAAGAAAATGAATAACATGCATGCACATTTTTTTTTATTTTCTATATTCAGACCTGCTGTTCCATCTTGCTCCTCCCCATCCGTATTTTTATTTATGTTAGTTTTCAGTATGTCAATCTGCAATGATTGACATCTATTTCAGTTTTGCTGTACTTCAATATCTATGTTATGGTTAATCATATCTTTATCCTTGCTTATGAATGCCCTTTTTCCTTTTGTATATGTCCTAGGTGGGGGTGGGGGGTGGGGGGATCTTGTTAGCACAGCACCTGTCCTCTTCATTCTATTATCCCATATTCATATGCAAGCTCTCCTGGTCACCACCACAGCCCCCACTACTCATTATGTACACCCCTCTCCTCCTCTATAATATCACTGCACAACAAATGAAAAAACTTAACTGAGGTTCTGATATATTAAATTGTACACTCTCAAATTTCTTAACCCACAGATAGTTTATGTAAGTAGTTTAAAAAGAAATCATATGCCAATATTTGTTTAAGGAGACACAAGCATCCAATAAAATACCTGTCTGTTGACTAGTGGGGAAAAACATGGGAAATTCAGGCGTGTCCTAGAGAAACTCAGTAAGACCTAATTCTTCATTTAGTCCTGATGTTGATGCAGAATTAAACTTAAAAATCCATCTATTCTGTTTTTGTAATATTGTCATTAAAAGAGAGTAGATGGTATGATTTAATATATCAGAATCTCAATTAAGTTTTTTTATTTGTTATGTGATGATATGATAGAGGAGGAGAAGTGTACCTAATTAGGGGTAGGGAGTGACCAAGAGAGCTCACATAGTAAAATGGATTATATAGAATGGGAGGACAGAGGCTGTGCTAATTAAAACTCAACATTAACTATATCCATCTCAAACATATATAGAAGGAAAACTGTATGGAAAATTTAACTTAAGTAGTAAACCTAAAACTTTATTTTTGAAAAGAAGAAATAGAATATTTTGTTGCAAACTCCTAAAATGTAAGAAATAATGCAAAATGCATTTGAAATTACTGAGGATTGGTTCCTAGTTGCATAATTGCGCAACACTAGAGAAAGGAGTGTGTGTGTGGCTGTAAGGAAATTCCTCAGACGCTTTGATCAGTGAGCCTGTAGCTTAATGGTTAGAGTGCTGGAACGGCATACCAGAGATCTGAGGTTCGAACTCAGTAGGCCACACTTTTCCTTTCTCATTTCCATCTTGATTTATAAATGAGGATTGTTATATGCATATTTAGCTCTGTGCTGGATCCAACATAAGATTGAATGCATTTGTCAGGAAAAAGGAGGTACTTTACAGTGTCTACCTAAGAGAAGGATTATCTGGGCTAGCTGGAAACCATTTTGCTTCCTTCCCACCATCCTGCACAGAATCTTCCTTCCTTCCTCCCACATTATCTGATCCAGCTTTAAGTCTTGTTACATGGAATATAAGTCCACCCTTTCTTTCAACTGCATATAGCTTAGACAACTACTGAACTCCTATAGGCACCTTAAAAGCTGCCATCCTACAGGGGACTATGCAAACCTCATAACAGTTCTGTCACTGTGTTTCAATTAAAGTGTATATGAGAAAGAAATGTTAAATTGTTTGGGTCTTGGAAGGCACACAGCTTTTCCCAGGTGAGAGCAGAGAGCAGGACAGATAAGTGACTTGCTCTGGGTTCCATGGTATACAAGTGGCAGATGTGGCAAACAAACACATGATTGGGGGTCCAAAGGTTTAGAGCTGACCACTCTGGTCTCTGTACTATACTTCTTCTCCGCTGTATGTAACTTATATGGGAAAGGGTAAGCCTTTAATATTTTGTACTTTTCACTGACTGGGTGCATGCTACTTCTAATACACACAGGATAAATGTTGTCACGCTCCTTCACACTTGTGCGGCACTTTGAACTTTTTATTGTTTTGCCAGTTAACTGGCTGAAAGTACTTTGTTCATATATGTATTTTTCATATTGCAACTATTGTCAGAAATGTAATTTCACATCTACTAATCGCATATCCTCAGTACTAGAGTACATGTTATTTGTATCATTAGTTGAACTAAATTGATGACATTCAGGTAGCAATTAATGGGAAGAAATCATAACTCCCAGTTTAAGCACCCCTTACCTCCAAGACTGAGAGAATAAAAATGTAATATCAAAGGTCGGCAATTGTTATGTTCACTTATTAAATGAATGGGATGAGATTGTATTTCTAGGTCTATGAGCTCCTCCCCATATCTCAGAAACATGAGTAAAATCCCCAATTTCATTTATGTAGTTATACAGCCAATGTTATTCAGTTAAAATGCATAAAATGTCTAAACTAGAAATGTATGTTTCTACTTGTTGACGCACCTCTCTGATTTTGACAGTTTTAACCTATATAGTATGATTTTACTCACTCAGATTTCCGAGATGTGGGTGGGTGGGTGGAAGGTGTGCTCAATGACCTAGAAATACAATTCCATCCCATTCACTTAATAAATGACCATAAAAATTGCTAACCTCTGAGGTTAAATCATTATTTCTTTCGGACTTCGAGGTGGGGGAGGTACTACCAGACTGGGAGATAAAATTTCATCCTGTTAATTGTTACATGAACTCTGGAAATTTAGCTCAACTAGTGGCACAAATAACATGTTCTCTATCATTTCACCATACATATGATTCCAAGTCCTGAGGGAAAGGACTTAAACTGCACAATTCTCTTATAGTCTTAAACCAATGAGTGCAGCATACATTCTACCATTGCTTCCCTCCTCGTACTAAATTAGTACACAATATTTGGCATTAGTCCTGTTATCAGTCCACTTTTCTTCATTTTTCATAATGTAAAAGATACCAGCCATCAATTTGGACCTTGTTGATGTATTTAATTGTGGGGGATGGACAATGGGGAAGTGGTGCCTGCCAGAATTTAAATACCAGCAATCTTTTCTTCACTGGTATACTGTAGTTTGTTTATTCTTTTTCTTTCCCCAAATTAATTTTCTATTGCAGTCGATCTTGTTCATCCTTTAACCTCCCCAACACAAACAACCACACCACACTCATACTGAGATACACTCAAGTGCTAGTATCTCATGCAGGTCTTATTATACTGCTATTTAATATAGACTCTTTAGATGTTTAATCCCACCACCACCACCACCAATGCTTCCTGTATCACCATCTTGGCATATCAACCTAACTGCTGATGGTGACAGAGAAAGTATCAGTAACAGACTGTAAGCCTGTAAAACACATTGTACTTTTAGCTATGATAGTGAATTTTGGCCTAAGCCGTTCTTCTTTTTTACTAGTCCTATGCTGTAATCTATTTTTACATGTCTTACTATATTGAGCCAGTGGTGTTTTTCATTTCCAAGCCCTCCCCATCTTGAAATGCACCCACCCTACTATAACAGTCACTGTTAAAAGAAATTAGCAGGATATACAAGTTAGCAGACCTTTGTTTTTAACTCCACCCTCTCCTTTTTGCCCTTCTAGTCATACATCGTAGTGCTGTCAGCCTGTAAACATGATGTACTGTTAGTGACAAAATTCAAGCTAGAGCAGCACATACATATATGCTTTATTAATGATGTGCTGCAGTCCTTTTTTCAACAAAAGTCATATTAATGCCTCCACACATGCTTTCACTGGCTGCTAACACTGATGGTTATGATATAAAATGTATTAGGCCTTTTCTTGTTTTCTTATTTCCTTCTGTCCTCTCCATGTACCCTATCCAATGCATGGTAATAAACTCAGAGTCCATGAAGGTCATGTTCATTTGTTACAGATACAGATTTCCAGCTGTATTCTTTAAAAGGCAGGATTTGCACACATCTTGAAATAGCAGTAGTTATTTGTTTTCAGCCTTTTTTATGGTAGGATGTGGTTGGTTCAATTTACTTATTCCTCAAAACAACTACTCAGACTTTTTTGATAGCTCACATGGTGCCAGCATTTCATTTCCATACTGCAATTTATAAGACCCCTATGTATCAGTTTGGGTTCAACTGGGACTCTTCCTAACGTCAGGGACACTGGGGACTTGTTGGGTAGAATAAAATGGAAAAATCCTTGCTCTATCTAAATATGATGACTGGAAACTCAGTGTTTGTTTTATTGATACATAGTACCGAATGGAGCAGGGCTGGACTGGGCAGGGCTGAGTGGGTGGGGGGGCAATAATGGATTATAAGTTTGTGAAGCTGATTAGGGAGAGACGTGTTTGCTGGTAGGTATAAAAAGGTGAAATAAAAGATAAAGTATTTGAGACTACTGTCATTATCTCTTTAATAATACTATACAAAATGAGATTTTTTTGTTTTATTGGATTTTTTTTAAGAATACATAAACTTCACACATCTCTGTTTTTCATGGAGACTAACAGCCATGATGTTTGCATCTGGTAATTTCAGATTTCACAATGTATAGATAGTGTTAGGAAGATGCTGACATCACTGAGAGCATCTAGAATTCCAGTAAATGGCACTACCAAATCTAAATATTAATTTTTTCTCAGTTTTAATCATTTATATTTCTGTTTGTGACTGAGAAAAGTACACTGAGTCAAGACTCATTTCCATGTGTGACAATGGAGAAGTTACATGGGAAACTATTACAGTTGATTTAAAGGAGCACATATGGGCCAAAACCTTTTTACTCCTCAGACCTTAGTATGAACTTAGTATGAATTTTACTAAAATGTTTAATACTATAAATAAAATACAGTTGTTTTAAACTGAAATCAAATCTGTACAATATGTAAACACCAGTACTAGAGTCTTTGTAACTTATTCATGTGACAAATTATACATTTGTATATATAAAAATTAGCCTGTTTTTATGCAACGTGCCTTCAGTAATAAACAGTGAAATATCCAGAATGTCAAAGGAGGTGAGCATTTGTGTAACTGAGTTCTACTGATGTTCTAATGGAAGAGGGACAAACACTGGGGTGGTGGTGCAGCTGTACAAAATTAACCAGTAAGTCAGTCAGAGAGCACACTCAACATCTGCACAGAAATACTGAGTTCAAGCTGTTTTTTTTCACAAAATGTTGCAAGGTTCATTCCATAGCCATTGTTTGAAGACAAAACAAGACATTAGAGACTCTAGCCACACTGCTCCACTTACATTTCTCCATATACTTCTAAGAATAGGGAGAACGTAAATTGAGCAGTGTGTGGCTGCACTGCACAAAGTGTTTTTTTTTATTATTATTTTATTTCTTTTGCCTCTGGTCCCCAATGCCCCTATGGAGCTCAGTCACCACCCTGCATGCTGACCCACTATGCCCAGGCTTATGTCACTGGTGGGGCCATGGGACGACATCCCCAGCATGCACTAGTGGCAGGGGAGCAGCTGCAGAGCAGGGTGATCGTGGTCCCCTAGGGAGGTGGGGTGTGCAATGACACCGCATCTGTCCCACCTCCCATGCAAGCAGGCGCTGGCTTTTTCCAGTGATTTCCCTGCCTCTGCCAGAGGTCAGTAATAAGCAGTACACTCACCTCTCCTCCCTGGGAGAAGAAGAGTCACCCTCAGGAACTCTATCCTTCTCCACCTGGCTGGCCTTCTGATTCCCAGGTCCATTACAAACACAGGACATCAGTGTTGTAAGCAGCCGCTTGCCACTGCACCATTGGGCCGCAGCACAACACGATTGTTTTGTCTTCAGACAATGGCTATGGAATAAACTGCAACACTTTTGTGAAAGAAACAGCTTGGACTCACTATTTCTGTATGGATGGTGAGTGTGCTTTCTGACTGACTGATATACTGAATTCTGCTGATGACTACTGTAAACTATGTGATGGAAACAATAAAAACATGCTTTAAGCAGGCCCAGCTGAAGCAATAAACATCACCTGCTAAAACCAGCAGAGAAGGGACATTGGTCTAGAGTTATCATGGCAACTACTGATCTAGTAATTTACAATGCTTGTGGGTGGCTAAAGTTGTATCATATTTGGTTGTCTTTGAAGTGCCTTGTTATTTTGAAGTACTTAAAGCACTCAGAACAAGGCAAAAGAAAATGTGAAGCGGAACTTTTTTATGTTAGTTTAGGCACATGTGCAAACAACAGTTTGCAGTACTAGCACTTTCAAAGATGTGTCAGTGTTGTGGTGAATCCAGGGGATGCTTTAGCCGGTGTGTTCCTCAGCCTCCAAGCAGTGAGCATGCTGCTGATGACAGCAGTTTCATAGAATGCCACCAACTTGAAAGAATCCACCACTGCAATGAAAGACAGGTTCATCATTGCAGTGGCAGATCTGATATGCCTCCATTACATGTCATTCCTGGTGAAACATTTCAATAAACATAGTGGCGGCTCATGGTCCGCCCTCGCAATCCCTAGAAAGCTGACTTCAGGGTGCCCAATCCCTCTGTCAGTGTGCCTCCTCCCCAGTTCAATTTGTTTGCTGATGGGTGCCCAATCTCCATTGGCATAATGCCCCAATTTTATTTGTTCTCGATGGGGTGCCCAGTCCCCTTGGAATTAGCCCCCAACACAGATACACTTTTATTTGCCTGTAAAACAAAACCTTTCCCCAAAGTTCTTTTTTCCCCAGAAAACAAGAAAACAGCCCCCATTGTCAGTGGCACCCCATCCCACAACCCGCACCCACCCTCTGCACACTTTACCTCCCATACCCCATCACCCAATACTTATCTCGAGAGGTAGGCGAATGACCTTTGGTGGAGCAGGAACCCATCTGCACTCTTCAAAGCTGACCGAGAACTTGAGAAATGCCAGTAAGCTGTATAAGGGCATAAATGGGGGTAACTTAGGTGGCTATCTCAGCCATTTTTGACTTTTGGCTCAAACTTTTCATCATGGGATTCTTAGGACCCCACCTCATGAAATCAGTCACTGTCATTTCGTTATTCAGTCCTGAAAGGTGATTTCAAGGTCACTGCATGGGATCACCTTTGGGACTGGTTAACAAAACAACAGTTCAACTGTTCATGAGATGGGATCCCAAAAGCCTATGTTGCAAATTTGGTGAAAAATTCCAAAAATTACTGTGTTGCAAGCATGCATTAAGCAGTTTCCATGCAGGTCTTAACTTAGAGAATTTTTAATATTTTCACTCCAGATTTTCAACATTGCCATTTTTCACCTCTTTTGAACAGTACAGTTGTCATTTTCACATCCTGCCTGAAATGTGTTTTGCACATGTGGAACACAATGGCTTGATTGTTGTGGGAAATCAATGTTCAGCACAGAGTAAGAAAATTGCAGTAACACTGTTCATTAGCAGAAGTCCCAAAATGCCTATGTTGAAAATTAGGTGAAAAATTCCCAAAATGACTATGTCACAAGCATGCATTGCACAGTTTCCATGCATGCTTGAAACTTTGAGAATTTTTAATATTTTCACCAGATTTTCAACATTGCTATTTTACACTCCTCCTTATGAACAGTACAACTGTCATTTTTGCATCCTGCCGAAATGTGTTTTCACAGATGTGGCGCACAATGGCACGGTTGTTGTGTGAAATCAACTTTGTGACAGAGTAACAAAATCACAGTGCCACTGCTCATGAGAAAAGGTCCCAAATGCCCATGTTGAAAATTTGGTAAAACAAATCCCAAAATGACTGCATTATGGGCATGCATCTGCAGTAGCTATGCACGCCTGTAAGTTTGCAAATTTTTCTGATTTTCTCTCCAGATTTTCAACATTGCCATTTTTACACCTCCTCATGAACAGTACAGCTGTTATTTTTGCATCCTGCCTGAAATGTGTTTCCACACCTGTGGCTCCCAATGGCGCAGTTGCTGTACAAAATCACCTTTCAGGATTGTGTAATGAAATTATAGCACCATCGCTCATGAGGTGGGATCCCAAAAGCCACTGTTGAAAATCTGGAGGAAAATACCAACAAAACCCAGGGCATTAAGGTTTCCAACCATATACCCACCCTGTACAGAATGACTGGCATCGGGGACATAACTTGGGTTCATCAGCCATAATGTTAGCAGAATTCTACTCCAATCCCCCACCCTACAGCCACTGACAGACACTGAGATGTGCCTTGTGTTCCATCACCCTGATGCTCACCTCATTCTCCTATATTGCATCCATATCAGCTTATTTTCTTGTTATATGGGGTGAATATAAAGGCCAGAGACCCCAATGTGCACCCGACACCTGTCGCTCTCTGCAGGCTGGGGTAAGCTGGAATGGTGTCAGTGTTATGTCTAACACAAAGCCACACTCCCAACACCTTTCAGTTTCTGTGGAGGGTGTTGGCATTATTTCAGTACTTCACTGCCGTTCCTATTTTGCATTTCTAACTCCTGTGCAACTAATGCCAATGCTAACAAGCCAACATTTGGTATTGACAAATGTTTGTTTTCTTAATGGAGTAGCTTCTGACAGAGACATAACAGGTGCAAAAACTGTACTGATAGGCATAGACTAAACATTGATCTCTGTCTGTGATATTTGGAAATATCTATGTAATGTAGGATTTATTTGAGATGTCTGGTCATCTGCTTTACCAGCAGATGCCTTTACTTTCTGATTGGTGGCACTACTAGTCCCTGATGCTTTTCCCAGGTTTTAACCTCCTATGGTGACAGATTCTATCTCCTTGTGTCTTGAACGCCATCAGCACTACACTTTGAATCCCTATACTGGCACATATTCACTACTAGTTCTACTATGCTGTGTTCTGAGCTGAATTGAAATCATAATTAGACATTGATAGTTTGTTTATAAGACACATTTCAAATGTTCAAGGTGCTGCACACTCAGGATGTAAATGTAAAACATAATTTAAATAAATGCAAAAATACTACAGTATAATAAACTTTAAACCATAAACAGAAGAACCCTTAGTCAATAAAACACAACACATTATAATTAGGTAAAGATATACTAAAGCCTCTTCAAAGAAGGGACAAGTTATCTTAGTGAGTAAGTCATTACAACTTACTAGTGCTGCCATACAACATTAAGTGATCTTCTATCAGTTTTAGCCATTCAGGAAGGACATGTAGCATGGAGACCTGTACCCCACAGTGCACCACTTACTGATGGAGTGTGACATCAGGAGGTCACAGAGGTAGAAAGGGACTGTTATTTATTTATTTATTATTCATTAAATTTTAATGACCGGTGAGCCCACTGGGCCCTGGAGGTCCCTTTTCAGGGCGCACCGGATTTACATAACATAAGATACATCACAATACGGTAGGTGTAGAGTACATTCATGATACAGGTTAAACATAGATGTACAGTCAGTTGGTTACATATGCTGAGTTCAGCATTACATTAGTGCATTTGACAGTTTTAGCCATTCAGGAAGGACATGCAGCATGGAGACCTGTACCTCACAGTGCACCACCCTACTGATGGAGTGTGACATCAGGAGGTCACAGAGGTAGAGAGGGACTATTCAATTAAATAATTATATACGGGCTAAGCTACACCCAGATATATATAATAATGCTATTGAGGGATTCTGGTAACATAAACCATGAGTTCAAAGCCTATGTGAGTAATATTTGCTTGCAGAATTCTGTGATAGCTTAACTCCCTTATTTCAGCACAGCTGAGTATAGTTTATCTGTTAAAATACATATTTCAGAAATATACACAGATTATAGTTTTAGTTATGAAAAGAGGGTAATACTCAGTGCATGATGTAGGAATGGAACCTTTGCTAATCTTATTAATGTTCACACCAACAATGAGTAGTATTAGGAATAATGTATGGAAGACAATACACAACAAGCCCTTGCTTCCATTGAGGGTTGAGAGAACAGCATATGGACTTCTACAGTGAAGCTTGAGAGATCCATGCTGTTATTTCACCTGAGATCGAAACACAGACTTATAGTTTATGGTGCCAAATGAGGATTCTATTATACTATCTCAAAAAGTAATGACATTAATTGCAAAAACTGTGCAGATGGAAGTACTGTCTCAATATGGGTATAATTGTTTCAGCATCAGATCTAGAAATTGTTTGGGGAAGCAGTTTTTCAGTTATGCAGATGCATATAAAAACATGCAATAATGGATAATGCTATTTAGTAAGGTACCTCATACAGTGTGTATGAGTGCAGCACAGCCAACCACCATGCAGTGCAGTAACATGCAGTAAATGAAATGCCACAAAGTACTGCAGTAAAAAGGCTTCACTGCCACTGAATTACATTGTTCTCTACAGTGTACTGCAACATTTTTGTGATATACTGCAGCATTATTACGTTGCATCCTGGCTGGCACCACTTTCCTTCTGGCTGCAGAGACACCAGTCCTATGTCGCTTTATGTGTTCAAAAGGGCTGGAGCACATGAGGCTTGTGGTTCTGTATCCACACACAGTCATGCAAACAGTACAGCATATACATAGAGGTGTGGTTGCATGCTAATGCAGCCGCAGATAGCAATCAACAAAGGTATTATATCAGTGTTACTGCATTTATGTCAACTGTGAATAGATGTATGTTGTTTGTCTTGCCTGATGATGGCTGTCTGTGATTGCTTGTCTGGTGCTGTTCATTTGCTGCCTTGGAGGAGTGAAGAGTTAGGGTTGGAAACCATAACGCCACATTTCCCTACTTTCATGGCATTAAGTTACCCTAACTGGTGCATTAATGAAGTTTTTGCAATGTATGTATTATGGGCATGGTCATGCCCCTATAGTTATGGTTGAGTAGCCTGTTTAATGTTAAACCTCAAATTTTGCAGTTTAAGAACTTGGTAACTGATCAATGGATCTGCACAAAGTTTGGTATGCTCTGTACTTTGAGATCGATCTCTTGATGTGGCAAGTTTTGTTCTAGTTGGATGTGCAGATTCTGAGATCAGGATAGTGCTCAAATCTTAAGTTACCACATTTTGCAGTTTTTTCTTTATCACCTTGTTCCCAGATGGTGTTGGATTTTGGTGTGATTTTTATGGTAGAAAGAACTTGGGAAGAGAACTGTCATTCTTTGTTTGTTGAATAAACAGTAATCTGTTGCAAAATTATTCAGTTTTTAATTCTACAACGTCCTATGGGAAGAACACTTTCCAGGACAGAGGTAAAAGTTTGAGAAAGGATTTGTGAGCCACTATATTGTTTTCTGTTTTTCAAAAAAATGATCTTGGAATGTTTTCTTTCTACCTTTTAAATCTTTTTTGTCACTCAATATTTTTCATGAATCCTTTTCGTTCAAACAAAAAGGATCATAAGTCAAGAAAAAGGATTTGTGACACACAGAAAAAGCATTTTCCAAGCCTTTCCCAGTAAATTTTTATTAATTTACCTGGTGTCTAGTGGCCACACTACCATCGATTGTCATCCTCTTGTTAGTTTTACTGCCAACATAAAAAAAAATATATGTTTTTATAGGCTCAGAAGTTGCCTGAATAGAGAACAGAGTGCATATGCTGTCACTTTCTATCCAGTCTACATGCTTATTGTGATTATTCTGATTCTCAAAGACAGGTACTGTCTGCTACTTAGTCATCCCTGTCTCCAGAGTTGCTAATACACCATAGTTCTAGAAAAGCAACTGAGGTTTATGTAAATTATGGCCTGACATTCAGCAGTGGGGCTTGATTCCAGCCAGAGGTGGGAAGTAGATTAATCTTTCCTTATGAGCCGTGGCTGACAGAAGTACATAATTTTTAAAAGGACTAGTAATTGCAGTATTGAGCCTTTAGTATCCACTTTCTGTGGTCTTTGTATCTGAATCTTCTGATGACAAACCCTGCCCTCGGCTAGTTGGAGTGATTTTCTCACACCTTGATCCCATTTATAAAAGGACCATGCCGTGGAGGTGATAAGTCACATGACATGGTGAACAATTGGAGTGAGAGACAGAGGTTGGTGTATCCTCCAAACTGAGCTCATCCTTCAGCGAGTGAGAAGGTCACTACCCCAACATCAAGGACATGTTTAAAGGGAATTACACTGGCAACAGTAACAGGAACTACCCCAGCAGCAGTGTGTGCACATCTTTTTTGTATATAAATGTTTTATTGAGTTTTAATAAACAGCTGTTCAACAGTACATAACTGATGAATGCACAAGCTTCAATAACTTGTCACTGTACAAAGATGTGGGTTATAAGGCAAAGTCACACGTAAGAGAAGTGTAGGTAAGACCTCACTCATTAAGTACAATATCATCCTGAACATTATAGAACTGTAACAAAGCCTGGAGGTTAGTAAATAACATACCTTAATTATAACAACAGAGGTGGAAACCATGGCAACATCTTATCAAAACTCATTAGCCACATAGAATCGTGGTAATATAGCCCAGGAATAACCTGCATTTCTTTCTCATGCATGAACAGCCAAACGAACTATCCTGAAAACTGATTATTTGTTCCCCAGCTAAACCATGCTAGGATTCAATCTTAGTCACCCCAAAGTTGGAACACCAAGGTACCCATGCCACTTGAAAAACTGGGGTTCTTTTTTCCTCCAAAATAGCACTTGTTGATTAGAGGCAGTTTTAGACATGGCCTGTTGCCAAATTATATAAGTGGGAAGAGAAGTTGACCTCCAGTTATATAAAAATAGCCTCTTGGCCTCTAATGCTGTTGAATAAAGAAAATGTTTATATTTTAAGACCAGTTTGCTTAATGAAAGTGGTCACCAGGATCCAGAAACATGGGGTATAAGGCAAGGCATGCTGAGAGTGTGCTCTACAGTATGGATGATATTCTCCCACCACTCCCCATTAAGGCATATTTCTAGAGTATATGGTAGAGGGTTCCAGGCTCCTCTGCACATCTCCAATACATTGGAAGTAGCACGGTCCATTGATACTAAATGATCTGGGGTCCTTTGCCACCCGCTTAACACCTTCTTTTGTATAAGTTGCAGCCTTGGATCTGGTGAGGCACAATGTGCTTTGACCCAGCAGTGAGACCAGTTGTCTTCCATTATGTTATTCTGCAATTCTGATGACCATTTAAGTCTATGGGTCTCCCAATCAGGCAACTAGAGACCCTACACCAATTTGTATATGAGGCTCATCTGACCTTTAGAGAGTTGAGTCCACCTTTGTAAATGCTTAAATAAATCTGATTGAACTAGTGTAATCTTTTGTAAGCCATGGCCAAAACACATGATACAGCTGAAGGTACCTCCTGAGGTCCCAGGCCTCCAGAAGAAACTCATGCTACAATTGATTAAAAGCTGTAAGTACCCCTGTTTCTGGATCAAAGAGATCTCCCACCATTCAAATCCCTCTGGAAACACAGAAGGCCAGTGGATCTGGGAACTTACTATCTGGATCCTAGGGTTATTTCAAAGAGGTTTGAAGTAAAGTAAATGTATCTCTTAAGCACCTTTCAAATTATCAAGGCACTGTACAATAAAATAGCATACCATATAATCAGCAATATTAATAATACATTCTAAAAACATTCATAAAAGCCTACTAAATCAAATAGGTCTTAATTTCTGATTTAAAATTTGAGATGGTCAGGCATTCCCTTAACCGATGAGGTAGAGAATTCCACAGGAGGGTGCAGAATAAGAGAAAGCATGTGTGCCAGATGTTTTAACCAACCCTGGGAATCTCTAACAATCCTCATCGGTGGATCAAAGTGAGCTGGAGGGCAGTAGGGAGAAACATAGAAACATACAATCTGACGGCAGATAAGAATCAGCTACCCACTTAATCTGCCCATTTTCCTACCTAACTGATAAGCTGCAGATCCTAGTTAACCAATAGCTTACTTCCTCCTACCCCCACTAGGATTGTCTTATGTTTGTCCCATGCATTCTTGAATTCCTCCACTGTTCTTAAGTCCGTGACCTCCTCAGGAGGCTTTTCCATCATCCACAACCCTCTCCATGAAAAATACTTCCTCACATTACCTTTGAGCCGTCCCCTCTATCTTCAAATTGTGCCCTTGTTCTTGCACATCTCTTTTTGAAAGATCCTACTCTCTTGACTTTGTTGATTCCCTTGAGGTACTTGAAAGTTTCTATCATGTCCCCTCTCCCTTCTTTCCTCAAGGGTATGCATATTAAGCTCCTTTAGTCTTTCTCTGTATGTCTTCTGGTGTAGATCCTGCACCATTTTGTTGCTTGCCTCCTCTGGACAGCCTCCACTCTGTCTATGTTCTTATGGAGATGGGTCTCCAAAACTGCACACAGTACTCCAAATTGGGTCTCACCAACTGTCTGTACAGAGGATAACAACTTCCTGTTTTCTACTATTGATGCCTCCCTATGCATCCCAGTATCACCCAAGCCTTCCTTACTGCCTTCTCATATTGCTTCCCACCTTTAGGTCATCTGATATAATTACCCTTTCCATTTTTACTGTTGTCAGTATCTCATCCCCATTGTGTACTCTTCCCTGGGTTTTGTTTCCCAGGTGCATTACCTTGCACTTCTTTGCATTGAATCTGTGCTGCCATACATTTGACCATTCCTCCAACCTTGCCAAGTCCCTTCTTATCCTTTCCACTCCATCTTGTGCATCAACCCTGTTGCAGATCTTTGTGTTGTCTGCAAAGAGACATACTTTTCCTTCCAGTTCCTCTGAAATGTCACTATAAAGACATTAAAAGGACCGTCCCAGTACTGAATCTCAGTGTACCCCACTAGTAACCCTCCTTTCTTCACTGTGACTCCATTTACTACTACCCTTTAAGGCCCTGTTGTTTAGCCAATTTTTATCCAGGATACCATCTTGGGACCCACCCAAGGCTGGCTAACTTGTATATTAATCTTTTGTGGGACTGTGTCAAATGCCTTGATAAAATCTAGGTAGGCCATGTCCACAGCCCCTCCCTGGTCCACTATTTTGGTCACCCAGTCAAAGAAATCATTAGATTCATCTGACACAACCTTCCCATCATGAATCCATGCTGCCTTGGGTCCCTGCACTCCACTGGCCTCTAGGTAGTCAAAATTCTTTCCTTCAGAAGTGATTCCATCATTTTCCAAACCAGTGAGGTCAAACTAACTGGTCTGTAGTTTATTGCCTCTGTCCTGCTCTCACTTTTGTGAAGAGGAATTACATCTGCCATCCTCCAATCCTCAGGTACCACCCCATCCTCCCATGATTTGTTAAAGAGAGTAGTCAGCGGTGTCACTAGTTCTACCCTTAGTTCTTTTAGAATTCTTGGGTGAACCTTATCAGGCCCCATTGCTTTGTCCAACTTCAATTCTATCAGTTCTTTCAGAACCCTTCTTCTGTAAATGGACTGGTATCAACCCCTCTCTTCAGATTGTTTCTCTTGTTTGGTTTAGGTACCTCCCGTCCTCTTCCTTTGTGAATACTGAGCAGAAATATTCATTCAGTATCCCTGCTTTTCACTGTTACTCTCACCCACATTCCCTTCCTTTATTAAGCCTCAGTATGCCTCCTTTGGTCTTTCATTGCTCCTAATGTACCTATAAAAGGTCTTATCCCTTCTTAACAGTGCTGGCTATCCTTTCCTCAGTTTGGGCCTTTGCTATTCTGATGCCTTCCCAGCCTCTTTCTGCTTTAATTGATAAAGTTCTCTGTCCTGCTCCTTCTGTATTTCCTTATATTTCCTGAATGCTATCCTTTTCTCCTTAACCTTCCCTGCCACCTCTTTTGAGAACTATAGCATTTTTCCTTCATTGTGTTTTGTTGATTTGCTTTACACAAAGGCTTGTTGTGTCTGTGATGGCTCTTTTGATTACTCCCCATTGTTCCTCCACTCTTCCTTCTTGCCTGTTTGCTAGTGCTTTTCTGAGGCACTCTCATTTTCCCAAAGTTGGTTAGGAGTTAGGAGCTCTTGCAGATACTGGAGTCCCTGCTTTTGTAGGGCTTTGTAGGTCAGCAGACCCGACCTTAAAGGTGATCTGCCACTGGTCGGCAGCCAGTGCAGTTCACGCAACACAGGCGTAATATGACTAGTTCTTAATGTACCAGTCAAAAGCCTGGCTGCTGCATTCTGCACTAGCTGCAAGCAGCAGATATCAACACCCAGAAGCCCTAGGTAGAGGGCATTTCAGTAGTCAAGGTGTGTGGTTATGAAGTCATGGACCAGTGTCGGAAGGTCAGCCAGAGGAACCAGGTGTTTCACCTGGGCAATATTCCTTAGCTGGTAAAGGAAGATTTGACAACAGCAGATACCTGAGATTTCAGGGTCAAACCACTGTCAAAATAATACCCAGGTTACACACCCAGTCTGAGATCATGAGCTGGACACCATTGAGCCATAGGCCCAAAGGGTGCCCAGCTCCAAGACCCACCACTGGATGACCCAGGTCCACAACCAGCACCTCAGTCAAATCCAGATCTAACCTCAGCCAGCTGGCATTCATCCAATTCTTGATCTCAGCTAGACAGTTGTTAAGCACAGAGATCAGATCACCCAGTCTGGGAGTAAAGGACATATACAGTTGGGTATCATACGCATAACAGTGAAAACCCAAACTGCATTGCCTAATGATTTCTCCTAATGGCAGCATATACACTGCAAACAACATGGGCACCAATATGGAGCCCTGTAGCACCCACAGGAGAGGGAAGGGCATCAGAGTAATACATTTCAGTGACAACCCTTTGTGACCTGCCAGTAAGGAAGGATCAAAACCAACTTAGGACTGTTGCAGACAGTCCACAGAGACACCACAGGCACTCCAAAAGCACACCATGGTCTATACTGTCAATGCCACTGAGAGATCAAGAAAGACTAAAATAGTATGAGCCTTTCTATCTCTCACAATTAGAGATCATTTAAAACCTGAACGAGGGTGGTCTTGGTGCTATGTCTCTTCCTAAACCCAGATTGAGAGCATCATAGACATTTTGGGTTGTAAGATGGCCATCCAATTGCAATGCAACCACCTTCTCAATAATCTTACCCACAAAGGGTAGGTTAGAGACAGGTCTGTAGTTAGCTGGACAGTCTGGATCCAAGGAAGGTCTTTTAAGGAGTGGTCGAATGACTGCCTCCTTTAGGGGATCAGGAAAGAACCCCATCTCCAAGGAATTCCAGACAGTTTCAGCAAGGATCAGGCAGATGATATCTATACAACCTACCAATAGTGGCATAGGACCCGGATCCAAACTACAGCTGGTTGGTTGCAAGTCTGAACAATCCTCACAATGTCTATGAATTCCATCTGGCTGAAGTCAGACCAGGCAAGATGGGTGCTTGCCACTGCCCACCGATCTCCGCAATCCCTTATAGAGCGAGTCGGCCAATACCCAACCTGATGCTGGCAACCTTATCTGCAAAAATTGAGCAAGCTTATCACACTTTATTTGTGAAAATCTCTTCCAGACTGAAGGCAAACTGGATTGCACAGTCTGTCTACAGTCCAGAAGAGCTGAGCTGGTCGATTCTGTGCAGCAGCAATCTCCCGGACAGGAATTCTGCCTTCTTATGGGTGATTGCTGATTGATAGCTATCATAATGTTCCATCAATCTAAGCCTGTCAGCATCATGGCCAGATTTCCACCAGGCTCTCTCTAGCCTTCAACCAATTCTTCTCAGCTCCTTCAGGGACCCATCAAACCAAGGGGTCCTTGGGTGCAGAGTGAGTGGGTGAACACGAACAGGAGCAATTGAGTCCAGGGCATCACCCACTGCCTTATTATAGGCCTGTACTAGACCACCTGGATTCATGCATTCACTCGATAATCCTGATAGGTCCAGCACTGCCATAGACCTTCTGGGGTAACTCCCTTAAAGAGGAGTACTGGACCATCTCTGTAGGAGCAGGCCTACTTTGGGGTGCCCGAAACTGAACCTTGTAGTGTGATGGTCTGACCAAATGACTGGTTCCATCCCCAAATCAGTGACCACAATCCCCAGAAGGAACACCAGATCCAGAGAGTGACCCCTATATGGGTAGCAGAGGTAACCACCTGTGTAAGGCCCAGCATAGTCATAAGCTGGAGGAGACTATTTCCAAATTGAAGAACCCAGATAGTCAGGATTCCAGCTGAACATCTTCAATAACTTTTCCAGCACTGCTGTGTAAACTTAATATGAGGAGTAAGTTTAGTAGAGTTGTTTTAGGGATCCCAAAGTATTCCAGCTAGAGGTGTTTTGCCACAATAGTCTGTTCAGTTTTCACACACAGTGATGATCTCATTGAAGACTGGGATAACCACTGTACTCCTTGCTGAAGACCCAACACCATACAATATGCCAAAGTCCAAAGCATATTCCACCTCCTTTGGACCCTGAGGCCCACAGTGTCTTCCTAGTAAAATGGCAATTTCTACCCTCCCAAATGAAATTAGAAAACAATCTATCAACTATGTCCCATAAACCAGAGGAAACAGGTATAGGTAGATTACTCAGACAATAAAATGACTTAAAAACACCATCATTTTTATTGCAGCAACCCTACCCAGAAGAGTCAGATGTAATTTCACCCACCTGTCAAAATTTAATGTCATATTGGCCAGTAAATCTTGCATGTTTCTAGCACACATACCTTTAATCTTACAGGAGATATGCATACCCAGATATCTTATGACCTCAGTTGACCATTTTAATGGTGGCATGTGAATACATGCCCAACTGAGATTGCTTTGATAAAGGGGTAAAATCTCAGATTTAACCCAATTCACCTTTAAGACCAAGACTGCATTAAATGAGTCCATAACTTCCTCAACTTAGGGAGAGAGTTTCCACCTTAGACAGTAGCAAAAGCAGGTCATCAGCATATAGTAACCTAGAAAAGACTGAGTTCTAACCATAATATCATGAATAGCTGGATGTTGCCTGATAGCTGTGTTTAATGGCATCGTAGCCAATAAAACAGTAAAGAACTTAGTGGGCCCCCATAGTGCCTTGAAAAAGATTAAAGGATTCTGAGAGTATACCATTCGCTAACACCCTGGTCTTCGGGAGGTGTATAAGCATAGAACACATGCTTGGGAGACTGGACCAATGCCCTCAACCAAAAGAACATAGAATAAATAATTCTACTCAATGGAATCAAAGGCTTTTTGGCATCTGTTGCCACTGAGTCTGGACCCTAGTGGCAATTTGGATTAGATCCACCATTTCCTGGAGATTATCATTGCCTGCCTACCATTCATAAAGCCTGCCTGAGACTTGTGTATTAATAGAGCAAGAGCTGATTTCTGCCATAATGCTAAAATCTTAGCTAGTATTTTGTTGTCTACATTGAGTAGAGATACACTGTAGGCCTATAATTCACACATGAAGTCAGATGTTTATTTGGTTTAGGCAGGACAGTGATAGTGCCACCTGCATGGATGGAGGCATGGAGCTGGCCTCACTTATATTTCGGTAAAGTTCAAGGAGATAAGGTGATAACTCTTCCTGAAAAGCCTGATAGAAGTCTGTGCTTAAGATTGTCCGGTCCGGGGCCCTACCTGGGGTTAGCTGATGAACAGCCAATTGAATCTCTGCAAGGTAATAACTTCATCTAAGACCTCAATAATTTCCTGAGGTATATGGGACATTGTAATTCCTGCAAAAAGGATTCATAATCATCTTGGGAAGGGAGATAGAGGAAGCATAAAGAGTTTGATAGTAATCTTGAAACAGACCTGTAATTTGTTGAGGATTAACAATTACATGATCTCCATCCTGTTTCAAATAAGGGTTTGGGTCTCCATAGTCTTGCTCTTCAGATGATGGGCCAATTTCCCAAACTTGTCCCATGACTACAAGTAAGATTGCTTCAAAAACAGAGTTCTTGGGGCCTGCTGATGGCGAATAGTATTTGACCTATATTTAAGCTCTGAGTTTTGGATTTGGATTGGACTTTCTGAGACATTTTGTTAAATAGTATCCTCCAATGTTTTGGTAGATAACGTAGTAATATCTTGTTTCTGGATTTTGTTCTCCTTAGAGACAAAAGAAATAACCAGACCTTTGATAAAAGTTTTAAACGCAACCCAGAGGGTAAAATGAGAGACATTGGAGTTAATATTAGTTTGAAAATAAAAAACAATGTTGGATTTTAATCATCTCCAGAACCCCTCAGAACATAAATGGGCGGAATTGAAATGCCAGCAGGGGTTTTATTAAAGCTACCTTTTCTGACCCTGACTAGACTGACAGGGGCATGATCTGAGATTAAAATAGGAATTATGGCTACATCCATCAGGTCAGAAAAAGTGAAGAACTGCCTAAAATGAAATCCAACCTACTACAGTTCTGAAACCTGAGAGAATGAAAAGTATGCCCTCGGTCTTTGGAATGAAGAAGTCTCCAGTGCTCCACCAAATTGAATTCCAAGCATAACTGATTCAATAATGCTCTGCAGTGCTGATGTGAAGGAGCACCCTTTACTTGTGGGGTCCTATCCACATAAGGGTCCAAAACAAAGTTGAAATCCCACCCCCAACTATAATATATATGGGAGGTTGATACTAATCTGAAATAATCTGAGCGAGTTATGAGAAAAAGTCCAGGATATTAACATTAGGGGCATAAATATTGATTAACAAAATTTTAATCCCAAACAATGTCCCCATAATAAAAATACTGTGGCCTCTATTTCAGAGGAGTACGGTCAACCTGGAAAGGACAGTCTCCTTTAAAGAGGACTGGAACCTCTTGCTCTTTAAGAGAACAAATACTAGACAAAGCCATGCCCACCCACTCTCTCACTAGTTTAGTTGCTCTGCCTTCAGGAGGTGAGTTTCTTGAAGAAAAGCAATATCCCAATTACAGGAGCCCAAAAGGAAATAACTGTTTTCCTCTTTATGGAGCTATTCATGCCCTGAACATTCCAGGTAATTATCCGGATTTCAGCCATTCTAATAAATACTGCAATGTTTAGACATCAGTGACCATGAGTAGGCTCAACCTAACAATATCTACAGAACAGGGTAAAAAGAGTGCCATGTTTACTACATACCAAGTGGTTCCATGTGCAGTGCTTATAACTATACCTAATAAACAGATGAAATATGAACCTACAGTTCCCCAACCCAACATGGTAAAAAAACTTGAGAAAACAATGCTACTCAATCCCAACTATAAACAATCCATAAGCAAATTCTGAGAAAAACACCCTCCTCCCACAACATTTGGAGGAGCGGTCATATTGAAATCTGCAAAACAGTAATAACAAGCCATGTTCTAAAACCAACAAAACCTACAAACTGTTGCCCTACACCAGTAAGAGAGAAATAGCCAAAAGGGTCAGAGACTATTATGGAGTACCAATACTATTATCAGATGCAAAACAAAGAGCTTAGGAAATGAGAACCCATGAGCAAATGGGATCTCCCATCCAACCCTTCCATTTACCAGCAGGCATATTAGTGGGCATGGTCTCCCAGTGCTTGGGATATCTCCTTCAGTGGCTGACTTACTCCCGCCACCAATATCATAGCCATTTATGTGGGATGCCCATACCAACAGGAATACAGTAGGTGCCTTTGGAACATTGCATCGGGAGGAATTACTGCAAATGAGCGGCTCATATGCAGAAAGCCAGGCTCATGCACAAAATGTAACAATAAGGAAGAGCTAGGGGAATAAGTACTGGATATAAAAAGAAAACAACCAACACCTGGGGAATTAAGCCTCAAAGCTTCCCTTTAAAGGATTACCCAGTCAGAATCCCCCACACATCCCTGTACCCATGTACAGGAATACTCAGAATAATGTCCACTTATTCCAGGGCACCCAGAATTAGAATATGTAACTTGCCCAGTCCATACCCCTGTAAGTTCACTCTCCGTGATCTCGTTCTGCAGCTTGTGAGTGTTCAGTAGGCAAGTTGGAGAGAATCAATTCTGATGATGCTGATTCTGACTTGTCAGCAGCAGTTCCAGTCAAAACTGTGGCATTAGCGGTTTTGCCAGGTTCTCTGGTGGCAGAGTGGCAAGCAATCTCCTCCATATAATTAGCCCACCCATGCCAGCATGGCTGAACACTCTAACATGAACTTTTAATGATGATGTAAGTTGTTCATACCCAAAATACAGGTTATTCACAGGGCACTACTGGAAACTCACTTCAGGGAGGATGAACTGCCAAGATGGTGCTAAATATCTCAGTCTTGCACAAAATGGGTCATGGCTGCCAGTTAAAATTTTGAGGAAAATGTCCCTGAACAACATCTGTAAGGTGGCCAAAAACAAATTGCTGGGAGCCTCTTGGTCATGAAATCTCTCCCTACACATAACTGCTCAAAGAAGTATTCAGAAACTGTTGCTATAAAGTTCAACGCTCTCACTTTTCAGGCATCCATCCCCACTTCATCCAAATTCCCCAGTACAGAACCAAAGTATTTATGTATATCTACAGAGTCCCTCACTGCTAATTTTAATCTTATTTAAACATTTTGGTTTCTGGTTCTGTGGATTTTCCACAATTGCTGGTAAATAAGTGTCCAATATCACATAACTGTCCTTGACTGGTGGTACCTTCTTACATATTGGTTCTATGCCAGGGTATTTGGATGAAGTGGGGATGGCTGCACGGTATGTGAGAGCACATTGTAGCAGCAACAGTTTCTGAATATTTCTTTTGTGAATAATTTCATTGCTGTCTGGATATGTATTTACTGTGCAATCGGCTGTCTCTAGAGAAAGAAAGAAAAAACTGTGCTTTTCATTATTTTATCTAAACAAATCAGCCTACCACTGCTGGGTGCATTTGATTTACTCACTCAATTCAGCTGTCACTGCAGCCATTATTCTAGCAATGAAACCAAATTTGTGAACAGGGACACCTGGTGAAACATTCTGATATGGCTAAATCACTTAGTTCGCACTGAACTTCAATAACTGTTCAGAGTCTCAAGGAAGGAAAGAGAACCATTACATACTGATTATTTGATAAAAGCTATATACAGTACAGCCAGCTGGACATGCATGCAAGTTGCCTACATTTGTAAAAACCCATTTGTGTGTGTCGTGTAAAGGCTGATAACCAAAATGAAAAAAGGGACTCAATTTAAACTGAGGGTGGCAATCAGCTGATAGGGTTTGATGCCTAGTGGACTTTATGCAGTTACCAAAGTATAAAACAAATAAAATAAAAATTGAGAAAGGGACGAGGATAGGAGGTTGTGGGGTGTCACTAGACACCAGGAAAGCACATTCCTACAAAGAAAAAGGATCCTTTTCATGACTTGTGATACCAAAATAATCTTTTTTTGTATCATGAGTCATTAAAGAAGATTTATAATGTGAAAAATTACAAGGAATTTCTGCTACAGTTAAGTGCAGAATCCAGCTGATGGGGTCCCGATAAGTAAGCTGCATGTGTTTGTAGCTCTACTGAATGAAATTGTTGGGACTTTTCAAACTTACATTTTTGTGAAAAAGGAAAAACAGGATGGTGGCACACAAAAATATTCTTTCCCTCAGAAAAAAAGGATACCTCATGCAAAAACTTCATACAGCTGTTTTGAAGTACTTACTGAGCAAGTTCAGAACCCAAAATTTTAAAAGTTAACAACTTTGGAATGGATTTATATTTTTCACCAAACCTCCATAGAAAATCCTTCTGAGGCAAGTCCTTTCTACCCTGAAATTATCAGTTCAAAACTCCAAACTGTCTGGGAAGCTATGTGATGGCAAAAACAGCATAAAACAGCAATTGTTTATGTTTTATACTCTAGCTGCATCTCAGAATCTGCACATCTGACCAGAATGAAACTTGGCAGCTTCAGAGATCTACTCCCATGAGACTGTACATGCAAAATGTTGTGCAAATCCTTTAACAGTTGACCGTTGAAAAGATATTAAAGATATGAAAGTGCAAAATAGGTGTTTAACATTAAAGTCCCATCTCAATCCTAACTATGGTGGAGCTGCCATGTCACTACAACATATATATATATATATATATATATATATATATATATATATATATATATATATAACATTCTGCAAAAACTTCATTAATGATGTTAGGGTCAAAGCAACAAAAGCAACTAAAGTTGGAAAATGAGACATTAGGGATTCCAACCCTAACACTCCCAAAAAAAACAGGCAGAAGAGCAAGTGTGGGGTGTGCCTGTAAATAAGGTCAGATGTGTAGACATTATGAGAATTGGTTGAGCGATAGACGAGAAGCCCACGTGCACACCCCACAGCTGCTCTCCTGCCTAGTTTGGGGTGGGGTTTGTTAGGGTCTGAAACCCTGATGCCTTTTTTCCCAACTTCTGTATCTTTGACCCTAACTGGAGCATTAACAAAGTTTTTGCAACTTATTTCATTACTTTTGAGATAGTATAATAGTATCCTTATTTTACTTTGGGAGCACCTATTAATTTGAAGTCTTTGATTGTTGTGCCACTAGTACTATAATTGTCACTAGGTCTTTAACCATTTATTACTTATGATTGCCCCAATTCTGCAGGAATATCACACAGCCAGTTATTATTTTGCCATCATGTAGGCAGATTTTGGAATTCATTACCAAATTGTTTGCAAAGATATGAATTTTGGGTACTTTACTTATGTGTTACATCACTGTATATGTGTATGAAGTGTGTGTCATAGTTTTAAACTCTCTACGGTTTTGTACTTTAACTTGATTTTCATACTATACTGTAAGTTGTTTGTATAATATTAACTATGGTCACCTATGAAAATGGACCGCTTGTCCACCGGGCTCTGTTACAAAATAAAATGAAATGAAATGAAGTGAAGATGACTGGTGAGGCCTTATCTGGAATACTTTTCTCAGTTCTGGAACTCCCACCTCTTAATAAAGCCAGTTGTGTGTGCTCAACAACACCACTGGTACAACCCTCCCACCTACTGTTCATAATCTATTTTAACCTGTTAAAAGAAAATCCACTGCTGCTCGCACCTGCAACTCTCCACCCAATCTCCCACCATGCACCCACCTCCCTGCACCCCTACACCCTCCCACACATCCTCACTCACCTAACATGCTCAGAAAGTGAAGATCTGCTCTATGATGGAAGACACAGCTTGTTGCTGGAACTGACAACTGCTGTATGACAGGTAAGGTATTGTAACTGCAGTTGGAATGGCTATGTTGAAACTTTTGGATGAAAATATTGAAAACTTAGACAGTTGCTAGCAAGCAAGTTCTGGAACTCCCACCTCCTAATAAAGCCAGTTGTGGGTGCCCAACAACACCATTATTACAACCCTCCCACCTACCCGTCCATAATCAATTTTATCCTGTTAAAAAGAAAATCCACTGCTGCTCACACCTGCAACCTCCCACCCAATCTCCCACTGTGCACCCACCTCCCTGCACCCCCTACACTCTCCCACACATCCTCACTCACCTAACATGCTCAGAAAGGGAAGATCTGCTCTATGATGGAAGACACATCTTGTTGCTGGAACTGTCAACTGTTGTATGACATTTAAGGTATTGTAACTGCAGTTGGAATGGCTATGTTGAAACATTTGGATGAAAATATTGAAAATTTAGACAGTTACTAGATAGTATAGCTTAATTTCTATGGATGTAGACAACGTCACCATTTTAACATATTTTGATTTCAAATTCTGAACATACCCTTGTTATAACATCACCCCATGATCAAGATCATTTAAAATGTTAAAATTTGGTCTGAAAGGTGATTTCAACAGATGAGCACAAATTCATTTTTGGGCTGGATTTGAGTAATTCCACTTACATTGTCCATGAGGTGGTGTCTGGAAAAGCATATTTTAGAAATGTTGTGTGAAATATACAAAATGGGCAAGTTATGCACCAAAGTTGAAATTCCCACGAAATACAATAAACCACACATACCTTATTTCTCATATAGCAGTCATCAGTTTGAGCAGCTATATATAAAATATAAAAATATATGTGTGTATATATAGACGCACACACACACACACACACACACACACACATATATATATATATATATATATATCAAATGGACACATCAGTATGAGGTTGGGGGATGGCACTAGACACCAGGAAATACAGGACAATTAGGGGAAGACATGGAAAAGGTTCTTTCCTTTAAACAAATTGTTTTTGTTCCTTTTTGCTTCAAATGGAAAGGATTCCTTCAATGGAAGAAAGACTTCTCTGTAGTTTCATCTGTTTTCCTGATGTCTAGCACCCCACATTCTGTTTGTTGTCCCTGTTTTTGTGTATATTTTAGGTATTTTTTATTTTAATTTTATATAGTATTTCATGGGGTCCAGTGGTTCCCCCTCACCTTTTGAATGCCATCCTCATTATATATTTTCCCTGGTGTTTAGTAGCACTCCCCCACACCCCAATTCCCATTCCTGTAAATATTTTTTCCCTGGTGTCCATTGGCACCCCAACCCTATGATTTCTGTCCCATAATATGCTGCATTTCCCAACTATCTAGTGGCACCCCCATCCTCTGTGCCCTATCCCATAGATGTATATTGTATCCCATGGTTTAGTGGTGCCCTCCACCATCTGATGACCATTCTCATTGCCCTGATATCTAGTGGTGTGGAGGTTGTGGGATAACAGATGGACCAGACACCGAACTTCAGGTTCAACACACAATCTCTGTGTGATGTTTATTCAAAATACAAGAAATAACCTTCTGCAATGGCATATTTCTTCTTCAGTACATCAGTTTGCAATAACAGACTATGAATGTCCTTTCTTTGCACTTAGCCAGCACCTACTGACACTGATCTCTGATCCAATTCACTAGTTGAGATGTAGCCACCACCTATGCAGGCCCCATTTGCTTGTGTAGTGGGGCCCCAAAAGAAAAAACAAAACAAAACAAAACAAGCTAGAGACAAAGAATCTCAATGCAGAATCATTGAATGAAGGTCTACCCCAAAGGCATTGGCAACAAATCAAGTTTCAAAGAAATACAACATCATACATACTTCTGTAATACAATGCATCATGGGATATATGCAAATACCATGACATAGCTGACTTGTCAAGTTTACAACAATCTACATGCATTTTAAATAACTCAACTAGCTTAATTTCTATAATAGTCACCTAGTACTTTTACCATTATCAAAACACCAAGAGCCATGGTATTTTCAACATTTACAGGTTTCATAAACATAAAGTATATACATCACAGTATTTTATATCACAGTGCTATTACATACTAAATCCAACAACAATAAACACAATCTGTTTTATGTACACTCTGAAGTCACCACAATAACCTCCTGTATGAGGACCTAAGATGGAAAAGAAAAATCTTAGAGGACACTATAGCATAGTCAAGAAAAGGGAGGGGGTGCATAAGGTGGCCAACCTTATGGATTAGAAAAGTAAAGGATAGATTAGGCTTAGAAATAAAAGAACTGTTGCAACAGATTTAAGAAAAGGTCAGTCCTCAAGAGTGGCAGGAGCTCCCAGTCACATATCCCCACCTTAAGAGGGAAGCAGTTATTGCAGACTGCTTACCACCTTCCTGTCCCAGGAAGGGATGGATTTTCCACCATCCATCTTCAGAAGCTGTGTCTCAGGGTACCTATTAATGATAAACATTCTATCATAAACATGGTGAATATCATCATTCTTTACCCTGAGGCATGAACACATTTCTCAACAGAGACTAATGGTACCTTCTCATCTCCTTTTAGGAAAAGTCTGTTATATTTCTTAACCAAAAATCTGGACAGCTGTAAAGTCCAGTACCATAGAAAGACTTTCTCTGGGGTGATTAACTACCTGCTCCAACCCCACCAGACAAGTCAGTTTTAAGAAGGGGCCCATTCTTAGGTTAAACCCTCTACATAAACCCACTATGACTCTTGATTCATTTTACTTTTTACAGATATAGACACCTGAGGGTATACACTCAAGGTGTTACCCCACCACAGGTTCCAACCATTTTCCACCTACTTCTCCTTTGTAGGTTTTCACTTAGAAAAGAATAAAACACATGTACCACCTCAGACTCCTTGTCTGCCCTTGGGTACCTCTTTCTTTGACATCAGGCCCACCCTCCCCAAATATGCTACACTTTTGCCTACAGAAAGGGATCATTGGAGAGCCACATCTGGCCTTGCCTGCAACTAACTTGACCCCTCTGCATTACACAAAGTGTCTGCGGAATCTGGAAGGATCAATAGTAGTTTCTACTCTCCTATTTCAACCTTTTATAACCTATGATCCTAAATCCTTGGTCATCTTATCCCCAGGCAGGTCTTTACAGAAACCTACAGGACGCCAAGGAACCTCCCATGCTAAATATCCTGCAATGGTAAACAGCAGGTTCCTTAACTTTTTAACTCTGGGTGTCTTAGTAAACATCATTTTAATCACTGTGCTATTTTCATCCATCTGTTACCATCTAATACCTTGTAACCTATGTGAGAGTTTTCTTTTTCAAGGGTGACATTTTTTAAATGATCTCTACCCTCCTTAACTTTAACATACTGTAACAGTTTAACAATATTAGTATTTTTAGCATGCAGTATACCCTAGTCAATACTAATACAGATTTAGCTGCACCAATACAAGAAAAGTCCCTTCAGCCTCATAGGGTTCTTCTTGCTTGCTTGGAGTCTTCAACCCTAGCACAATATCACTAGGCACAGTCTTACCTGGGGTCTACATTCAGGTTCCTTACTTGCATCTCCAACCTCCAACAGGTAACATCCTGGGAACACAGGAAACAACAGAATATCCTGCTCAGTCAGGGGTCCTCCTCAAACTGAGCCCATGAAAATCCTCCTCTGACTCTTTGTCCAAGCTCTCTAGCAGGAACCTCTCAAGCACCTGGCACCAGTGTTCTGCTCTCTGTGTAGTCGGTCTGCCTCCAGCCATTGCACAATCATCCAGTAGATCATCCTCATCAGGGTCTCTATGTCTGGGGTGTTGTCTCTCACACCTCCAGTCTGCCTTGACCTGCATCTCTCCATCTTTTTTTTTTTTTGAAATTTAAGTTTATTGGTTTCAAAAATAATACAGCCAAAGACAATAACAACCAAGAAACAAACCGGTAAGCCAAGACCAAACCAAACCCCCCATGAACAAATGTACTGAATAACAGGGCACATTTGAGAGTAAGAAAACAAAACATAGAGTTATCTATCTATCAGTCACAGTGCCAAAGAGTATATACCCCCACCACCCCTCCCCTCCCCTCCCCAGGGTGCACCAGCTAAAAATCATAAACTTACAACTTCTAGAGTCTGGATATCCACACCTATTAAACAGCATACTTGGTGACCTGACCAACAGTCCAAATTATAATAAGAGGAATGTATCTTAAAACCACAATAAAACAGTAGACTAAAAGGTAATGTCTACTATGCTATATGGTATGAGGGTCCAGGATCGGGTCATCAAACCTGATCATTAAGGTAGACAGAGAGACTGAGCTACCCCATCTTTTATGAAATAAGTCCATATGATTCTTATAGCTGGCAATCAAGTTTTGGACTGGAGATACGACATCAACTCTTTTAACCAGTCCAAGATATGACAGAACCAACTGGTCCTTCCAGTGCCTTAGAACCAGCTTCTTGACTGCCATAGATACCAGGGCCATATGATACCTACACTCCACACTGTCTATAAGAAAGAAATCACCCAATACACAAATTTCAGGACAAAAACCTACTCAGACCCAGAAGGGAATCTAACTTGTCCTGAATCGAGGACCATAGTGGGGCAACTTTAGCACAATCCCAAAAATATGAATTAAGTTGCCCTCACCTTGTGAACACCTGAAACACTCTGGAGTGGGGATCAATTTACGCTGAAAAGTTTAACCGGGTGTAGTACAAGTGTTAATAATATTATATTGCACTAACCAAAACCTATCTTGGGTGTGATATCTATGTAGGTTAGGCCAGAAAGTTCTCCAAAGTGGTACATCCTCAGGAAGAAGGTATGTCCAGACCGAGAGACCCCCAACCTCCTCCCTCAAGTTAAAAGTCAAAGATAGGAGTAATCTATGAGATGGAATGGGGTTGGGATGCCAGCATAATAATGTTGGAGAGAAAGGATGTACCATGATTGCTTAAACACCGCATCAATTTGTTACCCACCAGGTGTTGGAGTTGAAACACCTTAAAAGTCTCTCTACTTGGGATGTCGAATCTGGTTAAAATATCACTTGAAGTAAAGAGCTAAGCTTGGCGAACAAGTGCTCAACCCTAGAATCTTTAAGTTGTGGGAGCCAGCTTAGTCCTAATCAAGAATCTCCTAGTCTGATATTGGGATTGAGAATTATCGGCTGCCCTAGATCCGTGTGGTTGGAAACTCGAAAAGACCTAAGACATTGGGCACACTATTTTAAGAGAAACTGCCACCGTATCGTCAGAAATCAGTTGTGAGAGTGTTTTGTAAGATAAAGTAGAGCGGATATATTAACTCTAAGCTCGAGAGAAAGGCCCTCTCCAACTGAAACCAGATTGGGGAAGAATTCTCAGCATTCGTAGAAACCATCTTCCCAACTTGGACAAGTGGGTCGCCTAATAATATAACTGAAAATTCGGAAGTCTTAAGCTCCTCTTTCTTTAGGGAGTGATAAGGAGCCATAAGAGCAATGTACCCCTTTCCTCCAGATGAAAGTGGAAAACAGACTATGGAGCTGCTGGAAAAGGAAAGAGGGAGCCAGAGGTTGGTGAGGTTCGTGGTAAAAGATCCGGGGAGGACATTCATCTTGATAATACTGATTCTGCCCCACAGAGAAATAGGAAGGACTGCCC
The DNA here is from genome assembly GCA_016271365.2 of Neoceratodus forsteri. NCBI lineage: Eukaryota > Metazoa > Chordata > Ceratodontiformes > Ceratodontidae > Neoceratodus > Neoceratodus forsteri. The sequence continues at coordinate 852,268,208 of CM057459.1, read as the reverse complement.
AATGTTGCAAATCCTGACTAATTGAGTCTCTGATCTTAGTTAAATTTAATTTCTTGAGTAGGAAGGGTCAGTAGAAAAATAGATCCCAGATACTTAATTGAGCTGAAGGTCCATTTCATTCCAAAGGAAGAAAACCTCACTTAAAAGTATAATTATTTAAGGAAAGATCTCACATTTCAAAATGTTTAACTTATAGCCAGAGAAGGAGCTAAACTGCCTAATAATATCCAGGGCTGCTTCTAAAGATGTTACTGGGTCCGATAGATGTAATAGAACATCATCTGCATACGCAGATAGGACTAAATCCTGATTTTGAGCCTGACCCTCTCACCCGAGGGAGGACTTAAGATTAATAAATAGAGGTTCCAAGTATAAATTGAACAATAAAGGGGAAAGGGGCAACATTGTCTAGTACCGGCAAAAGACGGAAAGAGGGACAAAACCCCATTGCAGTAAATTTTGCTGAAGGGCACTTATAAAATACCTGTATCAGATTCAAAAAGGAAATTGAAGCCCATTTCCTCCATCACTATCCATAAAAAGGACCAGTCGACCCGATCAAATGCTTTCTCAGCATCTAGAGAAACTAGTGCAATTGGGTCTGAGGCGGACCGGCGCATTGTGAAATATGTGATAGGGTCCTCAGATGGTCAGCTGCTGATCTCCTGAGACAAAACCAGCCTGCTCGGGCTCAAAAGTTCTGGCAGATCCTTTAATCCTCTCAGCAGTATTTTGGCTAGTATTTTAATATCATAGTTCTGGAGAGAAATAGGACGGTAACTAGCCGGATCAGAGGGCTCCTTGTCCACTTTGGGAATTAAAACTATAGTGGCCTCGAACAGAGCCGGATCAAGTTCGATGAGACCAGGAAGTAATTGTATAGCTTAAGCAAAATAGGAATTAGGTCTTTGACAAAAACTTAAAAATTTGCTGGGAATCCATCTGGGCCGGTGTTTTGTCTGGGACTAAAGAGGCAATAGTGTTTTGGATTTCTTCGACTGAGATAGGAGCTAAAGCTCGCTTGATGAGACTCCGATATACTCGAACACCAGTTCCTCTTATGTAGTCTCTGACGCCTGCTGTTGAATAAGATGTCGGGAGGGACTATAAAGACTCGAATAGTATTCCTTAAAGACCTGAGCAATATCTCTGGGAGAGACAGTACTTCCAGATGGGGAGGCCAAAGAAGGAATGATCCTCGAACTTTCAAGCGCATGCAAGCGCAGAGCCAATAATTAATGGATTTTTCGCCAAGATCAAGATACCTAGCCTGGGTTTTCATCAGACAATACTCTATCTTTCTTTCAGAAGATCCGAGTATTCATTCTAGCTGAAAGAAGCTCCTAAGATCCTAGACCAAGAAGTTGACGAGTACCTACCTTCTAACTCCTAATCCTACCCACCAACTCTAACGACCTAGCTAATCATGCCTTCTTCCTGAGGGAAGCCATCTTAATAAAGTCACCCTAAGATAACACTTTAACGCCCCCATATCATATCCACTCTAGGGTGGAGTTCATATTATCGGCCAGAAAGAGAGATATTCTAGAACTGATTTCTGAGACACAGTGGTGGTCCTTTAGTAGTTGAGTATTTAGTCACCACATGGAGTCACGAGAATAATTGGGATTTAAAGAGAGTTGTAGCCAACCAAGGTGATCCGACACAATGATCGGCTCTATACCAGATAGAGATGCATTCAGAAGAAAGGAGAGACTGACTAATATCATATCCAGTCTTGATTTAGTACCGTGTGATTGGGATTGAAAGGAAAAGGCCCGACAAGAAGGATTGGCAAGATGCCACGGATCTCCCTAAACCTAACATTGAGACCATTTCACAGAGGGCTTTCTGAGCCGAAGAGGGTGTATGCCTATCTTGGGTTCTCATCCAACGACGAGGGAAAGGGTACATTCCAGTCCCCCTAGTACATATTGAATTGGCAAGAAGCTGGCTAATTTATCTGTCAGCTATGAAGAACTCAGGGTTACTCCACCGGTCCAGTATATTTGAACCAAGAACTACACTCTCTCCATTTAAATTACCTTTAACTAGGATAAATTCCCTTCTGGATCCGGAAAGAACTAGGTCTTTGATAAATAAAACATGTCTTTTAAGAAGAATCCCACCCCTTGTTGAAACGAGAATTCTGCAAGATAAACTTTGAGAGAACCCAGACCGAGAAAGCAACCAGCCTCGCCACGGCCTAAAATGTGTCTCTTGCAAAAAGGATGTCGTGTGGAGCAGGAGCAGTGATTAAAAACCTGTAAACATTTAACCTGATCCCTGAGCCCTCTCACATTCCAGGATGCTATTTTAACTGTATTCCTAGCCATTTTAAAAATATCACACAACAATTAGATATCCAGACAAGGTAATTTTCACATACCATAGCAAGGCATTACCTCACATATAAAAATCTGAGACCCTTTGTGTCTCTCTCCCTCCCTCCCCCTACAAGAAACCCCCAACCTAGCCGGAAGTTAAGTGGAGCATCAATCCGTGACCCCCACCCCACATACCCCACCCCATCAACTCCTGAGCTTAACTAACAACCAAACAGCCCCAGATGAGTCCCCATCCCTCAAACGAGATCATGAAAACCAGTACTATAGCCTGTGGTATGCAGACCCCCAAGAACATCCCAAAGCATAAACCCACCAAAACTATGTACAAACGGAGGTCCGAACAGCAGTGGTCCCAAATGTAGCCTATTACCACGGATCACGAACCCAACTAATCCCTCATGCAACCTCCAACCTCCCAGAGCCAAGAGCCGATAGCCACGCATTACCAAAACAATACGTCCTCAGTAAAATATGATCCCCGACAGCCGACCAACACCTACCGCGAGTCAGCCCCGGCAGAGATTATCAACCCCCAACACATGGCTCGCAATCCCACATCCAGCTAGCAGGTCCACTAAGCCCTCCCTCCCCTATATGCCCCCAACCCCAGCCCCACAACATACAAAAATAAGGCAGGAGAACTTGGGAGCAATAAAGAAAGGGAATAAGGGGAAAAGAGAGAAAACAAAACATAAAAGGTACCTAAACTCAAATGAGAGGACACCCCTAGGCCTCGGCTAATCCGGACATCCCGCAAAGCTCTAACTCATCTCCCCATCCCAGTGAAACAAATGGGCCACCTACCCGAGTCCATGCCGATCGTGGGTTGGAAAGCAGGTCCCACACACGCCAATCCAAACGGGAAGCAAGGGAGCTCACTCGAAAATCACCACAGAGGTTGCCGCTTCAAGGACCCTTAAAACCGCCGAACCCCAAATGGTCCGCTCCTCCAGGAAGTTCCCACCCGAAACCGCGCCCATCGAAAACGCCCGCCGCATATTTACGTCGATAAAATGGAACCAGGGATGCAGACCAAGACCCAGGCCCAGCTACCCACCATGCCCCATTCCAGCAGCCAGCCCACCAGGAGGACCCAAAAGAAAGACCAGGACAACCAAGACAACATGGAGGAGAGCACAGCGACAAGACAGAAACAAAGGTAGGTGACAGGAGGGTAGGCAAGTGTGAGACAAAAGGCCAGGGGTCATCACCAACAGCCGACAAGGGAGCAGACACAGACAAGATCTACAGCAATGAAAGTGAGTCAAAGGAGCATTAGAACAGCTCTTTAGAGTCCACCATATAGTCCTCAGCCGGGTCCCTTAAACAAATCAGTCAGTCCATTAGTGAGCTCCTTGTGAGCTGCTTCTGAGGTACCAAAACTCATGGCTGAACCTCCGATAGTCACTTTCAGGGTTGCAGGATACACCATCCTGAACGGGATCACCGCTGCTATTAGCTTCTGCACTATTTGGTGGTACGCTGCTCTCTTTCACGGATTTCCTTGGGAGATCCTGGGTGATCCGGATCCTCAAGCACCCCACAGGATCTCCTTTAACTCCCGGCCTTCAGATATACGTGTTGCCTTTCCAGGTAACTAAGAAATTTAATGATGATAGGGCGGTGGGGATCCGCTGTAGGTCGAGGGCGCAGTGAACGATGGGCCCTTTCGAGATGGTAGGAGGCATTTATGGGAGATGGGCCCACTATTTTAACAAAAACCTTGTAGAAAGGCCATAAGGTCTGGGCCTTCTTCCAGCTCCGGAGGCCAATTATTAACAAATTGTTTCAAGTGGTTTTGCCCCTCCAGGTCCTCGGTCTTAAGTTGCAGTCTCTTCACCTGTTGTCTCAGCTCTGTTATCTCCATCTCAGCCCTGGATCTCCATTTTCAGAGGAAGCGACCTAACCTCTACATCCAAGACTTTTTGGAGACATCAGAGAGGTCGCTACGTAAAGATTTGAGTTCCTGTAAGCTCAACAAGAAGCTCCTTCAAAGGACTAAGCTCCTGGAGGAATTTATCTCCGATAGTGGCGTGGGTTGTATTGTTTTGTCTCCTCCGTGGTCCGGCCTAGCTGGGGCCTGGTTCGTTGCTTTTTGCGCCTTCTCAGGGATGCTGAGGAGTGTGCTGGTAAGGGCCTGTTTCACATCCTCCTCCAACGCCGACCCAACTAGGGCTTAAAATTTCAAAGTAGAGTCCTCATCGATGACAGATTATTAGAGCACTTGATATTTAGTTGAATTTCATCGAAAAACATCAGGATGCACCTTAAATTCTTCAGTTAAGGCGGCCAGAGGGGGGAGCTCAGATCCCATCTGCTGCTTAGATGGATGCCATCACATGACCCCTGCATCTCTCCATCTTCTCCAGGCTTGGCCTTCCTCCAAGCTCTCAGGTCCAGTCCAGGCAGCAGTTTTCTCCATCTGACAGCCATGGTTCTGGTCAGAACTCCATGGACCTTCTTCTCTGGTTCTCCTCTGGCAACTCCTGGTGCATCGTCCACCTGGGATATCTGGGCAATATCCACCAGAAAATGTCCTCTTGAGCCAGTCCAGATGCTTCCAGCAAGTTATGCCACTTCTGACACCAAGTCTGTGGAGGGGTTGTGGATAACAGATGGACCAGACACCGAACTTCAGGTTCAACACACAATCTCTGTCTGATGTTTATTCAAAATACAAGAAATAATCTTCTGCAATGGCATATTTCTTCTTCAGTACATCAGTTTGCAGCAAAAGGCTATGAATGTCCTTTCTTTGCACTTAGCCAGCACCTACTGACACTGATCTCTGATCCAATTCACTTGTTGAGATGTAGCCACCACCCCTATGCAGGCCCCATTTGTTTGGGTAGTAGGTCCCAGAAGGAAAAAGAAAATAAAACAAGCTATATGACAAAAAATCTCAATGCAGAATCACTGAAAGAAGGTCTACCCTAAAGGGCACTGGCAACAAATCAAGTTTCAAAGAAATACAAATATCATACACACACTTCCATAGTACAATGCATCATGGATATATGCAAATCATCATGACATTTCTGACTTGTTAAGTTTACAACAATATTTATTTATTTATTTATTCAAGAGTTTAACCAGGCAGGCATACTGAGGAGGGACCACCTGTTTCCAGATGCTACCTGGGGAAACATGGGGGAAATATATAGGAAGGAACAGTAATTACACAAACATACAATTACAGATGAGGAGGCACTGTTATGGAGCCTATACAGTAGGTAGCTAAGGTAGGCATGAGCTTAAATCCAGGTATTAAGTGCAACAGCAAGTTAGAACTTAGGTATGAGAGAGGTGAGTGCCACCATAGATTGTTGTGCTAGGTGGAAGGTTAGAGGAGGGAGCACCAAGTGAAGCTAACTAGCCGGGTGGTTATAAGGTGTTATATTAACCTGATTGGTAGGCCATCAGGAAATTAAGGAAAACTGAGGCCCTATGAGGCAGGGCAGGAGCAAGAGCAGACCGAGAGGAAATGCTCTAAGAGGCGGGGTGCTGAGTGTCTCGATATTGGAGTAGTGGTGGATATCTGCTGGTAGGTCATTCCAGAGCTTTTGATCAGTAGCTTAGTGCTGCCTGACTCCATGGAGGTGCGATAAGAGGGATTTGAATAGCCCAGCATCAGAGTGCCGGCGAGGCATGCCAGGGAGCCGAGAAGTTAGGCATGAGGCCAGGTATGGGGAGAGAGGGGACCAGTATTTAGCAGCAACTCTGGAGCAGTGGATTAGCCGCAGTCTGCTAGTGAGGGGAGGGACAGGGAGCTGTGAGGTCGTGGTGGTGGGTTAGTTTTGGACAATCCAGTATGAACCAGTAGAAGGAGGGAAGAGGGTGTCCAGGCTGGACAGAGTAGACGGTGAGGCAGTGCCATAGACCACATCCCCATAGTCAAAGATCGGAAGAATCATTTTTTGTACTAAGTTCCTGCCTAACTGTGGTAGACAGGCAGCCTTTGTTGCAGTAGAGGGCCCCTAGTTTAGGATTAAGTTTTTGTGCAAGGATTCCACATGTGTAGAGAAGTCTAAGTTTTGGTGGAGCCAAACACCTAGTTAGCGGAATGAGGTACAGGATTCTAAGGGAGAGCGATCCAGGTTTGAAGGGGGGTGCCAGTGAGCCGAGAGAGACATGGCTTCAAACCGAAGGTTAGAGAGATGGTCTTTTTCATTTAGGAACAGCTGGTTGTAGAGAGCCAATGTTGAACAGCATTGAAGTCCTGTTGAAGTTGGTCCTATATTGTTGCCATGGAGGGGCCAGTGTTGTATAGTACCGTACGCCCACGTACATTTGGATAGATGAGTGGGAGCAGGATAGTGGGAGTTCATTAAGAAAAACTGAGAATAGGATTGGGCCCCAGGACTGACCCCTTGAGGGACACCTTGTGGTGATGGGGAGAGGGGGTAGATAGGTGGGGCCAATTTTAACCGATTGATGTCTGCTGCCAAGTAAGCCTGAAACCAGTTAGTGGCATGGGTGGAGAGGCCGAAGCCTTTAGTTTATCTATTAGGAGAGTGTGTGAAACAGTATCAAAGGCTTTGGCCAGATCAATAAATATAGCTGATGGTAATATGCTCCTTTGTCCATGCCTGAGAGGATGTCATTTGTAAATCTAGTAGGAGGTAGTGGTGAATGAGATTTGCAGAAACCAAATTGGTATGGGGTGAAGAAAGCAGTATCAGATAGGTACTGGGAGAATTGGGCCAGGGCAAGTTGTTCATGTATCTTAGCCAGAGTTGGGAGGAGGGAGATGGGGCGTGTAATTCCTCAGGCGAGGCAGAGTCACCCCTTTGGCAGAGGGATGATAGTAGCCAGCTTCCAGGCAGAGGGCATTGAGGAGGTCAAGAAGGAGAGGTTGAAATAGATCGGCTAGTGGAGCAGTTATTGCAGGAGCTGATAGCTGAGTAGCCGAGAGTTCAAGCCAGAGGAGCACCTGTTCTTATTGCGTTTAGGGGCTGTATAGAGCTCGGGTAGACTTCTGCTGGAGTGACAGGTCGGAAGGAGAAGGAGAGGTGGGAGGAGGGAGGCAGAGGGTTGGGAAGGGAGTTGTCAGGCATGGGGTGGGGGGAGACTATTTACCAGGGAAGCTGCACTCATTGGTAAAGTGTATGTTGAAAGCTGTGGCTACTTCCTGTGGGTCAGTGATGGCCCATCCACTGACGACAGAGCAGGGTAGGCGGCTGCAGGCGGGTTAGAAGAGATTTAATGGTTTTCCAGAAGAGGGAAGGGTGGTTCTGGTTTGCAAGAGGGGCTGATGCAAAGTAATTATTATGTTTGGCTAGGCGAATTGCCTTGTGCAGGAGTTACGAGGGCATGGTAGGCTTGTAGGTCTTGGGGAGTTGGTAGTTTTGTGTTTTTCCAGGCCGGGTCCCTGGAGTGGCTTTTGACTCTATGATTTTGGCGGTTATCCAGGGTAGGTGGGAACCCCTAACTCTGTTTTTTTTTAGTGTTGCATATCGATCCCAGACCCTCAGGAACAAGTTTTGAAGCTTCTAGAGCAGCATCAATCGAGGGAGCCTGAGGGATGAAGGACCAGCCAGCCACAGACAGGTCCAATAGGAGTGGCATGAGAGCTAGGGACTTAAAGGATCTTGCTAGTAGGGTCCGGGAGGGGCGGGTTTGGGGGTTTGCACACTTTACAGACCATACAGACCATGTGGGTGATACTTAAGGAGTCAGGGAGAAGGCCTGCTCCCCACCGATCTATGGGGGTGAGGGTCAGGACCCAGTCCAGGAGGGAGTGGTTGAGGGTTTTTAGGTTCATTCTGGTGGTTGAAATTTGTTGTGTAAAGTTCAGGCATTAATCTTGATCGTAGTCATACAAATCTGCAGTGCCAAGCCAGGATTGAAGTCACCTAGGATGATAGTTCTCCTGTTAAGGGGCTGGATTTTAGTTTGGCTCAGGTGGTCTAGAATACTAGGTGTAGGTATTAGGGTTGTGCAAATTCCAGCTATGAAGATCGAGGGCAAGGCAGTGAGAGTTTAACAGTCAGGGACCCAAATTGAGGGGTGGGTGGGGAAGGTACAACAGGGTGAATCGTGTTTGGTAGAAATGAACATGGCAATACCTCCTCTTTTTTCCCATTCAGTCCTGCTGAGTTAGGGAGTACCCGGGATAGCAACAGAGAGGAGTCAGGATGGGTGGGGTTTGGCATGTTTCAGAGAGTATCAGGATATCAGGGCTAAGTGTTTGGAGGAGAATTGTAGCATAGGGTTTTGTTAAGCATGCTGCAACATTTTTGGTGAAGGATTTTATCCCTTTGGAAGGGCCAGGGTGCTGGTGCTGTGGGAGGGGTAGGACTGGGTTAGATTCTACATCTCCGCCAGAAGCAGGTAGGAGAGTGAGAGATGGACAAGCATGTACTGGTAACCTGGAACCTGCGCTTGCAGTTGTGAGAGCTAAGTGATTGTGCTGTGAACATCAGCCTTGGAGACCGCCAGAGCCTATAGACCAAGGGTATGAGAGAAGGGGAAAGAATGGTCGCCTCACGACCCAGTTAAGGGGGCTGGAAATGGCTAACAATGGAGAGGATAGATGAGTTGGTCTAGTATTTTGACTCTATAGTGTTGATGGGGCAGGGTTGTCTGTGGGGCGAGAAGCGACAATCTACGTGCATTTTAAATAAAACAACTAGCTTAATTTCTATAACAGTCACCTAGTACTTTTACTACATTATCAAAACACCAAGTGCCATGGTATTTTCAACATTTACAGGTTTCATAAACTAGGTGGTAGCCTGGGTAAAACACTGGTTGGACAACAGAACACAGTGGGTAATAGTAAATGGAGTCCACAGTGAAAAAGGAGGGTTACTAGGCGGCACCGCAGGGTTCAGTACTGGGGCCGGTCCTTTATAATGTCTTTATAAGTGAGCATTGCAGAGGGATGGAAGGGAAAGTGGTCTCTTTGCAGATGACACAAAGATCTGCAACAGGGGTTGGATACACAAGATGGGGTGGAAAGGATGAAAAGAGACTTGGCAAGGTTGGAGGAATGGTCAAATGTATGGCAGCTTAGATTCAGTGCAAAAGTGCAAGTAAATGAACCTGGGAAACAAAACCCAGGGGAAGAATACACAATTGGGGGATGAGATACTGACAGAAACAAAATGGAAAGGGATCTGAGGGTAGTCATATCAGACAATCTAAAGGTGGGCCAGCAATGTGAGAAGGTATTAAGGAGGGCTGGGGGATACTGGGATGCATAGGGGAGGCATCACCCATAGAAACAGGGAAGTTGTATGCCCTCTGTACAGACAGTTGGTAAGACCACATCTGGAGTACTGTGTACAGTTCTGGAGACCACATCTCCGCAAAGACATAGACAGGGTGGAGGCTGTCCAGGAGGGCAACCAAAATCATGCAGGGTCTGCATCAGAAGACATATGAAGAAAGACTAAAGGAACTAAAGATGTATAGCCTCGAGGAAAGGAGGGAGAGGGGAGACATGATAGAAACTTTCAACACTCAAGGGAATCAACAAAGTCCAAGAGGGTAGCATCTTTCAGAAAAGAGATATGCAAAAACAAGGTACAATTTGAAGATAGAGGGGAGATGGCTTCAGAGGTAATGTGAGGAAGTATTTCTTCACAGAGAGGGTTGTGGATACATGGAACATCCTTCCTGAGGAGGTCGAGAGTCAAAACAGTGGAGGAATTCAAGAATGTGGGACAGACATAAGGCAATTCTAGTGGGGGTAGGAGGAAGTAGGCTGCTGGTTAACTAGGATCTGCAGCTTCATCCATTAGGTAGGGAAATGGGCAGACTAGGTGGGCCAAGTGGTCCTTATCTGCCATCAAATACTATGTTTCTATAAAGTATATACATCAAGGCATTTTATAATATAGTGCTATTACATACTAAATCCAACAACAATAAACACAATCTGTTTTACGTACACCTGAAGTCACCATAATAACCTCCCTGTACGAGGACCTACTGCAAGAGGGAAAAGGAAAATCAAAGAGGACACTATAGCATAGTCAAGAAAGGGAGGGGCCCATAGATGGCCAACCTTATGGACTAGAAATAGTGAAGGATAGCTTAGGCTTAGAAATAGAAGAACTGTTGCAACAGATAAGAAAAGGTCAGTCCTCAAAAGTGGCAGGAGTTCAGTTACAAGTGGCACCCTCACCCATCCCAAAACTGAAAAGAAGAGAACAAACCTCTATGTTATTTTTCTCAAATCTGTAAAGAAAAAGTCCATCAATGATGCAACCCCACCCCTGCCTGACCTCTCCTCACTAAGCACTCAGCACCGTGCACCCTCTCAGGCCCCCAGAACACCTTCACCACCTGAACAGGTCCCAGTGTGGAAGATCCACTCTCGATCAACATCACATCTTGCTACTGGAACAGGCAACTGTTATATGGAGAAAAAGGTAAGTGCAGTTCAATGTATTTCAATTGGGTTTGAATAACACTTACTTTTTTTTTTTAAGCAGGAGAGACACTTAAGCTGAAAGCTTGTTTATAGGTGCGACCTCTCATATAGCAGTCACTGGTTCCAGCAGCAAAATGTATCTTCGGTCACTGGAGTGGATCATCACACTGGGACCTAATCAGGTGAGTGAGGGTGTGGGAGGATCTGGGGGATGTTGGTGGTGGGTGCTCAGTGGGAGGTCGGTTGTGGGGTTGCATCACTGATGGATTTTTGTTTACAGATTAAAAAATCTAGGGACAGTTTTCTTCCTTTCACTTGGCATGGTAGGGTGCCACTAGCCACAAGGGCAACAAGGATGACCATCAAAGGCGGAGGTGACACTAAACTCCAGGGCTAAAATATATATCCATGGTATTGGGCATGGAGGGTAAGAGTGTCACTAGACAGCAGGGAAACAAAGCATATTATGGGGACAGTATTCAGAGGGTGGGGATGCCACTAGACACCAATGAAAAAATATTTATGGAATGTGAATCAGGTGGTGGGTGGTGCTGCTAGAAACCAGGGAAACAAAAAATATTATGGGGACACCATTCAGATGGTAGGAGGTGTCCTGGACATCAGGAATAATACATAAAAATAAAAACAAATAAATCACATACAAAATGAGGAAAGAAATTGGAGAGGAGGTACCACTAGACACCAGGAAAACACATAAAAACTATGGGTTGGTACAGAAAATGCTTTTTCAATAGAAGGAATCCTTTCTGAACCAATGAAAAAGAGAATGAAAAGGAATCCTTCTAACAAAAAAAGAATCAACAAAAACATTGTTCTAAACGATTTCATGTCAGTAGATCCTTTTTTCATTTGAACGCAAATATCAAAAGAAAAGGATCCCTTGTCACAAAAAAAGGAATCAGACAAAAAATAAGTCCAAAACTTTTTTTTTGTGAGAAAGGATCCTTTTCATTTGAGCAAAATATCAAACGAAAAAGAATCAGCAAAAAAAATTCCAAAATCATGTTCCATAACAAGAGATTCTTTCCATTCCAAGTGATCCTTTCTTGTTCAAACAAAAGTTAATCACGAAAAGTCCACCAAAAACTAGGACCAAAACTTTTCATGAGTAATGATCCTTTTCATTTGAATGAAAAGGATTCAGGAAAAAGGATCTTAGCAAGTGATGAAAAGTATTCAAATGTTCCAAAAAAAAAATTCAGGATCAGTTTTGCCACCAGTCAACTGCAGAATCCACCTGAGTTCCCATGAGTAAGATACATGTGTTGGTATGTGTACAGCACCTCATTTTTTTTTCTCAATTTAAAAAACAAACAAACATGTAGACAAGATGACAGAAAACGAAAAGGAATTTTTTCTCACAGAAAAGGACTATGCCCCAAATAAAAAAAGATTCCTTTCGTTTGACCAAATTCTTGCTTCATTCCAGATAACTAACAGGAGAGTGAAATTCCTACTGAATATAAGGGAATATTGTTTACTAACTTTGGAATGAATTGATATTTTTCACCAATTAAGTGAAGGGCACATCTGTGTCACAAGCTCTTTCTACTCTGCAAATTTCAGACCAAAATCTCAACCATCTAGGTGCAAGGCGATGACAAAAACAACAGAAATAAATGAAATTCTTTTATGTTACTGTGCTATCTGCATCTCAGAATCTATACATCTGACAGTAACAAAACATTGAAATGTCAAAAGATCCACCACACGAGACCACACATGCAACATTTTGTGCAAATCTGTTGAACAGTTGTGAACATATTAAGTGCAAAATTTGAGGGTTAACATAGAAGAACTGCTCAACCTAACTATAGGGGTGCATATGCCCCTCTAATATATACATATACAGTATATATATATATATATGTTAGAGGCAAAAATCTCAGTTTAATGCATCAGTTAGGGTTGTTCCACAGTGACAAAAGTGAGAATTGATGTTGAGGTTGAAATCCTCCCTTGGATCACCGTGCCCTCTCAGGCAGCATCTGGGTGTGCGTTAGTCAACGGTCTCTAACCATCACCACATCAAGCATGTAGAGAAGCTGAGGTGGTGAAGTGTAGGAGAGTGGGGTGAGAGTTAGGACCGACGACCCCAACGCACACCCCAGTGCTGCCTGGGGTGGGTCCAAGATTTTTTCAACCCTAACATCGAATTTCCTTGCCTTTGTCACTGTGGAACAACCCTAACTGATGCACAGAGTTTTTGCCTCTAATGTCCCTTTCTTTTGAGAATGAGGAGTATAAATAGTGAATGGAATGCTCCCACCACCTGAGTTTTGTGACATAGTAACGGTAACAGCAATGCAAATGGAAGCAGTAACAGTCACGCACATGGTAATACAAACATAAATTGTAAAGCAAGCGTTAATAGAATTGTAGGCTAAAGTGATGCCAAACAGAACAGTTATGCAAATGGAGACACAAGCACATACAGAAACGCAACTGGTAATGGGCATGGTCATGGTACCACTATTGTAAATGCAAATGATGACTGTAACAGCAATAATAACAGGAAAGGTAACAGGAACGAACGCAGGGATGCAAACATGTACAGAAACAGAAACCATAACGCGATGGTGACGGTGCCACAATTGTAAATGCAAATGGCAATGGTAGCAGCAACAATAAGGCCAAAGAAAACAGTAACACAAATGCAAATAGAAACACAAAGGGTAATGCACATGATGGCGTATATGGAACGCTTATCGCAAACTGGCACAGAAACACAAGTGTAAAGTCTACTTGTAGCAGGTAAGTGGAGCACACACCCTATTTTTCCCCAAAAGCTCCATTGAGAAAGACAGTGAAAACAAAGAACGATGCATAATAATGGGCCTCGAGCAGAAAACGAAAGCAGTTGTAATACTAAAATGCTAATATCTCAGTAACCGTATGATGTAAAAAAAAAAAATTCACATCATTCATGGAGTTTCTGGCTAGGTTTTCACTGAACATGTAGCCCATAGGGTATACTTAGTTGCTATGACAATTTTGTATCTCGCACTGCTTCCAAGATCCGAGCTCCGAAAGGCAAGATGGATGCCACCATGTTAGTCTAGGGGAAAACGTCAACTTTGGAGTACCGTAACTTTGCATCTGTGCAATATTTTTTCACCAAACCAACAAAAGGCACATCTGTGAGATGTTGGTTGCCTTCCCTCCAAATTTCAGCCCAAAAGACCTAACCATTCTTTTGCAGCAGGGTTGTAAAGAATTTTGCCATAGCCTAGAAAAGTAGTGTCGTGATTTGTGACACTTTTCACAAGACTTGGTAAAAGTGTCAGGTGCAACATTACTTAAGTACACTACTTTCTCAGAAATTTTAAAACTTATTTCTGGGGTGTTTAACCCCAAAATAAAGACATGACTAGCATCCTCAGGGCTCAACAGGTAAACACAAAAAGAATTGTGTCCCTAGTTGTCCCGATTTTAAATGCCAAGCATTTCTGTGATCCGTGATTCGGAAAACAAAATGGCAGATTTGTGACAGTACTAGGCCATTTGTGACACTAAAACTGCATTTGTGAAAGTGTCGAACTTTTGTTAACTTTTCCCTTTGACTTATAATGAAACTTGTTTTTGAATAACTTTTGAACCGTTCAATATTTTTCACAAAGTTTTCAGAAGGCACGTTGGGGACCCTGGCTGCACATTCCTGAAGTTTTAGACCAGTCGCTTTGGATAATAAACTACTGAAGCTCAAGTAAAGAATGTGGAAAAACATAATTGCACATGCACAGATGTCGCTTTTAATAACTCTGCAGCTGTATATCTGACTGGTCCAAACGCTACCAGATCCCAAGATCTATGGTTATGCCCTGTGTCTGCCAAAGTTCAGGCAAACTTTGAATGGTGGCGGTTATTAGTGCAAAGTTTCACCATTTAACCTTAAAAGGGCTACTCAACTCTAACTATGGTAGCACTACCATGCCACCATAATATATATATATATATATATATATAGATATAGATATAGATATAGATGTAGATATAGATATAGATATAGATATAGATATAGATATAGATATAGATATTTTGAAAAAGAACTATGCTAATGCATCAGTCAGGGTTGATATCAAACCATAAAAAGGAGGAAATATGACATTAGGGTTTCCAAACCTAACACCCCACTCCCACCCTGCACACCTACATGCATTGGGAGTGTGTCTTGGTGTCATCAGCCATAACACTCACCCCATTCCATAAGTAAATAAGCTAATATGAGTACAGTATTGGACAGCTGGGTGAGCATTATGGCTCTTCACCCCAAGGAACACACCCGGATGCCTGTTAGTGTTTGCAGAGTGAGGGTGTTAGGATGGAAACCTAACATCATATATCCCTCCTTTTTTCAGTTTGATATCAACACTAGCTGATGCATTAACATAGTTTTTGCAAAGAATTTCTACTTTTTGAGATAATGTAATTGTAGCCTTATTTGCCTTTTGGGAATGCCCGCCTTCCTGGCCCCATGCTACCACACATCTATAGTTTTTGAGATAGAGTAATCATATTCTTATTTGCTTGTGAAAGTGCAGTGACCTTCAGGACCTGTGCTCCCATCTTCCATAGATGCGTTTACACGTGTGTGTCACTGTGGAAGGTCCCTGTGCTTCCATTTATAGAATTTATAGAATAACTGACCAATTGTTAACATAGCTATCTTTTTCCCCACCCATGTACCGGTACAGAAAATTCTGAATCCTGCCAAATGTAAATCCGCACAACTCCAAAGCCATTCTGTGCTACAAGAGCAAAAACACATTTTGGCCAGGATTCGAGAAATGACAGCTGTGACATTCATGAGGTGAGGTAATAAGATGTCTATTTTGAAAATTTGGTATTAAAATTATACACATTTCAAAGTTACAAGCGGCACAGCAAACCTGCAATAAATGGTCATAACTTTGCCATTTTTACATATTTTGAGGTAAAATGTTCAACTTAGACTTTTATGATCCCACCTCATGAACAAGGGTAGGAAACATTTTCAAATACCACCTGGAAGGTGAATTTACTAAGTAACCACAAAATTACATTTTGGGTGGGAAGTTGTAATGACAGTCATAACATTCTTGAGGTGAGGTCCCAAAAAGTCTATGTTGAAAATTTGGTGTCAAAATGTTCAGAAATGGCTGAGTTATGAATATAAGTTTAAACCCCTATTGAAATACACTGAACTGCATTTACCTTAGTTTCTCATATTGCAGTTGCCATTTCCAGCAGCAAGACGTGTCTTTAATCAGAAAGTGGATCTTGAACCTTGGACCTGATCAGGTGGGTGGCGGTTTTGGGGTGTGTACTGGGGGAGTGGGGTGGTGGTTGCTGAGGTTGGGCGGTGGGGTAAGGGGACTGATTGGCAAGTAGATATGTATGAAAGTGGAAAAATTTCACCCAGCGAAATATTTTATGTAGTTATGTGATTTACAAAATATTTCATCATGTAATGCAAAATTTCCTTTAAGGAGTTGATGGTAAAAATTTTTATCCCCTAAGCTGGTGAAATTTCGCTGGTGGCTAAACTACCGCATCTGTGGATGAAATTTCATCATCTGAGCAAATTTCACTGCCTGTGGGAGTAATTTTGCCTCCACTGGGAAATTCTATTTGGCCCCTTGGCCAGTGGCCACTGGCAAAGTTCTCCCTGGGGTCCAGTGATCCCCCAGCCAAAATTGCATAAAATTAGCCTCCTCAAGTTACCATGCCCACTCCATTTGTTTAATTTAAAACAAAATTCACCCTCATCTCCCTGGTGTCTAGTGGTCCTTACAACCCCAGCTGATCACTGGCCATAAACATAAAATAAGCACTCCCCTCCCCCAAAGTTACCCTGGCTGTCGCCTCTATTTGTTTTAAAAACAAAATTCACCCTCATCTCCTGGTGTCCAGTGGACCCCCACCTCATCAGTAGATAGCAGCACCCACCCAGCCCCCCAGTACCTCTCAATCGGCCACCAGCACAGCCCTCCACTGACCTCCATGGCCGACAGACCATCATGAAAAAGGATCCTTTTCTGTGACTTGTGATATGAAAAGGATTCTTTTTCATATTATGTGCCACAAAAGAGATTCATAATATTTTAAAAAGTAGCATTTCAAGAGCATATGTGTAACATTAAAGTGCAGATTACAAGTAATGGGGTCCCAATCAGCCAGCTAGGTGGGTTGGTCTCTCTCCAGGATGTCATCTGTGTGGCTTTTGAAAATGTTTTAAGAATAAATGAAACCAGATGGTAACAAATGAAAGCGGAACATTCCAATATGAAACAGGCTTCCTTTTTCTTTGATACAGCTTTCCTGAAGTACTTACTCAGCATGCACAGAAACTATTTTTCAAATGTTAAAAATGCAATAACTTTGGAACAGATTATTATTTTTTCACCAGAGTAGCTAAATGCACATCTGTGGGCTAATTTCTTTTCACCCTGAAAATTTCAAACCAGGATGCTAAACTGCCTGGGCTATAGGCCAGTTCAAGGAAAAAACATCAAAGTCACCTCTCCAGAACTCGGACACCACACATCTGACTGACTGTAATTTGCTACAACCAGAAATCAACAATGAGCTACACTGCATGCAAATTTGCATTCAAATCTGTTGAGGAGTTGCAAAGTTATTAAAGTGCAAAATTTGGGATTTAACATTTTCTTTGTACACTCTTTTTCCTTCGGTCACGGCCTGCAGACCTCTCTCAGGCATCCTGCCTGTTCCTGCCCACCTGAGGTCCTCTCCACCCTAATCTCCTCCTCCTCTTCCCACTCCTCCTGCAGCCAGTACCCCGGCTAACCCCTCTGGGGTGGGGCAGCCCCTCTCTTGGGCAAACTGTGAGACAGACCTGGCTACAGGTGAGGGCCTGGGTGGAGGAACTGGAAGGCCAGGAGAGATGGATCCGTGGTTGGCATGGGGTCGAGTGCCATTGCCTACCTCACAGAGCCAGGTTTTTCCTGTATTCTGGTGACTTGCTACCTCCTCCTCCCTCCCTCCCTTGCATGGTGCACATCTGATGCCAAGGTTCACAGCAACCCTACCTGTGTCAGCCACACTACTGAACATGCTGCCCACATTCCACCTTGCCCTGATCTCCACTTGGAGCCACTGGAACACTGGGTAAACCCCAGTCCTCCCCGGGATAGAATAGTAGCCTGCAGATGCTCAATCCTCTCCCTACCCTGCTGACCCCTGCCAAACCCTGGCTAACTCCTGAAGTCAGGTTGCCAGCATAGTGTGAGTGGTATCCTGTGCCTCAACCATCCAGTGCCACTGGGTCGCTCCTGGGATTTAACATTGAAGTGCCTACTCAACCTTAATGACCGCACCTTATAGTTAGGGTTTAGCAGGCACTTTAATGGTAAACCTCAAAATTTGCACTTCAATAACTTTGCAACCTTTCAATGGATTTAAAAGTTTTGCATGCATGTATCTTGCTCATTGGAGGTGGATGAGCTGTTGTGTTTTTTTAATCTTTTGAACATGCTCTGAAGCTTTTCAACGATTTCATTCCTTTTTCACAACTCGCTAAGTTCCTTTTTGTGAGTCCTTTTTGTCATGGCTAAAAAGGATGATGAAAATAGAATTGCTGTGGTGAAAAAGGAATCACAGCATGGCCATCAGGTCATGAAAACTGATTGATAGCCATCTGTCACATCAAACAGAGCTATCTTTATTTTTTGTTTATTTATTCTAGGATTACAAGTATCTTTGAGTCAAGGCTCTTTACAAAGGTTCCACGTCAGAAATAACAAACAAAAAGGAAGCAACAGTGAAATAACAGTAAACAATTCATGTACAAGAGTGATATTGAAAGGGTCAATTATAGGAAGAGTAAGGTGTAGAGGAGGAGAAGAAGAGTAGGTAGTTACAGAGGCAGCTATAGTAAGATGGTGAACACAGCTAGACCCATATGCCCACAAGGAATGGGTAGGGTCAGGCGCCTGGGGTGTAGAGAAACAGGATGAGAGAAGAGGAGAGGGGGAGGATGAAGATGCAGCCGGAGGCATTTGTCGAAATAACTGGGAAGGAGTGATAGAAGAGATAAAGGGGCAGAGTGGGGGGATAAGTGCTGTAATGGAGCAAGGAGAGACTAATGAGGTGGTATGAATACCTGAGATTTGAAATGGCGCTCAGGAGCTGGGAGGGGGGACTGGGGGCCCAGGGTTAAACAGCATGTAAGTTAAGATTAAAGTTAATCATATACTGCCGTTGCAGAAAAGGGATTAAATCTTTTTTCACCAGCCAATTTCCTTTTTTGTGTATGAAAAAGGATGGCAAGCCAGCCCAGTGGCACTGAGGGCCGTGGGCACTGGAGCACCTTACCTCTCACCACGCCGGGCGACCTGTTTCATGAGATCACTGGATGCCATGGGGTTGCTGGGAGGAGGGCCAGGAGTGGTTGGAGTGTCCACCAGGCAGCTCTCCTATCCCAGATCAATGAGGTTGGCCTTCTCGGTCCATGATCACCACCACGTGGAGGCATGGTGATGGTGAAGGCTGTGAGAGTCAGGCACTAGGCTAGGGGTGGAGGAGTATAGTCAGCCAAGTCAAAGTATGTGCACACACCTTCACGATGTGCCCAACCTGATTGGGGCTTTGGGGAAGCAAGGAGAAATGTGGAAAAAGTGGGGAGGTGCTGGATGATGCCCGAGGCCGGCTCTGGTGGTCCTGCCAGTGGAAGTGGAGGGGCCCCTAAGAGACCGAGGATGTCTGGTATGGTCAGCTGATGCAAGCTGCCTGCCCACCAGGAAGGATAAACATCGATAGGAGAAAAAAAATGAAAAAGAATGGTGATGAAGGAAATTGGCTGGTGAAAAAAGGATTTAATCCATGGCCATCTGTTAGGAAAAAGGCGTCAAAGTCATCTGGTCTTAAAAACAGAGGAAGCTCATCGTGGACAATTTCAGCTCAGTTCAGTATTCAGTTCAGTTTATTGTGAAGGATGAATTCATTGAGTATGCTTATTTTGAAGGAAGTCCCTATACAACAAACTTATTTTAAATGAGTCCACTCTGAAGAAAGAGGGTTTACTAGTAAGGTACCCGAGGGTTCAGTACTGGGTCAAGTCCTTTTATGTCTTTATAAGTGAGATTGCAGAGGGACTGGAAGGAAAGTATGCCTTTGCAGATGGCACAGAGATCTGCAACAGGGTTGATACCAGGAGGCGTGGAAAGGGTGAGAAGGACTGGCAAGTTTGGAGGAATGGTCAGAAGTATGGCAGCTTGATTCATTGCAAAGAAGGGCAACCACACATGGGAAACAAAACCCAGGGAAGATTACACAATGGTGGGGGAGGTAGAAACAACAACAAAATGGAAACGAGCCTGGGGTAATCATATCAGATGACCTTAAGGTTAGCAAGCAATGTGGAGAAGGCAGTGGGGGCTGGGGATACTGGGATGTATAGGAGAGAACTCACCAGCAGAAAACAGGAAGCTGTTATCCTCTGTACAGACAGTTGGTGAGAGCCCATCTGGGGGTACTGCGCCCAGTTCTGAGACCCCATCTCCGCAAGGACACAGATGGATAGAGGCAGTTCATAGGACGGCACCAAAATGGTGCAGGGTCTGCAGGAGAAGCCTACAAGGAGAGAATAAAGGAGCTTAATATGTATACCCTTGAGGAAAGGAGGAGAGGGGGACATGAAAAAACATCTAAGTACCTCAAGTGGAATCAACAAAGTCCAAGAGGGTATCATCTTTCAGAAAAGAGATGTGCAAGAACAAGGGGACAATTTGAAGATAGAGGGGGTGACAGCTTAGGGGCAATGTGAGGAAGTATTTTTTCACAGAGAGGGTGGTGGATGCATAGAACAGCCTTCCTGAGGAGAGGATGGGGTCTAAAACTGTGAGAAAATTCAAGAATGCATGGGACAGACATAAGGCATGTCTAGTGGGGGTAGAAAGAAATCGGCTGTTGGTTAACTAGGATCTGCAGCTTATACTGTAGGTAGGAAAAGAACAGACTAGGTGAACAAAGCAGTCCTTATCTGCTGTCAAAGTCTATGTTTCAATGTTATTAGACACAGAGATTCACATCAAATCACAGTTGCCAAACAGCAGCTACAGCAATGATACAAACAACATAGTATACAGAATGCAATACAGCAAATACATCTTTGTACAAAAAGAATACTGGAGATTAAGCTGTATAGCGTAACATAATGCACTAATAAATAGAAAA
Source organism: Neoceratodus forsteri (assembly GCA_016271365.2). Taxonomy (NCBI): domain Eukaryota; kingdom Metazoa; phylum Chordata; order Ceratodontiformes; family Ceratodontidae; genus Neoceratodus; species Neoceratodus forsteri. Next base: position 852,247,280 of record CM057459.1, on the reverse strand, counting down.
TGCACATTTGATACATGATGGGATCACTAACATCTGTAAGAAGGGAGGGAAGGGAGAATGAGGGAAAGTGCCACATAGGATCAGTAGGAGAGGAGAGGTATAAGAGCAAGGGATCAGTGCCTAATTGGGACCAGCAGAGCAGAGAAAGAGGTAGCAGTAGTTTGGGAGGCTAAATACAATGACATGACTCATTGGTGAGTTCATTGAGCAGCCTAAGGAATGTTCTTAATGGTATTAGCGATATAGTTTAAGGTAGCTTGAAGATTATTCCATGTGGCAGGGAGGAAATAGCTTATTGACGCCATATCAAAATGGGTTCAACACTTAGGTACCTTCATAGTGATATATGAGCAGGCCCTGAGGGTGTATGAGCTACTTGCATGAATGAGGGCATTTGAGGTAAAAGGAGGAAGTTTATTTAGAATGACTTTATAAGTACAGGAATAGATATGAACAAGTCTCCTGGTGTATAGGGAGGTCCATCCAACAGCCTTCTACAAGATGGGTTCTAGCAGGAGCATTGATTATGAAGTGAATGGTCCAATGGAAGAGTGCATCTGGTTTGCAAGGATGCATGTATGCACCATTATTTGTAAAAATGTCTGCATAGTTAAGCCAGCATGGTGGTGCAGAGGGCTGAGGCGCTGGACGTCTCACCCGTGGCACGCCGGGCGATCCAGGTTCGGGACTGGAGCCTGGGGCGTCGGAGGTCGGCATGGGGAGGGCGAGCTGGATGGAGCTTCAGGGAGAAGATATGGCATCCTCACTCATGGCTGCCCTGTGGTGGAGGCCGAGGGGCTGAGCAAGCAGGGTGCGGTGATGAGCCAATGGGGTGGGCAAAGAAGGGGGTCGTGAACTGGGGCTGTAAGAGGCGCATGCTTACCTCCAGTGCATGCAACCTTCTCCTGGGGCCCTTGGGTAACAAGGAGGGAGAAAATGAGAAAAAACACCGGCGGGAGGATGGCGACCGACTCTCCACAGGCACTGCCCCTGGACCGGGTGTAAGGTAAGCCCGGTGACCCTGGGGATGGAGCTGGGGGCGGTCAGATGGGAGCTGTATGGGAGGAGCATAAAGCATTGTACAAAAAAATGTCTGCATTGTTATGGGGGACATAAATGTAGCCCATACCAATCTATTTCTGGAATCCTGGGGAGAATAGGGACTTGTTTTTAAAGAAGATACTGAGTCTTTGCTTCCAGTTTTGTAGTGGTTGCTTCTATATGCAAAGAGAAGGAGAGATGAGAGTCAAGAGTGAACCCTAGATATTTGAAACTTTTTACTATCTTCAATATATTCCCTAGGATAGTGGTTATTGGCCCATGTGCTTTTGATGAGGGGCAGACTAATGAGGTATTAGATGGGTAGGTGAACATTAGTTTTATTTTTCTTTGTGTTTAGAAGCAATTTGTTCTGAACTAGGTTTTGTTGGAGTTTGTCAAAATCAGATTTGAGTGCAGACTTAATCAACATTTGACTTTGAAGTATAATGGAGGTTGCCCTAATAATGCGAATCTCAGATTGTCAGAGGTTTCACTGGAAGCTGGGGGGATGTAGGGCCAAGCAAGGAGGAAGGGAGGAGGAGGAAGAAGGAGGTAACCAAACAACTCAGGCTAGAGGGAATAATAAGGGGTAGGGAACGTGACATCACCAGAGAGAGCAGGAGGAGGGGCAGGGCTATGAGGTCACCAAAGGGAAAGGGTTAGCAGGAGATGAGAATGATTGAGGGCACAGGATTGGATGGTGCTGGCAGAGAAAGAGGGGCTACTAGGGGTAGATAAGGCGCAGAGACAGAAAATCCTCTCTACTGCAGCTGATAATTTATTTCAACTCCCACCCATGCCATTGAAGAGACACCTCGAATTTAGCAACCCCCGTCAGCCAAATCCAACTATCTCACGGGTGGAATGGCACAAGCAGCTCTTTCAAGTAGTCAGGGCCTAGTCCATGTGAGCTTTATAAGTCAGTAAACCGACTTTAAAGGTGATCCACCACCTAATCGGCAGTCAGTGCAGACTGCAGCACAGGTGTAATATGAGGATCGAGGATCCCGCCAACAATCATGCTGCTGCATTTTGCATGAGCTGCAGGCGATGGATATTAAGCCCAGGCAGCCCTAAGTACAGGGAATTGCAATAATCTAGGTGCGAGGTCACAAAAGCATGGACCAAAGTAGGCAAGTCCCCGGACAGAACCAGGTGCTTTATCCTGGAGATATTCCTAAGATGATAAAGGACGTCTTGATGACAGCGACACCTGGGCTCATAAAGTCAGCCCATCTGCTGCATTACCCCCAGGTTTTGCACCTGTTCAGAGGACAGGATCTGAGGGCCCCCAAGAAAGTCCAGAGGGCTGATCAGCCCATGACCCTCTATCCGTGACCCGGTCTACTACCATCACCTACTCCTTCCGCATTCAACTTTAACCTGCTCAAATTCATCCAGTCCTGGATTTCAACAAGGCAGGAATTAAATACAGAGGCAGCTCTATCCTGTTCGTGGCAAAGACAGGTAGAGCTGGGTATCATCAGCATAACAGTGAAACCTCAGCCCATATCATCTTACAATGTCTCTGAGGGCAGCATATACACTACAAACAACATGGGGGACAGCACTGAACCCTGAGGTACCCACATTGCAGGGAGAATGGGTCCGAGGAAAAATCTCAGACACCACCTCTGACTCCTACCAGTGAGGAAGATGTGTCATCTGAGGACCATATCATTCAGTCCACAGATGGACCCCAGACGTCCAGGCAGCACCCCATGGTCTACAGTGTCAAAGGCTGAGGAGAGATCAAGGAGCACCAAGATAGAACAGACTCGCCAATCTCTCGCCATCAGGAGATCACTGAGCACCCAACCAGCTCCATCTCAGTACTGTGCCTCTTTCAAAACCGGACTGGAAAGGTTCAGATGTTATGGATGGTCAGGTGGTCATCCAGCTGTACCACAACTACTTTCTCAATCACTTTCCTATAAAGGGATGGTTTGAGATTGGTCTGTATTTGGCAGAAGATCTGGGTCCAAAGAAGCTTTTTAGGACGGGGTTACCACCACCTCCTTCAGGGAGCTTGGAAATTCACCAGATTCCAAAGAGCACTGGACTATCTGCACCAGGACCGGACCAATAATATCCCAAACCCATAATCAGGAGGTTGAGCCCGGATCCAAACTACAGCACATTGGGTGCGTACTCTGGACAATCCGCATGACATCCACAGGTTCAGACAAGGCAAAGGTACTCCAGGAAGCCTGAAGTGAGGCGCACTCAAGCACTGATCATCAGCAACCCCCATAGAGTGGGTCGAAAAAATTCCGACCTGATGTCGGCCAACTTATCAGCAAAGAACCGAGCAAGTTCATTGCACTCACTTGTGAAAAGGGTCTTCGGAGCTGCAGATAGGCTGGATTGCACAGCCTGTCAACAGTTCAGAAGAGCTGAGCTGGCTGTTCTGAGCGGCAGCGATCTCCTGAACAGAAATTCTGCCTTCTATGGGAGAGATCGCTGATTGGTAGATCTGGGTGGATTTCCTCCAACACTACTCTAACCTATGTCCTACTCACTGCAATCTCTCAGCGACCCATAAAACCACAGGGCCTTAGGGTGAAGGGGAGAGAGAACGAACATGGATGGGAGTAATCAAGTCCAGGGCTACAGAAATGGTTTTATTATAGGCCACCACTAAAGTCTCTGGACCCGAGCTGGCCACAGGAAACTCTGAGAGATGGTGCACTACTTTCCAGTCTTGAGGCACTGTGCATTCAGCTAAGGAGAGATTGTAAAGGTGGGTGACTGGAGCAGTGAGAAGATAGTATCCCAGATTAAAAAAATGGGTTTATGTTATCAGCACCTCAGTCTTTTTACATGGAGTTTGAGCAATTGCTCTTCGACCTGTTTGAAGGTGATGGCAGAGAAAGAGAAATATGCAGGAGGCATGATAGTTGGTGGTTCAGCTGACTGTAGGGTGGCTGGTCTGAGGGTGGCTAGTTAGGAGGAGTCAAGGCAAGGCCTGGAGTGCTGAAATGCTCATTTAGAGCATCGCGTATGTTCTCTGTCAGAGATTAATTTATCCAGATGAGATATCGTGGCAGAAAGGAAAGGTGGGGCTCTGTTCCCTTTGTCTAGCTTAAAGGTATGCCAGATCTTAGCTGGATTTTCACTGGCTGATTCCAGGGCATTAAGATAGTACTGTTCTTTGTGGTTCTGAACAGTTTGTACAGGCATTTCTGCAAGTCCTAAAGGCCAACCAGTCTGCCAGAGATTTTGTGCTTCTAGCTGCAGCCCATAGCTTATCTCTTAAGTAGCATAGATTTAATTTCAGCATTAAACCATGGCAGGAGGATTTTTTTACCCTACAACTTATGAGAGGTGCATGGCTATTAATGATGTTGGTGACGTTCCTCAGATCAGTTAAGAAGTTGGCTGGGAAGAAATTTCTGAAGGATCTTTTGCTATTGTTTTATTGGGTCTGATTAATTTGGTCAAGTTTCACGTTTATTGTCCTGTAATATCCCTGGTGTCTAGTGGCACCCCACCCTCAATCCACATATGTTTTCATGTAATATACTGTATATATTTTTCTTTAATTTTAATGGATTTTACTTTATTTTTTTTACTTTCTATTTTTCCTCCTCCCTGCTCCATCGGGAGATGCTCAAGTGCAACCCTGCTTTATCTCCTTACCTGTTATGCGGGCGGACCACCATGGAGTCTTGGCTATACCTCAGGTGGGTATGAGGTGGGACCTGAACACCCTGATGTTTCTTGTTTTCATTGGGTCCCCATCAATCCAGGCAGGAGACAGCCATTAGGGTCTGCACTGGCGCCGTTCCCATCAGCATTCCAGCACTGTTTTTCCTGTTCTGGATGTGGTGTGTGCCCAATGTCAATGTGTCATCACCGACATCCACCATGTCCCAACCCCTCGCTCTCTGTTCTGGGATTGCTAAACCTCCGGCTTCTGCCAGAGGATTGTCAAGCACTGAGCCAAGTCCCCTCCTCCCAGAGAAGCCTAGCAGTCCTGAGGATGCTCAAGCCTCTCCCCTGGCTGGCCCTCCATCTTCCCAGGCTTGTTCCCAAACCTGGGTCGATGACTTTGTGAGCAGTAGTGCGCTCCTGGTGTCAAGTGCCTGGGAATTTTACTTTTTGTATAATTTTTTTTATAATATATGGCATGGGCTGGCAGTATAGCCTAGAGGTTAGAGTAACAAGCTGTGCATGAGCTTGGTACATCTAGCAGACCAGACCAGGATTTGATTCTCACAATCTCTACTTGCATACTGTGACTCTGAGCAAGCCACTAACCGCCCAGTGCTCCAGGATCTCCCCTGAAAACAGGCACTTGTGCCTAGTGGGCCTTACCTGGTTACCAAAGACTAAATTAATTAAAAAAAACCTGGCCAAAATGTGTTTTTGCTCCTGTGGTGCAGAATGGTATTGCTTTTGCATGGAGTTATGTTTTAAGGGATTGAAACATTTTCTGCACTGGGTAAATGAGTTGGGGTAATAACATAGCTATTGAGACAATTTGGTCACTTCTGTCCTATGACTGGAAATGCAGGGGCGGAGGGCCTGATAGCTCATAGCTAGATACACACTGTATACCCCTCTATGGAGGGATCGCTCCCACAGGCAAATAAGGATACTATTATACAATCTCAGAAAGTAAGGAAATATTTTGTAAAAAAAAAACTTTGTTAATGCATCAGTTAAGGTTAAACTGACAAAAGTAGGGAAATGTGAGTCAACCAATGCTCACTCCATTATCCTATGCTGTACCCATGTCACCTTATTTTCTAATGGAAAGGGTTGAGCATTAGGGTTGATGGCCCAAGACCAACCCCCCATGCCTATGGGTCTGTGCTGGGTGGGGAATGGGGTGTGGAAGTTAGTATCATTCAGTTCTGGAGACCCCATCTCTCAAGGACATAGACAGGATGGAGGCAGTCCAGAGGAGGGCAACTAAAATGGTGCAAGGTCTGCACCAGAAACCATACAAAGAGAGAGAGAGAGAGACTAAAGAAGCTTAATATGTATACCCTAAAGGAAAGGAGGAAAAGGGGAGGTGATGATAGAAACTTTCAAGTACCTCAAGGGAATCAATAAAATCCAAGAAGGTAGCATCTTTCAGAAAAAGAGATTGCAAGAACAAGGGATGAAGTTTGATGATAGAGGGTAGAGGTGGGACAACTCAGAGGCAACGTGAGGAAGTATTTTTCACTGAGAGGGTGGTGGATGCATGGAATGGCCTTCCTCAGGAGATCATTGGGTCAGAAACAATGGGGAATTCAAGAATTCATAGGACAGACATACGGCTATTATATTGGGGGTAAGAGGAAGTAGGCTGTTGGTTAACTAGGATCTACAGCTTATCCAATAGCTAGGGAATGGGCAGACTGGGTGGGCCATGGTCATTATCTGCCATTAAAGTCTATGTTTCTATGTTTCTATGAGTAGAAAGAGTAGGAAGGGCACAGAAATGGATACAAGTCCCTTTCCACGGTAAAGGATTCTAAAGGAATTGGAAGGAATAAGAGTCAGTAAGCTATGGAACCAGATGGGGTACACCCAAGCGTGCTGAGGAGCTAAGAGAAGTGGTGGCCAAACCTCTAGTAACCCTGTTTAGCCAGTCACTGGAAGCAGGAGAGGTACCTGAAGACTGGAGAACAGCTGATGTAGTCCCCTATACAAAAGCTAGAACAGCGAGGAAGTGGAAACTACAGACTGGTCAGCCTGTTCTCAGTAGTGGGAAGATCATGGAAACATTACTGAAGGAAAAATAGTGGAACACCTGTTTACAAATGACCTACAGGACCCAAGGCAAGGTGGTTTTACTGGAGGGAGGTTGTGACAGACTAACCTTATTGAATTTTTGACTGGGTGACAAGGAGGTGGATCGGGAGGGCAGTGGACGTGGCCTACCTGGAACTCAGCAAGGCCTTTTTACACCGTGCCACATAGAAGGCTGTTAAACAAGCTGGGGAAAATAGGATTTGCTAGGATGGTGGTGCAGTGGGTGGAAACTGGCTGAACTGTAGGACACAGAGGGTGGTGGTAAATGGCTGTCACTCCGTAGAAGGAAGGGTGACCAGTGGGGTACCACAGGGTCAGTGCTGGATCCAGTCCTCTTCAACAACCACCTTTATAAATGACATTACAGAAGACCTAGAAGGAGAAATGCCTATCTCCTGATGACACAAAGCTCTGCAACAGGGTGGACACACCAGAGGGGGTGGCTAGAAGGAAAATAGATCTGAAGAAGCTTGAGGACTGGTCAAGGGAGTGGCAGTCAAGATTTAATGCAAAGAAATGCAAAATAATACACATGGGCACAAAACCCAGGAACAACATATCAGCTGGGAGGAAGATATAGAATGCTCCAAGCAGGAAAGTGACCTAGGGTTATAATCTCTGATGACCTTAAGGTAGGAGCCAGTGCGATAAGGTGGCAAGAAAAGCAAACAGGATGCTGGGCTGCATAGGCAGGGGTATCACCAGCAGGAAAGGGAGTTCATAATTCCACTTTAAAAGACACTAATGAGGCCACACCTCATGTAGAGTGTCCAGTTCTGGAGGCCTTACTTATGTAAGGACATAGACAAGGTGGAGACAGTTCAGAGGAGGGCAACCAAGATGGTGCAAGGATTACAAAACAAAATCTAGAGGACAGGCTGAAAGACTTAAATATATACTCCCTGGAGGATAGGAGGTAGAGAGGATATGATTGACACATGAAGTACCTCACAGGGAGGAACAGGGTGCAGGAAAATACAGTTTTTCATCAAAAAGATGTTCCAGAACTAGGGGACATGGGATGAAACTGGATGGAGGGAGGCTGAGAGGAAATGTTAGGAAGAATTTCTTTGGAGGTGGTGGTGGACACATGGAATGCCCTGCCGAGGAGGCAGTGGGGGCTGAAATGATTACAGGATTTAAGAATGCATGGGATAGGCATCAGGGATCCTGGTAGTCAGGGATAGGGACAACCTAGTTCTAGAGCAGCTTGAAGAAGCAAAGTATGAGTGCACATGGACAGACTAGGTGGGCTGTAGGCCCTTATCTGCTGTCAACATCTACATATCTGTGTAAACCCTAATGTCACATTTCCATATTAGTGTCAGTTTAACCCTAACCCTAACTCATGCATTAACACAGTTTTTGCAAGATACACACACACACATATCTCTCTCTCTCTCTCTCTCTATATATATATATATATATATATATATATGTCATTGATCACTAACAGTTCCTAACTTACAGGTAATTTCATTGATCGCTAATAGTTCCTAACTTACAGGTAATTTCTCATTGATCGCTAATAGTTGCTAAATTACAGGTAATTTCTTCAGTAATGGTGTCTGTGTAGGACTGTATGTTAATTTAAAAGAAAACATTGACATGAGTTAGGTTTGAAACTCAAAGCCTCTGAAGTTGGGAAATTTGATGTCACGGTGACATATTCTTCAGTTTGATGACTCAGGAGTTGGTAATGTGGGATTCCTCATGGTTTTAACTACCGAATGGCATTACCCTATCTTTGGTACCATCGATCAATGCATCAGTGTGATAGTGATTTTCAGGGCTTGCAAGACAGTGCTTACTATAAAATAAGGTAACACCAACATTGCTTTGAGCAATCATTGAAAATGGTGAGAACACCACCACATACATTTATCAAGAGTTTTGGAGAACAGTTTACCCTAATGTGTTTCCTGCATTTGACTTTTTAATTTTTTATTTACTTAATGCCCACCTCATTTTGAAATTTAATTTTTAAACAACCTATCTGATGACAAACTATAGTTTTAAAACAATTTCATGCTATCAGCAGATGAATACAAATCTGCATGGATACTGCGTGTCATCTGCTAGTAGCAAGCAGTCACTCATCGTCAGAGGAGCCCTCTGCCCCACATTGCTCCATGCCAAACAATCCCTTACATCCAGGTACATCCTCTCTTAATTCCCAAGATAATCAAGTCTTATGTCTTGTGGTACTGTCTCCATCAGCCATCCCCATGCCAAGACATCCCTTAAGTCTAGTGACAAGCCATCTCCTCTACCTATCCCAGGTCCTGATATCCTCTGGCATCCCTTCCACACCTCACACAATGAAAATCAGTCTTGCCATTTAGTGGCACCCCTACATCACTTCACCACCATGCCCATCAGTCCCTGATTTCCAGTGCACACACCAGTTGATGCCAAGCAGTCTCTGGCTTCTAGTGACACCAATTTTATCACTCCTTCCCCAAGTCAATCAATGTTGGGTATCTGGGACCACATCCTTCTCCAAGTTGCCTTGAAACAGATCCTGGTGTCTAGTGGCACGATATCCTCACCCAATCCTCTGCCCTCATGCTAAATGTTCCTGGCATGCAGTGGCACAATCAATATCACCCTAGCCCATTGCAAGCACTCCTGGCATCTAATGGCACACACTTCCTAAGCTGCCCTGTTCCTAGAACTCTAAGGTATCTAGGATGCCTCCCTAAAGCAGGGACTGGATCTGCCCTATACTTACTCCTTGACTGACTGGTAACTTTCTAAATCCTATTACCACACTTTGTAAGTTACAACATGACTAATGAATGGGTCAGTTTATTAAATTTAATGTCCAAAAGTGTTGACATGATTTAGATGGTGGCTGACCAAGGAGGTGAGTGGAGAGTTAAACCCATCACCATTTTAGGAAAATCATTTATTGGCACCAAGGATAGGTTCCCAGTGTCTACTTCAAGGGAATAGAGCAACATCATGCTAGCTGTGAAAGATTCTTGGTGGTTACAAATAGTTGTTTGGGAGGTTAACTCAGCAGTACACTGTTGGGGGACAGTACCATGACCCCACTGTTAGGCTCCGTTTGCACATGTATTTATTGTATGGAGGTGAGACGGCAATGCACCTCTGCAGATGGGTATTAATGGCCACACTCTAGTGTATCAGGGTAGCAGTGTACAACCTGGCATGTGATCCAAGTGACCACATAGCTGTTGGATGACATAAGTAACAACCAGATCAGTTTCTAGTGCCACTATGAATGGTAGGGTTGAAGGGAATTAAAACTACCAGCTGCATGGTGCACAGAGCATATAAACACTCGAATGTGACTGCTTGTTTGTGAAAAACACCTCATGAAAAATCTGTGAAACTACTTAGTGTGCATACACAGCCAGCAACAACTTGAGCATTACTAGCTTTTAATAAATACTTTTCATTCCAAACACTATGAACAATATGTATTTGGAAAGGCTCTAATGGACAAGAAAGTTTCAGATTTCAGTTCATTGCCATTCTTCCTATTTTCTGTGAGCAAATAAAATGCATCTTAGAATATTTTTTTTCCTACTCTCAGTGCTGGTGACGAAGTTTGGGAATGAGCCCAGAGTACGGTGGCTGGCAGAGAAATGAGAATTGAGCATCGTGAGAATGATCTCCTTCTGGTGAGAAGGGTGTGAACTCTGCTGCAATACTACCACCTGGGTGACCACGTGTGGCATTACAGCTGGAGCTGTTCCTTGTGAGAAAAGACACTGTCTGACTGTGGTGCACAAATATAAGAAGCCTTGTTGTGAGTGGCCTAGAAGGAGGGGAGAAACTTATTGTAAAACCCTGGTGCATTCACAAGAATTTGTCACTTTCAGGCCCTACCAACCTGACCACCCACTGCCTTCTGTTTGCTTAACTCATGCTGCCTGAACTTCTTCTACCCAGAACATTGTTATGAGAGCAACATATGAGTATCTTTATTTAGTCTCAGGACAACAGGAATTGAGAAACATTTTATAATAAAATACTATTTTATTAAAGATATTAATACATAATGCTACTCTTTAATAATACTGTATGATTAAGAAAAATAGACAAACCCATTAACAGCAGCTAGCCCGTGGGATAACTGTTCAGCAGAGTACAGAACCTACCATAAACAGCAGTGAGGGAAAACTAACTGGCAACCTAAGGGGGCTCTACTATGCCTTGTACTGTCTGTATAAGTTATATCTCTGACAATAATGACAAAATGTATACAAGTGTTTTATCAACAACTAGCACTCCTTATAAATATCTGTCATAGCTAGCAGTTAAAATATCAGGCACACCACTAGCTTTCTTAACTGGCACATTGAGGCATTTCAGCATTTTTGTCAAATAATAAATATCGGTATTGGATGTGATTGTCCACAACTATGTCCTGCAAAGTCTGTGTGATAAATAATAAGCATTGGATTTGGTTCTAATGTCCTGAAAAACTGGCACTGATCATGGATGTCAAATAGTTCATCTGGTTTACCCCAAACTAATTCTTAAAGGGACATAACAATAGGCAAGGCAAAATTTATTTAAAAGATGCCTAATCCCAGAGGCTCTGGGCCATATACAAATTTTTTAAAACAGCCATATAAAAATAATAATTATACAATTTATACACAATAAAAATACAGTCAAAAAATCAGGAACATTACCATAGATATCAATTCAAAGCTCAAATGCTTTAAAAAGAGGAAGGTCTTCAGCTGGGCCTTAAAAGTTGTCTACTAGGGGCTTCTGACCATAACTGCAGAGTTCCACAGAACAGGAGCTGCTGGCGCTAAACGCCTATCACCAGCGGATATCAACCGAGTTCTGGAATGGCCAGAAGCCCTACTAGAGGAACAAAGAGGGCGGAAGAGAGGCCAGGTAACAAAAGGTCTGACAGGTAACCAGGGCCCCGTCCATGTAAGGCCTTATAGGTGAGAAGACCCACCTTAAACAGGACTCTTCACCTGACTGGCAGCCAGTGCAGTTCGCGAAAACCAGTAATATGACAGGACTTCACTGTCAGTCAACAACCGAACAGCCGCGTTCTTAACCAGCTGCAGTCTGCGAGAGAGATCCTCCCGTGGCCGCTTGAGATAAGCGCATTGCACGTAATCAAGCTTTGATGTGACTAAGGCATGTATCAAGGTAGGGAGGTCCAGAGGCGGAACAAGGGTCTTAATCCTGGCAATGTTTCTAAGATGGTAAAACAGGTATGAACCATGGAGGATATTTGAGCCTCCATGGTTAAGTCCCTGTCTAGAATCACTCCCAGATTTCAGACTCCAAGAGGAGGCCTTCAATGACACAGTTCCAAGAACAAGCCCAGTTCCTGTGTCAGAGGCCATCCTATCACAGATTCTGTTTGACTCCACTACCAATACCTCCGTCTTATCGGGTTTAGTTGCAACCAGCTGGAGGCCATCCAGTCATTAATCTCGGCCAGACAGATATTAAGCACCTCCACAGCATTTGATGTTCCTGGGGCAAAGGAAAAATTAGCTGAGTATCATCAGCATAGCAATGAAAACTCAGACCATACTTCCTAATGATCCCACCCAGAGGCAGCATGTACACCAGAACAACATTGGGGCCAGTACCAATCCCTGAGGAACTCCACAAAAAGGAGACTGGGTGTAGATGAGAATTCCCCATCAAACCCATTGCCTCCTGTTGGTAAGAAAGGACTCAAACCATTTGATGACAGTTCCGTGAGTCCACATAGGTCCCTAAGGCAGACAAGCAATACACAATGGTCCACAGTGTCAATGCTGAAGAGAGATCAAGGAGAACAAGAATTGTCTTGTCTCCTGATCTCTAGCCCTGAGGAGATCATTTTGCACCCAACAAGTGCTGTTTCAGTGCTATGTCTGGCACGAAAAGCTGACTGGAACAGTTCATATAACTTGTGAGATACGAGGTGCTCTTCCAACTGAAGCGCCACCATTTTCTCAACAACCTTCCCCAAAAATGGAAGGTTGGAGATAGGACGTAATTTGCCTTGATTTCTGGGTCCAAAGATTGCTTCTTTAAGAGAGGTCTCACCAGAACCTCCTTCAAGGCATCTGGAAAGACACCTCAGAGAGCGAGCACCGTGACAATCGAGGCAAACACGGTCAATGAGTCAACACATCTCATTAAGAAATGCATTGACACCGGGTCCAGTTCACAAAAGGTATGCTTTATATTGGTTGCTACCTCGATAACCTCACTAACCTCCACTGGGCTAAACTCACCCCAACCAGATGGAGTGCACTAGAACACATCAGGCAATCACTGCCAGCTATAACATTTCTAGCTGAGGAAGCCACCTGTCGGATCGAGGATACCCTGTCCGAGAAGAACCGACTAATTCCTCACAGTCTATGTTGGAAAAAACCTTCCGGCCGTAGACAGACAGGATGTAAAGCCTATCCACAGTCCAGAAGAGTGAGGCAGCTGGTTCTTCCAGTGACAATCCCTAGACAAAATTTGTCTTCTTCACGGTTGATTCCTCCTGATCGCACCGTAAAAGGCATGGGACCAGTTTATCTGCCTCCCAGACAGGATCTCCTCCAGCAGCGCTCAATCTCCGACCCATCTTCTTCATCTCTCTGAGCTCGCCATCAAACCATGGCAACCTCAGGTATGAAGTTCTGGGTCATACTGCGGACAGGTGTGAGGAGTTAATGGTGTTGGATAACACCCGATTATAGGTGTCAACCTCGACAGCAACACCTCCACGCATGCATCACCCACACTAGACAATTTCGCTGTCACCAAAAACCCTCAGGGGTCAAACCTGCAAAGGGAGACAGCTAACGTCTCAACAGGGAAGGGCTTATGGCGGGAGCCCCAAGCATGAACTGCACCGTGCAGTGATCAGACCAGAGAACAGGATTGATCCTGAGATCACTAATCTCAAGTCCCAGTGAGAACACCAGGTCCAACATGTGGCATCTCGGTGAGTCGACGTGAGAAACAGCCTGCGTCAGACCTAAGGAGGACATGATCTGAGAAAACTCATAACTGTATCCATGATTTACGTTGTTCACTCAAACATTATAATCCCCCAGAAAAAGACATCTGGGGATTCCAACATTCCACTGGTGACAAAATCTCATGATCTCCTGCAGGAAATCTCCCATCAGCCCAGAAGGTTGATAAATGAGAAAAATCCTGCAGCCAGCATCAGGTCCTCCACGGATGGCCACATTCAAAAGATCCTGGAGTTCTCACCAGGTGCACGGTGAAGGTCAGGCTGGATCTAAAACAGATAGCTACACACCACCCCTGCGTTCCACTCTGGAGCAGTGCACTACAGTGTACCCAGGAGGGACTGCAGCCTCAAAATCAGGCCTGCATCATCCCACCCAGGTTTCAGTAATACAAGCCAGGTCGACCAATGAAATCAAGGCAGCAATAATTGCTGTCTTATTCTGATCAACCTGGCATTACAGAGCACTGCCATCAGGGGATTTGGGGTGATGCAGCCCACCAACTACCTGGCCACTCGATCTAGTGGACTCCTGGGAAGGCACCAACTGAGTCTGCCTCTCCCATGTGCCTGATACAACCCAGGGCACCTTCTGGACCTGACAACCTCAGTCTTCCCACTACCCAAAACATGGGTTGTTCGAAAATGCACATCAAGCACCATCTTCCAATCCCAACCTCCCAGCAGCATCTGATAGTAGTAGCTGAAACTGGGAGGGGATAAAAGGGCTCAGGTCGCAACATCTAACTAGCATAAGTGATGCTAGCCCCTTCAATCCTACCATATAGCCCATGTGCATCTAAGGCACAAATAATCCTTAATTATCAAAGTTTACACAGTAAACTACTTAACCCTAAAATATCTAGCCTAGCCTATTCAATCAAGAAGTATTACTAATACCTAAAAGATAACAACACTACAACACTAAAGCCTAATTCTCAGCCTAGATGATAATATAAAACAATAGACTGTTTAGCTATCACATTACTTTTACAGGGCCACAGTAAACAAAACACATACCCTTCTCTTCTGTGTCAACTAAGAATTTCCAATACGAGAAACTCGTGCCACTCTGGCGCTACGCACTTATGACGGTATAAGCGCTATTAAATAAGTGCAATCCCGCCCCAGGACACACAGGTCCTAGCTCCCCAAGTCACTTTCGGCAGCAGAAAAGCATAAACCTGCTACACAGCCTCTCACACTGTGCAGGTTGTAAATCAAAAAGCAATTGGAGGAATGTTTGATGCAGGAGCTATTACGTCAATCACCTCCAGTAGTCCCAGCCGCTAGTGAGCTGCAACACAGTTCGGCAAGTAGAAATGCAACAAACAACAATAGCCAGACAGAGTCTTGAAAACTGGCTTAGCTGTGTCCTAGATTTGAAAATTGGACCTGATGCAATTTGCTCTTATATCCAGATTTGCATACAAAAGAAAACTGCTTCTAGACATGGCCTTTATAAATTCTCTCACCCATTGTCACTATCTTTAGTATGAGGAGGTGGACATCATGCATCAGAGGCTTACTGGAATGGAGGTGTGTTCATTGTTATCTGACACATTAGTCCACCCTTCCTGTTCCCATTGTAATTCCCCAACTACTCTGATAGAAATACCCTGCAATGCAACAGTCCAGGGTAGATCCCTGCTAACTGCATGTACTCACCTACTATATATCATTAATGCCAGAAAGCCAGCTGCTGTAGCGCCTGAGTATGCTGCTCCCAAAACATGCGTCCAACTCCATGCTATGAGTCTTATTATACAATAGCAAGAAAGAATGCTGAGCTCTGATTGGTCAGTCTATGAGTACAGCCGTGATGTTAACCTCGCATAATATCATGGCTATAGTACCAATCAGCTGAGATACTCATCACAAAACAGAGTGACAGTCACATATTGGTACTTATCATCTGGAAGGCACACAGAAAGTCTTACAGGAACAGAAATAAACATCATTGTTCCCAAAATTAAACTTCAAGTTCTTCATAATGGATTCAATCAACAAATGGTTTTCTGAGAACAAAGAAAACAGCCAAATAGAAAACCAAGCATAGAAAAAAAACAGAAAAATTAAGACATGTACATCTTGAGGAAAATCAATTAGACGAAGTTGAATGTGACAGAAACGAGCCATAGACGAAAAGATTGACAAACTGGACAGTTAAAGTTTTAAATAACTGGTTCCTAGATACAGAAACTGAACTGAACCTCCACACAGAAAGTGCTACTGAATTAAACAATATTTTAAGAAAGTTTTATGGCTCAGTCAGAAATACTCCAGTGAACAATATGGCATCAGCAGCTTCGTCGGACTGCGAGCTTGCTATAAACCACTAACTGAACAAACCGCCACTAGCAGAAACATGAATATATTAACTAACCCAGAATTTCAAAGCACTTACAATATCTTTGCAGCACAGATTAAGAATATCTGACATGAAGGGAAAGACAAAATGAAGCACTATCCTCCCCTCATGAACATTGTCCTGCAGCTACTCAGACAATCCCCATCCCTCAGTACTGAAATACCCTAGGGCTGCTGCACTGCATTTGGCTAGAGCAACAGTTACATTTCACCAGCTGCGGGGTAGTATCAACTGAAATCCATCTAATTTGAAATCAAGCAAAGTGAATATGGCCTCCAATACATAACTTTGAACTTTACGAAAGAACACAAAATCATAGCAATCCTCTGGAAAAGACACATACAGGGGTTGCATGTTTGAGCTCCAAAGACACCCACACTGCCCAGTTGCAGTGCCCAAGAAATGCATTCAGAAAAAACTCCAAATGCCTCTGTCTTTTCTATATCCTAGAAGAACACCATCAAAACCTTGGAACCAAGAAGCAACATGGTATACACTGGAGCCTGTCAGAATCAATTATCTTGCAAACATGCTTCCAAAAATCTGCCATGCTGCTAGGCATGCTACCATCTACACAAATCACTGCCTCCATGCCATGGACATTCAGCTCCTGAGAAATGCTGGACTCAAAAGCCAACAAGTTATGTCCACGACAGGACACATGCAGGAATCATCCACCAGAAGCCATTGGGGTCCTATGATGGAAGGAAAAAAAAACCTTTGAAGTTCAGTCTTCTCACAAAGCAGCAGCACTCTGTCTTGAACTCACACAGGCACTGTGGTAAATGTCAACACGCTGGATATGACTCCTCCATGTCAAGCTCAGAAAATGTAATAGTAACAGAAACCATGGCTACAGTAAACAAAGCACAGGATGAAAACAAAGCAGCACCAGTTTCAGCAGTACTGCAGTATAACAGAACAGCAACATTCAATTCATCATCCATGGAAACTCCATGTGTGTTTTTAACATCTACAAACCCTAAGGACAGCAAAAGCATAAAACAGGGAAAAATGCCTAAATGTTGCAAAATACTTTTAATCTTTCAGTTTAGTAGTTAATATTTAAAGTTATGAAAAAATGCAGCAGCTTCAGTTCATACAGTTTTTGTGATATACATTTTAAAGTAACCGACTTTATATGATATCTTTTTAAACTAACTAAATGTGTTAACCAATAAGATACCAATATATTAAATGTTAAAGTTATGCAGTCATAAAACCCACAAGTAAGACACCACCATATTTAATGCTAAAGTTACTATACAGTTATTAAGTCTACAACTATATTTAACTTAATGTTAAGTACTATTTAATATGGCAGAAGAATATGTTCCAATTTTCTTCATTCAAATAATTTTAAAACAATTAAATTTAGTATAATTCTTTATTTTCAGTTACAAGCTATTGTATAAAAGGAATAATGCACTCAGGTGTGTATCATGCAGGGATAACATAAATTCTGGAGTATTGGGCGTACTCAGCCTGCAGCCTTGTGCCCAACCAACCAAGGCATGATGTCATCAACACGACACACCCTGTCGTGCATTATTCCTTTATTAGCTCTGTGAAGAAGTCAGAATTCAACCACATATCTATTCTCCTGCATTTTGCATAATGAAGTATTACTGATGCCACTTGGATGGACAAGGCACAAATAAAAAATAAATATAAATATAAAAAAGAGATTGTTTAGTCCCTCTCTTATTTCATCTCCTGTTTTGTAGCTCTTTAATTTTTTTATTTTAGAGTCAGAATCTGCTTTAGAAAAAGTAGACTGAGACCTAACAGTTGAAAGAAAGAATTTGTTAGAATTCAGTCCAGCATGATAAATGATGCTGTTACTTCTTGTGCAAAGATTTGCTGCTCTCCTTCCTTGATATGTCTGAGAATGTAATACCCCATATCCTGAATCTATTATGCCCCAATTGTGGGCTAGCAATGCATCTCACCCCCAGGTGGAAAGAATGGTATGTTTTATTTGAAACAAACAAGAGCCAGCCATTTTACATTCCTTACCCCTCTTATTAAATATCAGCAATATTCATTCTCTATTTTAGGTTTAAATTCTGGACATTGTTTATACCCCAAAATCATCAAACCTTTCTCAGTCCCACCGTATGAAGCAAACTGTATTCTTGTCTGTTCTAAGGAGGGTTCATGGTGCATGTTCTATATCTGTTGGGTACCTAGAAACAAATGAAAATAATCTAAGCAAAGCATGAAGAAACTGTAGTAAAGAATAAATACAATTAGCTGTGATCAAAAGCTATATTCTTGCCAGATAGAGCTGTATATATTTCTGACCAGACTTGCAAAAACAATAATCTTTTCAAGAGACCATATTAAAAAATGACAGTGGGAAAAGAAAAAAAAGAAAAATGACACGTTTAAGGAGAATTGGAGAGTGAAAGAAAAATAAAGAGACAAGACTTTGTGTTTGTGCAAAGGAATCTGTCAGGTAGTCTTACAGACAAAAACGTGGGGCTGAGCTTGAAGACTGGCACCAAGAAGCACATTAAATAGAAATATGTATATTGACTGGGTGGGCCAGGAGGACCTTGTCTGCCAACTGTTTCTAATATGTACATTTTGGGTGGGCTACTACAGCAGCCAGTGTGGCTGATAGGTACACTATATAGTCCCAGTGGGTCAGTAAGCAGGTGGTGACCCCCACCCCAACTTACCCAGTATACACCAAGCATACAACAGCACAGTATGGGTTAGACATGTATGGAAATTCCATACTCTGCAGAAAGTTATTATACCACAGTTCAGATGTAAAAATGCTATTATTACATCCAAATGATATTGCCTGCAGTTTCTAATTCATGCTGCTAAACTTTTTCTCCCAGCAACACACCCAAAGAGCAACCTACCAGGATTTGCTTTAGAACATAGAAACAAAAACATACAGTAGACTTTGATGGCAGAAAAGGACCGCTTGGCCCACCTAGTCTGCCCATTTCCCTACCTACAGGATAAGCTGCAGATCCTAGTTTACCAACAGTCTGTTTCTTCCTACCCACCACAAGAATTGTCTTATGTCTGTCCCATGCATTCTTGAATTCTCCCACAGTTTTAGACCCCTCAATCTCCTCAGGAAGGCTCTTCCATGGGTCCACCACCCTCTCTGTGATACTTCCTCTCATTGCTGAGCCATCCCCTCTATCTTCAAATTGTGTCCCCTTGTTATGCTTTAAATTAACAAAACCAGCGAACACCCATCTCCTTCCTACCCACCCATTTGACACTTCAGTATACCCCAAACATTAACTAATTTATTTTTTCTGTACAATTATACACAACACTAAATGGCAAATCTTAACTGTTCATTTTCAGCTTCGATTTGCATTCCTAAATAATTCTGCTGCACTGGAAACTGCACCAAAACTAATAAAAACAGTGAAGAGTCCACACCCAGAATTGGATGTATTACTAATGTAAAAAATTTAATATCTAAACCTTTGGTGTATACTGGAAGGAAACTACTACAGTTTGGAAGTAAGGAGCAGGATGTGGGTGGTTTCATTAAATTTAAAAGGTGGACTGTTTTATTTATTTATTTAATTTATTTAATGATTTGAAAAGACCTTGAGAGCAAGCTCTTTTACAAAGGTTCCAAGTCATAGACTGCAAAACAAAGAACAATAGGAGAAAGCAAAGGTACATTACAATGAACGATACAGCTTGAATTCAGAATTTACAGAATAACTCAAAACATAGGTACAAGTTAAAATAACAAAAAAACACTTTTTGATGGTGGAGGGAAATAAGCAGCCACAGAGTGCCTTGTCAATAGTTCCGAGGGACGGTATGGTTGGCAGGGTGAAGAAAGGAGGTACGAGAGAGAGTTATGTAATGCGGTGGCGGTGAAGGGTGGGGAAGAAGGGCAACGATATGTAGGGATAAATGAAGGAGAGGGAGGCTGAGTGGAGAATACATGCTAAAGTAAATGATGGGGTGTGGAGGAGGTATGGTCAGGCAGCCTGCATTAGTAGTGACTGTTAGGAAACTCACCATGACTGTGAGTTGGGAGACAGTGGGTGATGGGTGCAGAAGAAGCATGATGCAGACTGATTACTGAGGCAAGTCATGAGAAGGGACAGAGGAGAGGGTACCTGAGGCCTGCCTAGGGCTTGCTGGGGGGAAAAAGAGCAGGTGTGGCTGGACTGTTATTTGTAGTGTATGGGGAGAATGAGGACATTAATAAGAAATTAAAATATAGACAATAATGTATTGACAACCAAGGTTGGGTTTTTATCTTGAAGTACTTTTTTTAAATTATTGTATGTATGTCCCATTACTGTTGCAATGTGGCTCCATATACCTTGGCTTCCAGCCAGCACCTGCCTTGACATCTTTAGCTCTTATGTCAGGTGT
The DNA here is from genome assembly GCA_016271365.2 of Neoceratodus forsteri. NCBI lineage: Eukaryota > Metazoa > Chordata > Ceratodontiformes > Ceratodontidae > Neoceratodus > Neoceratodus forsteri. Next base: position 852,226,752 of record CM057459.1, on the reverse strand, counting down.
ACCACTTGCTGAGCCCACCCCAATGAGGTGGGGCTCAGTTGGTCTGCCATCCCTGATGATATGCTGCTGTTATGCTAGAGAGCCTCATAGGGTGATTAGCCAGTAGTTATTGTTTGGGCCCTGAATGTGTTGGCTGTTATCTGCATGTGCTGTGGTTCTAATCTGTGTTCTGGTTCTGATCCCTGTCAACACAGGCATGCTAGGACCTCCAAGCACATGCCTCCATATGGTACCACAAAGCTGGTTTGCATCCTTCCTTCCACCATACCTCCATGTACTGCCACTCAGGTCACTCAGGAAGCAGCGATGCAGCAAAGGCAGTGAACCTCCTCCCTCCCAATGGAGAAGAGAATATTGTGGGATACACAAGCCTACTTTGCCACTGATCCCTGACTCCTGGATTCATTCCTAAATCTCGGTCACTAGCATCACAGGTAACAAACTTGTCACTATCTTAATTGGCTGGCATCCATCTTAAAGTTCTAATGTCACTGAAGACTTCAGGAGCTTCACCCTGAGGTCAATAGTGTCATTAGAATCCTTTGATAGAAACAGTCTTGTTATGTGTGATCTCCCATACATTATTCTGTATGTCTTATATATAACAATAACAATATCCTCCCATACACTGACAGTAAATGTAATAGGGAGAGCTCACACCAACAATGGGTAAAAACACTTTATTGGAAGAAAATCAGTTAACCACTAGCTTCCCATTTCTGGTAGCTAAACCGTTTTTGAGATGCAATTTGGGGCTACCAGATTTGTCTCACCATGTCTTCCAGTGACCAATCACCCCTCACACACAGTCACCCAGTTCCACACTTGATATTTCTCCAGTTGCCCAAATCACTCAAACTTACCCAGCTGCTCATAACACATTTTAACTGTTGACCATGTTGCAGTGCATGAAACACCTTTAACAGGTGACCACCCAAATGAAGGAGGACCGAATACAAATAAGTTCAGAACCTTTGATGCAGTGGTAGGGTAACCTGTGATGATGCTGGTGACCCAGGTTCAGGAAATTGTCTGGGATATTGGGTGTATGGCAATATGAAGGAAGATCAAGCATCCAGTGGGAGTCTTTCTTCCTCCAAGGAAGGAGGGTAATGCCCTCTGCTGTTCTACCATCACCTGGGTTACCATAGGTGGTGGTTCAAGCAGCAAGCAGCCTGGAGTGGGCAGCAACATTGCTTGACATCAGCCCAAGCATGCATAGCATGTATACATCACAAAGTCATTCACCAGGAGCATAACAGGGGATGGGAAGAAAAAGTGAAAATGTGGCAATTCAAGATACAACTAGCTCTTCTTGAAGGTCCTACAGCACTAGTTATAGCACCCTCCTCCACCATGCACTAACTTTGAAGGGTACAGAAAACAATGTTGATAAGCATTGGGGTCCAAGAGGATGATTTAGGTTGCCAGAGATGGTGGGTGAGGCTAAGGAGCTTGCAAATGGGGGCAGACCAGAGTGAGACATGGCCATAAACAGATACTAAAAATATAAATACATTCAAAGTACAGCCAGTTTATTTTTGTGAGTATCCTTTAACATGCTGCTACTAATCCACTCTTGCATTTGAATAGGTCCATCACCCTTTTTCCCTCTAAAATCAATAAATGTACAATGCATCTCAGTTCGAAACTTAAAATCTCATCTTTCAGTTCACTTAAATCTTTTTATTTTATGTTCTGACCAAGTTATGGGTTTCAAAATGAGTTCTCCTTAACTGTTTAAAAGAAGAAGAGAAGAAACACACACATTTAGAGCTGTTTACTCTTCATGACATACAATATGACTTTAATCTGCTAGGCAGCATACTGTGTCATACAGAAGAAAAGAATGATAATCTCAATGTTTATAAACAAAAAATGTAGTTCTACCAACTACAAAATGTAATTCTACCAGCTTACAAATAATACTTTCTGTTGTTCAAACTATGTTGAACAACTAACATTCCTTTAAGCTTCTTGGAATAAATACAAGAACCAAAATAAAATGTGATGTTAATGCTATCATATTAATATGAATCTTTAATCATGGAGCATTTTAACATGAGCAGTTTCAGGAAAACTCAAATATATCAAAATGGTGTCCAGTAACCAGCATTGAGCCAGTATTTGGCAGAAGAGCTCAGCGATATGAGCGTGTTAAAAACCACAAAGCAAAACTAGCATAAGTGAATACAGAGACAGGTAACACTGTGTTTGCCCTTTAAAGGGGCAGACCAAGTTGTCCCGGTGGGAGCTCTCCGTCAGGCAGTAAAATGGTATGGCTCAGAGAGGCAGGGAATGGGGGAGGAGGGAGCTAGAGGGACAATAGGCAGGTACAGGAAAGGAGGAGCATAAGGAGGAACAGGATAGCCATAGGAGGCAAGAAAAGGGGAGGGGAAGAAGAGCCAGGGTACATAACAGGCTGCACAGAGAGATTCTGCATCTTTCTGCTGGAATAATTTTGTTAGCTTAGCAACAGAACCAGCATGTCAGAATCGGCATCAACACTGAGGAGGAACCAACTGAGGTAACAGGCGGAAGGTTATTCTACAATGTAAAAAAAAAAAAGAGAGACTGAGTTAAGGCAATGTATTTATTTATAAAAAAAAATAATTTTTGTACATGCAGGCTGCAGGCCTAAGAGGAGGCATGATTTGAGCAATTTTGGTTTGAGACTAGAGATTCCACTTGTTGTTCTAAGGGTGTAAAATGAAATAAAATGCTATGGTGAGAAAAGTGAGCTAGCCCATTGTTGCTTTGAGTGAAAATGTAAAAGCAGTGTGTGACTGCTGAGAGGTGTTATCTGAGTGAGGCTAGAGAAGTTTTAGAGCATTTGCATCATGAGGAGTCAGTAGGGGAGATGCTATATTAAAAGGAAGCCCAGTAATGAAGAGCGAGCGGGCTGCTCTTGCTAGATAGAGCCGAATTTCAGAAGCTCGCTTTTGTGTCATTGTTTGGGCAGTATTAGCAGCCCAGATGATCTTCGAACCAGCAGAGATTCTGAATTGCCCTCACCCAGCCACCCAGTGATGGAAGAGTGTTTTATTCGAGTGGCTGGAGGCGTAATAAGGCGAATAGAAGCTGCGATGTTTGGTTGGTCAAAACAAACAACAAAAATGGAGAGTTATGGATAGGCCGCTGGGGGATCTTGATTCAGAGGATCAAGTAGGTCCCATGAATGGGCCCAAGAATATGAGAGAGATGCTTCCGCAGTAGGGCCTGGCAGGGGTCTAAGCTAGCGGTGGCATGTGACGTCACACGCGTGGTGGGGGGGGCAATGGGCAATTCAGTAATGAAGGTTTGTAGAAAGGAAGGGCGCTGCAATACTAAGCTGCATCACACTGGGGATGGGGATGCTATAAATACCGGCAGGTGTCTTTCCTTGAATTTTTATTGGTTTCTGCCAACGGGAGAACAATGGATAAGCGACTTAATGCTTTAGGGAATTCTGTCATGACGGACTGTTTGTAAGTGGCCGAGATACCACGGGCATGTCAGTGCTGTTTCTCACTAAAAAGTGTGTGTTATGGTCTGAGTGGCATTTGACATCACACCACGTGGGAGGGGGTTTCAGGGAAGGAGCATTGCAAAGAGGATGGCATTTATTAGAAGGGCTCTGTAGGGCAAAGAAGAAGCATGCCTGTGATTAAAAACTGATTTGGTTTTTTTTGTGCAGACAGGCAAGTGGGAGGGCCAAGTGGCATGGTGAGAGTAATACAAACAGTGTTTTAGAGGTCACTGCTTTCCTGGCCCTGAAACAGGGCAAAAAAGGATATGTGGAGAAGGTGCCTCTCTGAGAAAAAGGAAAGCATGGCCTGACTAAAAGCAAAATGAGGCTAGGCCAGCATGGGCAGCTAGAGGTGAGATTAATACAATTTTCACTCATTTGCCTGATTTATGGGATTTTAGGACTACAATGGGGAGACAATGTCCCGAGAGAGCCATGTATGTATACAAATGGGAGGGGCAGAAACCAAGGGAAGCTACAACGCCTGCGCTGTAAAGTGAAAAGTGCAATTTAAGGCAAAAAAAGAGCCAAAATGGGGAATAATCAGAGGGACACAGACGCAGCTCTTTTCAGGCGTGGAAGAGGCACTACTTGAAGCAGGGGCATTGAAGGAATCGGGTGTATATGGATCTGTGGTGGCAGATGATAACGACCAATCTTTTTCAGTTTCATTGCAGCATTTGTGTGTAGCATGCCTGGAAAGAAGATGGCACTGAAGAAAAACAAACCATCTAGAGCGGAGGCATACAAGGCGATAATGGAGTTAGCGGAAAAGGCCAACATGATGTGGCAACTAGTGGAAGGGAAGAGCCAGGAAGTTGGGGAAAATGAAAAGTGGAGAAGGGGAGAAGGGTGATGGAAAAAGACCAATGGGAACAGCGGAGTCCAGCAAGGCCACAGTGGCCTTTGCTGGAGGAGACCCTCCCAAGACACCAGCCCAGTACCATCCCTCCTTGTGACCCTGAACTGATAATAGTTCCTCCAGAGCCAGTAATTTTACCCTGGCAGAACCCAGGGTGGAATCCCAGTCCACAGCTGCCCATGAACCCCATCTCAGGACAGACAAGCGCAGGAAAAGGCCCGATGCAGCTCGCTGACAACAGGCCTCAAGGAATGGACAGGCCAGCAGGTAGTGTATAAGGTTCTGTCGGTGAGAGTATTAAGGAATATATTGTTCAAATGATTGTGACGCTGGGGACAGAGGGTTTGGGGCAGATGGAGATGGCACTGGCAGAGATCAAATCAGAAAAGTGGGTACAGAGGGAGAGAAGAAGGAAACGGATAGCATGGGAAAGGGCACTCAGGAAATTGGGATGCCAGGTATGAGAATAGGTGAGCATGTCCCATTGGCCACAAAGGAAAAGATTTGGAAGGGGAATACGGACATATTCACATTAGTAAGTAGGAGGCAGCTGCCAAGTAAGGAGACAGAAAGTATAGGCAAGAGTGAGATGGCAGCCGCAGTAGTGTTATTGGGAAGAAAGGAGGAAGACAAATTTACAAAAGGAATACATGGGATGGTTGGTTTGTGGGATTTGCCACATTTTCAGCCATAGTAATGGAAAAGAAACCTAGATGGAATTCCATTTATCACATATTCCTTGATCATATGGCGGGCAAAGGCGAAAGGAGGGTGTGGGTGAATATACTACGATGAATTCTTTTGCCAAGGATGGCAATATATGGGGATGTGAGATGGGATACTAAGCAGCTTGATCTTTTGTCAGACTATGTGAACTGACCAATTCATCTCGGAGGGAGAGAATGGGAAAGGGGGTACTTCAAAATGCTGCTGGGCTACAACAGAGCTTTCTGTTCATGGCCACAGTGTCATTTTAGGCATGCATGCTCAAAGTGTGGGGGTTCTCATCCCACGATGCGATGTAGAAACCAGTGAGCTCCAGGGGTTTCGTAGGGAGTAATCAGGGCACCAGCAACCAGCCTTTTCGGAAGGACAAGGTTATAAGGGCCAGACCTGGAACAGAGGTGTGAGGGGCAGAGGGTAGGGAGTAGGGAGCCCAATCTTACTGACATAAAGAATGGAAGGAATAGGAAGAGGAAGAGGGGTGGATGTGGGGTGAGGGATAGGGTGGACATAGAACAATTTCAGGCAACTAGAACACCCATCAAGTGGAGAGCATGGGAAGGATGGCTGGCAGAATACCCTGACAAAGAAGCTGCGAAACCTAGAAGAGGTTTTCGATCAGGTTTTGTTACATTGTCGGATGCCAAGGCAAACTAGGAGGCAAATAACTGGGATCAGTAAAGGGAAGGAGACATCTTGAAGAAGAAGACAGAAAAAGAAAAAGCAGCAAGGAGGGTAGAAGGCCCTTACCGTTGTCCCCAGATAGCTAATTTAAGGATATCCTCGCTGGGTTTGGTACCTAAGAAACAAGAAGGGAGTACAGAGTGATCCATCACCTGTCATTCCCAGAGGAGATTCTGTTAATGATCTTATAGGGGAAGAGCACAGTCAGGTGACTTACACTACATTGGAAAAAGCAGTGCAGACCATTCAGGCAACCCCGATGCGTGGCTAGAACAGACATTGAATCGGCATTTCGCCTGCTTCCTGCTAGAAAGGAGGACTGGGACCTGTTGGATTTTAAAATAGAGGACCAGTACTATTTTGATAAAGCAATGCCCATGGGTGGTTCGATAGCATGCCGACTTTAGAAACTTTTAGCACCTGCCTGCAATGGATTTTCCAAGTACAAATGGTATAAAATGGTCATACATTCTTTGGGCGATTTTGTGTTGATAGGTAGTGGACAAGCAGAGACAGCAGAGATGTCTCTAGTTTTCAACACTTGTGTGAGGACCTAGGTGTACCGCTGGCACTGGACAAGATGGAAGGCCCTAGTAGGGTCCTGGAATTTTAGGGATTGAGGTAGATGCTGCTGAATGAGGTATTCAAGCTGCTGGACAAAAAGTGAAAACATTAAGGAATTGATTCTGCACCACACAAGCAGGAGGCGGGTGCAATTGAGACAAGTACAACAGGTCTTGGGGCATTTGAACTTTGCATGCCGGGCAATTGGGCCAGGAAGGACATTCCCAAGACAGCTGAAAGAGCAACAGCTGGGTGACAAGGCCACACCATTGGGTAGCTATAACGCAGGGGGTAAATGAAGACTTCAAGGTGTGGAGGAATTTTGAGGAGTTATAATGGCATATCCTTCTGGCAGGAAGAATGGGTTTTAATACTGACCTAGACCTGTACATGGACGCAGCAGGGGGAAGGTATGAGGATATTTGAGGGAAAGTGGTTTGCGGAACCATGGCCTGCCTAATGGGTAAGGGAGGCAGGGTGAAGGACATCACGCTGTTGGAAATAATGCCAATCTGGGCCTGCACCCTGGTATGGGGAGGAACTGCAAACCAGAAGGTTACTTTTGGTGTGATAATAAAGCAGCGGTAAAGGTCCTGAATAACAAAGGGGAAGGTTTGCACTGGTAATGCGGGTGCTGAGGCAGCTAGTGCTACGAGGGTTACAGTTGAACATGTCATTTAGGAAAACACATAGACGGAAAAGGAATGTATTGGCTGACAGCCTTCCCGTCTGCAGCTGACCATTTTCGGGCACTGGTGCCTACGGTGGAGGATCGAAAAATGCCCATTCCAACAAACATCTGGGACATTGGCAAGAGGGAGCAGAGGTGCTGTTTACAGCTCATGGGCACCACGGATCCTGAGGGCCTATGAAGGGGCATGGCGTGTGTTGTGAGCTTTCAGGGCAGTGCACTTCATGGAAGTAAGGCCAGTCATGGTAGAGCAGATGGGGAAGTTTACAGTAGAGCAATAGCAGAGGGGTTGGCATACAACACGATGGAGGTATACCTAGCAGGATCAGTGTGATATGCAACCTGAAATGTGGCAGGACCCCACAAAATCAATGTTGATATGCAGGATGATGCAAGGTTGGAGCAGGTTGAGACAGAAGGACAAGGATGGCCGGCGACCAATAGCGGAGCACTGGCTAACCAGGTTGTGAGACATATTGCCAAAGGTGTGTAAATCCAAAGACGAAGCGAGCTATTCTTTACAATTTATGTCGTAATGTTTGGGGGCTTTGAGGTGAGTAAGGCCATAGGTCACGGCTAAAAGACAATGATGGGGGGCTAGGATGGGGGTGTAGTTTGGGGACAAGAAACAATGGAACTGGTCATCAGGAGGTCGAAAACAGACCAGGTGGGCAAGGGGTGTCATAGACCTAAAGTCAGATGAGGATGGGGCAGTATGCCCAGTAAGGGCTCTGTGGACTTACACCACAGAGAGATATAACAGAGAAGGAGATTATTTGTACAGGGATGGGAGGAAAGTGACCAGTTACCAGGTAACAGCAGTACTTAAAAGAGGCATGGGGTTTTGGAAGAGGACCCAGTCAGTTATTCCTCCCATTCATTTCAGATAGGAGCTGCATCAAGGATTGGAACAGAAGGAAAAAGGAGTTTGTAAAAAAAGGGGGTAACCAAGTAAAGTATTAAACAGAGTTTTATCTAATCCATAGGTAGAGGGAGGATCACGAGGTGTGGGTCTGCGCATTCATACATTTACTGGGTGGAAAGGAGAGCAGAAAAGAAGGCCGGGAAAACAACTTTACCAGGATGTCAGACACTGTAGATTGACATGGTGTGGCATCCAAGGGATGAAGTGGGTACAGTTACTACCGATGTTGCTGGAGATGAAGCAACAGAGACCCATACCAGATCTGATTATTATCCATTTGGGAGGAAACATAGGAGAAAAACATGGGTAGATACTTACCTAAGGGTGAGGAATGATTTGGAAAAGTGAAACAAAGGTGACCTGATGTGGGTTTAGTGTGGTCTGACATGATACCGCTGGAGAGTATGGAGGCGTGCCCAGAGACATGTAGCGGCAGAGAGAGCCAGGAGAAAATGAATTGGAGAGGGGACACTAGTGAGAAGCCTGGGGGACACGAATACTGAGGGAGTTGAGGAATGGGTAGACTGAGTTCTATAGATCAGACAGACAGCACCTATCTGACCTAGCTATAGACATGTTTAACACAGAAATGATGGGTTTCATTGAGACATGGCGGAGACAAAAAGGCAGGTAAAAAGGGAAGGGGCACAAAAAAGTGAAGGAAGAAGGGGAAGGCCAGTCATCCAACAAAAGCTGGAGACTCAGCAGGGGAAACTGTGGGGGGGTAAGGGGTGGGGGAAGTGGAAGATAAAGGAGGAGAAGGAGAAGCAACAGAAGGAGAAGAAAGTGGTCTCAGTACTCACCGTTACCTATAGGAAGAGAAGAGAAAGCCTCAGGTTTTCACCTGGGGATGAGAAGAACCAGAGGAAGATCTTGGAACTGATAATGATTATGAAAGCAATACAACTGAAGAGGTGTAATATGATTATAAAATGCTGATAATGGAATGTAAACAAAAGAAAGATTTTACTGTAATAGATTGATTGTTGATCTGAGCACAACAACAATAAGTGGTCTGTCTTTGTGGGAATGGGGAATCTGGGACAATAGCACTGAACATTACAGTGCTTTCCTGTAGTTGTATTCACTCAAATTGAGCATGTCAGGTAAAAACTGTGACGAGTCAGAGTGCTGCCGTTGTAGCTCAGTGGATACAGCCACAATCCAGAAAGGCAAAACAGACCAAAGCATCTGGGGTTCAAATCCTATCCCTCCACTGTATGGGTATTTCTCTTCTTCTGTGTTCTCTTCAGTTTTGTGTCCTCTTTACCTGACCATTACTGGCCAGATTTTGTCCCCCTCCTAGTGTGGCCACCCTCCGAGGGGATTATATTTAGTAGGAGGGTGCAGGGGTGACCCCCTCATGGGGGTATGGGGCGATTAGCCTGCCATATTAAAAATTCAATTCTGTGTTGTGTGCTGTGTGGTTTGAGGTGTTGGGGAGCACTGCATTTGCGAGGATGTTTGCCTCACTTATTTTCCTAATGCAGTCTTTTACTGTGCTATTTTGTTTGTGCTGTGTTCAACTGCTCTGTAAAAGTTAGCAGCTATTGACCTGAACCCATTGAACCAACCGAACAAGCTGATTAACTTTAGTTGATGCACAAACAATTGTATTTCACTTCAGCATATCAACCAATAGGGACTCACATAAAATTCATGACTACATTTTATAAAATTAATTGATATAAATTAGAAACACAGATCAGACTGAAAATGAGAGAAAAGACTCTAGAACATTTAATTTTCCACACTGCTTAGCTACTGAACAGTATACCCCATTCCCCATTCGAGATCTCAGCAGTTACGTTACAGCCCCTTTATCTTTTAGTATATTTTACCTCTTCCATTGCTGACTCACACAGATTCTTCCAAGTTGAGTATTTTATCAAATGCACAAAATATCTAGTAAAAATATGAGGGTCAATCTTAGGCCTCAAAGATTCCCTTGTTTAAAAAATAAATTTTATGATTGTTAACATTCTGTAAAGATTGCTGGTGTAGCTAGCAGTTTGATTCTGATTCTTTTTTCTTTTTAAAAGTGAAAACAGACTGTCCACCATACTGGTGTTACACACACAAAAACAGGTTTGTTTACCTTCCTTGATCAACTTCCACTGCATCTTTCCTGGACTTGAACATCCCTATCACAGTCCAGCCTCTCATGATGCAGTGGGAGTTTAGGTGATTACTACTTCATGAGTGACTGCACTGTTTGGGGTGTTCTAATGTTTAGGAAGTATTCAAGAAGAAAAGATTCAGGATTTGAAACAAAACAAAGTTGTTTATAAATATACATTACCATGCATTTCAGTTCTACTAAATAAAGAGACAGACAAAACAAACAGCAACATTGATGAATTTTAGAGGAGGCAAGCAATCATAAAATGAGGGATTTACTGTAACTTGAAATAATATGATGCAAAACAGGTTGATGGTGTCCCTTTAACTGCAACTTTTACATTAAACAGCAAATTGTAAAACAAAAAAACTTAAGTAAACACCATAAAACACATCTTTCTTGATAAGTTAAAGTAATCTTAAAGAGGAGAGTGACTGACATTTGTAGAACAATACATTCACTATTTATTTTTTATTTATTTCATCTAGGATTACAATATCTTTGAGCCGAGGCTCTTTTACAAAGGTTCCACATCAGCGTGTAAAAGTCATCATTTTAGTTACAAACATATAGTCATTGACTTACTGACATGTATAATAACCAGTACAAAGACATGAGCTATGAGCAAGACAAGGAAAGGAGGGTGTGGTGGGTGGGAGGAGAGTGAGGTAGGAGACAGGGGGTAGGAGGTGCAGGGGTAAAGGAGAGTATGGGAAGTGGTTGGGGTAGGGGCAGGATGGAGATAATGGGGGTGGGAAAGGGTGGAGACGGTGCAGCCAAGGGGCCTTGTCGAGGAATATGACATGTAAGGTGCTAGGGGTGCAAAGACTGATTGTAAGTGCTGGGTGCTGGGGTATGTGCAGCTGGAATGGTGGAAATGTTAAGATGGGCAATCACAGGGTACAAGCAGTGAGGGGGCACTGCTTGGACTTGAGAAGAGCCGAGTGTTGAAGCGGTCGCTATGTCGCTGCCAAGAGAGTTGAGCCAGATGGATGCCCAATAGGTGAATGATCTTTGTCCTTGGGTCATGCAACATCGTGGGATATGTAGTAGATGGGAATTGGATCTCCTTGTAGTGGCGTTCCTATGTCTCAGGCTTAAGGAGGGCACAGACACCAGGTGGGGCAAGCTCCACTACAATTTTCTTGGCCATGATGCAGGTTTGGTATTTTATCGTTTGTCCAGTTGAAGCCATCCAGATTGGGAATAAAGGTCACATGTGTGAGTGCTGCGATGTGAGCCAGTGATGAGATGACAGGCCTTATTCAGGGAGGTCGTGATACGTTTGAGAGCAGTGGTAGTTGCAGACCCATATATGATAAGACCATAGTCTATGATGCTGACAATGGAGCTTTGGATGGCCACTGACAGTGCTTCTGGGGTTAGGTGTTTCCTGTGCCGGAATAATATGCCTAACCTCACATTGGCAGACTTTGTAACATTGCTGATATGGACAGTGTATGAGAGGTGTGGATCAAGGGTGATGCTGAGTACTTGAACGATTGTGTTTGCTCTAGGATGGCTCCTTGTTAGATTGCAATGAAGAGGTGGAGTTGTTTGTTTTTGTTGTGAGGGCTACAAAAGACCATAGACTTGTTTTTTTTTCTGATTGAGAAGCAGTTTATGATTTAGGAACCAGGATTCAATGGAGGAGAAGGCCCACTGAAGTTTATTTTGTAATGGAATTGGATCAGGGTCCAAGGTGAGGATCACAGCAACCGCAGCGTAGAGAATTATTTGTTCTGGGCAGTTGTCTGGTAGTGAGTTTAAGAATAGGCTGAAGAGGAGGGTCCCAGAAAGAAGCCCTGGGGACTCCCAAGCAGACCGGTCTAGGGTCCCAGAGTGTAGCAGCGATTCTTACTGTTTGGGACCGTTCTTCAAGGTAGCTCTTAAACCAGCCAATCGAGTTGGCTGACAGCCCAGCTGTCTGAAGCTGGACAAGCAGGAGTAGTGTGATTGACGGTGTCTAAGGCTTTAGTTAAGTCAATATAGATTGAGCCTAGTAGTTCACCGAATCAAGTGCGTTGTGGATTGTGCCAGTGAATTCAAGTAGGGCTGTGGAGGTGCTGTGACCTTTGTGGAACCTGTGTTGTTGCTTGCAGGATGTTGTATGTTTCAGGTATTCTGTGAGGTATTTGGATTAGCATAGCCCCAGTCGACCACATGCCAAAATGAGATATCAAAGTTAGAACTCATTTTGCAGCCCTATTTTTTTTTGATAAATAGGAAAAGCCACTAGGCACAAGTGCCTGTTTTCAGGGCAATGAGGTGATTCAGTGATTTGTTCAGAGTCACACAGTATGCAAGTGGAGGTTCTGTGAATATAACCCAGGTCTGCATGACGTCCAAATTCATTCACAACTCATTACTGTAATGTCTAGGCTATAATGCCAACCCAAGATGTCATAACCAGAACTCACAGCCCAGTCCTCACTGCAATCTACCTAATATAACTTATTTCTCTTGCTTTACATAAAACTGCAGTTGTAGTAAACATTTGAAAAAGGAAAGCTGATACTGAGTGGGATAAGGGCAGATTCAATGTAATTAAGAATGTGATGTGAGTGAGGGTGAAATATAGCAGCAGATGTGCTTTTAGAATAGCAAAGTTGGGTGCAATTTTAGGATACTGCAGGAGGAGACTGAAGAATGTCAATATGATGCAACTGTGTAATGCAGCAATGGAACAGTCTCAGAAAGTAGTAGGGACACGCAATTGTGGAATGTTGGCAGGTACACTGAAATTTAAAATGTGGTGGTGTCATACATTTTAGAATGTGGCAAAGATATACAATTTCAGAATGAAGGGGCAAATACATGCAAAATGTGGTAGGGATATGAAATTTGTAATGTGTCATTGATAGTAATATGAACATGTGGTGGTAATGTACAATTTCAGATCATGGTGGGGATGCTTGATTTTAAATTGTAGTAGCCAAATGCAGTTTCACAATGTGATGTGGACACAGAGTCTCAGAATGTGGCTGGAACATGTAGTGTCAGAATGTCATGGTCCCATGTAAGTTCAGAATGTAGCAGAACACATTTCTAGAATGTGATTGATGATAGCCATTTGAGAGTGGCAGGAAATATCTTTTGAATGTGACTTATAATAATTTTGAAATGCTGGGATGCATAATATCAGAATGTGGCAGTAATGCTCAATATCGAATATGGCAGGGGTGCTCAACTGTAGAATGTGACTTTGAAATGCAAATTTGGAATGTGGAAATGACACTCATTTTCAGAATGTGGTGAGATGTACAATTTAGGAATGTGGTGGAAGTACATTTTCAGAAAGTGATGAAAATAGGCAATTTTCTAATGTGGTAGTGACACAAATTTTAAAATGTGTCAGAAAGGTAGAATTTAAGAATGTGGTTGGGACACACAATTTTGCCTGTGATTGGGATGCCCAGTTTTGGATTGTGATTGGGAAATGCAGTTTCAGAATGTGACAGAAATGCATAATTTTGGAATGTGATGAGGACAAGCAGTTTTGAATCTGATAGGGATGCACAATTTTGGAATGTAGTAGTGACACAATTTCAGAATGTGGCAGGGCTATATACTTTCTGAAATATGCCTGGGATACACCATTTCAGAATGTGACAGGAAGATGCAGTTAAAGGAGTGAGGAGGGATGCACAATTTTGGAATATGTTGAGAGGCACATTTTCAGACTATAACAAAGACAGGTAATTGTGGAATGCGGCAGTGATTGGCAGTTTTGTAATGTGGTGAGAAGGTTAAATGTTGGAATGTTGCTGAAACACAGTTTTAGAATGTGATGGGGACTCACAGTTTTGGAATGCAACTTAAATTTCAATTTCAAAATGTGACAGAAACACATAATTTTGCAATGTTGTGAGGATGAGCATTTCCAGAATGTGAGGGGATGCACAATATAGGACTGTAGTGATTACACAATTTCAAAATGTGATAAGGATGCATAATTTTGGATTGTGGCCTTTTCAAAATGTTATGAGGACATGCAGTTTCAGAATGTGTTGGTGATGCACAATTTCGAATGTGGTAATGACACCACTTTATAATGTAATGGTGGCACAATTTCAGAATGTGGCATTGACACATTACTTCGAAAATAGCAGGGATCTGCAGTTTTGGAATGTGGTGAGGATGTGCACTTTTGGAAAGTGGCAGGAATGTACAATGTCAGAATGTGGCAGAGGCGTACATGTCACAATGTGGCATTGATGTAATAAACAATTTTGAAATGTGGTGGTGTGCATACAATTGTGGAATGTGGCAGGGACACACAACTTCAGAGTAAAATGGTGTCTCCGGTCTCATTCCACCAATATGCATCACAACTACTTTCTGAATATATCAGACCCTGACAGTTTCTGAGATGTACAGTATGTCCATTTTCATTCTGAGATTATAGGGCCAATTCTGGAAGCTGCTGGAGTTGGACCATGTTGTGTATGGAAAGGGATGTGGCTGGACGAGCTGCAGCAAACACAAGTTGTGCTATTCCAGAAGACTTACCATTTGCAGCAAACAATCTGGAATAGCGCAACCTGTGGCTCTGTGCCTGGCAGAGTGGGCGCATCCAGAGGCATTGGTGTAGCTCCACAATGCAGCTGCAGCCAAGGGAGCAGGGTGTAGACTGGTTCCCCAAGGAGCAACAAGCTGGGAACAGGGAGGGAATGGGAGCATCCACAAATAGGCTTTCCCATACCACAGCAGCCCCATGTCATCTGTGAACCCAGTGGCACATACTCCTTGCCATGGCAGGGGACAGGCAACCTGCAGTCACCATAAATGGAGAGGGCATTAGTGGTATAGTGCCCCCAACCCACAACAATTCCCAAGCAGCCCAGATGTGCCTTCCTAAGGCACCCTGGTGCTAGTCCATACCAACCATGATCCCTGAGGACCCCAAGAACACTTTCACAGGCCCTTTGTAGTACAGTGCCCATGCCCTCTGGCCCTGATCTTCTTCTGGATTGGGGATCCATGACAGTCGGTCAACAAATTCATTGTTGACTGATGTTAGAGTCTCCTTTATGTTGACTGTAATTGTGATGAGCATAAAGGCAGTCACTTCAGACCGTTTTTTCTTCGGGGCTTTGCCCCATGAACACCCATGTGGAGGTGCCCCTGCCCGCTGTAACTAAATTAAGCAACTCCAAGTCAGAGTTGATTCGGGAGGGTGTAGACCCCAGAAAGCAGTGCTGGGTCTCATGCCGACACTACAGCAACTTGGCACTGTTGTTGCTGTAGTGTTAGTTGCAGTAAAACTGTCACAGTGGTGAAAGCATACACTGGGCTGGACTACCTCCGCACACCACCATGGTCAACACAGAATGCCATGCACAGACCGTGTAATGTACTGTACACTTACGTGAGCTATACGATCACATTCTGTGGCTGGCCGTGGTGGTGCGGAGGTTGTGCCAGTCCATAAGAGGGTCGGGATGGGGGATGGGTGCGCTACCATTGGCTGTCTGAGTGGGAGGGTGGGGTCTATTAGACCACCAGGTGGTACGACTGGCAGTTCTGTTTTTACTTTACCAGGAGATTGGGGATGGGGGTGCTATACAACAGGGACTAAACTGACAGGAGTCCTGGGGAGATTGGGGATTGTGGTGTGGGGTGCAATATACCACTACAGCCACTGGATGCCATTCAGGAGTGTGGAGGCCACAGTGGCAGGGACTTGGTCAATACACAAGGGGCACAATTTCCATGGTGTCAGACTGCTGGGCCCCCGACACCCCAATGGCTGCTCACCTGCCCACACAACACTCCAGTGTCCAGTGTACTCCTGAGTTCCATTGGCGCAACCTGCTGCATCCATGGTGGGGCTTCCAGAATCCAAATAAGGGGATGTGGCAGCCCCACCATGGCACAAGCCCTCATGACCTGGCTCTCTGGGTTGCTGAATGTAACACTGGCGCAAGAGGGCTTTGTGCAGTGTGATCATGACAGTTACAGGCTGACTACCAGAATCACAGGGTGATGTAAGGTGTGACACAAGTCACCACTTGTGTCATACTTTTCTGATGCAAGTCCCTTGCATCCTGCTATCCCCTTTAGAATCGCCCTGAGTTTCCATACCACATTTTGAGATTATGATCCCTAAGACATTCTGAAATTACATCACCCAACACTCTGAAATTGTTTACCACCTTGAAATTTCATAGCTCTATCCAGTGCTACATTTTAAAACCCAAAACCAACTCCTGCCACATTCTAAAGTAGAGTACAATGCATCTAAACATTCTGGAAACACATGCACTGCACCAGCCCAGTGTCAGTTTTTATTTTTCAAATGATTATTAAAATTACATTTCTTAAAATTTTGGAGAAATAAGTCTTATAAGCTATTAACATGGAGGACTATGCTGGAGTCTCGGTTATGGTAGCATCAGTAGCTCTTCACTGAAACAGTCTTTTTAAACAGGGAGTGAAATCAGAGTTAAAAGTGGCTTGTAACTTGTAAACAAAGTAACTTAGACATCTAATTTTTGGTATGAGGCTTATTGAGAAGATGCTGATTTTAATTATGCAATATAAAACGTTTGGCCTGACTCCATCTTTAAATAGTTTAAATATATACCCTTATACCCCTTCAATCAAAATACATCTTGACAACACACACAATAGGAGTTCTGAGATTCTGCAGCTGCTATAATTCTCCTTTGATCTACTATACCATGCAGTGAGAGAGTGAATCATGAAAACAAATTACATAATACCAGAACAGATGCACACACCCACAGGCACCAGCAGTCACATTCTAGTAAGGCCTTTCACTTCTGCACTGTTATAATGAAAATTAATGCCTTGACAAGACTAGGTAGCATTGCTGAGTTATCATGCACCCCTTCTTTTTGTCAGCTGCCAAATATACACAAGCTAGTTCAAATATCCTCATACTGCTTTACAGTGTCTACACAGAGCCAATCAGTTACTCAAACTCAAAGCCTGAGTAGTTTTACTCAAGAAAAAGTAATCTTGAAAACAAAGCAGCACAACAAGCAATCTAGGCACAAAACAAATACTACTAAGTAATTGCATTATGTCAGTTTTGGCTTGATGTCTGTGTTGGAAGAATGCTGTAGCTACAAGTGTAGTGCAAGACCAGTTTTCTGCCTGTTCAGATACTAATGAGGCCTGATTTCATAGGTTAAGCAAAAAGCAATGGAAATGCCAGCACTTAACACACCATTTGTTATCAGCAGGAATAGGGTAGAGTCTGTCACTCATAGTTTTGTTTGGTGATCTCTTTACTACTTGTCTTCCAACCAGGCCCCTTTCTAGTCTGACCACTCCTGGTCCTCATCACCCACATCCCACTGACATACCTACCTTCCCTGAATGTCCATGGCTTCCCTCCATGGTATGGGTGACAGGTCCCTACTGCTGCAGAAATGGATCCAACACCAGAGAGGGTCACATCACCAGTGTGGGGCCTGCAAGGGATCAGATCATCATCCTACCATGGTCAAGGATGTACCACTGTTCTTCCTGATACCCATGATATGCCAACAGTTGGTAGTTCTCAAGCTCTGACTTATGCAAGCACATGGAGAGTATCTCCATCAACAACCCTTCCCAACATGCCACTCATTGTTCAATGCCACCTGTGGTTTCCCAGGTGGCAGTATGATACTGTAGCTGACAGCCCTTGCTCACCAGAGGAGGTGGAGTGTTTCCACATAGATATTCAATCTTCTCCCTGGATGACCCCTGACATTCCAGGCTTGTGCCTGAACTCAGGTTGCCGCATTGCAAGAGTTAGCACTATTGCTGATGGACTGGCTAAGATTATCCCTCTGAAACAACATCCATCCCACCAGGTGTGGCCCATGTCTCCTCCTCAGAGGAGGAAGATTTCCACAAATATATTCAATCCTTCATCCACTGGCTGACCCCTGGCAATGCAAGCTTGTTCTTGAACTCAGGTTACCATCATTGTGAGTGGTAGCGCTGTTGCTGTGCTGACGAATTGGCTGATGCCAGGGAGGTTGGGGGACTTCAAATAGAGTATAGTCATCATACATCTATTAGAAATAAATCCAGAGCTACTTGTCATGAAAGGTTAAAAAAACAACCGGTAAAAGAGACAATATCAACATTCTATGATCACCAGACTGAAGCTTAACCCTTGACACGGGTGCCTCTGCTGCTGCAAGCAGCCGGGTGGACCTTCTGTCCATGGCTGCCTTCCTCGCTGTACTGCCCACCGATCAGCAGACCGAAGCTTCACCGCTTGACATGGGTGCCTCTGCTGCTGTAAGCTGCTGGGCAGACCCCTTCTGTCCGCTTAGCTGCCTTCCTCGCTATACTGCCCAATCGATAAACCAGACCAAAGGTACGCTGCAGAAACTGGACTGTCCTGAACCATCGACTCTGTCTGCTGACAGGCTGCAGCAGTTCTTAATTTTTGCTGCTGCTGTTTCCTCTGGGCCTTAAGCTAATGTTATATTCTGATTGTGGTACTTGTTAAGTCTCTGCAAATTGTCTTGTAAATCCTAACTTAAACACGTAACCTAAGCCTGTTTACAGCAATTTTGCACTCAAGGGTAGTTTGAAGTGCTAGTTCATTTAGGCTGCAGGTTTGTTGATTGTAAAATATTACAGCTCTCTTTGTTTTAAGGTCCAGTGGTAGCTACCCTGGATCAGAAACTAAGTTTAAAGTGGTACAGTTTTTCTGTTTAGACTAGATTCCATTTGAGTCACAGTTGTAAACTTTGCCCTGAAAATAATTCAATTTCTTTCACTTTCTGTCCTTCTGACTCTTTGCTGCTTGAATTTTTGCACCTCCCATCCCCACCTCCAGCCTTTATTAAATACTCTCTCCCTCAGCACCACCCCTAACAATGTTCATCTTCCTCTCACTAATATTGCAACTCCTCTTAAAGATACAGAGTGCAGTGATTAGGCCTAACACTTGTCCTGTCTTCCTTTAAAGACATCATCCTATTTTCACCATCTGCTTGCCTCTCAGCTTTGCTTAGCACCTGCTCTGCTATCTACTGTGCAGTTCCATACCTGGCTTCCTCCTTGCTACCCCGAGTAATTTTCAAGTTGTCTTGGTACCCTTGCCCTATCTAATAACATCCTATCTTAACCTACATTTTATATCTTAAAATAGATCCACTGCACCTGATCGTGTTCCCAGTGAGCGGCACAGTTAATCCTGCCAGCTGCCTGTACTCCATCCTCCTGACAAACAGGACCTTCAAATCCGGTTAAGTGTCCGGGGCTGTCTGGTAGCACTGTGCGGGTTTGATAGGTGGCCACCTGCTGCCAGCCTCCTCCATTGGACTGCTGCTGTCTGCTTGGCCACTGTCTGGCCCTGCCTTCTTCTGTCAGATTATCAGTCTCTAGGCTTCAGCGGCCTCTGCTTTGCATTGAATTTTGCCGAACCTTACTGGTATCTGTCTAGTCTCCTATTGGTTCCTTATAAAATTCCGCCACTGGGTGCCTTCTAACATATCTTGAATGTCTTCATTTCCTCACTGAAATCTTTACACAAGTAAAGCCTCCAGCTGGTCTGCTTTCCTAATTAACCTTTGTGGGGCTTTACTTTCTGCTTCTCTGATCCACCGCTCCTAAAAATTGCTACGCTAGCAGGAAACACTTTGGTTGTTTTTGTCTATCTTCATCTCGCCAAGGTTAAACGGTGTAATACGTGTCACCCTTGCAGTCTTAATTTTGCACACACTCATCTCTTTTATCCCTAAGAGCTAATCCTTTTGTCTCAGTATACCACTAGCCCTCTTACCCAAGTCATATAGTAACACTATGTGAGTATAGTCTGCTATGGGCACTCTTGTC
Source organism: Neoceratodus forsteri (assembly GCA_016271365.2). Lineage (NCBI taxonomy): Eukaryota > Metazoa > Chordata > Ceratodontiformes > Ceratodontidae > Neoceratodus > Neoceratodus forsteri. Next base: position 852,206,857 of record CM057459.1, on the reverse strand, counting down.
ATTTGTCCTTTACTCAGCCGGACACTGCCACATGGGCTCTCCCATGTAACCAAATGGCAAAGACTCCTCAGAGGCTTACTGCAACTATAGCTTCTAACTTGATTGCAGAGACAAAGCCTGATCTTCAACCTAACCCTATCCTCCTTGGTAGAGGCAGCATCCATTACCCTCACATGCCAGGAGGAAGCTGCCATGGAGGTGTGCTTTCACCTTAGCCTGCCACTGTGCAAGGCTTTGGTTCCTAGCCATGATCATTAAGCTGCTATATGGGGACATCAAACCAAAGCCAGGTCCACCTACCTGTTTCTTTTCCCCAAATGAGTTATCTGGCACGTCCAAGAAAGGATTATTAATTGCCCATATCAATATCAAGTCTTACCTGTCACCATGCGGAACTCGAGGCCTGGGTGAAACTCTACAATCCTGATGTACTCTGTCTCACAGAATCTTGGCTAAAACCCAATATACCTGATAGCGTATGCTCTTGCCTAACTATTCCCTGTTCCGGTAGGATAGATCCTCATCCAAGCGTGGAGGTGGAGTTGCACTATTCTTCAAAAACACCTTAACATCTCCATTGTCCTGGCATCTGCCTCTCCCACAGTGTGCAAATCTACATAGGCAACTATTGTATTGGGGAAAGAAGCCTGTAGTATCTGTGTTCTATAATCCCTGCTGGGGAATAGCAGGTCTTCAAGAACTCCTTGACGTCACCTCCCAGACTGTAAATCATAATGAGGCTGTCATCCTAGGTGATATTAATCTCAGTTGGTTAGGATAAGCTCAAATATCCTTGTAATCACTCATGCTTAGTTATAATTTTCACCAGTTGATCTCTGAAGCAACTAGAGCCACGTTATCCCATCAAGGGTACACTCCTAGACTGGGTGATGGTTAAACCATTATGGAACATGTGTCAAAAGCAGGAATCCTTGCAGATGCACTAACAGACCACTCACCCACTTTTTATCCTATCTATGGTTGCACCTCCATCTCTCCATCAAGACTACTCAAGTTTACAGATTTAGCTCATATTGAAAAGGATGCATTTCTCTATGATTTCTCCAATATCAACTGGGCAGGTATCTATTAAACAAAGGATGTGGAAGTAGCTTCACAGATATTCATAAATGAATTTCTTACTATTCAATATAAACATGCCCCAAGACTACTAGAAGGGTCAGTGGAAAACAGACAAGGTGGCTGCATAAAACCTCCTTGCTAATCTGCCCAGAGGGACAAGCTCTTGATTCAGTACAAACAAACTGGCCTACAGTCAGATCTTATTGTCTATTGTGAACTAAGGAATAGATGTAAGAGACAAGTTAGAGCTGCTAAAAGCAAATACTGTAAGGACTTTCTACAAAGCTCAGCCTGTGACCGAGGAAATTCTGGGCCCATGTCAAAACATTTCTGGGTACCTCCAGTCAGTCACTCCTGATGCAATGATCATAAATGGGGCACATTAATGACCCTAGGACCATCTCAAAAATTTTAACAATCTTTCTCTGATCTGTCACACTATACCTTAGCTTTACATCAAAGTGGATCGCACTCCAATCTACCTAAACACTACCATCAGACAGCGATACTGCCCTATCGTATGATGCTCCTCCAGCTCCACCATTCTATTTCAAGGCTATATCAAGAGCAGAAGTGCTGAAATTACTGAGATCCATATCTGCCAATACCAGCTCTGGTTCTGACTCACTGGAACCTCGTCTTCTTAATCTGGCTGCTCCACTCATTGCCTCTCCGATTGCCAGAATCTACACTTTATCTATTATCCATGGCATTGTGCAGGACTTATGGAAATCTGCAAGAGTAACTCCTGTCTTTAAAAAGGTGACCCAAAGGACATGGCCAATTACAGACCTATAGCAATTCTCTCTGTCCTTTTCAAGATCCTAGAGAAAATAGTTGCATCGCAGACCATTGACTACCTTACACGCTACAATCTCCTCTCAGACACCCAGCATGGTTTCAGAAAAGGTCATAGCACCACCACGGCTCTTCTTCAACTAACTACTGATATTCTGTCCAACATGGATTCTACAGAACTAACAGGTACCATCTTCATTGACCTCATGAAGGCTTTCAACCTTGTAGACCATCCCTGCCTCTCTCCACTCTCCATAAATTCCATTTCTCTACCCCTGTTGTGGACTGGTTCTGTAGCTACATGTCAAACAGGTCGCAAGCTGTCAAATTTAACTCCTCTCTGTCCAACACATCTACTATCAGCCTTCATGTCCCCAGGGCTCTATCCTTGGGCCCCTTCTGTTCTCAATTTTTATCAACAATGCAGCTGAGGTCCTGGAATCCTGCTCAGCTATTCTCTAAGCTGATGACCTGATCATCTATACTAGTTCTTCTAGTATTGTCTGTATAAACACATCACTTACTTCAGACTTTAATAAGGTCTTAGACTGGCTACTAGACCGTAAGCTTGTACTAGATGAAAAGAAAATGGAAGTCATGCTCCTAGGTTCTGCACCAAAGAGTAAGGCCTGTTCTAGTTTGCTGGAGGTTCTTCACCCAGGAGGATATCCACTTGAAAATGTTACTTCTTCAAGTACCTTGGGATCCTGCTGTACCGGTCCCTGGATTTTAATCTTCACATTCCAGTCTCGTGCAAAGCTGTAAACTCAAAACTGGGAAGTAGCTTACAAACGAGCTATATAAGTTACATTCCTGGCCAAATTAGCACTGCTCCAAGGTATTCTGCTCCCAAACTTTACTTATGGTGCCTCTATTCTTTCCTCTGCCCATAAAACCACCCTACTAAAATGGGACATAACTTATAACAATATATGCCGATTTGCCTCTTCATCGCCTCAACTCAAACATCACTGCCTTCTTTATAAGGATCTGAATTGGCTCTCACACTGTGCCAGTAGACAGTACTACCTTGGATCACTAATGGAATAGATCATCCTGGAAAATAAACCATCCCAACTGATGGCATTGCTGGTCCCTCAACCATCCTCCCATGGCTCATGATCAACTGACAAATCCTTGCTCTATGTTCCAAGATGTCAGATGACTAAAGGCACAGGGCTTCCAGTTCTCTGCTCCCAGGCTATGGAATGCTCTTCCACTCAACCTCCATCTGTCTCAGTCTCACTTTGGATTGAAAAGTGAATATCGTCGCTATCTATCCTTAGCTGATGCTTATGCTTTGACCCAACCTGAAGCTCCCTGACTTACCAGTAAAGTCACCCCTGCTCTAATCCAGCTCCAAGACTGTCTCCTCTTCCCTCCCCATATTTTTCCTTCTCTTTGTAAATAACTTCTTGACTACTAGCTCTCTTCCTTCTCAAATCTTGTTGCTGACCATCCACTGTTGTTTTGCCAATTACCACCCCTGACCTTCCTTCTGACAGTCTTTCTTGTTATGTTTGAACATTCCTCACATTTCTCTCTATATAACCTTTCTATTTTATTAACTGTTTCACTCACAGGTTGGGTCCGTGGTTTCTGCACTTATTATATATCTTACTGGCATTATCTGTATAATGCTTGCCATCATTTTTGTTGTTTCTACCCAATGTATTTTTGCAGCACTGCGCGTACTGTTCCTCTATTTGTATTATTGTACCCATGTTGCTGTTGTTCAACTGTTCTGATTTTGTTGTACTCTCCGGGTCGTGCCTGAAAATAGTCATTTTATGGCTAGTGCACCTACCCGGTTAACAAAAACTAAATAAATAAAATAAATAAATAATGCAAGGAACCAGGTAAGGAAAAAGAAAGAGCTATGGATTACACTAAACCAATAGATCCAGAACAAATGGTTTGATACCTTTTATTGGACCAACAAGGATGTTACAAAAGAACAACAAGTTTTAGCTTTCAGAGCAACAAGTCCTTCTTCAGAAGCCTAAACCAATAAAAATTCACATTTGTGGTGTAACAGAAACATGGTGGGGCATGAATGATTGGGACAAACAAATCAAAGGATACCAATTATTCCATAAGACCATGTTGGTAGACGTGGTGAGGGAGTAGTATTATATGTTAGTAATGACATTCCATCAAATTGAGAATAATCACCCAAACAATGAGGAAATAGAACAAATATGGGTGATGATTTGTATGACCAGAAAAAAAGATCTCATTCTGAGTCTGCTACAGACCATCAAACCAAAGTCCAGAACACATTAAAACCTTTATGATTAATCTGCATGAAATGGATTCTGACCCTAGCTCACTCATACTAGTGGACTTTAACTTCCCTCATATTAACTGGGGAATATGGAAGGAACAGTGCATAGGATTTAGCATTAATACACTTTGTAATAAGTGATAACATGACTCAGTATGTAAAATAATACACTAGAGGTTCTAACATACTAGATTTGGTGATTAGTACAGTAACTTACAAAATAGAATAATATCATTTAAAGATAGGGAGCCACTGTATTAGAGTGACCATAACATAATCCAGATCAAATTAGATGGAGAGTGTTTAACAAATAATAGCATTACTAAAATAAAATGCTACAACTTAGCTGACTACAATAAAATAAGAGTATATTTGAAGTGGGACTGAAAGGTTAACTTAGAAAATCTACCCTGCAAGAAATTTGGACTAAAATCCAAATACACTTAGATTTCTGTATAGCAAGTTATATACCTGAAAAATCTAAATATAATAAAACTGGATGCTTACTGGACGTTTAATAACTTAGTTCAATCATAACGTCAAAAGTGGATCATAAAGAAAAAGACATAAAAAATGTAGAAACAACCCTACTAGTGAAAATATAGCAGCCTACAGGCATAAAATACAAACAACTAAAACTCTAATAAAGAATATAAAAGAGAAGAAGAATTAAAATTAGCAAAATAACTCAGAATAAAAAAATATTTTTCAGCTACATCAACAGCAAAAAGGTGGTCAGTCAGTAATTGAACCAATTTTTGATGAATGGAAACCTGTAATTGATGAAACCACAGTGTTAATGGCCTTTAATAATTACTTTCTAGGTCTTTATAACAAAAAAATCTGAGTATTCATCAATTATGGACATTATGGAAAAATAGAACAACTACATCTTTAAAATTGATCAAGCTGATGTTAATAAAAATTAAAAAATCTTAAAACTAACAAAAAATGTTGTAGGTGCCGTATTGGTCCTTTTAGAACAGATCCAGAAACAAATGATTTGATACCTTTTATTGGACCAACATGGATCTTACAGAAAAGAACAAAGTGCTCTAACTTCGAGACCAACCTGGTCCTTCTTCACAAAACTTCAGAAGGACCAGGTTGTCTCGAAGCTAAAGCACTTTGTTCTTTCTGTAACATCCATGTTGGTCCAATAAAAGGTTTTAAAACTAACAAAGCACAAGGTCCTGATGGAATTCACCTGAGACTGCTTAGGAATTGGGTGATAAATGTACTTGTCCTGTTAATGTTATTTAATAGATCATTGCATGAGGGAACATTCTTAAAGACTGGAAACTCACTAATATAACAGCTATACACAAGAAAGGGTCAAGACACAGTGTAAGAATTTTAGACCTATTAGCCTTACGGCAGTATTATGGAAAATAATGGAGGAATTCATAAAGGAATTAATTAAAACTCATTCTAGAGATGGGACTCAATATTTTACAGCATGGTTTTAAGGTCGATAAGTCATCTCAGACAAATCTGAGTCATTTTTGAGCCCATTAGGAGAGCCTCTATCAAAAATGTACTGAGCAGATCAGGCCCTCTGCTCCCACAGTGCTAACCTCAAGCACAATAGTGTGAACAGGTAACAGATAGGGTAACCCTCCTGTCTGCTTTTGGGTCAAAATCACTTTTAGTCTCAAATTCTGGGGATTCAAACTGTGAACCTTATGCTGGTGTACCCAATGTACAGGCTCAGATAGGTACCCTCTTCCGAGAGTTGAACAATCTTTCACAGGGTCACCAAGCCAGGCTTCCAAATGAACCCTTAAAACTCTATAAAAGACCTTAGGTATATTCTTACCTTTTCCCAGTTTGGTAACACCATCAAGCTTTTGAACAGTTTTGTCAGTTTTAACCCTTTATATGTCACATGCAAAAAGAACTTGGAAGGCACATCCAGACAGTATCTTTCAAATAAAGATTTTACTAAAACGTGATAAAAGTATGAAAATGTAAGCACAAAAATATATCAAAGAGCATACAACCACTTAAAAGAAAAGAAAAGAAAACTACAAACTCCTACCAACATACAGTTTAGATCTTTTCTAATATATTACCACTTTAAGTGCTTATCAGAGCTGTAGTGCCACTACAGTCCCAAGATGGTATATATCTAAACAGTTCAGAGTATAGTTTAACCTGTGTCTCTCCACACCCTTCTGTGAGTCATCTAGATCCTCCATTTAGAATACAAAAAAAATACAAACAGCATGTCCTAGCAGGAGGTATATTAAATAAGTTGATATCAGCAAAACTCCATTTCCTAAATATGACTCCTTAATTAAACATTTCTCTTTGATCTGGTGTAGTTCTTATTCCAAACGTATATCAAAGGGTTTTACAACTTCAGCACCAGGTTGGTATAACATGTTCTTCCTATAGGAATAATAAAACTTTATGAGCCCTATATCCTGGCAGCTGGGTCAGTTCTAATTAAGACAGAAAAACAGGAGACCTATAATTAAGTCTTTCTGGTCTTTTAATTACCTCCTGGTTTCAGGTTAATATATCCTGTAGCTTCTCTGAAACCTGGGGTGAGGGAAGCACCCATACACACAGGCTGTGTTATGTGAGACAATCACCTACTATATTTTTATATTGCAAATCTCATACAACAATCATAACCAGCAGGCCAAGCATCACACCCTCCACCAAGATCTTCTAGTTGACATCATCTATCTGGATTATGCTTGAGCGCTTGATATGGTGCCACATAGAGAGCTAATAGGGACTTTAATCCAGTTACAATTTAGTCTGGCCATTATCAAATGGATTGGAAACTGATTAAATATGTGGCAGCAGATAGTGGTTATTAAGTGTTATTGTTCAGCCTGGGGTGAAGTGGGTAGTGATGCACCCCAGGGGTCATTACTGGGGCCTACTCTGTTCAATGTATTCATCTCCAAAATGCAGACATCACCCAACTCATGGCTAAGTAAATTTGCAGATATCCGTATCACAAGGAGGGCCAGGTGGCCAGCTGGCACCCACAGTTATTGAAATGGTGGTTTGATACAACTAGACAACCATCTTACAAATTACAATGTCTATGATACTCCAGTCAGGGTTTAGGAGAAGACATAGCACCGAGACCACCCTTGTTCGGGTTTTAAATTACCTCCTAATTGAAAGTGATCGAAGGCTTGTACTATTCTAGTCTTTCTTGATCTCTCTGCAGCATTTGATACTGTAGACCATGGTGTGCTTTTGGAGCACCTGCGGCTTCTTTTGTGGACTTTCTGGTACAGTTCTACATTGGTTTCAATCTTTCATCACAGGCCGGACACAGAGGGTTGTCACTGGAATTTATTCCTCTGACGCCATCTCTCTGTCCTGTGTGGTACTGCAGGGCTCCATTTTGGTGCCCATGTTGTTCCCAGTTTATATGCTGCCATTAGGAGACATTATTAGTGATACAGTCTGGGTTTTCACTGTTATGCAGATGATACCCAGCTGTATCTGTCCTTACTCCCAGATGGGGTGATGCCGATCTCTATGCTTAACAACTGTCTTTCTGAAATCAAAGACTGGATGAGTGCTAGCTGGCTGAGGTTAAATCCAGATAAGACCAAGGTGTTGGTTGTGGAATCGGGTCACCTTGAGGTGGTTCCTAGGGCTGGGGTTCCTTTGGGCTTATGGCTTGATGGTGTCCAGCTCCACCTCAGACCAGGTGCATAATCTAGGTGTTATTCTTGACGATGGTTTGACCCTGAAATCGCAGGTGTCTGCCATTGTCAAGTATTCCTTTACCACCTTAGGAATTTTGCCCAGGTGAAACACCTGGTTCTTCTGGCTGACCTTCCTACTTTGGTCCATGCCTTCGTGACCACTGCCTTGATTACTGCAATGCTCTGTACCTAGGGCTACGGGAGTTGATATCTGCCACTTGCAGCTAGTGCAGAATGCAGCAGCCAGGCTTTGACTGGGACATCTAGAGGCAGATGTAAGCCTGTGCTGCGCGAACTGCTAGCTACAGTTTAGTGGTGGATCACAGTTAGGGTCAGATTACTGATCTATAAAGCCCTACATGAACTGGGACCACAATATCTGCAAGATCTCCTTACTCCCTACTGCCCTCTAGTTCACTTCAATCTGCTGACGAGGGGTTGCTAGAGATTCCCAGGGTTCGTTTGAAGACATCTGGGCACGTGCATTTTCTCATGCTGCCCCTGCCTGTGAAACTCTCTACCTTGTCGGATACAAGAATGCCTGACCATCGAGAGTTTTAAATCTGAGCTCAAAACATGTTTGTTTTATAAAGCATTTGGAGAATGATTTTATTATTGTTATTTAATTATTGTTATTTTTAAAGTGTTGTTTTAAATTCTGTACAGTGCTTTGGTTTTGAAAAGCTCAAAAATAAAATTTTACTTACTTACTTACATTGTGTCACAGGAGCACTGTGACCACCTGCCTACTGTAGCACACCATGGGCGTAAGGGATCCTGTGGCAGACCAGGTCCAGGCATTCCATTGGATGCCGACTGTGCCTGCTGAACAGCCACGTGAACCCTACGCATCAGGGTGGCGAGGTTCAGAGAAGGGCTGAACGCTGGCCAGTGCTCATGAATATGGACACTGCACATGTTTGCCAGGGTATGGAGCTGTGCAGGTGGGATACATGCCTTTGGCATGTACTTCCCACCTGTTAATGAATAGTGCCCAGTAAGCATACCAAACTGCAGATCTCTAGTTACAGTATAACACTGACCAAATTCTGACAAATGTAATAATTTACATAATTCTTCAAAATTTAACAACATTTTGTACAATTTTGTGGAATTTTCAAAAACTTAGTGAAATCATAATTTGCTAATTTCACCCTGTCCTAGGTGTCACCAAGTCCCTGTATCTGTCCTGCTTGACCTTGAACCTGTTTACATTTCCTGCTTTGACCATCTCTTTTGGCTGCCCATTCTACTGATCCACCACCTTCTCAGTTAAGAAGAATTTTCTTATATGCTTCCTATGTCTCCCATTGACCAGTATCCACCCATGCCCTTTCATTGCTGGGCTCCCATTGATAGTGAATGGGTCTTTACAGTGAACTTTATTTATTCCACTCAAGAATTTGTGTTTCTCAATCATATTCTTACTCCTCCTAGCCTCCAGTAAATACATGTTGAGGTCTGATAACATTTCCTCACATGTCTTGTCCTGCTGCCCCTGGATCCTCTTGGTGATCATCCATTGCACCAATTGCACCATCTCAAGCCAGTCCCTATCCATCTTCAGTTGTGGGTTAAAGAACTAACCAAAGTAGTCCAGATGGGTTCTCTGCAGGATCTCTATATGAACTGCTGTTACATTCCTTATGCATCCCAACTTCCTATTTGCTTTGACATACAACTTGCTGCACTGACCTCGAGCATTGAACTGCTGCTAATAATGACCCTTAGATCTCTCTCCTCTGCCATCTTTGCTAGCCTTAACATCCATTCAGTTCATTGTATGTGAGTTCATCTTTCCAGTGGGCATCATTTTGCATTGGACCTCAATTGTCATAATTTAGACCACATTTCTATTTTTCTAGGTCTCTTTCATTAATCTCACAACCTCCTCATTGTCCTCGCTGCCACTGAATTGTGTGTCTTCCACAAAGAGACATATCTTGCACTAATTATCCTCCCTATGTCACTAATGTACATGTTCAACAGAGTATGTCCCATGGCTGACTCCTGCTGCACCATCCCAGGCTTCTTATTTTATCCCATTTCCTACCACTCTCTGATTCCTCATTCCCAACCTGTTCCCTAGCCTCCTTGTCAGTCTTTCCTCCAGCTGCCTTAAGAGCCTCCTGTGTGTTACAGAATCGAAGGCTGTGCTGAACTGAAGATAGAACACATCCATTGCCTGTCCCATCTCCTGCCTGATGACCCAGTCGAAGAATATTATCAAGCTGGTCTGGCATGATCTCCCACAAAAAACATGCTGCTTATTATGGTGCATCCTGTTTGCTTCTAGGTACTCCACAATATTCTCTAAAATGATAGTCATTAGAGGTCTTGAGGTTCTCTCACCAGCTTCTTCGGTACCCTCAGATTTGGTTGTTGAGAACCCTTGCCTTAGCTGTATTAAGGACTGCAAGCCCTTCAACACTCTAGTCTCAGTGGCGTGTTCTATTTATATTCTTTTCACTCTCCTTCTTGAGGACTTCACACTGCTTTCTGGCAGTGCCTCCACCACCATAAATACAGAAAAGCAAATGTTCAGTAAATCAGCCTTCTGGTCATTATCCTCCATCCAATTCACCTCTTTTTCAACCTTATTATCCCTCTTTTTTTTCTGTAATGTACTTTAAAACTCTATCTCCCTCCTTTGCCCTTTTCATTATTCTTCGTTTCATAACCACCTATGATTTAACTATTCTCTTTGCTTCTTTTACTTTTTTAAATTTTTTCTGTTAATCCTCCTAGTTTTTCTCACTTTGCTCACCTTGTACTTCCAGAGGCCATCCTTATAGCCGTCTCTGCCTTCCCACCTTCGAAAAAAACAGATTTGTGTCCGATGATTATTTCTTTTAACAAACCTTTTCATGCAAAGTTTGCCACCACTGTTATGCCTTTTTAAATACTAACTTGTCCTTGAGTGCCTACCTCATCTTTCTGAAGTTTTCTCTCTAGTGTGCTGGAACACTGCCTTAATGTATAATAAACTCCCCATGGTATTGTAACCCACACTGAATTGTGGACACTGGACACCAGAGCTCCTTCACTCCAACCTTCCCACCATTTCTGGGTTGGAGAGTACCAATTAAGGATGGTTTCTGTTTGGTTCCCTTATCTAGTGTACTAGGAAGCAGTCCTATATGGCTGTCAATTGTGATGCATTTCTTGCACTTCTCACTGCCTGTGCTGCACATTCCACAACTGTCATGTTTAAATCTCCTTCATCACTTCTCCCTTAGTAATTTGTGTCCTTATTTCTTCCCTAGTTCTCTGCACAGTTCCACCATCTGGCTTGGTGGCCTGCAAACTCTCCTATCTGGATTATTTTCCTCCCACAGTTGTTTTCTGGACCCATTGAAAATCCCTCATTCACCCACATAAATGCCACATCTTCTGGAGCTTCAATATCCCCAAGTACATACAAAGTCACCCTATTGCCTTTCCATTGTTATCTCTGTTAGCAGCTGTATTCTAGGACTGCATGATTTCCCTGCTGTTCTCAGCTGCCCATATGTCAATTAACATTACTAAGTTAACATTGTACCTGCCACTTCCATATTGAGCTGACTTAATTTTTTTCCCAAATTCCAAAAACTTAGGTTTATTGTTTTCATTTGCCTTTTCTGGAGTCCTTGTTTATCCTTGCAATTTACACCTTTCTGCTGCTATCTATCTGTTTTTCCTATCTTACCCCACCATTCTGTTCCTTACACAATTTCTATCCATTCTTTCCCTCATTCCCTCCAAATCTACTATCCTTCCCCTTCCAACCTGCTGCCCCTCCACCTTTTGTGGCTCTTCTCCTTTCTACTGTAACTCTATATGATCTCTCTCTCTCTCCTTCACACTCTTTTGCTTTGTACAGTACAACTCTCCCTGTCCTTGTAGCTAGGGAAAACTAGTATGGCCTTCCTTACCTGGGTTAGTATCCTTATCCAGTACTTCACTACCTTTCCCTCAATTTTAAATGTTGGTCTATGAAAATACTGAATTTCTATCCCAGTGCAGTGGTCCCCTCACAGTTGTGTATAGGCTGTCATTATAAAATATATTACAATCCTCATCCACATCCCAGTCACATGTGACATTTTACCTTCCTACCCTCCCCATCTGATGTACTGTTAGGATATCTAAGAAGGCCACCATAGATGCCAACTGTATAAGTGTTTTTACCAGCTTGCAAAAGGAACTTTACTTGCTCCAGTGTCCCATTTGGCAGATTGTCTAACCCTAGGTAGACAATCCCATCCAGCCTTCTCACCCTCTCTATTGTCCTTTTACTGATGCCCCAGAAGACATTTCACAAATCTTTTTACTCTGGCTATAACCACACTGTCTATTCAACTAACAATAGAATATCCACTACTAGATCCTTCTGGCTGACCTCCCTTAGCTGTCTCCTTCTCCTGTAAGGGTCTGCACCCTAGGAACCCTCTGAGGCATCTGAGACAAAATTACACAACAGGGACTTCTAGTTCACTGCCACCACTAGGTTTTTACCAGGACAGGAAGAAGGAAACCTGCTTTTACCTCTTCCTTGCACAAGCTCAGGAAGGTCAACACAATAACTGTGGGTAGAATGTCCTTCAGGGACAGATTGCAAACAGAGTCCAGCAGAAATAACCAAATTACCTTATTAAATAAACAAACAGTGATTTGTTCAATCAAAAATAGATCCTTTACTAGTGACTACAAGTATTTACAAGCAGGTATATTTACATTCAGACAAAAGGTTTACAAGGTTACTAGAAATTAAAATAAATGGAGTTGCATAGACAGTTGACAGATAGAAGAAACTGAGCTTTTCACTCTGTAAACTACAGCTGCCCCTAGCTACAAAGACACTTGGTCTAAACTGTTCCATACTCATGAGCAGCTAGCTGTTTGTGGCAGAGCCCTTCCCTCCATCTTTGGATGTTGGGTGTCCTACAGAAAAGAGGAGGAGGAGCTGGCTTCGGCACCCCACTTTATACTCCTTTACTGTGAGGGTGATCTCATCCCTTTTTCAGTGACAGTTTCCTGCTGTTCACATGTGTGTCTGTGTGATAACATCAAATGATCCAACTGGCTCACTTCACACCCAGACATCCCTTGGTCCAACTTTACAACTCTGTTTTCCAGAATGCTTGAGGTGTTCAGTCCCTTGACTCTGCCTTTCAGGATGTCTGAGGCATTCAAAATAGTACTCTCACATCTGCCTTTCAGAATCTGTGACTAGATGTTCCCAAGGAAAATTATCCAGAGAATTTGAGTAGGCTAATATTTCTTATGAGACCTGCTTGGATATGAGACCCTGAAAGCCAGTTTGTCCACTTATAACAGAAGCATAATTACACTAACAAAAGAAATAAAAAAAAGAAATTAATAGATCAACCAAGTCACTTGTCCATCACAACATCTCACTCAGTGGAGTAAAGCAGTTGGTATTTCAGCAGTAGTCCCTCTCCCTTTCTGGAGCCAGTCCTCATTGTACCTGTCTGCTTCCCATCACTCTTCATCTACTGGGCCATGTAATGGTAGAATGAGAAAGAGAAACAGAATGACCAAATGTACACTGCATAAGCATGAAAACTGATACATGACCAACAATCTTATCTAATATACATTCTACCTTAGTTACACAAGTATGCTATTCATAACTACCCACTAGACAACTGAACCATTTTATGTTTGTATGTGTGCATGCACAAAGAAAATGTATTGTTATGATATCATATTTCAGAAGTGTGTCACTGATAGCTCCAACACAGCTTAGGCTGCAGGGGACATGAGAGTGACAGACCACTGATCAGAGAGACTAATCATGACAGCGTCTCTGTTTGTGGGGTGAAACTTTGTGTAATTGAAAGGATGCATAGCTCCTATCACAGAATGGCTCAATACTATCATCTGCATGACACCACACAGCAAGCAGCTGAACTGCACTGTTACCTATTGTTGACTGTATCCAGAATGTGGGGCAGTAAATGTGCCTGTCCCCTGTAGTAAACAATTTATTCATTATACTGATGTCAGTCCTTCCCTGCCCAAAGAGTGCTGGTGACTTCCTGCCCAGTAAATGTGTTGCTCAAATCAGAGTCCTTGGTGGTCGCAACCCAGTTGGTACATGTGCTCTGCAGTCAACTATCCTTTATAGTGCTTAGAACCAATGTGGTACAATTTATTCATAGCACTGATCTTACTCTTTCACTGCCCAAAAAGTTGGTGATAACCCTCATATTGTCCCAGATTCTCCTCATTCTCATAAAGACAGACAATGGGGTTGTTGTTATGCTCAGATTGGCAATTAATTTATTGTTATTTCACATTCATCTTTACATATACCATCCCCATTTTCATTATTTATTTTTCACAATTCTTTGTTCATATTGCTTTTAAATTTCAATTTCTGCCCCTTCCTTCTTGTTCATCTTCTTCTTCAGCCCAGGTGAAACCTGGGAGCCTTCTTCTTTCCTTCTTGTAGGTAACGGTGAGAAACAGACCACTTTTCTCTCCTTCTGTTCCTTCTTCTTCTCCTTATGTTCCTTTATCATTCCCTCCTTTTCCTCCCCTTCCCCTCTTTTTCCCTTTATTCACCCTTCTCCCCGCCATCCACCTCTGGCAGTCCAACCGTCCCATACCGATCCCCTGCCATCCATCTCGGCAGGCCAAAATTGCACCTCCTTCACTCACGCCACACTTCCTTTTTGACAGAAGGGTGGAGGTATCAAAACTCCAGTAAAGAGGCTGAACATCTGCTGTGCAGGGATTATGTACCCTGCCTAGCCCCTCCTATTTTTTACCTTCCCCTATCCATATCTCTTCCTTCTTAAACTCCCCTCCCTCTGTCTACCTTCCCACTGTCCTGCTCCTTGGCCCTCCCTATCCTTCCCCTGAGCACAACCATCTGTACCAACTGGGGTGGAAAGGGTCCACCAGGACAACTTGGTCTGCTCCCTTAAAGGCAAACTCCATTGTCTTGGATTCACCTCTTTCCCACAAAGACAGACAACAGGGTTGTTGTTGTGCTCAGATTGGCAATTAATTAATATTTCACATTCATCTTTACATGTACCATCCCATTTTCATTATTTATTTTTCATAATTCTTTGTTTATATTGCTTTTACATATCAGTTTCTGGCCCTTCCTTCTTCTCATCTTCTTCTCACCTCCCAGGTGAAAATCTGTGAGCCTTCTTCTTCTCTCTTTCTTGTCGGTAACACTGAGAACTGAGACCACTTTTCTCTCCTTCTCTTCCTTCTTCTTCTTCTCATATTCCTTTATTATTCCCCCTTTTTCTCCTTCCTCCTTTCCCCATAGCATGTCTCCGCTTGGCGTTTGATGATTGCCTTCCCCTTTCTTACTGTTCTCTTTTCTCCTATTATCTTCCTTCCTGCCTCCTCCAAGCTTCAATAAAGCCAATCATCTCTGTATTAAACATGTCTATTGCTAGGTCTGACAAGTGTACCCCATCTGCTCTGTAAAATTCCTCTACCCATTCTTCTACTCCCTCAATATTATGTTTCCTCACATAGCTCTTATCAGTGTCCCCACCCTTCTATTCATCTTCTTTCTGGCCCTATCCATTGCTCATTTCTGTGCTCATATCTCCATACCCTCCTTAGTATCCTATCTGACCATGCTATGCTCACTTTTGGCCACCATTGCTTTATTTTATAAGATCCTGTTTTACCTTCAATATGTATCGAATTCCATGGCTTCCCTGATATCGTTATTCCTAAGATGTAAAATGAATAAGTCTGGGGTGGGCCACCTTTTCTTCATTTCTATTAGGGGTGGAGAGTAACTGTGCCATCTCATCCCTCGAATACCACGCCATACCAACCTACATTTCTTGACATCTTGGTACAGCTGTTTTCCCCAGCCTTCTTCTCTGCTCTCTTTTCTGCCCAGTAAATGTAGGAATGCCAGCAGATCCATACTTCCGTGATCCTCCCTCTTCCTATTAAATCAAGCAAAATATTAATCGCACCACCGCTCTCAATTTTTCTTCTCCTCTGCCCCATCCTTCTTCTTTAAAATGTTCACGTTTTTTCTTTTTTTGTTTTTTTTTGTTTCTCTCCCGTCCTTCAGATTCCACTTCTGTAAAGCAAACACAATGACAGGTTAATCAGCATCCTTTAAGGCCTAATGTACCTCTTGTATCTGGTGGACCACCACCTTCCTTTTTCCATCATAGTAGTAACTGTCTCCCTTCTACTGCCCATTTTGAAGCAGCCTCTATCCAAAAAGAATGGGATGAGTAATTAGCTGTGTCCTTCCCAGAAACTCCATGTCTTTTTGAGTATGGCTGTTACCTGGTAACTCATCACTTTCTTCCCATCCCCATGCACAATAACCTCCTTCTTTGTTATAGCGCTCTGCCCACAATGCCTTTACAGGGTGTAAGGTTCCATCAGGGTGAGCCTTAATGGTTATCATGCACCCTTTCCTTGCTGACCTGTCTTGGCTCTCCTAATCTTCAGCTGTATTTCCTGTGTTCCCCACTTTATGTCCCCATTCCAACCTCCTCTTTATTCTTCCCTTTGACTCACTGCCTCACTCACCCTCAGAGCCCCAGCAAACATCACTAAATAAATCTTTTAAGCAGCTGAGACTCATTCTTGGATTTACAAATGGCGGGCAATACCCCCCGTCTCACTAACCGTTGGTCTGCTATTGGCCTCCACCCATCTTTGTTCTTCTGCTTTAATCTACTCCACCTCTACATCATTCTATGAATCAGCATAGACCTCGTAGGATCTTTGCACTTCTTTATACTGCACACCAAACTGATCCCCGCTAGGTACACACCCATTGTAGAGTGAGCCATCCTCTTGCCATTGTTCTACCATGAATTTTCCTAAATGCTCTTCCATTACTGGCCCACTTACTTCCATGCGGTGTGTTTCTGAATGTTTGCAATGTCTGCATGCCCTTCATAGGCCCTCAAAGTCAGTGGCGCCCATGAGCTGTGGAACAACATTTCAGCTCCTCTTGCCAACATCCCAGATGTTCATTGGGATGGCCATTTCCTCCTCCGCTGTTGGTGCCAGTGTCCGGAAATGATCCAGCTGCAGACGGAAAGGCTATCAGCTAGAATATTTCTCACCCCATCTATGTGTCTGGCCTAAAAGACATGTTTAACTGCAAACTCTCAATATTAACTGTCTCAATACCCCATAACTGTCCTGACCTGGCCCCTTATTGTTCAGCACATCCACTACTGCCTTATTATCACACCAAATGTAACCTTCTGTTCCTCAGTTCCTCCCCATACCAGGGTGCATGCCAAAATTGGCATAATTTCCAACAGTGTGATGTCCTTTACCTTCCCTTCCATACCCAGTCTACTGGCCATGATTCCAAAAACATTTCCTCTCAAATATCCCTCATTCCTAGCCCCTGCTGCATCCATATATAACTCCAAATCTGTATTATATAGCCATTCATCTTGCCAAAAGGAACAGCCATTATAATTTTTAGGAATTCATCCCACACTTTGAAGTCCTCTTTATCCCTTTGGTTATGTCCACCCAGTGGTGTGATCTTCTACTCCTGATGTGGCTCATGCTAATCTCCTTGTGAATGTCCTTACTGGCCTGATTGCTCTGCATGCAAAATGTAAGTGCCCCATAACTTGCTGCACCTGCCTTAATTGTACCCATCTTCTGCTAGTATGCACCTGAATCAATTCCTTAGTTTCTGTACCTTACCATCTGGCAACCTAAATACTTCCCCAGTGCATTTATTTCGATCCCTAGAAACTCCAGTAACCTGCTGGGGCCTTTTGTTTTCTCAGGGATAATGGCACCCCACTTCCCCTGCACAGCTCTTGAAAACTTGCTAACATCTCCTCAGTCTGTACCCTTCCACTGCCTATCAACAGGAAGTCATCTAAATATTGTATCATTGACTTGTGCCCTGTTTTTGCTGAAATATCCATTGCAGGCAGGTGCTAAATGTTTCAAATGTGGCACATGTGATGGAGCAACCCACCAGCATAGCTTTATCAAAATAATACTGGGCCTCTACTTTGAAACCCAATAAATACCAATCCTCTTTCCTCACTTGCAGCCTAAAAGCTGCTTCTATATCAGTCTTGGCCATCCAAGTATCTGGGGTCACCAAAAGCTGTACTGCTTCTTCCAATGTAGCATAAGTGACCCGGCTGTGCTCCTCCCCAATGACGTCATTTACCAAGTGTCCTCTGGGAGCGACAGGTGGTGAATCACCGTATACTCCCTTCTTGTTTTTGGGCACTGAAACCTAAAGGTGAAATTCTCATGTTGTCTAAAGGGGAAATGAATATGGTTCTTCCACCCTCTCTGCCACTTTTCTTTTTCTATTTTCCATCTCAAAATGTCCTCCTTTCCTCTTACCAATAGGAAATTATTGCTTCCCTTGCTTGTCTTGGGCCTTGTACTGTAGTGAGAAACCTGTTCTAAAGCCTGTTTGTATGTTTTTCACCACCTCTCTATCTGGGTGCTCCCTGAGCCATTTTTCCACACCTCAATTTTGATGGTGGTCTCTGCCAACTGAAATCAGTCTCTAACACCCAAGCCCCCACTGGCTCCCATCCCCCGACTGCTGTTTCTCTGGACTTCCCTTCAATAAGACCGGGTCCCCTCCCCACAATCCCTACTTCTCACCCTCTACTCCAAGGCTGCCCTTAAATCCCAGTCACTCTCAAAGGGCTGGTGACCCATCCACTGGTTTCCCCCACCTGGCCCCGGTACCCAAGCTGCCCTGCACCTTGATGCTGGGTGAGATCCTCCACATTTTGAACAGGCATGTCGAAAGCAACATTGGGGCAATGAACAAAATGCCCAATTATATCCTCAACAACACTTCTGCAATATCCCCCTTTTACCCATCTTCCTTTGAGTGTGGATTGGTCGGTGACATAGTCAGTCCACAAGTCTAAGTGCTTTGTGTCCCATCTCACATCCCCATAGGTGCTCATCCTCTGGTGGACAAACTTGTCATAATTATCAAAACCACTCACCTTTTGCTTTTGCTCTCCTTATAATCAGGGAATGAGTGATAAGTGGTATGCCAAGTTCAGGTTTCTTTTCCAGCAGAATGGCAGAATATGTAGCAAAACCACAAAACACCGATCCCAGGTCTTCTCTTTGTAAAGTCTTCTTCTTCCTTCTTCCTCAACAATACCACAGCTGCTGCCATCTCACTTTTCCTATATTCTCTGTCTCCTCGTACTTTGCTGCCACCTCCCTACTGACCAATGCAAATGTTCACATTCCCCATTCCATATCTTCTCTTTCGTGGCAAGCAAGTGTTCCTATCCTCATGCCCAGTGCTCCTACATCCCTCATTTCTTTTCATGTCCCTTCTGCCACTTTGTCTATGCATCTAGTTGGTTCTTTGCCTGCTCTAATCTCTGCTAATGCAGTTTCCATTTGCCCCAGACTGCCCTTCCTAGGAAGCTATAATTTGTCCAATGTATTCTTTTATACTGTCCCCCACTGTACCTGATACACTACTTGTAGGCCTGTCCCCTACTTATGTTCTGCTGTCTCCGGGCTGAGCTGGTCCAAGTTCTAGTGGAGGGGCTACAGGCTGCAGCATCATGGGTGAAGGGCTTGGTACCACAGGAGGTTCCTGTCTGGGTTCTGTAGTGGGTACTGCCACTGGCTCAAGGGAGGTACTAACAGTTCAGGCAACAGGGGCTGCGGAGGTGCTGGACTAACCACTTGAGATTGCGGCCCATTTGGGCTGCTCAGCCTTCGGTTGGTCTCTTTCCACCACTCCTGCTCCTTTTTCTGCTTTCCATTTCTCCCATAACTTCCTGGTTCCTCTCCCTCCACCATTTGCCACATCAAGTTGGCCTTCTGCCAGTTCAATGATGGTCTTGTACGCCTCTTCCTTCATTGGCTTCCTCTTCCTTGGTGCCATCCCAGTTTTACTTGTACCTGCAGATAAACTGAAAAAATTGCCTTCGTTATTTCCCATTCATACTTTCCTAGTCTAAATTCCTGTGCTGCTACCCTCTTCTCTTTCTCACCATACTCCTTCCTGTCTTCACAGCTCTGCAACCATTAATCACGTGGGCCACACGGTTGATGTCAGACACCATTCCCGCCAGTGTGGCCTTTCCAACTAGGCCTCTGCCTCTTCTCCTTCATAATCCCGATTTCTTACCCACTTTTGCCACTTTCTTTTATGACCTCCTCCCTCTCCAGGGCCTTGTGCCTTTGTTCCCTATAGGGCCACGTAGTGTAACATTAGCCATTCCCCCACCGTGAGGCTTCTCTGTCTAATCACCCTGCATTCTCTCATTGCTGAAAAAAAGAATGGAGCTCCTCTCCTCTGGTTAGAGACAGTAACCCTGCCAGTGCACCACGTTGCTACCCTATTTTTAGTTTTCCTTTCCCCACATTGTCCCTAAGGCCTGGTGGCTGTCTTCTCCTAAGGACAAGTGGCGTTACGTCAAATGCCATTCTTTCCAAAGCTTCCCGTCTGATCCTCTTTGACCCAAAACCAATTGCCCCCTGTGCTGTCACTAGCGACCAGGCCCCTAAAGTAAGAAAAAGTGGGAGTGACTCAGTGTGTTGAAAAAATCACTGATTCCCCAAATTGTCCTCATCTCCTTGCCCATTCTCGATATGTCTGAACAACAACACAAGCTGCCTTCTCACCACATTTTTTCTGCTCCTTACCAGAATGGGGATAAACTTTTAAACTCACTTCTCCACTGCTTTTCCTGTCTGAGACCTAACACTGTTCTTCTATGCTATGAAAGAGAAGGGGGTAGGCTATCAGCACCACATGGCCTACAGCGAGTCTCAACATCAACAGTTGCCCTGCTCTAAAATCCTTCTGTCGCTGGCCTCAGATACTCCCAAAAAGGTGGGCAAAGCTCTCCCTCTGCTTCCTAGGAACTGCAGTACTGCCCCTCTACACAGTTTAGACCCTGGCAGACAGGAGAGCTAGGCCACAGGCCTTGCATGGCTCTGGCATGCTCTGCCAAAAATGACTGCCTTGTCTACTCCTCCTCAGGCCACTGGGCCTTGCTTCCTACAAAAAAAAAGGCTGGGGCAAATCGTCAAAACATCAAAAGGGTAGCTCCTTCTCCCTTAACCTATCCTATGTACAAGATGCAAGCACTTTTTAGAGTCAAACACATGAGAGATCTACCGACCCTGGCACGATTATGTATACAACTCTCTTCTCCTAGCAGCAATTTGTTCAGGCTTAATGACCAAATCCAGTGTTATCTAATAAATGTGACTTTCCTTCAGTCTGTTTCTGGTAACACAAACTTTACCACCCTGATCTTAAGTGGAAAAGTGACACAAATAAAATGTATTTATTATTTTTTTAATTGCCAATCTGACATGCTGTAGTTCCTAAATCAAAAACTCCAGCAAAAGGCTGAACAACTGCTGTGCAGGGGATTATGTACCCTGCCTAGCCACTCCTATTTTTAATCTTCCCCTATCCCTGTCTCTTCCTTCTTAAGCCACCCATTCCTGTCTACCTTACCATTGTCCTGCTCCTTGACCCTCCCTATCCTCAGCCCCTCTGAGCACAACCATATGTACCAGCAGCTGGGTGGAAAGGGTCCCTGGGACAACTAGGTCTCTTATAAGGCAAACTCCATTATGTTGACAATGCCACTTACCCATCCTTCCTGTGCCTTGTCTGCATTCTGTAGGAAAAACCCTCCTGCTGACAAATATCCACCCACTCCTGATCCTTCACCCTGTGCTCTGTCCATAAAAATGAAACACCTTACAACTGCCAAGTATCCCATATATCCCAGTCCTTCCACAGGGTTCTATGTGATAATGGTGAGTGATAAGCAGGTGACCCACATTATCACGACTTCAGGGGTGAAAACAATTTTGCCACTCTGACAACCTCGGCGCATGTAGAAATGGTGCTGGAGACTCTGTCTTTTGCTTTCTGTGGGGGCTGTCCCCACACACCCATGTGAGGGCTTCACCCACCTCACCCCCTACTAAGGACTCTCAACTCCAGGGGTATATGGGGGCAAAACAAAAACATACAAGTTTCAGGCCAGGAGCACCAAAACTGCAGTAGCGCCTGGACCAGACCCGAACCTGGAACCCCATGCACCGCAAGCAGAGGCCAACCCTGATGCCATGACACAGTTCAGCAGCCGACTGCAGCAATGCCCTCTACATTCCCTCTGCCCTCCCAGGCCATGAACTCCATGCTCACCCCCATGCACATGCACATATAGTGACATCCTGTCGCTGGAGTTGCCCATCCTACCACATCCGGTTGCCCTATCACCATCGCCATTTGGGCTTTCACCCACATCGCATGCATTTCAGACAGCACCTTAATTCAGGTGCCCACCTCACGCGCTACCCTTCCACAGGTGTTATAGCAATAAAAATAAACACCTTCCAAATGCAAAGTATTTCATCCACTTCTCAATAGTTGCCCATGCCCCATCCATAAAAATAAAGCCACATCCCAGTGCAAAGCATCAATCCCACCTCAAATCCATCCCTGTGCCCCATACATAGGAAACATATACCCTTCCACTGACAAATGCCCCACCACCCCGATCATTCCTGTGTCCCATCTGTAAACCTGTAAAACAAGAAAATGGCACAATGAGGACTTCTGCCCCACACCCACCACAATTCCTCTCAGTATCTATCACCTGACAACCTGCCCAACTCTCCACACCCCATACTTACCTTTAAAGTCCAGCACAGTACAGTTCATTCTCTAACATAATGCTTCTTCTGAGCTCCACTGAGAAGTGACTGGAAACAGTGGTAAGTTTGATTAATAACTTTTAATGTGCTTTAAACTTTTATTAATAACTTTGTCATTGCTCAATATTTTACCCCAAATTTTCAACATTGCCTTTTTAACTCATCCGAATGAACCAGTTAGGTGAAACTGTTCAAATCTCCCAAAATGTCTTTGTGTGTAGTTATGATGCAAAATTATATTTCAGTGCAATTTTAAAAAATCACTTGTCTTGATTATATAAGGTGGGGTAAGATTATACTGAAAATCTGGGGTCGAAATCTCAAAAACAACAATGTTATGAATAAACATTGAATTTCTTCAACATTTACTTTTAGCTTTATTATTTTCCAGATTTTGACCAAATAATTTAAAGATATATTTTCTTACCCTACCTCATATACAAGGCAGGTGTAAGTTTTCAAATCCATCAAAACATGTTTTCTCAGTCACTCAGTGAAATCAACTTTAGGATATATTTTAAAAATTCCCTTGTGCTGATCATAAAGCAAGGTACTAAAAGACTATGCTGAAAATCTGGTGTAAAAATATCTTAAGAAAAACAAGAAATTAAAAGCAACATTAAAATGATTCAGGGCCAGATATTCAAACTGCGCTCTTCTTAGGTGCAAGCCCTTGCGCTGCGCAAAATAGTTAGCAGGGGTGTGGCCGGGTGATATTCAAAGGGTTGCACTATTGAGCAACTCGCTTTGAATATCACCCCAACCACAACCACTGTGCATGGCGCAGTGGAACTTAGCACCGCAAGTTGTCAGAGTGGAGCATTCACCTATGCGGTGGCACAAGTACCATTGTGCCATCGCGAAACCCATATTCAAAAGGTGACATGCAAATGGGGCCATAATTCATGCAAGGGAAGGGGAGCCATTTGCATCTGATTATGGCCCCATTTGTATGCCATTAGCACGCAGGTGCGCCGATCCCTCGAGACTTGCACCTTGTGCCCTGCCAGGCAGCAGCCATCAGGGACCGATGCCCCTGCAGCCCAATCAAGGGCAAAGAGTGAAATCCCCACCACCCCCCACTGGCCCGATTGCGGCAGCAGAAGAAATGCCCCCACCAGCCCGACCGCGGGCTGCATTGGTTTAAAAACAACCCCCGCGGCCGATCACGGGCATAGTTTACCCACCAGCCCGATCGCGGGCGGCAATGTATCTCCCCGCGAACACATCCCTGGTGGTCCAGTGGACCCGTAGATCAGTCGCGAGGATAATCATTAACCCCGAAACACATCCCTGGTGGTCCAGTGGACCATAGATCCCAATCATGGGATGTAATTATTAAACCAGGGATGTGTTGGGGAGTATTAATTCATCCCGTGATCGGGAGTTTTGGTCCACTGGACCACCAGGGATGTGTTCAGGAGTGGGGTGTGATTACATCCTGCGATGGGGATCTACGGTCCACTGGACCACCAGGGATGTGTTCGGGAGAGGAGACACATTGCTGCCCACGATCGGGCTGGTGGGGATTAAACTATGCCCGCAATCGGGCTGCAGGGGGCATACCTCTCAACCCTCTCATCTCATAAATCAGGGACAAGACATTTAAAATATCAGGGACACAGACCCCATATCAGGGACACATCTTAAGATTTGGTAGTATACACTCAGAAAGCTGAAAGAATTAGGGAGATTTATGTAAGATGCATTTTCTGAATAGGAAGGAATCTGTAACTTTAATATTTAACATTATTTTATGCTTACAATCCCCAGCGTTCTGTCACAAAAATACAATTGATATGAGGGACAGAGACAAATTCTGAGGCATAATCAGGGATGTCCTGAAAATCAGGGACAGTTGAGAGGTATGAGGGGGCCCAGGGAGTGGGTTGAGGGCCAGCCACAGGTGGCAGCTGCTGTGTTGCGCCCAGCAATGCAGCAGCTCACCTGTGGAGTGGCCCCTCACTAAACCTTTTTTTGGCTCAAAGTTCTGCAGGCGCAGGTTGGGGTTGCGCTCACAACTCTGCACAGTCCGCTGAATATCGGGCTGTGCAGTTTATGCATGGTTCCTCCCACCAGTTCAGCATGCATTCATTTGCATTGCTGTTGCTCAGCCTGTTTTCAGTGGCGCAACTGCCTCCTGCTGAATATCGCAGAATGGAGCAAGTTTGGACTTGTGCAGGCACAACCTTATTGCCCATGGCGCAACCTTTTTGAATATCTGCCCTCAATATTTTTCATAACTTTGCTATTTTTCTAGATGGTGTTCCCAAATTTTCCACATAGCTTTGTTATGCCACCTTATGAACAAAGGCAGGTATAGTTTTCAATTCCTCTCTGCAACATGTTTTCACATTCACTCCATGAAACCATCTTTCAAAAGGGATTAAAAAATACACTTGTTGAGGGGCAGATGTGATTCCTCTTCACAAAGGTGGGAGCAAGACAGAGGCAGGAAACTATAGACCTGTCAGTTCAACCTCAGTGGTAGAGAAATGATGGAATCACTTCTGAATGAAAGAATTGTTGAGTACCTAGAGGCCAGTGAGGCACAGGATCCAAGGCAGCATGGATTCACAGCAAGAAGGTCTTGTCAGACAAATCTAATTGATTTCTTTGACTGGGTGACCAAAGTAGTAGACCAGGGATGGGATGTGGACATGGCCTGCCTAGAATTTAGCAAAAGCATTTGACACAGTCCTGCACAAAGATTAATAAACAAATTAGCCAGCCTGGGGAGTGGATCCCAGGATGGTAGCCTGGGTAAAACACTGGCTGGACAACAGGACACAGCGGGCAATAGTGAATGGAGTCCACAGTAAAGAAAGGGGTTACTAGTGGGGTACATCAGGGTTCAATACTGGGGTCGGTCCTTTTTAATGTCTTTATAAGTGACATTGCAGAGGGACTGGAAGGAAAGTATGTCTCTTTGCAGATGATACAAAGATCTGCAACAGGGTTGATACACAAGTTGGAGTGGAAAGGATGAAAAGGGGCTTGGTAAGGTTGGAGGAATGGTCAAATGTATGACAGCTTAGATTCAACAGAGAAGTGCAAAGTAATGCACCTGGGAAACAGAAATCCAGGGAAGAGTACGCAATGGGGTGAGATACTGACAACAACAAAAATGGAAAGGGACCTAGGGTATTCATATCAGATGAACTAAAGTGGGGCCAGCAATGTGAGAAGGCAGTAAGGAGGGCTGGGGGATACTGTGATGCATAGGAGAGGCATCACCAGTGAAAATAAGAAGTTGTTGGCCATCTCTACAGACAGTTGGTAAGACCACATCTGGAGTACTATGTACAGCTCTGGAGACTCCATCTCTGCAAAGACATAGACAGGGTGGAGGCTGTCCACAGGAAGGCAACAAAATGGTGCAGGGTCTGCACTGGAAGACATATGAAGAAAGACTAAAGGAGCTTAAGATGCATAGCCTAGAGGAAAGGAGGGAGGAGGGAGGACATGATAAAACTTTCAAATACCTGAAGGGCATCAACAATGTCCAAGAGGGTAGCATCTTTCAGAAAAGATATGTGCAAGAACAAGGGGCACAATTTGAAGGTAGATGGGGATGGCTCAGAGGTAATGTTAGGAAGTGTTTCTTCACAGAGGGTTGTAAATGCATGGAATTGCCTTCCTGAGGAGGTCATAGAGTCAAAAACAGTTGGTGAATTCAAGAATGCATGGGACAGACTGTTGGTTAACTAGGATCTGCAGCTTATCTGTTAGGTAGGAAAATGGGCAGACTAGGTGGGCAAAGCAGTCATTATCTGCCATCAAATTCTATGTTTTTATGTTTCTATGTATTGATCATAAGGTCGGATCATAACAGGACTATGATGGAAATGTTGGGTCATAATCTTAAAAAAATGAAAAAGCACTGGAATTCTTCAAATTTACCCTAGTTTTGCTATTTTATCAGGCAATTACCCTGCATTTTCAACAGAGCTGTTTTTGTACCCTACATCACTAACATGATGTGTCACTTTTCAAATCCTGCCCCAAATGTCTTTTCACACTTGAACCCCAGAATGAAATTTTGGGAAGGATTTCATAAATTAAGTCTGTCATGTTCATAAGGCAGTATAATAAAAGACTAAGTTCAACATTTGATGTCAGACTTGAAAAACAAAACAAAGTTATTAACAAATGTTGACATTTTTCAATGTGTACTGCAAACTTTGCAATGTTTTTACTTTTGGACCCACATTTTGAACTCCACGTGTACACTTACTGTTCCCTCCCTTTCCAGCCAGGTTGTACTTTCCCTCCACTACACTGTCAAGAAGAAATAAAACAATATCCTTCTCCTCTCCTATCCTTACATGTCCTCTCCTACACTAGATGCACTCTCCTCCTACTCCTCTGCCCCATTGCACCACATTTCTATCATTCTTGCTCCCACCTCCCTTAGCATACTTTTAAGCTAAACACTGGTGACAATCCCTTACTTTCTTGGTGCTTGCAGAGTATTTTGATTATTTCTTTAGATGCTAATCACTGCTGTTCAAGTAACACCATGCTGATTATGTAATTTGTAATGACTGTATATAATATTTCCTTGCTGTTGACTTTGACTACTTGTTAATTTGTCTCACATTGTTAAGTTTATGTTACTTGATGTGGAACCTTTGTACATGAGCTTCTATCTCAAAGGTTGTTTCCAAAGCCTAAATAAATACAAATAAAAAATGTCAACACACTCATGTTTTTCACACTCATTGAGTGAACATGACAGCTGTCATTATTAAATTCCCTTCAAAACCTGATTTTGTGTTCATTTCACAAAACAATGTTTTGGGTTGCATTTCATAAATGACACCTATCATGTTCATATACTGAGAAAAAAAACTAGCATTTTGAAAATTCAAGGTCACAATCTAAGAAAACAACAACAGTGCTCCCAGATCTATGGGGATTTCCATATTTTACAGGATTTATGGGATGAAAACGAGATACGGGAAGGAAACTGTATTTATTGATATTTATTGATATGAAGGAAACTCTGTCCAAGGTCATTAGATAAAATGCTTTCATGCTGAGTGGTGTAGCTTTTCTCAGAAGGCATTATTTTTATGTTGCTTACGCATGTGCAAGAAACATAGTGTCATCATCCGAGTTTTCGGAGGTGTGGCACCATCTTCCAATTCAGTCAGTGTGTTTACAGGCACGGCCCCAGTTCCCCAATCACTGCTGCAGCTGTCTATGACAGCAGTTGAAAATGCAGTCATCGTACAGTTGAAGGGAGGCTCCACTTCAGTGAGCAGAGCTCTCCCTCACACCACGCACGTAGCACTGTGTGCTGATGCACTCCCTCCCCGCACACACTGTATGGCCGGCGGGGTGCCCAATCCTCCATTGGCTCCATGCCTCACAAAGCTGTCCTGGTGCTCGCTGGGAGCCTACCCCAGTGTGGCAAAACTGATTATAGCTGATGGGGTGCCCAATACCCACTGGCTCCATGGCTGCATGCCCCCAAAAGCTTTCCAGGTGCCATGCTGGGAGCCCACCACAGCATGGCAAACGTCCCTCGTCATCTTAATAAAAAAATAAACCTGTAAACAAAAGAGTCCATCGGTCTCCTTGCCCCCACAACCTGCACCCACCCACCACGCCTCTGTCTCCCCACCCCCTACTCCATACTACCCTAACCTCGGCATGACACCCGTGGACTGGAACACGTCCGCGACTCCTCAAAGCCAACCGTGAACTGAGGAAATGCCGATAAGCTGTATAATGAAATGAATAGGGTTTTTTCAACTTTGTTGCATATCTCAGGCATTTCTGGGAATTTTGGGCCAAATTTTCAACATGATGTTTTTAGGACCCCTCCTCATGAATTCTTGCACTGTCATGGTGTTAATCAGGCCAGAAGGTTGATTTCATGGTCACTGCGTGAAATCACCTTTCAGAACCAATTAATGAAAGGACACTGCCAGTGTTCATAAGGTGGGCTATCAAAACGTCTATGTTGAAAATTTGAAAAAATTCCTAAAATGACTGTTTTACCGCATCGTTGTGCAGTTCCTATGCACGCTTATAAGTTCACGAATTTTCAATATTTTCTCCAGATTTTCAACATTACCATTTACCACACCTCCTTTTGAGCAGTACAGCTGTCATTTTCGCATCTCACCCAAAATGTGTTTCCACCCAAGTAGCGCACAATGGCACAGTCGGTGTGCAAAATCAATGTATGGGACACATTAAGAAAATTACAGTGACACTGTTCATGAGCAGAGGTTTTAAATGGCTATGTTGAAAATTTGGTGAAAAAATTCCACAAATACTGTTTCTGACGTGCATTGCACAGTTCTCGATACACCCGTAAGTTCGTGAATTTTCAATATTTCACTCAGATTTTCAACATTGCCATTTTACCACACCTCCTTATGAGCAGTAGAGCTGTAATTTTCACATCTTGCCCAAAACGTGTTTCCGCCCATGTAGTGCACAATGGCGCAGTTGGTGTGCGAAATCAATGTATGGGACACATTAAGAAAATCACAGTGCCACTGTTCATGAGCAGAGATCTAAAATGGCTATGTTGAAAATTTGGTGAAAAAATTCCTAAAAATGACTGTTTCCAGCATGTGTACAGTTCCCTACTGCGCTAAATAAGTTCACAAATTTTTATATTGCACTCA
The DNA here is from genome assembly GCA_016271365.2 of Neoceratodus forsteri. Classification (NCBI taxonomy): domain Eukaryota; kingdom Metazoa; phylum Chordata; order Ceratodontiformes; family Ceratodontidae; genus Neoceratodus; species Neoceratodus forsteri. The sequence continues at coordinate 852,177,653 of CM057459.1, read as the reverse complement.
GATTTTCAACATTGCCATTTTACCACACCTCCTTATGAGTACTACAGCTGTCATTTTTCACATGTCACCCAAAATGTGTTTCTGTGCATGTAGCACACAATGGCAGTGTCAGTGTGCAATCAATGTTTGGGACAGATTAAGAAAATCACAGTGACACCATTCATGAGCAGAGGTCTTAAGATGGCTATGTTGAAAATTTAATGAATTTCAGCTGTTCTGCAGTGTTACTAATGAAGACTCTCGGCACCCCACTGGTCATCCCTTTCCCTAGACTGCACCCATTTACCACACTCTCTGCCTCCTGTCTGTTAGCCAGTTTCTAACCCAGTTTACCACCCTTCCCCATGCCCAGCCTACCCAGCTAGTTTATCAGCCTCCTATGTGGGATGGTGTCAAAGGCTTTGCTGAAATCAAGGTAAGCGTTGTCCACTGCCCACCCTGATTCACTTCCTTTGTCATGCAGTCAAAGAATCAACCAGATTTGTCTGACATGATGTCCCCACTGTGAATCCATGTTGTCTAAGGTCCTGGGCTCCGATGGCTTCTAGATGCCCCACTATCCTTTCTTTAACAATGCCTCCATGATCTTCCTCACTACTGAGGTGAGGCTGAACTGCCCTATTGTTCCCTGCCTCCTCCCTGCTGCTGCATTTCTGTAAAGGGATCACATGTGCCCTCCTCCAATTCACTCATGTTGAATGACTCAGTGAATATGGCTGCCAGAGGTACTGCTATCTCCTTCACAGTTCTCTTAATATCCTTGGCGTATGCCATCTGGTTCCATCGCTTTGTCCACCTTCAATTTAGTGAGCTCCTGAAGGACACTTTTGCCTTTGAATGGACTATTGTCCATGTCTTCACCCTTGGCAACTGCTGTACTGCTGTGGCCTCCCTCTCACTCTTCTGTGAATACTGAGCAGAAAGACACAGTGGATGACTTGACAGGAAGGCATGGAACTATCACTTCCAAATACCTAAACAGCACATACAAGCAAGCAACATTCAGCATTGACAAATGCTTGTTTTTTTTGACAGCAAGGGTTGTGCTGCTTTCCAAACATAACAGATAAGAGCCTGTCAAGTACTGAGGTCTCTTACAAGACACCTGGTAAAACTGTTAAAAGCTTAACTGTACATAGTTGGGGAAAAAAGCAGCCTAATAGTACTTCACTTAGGATAATAGTACTCCACTTAGCATACTTAGTTAAAACAAGTTTATTACATTAGCTCTTTTTAAGTGAGAGTTTTTGAAGCTTTGTGACATAATTGGGATATTTTTGCAAACTTCTATCATGCAGTTTGAAATGTAAACTTGTGATTTATTAATCTAGTTAAAAGTGTGTGTGTGTGTGTGTGTGTGTGTGTGTGTGTTTGGGGAGGGTGGAGAAACGAACTCCTGACATAGGAGACCTCATTTAATGAACTAACTGCTGACAAACCAAAATAATTTGTATAATTCTCTGATTCCTTATGTTCCCATATGGAGTTATAAAAAAGTTAGTCAAAACAACTAAAAAAGAAATTTGTATGGGACAACAGCTGAGTTTTTTTGCTTTGGACCTCCAACTCTAGGCTGTTGAACATAAATGTATTGTTTGCAGTTAGAATGCACAATTGAAACAGTAAGAAGGTATGAACAGTAATATTTTAATTTACTAGTAATGTAATCTTAATAGACTGCCCTCCCAGTCAGAGTAGTTGGAGACAGGGAACTAACAGAACAGAACAAGAGGACATGTGGTAAGGCGGGTGCAGAGGTTGTGTTGGACTTCAGCCTGCCAGGAGTAAATTGGGGTACCCCAGCCACCAACAATCAGTGGGAACAGATACTGCTGGATGCATTCCAGGATGTCTTCCTGATTCAAATTGTCAGCGATTCAACCAGGGGAGCACCCTTGACCTAGTAGTGACTAATGGGGAATATGTGAGGGATCTGGTGGTTGAAGAACCACTGATGGGGAGCGACCATGAGTCAGTATGGTTCACACTGGATATGGGTAAGGAGGGAGTAGTATCCAATATAAAGATACTGGACTTCAGAAGGGCCAATTTTGAGAGGATGGGGAAATAGTAAGGGGTACCTGGCCAGAATTCAACATGAGATGGACACAAGCCAGAGATGGGAGATCATTAAGAAGGGTTAGAAGAAGAAGCCAAATCCTGTAGCAGGTGCAGAGTAAGAAGGCTAGGGTGAAAAGCAAGTTGGATAAGTGGGGGCATCTTGGAAAGGTAAGGAGGAAAAGGGATGCCTTTAGGAGATACAAAAATTCAGGAGGGAGAAAGACAGAGGCGAGTACCTGAAGGAAGCAAGGGAGGTGACACTGGCAGTAGAGCAGCTAAAGTGTCTAAAGAGCTAAAGGTCTGTGCAAGGCATTAAGGATGGGAGAAGGGCTTTCCAGGTATATCATGTAGAAAAGGGCATGTAATGAACAGATAGTTAGGATTAAGAAGGAAGGAGGGTGGTAGGTGGAAAAGGGGTGAAAAAGCAGAAGCTCTTAACGACTACTTCTGCTCGGTATTTACTAAAGAAAAGGGGATGATACCATGGGGTGGGAGGTCAAGAAAGGAAGGGAGGGGTGACAGATGGGGCTATGACCAAAGTAGGGTGCTGGAGGGCTTATGAGCTCTGAGGGTGGACAAGGTGCCAGGGCCAGATGACATCCACCACATGGTACTAAAGGAACTGGTGGGGTCCTAGTGGGGCCTGTTCAGTGCCTCTTTGGAAGCAGGTGTGTTTCTCAGGATTGAAGGATGGCTCACGTGGTACCCTACAAAAGAGTGGCCCCAAAAATGAACCTGGGAACTATAGGCCAGTGAGCTTCACATCCATCATGAGGAAGCTGATGGAGATGATCCTGAAGGAGAGGCTGGTGACTCTTCTGGAGGCCAGTGGGTTGTAGGACAGCAGGTAGCATGACTTTGTCACTGGCAGATCCTGTCAGACCAACCTAGTGGAGAACTACAACTGGGCAACTAGACAACTGGACAGGGGCCATGCAGTGGATGTCCTGTATTTGAACTTCAGTAAAGGCATTCAGCTCAGTTCTGCATGGGAGACTAGGAAGTAAGCTAGAAGGTGCAGGGATGGATGCTAAGATGGTGGTATGGGTGAGAAACTGGCTAAGTGGTAGGCAGCAGAGAGTGGTGGTGGATGGGGAGATCTCATCTCCAAGGATGGTGACTAGTAGAGTACCTCAGTGTTCAGTGCTGGGACCAGTAATATTTGGGATATTCATTTCAGACAGTTCAGTGGATATCAGGAGCAAGATCAGTCTTTGTGTGGATGACACCAAAATAGGAGCAATGGTGGATGATCTAGAGGATGGAAGGGGATGCATAAGGATCTGGCAAAGACTGAGGCCTGGTCGGACACATAGCAGTTGGAGTTCAATGCCAAAAAGTGCAAGGTGCTGCATTTTGGGGCAAAATCCTAAAGAAGAGCAACCATTTGGGGGGTTCAGCCTGCAGTGACAGATGCAGAAAAGAATCTGGGTGTCCTCATAATGGGATCAATGAAAATGGCTTAATGTAGGAAAGCAGCTGTGAAAGCCAGTAAGTTGCTGGGTTGTATTGTCAGGAGGATATTCTCAAGAAGGGGAGGTTATTCTGCAATTGTACAGATCACTGGTTAGACCACACCTGGAATACTGCATGCAATATTAGCGTCTGTACCTGAAAAATGATATTAAGTTATTGGATGGGTTGCAATGCAGGGCAAAAAAATAACCAGGGTCTGAGGGACTTACCATACGAGGCAGATTGAGGAACTGAACATGTACTCACTGAAGGAGAGGAGGGATGGGGGATATGATAGAAACATTCAGGTACATGAAGGGCATACACAGGGCTGGGACCGAAAGTGCTGTTCAAAGTGAGGAAGGAGGGATACTAGAGGACATGGTCTGAGACCGGAGGGAAGATTCAGGAGGAGATGAGAAGACACTTTTACAGGAGTGGTGGCGAGTGGAATGCACTGATTGAGGAAGTGCTGGACTGCACAATGCTGAGTGCCTTCAGAAGTGGATGGGACAGGGTAAGGGGGTCAAAGGAGGGGAAGGGATGGAGGCAGCTGCCAAGTAGTGAGGCTAGCTGCATAATTGGGCAGACTTGTTAGACCAATTGGACTTTATCTGCTGGCCAATTTCAAATGTTTTTATAATTTCTATAACTAAATTTGAGGTCTGATAATTATGTAGCTAGGGTATGTGTTAACTTGCTTTGTTTTCTCACAACATGATATATGATGTGCTATTTCTGAGAATGAAAGGCCATGCCATTTATTAGGAGAACATTATTTTATTATATTTAGGCTTGATATTATTTCTGAAATGTTAGAGATCTTCCTGGTAAACTTGCAAGATACTGGTATATAGCTATACAATTTGTAAAGATCCTGATCAAACAACTGGAAACAGAAGACTGTTTTCTTTTGTTTACTTTCATAATATGATGTACTGAGTGTGTATTTACTGAGTTGCTGGGTGAGGGCCTTGAAGGAAATAATGACATTTATGTAACTCATTCACGATTCCATCAGATGTTCAGGAAAACATCTGTGAGAATTTGTCTGAAAACTAACAAATGAAAGAAGCAAAAGTAGCATATGTGTGTGTGTGGTGTGTGTGTGTATGTATATATATGGACATTTCTGTAATTTATTTGCAATAACTTTGTTTGCAGGCATTACTAGTATCTTTTGAAAGATTGGCCAATTTGTGATTACTAATGAGAGAACAGACAGAACACCAGGAGGAAGGAGCTACTGGTATAACTAAAACTTCTCTGGAACTAGAACTAGAAATCCTGTATGGGACCTTCAATTTAGGGTAAAAAAAGTGTGTTTGTCAGAGGTAGTTAGAAGTAAATTGTTATCTGTTATCTGTGTTATCTGTGTACTTATCTAGGTGCTTGTCACAGGTGTCAGAAGGGAATTGTTATCTGAGCAATTAACTAAGTGTACACAGATTTGCAAAGTGGGAGTGGCTTAGCTAGAAGGAGCCAGGTTAAAACCAGATTTAAGCACTGCTCTAGATAGCTTCTGCCAGAGAACAGACAGAACACGAGGAGGAAAGGAGCTACTGGTATAACTCAAACTTCTCTACTGGGACTAAGAAATAGAAATCTTGTACTGGGACCTTCAATTTAGGTAAAATAAAAAAGAGTTAGTGTGTTTGTCAGGAGGTAGTTGAAGTAAATTGTTATCTGTTATCGTCATATCTGTGTACTTATCTAGGTGCTTGTCACAGGTGTCAGAAAGGAATTGTTATCTGTGAAATTAACTAAGTGAAGAAAGATTTGCAGTAGGGGTGGCTTAGCTAGAAGGAGCTAGGTTAAAACCAGATTTAAGCACTGCCCTAGATAGCTTCTGCCAGAGAACAGACAGAACACTAGGAGGAAGGAGCTACTGGTAAAACTAAAACTTCTGTATTGGGACTATATTGTTCTCCTTCCTCCCTCCACCCTCCCCACCTAAACCAGTTCTACTTTTATAGGCACAGGTTTTAACTGACATCAGGATCTTCCTGTTTGGGAGCAGGAAGTGAGTGATCACAGAACCACTAAAGACTCACCATCCTAGAAGAATAAGAGTAGCTCTCCATCTCCCTCTAGCTGCTGGAGGTCTGACTCTGAACAAGTAAGCAGACTACTGAGAAATATAGGCACTTCTTGTCTTAGAACAGGAAGATCAAGAGCTAAAAGGGTACAGAGGCAGTAAGTAAGTAGGGGAAGAAAAAAAGAAAAAAAGAATAAATAAACCTAAGTATTCCAAACAACAGTTAGGGGCCAGAAAAGACATGATGGAAGTGGTGCAGTGCAGTGGCTGTGGAGCAGCAGTCTTCCAGAAGACATTCTGGAGGATGCAGTGTTGTCCCATATGCAGACACCTCTCGGCTGAGGGAGGAGGTTTCTCATCTCCAGGCTAAGTTGGCCAGGATTTGTGGGACCTCCTCTCCACCCAGGTACCACCAGAGTCACTACCATTGCCTCAGTGGTTGCCAAAAGAGGAGTGGTTGGACCACAGTGGGCTCAGGGAGGGTGAGGTGGTGGAACAGAGGTGCATCCCTCCAGTTGTACCTCCCACAATTTCTATGCCATTCTGGAAAAGTGTGGTTCCTCTATGGAGACACTCACAGTGTTAGACCAAGGAGGATGCTGGGAACCTCCACTAAGGAGACCCACAGAAAGGTGACATGGGATGCCACAGGGAAGGAAACAACTCCTGGTGGGGACTCCATTGTTAGGAAGGTAGAATGGGGCAGGAGGGAGAGGAGGTAAGGTGCCTGCCTGGCACCATGGCTTGGAGGGACAGGAGTGAATCCTCAGGATCACAGGATCAGCTGCACAGGGGAGGAGCTGGATGTCATTGTCCACCTAGGGACAAATAACCTGGCTAAGAAAGGGATCAGAGCAGTGCAAGAAGCATTTGTGGAGTTGGGGAAGGGCCTTAGACAAATAGCACACACGATAACCTTCTCAGAGGTGCTGCCTGTCTATTGCACAGATGAGACTAGGGTGCTCCACACCATGGGATTCAATCAGTGGTTGAAAAACTGGTGCATAGCTCAGGATTTGGCTTCATTGGGGACTGGAGGTCCACCTGGATGAATGCAGGCCTATACTGGTATGATGGTCTGCATCTGTCCTGGAGGAACCAGGATCCTAGGTGATAGAGCTTAAATACTTCATTGGCAAGCATTTAATCTAGCCAAGCAGGGGAGGCACTGGAAAGGAGCAGGGAAATCCTAGCCCCAAATAAATCAGGGTACTAAGTGAGGTGAGCACCAACAAAGAAATGTCAGTAGGAGAAGAGCAGGGGTAAATGGAGAAAGTGACAAATGCAACACGGACAGGGATGGGGCAAAAGGGGTAAGGCCATCAAGAAATGGAGGGTAACAGTACCAGCACCTGTAGTCTGGGCAACAAGCTCCCTGAACTCGTGGCCTTGATGGAAGAGGGATGCCTGGATATCATAGCAGTCACAGAAACATGGTACACAGAGAACCATGACTGGGATGTTAACATACCAGGATACACAACCTACAGGAAAGACAGGGAGGCAAAAGCGAGAATAGTCTCTATGTAAGGAAGGGATAAAAGCAACTGAACAAAAGAGTAAACAAGGAGGAGAGGAGGCACTGTGGGTCACCTAAGAGAGTGGAAATGACACCAAAATCCGCACAGGGGTTGTATACAGACCCCATGTCAGGGGAGAGAATGGACAAGGATATGATAGAAAGCATACTTAGGATGGCAGAGAAAGGGAGATACTGTTGATGGGGACCTTAATATGCCAGATGTTAACTGGAGCACCTTGCTGCAGTCATATCCAAAAGCAGGGCCATTCTTGATGCCCTTCAGGTGGCATGCCTCAGACAGCTAGTCTGGGAACCTACCATGAGGGATCAATCTTAGATCTCATACTCTCAAATGGGGACAGTGAGAGGATCTCAGATCTAGAAGTGGTAGCCATTTGGGAACAAGTGACCACCAAACAGTGTGGTTCATGATAAACTCAGCTACAGAGTCAAGCCATACAAAAGTGAGGGTTCTGGACTTCAGGAGGGCTGAATTTGGCAAGGTGGGAGAGTGCCTTAGAAAGCATTAGCAAACAGGCTTGAAGGAGGGGTGGAACAGCAATGGGGAAGTATCAAAACTGCCATCACAGAAGCAACACACCTTGTGTGAAGCAAATAAACAAATCAAAATGAAAGAAAAAGCCACTATGGTTCTCAAAGAAGTGGTGGTGAAGGTTAGGAGAAAAGATAGCATTTAGGAAGTATTAGGAAACACAGAAGAAGCAGGACAGAGAACTGTACCAGTTAAGGCAGAAGGAAGCAGGGAGGGTAGTCAGAATAGCAAAGGCACAAACTGAGGAAAGATAGCCAACTCAGTTAAGAAGGGGGATAAAACCTTTATAGGTATATCAGGGAGCGTAGGAAGACAAAGAGAGGATAGTGAGGCTGAGTGAATGGATGGTGGGTGGGCAGACAGTGACAGTGAAAAGCAGGGATACTGAATGAATACTTCTGTTCAGTATTCACAAAAGAGGAAGTGGGAGGTGCCTAATCCTATTAACAGAAGCACTCTGGAGAGGGAGGTCGATCCCAGTCCTTTCACAGAAGAAAGGGTTCTGAAAGAACTCTTAAAACTGAAGGTGGACAAAGCAATGGGGCCAGATGGAATTCACCACAGAATTCTAAAAATTAAGTAGAGAACTAGTGACACCACTGACTACATTATTTATCAAAAAAAGTGGGAGAATGGTTTGCTACCTGAGGACTGGAAGAAGGCTGATGTGATTCCCCTTTACAAAAGTGGGAGCAAGACAGAGGCAGAAATTACAGACCTGTCACTTTGACCTCTGTTGTAGGAAAGTGATGGAATCATTTCTGAAGGAAAGAATTGTTGAGTACCTAGAGGCCAGTCAGGCACAGGATCCAAGGCAGCATGTGTTCAAAGTGGGAAGGTCATGTCAGATTAATCTAATTGATTTCTTTGACTGGGTGACCAAAGTAGTACACCAGGAGAGGCTATGGACATGGCCTACCTAGACTTTAGCAAGGCATTTGACACAGTCCCACACAAAAGATTAGTAGTCACATTAACAGCCTTGGATTGGGTCCCAGGTGGTAGCCTGAATAAAACAGTGGCTGAACAACAGGACACAGAAGGTAATTGTAAATGGAGTCCACTCTGAAGAGAAGAGGGTTACTAGTGGGGTACTGCAGGGTTCAGTACTGGGTCTAGTCCTTTTTAATGTCTTTATAAGTGGCATTGCAGAGGGACTGGAAGGAAAAGTATGCCTCTTTGCAGATGACACAAAGATCTGCAACAGGGTTGATACACAAGGAGGCGTGGAAAGGATGAGATGGGACTTGACAAGGTTGGAGGAATGGTCAGAAGTATGGCAGCTTGGATTCAATGCAAAGAAGTGCAAAGTAATGCACCTGGGAAACAAAAACCCAGGGAAGATTACACAATGGGGGTGGTAACAGCAACAAAATGGTAAGGGACCTGGGGGGTAATCATATCAGATAACCTTAAGGTTGGCAAGCAATGTGAGAAGTCGGTAGGGAGGGCTGGGGGATACTGGGATGTATAGGAAGAGGCATCACCAGCAGAAAACAGGAAGTTGTTATCCCCTGTGCAGACAGTTGTTGAGACCTCATCTGAGTACTGCATCCAGTTCTGGAGACCCCATCTCAAAGGACATAAACAGCATGGAGGCAGTTCAGAGGAGGGCAGCTAAAATGGTGCAGGGTCTGCAAGAGAAGCCATATGAGGGAGCTAAAAGAGCTTAATATGCACACCCTGAGGAAGGAGAGAGAGGAGGATATGATAGATACATTTAAATACCTCAGTTGAATCAATAAAGTCCAAGAGGGTAGCATCTTTCAGAAAAAGAGATGTGCAAGAACAAGGGACACAATTTGAAGATAGAGGGGGACAGCTGAGGGGCAATGTGAGGAAGTATTTTTCACAGACAGGATGGTGGATGAATGGAATAGTCTTCCTGAGGAGGTTGTCATGAGTCTAAAACTGTGGGAGAATTCAAGAATGCTTGGGACAGACATAAGGTAATTTTGTGGGGGTAGGAAGAAAATAGGCTGTTGGTTAAATAGGATCTGCAGCTTATCCTCTAGGTAGAAATGGGCAGACTAGGTGGACCAAGTGGTCCTTATCTGCCATCAAAGTCTATGTTTCTATGTTTCTACTTCTGAGCATAGTTCATGAAATAATCAGTATGATATTTGTTATTTCATATATTCCACCATTATGCATTATGCATACCTTGTAAAGCCAAATCATTCCAAAGCCATCTTAACATATAGTATTAATACCTAACAGCAAATCAGAGCTCTTTTCCTAATAAAAGGCTGCTGACATATTAAATAAGGAACAAAGTCATAAATAAGAAACCAGTGGCTTATGGAAAAATCTACAGGGATTTATACATGGATTTAATTCTGCCTCTATGGGAAAATACAGGAAAAATTAGGCCTTGTTACAGGGAAATGGTTATTTGGATCTGGGAGCACTGCAACAATGTTATGCCTGAACCTCTTCATTTCCTAGTCATGGCAATTTCACTGTTATAATTTGCATTATTAATTTGTTTTCATCTCTGCACTATCAATGACAAACTCCTACACAGCAAATAAAAGCAAGTAAACATTCAGTATTAACAAATGCTTTTTTTATTCAGATTCAGTGTTTTTGGAAGATTGAATCAGACAGTGTGCATCTTCCTCTTTTTGATTATTCTTTCAAAATGTCAACTTAACAGGCAGCACCTCACAGTACTGTACTGCCAGCAGTGCATTTTTCTTGTTCTGGCAGAATCTGAAGCTGTGGTCTTGCTCAGAGTCCAGTGCGCTATGCAGTAGTCCACACAGCTTTCCATGAAATGTACCTTTTGATCAGGCTAAGCACTTAGGGTTGTTAAATGGTAGTGATGACTTGAATTGAGATTGCAAATACACCAGGGATATATAGTCGATTAGCTAGGCTACTGGTGGGTACAGTTACAAATAAAAAGAAAATCAGACAGAACTGCTTTCAGTAAACAGTGACATATCCAGCGGAGTGGTTATAATCCCTTTAATTATCCCCATTTGTACTAGCTTCCAGATTACATCACATTAGAGGTGAGCTGCGCTGCTATGCATAGGATTCCCTTTATGACATATCTAGATCCACCCCTTACAAAGATGATAGCAGTATCTCAAGGTACATTAGTAACATAAATGCATGAATAATAAGTAGCAGAAAAGCAAAGACAGGGCTAAAATATATATGTAATCTCTAAAGCTGATAGATGGTTCTAATTAACTCAAGATGATGCAATTAACAAATGCAGTGTACTGAAGCTGAAATGCAAAGCAGAGAAGGAAAAGTTGGTGCATATGAGGACACACTGTACAGTACTTCTATTTTAAGAAACAGCATTAATATTTGGATGGGTATGACTGACTCTGAGCTTGCCTACTATGCATTGCAGGTTATATGCAACCTTATATTCTACAAAGTTAAATAGTGTATTAACAGTACTTGTTATTATTAGCTTTTTCATTTACATTTCTTATGCTGCTGTCCTGTCCAGTAGTCCCCTTTCATAACATAAAAAGTCCTAATGGCTGTTATGATAACATTTATTGAAGCAACAGTGACTGCTTCATAGATGATACATTACAAAAGCTGTGGAGACCCATGGGTGCCTTCATCGGTGGTTTATTAAGGCATGTAACATTGGGAAATTATTTCATCTGCTGTCAAAAGTGATAGTTCTTTAAACATTGGAATAGAACACCAATAGTAATCTTCTCTAATCAGTTAATGGGCTTTGGAAAAAACAATAGTAATCTACTCTAATGGGTTAATGGGCTTGGTCTCTGCTTTGGGATATACATCTTAGCAGAAGTCAATACTCAAGACCATATGATTCCGTGCCTTCTCTCTTTCTGTAGGCATTAATAGTAGTAGCTGGAGACCACTATATTGATGTACATTGCTTAGAGCAGAATGAGTGTTTTGAGATTGCTATGCATTTTGTGACCTCTCTATTCAAAGGATGCAATTGGGCACAGTTGTTTTAGAATGCAGCTTCCATTCAGCCAGGAACCTGCAGAGATAATGGAAGATGCCAGAAAAAATGTTGATTTTATGTTAGTGTTCTGCCTTTGCAATTACCTTCAGTCTGCCAATGTGATGCTGTTTATACCTAGTGTTTAAATCTCCTTTTCAGCATTCCTTTAGTGATGAGAAATGTGCTAGCTACTGCAAAGAGGTGGAAAGCTTAGCTCATCATTGTAATTTACTGAGCCTTAGAATACTGCGTGTGATGTCAGCTTGAATGTGTCCTTTGCTTTTGCCTATGACTTGCAAATGACAGCTCTAAATATGGACGCATTCAGTTTCTCACCATCAGGCTGCATAGCAACCTGCAAGCTGTCTTTTATCATTGAAGCACAGGGTTACAGGAATCAAACTACTGACCTGGCAATGAACATCATGCTTTATTAATGTCCATGGATTTCAGCAAGGTAACCTTCTTTGACCTCAGTTTACTGCGTCTGAGTTGCAGGGATCAACAGATTAAGCAGTCATCTGCAGTCTGTTATGATCGGAATAAGTAATATGATAATGGAATTTTTAGTTATGGTTGCAAATATAACTGACAGTAGATCAAAAGCATTTTGGCTTATTGCCTATGGGTCAATAATGTCTTTGATCTCGAATAACCATATTTCACTTGAAATGTTTTTCTTCAGGCTATACTTCCTTCAAATCATTTTCCCATTTTCAATGCATCGGCATTTATACAAAGGGAAACCAACTTCAACTTAAATTAATATTTTCTCAGCTTGGATGCTAGTTTATAATGAATTCCACAGTTATGTCCAACTCGAGAAGTATTATTTATATTCCAAAATAATCCAGCATAAACAATGCAGCAGGTTACACTTTCTAACACATGAACTGATTTAGAAGCACTGCATTTGGATTAATGATATGATACAGTTTTCAATAGCACATTGTTGGTTGTTACTGCACAGCAAATTAAATACTGCTACTCAAAGTACCCAAAATGACTGTTGACTTTGTATAGTAGCTTTTTCATTTGCTACATGGCAAATGTATTCAACCTGTGGGGCTATCTTGGTAATTTACTTTGCTGTTGTGAAGAGAACCTTGCTGAAAGACTGTAAACAAAAGACTGTTCTCTGTTAAAAAACTTAGATGAATTCAGCAGTCCCTGTTTTTGATATGCAATATGCTATGACCAGGGGTTATGTCAGTGGTCTGTTAATCATCCTTTAGTGGTGTAATGGGGCATGAGGCATTGCCAAGTGTCACATGTCAATAGAGGGTGATTAACTGACCATTGATCTCCCTTGAGAATGTTTCATTGCTGTAGTTATAAAATGTTTATTTAAAATAGTGTTATAACTTGTTTGGCAAGTGATTGGGCTCTACATGTACCATATCTTAGAGAAAGATTAGCATAATGCTGATAGAATTTTACAGAGAATCAGAAAGCTCTGTTTATCAAACCTTATTTATGATGATGTTTGCTGTAGTTTTGCCTTGCTATTTAGAAGTGATAGCAATAAACTGACCATGAAGACATGAAAACATTGCTGACTGTGTCCCCATTGTTGACATTTATAGAATACATACAGTAAATAGTTCTCCTCCAAATATCCTATCAATGTTAAAAATAAATCATTTTCCAATTATATTGCATAATTTTCAACACTGCTACATGTCTATGTCTTCACAAATGCAGGGATACTTAAATATACAACTGATTGTCTGGTCAACTATCACAATTTACATCTGAGAAACTATGTAGATTGATGGTGTGGTAAGTCCTACTTATTGTATGAAGAACCCTTTCCTTCAAATCTCTTAAGTGAATAGCTTGATGTTTGCTCGTTGTTTCCAAATTTTAACTACTACTTCATTAACTGAGGTGCTGTTCTCTCTGATTTCAAGGTTGCTGCAATCCTTTCTATACTAATTAAACTCAAATGGGACAACACTGGGCAAAATAATTGTAGGCCCATTTTCCTTCTTCCTTTTGCTTCCAGACTTTTGGAACAGGCTGTAATGAGTCAGCTCATGGATTATTTGAAGTCAGAAGGCCTCTTAAACAGGTCCCAGTTAGGTTTCCATGTGGTGTGCAGTAGAGAGACAGCTCTAGTTAGAATCACACAAAATTTCTTCATTGCTGTAGACAGGACTGTTGCTGTTCTTCTTTAATGTGGCTTTCTACACTGTTAATACAGCACTTTGCTACAGAGGCTTGAAGTGCATGCTGATACTACTGGGGTACTATTAGCTTGGTTTAAGTCATATCAGACTGCCAAATCTTACTTCTTTTTCATAGTGAGCTGTAACTCCTCTCCTTCTAAATTACTGAAATGGACTCTGCAGGATTGTATGTTGGGCCCTATATTTTTTAGCATGTATATGGTCTCCTGTGCTAGTTTTTGCATCAGATGAGTGTATCATTCCCTTTATGCTAATAACTCTCTAATATACATTACAAATGACTCATTTAAAAATAGTCTCTTCTGCAATGTTTTGTCTCCATGAAATAGAAAATTGGCAGCATAAAACCTTATTGTATTTAACTCTGCCAAACTGACTTTATAAGTTTAGGTTCTCTAATTATATTAAAAACAATCTGAAATTAAGATCCTATTTAAAAGTACTTGACTGGTGTCCCAATCAATTGGGAGATAGCTAGGTGTCCTTTGAAGGCTGATTTTTCCTTTATTTTCCATGTAGCTAAATGCACATAAATTGCTTATTTTAACTGAGTACTGTGTTTGTAAGCTATGCAATATGTTGCCTTCTGCTCACTGGGCTGCCTTAAGCCATGCTTTAATACCAGTAAATTGTATTAATGGAACTCTCTGCTGGCAGGTCTTATTAATGTACATTAGACATACTTTAACATGTAGAAATTACTGCAGCATGAGTTTAAAGCCAGTCAAAACGTATGTTCACATTACTCCTATTCTGATGTCCTACACTAGCTGCCTGCTCATCAGATAGTTGACATTAAAGTCTTGTCTTGGTGTATACGGCATTGCACATAGCCCCTAGCTATATTGCTTACCTTTAACCCCACTGTCTTAGCAAGGATCATGTGCTCTAATGTGCACAGTTTGCTTCTAGTACTGCACACAAACCTGAAGATGTTTTTGAGTACATTAGAACAAAAAGATAATCAGCGATAAGATAGCTCCACTAATCACTGGGACACTGTAGGAACCATTGAGTGAGTCAGGGTAAAACAGAGAGACTGAATAACTTCTTTTGTCAGTACTCAACCAGGACATCAGGGAACATAGCCACCATTATTTTTTACTACCTTTAGGGTGTGGGTCTGGGAAGATCACCAAAGTCCCAATGGTACACCACATAGGTAATAGTAGAGCTTAAAGTGGTTCAAACCAGGCCCCTTGATAACTTTTAGGACTCCATATAGTCTGGTACAGTGCCAGATTACTAGACAACAGTTCATGTCATCCCTCTGTTCAAGGAGGAGGCAAAATCATATGTAGGTTAAAATGGACCCGTGAGACTTACCTCAATGATTGACAAAGTAGTTGAGTCAATCATAAAGGAACTGGTGTTTTAGCACATGGATGAAAATGGTCTGTTCTCTAGGAATTCACATTAGGGGCTGCTCAGATCCCATAAATCTGATCCTACTGTATTTCCCAATTTGGGATTAATCTAAACATGATTCTGATCTGATTCTGAGTCACTGGTTGGATTCAGAGTCAAAATCAGATTCCAGTAATTGAAAATCCGAATCTTAATAGTAAATGGAAAAGCTGAAGCATAGAGTCAATACCAAAATCAAGGTAATCCAGGGAAAGAAATTAAGGTTTACTATGCAATACACAGATAGACATTGTTGCATGCATATTCATAGGTTCTGGGAAGAGGGTGATTATAACAGAATACTGTCCATATTACTTTCATATGTAAACTTTAAATGAGAGCTGGTATGATTTATGTATTCCATAAATTGTTGTAATTGATTCATGGTCCCAGTTCAGACCATCAAACAATCGTCAATGTAACATTTCCATAGTTTTATGTATTTCAAAAAATTTTGTTAGCTTGATTGTAGATATTGGTCTCCTCCATAAAGGGAGGAGAGATGGAAATTCATCATGCTCTGTGGAAGACCTTGATTGGTTGATACATAAGCGTGATGCAGCGTGACATTTTCTTCCATGTGGAGACCTTACGGTACATGCAGTGTGTATGGAGAGTGTGTTTGGCATCTTTTCTAAGACATGTTTTATTTGGTACACTTTTGACTGTGTTTCAGTGTGTTTTAGTGTTTGCATACGCCCGTTTTCGACTTAGGCAGCTTTAGTCAGATTCAAAGTTTCTCTCGGCACACATTGGAGCTGTACTCTTTTCTGTCTAGCTGCATAGATACTCACCATCTGTTTGATATGCCATCTCTGTGAACTGTTTTTCCACTTGGTCCTGAGACTATTTAGATGGTGAAATAGAAGACTGGGTGAGACTGAACCATTTCACATGTCTTGTGCCCTAATTTATGCGATGCATTTTTCTAATAAAAATTAAAATATTGTGCTGACCCCAAAATCTTTATAGTCTGCATTACTATTATACTATTGTGCATCTCACAGATGCTGCATGGGATACCCATAGTGACATATACATGGTGGCTGTGTGTGCTGTGGTGTCTGTGCAGATGTGCGATATGTGGCTATAGGGGCCACATATGATCAGACAAACACACTGGTATTGGGGTATTCCCAATACTGGCTCACATGCACTGTGTGATGTGTCTCAGCCTTGTGGCCACACCCAGTCTGTGAGTGCAGCCTGGCCACTTGTACACCTTCCCCTCAGCACCCTTTATGCCCACAGGGGCTGCGTGTGTGCTGGCATCTGTTGGTGTCCACAGAAGGGTGGTCTGCAGGTGTGTGTTGTATGGCCTGCCATGGTGTCCACTGGTAGCCTGGTCACCACTTACTGCCTGGCATGGCTGGGACTGGTGGCAGATGATGGCATCATAGTGATGCCATCAGTGAGCAACATGTTTCCTCCATGTCTGGCTTATTTCTATGTTTCATACTTACTGGTTAGGGTTGTGCAAAGCCATGCAAAGTTGTGCAAATGCAGCAAAGCCACAAAGTCATGCAAAGCTGGTTTGCCCAGTTAAAGACTACCTTTTCCTTATGGTAATTTGCACCATGCTGTGTTGCATTAAAGTCATGCAAAACCACTTTGCATGGTGCTATTCACTGAATATAGCATTATGCTGACATGCCCCATCAGTTTGCCTCTTGCATATATTATAATTGTGCCCGACACTAATGCAGTTTGTCGTACTATTTGACCTTTTGAATATAGCGGACTCTCACTAACCTGGCACTAAACCTGCGCAAATGGTTTGTGCCCAGAGCAACATTTGAATATCTGGCACTTAATTTCTTAAAGCCAGTCTATTTCAGTCTGTGTTAACTTCTGGTGTATCTGGGGATGGCTGGTACATGAAAACAGGGCCATAAATTATGTCAAATTTCCATGGCGATAATCTCTTACTCTCAGCTTCAAACTCTTCTGCTATTCAATGAAAGATGAGCCAAGGGGCTCCCAATTTAAACAGACTATTCTTGAACCATTTTCTTTTCTGAAGTTGCCCTGTATGCTATATTCCTTTAATTCATGGCATCATTCCTCCATTTCAGTTTTCAAGCCTTAAGAGGCATTGTCCTAGTTTTAGAATTAATTTAGATATTAATTTGACCAGAAACATTTATAGTACTACATAATTAAGCCACTATAACAATATAGAATAGTAATTAAGAATATGATAATAAAGTTATAATAACAAAATATTTTAATCACATTTGTTCTGTTCCTACGTTCCCCTTTTGAATTAAAAATGCACCCAAAATGCATTTTGTAATTCAAAACTGTAATCCTACTATATATGGGTAATTATTCTCAGCATTGCAGGAAAATGAAACATAAAACACAAAGTTGCATCACCTTGTAGTAATTTATAACATCATTCGCACATTACATCATCACATATGACATCATCAGATATCACTGGATTACATAATTGAAAATGTACCTTTTTGCACAGAATAGTGTACAGTACTACATGAGCTAACATGATTAAACATGATTACAACTATATACACTTTTAAAATAACATAACAATCTTTTACATTGTTTTAACCATTATACAGATACAACACATTATCTTTGCTCATCAGTTTTAAAGGTCAATATGACAATTACCATTTTAACTTGACTCTAATTCCTTATCATCACTCATAGACTCATTTAGAACATTTTACCATGTTTTGTTGTGTTCACGATGTTGCCTCAACTGATTAATATGAACCCATTTAGGTACTACCTCTTGATGTTTTTCACTTTAGTTCAATTAGGTATGCTAAAGGTGAGATTTTGTCAGTGATCCCAAAAGGTCCTTGCCAACTTGGACCAACTTTTTCCTTGGCTTTATCCTACTGTAGTTAAAGTACAACACTTTATCACCAATTTGATACTCTTTGGACTAGTTTTCCTGTCATATGACTTAGAAGCCTCAACACTTTTCTTTAAGTTGTTTTCCTAGAAATACAAATGTTTCTCGTAAATGCTGTTTTAAATGGGTTACATATTCATGTGATGTAGTGACACATGCTGAATTTACATTTCTTGTGGTATACAGGAGATGTCAAGGTAACATCATCTGTCTTCCTGTCATCATTTCAAAATGAGGAAAACCTGTAGACTTATAGAAGTAGCCAGTATGGCCATTAATATCAGTGGTAACTTTTCATCCCAGTCTTTTCCTGAAGAAGTGATATATTTCTTCATTATATACACAATTGTTTGATTAGTACATTCCACCTCTCCAGATGATTGTGGATGGTGGGACACATATAGTTTCCTCTATACTCCTTGAACTTTTCACATTCTCTATTACCTCTCCTGTGAAATGAGGACCTCTATCAGATTATACTCTTAATGGTAATCCCCATTGGCTAAACACATGGTTTATTAATAAGAAAGCAGTGGCATTGGCTGCGTATTTGGAGCAGGTATACACTCAACCCATTTTGTGAACCAACAAGTAACTGTCAAAAGGTATTAATCATCCCTTGAAGACATGGTAACAGGATCAACCCAGTCAATCTGGATGTTGGACCAAGGCACAGTGAAACCTTTTGACTGTAGTGGTGCTCTATGTCTGGGAGTAGCTGGCTGGAACTTGCAATGGGTTATACACCCTTGTACATACCCTGCAACATCATCATACATGAAGGGCCAGTAGGCTATCCCTTTTAACATTTCATAAGTTCTCCTATCCTCCCCTGTAATCCCAATGATTCATCAAGGGCATGTTGTAACATAATTCCCCTGTGGCCTAAAAGTAACTACCCATTAGACCTTGTGTGTGTTTTACCAATTCTGACAAAGAGATCATTCCTTAATTGGAATTTATCCTTCTGGTTATACATGACTCTCAGGGTCCTAGCTATCCTGTAGGTCATTGCCAGAAATCATATTTTCAGTGGGATCCTTAATGAAACGATAAAAGTTTCCTTCCACTTCATCCTCTTGTTGCATTTTCACTAAATCAGAGTCAGGTTCTCACTATTCAATTGTAGAACCTTATTTTCTTGCTCCTGTTGTTTTGTCTGTGGGTAACCACATCACACTTAGTTTGGACAGAATGAACAAAGTGCCATTCTTCTCCACTTAAAGCACTCTCCCTAGATAGAGCACCTGCTATGTCATTTCATTTTTGTCTGAACCTCGGAATTTTGGAGTGCCCTTTACTTTTCCAATAAACAATCAACTTATGTTCCTGAACCAACTGATCTATGGCTAGGATAAGGTCTGCATGTATCACCTTACTGCCTCTTAATTGATCATTACATTCACCTTCTACCCTGGTAAATGTTTAAGGAAGTCCTGCCTAACATAATCAGAGTCAGTAAAAATTACAATGTCTTGTAACTTATATTGTACTGCAGTATGTACCTCTATATAGGTGGTTGCCAGTTCTACATATTGGTTAAACTTAGGACCGAGCTTCTACTTGATAGGAGTACATGGTACATTATCCTGCTATACTACTCCTACACCAGAACATCTGTCTTCACCTTGCTGAAATGAACAACCATCAACACAGGCTTTAGGCAAATTTTTACATATTTTCATCATAGTGGTTGTGCCTGTTATGTTAATACACCATATCCAACTCAGAAGATAGGTCAGGGTCTTGTACTGGAGGTTCATCTATAGTACAATTATGTATCTCAGGTCTGCTAACCCTTGAGCTACTGTCTTTATTTTGTTTTTGCGTACCTAACCTCTAGGGGTAGGCCCTGGAGTGCTAAGGTCCAGGCCACAATTCTGCTACTAGACACATTACCATCCTTAATCTTCTGGCTCCCCAAATTGTAAGGGGTTGGTTACCAGTCTCTAGAGCAACTTTTTTTACCACAAATGTAAGTTTTGAACAATCGTATTCCATATGGTGGAAAACAATGCCTTTTCACAGTCTGAAAACTTTTCTCAACATCACTCAAGGTTTTACTTGCATAAGCAATCACACATTTATCTGAATCATGTTTCTGATGTAACACTGCATTGATGCTGCTACTAGTATGTCCACCTCTAGATAAAAATCCTTATCTATTTGTTGGTAAGAAAGACATGGTGCTTGACTCAGACTATCTTTTAAAGCTTGCATGACTTTCTCTTGCTCTCCCCACCCCACACCCAGGCTTCTGACTTTTCAGAAGTCTGGTGAGAGATAGGCAATGTCTGCATAGTCCTACATAAACTGTCTTGAGTAGTTACAGATCCCTAGGAAACTGTGTAACTCTGTCAAAGTTTTCACTGGACCAATTTTGGACTGCCTCAACTTTGGTATGCTGAGAACATAGTCCATCAAGACCAACTTCATGCCAAAAATAGTTTACCTTATCTCAGAACTATTGCCCCTTTGGTAAGATGACCTCAGTTAGGTGTTCCTCAAAAGTGTTTATTTTGATTAATAAATCATCCACATAAACCAGATTTCCTCTGCTTTTAGCATCAGGTATGGCCTTGTGTAGAAAGGTATTGCTATCTGCTGGTGAATTAAATATCTAAAAGACACCTATTCCATGTGTACTCTCTGCTTCCAAATGTAAAAGCCAGTTTATATTGATCTTTTGGGTCTACTCTTAATGTCCAGAATCCTTTTGCTATATCTAGGGTAGTGAAATATTTGGCACCTCGAGACTTCACCAGACTTTGGCCAAAATATGTCATGGACCAGCAAGATAAAGGCACCTGTTGGTTCAACTTCTTATAGTCAATGGTGAGTCTCCACTTTCCTGTAGGTTTTAGTACAGGCCAAATGGGGGAATTATAAATAGAGTTTACCTGTCTTATAATCCATCGCTCCATTAAGGTAACCAGTATCTCTTTCATAAGATGCTGGTGGTATTCTGTATTGGGTACATAAACTGAACCTTTACTTGGGTCTGAAGGTACCCTGATAACATGGAGGTCAGTTACCCACAATCATGAGCATCGTTTGCAAGCGTGTCCTTAAACTGAAGGAACATTTCACGAACCTTTTCTTTTTCTACTTCTGTTTCACAATTACAATTTTGCATAGCTTGCTCAACTTGTTCTTTAAAACTGGGAAGGAGTAAATTTATGCCTATTTCTACCTCATCTTTTATTATCTCAGAAACCTTTTCAGCATCAGTCCATGTACCTCTCTAAATTGTTCTGTTTCATTACCATAGTGGACAGTACAAGGTAATCATGCCAGCTTTACATGCCTGTATTTCTTCCTTATCTACTGGACAAATATCTTGTAAAGCAATTAAATCATTTGGTATGGACCTGATTTCTTCATCTGTTTCATCCCAAACAATGTCTTCTGGTAACTCCCCAATAACTGGAACAACTAACTCCAAATCATGAAAGGATTCCACTGTCACTACCCCCAACTCACAGTTAACTGCTATAGTGACAGACTATACTGTTGAGTTATGTACTAAGACGTGCATTAGTCTGCTACTTATGTCAGGCATGGTATTGAGTGGATTTTTAAACCCATTTCACTAAGTTGCTTGTCAAGCACAAAGTGTGCAGTCTTGTCAGGCATTTCTTGCCCTTTGTTTACATTAACTCTAAGAGAAATCCTTGACATTACTTGAAATTCTTGTGTTGTACTCATTTACCACCTAGCACACTTGAGGAATAGTTTATCAGACCTCAAGGCATGTGGTGTCCCTTTATTTGATAAGAGTCCCCCATTCATGATGAAAGAACATCATTGTCTAGGTCAACATACACACCTAGTCATACAAGGATGTCTAGCCCCAGGTACATGGGAGATTTCAGGCCTTGTACTACCTTTACAGGTGTTGTATTTTCTTTTGCCCTATTTGAAAGTTCAAAGCAAAGATACCTATGCTTTTCATGCTAGTGGTCTGATATGGGACATTTTCAACCACTCCAGTTTCTTTACACATGTTAAACTAGGTCTCTGTCTCTTTAACATCTTGTAAAAAGTTAACTAATTAAACAGTGCTCATAACCTAAGCAATAAGACAGAATTTACTTTCTGCAAATTCTCTGCTTTGATGGGCACCTTTAACCTGCCTTCTTCTGACATTATATTGCAGAGTAAGGATCCATGACTTAGTGGCCGTGTTTCATTTCCACCATCCCCAGAGGGTATTGGGTACTCAGAATTTAATGTCTCTGTGTCAATTGTAGGGCGTGCTTCTGAGATAGTAGGGTCCACTTCCTTGGTGAAGAAAGTGAGGCCTTTTGCATTAATCTCAGACTTTACCACATCATGCTTTGACAGACAAACCACATGAGCTCTGCTTCTCCATGGAGCCAAATTTTCAGGATCACCTAGTACAGATACATCATAATGTACAAAATTCAGTTTAATCGTTGCATCATTTCTCTCAAGACAACATGATTCTGATTGTCTAGCAGCTTAAGACTCTTCCCAAATGGAATGGGAAGGTTTACCTGTGATCACAGGATTCCATGGAAATAGTCAATGATAGGCGAAATCTTTTAGGAGGTCATTTCCAATAAAGAAATCATCCCTAATTCTATCAATGATATACACTGGGTGGTTGACTTCCATCTTGCCAAACCTCAATTTCAGACACACTTAACCTAGGGTCTGTTGAGCCCCTCCATAACCTACTACTTGTAAGCCATCAGTGAGTGTTTTCAGCACCTTAGAGTTACCTACCACATCAACCAGTTTGTCATAAAAGCTGCTGGACATCAAAGTAACTTCACCTCCAGAGTCAACTAAAGCTTCATGACTTAGGCTGTTTTCAATGTTTATGTCAAAGCAGAACCTATTTGCCCCTTTGGGTATTAAGTTGCTCAGGTAGAATTTGTTTTCTTATGTCCTGGCAACATGGCATGTTCACTGTGACACTCTACACTGCCTGCAACAGTAACTTGGATACCTCTAGGGTAAGGTCAGGTTCTGCATTAACACTCTCATTTTCCAATTTCATATCAGTTTTATTACCATTGTCAGCAATTGCAATTTCTTTGACCTGGGCAGCATTAGAAGGACAGAAGTCAGTAGTCAATGGCCATGACTGGTTTCACTGGTACTTTATATTGAAGATGGGTTTTGCACAGGTGAAGGAAACCCAGAAGGCAGAGGAGGAGGGGTGGGACCAAATGTTAGAGAAGCATTTTATGTCTCCTTAATTCCTGTATTTCCTCCATGACTGGGACCCAGGTCGAGGTCTGTCTTTGAACCTGTAACCATCTTGCTCATTGTTATAGTTTTGATGCCCCCTATAGGCACCTCTACCACCCCTATAGTCATTGTTGTATCCTCTGTAGTATCATCTCCCTTTACCAGGATCATAACCTCCATAGCAGGGTCCTTGGTTTTGGTATGGCTCAGGTGGGGGAATTGCTGAAGGCTTTGATAGAACTGTGACTCAGGGCCAGGTGGTAGAACCACCACAGGGAAGCTTGGGCAGGGTTGGTAGGTTGGATTACTACTTCATGGTCAGGCACCGCTTTGGGCTGCTTCACAGCTTTTCCTGGTTAGTGTTGTTACCTCTTTTCTTCCTTTGTCTCCTGTTTCTGGGAGTAGATAGCTCACCCCTTTCATAGCCAAAGTATCTAGGTAGGTACTTTAGACACTTGGACCTTTGGAGTGGGGCCCCTCCCTTTTTTCTGTGTGAAAGATTCATTGTCTCTTCCTGAGTCCCAGCTGTGTTCTGCCTGTCTGGCAATCCAGTGAGTGTCCCTGGGCCTCCTGTTAAGCTCGAGTGCCAGTTGTGTCCTGATAGTAGGGATAACCCTTGGAATATGCATCTCAGATGTCATGTAAATCATTGTCTGAGTGATCTTCTGCTGCAAAGCACACATCCTTCAGCCTACAATAATATCCCTAGGACTATGATGAACCCCACACGCATTTGGTAGACTGCACATCTGGCTTCCCCTTGGTGCAGTATTTACCAAACTCCTTCTTTAGGAATTTTTACAGTTTGTCAGGTTTGTTCCCTTAACTGTCTTACTTGCTAAACATGTTTGGTCATGATTTAGCTGGTCAATTAGCTCTAAATATTTTTCATTCATTCTTTCAAGATCTTTTATTCTTTCCTCCTTACTGATAATTGAAGGCTGGGAAAATATTGAAGAATGTATCACTGCCTCGATTTTATAACTTTTGCACATAGACCTTGCACTGACATGGTTTTGTAAAATAGTCACTACTTTAACAGTAATAATACCCTTCAAACAACAATGGCAATTATAATGCTTAATTAATGTAATTTTGAACAAAGAACAAAATTGTTTCCTTGTGATACTTCAAAAGTCCTTTTACTTGCAACTGTATTGGCAGACAATTACTTATTTCTGTCTTTTCTCACTGTCTAGGGGTAATTCTATCTTTCAGTCCTTGAGAAACAAGAACCAAAAATATTACTTATGCCATTCAGTAACTTGCAAACAACAACAGTAATAATATTTATTTCCCATACAACCACTAACAATCATCTAGTGAACAAGAACCCTAAAGATGTCAGAACAAAGGCTATAATATCACTTTTCACAATGATGCATTTGGATTCACCTCAGACCTTACCCAAAATGGTATTATAAATTACCAAAACTAATGGAAATTCACATATGATATTATCCTTTGCTCTCAGATTCAAAATGATGGTGAAAATACTGTTGCCACACTTTGGATTATATAAAAGATAAATATATATTTTATTCACATATGTACAAGTCCTAAATATTCATAATTAGCATAAATATCAAGCATACTAAAAATAATGTTAACATAAACTGTAATGTAAACAAAACAACAGGTTTCAGAAAATCAAGTAAATTGATTAAAACAAATAAACAAAACAAATTTCAGCAAATAAATAATGCAAATGAATAAACAATATTCAGCGCAATAAATGACAGTCTGTACTATTCTTTCAGCATACTTATAAATGTCATTACCTTTTTACTATGATGACTTGCAACTCATTACACTAGTGTCTCAGATCATATCTTTATATAATAATTGTTTTAAACTTTAGTATGCAAGAAGGCATTATGGGCTGGATTCAGAAAGGTCCACCACAAGCTGCGGCAATGGCAGCTTGTGGCGACATATCCTGCGACCTGGCCCATGCACCCAATTCAGTATCAGACTGGGTGCATAAGTATGCATCCTGCAACTTGTGGTAGCTGTGCAAGGCAGGGGGCAGCACCTGGGAATGCCACAGGTCACAGAACAGGGTAGGTAGCAGTTGCGCCAGTCGAGGGCAGCCATGGCACCCATGCCCACCTCCAAGGTTCTGTATGGTGTGGGCTCCAGCCCTCTTGCCATGGACCACCCTGATCAAGGACCCTTACCTGCCCTGGTGGCCCAGTGGTCCACCACCAAACACACACACACGGTGGGTAATTTGGTGACTTGCCTCGTGGTGAGGGAGGGCTGTGCCAGTCATCGGTGGGGCATTGGGGTGTGGGGGCTCACACTGTGGGGTGGGGGTGAGTGACCACTAGACAACCAGGGGTTATGGGGATGGCAGGGGATAATGCCCACGGTATGTGGGGGCCTCAACATGTGTGTGTGTGTGTGTGTGTGGAGGTCTGGGTATTGGGGTGTGCCACACACCCAGCCTGGCACAGTGCATGCAATGCCAGGGACCTGGAGCCCATGGCGGTTCTGTAACCCACAGGGGTTGTGGGTCTGGTCACAGTGGCAACCTCCAGTGAACAGCAAAGACCAGTTAGACCACCTTTTGTTGGCATAACTGGTCTTTGACAGATGTTCACTGGTGGTTGTCTCTGAATGCAATCCCATTTGTGGACATAGCAGCCACCCTACCTGAATAGGGCGCAAGTGCTGCCAGAAACCCTCTTTACACCATGTTGCAAGGGGTTTCAGATGCATAGGTTCAGTTTGGGCACAGGCAGCCTGCAGCATGTCGCAGGCTGCCTATGTGAATCCTGCGGAGATGCAACACAAGACACAAGTGCAACTTGCACCATTTGTCTGACAAGTTACCTTAGGCCCTGCTTTTGCATTTCTGGAATCTGACCTTTTATGTCTAAATTCTAGCTTAACTATATACCCAAGGTTTTGGAGATAAAATGCACTAAGTTACCACCCAGACAGCCAAATAATCTGTATGTGTGGTCTTCTTCTACTGTTTAACTTTCAAAATCTTGGTGAGCACTTCTGATTTTGGTTGACAAAATCCCTTTGGTGGCTTGCTTGACTTCACAGTAGTCTTGGTCTTTTCCACTGGAACCTGGAACTGTAGAATTTTCTAACATCAATGAAGCAATGCAGGCTGGATCCTTCCTGTTTGACATCACAAATCATCAAAAGTCACTTCAGGATTTAGTGGAAGAAAATCAGACAGCAAGATTTAGCAATTCAGCACCACACAGTTAGTAGGAATATATTTCCCCTGGGCAGCAATGTTGTTTTGGTAACTGGACTCTGTGACTCTTTTCTGTTTCAGTTCATTTCTGCTTTTGAACCTGTAACTCTGGACTCACTGCTATTTAACAGCACTGCAGCATGCTGGCTGGTAAACTCCAAAGTCAGTCTCTTTTTCAAGCTTTTAGCAGAAATTCCAAAACATTGCTTTAGTCCAGATTCCCTTTATGTAAAACATAGACCTTGCCTCATCCAATATTGGGAAGAGAGTCCTTCCTGTAACATTCAGTTTTAGCATATGGACATTGTTGCAACATTGTGCAGGCTTTCAAGTTTGTACCTAACACACCGGGTGGTGGCAATGGCCCAACCTAAATGATGATCCCAAGCAGGTGTGACTTCAGGCTTGTGGCCCAGTAAAATTTTCAAGCTCATCCAAAATTGTCAGAGCAGCCAACACAGGTCTTCATACACCAAAGGATCAGGCAGTTCTGGGCCGG
Organism: Neoceratodus forsteri; assembly: GCA_016271365.2. Taxonomy (NCBI): domain Eukaryota; kingdom Metazoa; phylum Chordata; order Ceratodontiformes; family Ceratodontidae; genus Neoceratodus; species Neoceratodus forsteri. The sequence goes on along the minus strand of CM057459.1, from coordinate 852,150,638 downwards.
CTTTGCAGTCTCCCATTCATGTCCCTCTTGCTGGGTGACATCACCAGCAAATTATGATTGGTCTGTGTACTTTTTGGGGGTGTTACTGTTAGCCCTCCTAAACCATTTTTTTCTCAATATGACCTCATCTTCAAAACACTTTTGATATAAAACATTTTTTCTTTCCTGCATCTATGTGCAGATTGTTACAAATGTAAAACCTACATTTTCAGATGCAGCTAGAAGAAAGAATTCATTGGAGACCAAACATGATGGTGTCAATTCTAATATAAAATATATAATTTATAAAAGCATTATAAAACATTTTCCATTATAGATATCTAAAAGTATTTACAGATTCCAGACATACAATTTTCCTGTTCAAAATGACATTTGTTTGGCATATCTTCTATCATTAGAAGCTTTATAATCTTAGCAAGCTTCTTTATGGTAGTGATTCATTTGTTTGTGGTTAACGAGCCATGACCTCATGCTGCTTTGGAGTTCATTAAGAAGGCTTATAAACCAAGCTACTAGATGTTGCTTGTTAGATAAACTGTCAAGACTCATTTCATTGAAAAGGTGATAAGGTCAGCCTACATTAGGCACCAAATTGTCCATATATTTCAATCAGTTTTGGGGCTACAGAGTTTTTAAATAGCAAGGATTACAAAGATCTTGCAGGACTGACACTTAGTCCATGTGAGTTTCATGCATTCTCAATAACCTGTGACTCAGAAATGTATAAAATTTTTGTGTTTTCTCTAATTAAAGTCTTAATATCTTAAAGATAGTCTATTTCAGTCTGTGTTAACTTCTGGTGTATCTGGGGCTGGATGGTACATGAAAACAGGGCCATAAATTATGTCAAGTTTCCATGGAGATAATCTCTTAGTCTCAGCGTCAAGCTCTTCTACAATCATTGGAAAAGGAACTACAGGGCTTTAAATTTAAACAAACTATTCTTGAACCTTTTTTTTCTGAAGTTGTCCAAGTATGCAATGTTCCTTTTTATGGCATCATTCCTCCATTTCAGTATTCAAGCCTTAAGCAGCATTGTCCTTGTCTTAGAGTTCATTTAGATATTAATTTGACGGAAACATTTATAGTACTTAACAATTAAGCCAATATAAGAATACAGAATAGCAATTAAGAATATGATAAAAAATTATGATACAATATTTTAATCAAATTTGTTCTGTTCCTACAGTGCACTGCCTGTATTCTGAGGATAGTCACGTGGAGAGAAAGTGACAATAGTAAAATGCTTATTTTGGAAAACTGAATCAGACACTCACCATCTTAGTAGAGGAAGGAAGGACCTCAAGGTACATGCTGGTGCTGGAGGCTGTGGTGCTTGCTGCTAGCTTTACCAGTCAGTATACTAGTACTGGAAACTGGGTTATTTTGACAGGTGCTGATGGCTATCTATTTTCAAGCTTGTGTCCATTAGTGTTATGCTGGTACAGAAGCCAGCTTGCTGGAGCTATTGCTGCTGGCTAGCTATCTTTTGGAAATAGGTCCTACACAGGTAGGAAAGACCAGATTACTGGAGGGAAGATCATTTTTCTGTCTGTATTTATGCTGATAGCCTGTGCTGGTACAGAAAATTAGGTTGTTGGAGATATTGCTAGTGGCTGTCTGTATCATGGCAATCAGTCTTAATCTGGTACAAGAGAATGGTAGCTGGAAGGAAGTTTATTTTTATTTGGTATCTTTTAAGATGATTATCTCTACACTGGTAGAAGGCATTTTTTTATTTATTTATTTAGCTTTTGTTGACTGGGTAAGTGCACTAGACAAAGCCTGCCTATTTTCAGGCACGACCGGGGAGGGGATACAGATGAATGCCAACTGACCTTGAACCAGATTAAGCTGTTGGTGGCATTTTTAGTGAATGAGGGAAATTTGGCCAGGACACGGGAAATTCCCTACTCTTTTCGATAAGTGCCATGGGATCTTTAACATCCACCTGAACTACCACCAATCCGGGCAGATGGGACCTCAGTTTAAAGTCTCATCTGACAGATGGCACCTCAGAAATGCAACACCCTCTATGCTGCATTACAGTGTCAGTACTGGGATATTAACCCAAGTGCCAGATGTGGGAACTGAACCCGCAGCCCTCTGATCTCCGGCCTCAGAGGCGAGTGTGCTACCTACTGAGCCACTGACACTGCAAATCTGCAAAACTGCATCTATGTGATAACAGTGATCACAGAATAGCGATCGCAGTTATGGCACATGGAAATCACTGAAAAATATTTCAGTGATGCAGTCCCTGGCAAACATTAAAAAGTGCTGGGGACTTAGATTTTATATGTAAATGTGGGGGCTGTGTCCCCACCCCTACTTAAGGATTCTCAATTCCAGGGTGTATGTTGGGGTGAAACCCCCCAAAAATTCAGGCTGGGTGCAACAAAAGGCACTCATGCCAGGACCTGATCCATGCACCATTCAGGCCCCAGTCCTTAACCCACCCACCATGCCATGGGAGCAACATGCTAACTCTGCACGGTGACACCCTCACAATCTCCCTCCCTCCCTCCACACTCAGCATGCTCCATCCCCACCATGCACATATACATATAGTGACAAGATGTCACTATATTCACACCCCATCCGGTTGCCTGCCCTCCCTCATCGCTGTGATGTAAGGCACTGTGACTGAGTCTCCATTTTGGTAGGTGCCCAATTGTGGTAGCTGAACTCACAGGATACCTGGCAGAAGAGATCAGGCTGTTTGAGGCATAGCTTCAGGCTGTCTGTCTTTTGAAAGTGGGTCTTATCCTTGTACAGGAGACCAGGTTGCTGGTGAGAACATTATTTTGTCTGGCTTTCTATAATTTGAAGGCTTCTGCTCTTATACAAGAGATCAGGTTGCTGGCAGTATTGACACTGGCTGTCTGTCTCTTGACAAGTTTTATCTTGTACAAGAGACTGGGTTGCTTGAGGAAATCCATTTGGGCTGTCTGTCTTTAAGGTGATGGCATCTATGTGGGTACAACCAACTGGGATGCTGGAGGTATTGCTACTGGCTGGCTGTGTTTTGGCAATGTGGCTTACACTAGTACATGAGGCCAGGTTGCTGTTGGGAAGTTTATTTTTGGCTGACTGTCTTTAAGGTGATGGCCTCCATGTTGGTGTAAAAGGCCAGGTTGTTGGTGGGAATACTACTGGCTGACTTCTTTTGGTAATAAAATTTAAACTGGTCCAAGGGATCAGATTGCTGGGGAAGTTCATTTTATGGGACCAGGTTGCTGGAGAGAAGTTCATTTCTGATGGACTATCATAAGATTGCTGGCCTTTACACAGGTACAAGAAACTGCATTGCTGGACAAATTGCTATTGGATGTCTGTCTTTTGGCAACTGAGTCTTATGCTGGTACAAGACATTGGGTTAGTAGAGGTATTGCCGTTGGCTGGCTGCTGGCTGTCTTTTGGTCTAGGGTCTTTTGCAGGTACCAGAGACTGGGTGGCTGGAGACAACAGCATTCATTGGCTTGCTTGCTGGTAACTGTCTTTTGGCAACAAGTCTTACCATAGTGCAAGAGACTGAGTTGCTGGAGGTATTGCTGCTTGCTGGTTGGCTGGTTGGCTAGCTGGTGGCTGTATTTTAGTCACAGGTCTGATGCTGGTTCAAGAGCCTGGGTTGACTGAGGTATTACTGCAGGCTTGCTGGTTGACTGGGTAGTGTCTGTCTTTTGGTCACTGGTCTTATTATGGTACCAGAGGCTGGGTTGCTAGAGGTAGTGCTGCATGCTGGCTGTCTTTTGGTCACAGAGCATAAGCTGGTACCACAGCCAGAATTGACTGAGATATTGCTGCAGGCTTGCTGGCTGACTGACTGGTAGCTGTATTGTGGTCAATGGTCTTGAGCTGGTACCATAGAATGCTGGATATTGGTGTTACTGGCTAGCTAGTTTACTGGCAGCTTAATTTTGGTTATGGGTCATATGTTGATAATAGAGACTGGGTTGCTGGGGATACTGTAGTGCTGACTTTACTTGATGGCACATTCATGTTTTCTGCATGCATGACAGAAACAGAAAAATGTACAAAATGCTTTAAATTTTGCTATGTTAAAGTATATGCAAAATTATTGTGTTATGACTACAAAGGGCACACTTACCTTTGTAGCTGAAGAGAGATAATGGTATGTTGATAAGAAGAGATATTCTAGTTGGATGTCTGCCAGCAGCTGACAGTAGTGTTCTTTGCAGAACAGTACTGTTGATTTAAGCAAACTAAGTAGACTTTAATTATGATTTGCAATTGGAATGGCAAACATTAGAACTGCAAAATCTTTTAGGCCATTCAAGCCAGTCAGCATTCTTAAAAGGCACACAAAAAATCCACTAACATAAAAAGTCTTAAACAATACCACACGACTGCTACCCCAGTCAACTGTAACAAATGTTCTCCTTCATGATTCAGGCAAAACTGCCATTTTTGTCATTTATGGTGTGATTTATAGATGGAAATTATGCTGTGCAATGATTTCAGCATTAGCATTGGTTGTTGACCACACACAGTGGGACACATATGGGATTGTGAAATAAAACATAATTTCCCAGTCCAGAAAATACATTTGCAACTAAAAGAAACAATAATGATAATTACAGTAGGGTAATATACCAAAAGAAAGACTCAAGGGACCACATTACATGTAATTGGGTATTTACAATGCAAAGTGTGCTTACTGATGACAAAATATGACAGACAGCCGCCCAGTGGCTCTGAGGGTTGAGGCGCTGGATGCCACCACCTCCACGCCGGTGACCCGGATTAGGAGGCGGACTCGGTAGTCGGTGGGTCGGGCCGGGGAGACAGGCTTGAGCATCTGACGACAGCCTCGCCTGCTCCGGGGAGGATTCAGCCGATGCCCAGCACTTGCATGACCCCGAGCGGAGGCTCAGGAAACTGCAAGCCCCACTGGGGATGGCTGGCCGTTGAACAGCACGGACGTCGACCGCATGCGCCATGACGCCAGGGAGGTCATCAGCTGCTCGGGAGGGAGAAAAGAGGAAAAAGCCTGCCTCATCCGGGAAGATGCGAGGATCTTGGACATGCCCATGATATTGCCGTGCCCGCCCAACAGACCCGAGACTGACGAAAATGTAAGTTATGGGTTAGAACCCTCCACCTCGCCCCACCCGGGGTAAACCATGGCTCCATGGGGATCTGTGGTCTGGGGGGCAGGGTTCCGGGCAGTGGGATGTCCGAGGTCATCACTGAATGGTCGGAGGAGGCAGGCTGTGAGGAGGATAAAGAGAAATTTAAAAAAATGACAGACAACTAAATCTTTTTGCTATATTTTGTATTTTCTTTTCCAAAATAATAAGTTTTTGTGTGGTTGGGTGTTTTTGGTACATCACTAAATCCTTCCTCTGAACTTAACTGGACCTGATTAATTGCAGACAATACATATTATATGGCACAAATAACAGCCACACACCACCTTGCAAGACACGTAACATAAAATACATAAAATAATTATAAGAACTGGTCATGTCATAATGATATATAAAATACAGTATATGTACAATACCATAATGCAGTGGTTTCAAAACTAGTAACTAAATGTACTGTGATAGCCAGCTACATCAGTAGCCATATAGGGCCTTGTTGCATGCTGATATCACTTTCTATGTGTTGGGCTACATAGAACTAATGAGAAAATGTTGCCTTATGGTGCACCCAAAGTTATGATGGCATTATTAATGGAAGTAATATGATAGAAAAGAAAGGCCGCAAAGCAAAAAAAAAATAACCAGAGCCAATAAAGTGTACTCACATACTGCAAAACCAAACTCGGCTACCTGTACTGCATCCAGAAAGAAGATGTCCAAAGCGTTGATGCAGAGGTTAAAAAGTAGATTTATTTTAACCAATCTATATCTAAATAACAATTAAATCTATAAATCATCACCTTATAAACAAGACTTAATGTCAAAACATTTAAAGTAGTCTAAAACAAAAAAGCTACATCTAGATGTGAAAAAAATGAACATTGCAAACTATAAATATACAGGCCCAGATATTCAAAGGGTTGCGCATAGGCGCGGTGTGCGCCATACAACCCATTGATGCACCCTGGTGCGATATTTAAAAGGAAAAGTCGCCGCACAAATCCCGACGAGCTGGGGCATCAGTAATGTATGCAGGCACAGGTGGAAGCGTGCCCATGCATAAACTGCACAGCCAAATATTCAGCCGGGTGTGCAGAGTTATGCAGGTGCAACCCTACCTGCGCCTGCACAAAGTTACACCTGAAAAAACAGGAACAAGTTGAGGGCCATCCACAGGTGAGCTGCCACATTGCAGGGCACAACACAGCTAGCGCCACCTGTGGGTGGCCATCGGCTGTTCCTGCTGCACAGGCAAAAGCGCCTCATGCCCCGATCAGGGCATAACTGTATCCCCTGAAGTCCAATATCCTTGGTGGTCTAGTGGACTGCGGTAGCCCGATCACAGGCATCAGTATCCCCCTCAAAATCCAATATCCCTGGTGGTCCAGTGGATTGCACGGAGCCCAGTCGCAGGTGGCATTCCTCACCCCCAAGTCTGAAATCCCTGGTGATCTAGTGGACTCTCACCCCACCTGCCCACTGAGCCCCACCACCCGATCCCCATCAGGCCGGTGGGTGGCAGCACCCACCGTCTGCCACACCACTGCCCACCCGACTGACAGCTCAGTATGGCTGCGTGCCCATTGTTCAGAGCATGAGCCAATGGGCATGCAGCCACCATACTAGTCAGTCCAGATATGTGAGGGCGTCAGGTGCAAGTCATCGGGGATCGATGCACCTGCATGCTAATGGCATGCAAATGGGGCCGTAATCAGATGTAAATGGCCCCCATGCACCTTTGCATAAATTATGGCCCCATTTGCATGTCACCCTTTGAATATCACATGTGCTGTGCATGGCACAATGGCACTTGCGCCACCCGCATCTCAATGCTCCACTCTGACCACTTGCGCTGCGGCGTTCACTGCCGCCATGCACAGTCAGGGTAGCCAGTGCGATATTCAAAGCAGTTGTGCCATAGCACAAATCCATGAATATCACCCTGGCCACACCCCTGTGCAACAAATTTGAGCAGTGCACAGGCTTGCGCCACAGTCTGGGCAGTTTCATTATCTGGGCCACAGTGCCTATTTCAAATGACTATACATATATAAACATATAAACTCATCAGATCATTTTTTTTAAACCAATAGCTTACTGCTTAGCTTAGGTATTTTCTACCAAATTAATATATACATAGAGATAAATATCATCAACTACAATTGAAGGAAAGATTGCTTAAGAAAGGTACAATAAATCAACATAAAAACATAAAGGGAAGGGGAGGGAAGAAGGAAAGAAATCACACAACCTAAGATAATTCAATAATATCCATGGAGCATGATGCTTAACCAAGGGAAATTTCTATAACATAAAGAAAAGGGGAAAAAGGGTGAAGGAAAATTAAATATTAAAAATTGAAATCATTCGATTATCCCCATGGAGTGTGATGCTTAGCCAAGGGGATGCAAGTTCCTATGACAAATTACTTTTAAATACATCAATATATTAAAATGCTCAACAAATAAGTGGACTCCTACTCAACTAGCTTACAACGCAATATCTCATAACATAAACAGCAATACCTTTTCTCATCAGATCAGGCTACAAATATGGACTTAATTGAAAGAAGTCATTTAACCTAGTGGTGTATAGGACTTCATATGATATTCCAACAAGTCTCTATCTGGCATAATTTCCTATCTTAGTCACCACCTCTGGTCGAAACACAAACTTCTTCCACCATTTGAAAGTGAAAAGAATGCTTCATTCCATATCTCCTAATGTGCCGAGCAAGAGCACTAATTTCTTCCAATTAATGATGCTCCGTATATGTTGTCCAATCCAGTCCTTAGATTTCTGGGATGTTTTCCAATATAGAAAGCTGAACTTGTTTTACAGCTTTCTATAAAACTATATTTTGTGTATTACAGTTGCAAAATCCAAAATATTGAATTTTATCCTGAAATGGGATTACGGAAGATGTTTCTGATCTTAATGTACTTGCAAAAGACACAGTTCTGACATTTAAAAGTGCATTTTGATAGAGGTTTATCCTAACTATTCTTAGAAATATTCAAGAAGGTACTGTGAACCAACATGTCTCTTAAATGTGTCCCTCATTTATAAATGATTTGAGGCAGATGTTCTGTGACTTGTTTTAAATTAGTATCTGTTGCCAAAATTTTCCAATTCTTTTGATAATATTGTTAAACAGATATATTTGGGAGTAAAATTGTGATAAAGTTAGGAGTTTGATTATTATCTACTATATGATGTTTATCCTAGTCCGGATTTTCTGTCTCTTGTACCTCTTCTTACATCTCTTTTTCCCAGTCTTTTTCAACAAAATATCTCTTGTCATACCATCCACTTTTCTTTTGGCATCAGATATGTTTCTGTCACTATACCCCTCTTTTAGAATCTTTCACATAATATTTTGCATCTTTCTCATAATCCTCATTTTAGTACTATTTTGCTTTATTCTCATAAACTGACCTATTGGCATGTTTTTTATGACATGTCCCAGATGGCAACTTTGGGAGTGCAAAACAGAATTGTCATCATTCTTTTTCTACAGAGTTTGGTTTGAATGTTCCCTTCCATATGCTTATACATCATAATATCCAGAAAATTAATTTTGTTAGGATCACATTTACATTCAAATTTTAAGTTTGGGTTTGTGGCCTCAAGGTATTCAACAAATATTTGCAATTCTCCCATATTGCCTTTCCATATGAAGAACAAATCATCTATGTAATGATGATACAAGTACATTTTCCAAAATGGATTATTTTCTCCATAAATGTATTTTTCCTCCCATCTGGCCAAATGAATGATAGCATAGTTGGGGCCATAGAAGCCCCATTGCTGTACCTTTACATTGTAAAAACATGTTTCTCCCAAAAGAAAACAATTCTTTGTCAGCACTAATTCCATTAAAATAAGAATAAACTCTATAATGGGCTGTGTGTAGGATATTTTGCTGTATAAAGTATCCTCAAATATTCTAAGCCTTCCTCATTCGGAATATTAGCATAGAGTTATCTGACATCCAATGAAACAAAAGCAAATTTTCTTGATTTCTAAATCACTGAAAATATTAATAAAATGTGTACTGTCCCTTAAATATGAATGAGAATTTTGATCAACTGGTTTGATGTACTAATCATTATACTGTGCTATCGGATCTGCCAGTGATCCAGTGCTGGCCACTATTGGTCTCATTGGGGGATTTTCAAAAGATTTGTGAATCTTTGAAAGGCTGTAAAGTCCTGCTCTGACGGGATGTTTCACTGTCATGAAGGCTACAGTTTCTTTGCTGATTAGACCCTCAAGAAGGATTCTTACAATATGGTATCAATTTCCTTTTCTATGAATTAGTTGGATGGTATGATAAAGGGACATAGAAATTTGCATCACCTAGCTGTTTTATTATTTAATTCTGATAATTTTATCTGTCCAAAAGAACAATGAATCCACCTTTATCCGCTTGATTTTATTATAAACTGATCTTGTCTCTTTAGATATTCCAGTGCTTCTTTCTCTTCTCTTGAACAGTTGTAATAGCAAGCTTTTGGTGTTCTTAAATTCTTCAATTCTTGAAAGCTCATTATTTCAAAGTATTCACAGTTTGATTCTGAGGTGGAATAAATGCAGACTTATTTTTGAAAGGCAATTTCTTTGTTATTCAAAATCTGTATTACGTTCAATGCTCATATGTGTTTGTACATCCTCAGGTCCTTTAATATTATCCATTTTGTCCTTCTTTGAAAAAATGCTTTTAAATTAAGCTTCCTTGTAAATTTATGGAAATCTACAGTGATCTCACATTTATTAAAGCCACAAGTAGGGACAAAAGAGCCTTTTTGTGTAATACCCCATATTCTATGTCATTAAGTTCATAACTCAAAAGATTGTACACAATATGACTTTACATTCTTCTATTTCATTTAGTAATTCTGTTGATTGTGATAGACTGCTCACTCCCTCCCCATCTGTTCTGTGTCCCCTCACCATCGCCCTCTCCAAGTAGCCCTTCTGTTGTCTACCCTTTCCACTTGTTCCCCATTGTGTTCTTCCTCTTCGAAATGGGCAATGCAGGGACTGAGTCTCAATGAACATTCAGGCAAAGGGGCTAGAGAAGTTTGCATCAGGCCATGGGTTGGGGGGTAGTGAATGTGTCAATTGTTGATTAATATGGGAGGTATCGTCCTTGATATTAAATGTTGTTTGAGAAGATGCACTATTGGTGCTGATGTGGTTTGAGGGACATATGTTTGTGTCAAAGGAATATTTGTGACTGACTGAATCCCTTGACCCTTCAGTTGTAATGCCTGATATGCTTCTTGATTGGGAGGAATATCTTCTTCCTAACTTGTTTCTAAAAAGGGCCCTCAGATTCAGAGCCACTTGTATAGACATCTGAAGTACACTCCCATTGTGTTCTATTATTAGTAGCAGTTTGATTTCTCTTTAAAATTGATCACCTCAGTTTTGGTTCATTTTTCCAATCAAAATGTGGCCTTCCTCATAGTCCTGGCAGTCTCTTTCAAATTTATTCATTTTATTTTTCTGTATCCTTACATCTTGTTTTTAATGTTATCTTCCATTTGTTTGTGATGGACAGGATAATCCTTATGGCTGGCAAAAGTAAGTACCAATTGTTCTCTTTCAATTAGTTCATTACTAATCTCTTGTTGGAAAAAATGTTTTGATATATATACTATGTGCACTTTGTGAAGGATGCATGATTGCATTAAAAAGTACCTGTCACTTTAATGAATTTACCTTTATAAGGGTGCAATAATAGATATCACCTATGCCTTGAGAAAGTGCAAGTCACATGAGAAAATGTTTGGCTGTGGGAGGCGTCTTCACTTACAACTGTCTTTGCTGGAAAAATGAAAATAAAAATTCTACTTTTTAACCTCTGCATTTGGACATCTTCTTTGTGGAAGCAGTATGGATAGCCAAGTTTGGTTTTGCAGTATGTTATTAATGGAAGTGGCTGCCATTGTAGTTCTGCATGCAATAAATTACACAGTGCACCAACATACTATTTTATGCCAAATAACTTCTAGTGTCAGAAAAAATATCTATTACATAATATATAAAATGACATGTACAGTAATTATTGAAGTATCACGGCATATTGCATATAATCAGCTAAGAAAGAAGAGTTGAGAAGCCATCAACAGTACTATATTCAGGTCACAGAGGTAAGATTGGAAGGCGAAACCTTTGTCAGTCTGGTGCACTTGAATAGTATAATACAAATCCTGCTGCATGGACATTGAGATGACATGGGATGAGTGATCTTGTTGACAACAGTAAAGAATAATACTATGCACAGGTACAGGATACTTACACTGGCCCTCTTTGTCAACTGCAAGTACAAGAGTGACAAGAGTGGACAAACACAGATGATGGATTCAGGAGATGAGATATGGGGTACTTGTGGCATTGCTCCCCAGTGCTAAATAAAGCTACTAACACATTGTCTACTTTTCTTCCTCCTCTACCCATACAGTGTCTGCAGCAGCAGACTCCTTTGGACTTTCCTTGTTAGATCTGTCAGAACTGACATCCAGCTGTTTAGAAGGATGCTGGCCAAAGTCCTTATTCTTTTAAGGAATGTGAGCATCTCCACATTCACCGTGATTAGCCTTATGACACAATCACTTATGGTGGCTCAAGTGGTACTGAAAACATGCTCTGAATACACACTGCAGCATGGGCATGATAAAAAATAGCCAAGACAGCTCAGGTCACACACTTATCTTGGAGCTCCAATACTAAAGTGGATCAGAACCATGACTAAAGCAGGACAGTCTTTAAGTACCTCCAGCTGAGTATCTAGGTTTGCAGACTAAAGAGAGCCAGGTGTAGAATTTCTTCCTGGTCCTCACCATCAGCTTTATGGAAGACATGTGTTTCAGTAGCAATGTCCCAAGTGCAGGTGAAGGATACTCTTCATTGTCTGACTCTTCTTTAGTATATCTCAGATATTCTTCAACCTCAGAATCCTCAGAGGGAGAAGAATAAGCCATCTCCACTCAGCAGTGCTGCAGAACATCTCAACAATGTTCCCCATCACTATTAGGAGGAAGTATTTCCAAGCTGAACCTTAAACTGCATGTCCAACAAAATGGGAAGACATATTATACTCCTCAAACATCTGGCCCTTACTTGTTACCAAGCAGGAAATTCAAGAGCAAGCCAACAGCTGCCCTTGTACAATGTGATGCAGAATCATGTCTATACTGGGCACTCATCTGCTCCAAGAATACATGTAAGAATTTGAGACATATTATTCTCATGCTTGACAATGTGAAACTGGCTTCCCTCATAATAGTGTTGATTGGTTCCAAATTGCCACTGTCTATTCTAACCACTTTTTTCTGATTAACATTTGTTATTGAAGTTTGTACACAAACATTGCAATCAATGATGACCAGTTCAGCACATAGCTCCTGGTCAGGGAAACCTTTGGGGTTGCAGCACTAAATGTGGTCAATATAGAAAGTGTAGAAATAGAACAGCACTACATGTCATATAATACAAGTGGAACTATACAACATCTGGAAAGGTATTAAAATGCCATGAGACAGTCACCATGCTGATTATCAAGGTGTACAACTCATATAAAAGCTATCCATACAATAGGGGGCAGAGGACAGATTGCTCAAATGACAGACTAAGAAACTGCTTTCATCAAGGTTCAAACTTCTATCAGCTGACCTGTGGTCAGTGTATGATTTCCTACTTGAAGTACCACAATTAAAAGGACTGTCAGGCAGGTATTTGAGGTCATGCAGCAACCATAGTGGATTTTACAGTACTTAGAGGCAAAGAAGGGGCCCTACACCTTCTCAAACATATATAGCTTATGTCCCATGGCATAATGAACCCTCTTATAGTTGGCTGTTTTACCCAGTTCTAACAACCATTCCATGAGCCATTGGAGGGAGGCTTCTCTCCAGTGTTTGAGCATGTTTCTTTTAGCCATGACCAGGACCCCTATGAGCTAGAATCCTACCGATCTGGGAGTTGGTGAGGCCTAGCACCACCAAGAAGAGGGTGAGGACAAGCCTGGGTTGATGAGGTCCCTGCATACTTGTTGGACCCTGGTCCAAAACTGTTGTAGTCCCAGCCAGGACCATGAAAGATGAGTGATGCTACCTCCTGCAGAGACACACTTACAGGTATCCATAGGTGAGAGTTCCTACCTGTGGAGCTTCTGCAGGGTTCTGTGTAAAGTGTCTTCATGTGTCCTTCAGGGATGATTTCAACTTACTCCCTCAAGAGCCCCAGTCTTGATGTTAGAGCTCAGTACCCAGCTCTTACTCTACCCTGACTGGAACTTCCCTGTGTTTGAAGACCCTTTTTGCAGAGTTTCCTATATAATCACTGTTTCTGTTGATTTTGCATGAACCCTGTCAGCCTGATGATCATGTTGCACCTCTTGATGTAACCCATGTTGTGATGCATTGTATGCACACTGTCTGCCTGATGCCCTTGTACTGTATGTACAATTGTAAACCTCCTGGGTCACACCTCAAAATAAGCACTTTGGTATCTAGTGTGCTTGCCTGGTTAACAAAAGCAAATAAATAAATAAATAGATGTGACTGCCTAGGGGTACCCCTGTATTTGGGAAAAGACAGTTATCTTGCTCATTTGAGCCCTCATTCCTGTAATTTGACCCCAAGATCAGAATAAGTGCATGGTAAAAGCTGAAGATATTGCAGAATGCTGACTTTTCTCTAGGCCAAACTCCTCCTGTAGTTGGCCAAAAGTCTTTAGGTGTCCATGAGGTGTCCTGATGTACCATGAATGAGTTGGGTCAAGTAATGTATACCTCTAGAGGCCCATGCATGCCAGTGCATGGTTTTCCCCAGTTATGAGGGTAAGATTATGCCAGAGTGTCAAGCTGAGTGAACCACATGGGTGCCAGCCTGTGATCTTGAATAGATAGCACCATGTTTAGCCATCAGACCTATCATAGGGTGCCTGCTAAGCCTTGGGGAGGTGTACCAAAACATTATTCTCTGAACCCTCCCAAAAGATGAGTTTCACAGTCAACCCATATGGGCTGCAGCTGTTGTACTCTATAGGGAGAGATCTGAACAGTTGTATAAGCATATGTGCCATATGTCTCAAAGCAAAATTTGGGAGATTTAACCATCCTTTCTCTGGAGGCAGAATAAGCTTCTATGATTAATTCACAATGGACTTTTACCCCAGAAGGAATTAAGCATTTTCTGGTGGGTGAGCCTCTGTGGCTTGAGTTTTATCTTAGGAGGGAGATTGTCCAGTATACAAGTTATATTGCATTCTGGGGTGAACATCATCTTCAATGTACTGTATTCTAGCCACTTGATGACACCATGACATTTAATCTACCAATTTTATTACACAGTAAATAGTTGGGGATTGCCAGCTTATGCGCTTAGAACTGTTCCAACATATAATATGTTGAGCTCCACCTCATCACACAGTCCTATATCAGCATGTTTATGTCTTATTGCACTTATAAAATGGGCTTCTTTAAAAAGAAGTTTTACAGTTAGAACAATCGATTTTACAGGCAGAAACAAAGACTTGATTATGTAAATTTTGATAAATAGTCCTTCTGCCTAAAACAAAGTGACATCATTATTTAAATACTGGACAAAGTGTGTCCTTTGCTGGCATCAATAGTACTGGTTTTGTTGCCAGCATGTATCCCTTGCATTGTTGTAATTGTGTGTGTGTGTGTGTGTGTTTAGAACTCTGGTATGTACTGTGGAAGCAGAGAGAACAATTTTTTGTGAACGGACCTTTGGCAGCATGGCAGGATTGTGTGGGGACTGCAGAGGTGGCAGTGACACAAAAGACACACAGCAGCTGGAAGTCCCATCTCCCCCACCCCAGCAGCAGACAATTATTAAACGAGGAAGATGTTGGGGAAACATATACAGAACAAAAAAGAAAAAAAATTGAGACAATGTCCCTCCCTTCCCATTATGGAATCAGTGCCCTGATCAAAAGGAGGAAGTTGAACTGTGTGTAACAATAAAAACAGCATCAATCAAGTTTTCTTTGACTTGACGACTTGACTGTGGAATAGCTAGAGAAGTCAGAGACTCAGAAGCAGCAGCAGGACTCTAGAATCCCTAGAGCTATGTTATGAGGAAGAGGGGTTTTTTGTTCAGTTGAGTTAGTAGTGTTATGCCTAGTTTGCAGGTGGGGAGTAGAATGGACAGTAAGCAGACACATAAAACGGCAGTTAGGAAGTGAGATGTGTGCAGCGTGTGATCAATAAATCAGCACTTTCAGTTGGCAGCTTTCTCAGGGTTTTTACGACAGGTAAACCATGGAGACATCAGCAGGGCTACCCTTTATTTGCGCAAACTCAGCAATCAGCACCAGATTTGCATGATTGTCAGCAGGTCCAGGTGAGCCATGTTAATGAGGGGAAAACATGGCTGCTTTTAAAAAGTCAGCATTCCAACAGCACATTGATTTTTCTTTTTCAATATAGTCCTGTTTAGGAACTTTGTTATTATCAGTGCATGGAACATATTTCATGCACAGGTAATAACCAATCAGAAAGCAGTATTTTCTCTGCCCAGTTTATAATGATAGTTTAGATCTCAAGCTCTTCCTTTGATGTGCCCTGTATTCATTAGGAGGAACATATATAATACAAGATCTCTAGTTTTTCCAATTGTTTATGGATAGTTTTGTTACTCCCATTCCCTTATATATAACATTGAATATAATATGGTATAATTTTTATCTCATTTGTATTCAGTTCCACCCATGTGTACCCTACTTAAATAAGGCTCAAAAAGGAATGCAGCATTGTATATGTCATTGTACATAGCCCAACTTACCTGCCATTTATTGTGTATGAATAAAGTCCTCTCATAACCTGTATGGTAAACTGTTGGTTTTTCTTCCAATTAGGTTGAGACCATGCAGTCTGGTGTTGGGATTTGAACATGGACATGACAGAAATCGCAAACAGGATTGAGAGCACTATCCTTAAATGTAGGTGGTTCAAGAGACCAAAACTGTAGATCGATACAGAGGAAACCTGCATTCTGAACAGGATGGATCTGATCTTTTCAATATTATAAGACTTTGAATGTAAAACTGTCACTCCACTATGCTGTTGTTAGTGATGAGGGAGTGCAACAGTTATGCAGTGTGTGATAGTCATGAGTGTAGCAGCTCAGGAACTAAGTGCAAAGGCAATTGTCTGAAGAACAAGCCACCAGGGACCTTATACAATATTGAACCATGCACTTTATCCTTCTAGAGATTTGATCAGCTTATAAATGTAAGATAAATTGAAGCATGTATATCAATATAAAGTGAAAAGAAAAGAATCCCCAGAGGTGCAAATGCGAAATAGTAATCTAACCATCTGCTGATCCCAGACTGTTTCTATAAGAGAATAGCATGTCCTGGATACTTGAATCAAAGATACAATTTCTGTATAACTGTATTTAAAACGTAACAGACATAGCGTATACTAAGTAGTTGTATGTTATTAATTTCAAAAATATATTTTACTAATTCACATTAACATCACTAATACTAGTTCACCCTCCTTTTAAACACTGTGGGCCCAATTCTCAAAGCTTCCAGCATGGCACAAGGACTTGCACCAAAATAAATGTTTCAAGGTTCCCATTGTGCTAAGCAATGCCACCAATTTCTCAGAGCACCTCAGAGGCAGCTTGCATCAACTCCCAGGCTGCCTGCCCCAAACAGGGCTTGCACTAGCCCTCTGCTCAGAAATAGGTTGCAACAAGTTGCTAGGGGTCAGAGGCAGACACAAGCTGCCACAGTCCCAGGACAGCAATTTTCAGACCTTTCCTGAAGGGAGAAATACTAAGTACCCTTAGACCAGTCAGGGCTGGTCTAAGGAGACTAGAAAATTCTCCCATGGGAGAGCTACTAGAACCAATTAGTGCAGCGGGTCACCCCTTCCCAATCCCTGATGTGCCCCACAGATTTAAAATATATATTAGACCCCCTGTCCAGAACCCCAATGTGCCCAACTATAATAAATATTTGAGACTCCTTCCACTCAAAACCCTGATGCACTCCACAAGTCTCATACTAATAGAAACTGACACCCTGATCCCCAATGTGGTAGTCTGTGGCATTGCAAATACCCTTCATTGGTGGTCCAGTGCCCTCCCTCCTCTCACTCCAGCCAGTAGTGCCACCACCCCCACCCCCAGACAGAGCCGGGGACTGGCACTGCTCTCCTCAGACCTCTGTGGCCAGTCCCCACCTGAACTGTCAATGGCGCATGCTGTAATGTAGAAACATAGAAGTTGACGGCAGATAAGGACCAATGGCCCATCCAGTCTGCCCATTTCCTTTTCTACCTTATAAATGTGCCATCGGCCTTTTGCTCTGTCAGTGACCTATCTATTCATAGTCATTTGTATTGCTCCCTTATGCCTATCCCATGCCTGTTTGAAGCCCTGCACTGTATTCATAGCCACCACTTCTTGTGGTAAGCCATTCCATGCATCTACCACCCTTTCTGTGAAAAGAATTTCCTCACATTCCCCTAATCGGCCTCCCTCTAATCTCATGCTGTGTCCTCTTGTCCTGATATTTTTCTTATATTTAAACATGTTAGACTCTTTCACCTTGTTTATGCCCTTAAGGTGTTTAAATGTCTCGATCATATCACCTCTCTCCCTCCTTTGCTCAAGGGTATACATATTGAGCTCCGTTAATCTGTCCTCATATGTCTTCTGATGCAGTCCCTGCACCATTTTAGTTGCCCTTCTCTGGACTGCCTCAATTTGGTTAATGTCCTTGTGAAGGTGTGGCCTCCAATACTGCACGCAGTACTCAGATGGGTCCTAACCAATGTCTTGTACAGAGGGATTATTACCTCCCTCTTACGACTTGTGATACCCCTACTAATACCCCTAACACCCCCTAGCCTTACCTACTGCTTTAGAGGTCTGCTTGGATGATTTTAGGTCATCAGTGATGATGATGCCCAAGTCTCTTTCTTCCTTTGTGACTGCTAGCAACTCCTCCCAGCCTATAAGTGGCTTCAGGGTTTCTCTTCCCTATGTGCATGATTTGCACTTCTTTGCATTAAATCCAGTTGCCACTCTTCTGACCATTCTGCTAGTTTATCCAGATCTCTTCTCATTCTGCCCACCCCATCTGGATCATCTACTCTGTTGCAGATCTTGGTGTCATCTGCAAACAGACAAGCCTTACCCTCTAGTCCATCTGCGAGGTCACTAATGAAGATGTTGAATAGGACTGGCCCCAGGACTGATCCCTGAGGTACCCACTTGTGACTTGCATCTCTTCTGACTGTATACCATTTACCACCACTCTCTGTTTTCTGCCAGTCAACCAGTTTGCCACCCAGTTGACCAACTTCTGACCCACCCGAGCCTACCTAGCTATTTATCAATCTTCTATGTGGAACAGTGTCAAAAGCTTTGCTGAAGTCAAGGTAGGCAACATCAACTGCTCCCCTTGGTCCACCACTCTGGTTACCCAGTCAAGAAATCTATGAGATTAGTTTGACAGGACCTTCCTTTTGTAAACCCATGCTGTCTTGGATGCTGTGCCCTATGGATTCCAGGTGTTGCACTATCCTTTCCTTAAGGAGTGCCTCCATAATCTTGCCCACTACTGAGGTAAGACTGACCGGTCTGTAGTTCCCCGCCTCCTCCCTGCTACCACTCTTGTGGGTGGGATCACATGAGCCCTTCTCCAGTCTTCTGGGACCTCTACTGTGCACAGAGACTCACTAAACAATTTCTGCTAATGGCTCTGCTAGTTCCTCCTTTCGCTCCTTAAGTACCCTGGGATGTAGCCATCAGGTCCCATTGCCTTATCCACCCTGAGCTTAGCAAGCTCTTGTAGGACCCTTTCTTTGTGAAGGGAGTAGTGCTCACCTCCCTCCCCTGTGTCCATGATGCTGAGCTGTGGGCCCTGCCCTACCTTCTCTTCAGTAAATACTGAGCAAAAGTATCTATTTAGGATAGATGCCTTTACAGGGTCCTCCTCCTCACATGCTCCCTTTTCTCCATTAAGCTTAGCATACCCCTCTGGACTTTCTCCTTTCACTAATGTATCTATAGAAAGTCTTGTCACCTTCTTTACTGTTAGTGCTAGTGTTTCCTCAGTTTGGGACTTTGCCTGCCTTACTGCCTTACCTGCTTCCCTTAGGGCAGTTTGGTATGCCTCCCTATCTTCATCCCGCTGTGTTCCCTTATATTTTCTGAAGGCCAGCCTTTTGGCTCTGACCTTTTCTGCTACTGTATTTGAGAACCAAAGTGGTTTCCTTCTTCTTTTGCACTTCCTTTTCTGTCTAACACAATGGGATGTTGCTTCAAGTATTGTATCCTTAATGCTTGCCCACTTTGCCTGTACCTCCTCACCTGTGTTTCTTTTTGCCAGGGATAGCTTAACTCTGTTGGCCATCTTATCAAAGTCAGCTCCTCTGAAGTCCCATATTTTTGTCTTGGAATGGGATGATTTAGATGTAGTAGCCAAATTGAACCATACCATGTGATGGTCACTGGCCCCAGGTGACCTTCTACCTGGAGATCTGTGATCCCTTCTTTGTTAGTCAGTACTAGATCTAGGATATCCCTGTCTCTTGTGGGTTGCTGTACCAGTTGTTTGAGGCCCTCCCTGCAGGGAATCCACTATGAGTCTAGTTCTGGCAGATGTTCCTGCTGGTATTGACCAATCTGTATCTGGCATGTTGAAGTCTCCCATTATCAGAACCTCCCTTTAGCTGTCATGTTTTGTATATCTTCTAACAGTAATGTGTCTATGTCCTCCTCTGGTCTGGGGGCCTGTAGACAACCCAGTTCTTATGGCTGTCCCATTTCCTGTTTCCAGGGTGACCCACAGTTCTTCTGGCTCCTTATGTGTATTCTGAATTTCTGTAGCTTTGATATTTTCATTAACATACGGGCCACTCCCCCCCCTTTTGCACCTCGGTCTCTTCTGAACAATACATAGCCAGGTACTGAAGTCTCCCAAGTGTGGTTACTGGTAAACCACGTCTCACTAATTGCTACTATGTCCAGCTTAGCCTCTGACATTATTGCCTGCAGGTCTGGGATCTTATTTCCCAGGCTGTGAGCATTGTGTACATGATTTTCCATTGGCCAGATTTTGGTGTGTTAGTTGTTGGGTGAAGTTTGGCATTACCCTGTGCATCATATGGGGAGACAAACCTTTTTCTTACCTGGTGATGCAAATGAACAGCAAACCGCTGAATTTCTGTTTGACCACTAGCTGAGGGGGAGGGTGTTCTTCCCATCGACGATGGGGTGCTGCACCCCTCTCCCCATTTGCTAGTTTGAAATATTCTGCAAAGACGTCAAACTTCTGCCCCCGATGCACTGACTCCCTCTTTAGTCAGATGCAGTCCATCAAATTTAAAGAACTTTTCTCCCAGAACTGTTGCCAGTTCCTACAAATCTGTGTCCTTTTTCCTGGCACCAGTCCTTGAGCCACGTGTTTAGCTCCCCTATCTCCCCTTCTCTGACCTTCTGTCCATCTGCTCCCTTCTCCCAGACTGGCAGGATCTCAGAGAAGGAGATGCCGGATGAAATAGATGATAGTTTGTCACCCAGCCTAGTCAGGTGTTCCTTGGTCTTCACAACTGACCGGCTGGCGGATCGATAGTCCCTATGTGTACTAGGACATCAATGTTTTCTCCTGCTTTGTGAACAATTTCTATGAGAACGTACACATTACAGCACATGCTCATTGACAGTTCTGTCATGGACCTGCCGTGGAGGTGTGAGGAGGGCAGTGCCGGTCTCCAGCTCAGTCTGGGGATGGGGTGGTGACACTACAGCTGGGGGTGGGGGTGGGAGGGCCTGAACCCACCAATGAGGGGTTTTCAATGCCATACAGACTACCACATTGGGGATCAGGGTGAGGGTTTCTATTAGTATGAGACTTGTGTGGCACATTAGGGTTCTGGGCAGGGAGTCTCAAATATTTATTATAACTGGGCACAGTGGGGTTCTGGGGGTCTACTGTATGTTGTATACCTGTGGGCATGAGCACAACAGCTTGCCATTGCCACAAAGGGTCTGCGGCAGCCCCTTTCTGTGCATGTGTTTGCCACAAGGTGTGGGACTTAGGCACCAGGACACCTCCTGTGCCTTGGTGCAAGTGCTGTTTGCTTCAGCTTGCACTGAACACAGCCCCTTTGTGAATTAGACCTAGTTTATTTATACTACTATGTTTAGGTGACTTTAAGACTGAATTAATTTATCATATGACCTATTCTTGTGAGTATATAAGTATGGTTATCACAACTCATTAGCCACGCTGCCCTGTGGAAGCCCTTGACAGGTGAAGTGCTGGGGTTTTTCATGCTTCTGTGTCTGAGAACTGTTATGCTTGGAGGTATTTTGGAAGATATTTTCATTATTATATAGAATTTTATGGCTGCAATGGGCAGAGCCTGAAGCTGTCCTACAGTAGCTCTAAAATGAGTCACTGGATTGGCACCAAACAATGGTTCCATTATTGAGTTACAGTATAATCATTCTGCAACTCCAAAACAGTCTGCTCAATCCCCACCACCCCTGAGTGCACTATTTTGGTTACTAGTCACCTGCTGTGCTCAAGATGGCCACCGATGCTTAGCACACATCGTGAGTAGCTGCACATGTGAATCTGCACCATGGCCATCTTGGACATGGCAGACTGTTTCACTGTGAGCTCAGCGAGCTGTGCAGCATGTGTACTTTAGTTTGTAAGTTTTGTACCTTCATTGTACTGATGGTAATATCTTATTTAAATCTCTATCTACAGTATACAATTTTAAAATCAATAAATACAATTTTCCAAACAAAAAACACACTATGCTCTAAATTCCATTAACCAGTCCTCATTCCTGACAGTGACAGGATGTGGAGTAGGAGCCATTGGACCTTTACAATGAAAAAAGAAATGCAGGAGTTCCTCTCTTGAATCCCCCTTGCCTGTCTTCACTTCTGTTGGCAAGGGTATTATTGTCTTACACTGTGCACGTTCTCATATCGTGTACCCTTTTCATTAAAAATGCGTGTTTCTTTTCTTCTTCCTTACCAAGTCTCCTTCCAATGAGGGATGGAGTGCCTTGGTTCAATACCCTTTTCTTTAAAGGGGACTTTCAGATCCCTATACCAACTGCAGGTGTGGGAGGCAAGATTGTGCAAGTAGGAAAAGAGTGAAGGAGTTTGTAGAACACATTGAGTTTGTTTCTCTCCTCTGCTATTTTCTTAATGAGTTTTAGTGTTGAATACTATGATTTGCCTATGGTGAAGTTATTTCTTGAGGCGGGAAAGAAACATCTAGCAGCAGAGAATAAAAAGAACAGTGGCCTATATATCAAACTGCACCCAAAAGTGCTCAACAGCAGGAACAAGCGCAAGTCCACTGTGCCCATGTGCAAGAAGCACGATATTCAAAACTGCGCAGACCAAGATGCTCCTACAGCTGATGACTGAATATCACACCACCTGCACCATAGTGCAACTAGGGAGTGAAGCTGATCATATCTGATGCACCATAGTGCAACAAGGGATGTTCAGCTGAGCAGTCCAGATGCACCATAGCACAACCAGGGACACCCCAGAAGTAGGGCAGCAATGCAGCAGCACAACCAGGGATGCAGGGGCCCACCACCCATGCCACAGATGGGCAGAGGAACACACAGCAGAATAGACATCGTCCCCCACACCATTGCACTGCACAACTGGGGGAAGGCTGGAATAACCACTGGCCCATGGAGACCAGCAACCAACCCAGCAGGGCCATGGTGCCCCATCACACCCCTGGCAAGCAGTGACCAGCACACAAGGATGGCCGACCACTCCGTACCACACCATCCCACAAATGCAGAGCATACCTGCACCATGATCCCCATACACCCTGCCCAGGAGTAGCACCCAACAGTGCAGGACACCACATGCATGCCACCACCCCACTGTGACAATGCAACCCTGTGCACCATGGAGCCATGCAAGCAGCCCACCATGGACACCCTGCAGTGGGCGGCAGCAAACTGAAATGCAATAGATGCATACACAGTGCCGCCCTGCATGTTCCCCAAAGGTACAGCTGAGAGACCGACCATGCATCAGCACACGAGGTACCCCACATGCGACAGAGCATGCCGCGGACATCACCTCCAGTGGTACAGCACCCTGCAAACCCTCCCAGGGCACATCCCATCCCAGCACTGGCCACAACAGCCACCACTGACACACCAGCAGACCATGCATATCACAGACATGCAAGGGTGTCAGCTGCACAGCCATGGACAGTCTGACAGAGGTGCCATGCACACAGTGCAGGCCCCATGGACCACCGCACACAGGCATCCAGTGCACAGAGTACAACACACAAACCACAGACAGTGACTGATCCCCTGCCCACACCATAGGCGGTTCACCTCTGCACACACACACACACACACACACACACACACACACACACGCCATGCACCACCTTCCGCCATGCACACCACTGCAGCTGAGCACCTGTAGCCCACTGCAAATTAGAGACCACCACAGTTGTCATAACAAAACAAATGTATTTAAAACCGGAAATACAAAAACTATATACAACTATATACAATGGTAGGGAGGGCTGCATACCAGGTGGGGGCTGGTAAAAAAAAAAAGAAGAGCAGAGGTGAACATATGGGAGAGGAAGAAGGGGTGAGGAGGTGGGTCCAGGGGAAGGTGTCATTAGGGGCATGAGTGATCATCGCCTGCCCGGTCCTCCTCCACGTGGCGCCAATGTTGTCTCCTCCTCCTCACCCCTTGGTGGTCCATTCTCTGCAGGACCTCCAGGGTCACCCTCCACCTGGAGCAGCTCCTGCAGTCCTCAATCCAGTGCCTGGAGTCACCGTCCACTTAGGATGAGGAGCAGAGTCAATAAGTGTGACTGTCCAGCCCCATGCAGCCACCCATTGTGCATGGCATACAGCCATGTGACACCCCTGTGATGGTGTGTGACCACCCACAGTGACCGTGTCTACAAGACCTGCCTACCCAGGCAGCCACAGCCATGTGGACCACTGCACACACACCACCACCCATGTCCTGCACAGCACCACTGTGGCCATACAGTGACTTGGCTATGCGGTGTGAAGGCAGTGGCACAGCCATGTGCCCGTGCATGCATGGACCACCATCGATGCACTCCCAGACATGCAGTGCCACTGGACAGTGCCGACTGTAACAAGTTGTGTGCATGGCAGTGGTGTCAATGGATGGTGGCACTGCCCCTGCTGCCAGCTCAATTATACAGCATGCAATAGTAATTATGGATGTAAGGTGCTCACCATCATCAGGGTGGTCCATCGCCGCTGACCACCATCACCCCTCCTGGCTTGCTGCTCCTCCAGGTGGCACCTCCGGACTATGGCCTGCCTGGCGTTCTGCGGGCCCTAAGGTGCAAAACATGGAGAGAGGAACATCAGTACAATCCTGCAGCAATTTCCCCCCACCCCATGTGTGTGCAATCCCACACAGCCAGACCCACCCACCCCACACCCCGATAACACCACCATGGCCAACACGGACGGCCCCTCCATGCCGGACATATGCAACCGGGATACCCATATGGACGATAAAAGTGTATGGACGGGCGATGCCTACCTGGCCGTGGCACTGTGCACCTCCTGGCACATGCCCACAGGTGGGCAAGCAGGTCTAAGTCCCTCCACCTCAGGTCCCATATTGGTGGCGGCACTCTGCCGTCCGGCCCATACCGGTGGCCTCCTCCAGGGCATCGTCCACCTCCTGCCACACCTGACTCCTGGCCCTGTCCGGGGTGCCTCCCCAAATAAGGCCTGACATGTGGCTCCACAATGGCAGCAAGGTTTGCCAGCTCCACCTGGCTCCACTGCTACGCCTCCGCACCATCTCTGCTGCTCAGTTCAGTCAAAATGGCTCTGCAGTGCGGTCCTGCCATGTGCAGATGCTGCGCATTACAGGCGCTGCCATTTCCTATCACGCTGTCACCGAACAGCATGATAGTGGTGCACCCATGCCTGATGCATGGTGCCTAGGGGACAAAGGTCAGGCACAGGGTCAAGGGTCTCTGGTGCATGGACAGCCACAGCGTGATTGGAACCCAATGCATGTAGCATAATTGGGTGCCTGTGTGTCACCTCCTGTAGCGGCCTACTGCGCTGTTTCCCCAGTAGCCTCTCGGCGCCCCAGTGCTACAGGCGCCATATAGGTGAACAGCGCTGTAGCACCACAATGGTGGCCATGTCCTGCATTGGCTCCCGCACAGCACATCAGCAGTGCGGCAGGCACCTCATCATCAACCCGGCATGTGCAGTTAGGTGTACTGCACATGTCACAGAACTGCGCCTTGGCTCCAGCACGTTCAGCACAATTGCACAAAGCGCAACAGCATGATATTCAGCCGGCATATGCAAAATCAGCTAATCAGCCATTCAATGGCAGTCACTGCATTGCATCCACTTAAGATCGCCTCACCTCATTTGCATGGGTTGCGCTATAAAAAGTGTGACATTGGGCTGCACTGGCCATAGTCAGTTACTGCAGTCTATTGCGGTGAGTTGCATGTTGTTTGGGAGTGTGGACTGTGGATTTTGGGACATGCATGGGACTGCACAGTCACAGGTAACACCTGTCATTCTCACAGGCTGAATCATGACCGAGCGTGTTGTGGAGGAAGAGGAAGAGGAACAAGTCGTGGGAGGAAGAGGAGGCCAAATTTCACTAAGGCTGAGGCGGATGCCTGTTAAGGCCTACCTAGACCAGGAGCCACTTCTCAGTGGATGCCAGGGAACACTACAGTCCCGTGCTGCTGCATGGGAGGAGGTGGCGCATGCTGTGAACCTGCATGGCAGCCACCAGTGCTCTGTGCAGGAGTGCAAGAAGAAGATGGGCACAGACAGGTGGAGGATTAAGGAGAAGGTGGCTGCCATCAGGGCAGCATGGTCTGCAACAGGTGGAGGATAGCCGGAGGTGCTATGCCTGACCCCACAGGAGGAGCGGGTTGCTGGCAGCATGCAGCGTTGTGCCATTGAGGGTGTTCCAGGTGGTGGATTCCAGATGGGTGGTAGCCCATTACTGCATGGTAGGTCATGGTCTGTCTACTGGGGGTGGACAGGGTGGGTCACATACACTAACACAACTTTGTTTTCTCTTACAGTGCCTGGCGTCTGCATGGGTCAGCGGTGGTGGGCTTCTCCACTGAGGCCGGTCACATGGAGATGGAGAAGAGCCCATCCACCTCCAGAATACATGGCTCCAGGTGACAGTGGGCCCACCTGGATGTCCAGACTGATGTTGGTGGAGCAGGTGTGGAGGAGGCCCTGCCCGTGTCCCAGCGTGCCAGCGCCACGGATGCCAGCATGCTGAGACTTGGGCTGGTGCCAGATCTGTCACCGATGATGATGTCACTAACATCATGGGCAGTGACATGTGTGTGCCACAAGATGGCCACACAGCAGGTTACATCATGGCCATGGCTGTGGGTGGTCCGCCGTGGAGGCCTGCATGTCATCACAGTCTCACTGTGCATATCAGCACCAGTGGGGCAGCACTGGTGTGTGGACAGGACAGTGGGACTGTTGTGGCCACTGTGGTGGCACCATTGAGCCCTGGGGAGGGCAGCATCAGCAGTCAGCCAATGGGCATGGGGTAAAGTGTCAGGGGTGGCGTCAGTGCACCACCTGTGGACATGCGGCCTGGCCTGGTGGTGTGTGCGCCCACCCAAGGGTGATGAGCATCAGGGCCATGAACACCCTGAGAGACAGCATGCCGATCAGGCAGATGACCTCTTGGATGAGCACACCCGCATACTGCAAGCATCAGTCAATCAGCAGATGCAGCTTGTGACAGCGGTGGATGCACTGAGTGCTGCTCTGCACCAGGCAGAGGAGCGTTACAGCAGAGAAACTGCTCTGCTCCTGGAAGGATGGACCGGATGTGGGAGGATGTGACCACTGCCATTGACAGGCTGACACAGACAATCACAGCTGCCATGGCCACAGTGGGCACACAGTTATTTGCTCATGCATCGCAGACACCCACAGTGCAATGTCACCCCGTTCCGTCGTCGTGCGACACCATCATAGTCGGACACGGGTTCAGCTGTGGGCATCCAGGCATGCCTGGCGCGGGCATGTTCGTGTGCTGCAGACCCCTGTGCGGCACGGTTGTGATCACGCAGTGGAACCCTGGGGAACGCGTAGCCACCCATGAGGCCAGTGGTCAGCCTGTAACTGCTGGCGGGTCTTGTCGGGGCCACCCATGCATCCATGGTGGCTGTGGCGCTGTGGCGCATGACTGACCTGTCTCCCAGTGCAGCTACTGTCTGATGTTGCCCAGTGTGCATTGTGTCATTCAGCGGTAGTGCGGTGGGTACCGGCCCTGCACACACACACACACACACAGTCCATCTGCACACCCTTCTGGCTGCTGTCTGCAGTTGTGTGTGCATGATGATGCCTGCATTGTGCTGTGCGCCACTGTGCAATGGTGCCCAGCATCTGACACACGCACAATGACGGGCAGTGGGCGTGGTGGTCTGTGGACATGTGTCTGGCTAGGGGTGGTGTTCTGGGTCGGCGTGCCTCCTACCCTTTGTGCATGTCTTGTGAGTTTTGTGTGTGTGTGTGTCTGCAGGTGTGCCATGTTAGACTTCACCCATCCCTGGCGGTGTGTGTGGTTCCATGCCCGGCCACTTCCCTTGACGGCATGCACCGCTGGTGTGTGTGTCCATGCATGTTTGTGGGTTGTGTCTTTGCCACTGGTGGTTGCACATGGCCCCAAGACTTACCTGGGTTGGCTGAAGTGCTCCTCCGTGATGGTGTTCCGGTGCAGCTGTACCAGCCGGAGCAGTCAGGGTCCCGTCAGCCCAGAGGCTGCACATCACCATTGTCACTGGCGTCCTGATGCGTCCCCTTAAGCTGTCCCCTCTTTGACCTGTCGGCTATCCCACATTAGTTGGCAATGTTGTGCAGGATGCAACAGGTCAGGAATAGCCCACAGGCCTTTGAAGGGCTGTTCTGTAGGGCACCGCCGGAGGTGTCCAGGCAATGGAAATGTGCCTTCCAATGCCAAACATCCACTCGATGACATTACGTGTGGTGGCATGTGCCTCATTGTAGTGTTGCTGCGATGGGATTGCAGGCCACCGATATGGTGTGAGCAGCCAGGGACAGAGTGGGTTTCCACTGTCACCTGTGTCTAGAGGGTGGAGGTTGGTTTGGTGATCAGCATCACCTCTCCCCGGGCCATGTAGGCCACCACCATGTCACCTCTGACCATGTCCTCCCAAGCCCTAAGTTTGTCTGTGTGGCTTGTATACTCACCACTAAGTGGCCAGTGGGGTTGTCCCACTCTTGAATCTTGGCACAGTGCTGACTGGTGCCAAATGAAGGCATCGTGTGCTCCCAGGGTGCGTGGCACAGACATTGATTATCGCCCCTGGCATCACACACCACCTGACAGTTGATGCTAGCATAGCCCTTCTGATTAATATATGCTGCCTCAAGGCCAGGTGGTGTGTGGATGGCCACATGAGTGCAGTCTATTGCCCCTAGCACACCAGGCATACGTGCTACCCTTTGGAACTCCTGTATGTTTGCTGTGCACCCACCGGGTTCTGGGAAATGGATGTATCTGCAGCATGTGGCAGCAGTGCGCTGAGGAATTGGGTGAGGTGGTGTGACATGGCCGACTGGGTTATGCCTGTGGTGTCCCTGTTGGTCATTGGAAGGTACCTGTGGTGAGCAAGCACATGCAAGCTGTCACTTTAGCCTCCACTGACAGAGCATGGCTCCGTCAGTGGGTGCCTGCATCACATCACTGCACAGCTCACAAAGCTGCCTCAGAATTGTCCGATTCAGGTGGTACTGGCCCACGATCTCAGTATAGCTGTACAGCTCGAAGCTGGTGCTGGCTCGCTACTGCCTATTGGGGGATACCGCCAATGGCCCCTTCCATGGCCATGCCCCTGCTGCCCACCTTCTCACCCCCGTCATTACTGCCTCCATCTGGATGGTGGCACTGCAGCTATTTCTGTGTTCCCCACTGTCCTGGCTGCTACTTCCCTGCACAGGAACACCTAAATGTGGTGACCTCTGTGCTGTGTGGCACTTCCCTTTGCACTGGTTGTGTCTCCCACACCTTCCTGTGTCTCTCTGTTCAGGATGCCCTTTCCCTGGCCTGCCCTGTGTGTCCCTCCTGCCTTCTTTGTGCAGCTATGGTTCAGCCTCATGTGCCTTCCCTGTAGCATTCTGGCACCTCTCCTTGTTCCTTTTATTTTGGCTCATTTCCGCTATAGCGCAATTCCACTTGCTCCCTATTGCACATGGCGCATGTTGTTGAATATCGCACTGTGCCATTTATGCATGGTTCCTCCCTTCAGTTGCGACATATACCATTATCATTACACTATTGCTCAGCGTGCTTTGGGGCACAACTGCCTCCGCTGAATATCACAGAATGGTGCATTTTGGACTTGCGCTGGTGCAACTCTATTGTGCATGGCGCAACCCTTTTGAATATCTGGGCAACTGTGTGAATTGCAAACACTTTGTGGTCATTCACCTGCACAGTGACAAGGCTTGCTAAAGTGAGGAGAAATGGTAGTCTCATAAGTTGGACCTGTTGATGTATCAATCCATGTCTATGATTTTCTTTCTTTCTTTTTTTATATCCCGAGTGCACAGTAGAGATGGTGTGTGGTATGCAGATGAACTTGAAGAGTTCTGCAATTTCAAGTCCTGCATGAACAAATGCTGTTTCTGTTTACAATTTTCTTATAACTAAAGCAGGATTAAATCTGGTTTAAAACAGACAGAATTTGGTAATGCTTATTAAGGAATTATCTTTCCTCTTATGGTGCTATAAATTTAATTCATTTTATATGTGGTACTGAATCAATGCCTTACTTTAGTCTCAGAATACAAAATCTACTAGTTTTCCTATGTCAAATGCTTTATTCACTTCCTCAAAGAATGCTATAAAATTTGTCTAATAAGACCTCCCTCTTTGAAAATCCTAATGAATGTTACCCTTTAAGTTATTGTCATATATACATTGTTCAAAGTGTTCTCTTATAATAGTCTCCAACATTTCCCTATCACCAAGTTCAGACTTATAGGTATATAATTCTTATAGTAAGATTTAGATTATTTTTATGGCTGCAGTGGAAGAAGCCAGCAGCATCTTGTTGTAGCTGCTGAGAAAAAGGGATACTGAAGTACACAACTTTTGAAGTTGCATTATGCCATAACTCTAAAACACTCCGCTCATCTCATACAATTGAATAGCTCTACCCCCTCCCCACAGGTGCACGTCTTTTCCTAGCATCTCTGGTTTCACCCATGGAAGTCAAAGTGGAACACACGGCACAGTCTGCCATGTCCAAGATGGCTCCTGATCTGCATTGGCACATGTGCCTACGTGCATGCTCAATACAGTTTGGTGGCCATGTTAGACATGGCAGACTGTGTCATGTTCCACTGTGATCTTTCTGAGCATGGCTGCAGCCATATCAGCTCTGGTCAGAGTTTGTTTTGTTACTAATCATTGTCTCAATTTGGTTGTATGAGATAATTGCAAACTATTTTGAATACCAACTCAGACTGACATTGCACCTTATGTACTATAATTGTTAGTGCTCCATCTCCCATGCTACAAGCCATCATATATACCATGCTTAGAAATTGTTCATGAAGAAAAGCACCAAGCCATGGTTTTCAGAGCCCTTATGACATACTTTGTCTGCAGTAATATGTTCAATCCATGCTGCTCATTCTTTTGAATTTACCACTCTTCATCAGCATTTTCAGGATAGCTGATCGTAGGGTATTAGTCCTATGGAAAATTTTTACTAACAGTTTTATGTAGAGCCTTGCATTATAGGAATAGTTGGAAGTGAGAGTTTCTTAGCATAGCTAAGGTTTTGGATGTAGTCCTTGTACATGCAATGTGATGGATTTCTGTCTCAAAACTGAACTGTGGTACTACTGTGTGTGAATATATTTTAAATTTTTTAAGTATTTAAGAAATATTTGTGTAAGTAATACTACCCAGTGTTGCCAGTGACTCTGAGACTATTTTACAAATTTTAGGATATGTGCTGTATTTCCTGAGTGTGTTCTACATTTTGGCAACATTGGGCTCAATTCTCATGGAGGTTGACACAGGCTTGTGACAAGCCCTGCATCAAACAGAGCTGCACCGAACACATTGGCGCACTTTGCACCAGATTCTCAAAGGTCATGTGAGAATGCAACACTTTACCCCCTTTCAATAGCTTGTGCCAAATATTTGGTGCAAATCCCATAAAAAGGTTCCATGATTTATGGAAAGTTAGGCCATCAAGCAGCTGGTCTATTTCACAATATGTGGTGTATGGGGATTGATCTGATTGCCAGCAAGAAAATGCTGCAAGCCCCATGTGTCATCTGTTCAGTGCACTTGGGTGTTGTGGTATTCTGACACTTTTGAGAAATAAGCCCATTGTATTTGTTTGAGCTGGATGGCTCTATTTGAATGCATCGTCCAAGGTTTTATTTGTGCCTGCTAGCACCAACTTCCTCTGTCTTTTCTACATATTAAGAATATTGCATCAGCCATACTTTGCACAGTCACCTCTCACATTCTGGCTTAGCACTCATTTTCTGGTGATGTCATCAGAAAACTGGAGGAGTAAAATTACAAACTCCAGCATGGTTTTCTGTGATGGAATAATATAAACATCTGTATCATCAATTTTATTTTCCAAGCTGTGCTCTCTGACAGCTTTATTTTGTTACATAAGCTTTTGAAATGTAAGAATGGTAATTCCACCTGGTAGAAATGTCTTGTACTAGTCTGTGCAAAGGTGATTTGTGTTTTCCTATGTCTTTTCAAATACAGTAAATGACAGGTGTTGCTTGAGTGGTTGAATTGAATGCATATTTCTTTAGTAGTGCTACCATAAGGTTCCTGTCCTCATCAGAAATCTGTGAACTATTAAGTTCGAGCAACATACAAAGCAGTTGATATGAAAAAGCCCCTACCAACAAGGCCTTTTTATGTTTGACCCACCATATGAAACTGTAAAACTAACGGACAGACTCTGTGATGTGAGTAATTGCTGTATTGGTTGTTTAACTCTAATTAATGTTGTAACAGTTGTCTTCAGATAGAAAATAACATATTCTCAGTACTGAAAGTTAATTCCCTGCCCTGGAATTATCCCCACAATTTGCCCTATGTGTTGTGACAGGCATTAAAGGTTCAGGCTTGTCCAGATGTCTGTTGTGAGGTGAAACACCCTTCCAACAGTGTTAGCCAAAACATGTTTCAGTTTTTAAATACATTCAAAAATATGGAATTCCTGTTAAGGAGAAATATTTTCTTGGAGATATACTATATAGAGATGTATGCTACTCAAGAAGCTGGGTGAACCCTACATATTCTACTACAATACATGGCAGTAAGACAACAGCTATTGTCTTTAAATGGTCTTTCTTATTGCAAAAGCAACAGAGTGAATTGAAGAACATTTGGCTTTACCTTCATATGTTTCTGAAATGGTAAGTTGTTTACTTGAAGGAGGGAGCTTTTGAACACATGGTTACTACCATTAAGATGAGGAGTTATTTGAATGGAAATGTTGAGAAATGATGCTGTAATGCTTCTGGGCAGCCACTGCTAACATCTTCAGCTGCATGTACCCCTCAGTGTAGCAAGCTATAATCACTGTCAGTTTCATTTATATTCTCAGAAATGGATCTCTTGTTAATGTTAGGACACTTGTCTGCATGCCTTTTCAGTGACTAAAGTCCCAAGGCTCTTTTTTTTACCAATACTGGTTGTCTGTTTACAAACAGAACATGCTGCCACTAACTCATTAAAAAGCATTAACTGAAAAATGTAACCATATAAAATATTATTATACAGTATTTTCACTGGGTATGGTCAATAAAGCACTGCATGCAGACCCTCACAAACTCTATAATTCACACTTGTGAATAATGGAGTTCCACAAACCACAGTTCTAGGCCATGCAAAATCGTTTTACGCTGTGCTTACCACCAGTAAATATAAAAAATAAAACATGGGAAGAGTGATGGGAACTCCTATTTTATGCACACCCTCAGTGTGTGATGCCCAAATAAACCCCTCAGGCTTCGCCTTCTGGGTTTATGGGGCATCATACACCTCAGTGTCAAAAAACCTCATTAACCACACTTTTAATGCATTATTCTTTATTTTTTTGTCAGGTAGGCACTGTGTCCTACTTTCATTTTCAGATTTTTACAGAATTTGTGTTGAGCCTGTTCTTCTTTATTTCTTTCTTGTGTCCTACTGTCCATCTCCTCCTCCACCATAGAAATACCTTCTTCCATTTCTTTCTCATTTCAAATTTCCATCCCTTTATCTTCTTTTATACCTCTGTCATGACAAGCTGTCTGCAACACCATTACCGTCGCTGGGCTCAGATGACTCTGATAATGTCTATGATGGACTAATAGCATAGCATGCAATGTTGCCATACATATGAGCCCTTACACAGGTGGTACATACCAACCCTTAAGTTTTCATTAAATAATCTTTTTTTAACCTGAGCAGATTCACCTTTTTCTGCTTTGAAGTTAGTCCTGAAACGTTAGCGTTATCAGAATCACTTTATCAGATTTGATTTTGCTTGCAATGTGCAGGATGATGAAATGCTTGACCCTTCCTTTTGGTTGAATAAACCTGAAGTGCTCATTTAAGAGTTAATCTGAACACTCCTTTTGATACATCAATTTTGATTTTTCAGTATATTTATCTTGTTATTTAGTTATTTATTTAATTTCAAAAGTTTTACCAGAATAATTTACTGAGCTGGTAACAGTTCCTTTCAGGTGAGTCCTGGCAAGTTTTTGATTTCATTACATTTTTGATTATCTGTCTGTAAAATGTCGTTCTCCAGAGTCCGGACTGCTTAAATGGTTAGGATGCACAAAGCACACAAACAAAAATGACCACACTTCTTTCCAAGCACAGTAGAGTAAGACCAGTTTTACTGTTCACCTGATCCATACACTACAAGCACTTAGAAGTTGAAATTAGTGATGCAGTTGTTTATGCTAACACACTGGGGTGGTGTGATGAATGATGATGACTCTTCTTTTTAGACACTATATACACTATTATGCCTTGTACATTTATGAGTCAAAACATCAAAGAGAGAGAGAGAGAGACATCCAGATCATGACGTCTATTAATTATTGTCCTATACTTCTGTATCCATCCAGTCTGCAGCACTGTAGCAAAGAAGATATCCCCACTCCAGAAATCTTCCCTCTCAAACATACGTGCCCATGCATATCTGTTTGCTGCACAATGAGCACACAGACTCTGGCAACACTGTGATAAGCACACTGTCATATTTACTGTCTCACTAAATTTTGTTTTTGTGTGCCTTTTTGTGCTGTGCTATTGTTTAGGGTGTCCCCAGTGGAGTGCCACTAGGAACAGTATTGGGACATGTCCTCTTTAACATCTTCATTTGTAATATAAGGTAGGGATCCAGGGGTATATCTGCCTCTTTGCAGATGATACCAGGTGATACCAAGATCTATGGATGAGAAAAAGTGGGTTATCAGCTATGAAGGAGGATCTTGAAAGACATGCAAAATGATCAAGGAAATGGCACTTTAAATTAAATGCAAAAAGTGCATGGTAATACACATAGGAAAAAAAACAAATGAAGGATGGGGTTAGAGGTGTAGACTGAGAGGGACCTGGGGCTGTAATACTGAACAATTTCAAAACATCAGCACAGTGCATTGGACAATGGGGAGGGCACAGGATGCTAGGACATGCAGGAAGGAATCGGTAGAATGAGGACAGGTGACTGTGCCCCTAGTAAATCCTTTTATTGTTCTTTGATACACATAAATATTAAGATTTGATGAATGAATAAAATGTAGTTTAGAAATTAATGCTATAACACAAGAATTCACAAGAAAGGACAAGGAACTTCAGAACAAAGAACAGGAAACTATTTTATATTCAGCGAATTGTTAGTATTCGAAATATACTACTTTCAGACCAGATTCAAACAGTAACATAGAGGTCTTCAAAAGGAAATGTATTTGCAAGGACACTGGTTTACTGCATACACAGTGATGTGGATGAAACCAGAAGTTTGATTGGCACACAGAAAAAGCGGAGCCAAAACAGAAATTGCATTTGTTCTCAGTGAGGCTGTGATCTGCAAGCGCTTATAAAACTTGCGCAGTAGTCTGCCTTCTTCTTTTGCTACTACCTGCTGTACCGTGATTGACTGGTCATCTTATCAACAACCGTCTTGCTGCTAGAGTCCTGCTGCTGAAAGTAGCCAAATTCCACCCTGAATTGTAAGCATAGGGTATTTATCTTAGGCATGCATTGCCAGGTTTTTCTGTCCCTAACCGCTAGTCTGTCTCTGTGTACCATGAATCAGTGTACTATACTAACTATTTACATTTTTCCTATTATCACCCAAAAACAACCTGCTTTGTTTTCTTTAGATTAATTTTCAAATGATCTTTTTTGAAAGTTCCTGAAGCTAACTTCCTGTGGAGGCCCAAAAGGAAATAGAGATAAGCACAAAGTCATCTGCATAAGCTAAGTAGGAAACTTTTGGTGTTAAAACATTTGGTGATTGGAAATCTGGTTTGTCCTTAAAACAAGGTTCTTCACACAAGCTCAAGAGAGGACGCATAAAGTAAAATCATTTATTTAAACCGTGAATTAAAACATCAGCCTGACATGTTTCAGACTGACCGCAATCCTTTCTCAAAGTTAGTCTGAAACATGTCAGGCTGATGTTATAATTCACAGTTTAAAATAAATACTCTACTGAAAGCATCCCTTTCCTTCTGAGTTTGTGTGCCAGAAACTATTGTTTTTACTAATTATCTGGTTGGTTCTTTTCCCACCACATCTCAGTGCACTCATTTGGAAAAATCTATTTGTCCAATTCTTCAAAATTTAATTTATATACAGATTGAATAATGAAGGCACTAATAAACACCCTTGGTGCACTCTTAAGTTCATTTGTATACTACTTGTTAGGTTGCCTTGGTGATCATATTTTATTTTGAGCCATGTTTCATTATGTAATTCTATTATGATCTCCAAAGATTAGGATCAAATCTATATTTGTTGAGCTTTTCCCAAGAATTTTTCTGCTAATTGAATCAAAGCTGATTTTAGATCGACAAAACAATGGTAAAGTTGTAATTTTTAATTGTGACATATTTCCAAATAATATGTTGTCATATAAACCAAAGCTGTACAGTCAATCGTTTAGCTCTAAATCCATTTAGCATTCCTCAGTATATTGTTCTGTTCTACCAATATTTGTAATATATTAAAGTATTCTACAGCAAATATTTTGTGAAGAATCCAACAAACTTATTAGGCATACTTCATAAGTTCCAGAATATCTCATTTTTACATATGGGCAAACCAGGCTTCCTTTCCAGGTTTTGGGAAATTTCCCATTGTATACAATAGTTAAATAATTTATAAAGGAACAGAATCCACCAATCACCAAAGGCTTTGAATATATCTGCCAGAATTGCATCAAGATCTGGTGCTTTGTTATATGTTATATGTTATTCTATCTTTGCTGTCCTTATTTCCTCTTGAGTGATAACCAGTGATTAAGGGAATAACTTATTTTGAACTTTATCCTGAAAGTTCCCATTTAAGTACTCCATATTAAAAAAATAAATTTTTTAAAATGTTGTTCCCAATGTGATGGTGTTATTACTCTGCTTCTATAGAGTTAGACTAATTATCATATCCTTTACTTACTAATGTTCAGAACTGCTTAACATCTATCTCTATTGTTAACATATTCATTTTCCCATTTCCTTCTGAAATTGCAACCTTTCTTCCTCCAGTGACTTCCTATATTCTTTCCTAACCCTGTTTAAGTTTTTATTGGTGACCTCTGCACTATAGTCTTGATGCCGTCAAATTAACCTATTATTTCTCCTTTTGCTTTTTAAATTTAGAATTGAACCATGTCTGGGTCATTGTTTTCTTTATCGTTGTTTTTATGAAGAGGTCTGATATCAAGGCAGATCTTTTCCCAAGATATAACTGGATCTGATCATGGCTCTATCATTAAAATGTCATCATTCAATCCATCTCTATGCCCTGCACTTAATATTTCTGAGATTTGAGGTATCAGTGTATTTTGCCATCTGACTCTTTTTGCATTAATAATTTCTATATCTTGCTGTTGTTCTATTTCACCACATTCTCCCAAATTATCCAAACACCATATTGTACAAAATGGCAGGTGGGCAGATTCTGGCCATGATAATACCTCCAAATCTTTCACTCTATTCAGAACTTCCAGATTTCCCCATACCATATCAATCACTGAGGAGCCTAATGGGCCTACATAAGTAAAGTTCCTTCCTTATCGCACTTTGTACGTCCATTTATTAAACAGAATCCAGAACTTAACATTACGGTTATACACTAGGCATCTCTTTAAAATATTAGTTCCACTCACCATATCATCATCTTTGTCTTTCTTTTCTGAAAATCTGGCATTAAAGTCACCCAATAAAATTATTATTGTGGTTCATACTTTTCAGAAGGCTTTCTACTGTTTTATCAAAATGTTTCCAATAATCCTCCTTAATGTTTTTATCTAATGGTGCTATATATATATATATATATATATATATATATATATATATGTTGACCAATATTATTTTATATTTTCTTTTTCCAATTTCAGGATTTGCCAGTTACATATATCTACCTTTAAAGGTGTGATATTTAAATGTAAAGATGTTTTAACAAATATAGCTAATCCTGCCATAGCTCTACCATTTTTCTTCTGTTTTACTGCTGGTAATAACTAACTAGAGAACCAGGAAATAGTGAGGAACTTTCACCTACTAACCAAGTTTCCTGAAAATATGCTGTATCTTTTTTCCTTATAAAGGCCCACAAATCTCCATCAGATAATTTTCTTATTATGCCTTCTATATTCCAGGAAATTATAGATATTTCTGGCACTTCTAACTCTTGTATTTGAGAAGTATTTAAATGTAGTCATTCATCGATTATAATCGGTGAGCTGGATGGATTAATTATTTTCAAGTGTATTTTATTTTCCCTATCATTATTAACATATTTACTATTATTCCCAGACAAGATTTCTGGATAAATCATATAGACTGATTGGGAATCCAATACTTGAGATTTTTCTAGTACCAAATCGCTGTCTTACTTTATTGAAAAGTAATGTCAATTTGAGGAATATAGAAGTTGATTGATGGAAATGAATATAACTAATAGTATTTCTTTTAGTATTCATTCCTAATCCACATGAAAGAAAAATGCCAGTTTCCTGTTTCAGCTTCCCCATTGTGAACCTCTTTGGTTGCTCCCAACTAAACAGTAACAGCATTCTATCTTCCTATTCTTTTCTTTTGTGACATTGTGCTTATCTATTATGTTTAAAATCTTTTCTGCCCAAGGATTCTGCCTTTCTTCTTTAGACTTCTCAACATCATTATTTACTGAGAGTGGAACAAGTTGGGGTGGTAGTACATATATTCCTTTTACATACATATCTTTCCCTAGGTCCCATTTTTCTGTGCCCATTCTTCAGAAGTACTATATATAAGCACACAGTCTCTAATTTCCAAATGTTGGGGTCTTGTTATATATATATATATATATATATATATATATATATATATATATGTGTGTGTGTGTTATATATATATATATATATATATATATATATATATATATATATATATATATATATATATATATAACTAGAGCCAGAATATAAAACAGTTTTCTAATCCACTCATGCAACTTAGTGGGCATCTCTATCCTAATCTGAGTAACCCATATATTTCTATCAAAATGTAATTACTCAGAGTCTCTGTGTTTACTAATTGTTCATTTGTGTAAAACTGCTTCTCTTATTTGGGTTTACACTTCAGGAACCGAAATTTGGGACTCCAGGTAGCCTTCCTCAGTCTCCCTTTGAACAAATTCATATCCTTTATGTCATTCTCATTTAAATTCTTTTCATGTATCTGCCCATTATCAGCTGCAACATTTTCCATTCTGTTCTAGCTTTCCCATTACTAACAACATCTGCATATGTTCTTTTGTCTGGTCCAATTTTGACCAACAACCTGATTATTGCCTTCCATTTAAATTTTATTTCACTTCATTTGGGTTTCTTTCTGGTTTGTTCTTCTTTAGTGGGTTTCACTTTTGTTTCTTCTTTTTATTTTAGTTGCTCTTCCCTTTTCAGTTTTCCACTTATTTCTATGCATAACTCAGGGATTGTTTTGTCCCTTTTGAAAAGGTGGTGGAAAATTTACCTGTACTACTTTCTGAACTTTGTTACTCTGTGGATTATTTTTCTTTGATCTCTTCTGAAAGAGACTGGGTTCTCTTTCCTCTTACTATCCATATAATCTGGGACTGCTGTATTATAGTCTACATCACCTCTAAGATTTTCCATCTCTTGTTTAAGAGCCCACATATTTTCAAGAATTACTACATTAGCATAATACTGTTTTTAATTATCTCCAATATTTGAGGTGAAAGAAAGGGCTTGAAATAAATTCTTCTTTGTCGAAAAATAATCTTGATCATACTTGATTTTATTTTCTCAGACAAATCCTTAGATGTCTTATCTTGCTTTTCTGGTGAAGGAGATACAGGAAGAAATCCCAATTCTGGTTATCTTTTAGGAATCTATTTTTGGGGGCTTGAGAGCAACTCTTTCAGGCCTTTTAAGGTTTCATCTAAATATTTTAAGATAAATGACAAATTTACCTCATTCTTACCTTTAACTATTCTTGGGCTTTGTAGAACAAATGGAGTAACTGTGCTATCATTGATGATGCCATTTTATTTATACTCTCAATATTCTTAAGGTTGTTAGCTAAACTGTCATATGTCTACTGGTTACTCAACTATATCTATCAAACTTATTAGCCAGTTCTGGTATGGTAAAGAGGTCTGAATCATAAAATGAATCAGAATTAGTCTGAATTTCTCCTTCACCATTATTTGATCTTTCTGACCAACTACTTATACAATAACTATCAGCTAATGATAATTTATCCTCACTATTATCCCTAAACTCCTGTTGCATCTGGAGTAATCAGATTCATTTCTGTTTCTTCACTTTCCTTTTGTGGACCAGTTACTGTGATATTTTCAGATTGCACTTTAAAGCAACTTGTCCTCCAGTTCTCTTTTCTCTGTGTACTTTTTAAAATATGAAGTTATTTTGGGCTGCTTTTCCCATTGTACTTGTTAGACTCATCCACTATTACTTCTACCTGTTATGGTATGGTCATATCTTGCAACCCATCTTTACATTTATCTTTATCTAATACACCTTCTGACCTTTCTTTCATCCTTTTCTTTGTATTTCCTTTAGTTATTACTTTTTGTTTCATGGTAAATGACTGACCACTTCTTGTATTAACCATTTCCCCTTTTACAATTTTAATTCCCTAAGGGTACTACCCTTGGTAAGGTCTATTAAAGGCAGGAAAATATTCAAAGACCACCTTCCTTCCCAAATCTAGAATCAAATCTAATTCTAATTGTTGTGCAAATTACAAATAGTACAATAATACAGATACCTTAATTCCAAAACGTCTAGCTAAAATTAATTAGTAACAAATTAGCAGGAATTAATTGTTTCCTAATAGCTAATATACTACCCCAGAATTAGCAAATGCAAAAGGGCAATAAGGTACAAGAAAAATAAAATCCTCAGATAGCATTCCAAACACACTATAAATTTCTTACAATCCTTTAAGAAATAGCATGTACTCAACATTTCTTAAAAATAAGATTTTAGTATAATGAATATCTTACAGTGAGTAAAGAACCTGTTAATAAATATATTAATCCAGGCACAATCCAAGAAAACTAATATGAAAATGAAATGAGAATGAATAAAGTGAACACTGCAATAACAGACTTAGCACCACTGAGTCCTTTGTTAACTTTCACCCTTGGAACTTCTTGTGGATTCTCTTTCACCTTTTCCCTGTCTTTCCCCTGCTTTCCAAATCTCCAGCACCAAACCCAGACTGTTAGCAGAAGAACGCCCCTGAGCACAGATGATAAACAGAACACCTTCTCAAGGTTCAGAACTACAAAAGTCAAAGATATACAATTGTTAGCTGAACTCAATCAGAAAGTCAGGATGATATACACTTGTTAGCTGAACTGCCCATTCAGGTAGCAGCTAGTAACAGATACTGGTAACAGATACTTTTAAAAGTTTTATAAACATTTGAATATTACAATTTGGCAGATATCAGTAGAAATTACAAAATTAACACTCTCTTTAAAATCAGGGCAGTCCAAAATGTTCATTTTAAAATGTTTACTTACTCTTGCATGTCCGCATAATCAGATCCAAAACACTGATGCCAAATTAATCCAGAGTCAAAGACCAAGGACTGAATCCAGGCTGGTACAAAACACCTCTCTAGCCATTAAATTCACTTAAAACCCTTTATATCACATAGTCTTTGTTATATTTATCATGGTATGTTAAACTGGAGAGTTAAAAGAAACAAAAAAACAGCGGTCACCTGGATATCAAGTAAGCGTGAGAAACACGGAGAAACTAATACGAGAATTAAATTACAGCTGCAAAATACAGGCTTAATATAAAGCTACAATATAAAAGCTCTCACCTGCTTGCTCACTCTTCTCTCATAATAAAAGTTAATAAAGTAATCTTTTGTGACCAAAAATTCCTGCTTCGAATGTCATACGCTCACAAATATCAATAATCCATCGTTTGGACCTTCAGCATTTCAACATGTGACCATTCAGTAAGGACACATACTTTCGACTGGATAATGGTGATTCAGAGATTACAAACATGTGCCTTAAGAGCGCTAAGGTCACAAGGTCACAAGTTGCTTTAGGCGTGAAATTCAGAAGTGCACCAAGTTTTAATTATTTAAAATAAAATAATTTAAAACTGAATAATATATTCAATTGCACAAGTACTTTAAACAATATAAACTTTTGACTCTGAAACTAACAGGCAATAAACAGACAATAAACAGTATATAACCATAAAAGAGATCTGC
The DNA here is from genome assembly GCA_016271365.2 of Neoceratodus forsteri. Lineage (NCBI taxonomy): Eukaryota > Metazoa > Chordata > Ceratodontiformes > Ceratodontidae > Neoceratodus > Neoceratodus forsteri. The sequence continues at coordinate 852,108,401 of CM057459.1, read as the reverse complement.
CCATTCTAAAAATATCAAACAATTGCACTATTATTCAGTAGCAGTAATAGTTCTCAGGGTTAACAATCCTAAATTTGTAAAAACACTCTCATCTCATAGAAAGCATGTTATTCTTTGTCATCCACCTCCTCGCCTAATGGTGTCCGACTGGCCTCTTCACCCCACTCGTACAGGCATACAGCAGCACTTCCATATCTGTAGCCACCATCAAACACCGGGCATAATGCTGTTTTCTTCCAGCCTGCTGCACCTGTTGGGGCAAGAAAAGTGAGAAGGGGATCCACGTGACTTGGAATCACACAGAGATGAACTGGTAAGGCAATTCTTCAAAGGAACTGGTGGCATACTTTTATAAATAAAAATAAGTGTGAAATAGCCCTGTGATCTGTGTCTTCTCCACAGACCCCAGTCACACTTAATGAACTCAATCTCCAACCTACAGGTGGATCAGTGGCCATGCAGCTCCATAAGGGTGGGAGAGAGTGGCCATGCTGGTCTGTTAGGGTGGGGACCGTGGTTGTGCTAGTGGTGTTGGGTGTTGAGAATGGGCATGTGGTCCATCGAGTGGGAAGAGTGACTGTGCTGGTGGGGTTGTGTGGTAGAGTGGCCTGCAGGTCCATCAGGGTGGGAAGAGTGGCGTGCAGCTCCATCAGAGTGGGTATTGTGGTTGGGCAAGTCAGTTGGGGTGGGACAAGTGGCTGGGCTAGTGGAGTTGGGTAGTGAGAGTGGACATGCTATTCCATCAGGTGCAAAGAGTGGCCATGCTGGTCCATAGGGGTGGGACAAGTGGCAGTGCTGGTCCTTCAGGGTGGGATGAGTGGCTGTACTGGTGGGGTTGGGTGTTGAGGCTGGCCACCTGGTCCATCAGGGTGGTGAGAGTGGCTGTGCTATTTTGGTTGGGTGCTGAGAGTGGCCCTGCTGGTCTGTCTGGTTGGGGATAGTGTTCTACTAGTCCATCTGGGTGGGGAGAGTGGCCAGCTGGTCTGTCAGGGTGAGGAGAGTGGCCATTGTGTCTCTTTAGGGGAAGAGTAGCTTGGCTGGTCCATCAGGGTGGGGTGAATGACCATCTGGTCAGTCAGGGTGGGAGTGTGGTTCTGCAGCTCTGTGGGAGTGGGAAGAGTGGCCTGCTGGTCCTTCAGGGTGGATGAGTGGCCATGCAGCTCCATCATGGTGAGACAAGTGGCTGTGCAGCTCCATCAGGGAAGGGAGGTGGCCATGCTGGTGTGGTTGGGTGGGAGAGTGGCCCTGCTGGTCCATCAGGTGGGAGAGTGACCCTGCTGGTCTATCAGGATGGGAATAGTGGCCCTGTGGTCCATTATATAGGGACAGTGGAACTGCTGGTCCATCAGGGTTGGGAGACTGGCTGCACAGCTCCATCAGGATGGGGACAGTGGCTGGGCTAGTCAGTCGGGGTGGGACCATTGGCTGGGCTAGTGGGGTAAGGTGGTGAGAGTGGGCATGCTGGTTCATCAGGGTGGGTGGATTTTCCATGCTAGTCCATAAGGGTGGGACAAGTGGCTGTGCTTGTCCATCAGGTGTGTCAAGTGGCCGTTCAGCTCTGTAGGGTGGGAAAGTTTCCATGCTGGTCCATCAGGGTGGAGGAGTGGCCATGCTGGTGGGGTTGGGTGTTGAAAATGGCCATGTGCTCCATTGGGGTGGGGAGAGTGGCTGTGCTGGTGTGGTTGGGTGGTGAGAGTGGCCTTCTGGTCCATCATGGTGGGAGAGTGGCCCTGCTCATCCATCAGGGTGGGAGATCGGCCTGCTGGTCCATCAGGGTGGGGAGAGTGTCCCTGCTGATCCATCATGGAAGGGATAGTGACCATGCAGCTCCATCAGTGTGGGGAAAGTGGCTGGGCTAGTCAGTCAGATTGAGATGAGTGGCCAGGCTAGTGGGATTGGGAGGTAAGAGTGGGCATGCTGGTCCATAAGTGTTGGGGACTGGCGTGCTGGTCCACACAGGTGGGACAGGTGGCCGTGCTTGTCCATCATGGTGTGTCAAGTGGTCATGCAGCTCTGTAGGATTTGGGAGTGTTTCCATGCTGGTCCATCAGGTGGGGGGATTGGCCATGCTGGTGGGATTAAGTGTCAAGAATGGCCGTGTGGTCCATCGGGGTGGGGAGAGTGGCTGTGCTGGTGGGGTTGGGTGGTAGAGTCACCTGCTGGTCCATCAGGGTGGGAGAGTGGCCATGCAGCTCCATTGGGTAGAAAGTGGTTGGGCTAGTCCATCGGGTGGGACAGTGGCCAGGCAAGTGTAGTTGGTGGTAGAGTAGGTGCTGGTCCATCAGTGTGGGATGAGTGGCCGTGCTGGTGTGGTTGGGTGTGAGAGTATCCCTGCTCATCCATCTGGATGGGGAAAGTGGACTGCTGGTCTGTCAGGGTGAGAAGAGTGGTTGTTTGGTCTGTCAGGGTAGGATGTGTGGCCCAGCACCATGGGGAGGAGAGTTACCTTCTGGTCCATCAGTGTGGGATGAGTGGCCATGCAGCTCCATTGGGGTTGGATGAGTGGCTGTGAAGCTCCATTGGGATGGGAGAGTGGTTGGGCTAGTCCGTCGGGGTGGGACGAGTGGCCAGGCAAGTGTAGTTGGGTGGTAAGAGTGGCCGTGCTGGTCCATCAGCGTGGGATGAGTGGCTGTGCTGGTGTGGTTGGGAGTGAGAGTATCCCTGCTTATCCATCTGGATGGGTAAAGTGGACTGCTGGTCTGTCAGGGTGGGGAGAGTGACCGGCTGGTCTGTAAGGGTGAGGAGAGTGGCTGTTTGGTCTGTCAGGGTAGGATGTGTGGCCCAGCACCATGGGGGTGAGGAGGTTACCTTCTGGCCCATCAGTGTGGGATGAGTGGCCATGCAGCTCCATCAGGGTTGGATTAGTGGCTGTGAAGCCCCATTGGGATGGGGAGAGTGGCCGTGCTAGTAGGGTTGGGTGGTGAGACTGGCCCTGCTGGTCCATCAGGGTGGGAGGTGGCCCTGCTGGTCCATCAGGGTGGGAGAGCAGCTCTGCTGGTCATTCAGGGTTGGAAGAGTGACTGGCTGGTCCATCAGGGTGGGAGGGTGGCCCTGTGGCCCATTGGGTGTGGACAGTGGCCATGTTGTCTGTATGGGGTGGGGACAGTGGGCATGTAGGTCCATGGAATGGTTGGGAGATTGGCTGTGCTAATGTGCTCTGCCAGCTTTGTGCTGTTCTCACCTGCCCTACTAACTTACTTGTGCTGCTGAACTGCACTTTCTGCTGTCTTGTGCTGCACCCCGACCTGCCTTGCCATCTGATGCTAAAGAAATTCTGCCTTTCTATGTGCTTGCCATCGTCTGGTAAGTAATTTTTTTCAAATAGCCCTGCTGCTTTTATTTGAATGGGAAAACAAGGGAGGGAAATGTATGGTCGGAGGCATGAGCCGGTATGTTTAATGTAAAAGAAAAAATTAATGTATTTGGAATATGACAGACATGCTGAAAGAAATGGTTTTCATCTCTGGTGAGGGAGGGCGGAGGGGCAGTGTGGTACAGAACCATGTTTTCCAACATGTATGCCAGTCTGCCATCTCCATGCCATACTACTGTGGTTGATCATTGCTGGTCAGCAGAGGGACGGGCTTGTCCAACTGGTACATGTGCTAAAAAGGTTCTGGGCTCTGGTGAGGGAGGAGGGAGGAGAGGATGAGCAAAGTGGCACAAAATATTTTTCCAACATGTATGCCAGTCCTCTGGGTCTGTGCCATGCTACTGTGGTTGGTTGTTGATGGTCGGCAGAGGGATGAGCTTAGCCAACTGGTGCATGTGCTGAACAAAATGGTTCTGGCCTCTGGTAAGGGAGGAGGATGGGGCAGATTGGAAAAAGCCAGAACCATTTTTACAACATGTATGCCAGTCCCCAGGTCTGTGCCATGCTGCTATGGTTGATCATTGCTGGTGGGCAGACAGATGGGCAGCCGACTGGTACATTTGCTGAAAAAAGTAGTTCTGGCCTCTGGTGATGGACGAAGGAGGGTAGATAGGCAGAGTGGCACAGAACCATTTTTTCCACATGTATGTCAGTCTGCTGTGTCCGTGCCATGATACTGTAGTGGTTGTTGCTGTTTGGCAGGGGAGGGCTTGGCTGACTGGTACACATGCTGAAAAAATGGTTCTGGCCTCTGGTGATGGAGGGAGGAGGGAGGGCAGGTAGAGTGGCACAGAAACATTTTCCCACATGTGTGCAAGTCTGCTGGGTCTGTGCCATGCTTACCCCACTCACAGGGTTTTAAATAGCTGGTATAGCATAACAAAATACTACATGGCAGGGGTTATGCTAACCATTTCCAAAAATGGATAGCAGTAGTTTGAGGTTCATCAAGATGTGTCTGTGTATCTGTGTGAGAAGAATAGAGACACACACTCGCACAAAAAAAATGTTATTAAACCACATCAAATTGAATCAACAATGTTTCATCTGTGCCCTTCAAAACTGTTGGATGAGACAATTTTGAAGTAGTTGGTGAAGCCATGGATTAATCTGACTGAAAGGACACTGTAGACAAAAACAGAGGCATCAGTGCAGTTGGAAACGTAGATAGCTATCCTTGATTTTCTTCATCAATTTTGGTGGATGTAGGCATCGGGTTACCAAGGGGTAAACAAAGACAAGTTACTATTTACTGCTTTTATTAAGTTTGATTTATATGTTGAAACTTTTACTGGAATGTCTACTGGAATATTGTTGGAAGCCTGTCTTATCTGCTAATAAACTTACAAGTTCCAAAAAAAGTAGTTGGTGGGGAGAGGCGTTAGTGCAACCTTAGCTACCACAACCAGGCCCACCACCCACTGTCATAGGTGATTCTAGTAAAAACCACCAACCAAGTACTTGCCTTTCAGGGTGGGTCCTGTGTGGCTGTTTCTGGGTATCTAGAGGCATCATTCCTACAAACCTCTTATGAATGTCTGTTCTCGTATGTGATGTGGTGGGACCGCCTTGGTGCCAGGCAGTGCATGTGTTCGCTTGGATGGGGTTGGGGAACTACAGAGATGATTAGTTCTTAAAGGAGAAGTACTGGCAGAGGTGAAGTCCAGACCACTGTACAGATCAGTGCTTCACCTCTCTGGTCATCTCTGCAGGCACTATATTAAATAAATAATCTTTGTACCTGGCCACTCAAACTGGTAAATTCCCAGTGCTCCTGGTATTTTATTTTGGCACTCCTGAACATCACACGCTCTTGCTCATGAACTGATGATGCCACCTTGCCCTTCCTCAATATTGCCCTTATGTATGGAGATTGAAGTTTATATCTCCAATGCCCTTTTATAAATCCCATGAGGCCGGCACGATGGTGCTGGAGGCTGAGGCAGATCATCTTACCTTCCACTATGCTGGCGACTCATGTTCAGGAACAAGGACTGGCCACTGGGGGTCAGCAGGGTGGAGAGGATTGAGTATCTGAAGGACTGAAGGAGTTCCCAGTTGTTGGTGCATTCCTGACCCTGGTGGTGGCTGGTGGTCAGAGTACCAACACTGCAAGCAGGTACTGAGTGGGGCAGGTGCCAGGAGGAATGCATGCGGACGTTGTGCGCCTCTCTCTCTCTAGACGTCATTAGCACCCCACTCTCAGGGAAGAAGAAATGAGGAAAAATGGTCCCAGGTTGGCTATGAGAAGCCACCTGCCACAATCCCTGACCTTGAATGGTGCTTCCTGAACTGGATCCTATTTGAGGTGAGTAGTAGCTGGGAGCTCCTTGCTGTCCCACCACAGTGGGTAAGCCGTGGGGAAGAGGGGATGCAGCCTGATATCGGGGTACAGGCTGGATGGATGGCTAGGATGGAAGCTGACCTGGGACCCCAGAGGAAGAAATAAAGTACAAAACAAAAAAAATAAATCCCATGGGTGTGCCTGGTGCACTACTGACCTGCCTGTTGAGTAAGGATAAGGGCAAGACAGCATCATCAGCTTGCAATGTTATGAGTAAGAGCGCATCATGTTCAATAACACCATAATTAAAATGCTGGGCACACCAGGCGATGTACCCATTTGTACTAGTGATCAAGGCACAAAGATTTATTTATTTATGTTGACTCCAGGGATGAGAGATATAAAGCCCCAATCTGTACAGTGTTTGTGGCTTCACCTCTGCCAGTAGAACTCCTTTCATGAATGTGAGCTCCGACATGAAAACTAAGAGGCTCCATTTTCATGAAGACCAAGTCAGAAGTGCTCAATTTACTGTGGATGCAATTCTGGATTGGTTTGTTGCTTGGCAGAGATCGTGACATTGTGTATCTCTCATAAGCATCCTCATTAATCACCTTGTGGATTTTTTAATTGGATGCATTTGTTTAAAATTAAACCAGTTCAGGCAGCTAAATGTTAGATAGGGACTGAACCCACAGAGTCCATCTTGGCATCTGGTGGTTTGCTTAAATTCACATCTGAGCTCTGACAGACAAACTTTGGTACATGGCATTAGGCAAGTACTGTTGTGATGCCACTGCGGCTGTCACACCTGAGGGGTGGGGGCTTCAGTGCTGCACCAGCTGCCATCACACCTGAGGTGTGGGAGCTGCAGTGCTGCACTGGCTGTTGTCACATTTGAGGGTGGGGCTGCAGTGCTGTACCAACTGCAGTCACACCTGAGGGGTGAGGGGCTGCAGTGGTGCTGTTGCTGTCTAACGTGGAAAATCAATGAAAAACTGCTGTTGCCATCTTGCTTGGAGTTGGAAGGTGAAGTCCTCATGAATGTCATGCCTTAAAAGTGTGTGCTGCTTCAGATTCATGCTGATGCTGAACCACATGCCAACACTGACTGCTACCAGCACCTCATGCTTATTTTCTTTGCACCACTCTTCGAGTAAGGTGTAGGTGTTGGTGCAAGCTGTGATTGGAGAATGCATTGGGGCAGATGAGGATGTGTAGTTTCCACATGTCTTATGTTGTTTTCATACTTCGGTAGCACATTCCAGCTACCCACCACCTCTCTGTGAAATAATGCCTCCTCATTTCTCTCTTGAACCTTCCTCTCTCTAACTTCAGATTGTGACCCTGGTGTCCCTCCCTCCTTTTGCCCTTTTAGGTACTTGAAGGTCTCAATCATGTCCCTCTTGCCCTTCTATCTTCTAGGGTGTACATGCTGAGCTCCCTCTATCTCACCTCATATGCCCTGTCACCCATCCCCAGGATCACTTTCATGGTCCTACGCTGGACCTCCTCCAGAAGCCTGATGTCCTTTTTCAAATAGGGGCACCAAAGCTGCACACAGTTCTCAAAGTGCTACCTCACCAGGGCCCTGTATAGGTGCAAAATGACTTCCTCCCTCCTAGAGGTGATCTCCTGGCTATGCATCCCATCATTCTGTTTGCCTTTGCTGCTGCCTTCCTGCACTGTGCCGACTGTTTTATGCATCCTGTCACCAACACTCCAGGATTTTCTCCTCTTCAAAGTGGCTAACTGCTCCTCCTAACCAGTAGCTGTTCCTTGTTTTGTTTTTATCCTAAATGCAAGATCTTGAATTTTTGGCATTGAATCACACCTGTCATGTGGCTGACCAGTGCTCAAGGGTCACCAAATCATCTTGAAGAACCTTAACCCGTTCCTCACTGTGTACACCACAGCACAGATTTTACTGTCTGCAAAGAGGCTGATTTTGCTTCTTATCCTGTTTGGTATGTCTGCTATGAATATGTTGAATAGAACCCGGTCCTGGCACTGTCTCTTTGGGACCCCACTGGCTACTTCCCAGAGTGCCGAGTTCACCACCAGCTACCACCCTCTACTGTCTGACCTATAACTAGTTTGTGATCCACCCAACCACCTTCCTACCTGCTCTCAGGCTGTCTAACTTGCTGAGTAGCCTTCTGTGGGAACAGAGTCAAATGCCTTACTGAAAACCAGGTATAGGACATCCACTGAGTGGCCCCTGACCAGTGACCTTCTCATCCAGTCAAAGTCAACAAGGCTGGTCTGACATGATCTCCCAGACACAAACCCATGTTGTGAGTCATCCTGCAAGCCCATTTTCTTCCTGGAACCTCACCAGCCTTTCCTTAATATAATCTTCATTAGCATTCCTGCAATGGTTGTAAGGCTAACTGATCTGTAGTTCTGAGTTTCATTTCTGGCCCACTCTTATGAACTGGCACCACATGTGCCGGTCTTCCAATTCTGGACATGCATCCAGTCCTCAGTGAGGTGTTGAATGAATCTGCCAGTGGTCCTGCCAGAACCCTGTCAAATACCTGAGTACCCTAGGATGCACTCCATCTGGACCAGATGCCTTGGCCACCCTTACGGACCTTAGACCCTGCAAATTCCTTTTCAACTGGGATCCCTACCAGTCACCCCACCCCATTCCCCTCCACCACTTCCTTGAGGTATGGGGCAGTCCCTCTCCTTGGTAAGCACTAAACAGAAGGGCACTGGGTCTAAACAGTGCCAGTCAAATAATGCACATCAAGGTGCACACAGCAAAAAGGTGGGGATCCTTTTTTTTCAGTGGGGCTTTGCCCCTGCACATCCTGGACGTGTAGATTCTCACCTGGGGGAGCAGATGATGGGCAAAGTTAGATGTGTGGGACCATGGAACCACTGTTTCCAGGGCCCCACAAAACAAAGTCCTACTGCTGCCAAATGCTCGAGACCAGGATTAGAACCGTGGTCTCCATTGCTGCCGACTGAGCTACTGCATGCCTTAGCACTCCACACCATGAAAGCTACTGGATCAGTGGTGCCCTTATCCTTTTTCAGGACTATGGCCTGTGATCAGGAGAACACTTATAAAAGTGCTGTAAATCCTGGTCGCTGTCCTTTTGAGCACTTACCAGCAATTATAAGCCAATCTACATCCTCCCCCCACTCTCCAAAGCCCTTGAAAAAGTAGTGTTTATGCAACTATCTGAGTACTTGGCTAAGCATGACATTATGTGCCTGGAGCAGCACGGCTTCTGCCCAGGACACAGTACAACCACTGCTCTTCTGGAGTTCTCCCAATCCTGAACTCTGCTCTCGACTCATTGACCACTCCAAGGATTTTGACACTGTCTGTCACCCTCCTACTTGACTCTCTCCACCAACTCAGTTTCTCTGCTGGTCCCCTTAACTGGTTTTCCAGCTACCTCTCTGCTAGATCCCAGCATGTAAAATCAATGGCTCCTTTCCAGCATTTGACCTGTTAGCTTCAGTGTCCCACAGGGCTCAATCCTGGGTCCCATTCTCTTCAGCCTCTACCTCAACACTCTCCCAGCTCCTGCAATAGCAAGATGCTCCTCCATGCAGACAATGCAGTTCTCTTTGCCTCACACCCAGATCCCTCCACTCTCCAATCATCCCTTCAACTCAACTACAACCAAACAGAAAGGTGGTTTCTTGATCACAGACTAGTCATAAACCTTAAGAAAACCAAATCAATGCTCTTCTCTCACCACCAAAATAAAGCTAGAAGTGCACCCTCCTGATTATCCCCAACTCTCAGCTCCCATTAGAGCAAGTGCCCACATACAAATACCTAGGCATCACTTTCGATACTGCTCTCACCTTCCACCCACATCAACGATCTTTCCTCCACCATAAACTCTTGGATTGGCCTACTTTACCACCATAGAGTTGCCTGCCTTGCTGCCATCCAGCTGGCCATCACCTCCTCTGTCCTGTCCCTAGTGGACTACGGTTTGCCCATCTATGCTGCAGCTGATAACACCTCCTCTCTAAAATCCAGCTCTCCATCAATAAGGCCTGTAGGCTCTGACTGGAGCCTCCAGCAGCACCCACCTGCCTGCTCTATTCCTCCACCAACCTGCTCAGCTTCAAGGAACGTCTGCAGTATCAGACCTGTCTTCTTGCTAAGAAATCCTTACTCGGACTCTCCCGGAGTCTCTGCCTCCTGACCATGATCATCCTCATCCGTTTCCATCAGCAGCTGTGTTAAAGCCACTTTAAAGTGCCCAGAACCAAGACCTCCCTCACTCAGAGGCCTTTTCTTATCGAGCCCCTGCCTGGTTCAGCTCCCTCCCTACCTGCATCACCAACACTGCCAACCTTGGTCTCTTCAAACCGCTCTCCAGAACCATCTCTTTAATGTCCACTGCTGTAGGTGCAACCAACCCTGCCCCCAATCCTACTGCAGGACTTTTCCTGCCTGGCACCCTAATCTCAACAAGGTCCCCTGGACTGCCGATCCATCTTCCCACTACCCCTTTTACCTACCCCTTATGTTTATACAATGATGTATTCCACTGCAACCCAGAGAAATTGTATATCTTCAATTGTAAATCTGTATTTTATACCAACATGTAACAATGTATTCTGTGTTCAATGTCTGCACCTGTAATGTTGTCCAATGTTGTATCTGTGCAATGTTCTATTGTCTTGCCCTCCCTGCGATGAGGTGCTTTTGTAAATGAGTCCCTGACTCAAAGGTTGTAAATCCAACTTGTTTAAATAAATAAATAAAATATAGTGCAGCACTATTCTGATAATGCTAATCTAACCAGGTACAAAACAGGTGTACTTCTTTAGTACTTCCACATGCTCTGCCCCTCACTCTACCCACCCTCCTTCCTAACAGTCTTTCTTTCCCTCCTTCTTTTGCCAATTGCTTCCCACTTCCTACCAGTCCATGGGGAGGAAGCCTGATGGACTCCTTGCCTGGTGGCTCTGTTTGCTGCCCCTCTAGTTTAAATTATACTTTTCTGTAACAAACTCTACCAGCTTTTCTTCAGATTCCCTGAGGCCTCATTACTAGGGTACAACCTATACCGTGCATAGAGGTTTTGGTTCTCCCATGTGCTACCCCTTCACCAGTCTGTATTCCATGTCCTCAAACCATGCCCTCACCATTTATTGAACTCTGTGATTCTTAGTTTTCCAGCCGCTATAGCCTTTGATACTGGGAGAATCTCTGAGAACCACACAATCCTTCTATCTCTACTGCACAACCTTTCTACTTCCTTGGAACTATCCAGCATTACCTCCAATCTCTTCCATTCCAGATCATTAGTAGACAAGTGCACCTCCATGATGTGAGTATCCCCAGCCTACCACACACCTCTTAAAATGGTACACTTTTTCTACTGTTGCACAGTTTGCACATGCGTGTGCCTTTGCACATTTCATGTATTTATAGCTATATAATGTACTTTTATAAACTGTAGGTTTTAGTTCACTTGTTTTTCAATGCATTTGTTATACAGTAATTTTTACATTTCTTTGATAGGGCTTTAGTTTAATTGTACTTTGTTTCAAATTTTGCACATTTTACTGTTTATGGATTTAAATTCAAATGTCGGTTTCTGCACTGTTTCTGCACTTTCAGTGTACCGTTTTACACGTTTTACATTATATTTTACAGGATTTCATTTCTTGTATTGTACCATTTTATGCTTTATTGCTGAGTACCACTTTGTGTATTTACTGTATGTCTGTTTTGCACTGTTTATATTTTTACCACTTTCTGCACATTTTTTATAAAACTTTTGTTCAATGCAGCTGTTCTCTTTCTTTCATTCATTTTATTAATTACAGAATTGGTGACATGGAAAGATATAAGGCCAAGTTCCTTACATATAGCATAGACCCAAGTACAAAATAATGGTATCTATGTCATGAAAGGATATAAGCCTGGTTGAGGGAGGGCTGCGGAAAACATCTCTGCCCAACAGGGAATTACTGTGGGCTGATTTAGGTAGAGAATACACTTAAAAAGAATGATGGGGCAGAGGACACTCATTAAATCCTGGATTTGGTTAGCTGTGTGGTGGCATGATTGGCTGTGTTCAGGGCTATCTGTGTTGGTGCTTGGGGAGCTGACTGTGCTCACTTTTTGGTGAGGGAATGCCTGTATTGGTGCACCAGCTGTTCTATCTTTTGGGGGTTGTGCAGTGGGGAGGGGTAATGACTGTGTTAGTGCCACCATGACATCTGAGGAATGGGGCATGTAGTTATGCTATGTAGTTATGCTGCTGTCACACCTGAGGAATAGGGTCCATTGTGCCATTGCTGCTGCTGTCACACCTGTGGATGGGAAATGTGTGCTGCTGCTGCTGCCATCACACCTGAGGAATAGGGGCCATAGTGCTGTTGCTACTGCTATCACACCTGAGGAATAGGAGACATAGTGCTGCTGCTGCTGTCACACCTGAAGAATAGGGGCCATAGTGCTGTTGCTGCTGCTATCACACCCAATGAATGGGAGACATAGTGCTGCAGCTGCTGTCACACCTGAGGAATAGGACATGTGGTGCTGCTGCTGCTGTCACACTGAGGAACAGGGGCCATGGTGCTGTTGCTACTGCTATCACACCTGAGGAATGGGACACGTGGTGCTGCTGCTGCTGTCACACCTGAGGAATGGAGACATAGTGCTGCTGCTGCTGTCACACCTGAAGAACAGGAGACATAGTGCTGCTGCTGCTGTCACACCTGAAGAATAGGGGCCATAGTACTGTTGCTGCTGCTGTCACACCTGAGGAATAGGACACGTAGTGCTGCTGCTGCTCACACCTGAGTAATATGACACATAGTGCTGCTGCTGCTGTCACACCTGAGGAATAAGGGCCATAGTGCTGTTGCTACTGCTGTCACACCTGAGGAATAGGACACATAGTGCTGCTGCTGCTGTCACACCTGAGGAATAGGAGACATAGTGCTGCTGCTGCGGTCACACCTGAAGAATAGGAGACATAGTGCTGCTACTGCTGTCACACCTGAAGAATAGGGGCCATAATACTGTTGCTGCTGCTATCACAATCAGTAATTGAGACATAGTGCAGCTGCTGCTGTCACACCTGAGGAATAGGTGCCATAGTGTTGTTGCTGCTGCTGTCACACCTGAGGAATAGGACACGTAGTGCTGCTGCTGTCACACCTGAGGAATAGGACACGTGGTGCTGCTGCTGCTGTCACACCTGAGGAAAGGACATGTAGTGCTGCTGCTACTGTCACACCTGAGGAATAGGGGCCATAGTGCTGTTGCTGCTCTCACACCTGAGTAATATGACACATAGTGCTGCTGCTGCTGTCACACCTGAGGAATAAGGGCCATAGTGCTGTTGCTACTGCTGTCACACCTGAGGAATAGGACATGTAGTGCTGCTGCTATCACACCTGAGGAATAGGAGACATAGTGCTGCTGCTGCTGTCATACCTGAAGAATAGGAGACATAGTGCTGCTGCTGCTGTCACACCTGAAGAATTTGGGCCATAGTACTGTTGCTGCTGCTATCACAAATCAGTAATTGAGACATAGTGCAGCTGCTGCTGTCACACCTGAGGAATAGGGGCCATAGTGTTGTCTGCTGCTGTCACACCTGAGGAATAGGACACGTGGTGCTGCTGCTGTCACACCTGAGGAATGGGAGACATGTGCTGCTGCTGCTGTCACACCTGAGGAATAGGGGCCATAGTGCTGTTGCTACTGCTGTCACACCTAAGAAATGGGAGACATAGTGCTGCTGCTGCCATCACACCTGAGGAATAGGAGCCATAGTGCTGTTGCTGCTGCTGCTCTCCACCTGAGGAATGGGAGACATAGTGCTGCTGCTGCTGTTGTCACACCTAAGGAATGGGAGACATAGGCTGCTGCTGTCACACCTGAGGAATGTGGGCCATAGTGCTGTTGCTGCTGCTTCTGTCACACCTGAAGAATGGGACATGTATTGCTGCTGATGCTGCCATCACACCTGACGGATGGGGCCATAGTGATGCTCCTGCCATCACACCCTAGGGATGGGGGCAACAGTGCTGCTGTTGCCATTACACCTGAGGGATGGGGTGTGCAATGCTGTTGCTGCTGCCAACACACCTGAGGGATAGGGGCCACAGGGATTCTGCTACTGCCATCACAGCTGAGAGATGGGGCCCATAGTGCTGCTGCTGTCACATCTTGTACCTATTAAAACAACTAAACTGGTGCAAGGATGGATGGATGTACAATAGTGGAGGTCAAAATTGCTAAAAAATCATGTTAGCAGAGTTAAAAATTGTTAAAGTACACAAACAAAACACCAGTAAAAACACATTTGGGCTTAGCAGCAGTAACAATACCATTTTTTCCAATGTGCAAAATGGAATTTCCCTTTCTCAATCATGGTAAACCAGTGTCCCTGTTAATATTTGTGAAAGGAATGCATTAAAATAGTACTGTTACTAAATTGAAGAACAGCTATTGTATAAATAGATATTTACATCTTTTGCTGTGTCAGTCACTCCAATAAAACTCTTCTGGAGTAATATGTGCAATTATGGAACCTGCATTTGAGGAAGGGCAGGGATATGTTGGAAATCAGGTGGAGAAAGCAACCAAAATAATTCTAGGACAGCAGAGGCGGGCTTAAATGGTGGTGTTGGAGGAAAACAACATGTCCCTGTGGACCCTATCCTCAGATGTATTGGCAGCAGCAACAGCATTACAGTCCCCCATCCCTCAGATGTGATGGCAGCAGCAGCACTGAGACCCCCCATCCCTTAGGTGTGATGGCAGGGCATCACTATAGCCCCCATCCTCGGTGTGACCTCCACAGAGGAGACCCAAAGGAGGGTGGCATGGGACCCCACAGGGAAGGAAACAACTCCTGGTGGGGACTCCATTGTTAGGGGGTAGAACTGGTGGAGGAAAGGGAGGGAGGTAAGGTGCCTTTCTGGCACCATGGCTTGGAGGGACAGGGAGCGAATCCTCAGGTTCACTGGAGCAGCTGCACAGGGAGGGAGTTGGATGTCATTGTTCACCTTAGTGCAAATGACCTGGCTAAGAAAGGATCAGAGCAGTGCAGGAAGAGTTTGTGGAGTTGGGGAGGGGCCTTGGGCAAGTAGCACACACAGTAACCTTCTCAGAGGTGCTGCTCGTCTATGGCATGAATGAGGCTGGGTGCTCCACACCATGGAATTCAATCAGTGGTTGAAAAAATGGTGCAGCTCAAGGATTTAGCTTCATTGGGATGGCAGAGAAAGGGAGATACTGTTGATGGGGACCTGAATATCCCAGATGTTACCTGGAGCAGCCACATCCAAGAGCAGGGCCATTTTCAATGCCCTACAGGTGGCATGCCTCAGACAGCTAGTTTTGGAACCCACTTATGATGGAGCAATCTTAGACCTCATACTCTCAAATGAAGACAGTGACAGAATCTCAGATCTAGAAGTGGGAAGCCATCTGAGAACAAGTGACCACCAAACAGTGTGGTTCATGATAAACTCAGCTACAGAGTCAAGCCATACAAAGTGAGGATACTGGACTTCAGGAAGGCTGACTTTGGCAATAATGGGAGAGTGCCTTAGAAAGCACTAGCAAACAGGATAGAAGGAGGGTGGAGCAACAATGGGAAACATCACATCTGCCATCACAGAGGCAACAAGCCTTTGTGTAAAGCAAATGAACAAATCAAAATGAAAGAAAAAGCTACTATGGTTCTCAAAGAGGTGGTGGGGAAGGTTAGGAGAAAAAAGATAGCATTTATGAGTATAAGGAAACACAGATGGAGCAGGACAGAGAACTGTACCAGTTAAGGCAGAAGGAAGCAGGGAGGGAAGTCAGAATAGCAAAGGCCCAAACTGAGGAAAAGATAGCCAACTCCGGTTAAGAAGGGGGATAAAACCTTTTATAAGTACGAAAAAGGAGCATAGAGCGACAAAGGCAGGGATAGTGAGTCTGAATAGAAAGGACGGTGGGTGGGCAGAGAGGGACAGTGAAAAAGCAGGGATACTGAATGAATACTTCTGCTCAGTATTCACAAAAGAGGAGGAAGGGTGGCACCTAATCCAATTAACAGAAGCACTCTGGATAGGGAGTTGATCCCAGGCCTTTCACAGAAGAAAAGGGTTCTGAAAGGACTCCTAAAACTGAAGGTGGACAAAGCAATGGGGCCTGAAGGAATTCACCTAGAATTCTAAAAATTAAGCAAGAACTAGTGATACCACTGACTACCCTTTTAACAAATCATGGGAGGATGGTGTGGTATCTGAGGACTGGAGGAAAGCGGATGTGATTCCCTTCACGAAAGTGAGCACAAGACAGAGGCAGGAAGATACAGACCTGTCAGTTTGACCTCTGTGGTAGGGAAAGTGATGGAATCACTTCTGAAGGAAAGAATTGTTGAGTACCTAGAGGCCAGTGGGGCTGGGACCCAAGGCAGCATGGGTTTACAGTGGGAAGGTCATGTCAGATGAATCTAATTGATTTTCTTTGACTGGGTGACCAAAGTAGTAGACCAAGAGAGGGTCTGTGGACATGGCCTACCTAGACTGTAAGACATTTGACACAGTCCCATAAAAGATTAACAATCAAATTAACCAGCCTGAGAGTGGGTCCCAGGGTGGTAGCCTGGTTAAAACATTGGCTGGACAACAGGACACAGAAGATAATTGTAAATGGGTCCACTCTGAAGACAGAGGGTTACTAGTGGGGTACCGCTGGGTTCAGTAGTGAGCCAGTCCCTTTAATGTCTTTATAAGTGACATTGCAGAGGGACTGGAAGGAAAAGTATGCCTCTTTGCAGATGATACAAAGATCTGCAACAGGTTTGATACACAAGGAGGTGGGAAGAATGAGAAGGACGTGGCAAGGTTGGAGGAATGGTCAAGTATGGCATCTTGGATTCAATGCAAAGAAGTGCAAAATAATGCACCTGGGAAATAAAAACCAGGAAAGATTACACAATGGGGGAGGTAGTAACGACAACAAAAATGGAAAGGGGCATGGGGGTAATCATATCAGATAACTTAGGTTAGCAAGCAATGTGAGAAGGCAGTAGGGAGGTTGGGGAACACTGGGATTTATAGGGATAGGCATCACCAGCAGAAAACAGTAAGTTGTTATCCCTCTGTACAGACAGTTGGTGAGACCCCATCTGGAGTACTGCGTCCAGTCTCTGAGACCCCATCTCTGCAAGGACATAGACAGGATTGAGGCAGTCCAGAGGCAGGCAACTAAAATGGTGCAGGGTCTGCAAGAGAAGCCATACAAGGAGAGACTAAAGGAGCTTAATATGTATACCCTTGAGGAAAGGAGGAGGGAGGACATGATAGAAACTTTAAGTACCTCAGTGAAATCAATAAAGTCGAAGAGGTAGCATCTTTCAGAAAAGATGTGCAAGAACAAGGGGACACAATTTGAAGATAGAGGGATGGCTCAGAGGCAATGTGAGGACGTATTTTTTACAGAGAGGGTGGTGGACACATGGAATAGCCTTCCTGAGGAGGTTGTGGGGTTTAAAACTGTGGGAGAATTCAAAATGCATGGGAAAGACATCGGCAATTCTTGTAGGGGGTGGGAAGAAATAGGCTGTTGGTTAACTGGGATCTGCAGCTTATCCTGTAGATAGGAAATGGGCAGACTAGACAGGCCAAGCAGTCCTTATCTGCCATCAAAGTCTATGTTTCTATCCACTGGGGGCAGGAAGGAAGAATGCAGACATGACCGAAGTGCTTAATACTTCCATAGGATAAATAAATTAGGTAGTAGAGTTATAAATGGTGAGTGGGGACTCAAGCACCAGGGAAAATCAATAAAGCTGGCAAAGGTAGATTAGCAGGGAGGCCACAAAGTAATTTTTATAGAAATGATGTTGGTTAAGTGTAATAAGCTACCAAGACATGTTGTCTGTACAAAATCAGTATGGGGATTCAAACACGGATGGCAGAGATCATTAGGGGTGGTGGGGACATCAGCAAAGGGAGGAAGAAAAGGGAATGAAGGCCACAGGGCCTTCACAAACAACAATAGCTTGGGCAGGGCAGACTGGATGGGACTTTTTGTCAACATTTTCTATGTGTCTATGTCGTACAACCATGACTCACTCGAGTGAAATGAAAAACAACTCAATATAAGTCACATAAATGTGTTTGCAAATAAATGATAGGCCATTCCAATCAGCAGTGTCAGGCCTAGTAATTGATCACAATGGATAATATAACTACTGCAGGTAAGAGGCAAGAGTATGTTGGTCTAAACCATCATATCTAGTCATGGCCATGCATCACCATTGAGTAACATAAGTACCGTAGATAATAAAAACTGTGGGTATGGCTACAACTGCACAGTGAAGATCTATACAACTGGCATTAGGAATCAGTGAACAGCTCAATCAGTCACCATAATATTCCACTTCTATAGTTTCCTATAAGAGAGATAACATCAGATTATGGCAATACTTCACAGAGAGTTCATGGCAACTGTTATGAAATATTCACATTGTGACATGCCTGTGTGAGTCAAGGTATAGCTGACACAAATTGGTACTTTTGCTGTGCACAAACACCTAAAGAAATTTCCCATGCATGGCCAAACCCAACCACCATGGTGCAGATAACTAAAGTCCCACAGTGCTGTACTGGAAGGAAAGAGAAGATAGTGGTCATGACTGTCAAAACTTACTGGGCCCGATTCTCAAAGCCCTGCGTCTGACACAAAGTGTTTGTACTAAACAGATGTGGTGCAAGGTGCACCTTGCATCCAGGGCTGTCTCCACGCACTATTAATGGTGGCCTGCGCCGACTGCAGGCTGCCTGCCCCAACAGGGCTTGCACTGTCCCTGTGCCCAGAGATGGGCTGTGACAAGGTGCAAGAGGAACTGCGGCAGACACAAGCTGCCACAGCCCAGGCACGGATTCACAAACCGCGCCCTGATGGCAGAATTTAAGTACCCTTAGACCAACCAGGGCTGGTCTAAGAGGACTTAGAAGATGCTCTGCTGGTGCAACCCCTGTATGCAGCACTATGCCGCAGTACCCCAGTGGTGCCAGGGCCCATAGCATGCCCATGGTATTGTACACCCCATCCCTATGCAGCCCATGGTACATATGGTAGTACTGTCCCTCCCCACCCCAAACCCTGATGCTGCCCTCAGTACATTTACTGGAGTGCCACCCATGGTGAAATAGTGCCCCCCACACCCACTGGATGGTGCCACCCCATCCCAGATAGAGGCAAGGGACAGCATAAGCCTCCACACACCTCCACAGAGGTCCCCAACTTCCCAGAACATGCAGCAGACTGTACAGTGTACACACTAATGTTAGCATGTACACTGTACAGTCCGCTGCACATTCTCGGCAGTGGGAACCTCTGCGGTGGAGGGCTATGCCAGTCCTCTTCTCTATCTGGGGATGAGTGGGACTCTCTGTATGGGTGGTGGGCTGGACCACCACTGAGAGGTCATTGGCCTGCATTGGGGTCATCAGGGATAGATGGTACCAGCTGGGCATTGCCACAGGGGCTTGTGGCACACCCCGTCCATGCGCCATGGGGGTGCTGCCACGTATAAAGGGACTTAGGCTCCAGGACACATCCCATTACCTAATTGGGTGCAGGGTCCCTGGCGCAGAGGGCTTTGGCGACAGCTGCAGTTTGCCGCAGCTTGAGCCAAACACGGCCCTTGAGAATCGGGCCCACCATGTCTCTTTTTCTGCTCATCAATCAGTGACTTCCCTGAGTGCATTTTTCTTTCATCTGATCAGACAATGTGACTATACAACATAGTTGACCCATTCATACAACTGAGGACTACCTAACATTTCTAAAGGTAAACATAGACAATGCCCATCTTCCAAAATACTGTATCCTCCAATGGAAGCAGCAGTACCTTCATAGTAAAATAATAACATGCAGTAGTAATTTAGGTTGGAATGGTTGGAAAGATCTCTGGGCACATAATTTTTCCCCTTGCTTCATATACAGGTTTGAATAAGTATTCTATCCAAACATGGACTAACTTAAAAGGAAACTACAGTCAAAGTTTGCAAAAGGTATTTCGGGCAGAGTGTTTTGAGTTGTGGTTATATTCATAAGCGTGTTAGTCCCTTTGTTTCCTGTTATGATTTGTTTTTTCTATGTTTGCTTAGTAGTTTTATGGTACCTGTGGATCTCCATGTTTTAATTATTATTTCTTTTCTTTTCCCACAGTACCTCCTGTTCCATGTGACAGTGATGCATTTGTGACCATTATTTCAGCAAGTGTTTGTTTAATGTCAAGTTGAAAGCAGTGGATCTGTTATTTAAGTAACTCTCATTATCTAGTGAACACTAATAAAGGCTACATTTATAAATGGCAAACACCGAGGGATAATTTTGTGGGCTGTTCTGTAAAGAAACAGAGGCAAGATTCTCTAAGATCCCTTAGATCACCGCAATTTGTGGCAATCTAGGGCTGTGGTGAACTCTGGGTGCACCAGGGATCCTGTGCCCAATTCTATAAAACAGGGGTCCCTGCACTAAAAACAGGATTTGCTTGCAGCCATGAACTGCGCAAACAATAGGCACCTGGGGAATTGTCCAGGTATCCTCCTCTCATGCAAAACATGAAACAAATTTGTCAGTAGGGGTCTGGGGGCAGAAGGGTTATGGGAATACTATAGAGGGAGTTAGGAAAATGGTGAGCATGTGAGGGGTGATGTGGCACCTGGCAGGAATGCCATTCATATAACTATTAAGCTAATGGGACTGTGCCACTCGGGGGAACGGAGACAAACATTGCCTGGGCTGAGGCTGCTGCAAGGGCTCTGCCCACCTGAGAGGCATGGCAATGTTTGTCCTCGAACTCCCCATGGTATCATCCCGTTAGCTTTATAGTCATATAAATGGCACCTCCTTTGGGTGCCACATCACTCCCTACATGCCATTATCATTCAACACCCCATGGCACCCTCATTTTCCTTCAGCACCACGTTCAGAGCTCTTCCCATTTTGCCACCTTGTGTGGCACTAGAGCAAGGGCCTTGGAGCCACCACCTGGCTGGTCTAGCAGAGCCCTTGCTATGCCATAACTTCCAGAACACCAATAAAGGGATGTTGCAGCCCTGTAATTGCAAGCCCCCAGTGATCTGGCACACCTGGTTGGGTGATGCAACCATGGCACAAGGGGCTTTGATGCAGCTGTGTCAGGAGTTGACACAGCTACATTACAAAATCCAGCTGAGGCAAGCTGTGATGCAAGTCACCTCTTGTGTTAATATCTTCTGACCTAAGTGTCTTGTGTCGATCGAAGTCTTTTGAGACTTGAGCACTGCATATTCACTGCTTGTAGCATTGATGCCCTGGGATGATATGAGTGCTTTTATGAGTCTGTGTAATTTGATGAAATAAAAAGCTTTAAAACAAAACAGTTACTCCTGTTGGCTACCAAGACTCACACCATGGAAAAAAAAAAATTCAGGCCAGAATACTACATTCCTAACAGCCAATTGCTGCTGCAACACAGCTATTTTTACCAAATCAATGGTCATAAATGCATCAAGGTCTACGGAACAGGATGCACTGCAGGTAAAAGAAGAGCAATAAAGATTCAAACATGGAAATCTCCAGGAGCGATAAAATGTCTAACAGCAAATAAATGGCAAGACATGCTAGGACTACCAATATAAATTAAAACACTTTTCACAACATATGCATTTGCAAATTTTAACTTTAGTTCTCCTTTGAAGGTATTTCATTTTAATTCAGTATAATTTGTAGAGGAAAGTGGCAATAACATCAGTACACCTTTAGACTAAGGATAGAATGTGAATAAGAAAGGCATTTCTTGTTTTATGCAAACTGTGATGGCTCCCCAACAGGTACTAATCACCTAATTTCAAAATGTAAATCATAGCATAAGTAGGTAAAATCCAAACCTTATTGGACAGCCTAGGAATATGACCCATGGATAAATCCTGAAATTAACCCATGGGTAAAGATTAGATGACCTCTTTAAACACTACACACAACATATTCATATACTCTAACACGTGCAGAATTTTCTAAATTGAATCTGCTAACATATTTGCTTACTGTACTTTTCTTTATTGCTTTTCCACTATATCAAACCCATTTCTATAAAACTTATCCTTCTGCTGTGGCTCCAAATAATTTTTCTCCACGATATATTGTATCTAAGGACTTAATCTCTATCAAAACTCTCAAACATCTTCTACTTGAGCTGTTTCTCTGCAATCTTACTTCCTGCTTGATGGCTGTCATTTCAACCAGCCCTCAAACGCAGCTCAAACAAGACTCCTGCTGGGACTTATAAAGTCCCCATTGTAAAAATTCATAAAAGGTGGAGCTAGCCTGTTTCAGGTCCCCCTTCACCATCTGACATATCCCCTCCACCACCAGCTACACAACACTGCAACATATACTCAACTCACTCACCTAAATAAAATGTCAAGCCGCTGGAATCATGGAAGGGACTGTAGCCACAACTATGAACAAAAGTCCTGTATGAGTGGGACAGATTACAAGTGGGTGGAGGCACAACTGAGCCATCAAATGCATATAAACAACTTTTCTCTCTGGGTGGGAGGAGAGAGAGATGGCAGGGCTTCATCACCCAATTTAGGCATGAAAGAAACTCTCCTGGTGGGAGCGATTGAGAGTGGGTGGGACTCAGTGAGCCACATCATGGGCGTAAAACTACACCCATGGCTAGGGACTAGAAAAGGGAGCTGAATTAATGGCATAACAACTTTTATAGGTACAATATACATTTTATGAGCAGCACTGATTAACAGCAAATGAATTCCTGTCTGCTCTCTCAACTTGTTCCCCTAATAAAAGTATCAAATCACTCCAAATTAAGCATATATTTAAATTAGCCTAGATCATTTAATGACTGTTTTCTTGATTGGTGGAGAAATACAATTCCTATTTTCAGACTGTATTACAAAGTTATAAATTATAAATTCATTATTTTGCATGATAATTTACATCAGTGAGACATTTTGTAATTGTATAAAGACACTACAGGAGTAGGTCATTGTGGTGTTTACTCTATTCAAGTGTGATTTATTGCACTTGGCTATGCCTGATATCATACAACATGACACAATGATAAATTCCTAACTGCAGCCTGAAGTGCTTTCTTTATTTCAATATACATACAGAAGCTGTGAATCAGTCTATTCTATAGATAGTTGGTGCCCCTACCCCCACCCCTGCTCTGCTGTCACTCCCTTTCACCTTGCACCTACGTTAATGCAGTCCCTTGTCCAACCCCCTTTCCCACAACCACTGGACTCTTCTTTAACTTAGAATTACATTCCTCACATTGCAGATGTTGTTATCCTCCAGCACATTATTGTATTGTAGTATATTAGGCTTACACAGAATCTGTGTCCTGGCACAACTGTTATTTCTAATGCTTACAGTACTTACATATTTGCTTTAATTGTATTTATCTTAATTATATTTGTATTTATTGTTCTTAGAGTACCTCTGTTCCTCCTTTCCTCATCCCTCCTGGACACACCTGGAAACAGATTTCTACCAGCTCAGTATATCTTTCCTGGTAAAACTTGAAATAAATAAATACAAATAGTGGCTTCTTTCCTTGCATCAATTATGTGGTACATCAAAACAATACTCTTTATTCTGAAATGACATCACTATCGCACTTGCTGAAGAAAACACAGCAGCTAAAACTGCACAGTACCGCATGCCATTCAGCAAGCTATTCAATGGTGGTACCACTTTGAAAAGGATTCATATCATAAAACCTGCACAATAAAGGCAAATAAGCTACAAAGTTGCAGCAGTCCACCCAGTCAGCTATTGCTGTGGTGCCCCTTAGAAAATGATTCACACTGTAAAGGCACATAATTGTTAGGGCTTGCCTGAGGTTTGGTAGGGCAGCGGGAACTCACTAACCATGCCCCCACCAAACCAGTATTTAAACTGTACACGCTCAAGTGTCCTTCAGAGGCTTAGTTTGTAGTTGCAACCTGATGGCTGCTAGCTATCCAGCCCATCTTCCACTATCCTCCTTATTTGTCATCACTGCACAACTTCAACTTAGTGCATCCCTGATCTCTCATCTTTGGCTGCTCTGTGGCAATTGTCCCTAGCCACTCCCTGTTGTGTGGCTCCCTTCTTCTCCCATGCAATCATGCACTTCTGCCTTTCAGCATTTCTCTATGAACCCCATTGCTGCTTCCAGTCTTCTCTTCTACGTACCAGTGGTATGTTTCCTTTAGAGCTGCCACTACAGCTGTCTTTCACTCTGACTTGTCTGTTGCTTCAGGTCATGCTTCCTTCTGCCTGTACCCTCTTAGGTTCTCAACCAGTCTCTCTAAGGGTTCCCTCCTACTACTCAATCCTGCCCTGCCAGGTTCCCATCTGTATTGTGGGGCTGTGCATGCTGCTTCCCCTGCCTGCTTGGCCTGCTCTTCCTTTTGTTTGCCGCACTATTGTTGCTTCCTCTGTCTCCTGACCCACATCCCTGCAGCATGCTGTCTCCTCCATCTCCTGGTGTTGCTTTGCTCTGATGCCTTGCTAGTTTGCCCACTGCACCAGCTGTTTGGCTCCTGGTCCCTGCCTACTTCCATATCCGTGCTCTCCTCCTGTCCTCTGCTCCATTCTTTGCATTTCCTTCATTCTGCATCTTTTCCTTGCTGTGATTTTTGCACCTATTTGCCTAGCCACATGGATAGTTTTCTTTCCTGCCAGTCACTCGTACCTACTCAGGCTTCCTCCACATCATCCTCAACCTCACCATTGTCTTTCCTTCTTCCTCTGTTTAGATCCTATCCATATCCTGCTTGAATGGGCCAATTGCTTACTGGTGTATAAGTGTCTTGCTGGGCTTTCTGACTAGCAGCCCTGGAGGCTGATGTGCTCAGTCTACTCCCTAAAGTCTGCAGCTTGAATGTGGAGTCCTCCCAAAGTGGGGGTCCTATGCTGTATAAGATTCTTGCCAAAGGGGCCCATTTAGCCATACATGTGTTGTTAGAGCCCCTTATGGGCTAGTACTCTGTTTATAAACTGAAGTCAGAGTGTGGTTCCCATATAAGATAGATAGAAAAAAGCAGTGGTATCACACCTAATATTGTCATGTTCAAATTAAAGAGAAGGTACCTGATCTTTGAGGGGACAACTTGTCATCAAATTAAGGTAGTGGTACCTGACCTATGAGGGGACACCTTGTGATCAATTGTGTGATTTAGCTTAGCTAAATTATGAGACCAAGAACCTCACCTCACTTCCTCACCTCACCTCTTCTCTTCTCTTCTAGGAAACAAGTGATTTAGAAAATAACATAATATTAAAAATGATTTGCTGGCTCATTTAAGCAACATTTGGGGTGAGGGATGCACTGCACACTGTTTTTAAATTTAGTATTGTCCAAAGCCATCATAAAAACACAGCCCAACCCAAGAGCAATTGTTATCAAGGCCTTGGTTCCCCAAGATTTCCTCCACAAGGGTTTTCCTCTCCACTGTGCCAAGATCACAGTTTAATATTATTTCAAGTGAGTTGGAGCTTGATGGTGGCCTACCTTTAAGCTTGGCATTGCTTTCTTGAATAATGATCTTCTTTTTATGGCTCGACTCTTCTTTCTTGGGAAGTAAGTGCTGGTCCATTCATTTGTTTGCTCATTTGGGCTTTCTTTCCTAATATACCTAAGGTCAAAAGGCCCTCTTCTCTGTGGCATCTCAGGGGTAGAACCCTCCTGAAGAAGGTTCCTGTTTCTCAGTGACACCACAAAGGGTGGTAGGAAGCTAAAGCCAGTGACAGAGTCATTTTGCACAAGAATTCCACATACAGTACCCTACCTGCCTACAGCAGTATCCTCAATCAAATCATTCTCATTCACCTCCCTCTATCATTTGAATCTAAACTCTACAATACCAGTCGTTCCTGTATCCTGTAAGCATTCCTGACTGGTTATTACATGTCTGTAAGTCAATGACTACATATTTCTAACTAAAAATGATGACTGTGCACACTGACATGGAACCTTTGTAAAAGAGCCTCGGCTCAAAGGTATTGTAATTCTAGATTAAATAAATAAATAAATAAAAATAAATAAACAAATTCCTGCAGCTGTAGCCTGATGGTCTACTGAATCTTTTATAATTCATTAGAAGGCATTGCCCATGTTTCAGTGGGGTGCAGGACACTCATGCTCATGCCACCACCAAATGGTACTTAAACCATGCATGCCCAAGCATCCTTAGATGCTCAGTTTGTTACATCATCCCTGTGGCTGCTGGTTTCCCACCTGCCTTCTTCCCTGACATCATCTTTCTATTGACTTCCTTGCTTCTTGCCATGTCAGGTGCTTTTGCATCTACTTGCCTGCTTCATCTTCCCACTGCGGGTGTCTCCTTCACTTTAGTTTGTCATGTGTTACCACATCCTGTGCTCCAGTGCCTCCTTACTTGCACTGTTGAGTTCTGACCTCAGGTTGGTCCTTGCTTCCTTCTGCCAGCTGTGCATCACCGGTGCTCTGTTACTCACTGTTCCTCTGGCTTCCTGCCATCCTCTTGCTTTTCCATTCCTAGATTCTCTGCTGTCCCTCTGCTGCTCTGCTCCCTCTGCTTCCCCTCTACAGGTAATAGTTTGGCCTCTCCTCCCTTCCTCTACTGCATGTCCTGCCCCACCCTCTTCTTTCCTCCTGAGTTTATTCCCCTTTTTCCATGCTGCCCTTGGCCCATGTGGGCCCTTCCCTAGTCTCTTGCACCCCACCATCCTGACCCCCCTCGGCTGGTGCTTCTTTTTGTTCTTAGTCACTCTTTTGGGCACCACTCATTCTCTGTAAACACAATGTTCTATGCCTCCTTTACCATACTACCTACTGGGGCAGTCACTACCATTAACATTCTCTTCTATTTATTAGACTTTGCCTCTCATCATTCTATTTACCTACCCACCTCTATAGTCTCATTGACTTCAAAACATATCCAACTCCTACCCCTTATGGACTATTTTATGGGCCTCAGTACACAATCTAGCATTGGAGGTAGATGTGCTCACTCTGATCCATGTGCTGTAGTCTACATCTGGAGGCAGGACTTCACTGAGTGTGGGTCATTTCAGCCATTCTCAGTTGACTTAGTAGCACTTTCATGATTCCTTCAGCCTTCTCCTACCTGGAGGGTAGGATTGTATAAGGTGCCTTTAAGCATGCAGTTTGGCTTACTAGCACCTCACAGCGTATTATTCAAGTTGTTTCTTCTTGAGGGTGGAACTTATGTCCCACCAGGGTTCCTTTGGATGTGTGGGTAGACTCTGTGGCAGCTCTCAAAGGAATCCTGCCTGCATCTGCCTATGGCCCAACTGATCTCACTCTGCATCTTCTTCTTTTAGTGCCTATTATCAGCATCAGTCATAAGTTTAGATGGATCTCAGACTAATGTTGGGTGAATGCCATTCAGCAGTCACTTTTCTCCTCACTCTCACACCTTAAAGATGGGATCCTTTTGCAGGTGAAGGTCGCATCTTCGACTGTGCAGAAGAACAAAGCACACCTCAGAGCATTATCCCATTAGATAGAGCAAGAGCCATTCCATATAAACTCATCACTGGAATTAAAAACAAATTTGGCAGTGATCAGAGCTATTATAAATGATAGCCCATACTGAGGGGTATAGTGACCAGGCCTTGGTTCCTAGAATTTTCCTCCATGGGATGGGTTCCTGTCCTCCATTCTGAAGGTCATGGTTTAATATTAATTTATTTTATGCACAGAGTTGGAGCTAGATGTTGGCTACGTTTAAATTCTGGTGTTCCCTTCCTGAATACTCATACTCCTTTTCCTGGCTGCATATCTTCATTACCACTGGAAGTAAATGCTTGTCTGTTGATTTCTTTGCTCTTTTGGGCCATCTTCCTTAAGGTACATTTAGTCTAAGGGACCTTTTCCTGAGGCATCTCTTAATAGCCTCCATGAAGAAGGTTCCTGTCTTTAGGATGCCCTAAAAGGTGGTACTGCCTATAACATGCAGAAACATAGAATTTGTTGGCAAAAGGACTGTTTAGCTCACCCAGTCTGCCCACTTTTACCTGCCTGTTCAGTACTAGCAGACCTTAACTGGTCTCCGTGACCTCCACCCTTTTATTTATTAGAGTAGTATTCCCCTGTGTCTATCCCATGCATGTCTGAACCCCAAAAACAGTTTTGCGCTTACTACCTCTTATTGCAGGCTGTTCCAGGCGTCTACCACTCTTTCAGTGAAGTAGTATTTCTCACATTTCCCCATCCAGCTTTGCTGCTAGCCCTTTCTTCAGTTGCACTTTTTCATTTGAAACAGGCTCCCTACCTATACCCTGTTCACTACTATGGAGGGTATATGTAGGTCCACATCATTTCACATCCCTCCATCCTTTTCTTCAGTGTATAAGCATATTGAGATCCCACAGTCTTTCACAATCGACTCCTTATGCAACCCATGTACCATTTTAATTTCCTCTTCTGGACTACCTCTACCCTGTCCATGTGTTTTCTGAGATGTGGTCTTGAACCATAAGGCTCCTTGGGAAGGTGAGGACCATGGGTAGGGAGAATGGGAGGAGTGGGGAGGATGGTAGGGACCTTAGCACAAGCTGTGGACCCTGCAATATGAGCAGACTTGATAGACCAAATGGCCTTCTTCTGCTGTTTTTTGTACATTTACATGTTCATATGTACACAGTATTCCAGGTGTGATCTCACAAATGATCTATACAGTGATAATATTACCTTCCTCCTTCTGTTTATGATACCTCTCCTTATGCACTACAGCAACCCACTGGCCCTGCCCACTGGCTTGTCACTCTACCTGAGTCTTTGATGTCATCAGATATTATAACCCCTAGGTCACTTTCTTTCTTAGTGATAGGTCATAGCCACCTCCAGCACCACCATTTTATACTCTGCTAATGGAATTTGCCCTTTAAGGGCAGACCAGGTTGTCCTGGTGCCTCTTCCCTTTTCATCGGATGGTGTGCTCTGAAGGGGAGGGGAAGGAAAGGAGGGGCCCGTGGATAGAACAATGGACAAGCAACAGGGGAGGGCAAGTGGAGAGTATAAGGACAGCACAGAAGTGGTTTAGCCACTTTTGCTGGAGTTTTGATATTGTGAACTGCAGCACATCAGATTAGCATCAGAACAAAGGTTGAGGATTTGGTCAGGTAAGCAGCAACAGACTTTCAAAAAAAAAGAAAAAGGGCTTTAATTATATGAATGATAAGGACAAATATATCATGGTTAGGCAGTGAATCTGTGGTAGGTCATTGTGAACAGTTGTCAGGAATAACCCTTTTAAAAAAAGAAAAAGCTGTCCTTGTGGTGCAGGGGTAGTTTCTCTGACTACAAAGTAGAATGTTTTGTGTTGTTTGAATCTTGTTTGGGTCATTATGGTGGGTAAAATGAAAGGTGAAACCTCAGATTGTGTACTGTTTATGCCTGCATTTAAAAAAAGAAAAGCATTATGGAAATAGATAAAAACATTGCTAGGGGCAAAATTGGTGCATGTGTTTTACAGACTTGGAGGCTGTTATGAAATGCTGAAAGTAACCTTTTGAGGTGGAGAAGGTGACCAAAAGGAGGTCGAGGGGAGGGGTGACAGCACCACGCAGCTGATATGGCTGTTTCCGTCAGCTGGGGCAGATGCCCGCTTTTCACAAGGTTTTTTAGTGGCTAGTTGGGGGAAAAGCAAGAGCACCACATGTTTCATGGTTGTCTCGCTGCAGGTCAACACACCCATTTTGTTTAAAAGGTTTTTGGGGCCATGGGAAGGCAGAAGGTAGCGTTGGGTGGAAAGCAGACTGGAAAAGCCATCGGGGTGAGAGTGCCACGTGGTTTTGAGCATTGTTATCGGATGGCAGGGCAGTCGCCACTTGTTCAGAGGCAGGTGATGAAGCAGTGGTGAGCAGACAGGAAGGAGCAGCCTGAAGGGCTGGATACTGGATTAGGCGAAGCCTGCGCTGGCTATGAGAGCACTGTGGAGGGTTATGGGGAACCTGCATGGGAAGTGGGGGAAGGAGGAATGCTTGGGAAGAGGGGAAGGATGGCATTCACTGTTTAGTGAGTACATGCCATGAGGGGTAGCAGGCTTTGGAGCCCTGCAGGGCGGGGGCACAATGGAAGCCATTGAGCCTGCAGCTTTCTGGGTGGCAGGGCGCCAATGGGGATGGGATCAAAATACTGAGCTGCAGGGAACAACGGAGAGTCACAGGTACCCAAGAGGTGAGTCAGAGCAGCGCAGCCTTGCAGTACTCGCATGCCAGCACCGCGTATGTAATTGGGGAGACTGAAAGGAGGCTGACCAGGGGAACAGCACCGGGTTCATTGCCCTATGGCCCAGTGGATCTAAAGGAGTGAGAAAGGGGCCTTTTGTTTAGAGGCCTGAAGGACATGCCAAGCAAGTGGGGGGCAGTTGATGAAGCAGACAGGTGGCGTGATGCCACACGCTGGGGGAAGCACGGCATGAATTCACTGGAAAACAAGTAGAGGTTTATTTAAAAAAAAACATAAAAGCGGCCATGTGGCATGATGTCACAAACTGGGGGAGGGAACAGACCAAGAGGAGCAGGGCCCAAGTCAGCTGGGCAGTAGGGTCTAGTGACAAGAGACATAGTGATCCAGAGGAGAAGGAGCATGGGGGTCCAAAAATGAAAGGGGGCTTCCTGGAGGGCCTAGCAAGGGGCAATGGGGAGCAACCAGAGGACTGGGAAACTGGGCCCAGACATGCGGAGGATGCAGCATGCCATTTTGAGCCAAGGCCCCAAACAAGAAAAAACAAAAGAGGAGCAGGTGCATCTCAGTTGCAGGCTGCCTATGGAGGATGTGGGCCTGGCCTCTCAGGTTACAGCCCCAGATATCTGTTTTAAATAAGTTTCTTTTCTTTTCCAGTGTTTCGGAGGTGACAAAGCAGAGATCATGGCACCCTAGAAGAGCAGGCCTTTGAAGGAAGACACCTACAAGGCGATAATGAAGCTGGCTGAAAAGGCCATTAGGATGTGGGAGTTGGTGGAAGGAGAGGAACCGGAGATCTGGGGAGAAAAGGAAACTGGGGAAGGGTAAAGGGGCAGAGGAAGTGGCCAGCAGAGAAGTCACGCAGCCCAACCAGGGCACAACCACAGATGGCGGGCTAATCAAGGAGGCTAATCCAGTACCTCTGCACCCAGGAGACCTGGCCCCATCAGTACCTCCTCAGGGCCAGGTGGTGGTTCCCCAGTGGAGCCAGTCTGGACCCCCAGCATACAGTGGTTCCTCCACAGCCGCTAGTAGGCCTACCAACCCTTCACCCAGAGGGAAATGTGCTGGGGCACCAGAATGCTAGCAGACAGCAAAGAACGGACAAGGTCACAGGTAATACACCCAGCTCTATTGGTGACAGCATCAAGAGCATAGGTCAGATAATTTCCGGCACTTGGTTCGGGGCTTGAGCCGGACGGAGGCCGCACTAGCCGAGATTAGGGCAGGAGAAGAGGTGGTGAAGGAGAAGAAGGTGGAGTTGAAAAGGAGGGAAAAGGAACAAGGGAGATAGGAGCTCCAGGATGAGAGTGGTGAACACATACCTCTGACCACAAAAGAAAAATATGAAGGGAGAGTATGTGGATATTTTCACTTTAGTAAGCTGCACAGCTGTAAATATGAAGAAACAGAGAATATAGGAAAAGTGAAATGGCAGCTGCAGTGGTTTTGTTAGGTAAGAAAGAAGAGGACAAATTCACTAAAAGGAAGACTTGGGAGGGGTGTGGTTCAGAGGTTTCTACACATTCTCAGCCATGGTATTGAAAAGAAGAAGGCCTGAGTTGGGCATCCCGCCATCACATACTCCCTGATAATAAGGACAGCAAAAGCAAAAGGGGTGTGGGCTGGATATATTATGATGAACTCTTCTGGCAAAGAATGGCCACATATGGGGATGTCACGATGGGACACGAAACAGCTAGATTTATGGACAGATTATGTAACCGATCAGTCCACGCCAGAGGGAGAATTTGGGAAAAAAGGTACCATGCTACAAAGATGTTGCTGGGCCTTCAATAGGGCCTTTGCTCATGGACACAATGCCATTTGAGCATGCCTGTTCAAAATGTGGGGGATCACATCCGCGAACAGATGCAGGATGACATGGGTCCAGGACACGAAGGAACTGGGAGGCAGGGGTTGGGTCAACAGTTCTTTCAGGAAGGGCAGGGTATAAAGGCCAGACATGGAATAGAGGGGAGGATAGGGACATGCAAATAGGGAGTCAAAATCATTGACCAGCAAGGCTGGGCATCAGCCAGAGGGGGAGCTGGTGGGGAAAAGAAGTGAGGACAGGGAACAATTTAGAGCAGCTAGAACCCCTATCAAGATAGAAAGCATGGAAGGAATGGTTGGACAGATACCCAGATAAGAAAATGTCAGAAATGATTAAAGAATGTTTTCACACAGGTTTTCACTACAGTGTGAGGGACCAAGACAGGCCAGAGGTGAACAATCTGGGTTCAGTGAGAGGGAGGGAAGACATGTTACAACTGAAGATAGAGAAGGAGAAGGAGAAGGCAGCAGGGAGAATAGAGGGACCATATGACACCCCCCATTGGAGAACATGAGGATTTCCCATTAGGTTTGGTTCCCAAAAACAAGAAGGGGAGTTTAGGGTGATTCATCACCTATCCTTTCCGCAAGGTGAGTCAGTGAACGATTTTATGGTGAGAATATAGTAAAGTGACATATTCCACTCTGGAAGATGCAGTCTGGTTTATCCGGCAACTGCAGATGCATGGATGGCTAAGACAGACATAAAGTCAGCTTTCAGATTACTTCCTGTTAGAAGAGAGGATTGGGACCTGTTGGGGTTTAAATTGGGGGACAGTACTATTTCGACAAAGCAATGCCCATGGGTTGCTCTATAGCATGCACCACAGTGAAGCCTTTAGCACATGTTTGCAGTGGATATTCCAAGAAAGGACTGGTTATAAAACAGTGATTCACTATTTGGATGATTTCCTTTTCATAGGCAGTGGGAAAAGGAAGCGAAAAGAATGATAGCCAGTTTCCAACAGCTTTGTCAGGAACTGGTGGACCCACTGGCACTGGAAAAAACAGAAGAGCCCAGTAGGGTGTTAGAGTTTCTGGGCATTGAGATAGATGCTCCGGGGAAATATTTTGGTTACCAGACAAAAAGTGAGAACATTGAAGGAGCTAAGTAAGATACATATCAGTAGAAGGAGAGTACAGCTAAAGCAGGTACAAGTATTGGGTCATCTGAACTTCTCGCATGTAGGGCTATTGGGCCAGGGAGGACTTTCACAAAGAGGCTAGCAAGGGTCACAGCCGGAGTGACCTGGCCACATCATTGGGTAGACATGACAAAGGGAGTCAAGGAGGATTTCAAAGTATGGGAGGAATTCCTTAGGGAATATAATGGCTGCTCTTTCTTGCAAGAGGAATGGGTGTATAACACAGACCTCAATCTTTACACAGATGCGGCCGAGAGGCCTGGGCATGGGGGGCTATTTGAGGGTGGATGGTTTGCAGAGCCCTGGCCTTCAGATTGGGTGAGGATGGTAAGGGAAGGACATAACCTTGTTCGAGATCATGCCCATCTGGGCATGCAGCACCCTGGTTTGGGGAGAAGAATTACAGGATCAGCAAAGTAACATTCTGGTGTGACAATAGAGCAGTGGTAGAGGTCTT
The DNA here is from genome assembly GCA_016271365.2 of Neoceratodus forsteri. Lineage (NCBI taxonomy): Eukaryota > Metazoa > Chordata > Ceratodontiformes > Ceratodontidae > Neoceratodus > Neoceratodus forsteri. Next base: position 852,075,085 of record CM057459.1, on the reverse strand, counting down.
GGACAACAGGGAGCCAGGTCAGAAATAGTCATGCAAGTTTTGCGACTCTTGGTGCTAAGGGCATTGCAGCTGAACATGTCATTCAGAGCGAAACACATAGAAGGGGTACACAACATCCTGGCTGACAGCCTTTCCAGTCTGCAACTGGATTGTTTCTGGAGGCTGGCACCAACAGCAGAGGAGCAAAAATGCCCATACCAATGAACATATGGGACATTGGCAGAAGGAGCAGAAATGTTGTTCCGCAGTTCATGCGCCACAGACTCTGAGGGCCTATGGCGGGGCCTGGCGAGTGTTTCAAACATTCAGGGCAACTCACCACATGGAGGTAAGTAGGCCGTTCAGAGAAGAACAGTTGGGGAAGTTCACCGTGGAGCAGTGGCAGAAGGGGACAGCCCACTCTACAATGGGGAGTCTACTTGGCAGGGATTAGTGTGATCTGCAGTTTAAAAGATGGCAGGACCCAATGAAGTCAATGTTCATTAGAAGAATGATGCAAGGATGGGGTAGGTTAAAGCAAGGACGGTGGATAATAGAGTCCAATAGGGAGCAGTGGCTGGTGAAACTGAAGGGTGTGTTGCCAACAATATGCAGATCAAAAGCCAGGCCCAGTTATTCCACACAATTTATGTAGTAATGTTTGCGGGGCCATGAGTGGAGTGAAGTGGTGGGCCAGGGCAGGCAAGATAGGGAAGGGGACTGGAATGGGAAGATATAAGTTGGGGGATGAAGGAAATACAGGTCATGATTAAGAGGTCAAAGATGGATCAAAGGGGTCAGGGTTGCATGGTAACTCTAAAGAAACATGTAGAGGGCACAGTGTGCTCAGTGCAGGCTTTGTGGGCTTACGTCGCAGATCGTTGAAATAGGATAGGAAAATTATTTCTGCATGGGGATGGAAGTAGAGTCACGAGTCATCAAGTCACAGCAGTTACTCAAGAGGGCATGCAATTCCTGGGAAGGATCCGTGAATTATTCCTCCCACACTTTATGGATATGGGCTGCTTCACAGTGGGCAGCGGCAGGGAGACGGTGAATAATATTTTTGGAGAAGGGGCACTGGCGGTTGGCCAGTTATAAAGATACATCCGAACACACGGTGTGGAGACTAACTATAGCTTATGTTTGTGACAGACAGGGAGCCATGGGGGATAAGGGAGTGATGATATGATGGTGAGAAATAAGATCATAAATATCTATTCTGTTTAAACCCTATAGGAAGAGGGAGGACCACGAAGTCTGGATCTGCAGCCACTCCTATATTATTGGGCAGAAAGGAGAGCTGAGAAAAGGCTGGGGAAAGCAGCTTACCAGGAGGGTGAAACAATGTAAACTGATATGACACAGCTGATCCTCACCTTGAAGGGGAAGGAGTGGTGACCCACTCCAGACTTAATTATTATTCATTTGGGGTAATGACCTTGGGGAAAACCATGGGTAGACACATATATGCAGATAAAAGGACTTAGAGACAATACAGCAGTGGTGGTCTAAGGTATGCCTAGCCTGGTCAGAAATTATACCAAGGAGAGTTTGGAGACTGGAGCACAGCCATAGAGCTGTGGATAGGGCCAGAAAAAGATGAACAGAAGGGTATGGACACTAGTGAGAAAAATGGGAGGACAAGTACTATTGCATGGGGTGGAAGAGGGGTAGAATATTTCTATAGGTCAGATGGAGTCCACTTGTCAGATCTGCCATAGATAAGTTTAATATGGAAATAATGGGTTTTATTGAAGCATGGAGGAGACATGCAAAATGTATAAAAAAAGGGAAGAGCGGCATGGAGGGTCTCTCGAGGTAAAGGGGACAGGACCTAAGTGGGAGAAAGCCAGTCATCAACACAAGCTGGAGACTGGCTAGTGGGGAAAAAGGGGAAGAGGTGAAGAAAAAGGAATAAGATGAAAGAGGAAGAAGCGGAAGGAGGAAAGCTGTCTCGGTTTTCACCATTACCTAACAGAAAAGGAGAAGAAGAAGGCACCAGGTTCTCACATGGGGAGAAAAGAGAAAGAAAAGGGATGATCAGAGATGGATATATGGATGGAAATAAATCGAATTGTAGAGATATAATAATAAAAGATGATAAATGGAACATGGAATTATGATAAATAAATAAATTAATTGCCAAATGTGAGCACAACATCAAACAATGGTCTCTGTCTTTTGTGAGGAAAATAGGGAATCTGAGACAATGGAGTTTGCCCTTTAAGGGGAGACCAGGTTGTCCTGGTGCACCTTCCCTTTTCATCAGGATGGTGTGCTCACAAGTGGAGGGGAAGGAAGGGGAGGGCCAGGGCTAGAATAATGGACAAGCCCATCTCTTCAAGTGGTGTAACAGGCTGTGCTTTGAAACAACTGAGAAGCTGCATGGGATATACTATATTGGATTAGAACTCTGCAACCTATCTCTCTTACTTACATCTGAGGAAGTTTTCCTTACTTTACGGTCTTACATTGGGATTGCTTTGTGTTTAATTTCATTTTAAATCAGGAAGGGGTTGTCAAAACTACTTATCTTGTAAGCAACTTCAGAAGGGTTGAAATAACTGCATATTTGATTTTCCTTTGTGGCTATCTGGACTGTCTGCTAGTATTCTGACAGTTTACATTAATATAGTTGGAAATAAAATAGTTGGAAATAACTTACTGGTAGTAGCTGTGTACTTTGAATAACAAAGGCTGCAGTTCGTAATTTGATGCCAGACACAGCCTCAGGTGGTGGAAATTGTCTTCACTAGTCAGGAGACCTTGCATCATAGCCAATTGTTTTGGGTGGATGACTATTCTAGCATTGATCAATTACTATAAACTACTGGCGTGATCCTGTTTCAGACAGAATCCCATCTCTTCAAGTGGTGTAACAGGTTGTGCTTTGAAACAACTGAGAAGCTGCATGGGATATACTATTTTGGATTAGAAATCTGCAACTCATCTCTCTTACTTACATCTGAGGGAAGTTTTCCTTACTTTACAGTCTTACATTGGGATTGCTTTGTGTTTAATTTCATTTTAAATCAGGAAGGGGTTGTCAAAACTACTTATCTTGTGAGCAACTTCAGAAGGGTTGAAATAACTGCATATTTGATTTTCCTTTGTGGCTATCTGGACTGTCTGCTAGTATTCTGACAGTTTACATTAATATAGTTGGAAATAAAATAGTTGGAAATAACTTACTGGTAGTAGCTGTGTACTTTGAATAGCAAAGGCTGCAGTTTGTAATTTGATGCAGACACAGCCTCAGGTGGTGGAAATTGTCTTCACTAGTCAGGAGACCTTGCATCATAGCCAATTGTTTTGGGTGGATGACTATTCTAGCATTGGTCAATTACTATAAACTACTGGCTTGATCCTGTTTCAGACAGAAGCCCATCTCTTCAAGTGGTGTAACAGGTTGTGCTTGAAACAACTGAGAAGCTGCATAGATATACTATTTTGGATTAGAAATCTTCAACTGATCTCTTACTTACATCTGAGGGAAGTTTTCCTTACTTTACAGTCTTACATTGGGATTGCTTTGTGTTTAATTTCATTTTTAAATCAGGAAGGGGTTGTCAAAACTACTTATCTTGTGAGCAACTTCAGAGGGTTGAAATAACTGCATATTTGATTTTCTTTGTGGCTAACTGGACTGTCTACTAGTATTCTGTAACAGTTTGCATCAAATTACTTTAAATAGTTGACAAATCAGTTACTGGAGATTAGCTGAATTACTACAAAGGCAGTACTCACCAGGGTGGTGGAGCAGTAGTGTATTTGATTGTTTCTAACAGTCACCAGTGGTTGTGGACTACCACCCACCCACCTTCCCACACCCACAACCCCAGGCGTGATGTTTCCTTTATAGCCAAGGTTCTGACATCACTTCCTCAACAGGTCTTGGGGCAGAACTGTCATATTCTTAATAACCCAGCACAGTGCATAAAGGGCAAGAACACACCACACAAAGGAAGAATATATATATATATATATATATATATATATATATATTACATATTGTATATTATAAGGAGAGGGACATGTGGGAAGTGGTGCAATGCACTGGCTGTGGGGCAGCAGTTTTCCAGGAGACCTTCTGAAACTGCATTGCTGTCCTATTTGCAGGCAACTGTCAGCTCTGAGGGAGGAGGTAGCCCACCTCCAGGCTGAACTGGCAAGGACTAAGGAGGCCTCCCCACCCAAAGAGCACCACTGCCACAGAGGCTGCCAAGCATGAAGGGCAGGTGGACCACAGTGGGTTCTGGGAAAGTACAGGTGGTGGAACAGAGGCAAAACCCCTAGTTGTACCTCTACACAAACCATATGCCAGTCTGGCAGATCAAGGGTTCCTCTATGATGGCACCATCAGTGGAGACCAAGAAGAATGTTGAGGACACCACAAGGGAGACCCACAGAAAGGTGGCAAGGGACACCACAGGGGAAAAACAGCTTCTGATAGGGGACTCCAGTTGTTAGAGGGTAGACCTGGGGAAGGGAGAGGGAGAGGAAATAGGTGCCTGCCTGGTGCCATGGCTTGGAGTGACAAGCGAATCCTCAGGATTGCAGAAGCAGCATCACAGGAGAGGGAACTAGATATCATTGTCCACCTTGGGACAAATGACCTAGCTAGGCATGGGATCAGTGCAGTGCAGGATGATACTGTGGAGTTGGGGAGGGGCCTCAGAGAGGTATGCAAGCACAGTTACCTTCTCAGAGGTGCTGCCAGTCCATGGCAGGGGTGAGGCTAGGTACTACACACCATGCAGTTTAATGAATGGTTGCAAAACTGGTGCAGAGCACAGGGCTTTGGCTTCATTGGGGACTGGGTGTACACATGGAGAGACGAAGGTTTATACTGGCATGATGGTCTGCATCTGTCCATGAAGTGAACCAAGATCCTAAGTGACAGGTTTAAATGCTTCCTTGACAAGCTTTTAAACTAGCTATGGAGGGAGGTGCTAATAAGAGGCAGGAAATTTCAAGCCTCCCCACAAAACATGATGGGTAGTAAGGTAAACACTGAGGTACAGTGCTCAACAGAGGGCAGGACAGGGATAAATGGAAAAATAGACAAGGGCAAAAAGAGCAGGCATGGGGAAAAAGGATAAAGCCAACATTAAATGGAGGGCAATGAGTACAAATGCCCATAGTCTGGGAAACAAGCTTCCTGAGCTAGTAGACTTGATGGAAGATGAACACTTGGATATTGTGGCAGTCACAGAAACATGGTACATGGGGAACCATGACTGGGATGTCAACATACTGAGGTACACAGTCTACAAAAGGGACAGGGAGGGAAAAAGGAGGTGGAGTAGCTCTATACATAAGCGAAGGGATCAAAGCTACAGAACTAAAAAGTAAAGGGGAGGACAAAGACACTCTGGGTCACCTTGGAGACAGAGAATGGCATCACAATCTGCACAGGGTTGTATACAGACCCCCATCTCAAGGGGATGAAATGGACAAGAAATGATAGAGGACATTCTCAAAATGGCTGAAAAAGGGAGATACTGTTAATGGGGACCTGAATATGTCAGATGTTAACTGGATGACATGTACTGCAGCCACATCCAAGAGCAGGGTCATTCTCGATGTCCTGCAGGGGCAGGCCTTAGACAGCTAGTGTTGGAACCCACTTGGGAGGAAGCTATACTAGACCTGGTACTCTCAAATGGAGAGAGATCACAAATTTAGAAGTTGGTAGACATCTGGGAACAAGCAACCACTGCACAGTATGCTTCACAATAAGCACAACCATGGAGACAAGCCATACAAAACAAGCATACTGGACTTTAGAAGGGCTGACTTTGGCAAAATGGGTGAATACCTGAGGAATACACTAGCAAATGGGCAAAAAGGAGCGGTGGAAGAACAATGGAGAAAAATCAAAACTGCCATCATAGAGGCAACAAGCCTTTGTGTGAAACAGATAAAGAAAACAAAGTGGAGTAAAAACCACTATGGTTCTCAAAAGAGGTGGCAGGGAAGGTTAAGGAGAAAAAGGCTGCATTCAAAAGTATAAGCATCACAGAAGGAGCATGACAGGAACTGTATCAATTAAAGTAGAAAGAAGTGGGAAGGCAGTCAGAATAGCAAAAGCCCAAACTGAGAAAAAAATAGCCAAGTCAGTTAAGAAGGATAAAACCTTTTATATGTACATTAGGAGCATAGAAAGGTTAAGGAGGAATAGTGAAGATTAGTAAGTGAGAGGGAGGTGGGCAGAGGGAGACAGTGAAAAGGCAGACATACTGAATGAATACTTTGCTCAGTATTCACAAAAGAAGATGAGGAGGAGTTATCTAAACCAGACAATAGAAGCACTCTGGGTAGGGGGTTGACACCAGTCCATTTACAGAAGAAAGAGTCCTGAAAGAACTCCTAAAACTCAAGGTGGACAAAGCAATGGGGCCTTATGGGTTCACCCAGAATCCTAAAAGAACTAAGGGAGGACCTAGTGACACCACTGACCACACTTTTAACAAATCATGGGAGGATGGGGTGGTACCTGAGGACTGGAGGAGGGCAGATGTGATTCCCTTCACAAAAGTGGGAGCAAGGCAGAAGCAGGAAACTACAGACCTGTAAGTTTGACCTCAGTGGTAGGGAAAATGATGGAATCACTTCTGAAAGAAAGAATTGTTGAGTTTCTAGAGGCCAGCGGGCACAGGACCCAAAGCAGCAGGGATTTACAGCAGGAAGGTCATGTCAGATGAATCTAATAGATTTCTTTGACTGGGTGACCAAAGTAATAGACCAGGGAGGGGCTGTGGATATGGCCTACCTAGACTTTAGCAAGGCATTTGACACAGTCCTGCACAAAGATTAATAATCAAGTTAGCCAGCTTGGAGTGGATCCCAGGGTGGTAGCCTTGGTTGCAAACTGGCTGCACAATAGGACACAGAAGATAATGGTGAGTGGCACACATTCGAGAAAGGGGTGGCACTAATTAGATACCTCAGGGCTCATTCTGGGTCCAGTCCTCTTTAACATCTTTATAGGTGACATTGAAGAGGGTCTGAGGGAAAGGTATGCCTATTTGCAGATGATACAAAGATCTGTAACAGAGTTGATACACAAGGGGTGTAGAAAGGATGAGAAGGGACTTGGCAAGGAGTTGGAGGAATGGTCAGACATATGGCAACTTAGATTCAATGCAAAGAGTGCAAAGTAATGCACCTGGGAAACAAAAACCTAGGAAGAGTACACAATAGCAGGAGGTACTCACAAAAACAAAAATGGAGACGGAACTTGGGGTGTAGTCATATCGTATGATCTAAAGGTGGGTAAGCAATGTGAGAAGTCAATGAGGAGAGCCAGGGGATACTGGGATGCATGGGAAGGGCATCACAAGTAGAAAAAGGGAGGTGGTTACCCTCTGTACAGACAGTTGGTGAGACCCCATCTGGAGTACTGTGTGCAGTTTTGGAGACCTCATCTATGCAAGGACATAGACAGGATGGAAGCAGTCCAGAGGAGGGCAACTAAAATGGTGCAGGGTCTGCATCCAGAAATCATATGAAGAGAGACAGAGAGAGCTTAATATGTATACTCTTGATGAAAGGAGGACAGGTGGACATGATAGAAATGTTCAAGTACCTGAAGGAATCAACAAAGTCCAGGAGGAAGCATCTTTCGAAAAAGAGATGTGTAAGAACAAGGGTACACAATTTAAAGATAGAAGGGGACGGCTCAGGGGTAATGTGAGGAAATCTTTTCACGGAGAGAGTGGTGGATGCATGGAACTGCCTTCCTGGGGAGGTTGTTGGGACTAAAACAGTGGGGAATTCAAACATGCATGGGACAGACACAAGGCAATTTTAGTGGGGGTGGCAGGAATTAGGCTGTTGGTTAACTAGAATCTGCAACTTATCCAGTAGGTAGAGAAATGGGCAGACTGGGTGAGCCAAGTGGTCCTTATCTGCCGTCAAAGTCTATGTTTCTATGACAAGCAACAGGAAGGGGAGGGGCAAATGGAGGTACATAAGGGACAGCACAGAAGTGGTTCAGCCACTTTTGCTGGAGTTTTGATTCCTCCCAGCCAGCCTACAAAACAGGGTAAGAGGAAAGACAGTCAAAAAGGGACTGTATGGTAGGGCTGTAAAGTTGGATGATGGATGAGTCCGGTTGGATGGTTATGGGACTGCCAAAGGTGGAGGGCAGGTGATAATATGTTTATTGGACTGCCAAAGGTGGATGGCAGGAAAAAGGAGGGAAGGGGAGGAGGGAGGGAAAGAAAAGGAATAAGACGAAAAGAAGAAGAAGTGGAAGGAGGAAAGTGGTCTCGGTTTCACGTTACCTAACAGAAAAGGAGAAGAAGAAGGCATCCAGGTTCCCACCTAGGGGGAAAAAGAGGAAGAAAGAGGATGATCAAAGATGGATATATGGATGGAAATAAATGAAATTTTGAGAGATATAATAATAAAAGATGATAAATGGGACATGGAATTATGATATATAAATAAATTAATTGCCAAATCTGAGCACAACAACAAACAATGGTCTCTGTCTTTTGTGAGGGAAAGGGGAATCGGGACAATGACTCTATGTCCCAGATGCATGATTTTACACTTATGGCATTGAACCCCAGCTGCTGACAACTTCTCAGGTTTCCAATGTCCCTTCTCATTTTCTCCACCCTTCTTCAGTACCATGCTTTTACAGATCTTGGTGTCATCTGCAAAAGGTATATCTTCCTTCAAGCTCTTCTGTGGTGTCACTTATGAAGATGCTGAACAGGACCTGTCCACTACTGAGTCCCTGTACTAACTTTGAATTCAAACTGAGAGAGTCAGAGATAGAGACAGACAACCACTCGTGCTCTAAGCTTTGTGGAGTAAAGCCACGAAGCAGGGATAAACATTTGTACAATTTATAACAGGTATGCCACTACTATCTTAGAGCATATCCTTACGGTTATCTTATTGTGGTCCTCTGTTGGTGCAGTGCTCTTCTGGTGTGTCTGTTGTTTTTCTAGGTTGGGCCATTACAGTCCTGGCGGTGGGCCTTCAAGAACCTTCCAGGAATATAAGGAGTTTATGGAGGTATATGAGAATGAGTAGAATGATTAGATTGGCGGAAGAGTAGAAGAGTGAAAGGAGGTGCTCAGAGCTGTGTGAAGGAAACCTGGATATGACAACTGAAGTTTGACAGAAGCTGTTTGGGAGCATCATAAGCACCAGAGATATCTGGAAGTATGGCAGCAGTGACACTGATACTGAGGAAAAGGATTTTTTCTCCATACTGACACTACTACCATTGGCATTTGTTTATTACTTTGAACTTGTCGAGTGTTAGACTGTAGACAGAATTACTGTATCCTGTTAAGCACTTGTATGTTGATTTATATGTTGCCTGATTTTGCCTGTTTCTAAACTGTGACAGGGGTTAGTGTGTTATTGCTTGTTGCTGAGTAGAAAGATACAAGTTCTATCTTCAAGTTTTACAATATTTTATGTATAAGGTTTATAAGTTTTATTAGCCAATAAGCGCATAAGTAAAGATAGAGTTAACAAGTTAACTTTAAAAATTCATGCCATATGCAAATCTCAGTGTGTGGTGTATAAAAGCAATGTGCTGGCATTCTTGGCAGTACACAGAGAAGCAGAGAGCTCTGAGAGCATCAAGACCAGTAGTGTGATCAGCTGTATAGAGGCTATGTATTTTTAACTTGCAACTTAATGTTGTTTGCCAGATCTATAGCAGTGTATACTGCAATTGTATGGCTGGCTTAGCATAAAATAAGTATTTTCTATCCAGAATTAAAAGAAAAGCAGAAGGTCTAAAACCACTTGCAATATCAATATAACTTTGCAAGCACGGACTGCAAGGATTGCTGTGTTGTTGAATTTCTGGGCACCAAGTAAAGCTGTTAGAGTGTGACAGCTACTATTTTGGGAGCTAATATAAACTTATTGCAAATGAGTACATGAGTAAAAATTATACAACAGATATATTTTCTTTGTGAATTTCTGTACAAATTTTTCAAAATCATGTAAATTTTAAGTGTTTAGTTTAATCTATTTTTCTTCCTGTCATAGTGGATGTAAATTGAAATGACCATTGATGGATGATTTTAAAGGGAGAAAATATAATGGATGCAGGTATTTTAGCTCAAGAATCCTGAGAGTAACAATCAATGAACTGGTTTATGTGAGAGAAACATCACTTATAAAGCTGTGGACTGGTATAAAGATGAATGGGATCAAGTCTTTGGACCTGAAGTTCTTATGTAAGGAAGCTTTAAGGTTTAAAATATACTTTGAACCTTCCTAGGAAAGTGAATTTGAAGAAAGAATAAGAGGCATTCATATTTTCTTTTGAACTGTTGCAATAATAATAATAATTATTTGAAGGACTTTTAAAATTGGTCATTTTGATTTTTATTTATTTTATCACCTTATTATCTTAACTGTTAAAGTACTATTGAATTATTGAATCTGCTGCATTTGCTTCATGTATTGACCTTGTGAAACAAGTGAAATAGGTGAGTTTGGAATAATTGATGACCTGTCTGTTCACCTGTCTGCTTGTTAAGGTGTACACAGTACTAAATCAAATGCAGAAAAGGGACAATAAGAAAATGGTGGGAAAAAACAGAAAAATCTGGGGCTGGGACAAAAATAAAATAAGAAAAAGGGGTCTTAGCAAAATTACCCAATTTTTAAGCCACGTAGAAATCATATAGAATTAAGGGGAATAAAAAATAGTGAAAATGTTGATCCCAAATTGACTTCCTCCCCAGTAACATTGCAAAGTTTGGGGAATCATTCATCCCTCACCCTTGATGAAAATTATTAGAAGTATGGAGGAAGCTACAGATAGATTAGAAGTAATTAACAAGAAAAATAAAATAGATGAAACAAATTTAACTGGGCCAGAATTACACATGTCTGACTTAGCTGTATTAGATGGAAAACCAGTAAATGGAAAACTGGTTGCTCAAGGAAAAAATGATGTTAAGAAAAGTAGTAATGATATTGTAATGCTTAATGATGGGGACCAACTCCAGAGTCAGAAGAGCCTCTCAATGAGAAGATTGAAGGCCCAAGGAGCAGCTGAAACACAGAAATCCAAGAAGGGTACTTATCTTGAAAATATAGACACTATAATATAAATCCTTCCTCTAATCAGGAACAATCAAGTAAATTCCACCTTTATGTGATAAAGAAGAGGTGGTAAATGTAGATTCCATAGAAAATAAATATCACAGTAGCAATAATACAATGGCAAGTCATGTGTTAAATGATTCATTGACTGGCAATCTAAAGGAATTGAGAAACAAAGCACATTTTGGCAGTGTTCTGAATTAATCACGTTATTTTGTGTTTTCTAGATTTCTATGTTACAAACAAAGAGAAATGTGTATGTGGAAAGGAATAGGAAAGTCAAATAAGGTTAAATGAGGATGTGGGGTAACACAGGAGAAGCAGACCACAATAGCAAATTTAAAACAGCGTATGGAGATTGTCAAACATAAATTAGATATAGGGAAAGAGATGTAAGAGCTATAAAACAATAACTGAAGAAATTGTGGATAAAGAAATTAAAGAAACAGAACTATTCATAAAATAACTAATCAGAGAAAAGGACAGATTAGGAGGTTGAAGGAAAGCAAAATTAGAAAAAATGCATCCAAAATACTGCAAGAAGTAGTGAAGGTCATATAATGGAAAAACGTTATTACTAAGGAATCTAAAGTAGATAGGAAGGAAGGAAGGGAAGGAAATTGTTTAACCAGGAAAGGCACACTAAGCGAAGCTTGTTTCCAGGTGTGATCTGGGAGCACAAGGAAGTTAAGTGACTTGCTCAGGGTCACACAGTATGCATGTGGGGCTGTGGGATTCAAACCCAGGTCTCAGGGTTGCAGCTCAGAGCTCTAAACCTTTGTGCTATACTGCCTTCTAGATACTAGAATAGATGGGAAGAAAAAAAAGGTGATAAGGGCCGAAAAGTTTTTATGAAAAAAGGTGAGATTTTGTAATTTGAATAAAAAGGAGAACAAGGAAAAAAGAAGAAACAATTGAAGAAAGAATAGACTAATAGCCACATGTGATCTGTTACCTACTGTTTTATGAAAGACCTTCCAAAATCAAAAATGAAAATAACTATATGATAAAATTGACTACTATAATATGCTCAAAGGGAATAATATGTAATAAAATAAGCTGTCAAGATCTTAAATCCACCTATCGATATAAGGCCAGTCCCTGTAAGGGGATCTATGACAGGTCATCAACAAAATTTTGTTGAATGACCTGACAGTGAAACAACAGTTTGACTGCATTTGCATTCAGCTGCGGTTTTGGAGGAACAACAAGTGTTTTCTTTGGGGCTTTGCCCCAAAATCCATGCAGGGGCTGCACCCTGAACCCCACTTAGGATTCCCAATTCCAAGTCAGAGCTGATTCGGGGGATGTGGGTTCCCTACAACAACATGGCACTGTAGTCACTGTAGGGGCCCCACAGTTGTAATATCACTGTCGGGGTATACCCCTCAAGGGATGGGTTTGTGTTGTTTAAAATTTGAATAAAAGAACAAAAGTTTTGACAATTAAAGATAGATTTTTGGAAATAGGGTGACTTTCGATTTTACTATAAGGGATGGGCAAAAGATCAGATAAACCAGACACATCAGACTAATAAAGGGTATGTCTGTCATGTCAATGATAAGACAAAGGAATCTAATAAAGTATACAGAACCCAGGATAGCAGCCTTTATGAAATCAGTTGAGACAGTGCATAATTTAAATAGTGATGGACTGGAGGTGATAAGAAGAGGAAGAAAGAAACTGGGAACTAGAATTAATAGTTCCGATATAATAGAGACAAATGAAGAAATGGAGGAGACAAGTACAATAGAAGAAGAAATTATTTTAAGCTCTGAAAGTACAAATAGCACATTAAGTTTACTGGATGATTCAAACTGACTTTGAAAAGGAAATAGCAAATAAGATCACAAACTTGCTGAGTTGGAATGTGGTAGGTCTAAGAATGAAACTTTTGGACAAAGACTGTGTAGGAAGGATGAAAAATTGTACAATATTGCTCTTACAGTAAACGTGAATGAGAGATGTAGAAGGTCACTCTTTGCTGGGGTCGCCCTACGGTCATCACCAGCAACTAGGTTAAAAATATGGACATTTAAAAGGATAACTAACTATAATGATTGATATAGCCCTAAATTTAAAACTTTAGAAGTAGTGCAGTTTTTGAATTGGTTATGCATATTGTAATATCGAATGGTGAAATAATGTGGGCAATATTTAATATCTATATTTCTCCTAAATTAAATCTAAAGGAATATAAGGCAGCCCTAAAACTAATAAGGGATAGTGTAGAGTCAATTAAAAGCAGATTTTAGGAATCAAAATAGTTATGGCAGGGATCTCAATGTACATATAGGCAGCTTGATAGAAGTGATGTTTGGATGATGTCCTAAATATTCCTATAAGATATTCTAAAGATATAACCATATCCACTAAAGGGAAGTGTATAATGTAATTTTATGGAAAATTTAATTTCAAGTACTTAATGGATGAACAAAAGGAGATTGAAAGGGTGGAAACACTTTCCCAACAATAAAAGGAGGAGGGGTGTTGGATCTTTGTGTGGTTGAAATAAGTGACTATCATTTAGTGAACAATTTTAAGTTCTATAAGCTATGAGATAATGACCACTTCCCTTTAAAATGTAATACTGAACATCGACTTTAAGGTAAGAAAAATAATAAGGAAATGGAAGAACAGGCAGATTTGCATATGTGTATTAGGTATGGAAAAAAAGATTAAATGGAATGAATATACAAAGAGGCAATTAATAATTTACTTAACAATGAACAAAGCATAAAAAGTAAATAAAATAAAATAAAATATGATAACCCAGAACCAGGGAGAGCAGCATAAATCTGTATGATTAATTAATATCATAACGTGGCACTAGCAGAACAGAAAACACCAAATAAGATATTGGATGTAGGTGCAGAAAACTTTGGTATGATAAAGATTGTTATACTCTAAGAAATGAAATTAAAAAGTGGAAAGTTAAGAACAAAAAGTCCTACGTGTGAGGTTATGAAGGTATTTAAATACCTTAGAACAGAATATAGAAAAGTGATAGCGGAAAAAAACAAATTACAAAAATGGCTTTGGGAAGATCTACAGTATTATATTGCTCAAAAGACACTAAGTCATTTTGGACTCTTCTAGGATTTAGCAGTCAATGAGGATACTACACTATAATATAGTACTGTAGGTATGATGACTGATGGTATGTTGGTTGAGCACTTTATAACTATTTATGAAATAGAGGATAAAGTGAAAGATGATAATAATGAACAGAGACCTATTATGATGGTTTTGACCAGTCACAATCTCATCTTTGTAGTTGAGGAGGTTAAATTGCTATCAAAACACAAAAGAAACATAAAGCAGCTGAAGGAGATGGTATACCTACAGAACTACTACAAAATAATATATATTTTTGGGCTAGTCTTCTCACCTCCATTTTAGTACAATAAATAATTCACTAATTCTTCACATGCATGGACCAAAGGGATAATAGTCCCCCTCTTTAAAGAGAAACAGGCAGAATTCTGGATGCTACCAATAACTTTACTACCTGTGACTAAAAATATATTCTAGACTAATATTGGAAAGACTACTTAGTTGGGTGGAAGAAAATGAATACATATCAAATTTTAGTGTGGGTTTAAGAGGTAACATCTTGTTTTTACATTTAATTATTTAATTGATAAGTATGTCCAGGAAATGAATGGTACACTCTATGTAGGACTTTCAGAGAATCAAATGAGTTGAGTCTGTTACTGCTTCTTATCCGTTTTCTTTATTAAAACTGCCCCTATGTTTCGCTCCTATGAGCTTGATCACAGGAGCTTCAGTAATATCTATTTACAAAACAAACAAATACTTTGTTATACATTTGTATATTCACAATAGTTATAATAGTTATAATCAATAAACTTTACTTTGAATGCATTTATCTACCTCAAACATAAGTCACTCTGACAAATACTTGATACTTCATCTCTATGTAGGGTCTGTCGATATTAAAACAGCATTTGATTCCATAAATAGATCCAAATTATGGGATATTCTGGATAACTTGAAAATTGATCAGCATCTTTTGGCTATATTAACAAGCATTTGTCAATGCGAATGTTTGCTTGCTGGCATTGACAGTGGTAGTGTAGAAGTTACAGAGCTCGTAATAGGAATGGCAGTGAAGTACTGAACTGAAGCCAACCCACCACCACCCTGCAGAGTGACAGGCATTGGGGTGTGCCTTTGGGTCATCAGGCATACGGCCACACCATTTCACCACATTCCACCCTGCAGACACTGACAAGTGTCACAGTGTTCCTTGGGGTCTTTGGCCCTTATCGCACCCATTCCATTAGGAAATCACGGTGAGATGGGTGTGATATAGGAGAATGGGGTGAATTTTGGGGCCGAAGAGTCCAAGGCATACCTTGATGCCTCTCACTGGCTGCAGGTGTGGAATGGTATGAGCATTACAGGCAAATCCCAAGTCACACCCCTGATGCCTGTCATTCTCTACAGGTTTGGGCGTTATGGTTGGAAACCATAATCCCTCAGGCATTCATTGGTATTTTCACTCCAAATTTTCAACATGGTTTTTGTGACCCACCTCATGAACAGTGGCAATATCAGTTTGTTAGCAGAGCTGCTTATAATAGCGACTGGGTATTTAGTGAACACAGGTGCAAAAAACATTCTGAACAAGATGTAAAAAATGACAGCTGTACTGTTCATGGGAGGTATAAAAAATGTTGCAAATCTGCAGTAAAAATATTAAAAAACTGGTGAAGTCGCGAGCATACATAGAAACTGTGCAACACATCCGTAATATAATTAGGTTGGGGATTTTTACAGCAGATTGTCAACTCAGGCATTTTGGTGCCTCCGATCATGAACAGTGTCACTGTGATTTTCATTATCTGTCTCGAACAATGATTTCCCACAGCGACCATGCATCTCTGTGCTGAAAGTGTGAAAACACACTTGAGCCATGTTGTGAAAGATGACAGCTGTACTGTTCATAAGGAAGTGTGGAAAAATGCCACTGGTGAAAATCTGGACTGAAAATATTACAAAGTCATGAACTACAGGTGCGTGGAAACTGCGCAATGCTCACTCATAAAACAGTCATTTATGGACTTTTGTCACCAAATTTTCAACATAGCCATTTAAGACCTCTGCTCATGAACAGTGTAATTGTGATTTTAGTAATCTGTCCCAAGCGTTGCTTTACGCACCAATAGCACCATTGTGCACTACATATCTTGAAAACACATTTTGGGCGACATATGAAAATGGCAGCTGTACTGTTCATATGGAAGTGTAATAAAATGACAATGATGAAAATCTGGAGTAGAAAATATTAAATTCATCAAACTTACGAGCATGCATAGGAACTGCGCAATGCATGCTATGTAAAACAGTCATTTTAGGAATTTTTCATCAAATTTTCAACATAGCCATTTTAAGACCTCTGCTCATGAACAGTGTCACTGTGATTTTCTTAATTGTCCCATACATTGATGATTTCACATCGACTGCGCCTATGCTTCATGGAAGCACATTTGGGCTTAGATGTAAAATGACAGCTATACTGCTCATAGGAGGTGTGGTAAAATGTCAATGTTAAATCTGAGGAAAATATTGAAAATTTCGAACTTACGGTAGCTGCATAGAACCGCTAAACGATGCGTAAAACAGTCATTTTTAGGAATTTTTTCACCAAATTTTCAACTTAGCCATTTTAAGACCTCTGCTCATGAACAGTGTCACTGTGATTTTCTTAATTGTCCTGTACATTGATTTACTTTACCGACTGTGCCATGTGTGTGCTACATGGAGGCGAAACACATTTTGGGTGAGATGTGAAAACTGACAGCTGTACTACTCATAAGAAGGTATGGTAAAATGGCAATGTTGAAATCTGGAGTGAAAATATTGAAAATTCATGAACTTCTGGCGTGCGTAGGAACTGCATAATGCAGCTAAAATAAACAATCATTTTGGAATGTTTCCACCAAATTTTCAAAATAGGCTTCTTGAGGCCACCTTATGAACACCGGCAGTGTCATTTTGTTAATTGTTCTGGAGAGGTGATTTTGCGCAGTGGCTGCGAAATCACCCTTTGGACCCTGAGCAATGCCATGACAGTGCAAGAATTCATGAGGAGGGTCCCAAAAACCCATGTTGAAAATTTGGTGAAGCATTCAAAAATGCCTGAGATACAACAAAGTTGAAAAAACCTATCTATCCCATTATACAGTTTACGGCATTTCTTCAGTTCGCGGTCAGCTTTGAAGAGTGCAGGCGTGTTCCAGTCCACCAAGAGCATCGCGCCAGACTCTGGAGGTAAGTATGGGGTGGGGGTGGGGAGTCAGCATGTGCAGTGAGTGGGTGCGGGTTGTGGGGGGCAGGAGACTGCATGGGTCTTTTTTTTTCTTTACAGGTTGTTTTTTAAATGATGACACGGGATGTTTGCCACGCGGGGTGGGCTCCCAGCATGGCACAAGGATGGCTGGTTGGGAGGGCATGGAGCCGATGAGGGTTGGGCACCCTGTTGCCTAGCATCTATTGCCACACTGGGGTGGGCTCCCAGCGTGGCACCCTGTACTCAGGGAAGTGGGCCGATGGGGATTGGGCACCCCGTCAGCTATACCATGAGTTGCCACGCTGGGGTGGGCACCCAGCGTGGCATGTGAAAACTTTGGAGGAGGTGCAGCACAGCGATGGTGGATTGGGCACCCGTCGGCTATACAGTGTGTGCATGGGGGGCAGCAAGCAGTATGCGTGCATGTGTTTGTGTGTGTGTGTGTAGGGGAGCTGCGCATGAGCAGGCGATATCTGATCACTGCTCACTGAAGCATAGCTCCCCTTTCAACTGTACACCACTGCATTTTGGAGCTGTCATAGACAGCTCCAGCATGCGATGGAGGACTGGGACCGTGCCTGCCAACACACTGACTGAATTGTAAGAGGGGTGACACACTCCGAAAACTCAGATGATGGCACTATGTTTCTTGCACATGCGTGCAAGCAAACATAAAATATTTCATACAAATACATCAGCTAATATAAGATATGGGAGAGACAGATCCCTCTCTAAGAAACATAGAAACATAGAATTTGACAGCAGATAAGGACCGCTTGGCCCACCCAGTCTGCCCATTTCTACCTAATGGATAAGCTGCAGATCCTAGTTAACCAGCAGCCTACTTCTTCTCCCCCACCCCTAGAATTGCCTTTATGACTGTCCCATGCATGCTTGAATTCAACCACAATTTTGACTCTACAACCTCCTCTGGAAGGCTGTTCCATGCATCCACAACCCTCTCTGTGAAAAATACTTCCCTACGTTACCTCTGAGCTGCCCCCATCTTCAACTTGTGCCCCTTGTTATCATGTCCCCCACCCTCCTTTCCTCGAGGCTATAACATATTAAGCTCCTTTAGTCTCTCTCCATATGACTGTGGTGCAGACCCTGCACCATTTCAGTGTCCTCCTCTGGCAGCTTCCATCTTGTCTATGTCCTTGCAGAGACTGGGTCTCCAGAACTGCACACAGTACTCCAGATGGGGTCTCACCAGCTGTCTGTACAGAGGATAACAACTTCCTGTTTTCTACTGGTGATGCCTCTCCTATGCATCCCAGTATCCCCAACCCTCTACTGCCCTCTCACATTGCTTGCCCACCTTTAAGTCATCTGATATGATTACCCCAGGTCCCTTTCCATTTTGTTGTTGTTAGTATCTCACCCCCATTGTGTACTCTTCCCTGGGTTTTTGTTTCCCAGGTGCATTTCTTTGCACTTCTTAGCATTGAATCTAAGTTGCCATACATTTGACCATTTCTCTAACATTGCCAAGTCCCTTCTCATCCTTTCCACTACACTTGTGCATCAACTCTGTTGTAGATCTTTGTGTCATCTGCAAAGAGACATACTTTTCTTTCAGTCCCTCTGCAATGTCGCTTATAAAGACATTGAAGAGACCAATCTAATACTAGCCCTGTGGTACCCCACTAGTAACCCCTTTCTTCAGAATAGACTCCATTTACTATTACCCTCTGTCTCCTATTATCCAGCCAATTCTTTACCCAGGCTATCATCTTGGGACCAACTCCCAGGCTGGCTAACTTGTATATTAATCTTTTGTATGGGACTGAGTCAAATGCCTTGCTAAAATCTAGGTAGGCCATGTCACAGCCCCTCCTGATCTACTACTTTGGTCACCCAGTCAAAGAAATCTATTAGATTCATCTGGCATGACCTTCCTGCTGTGAATCCATGCTGCTTTGGGTCCTGTGCCCACTGGCCTCTAGGTATTGACAGTTCTTTCCTTCAGAAGTGATTCCATCATTTTCCCTATCACTGAGGTTAAACTTACAGGTCTGTAGTTTCCTGCTTCTGCTCTGCTCCCACTTTTGTGAAGGGAATCACATCTGCCCTCCTTCAATCCTCAGGTACCACCCCATCCTCCCATGATTTGTTAAAGAGGGTAGTCAGTGGTGTCACTCGTTCTACCTAGTTCTTTTAGAATTCTGGGATGAATCCCATCAGGCCCCATTGCTTTGTCCACCTTCAGTTTTAAGAGTTCTTTCAGAACCCTTTCTTCTGTAAATGGGCTGGTATCAACTTCTGTATCCAGGTGCTTCTATTGTTTGTTTTAGGTACCTCCCCTCTTCATTTGTAAATACTGAGCAAAAGTATTTGTTTAGTATCTCTGCCTTTTCACCGTCTCCTCTGCCCACCCTCCCTCCCCTTTATTAAGCCTCACTATCCCTCCTTAGTCTTCCTTCACTCCCTGATGTACCTAAAAAGGTTTTATCCCCTTCTTAACTGAGTTGGCTATCTTTTCTCGGTTTGGGCCTTGCTGTTCTGACTGCCTTCCCAGCTTCCTTTTGTTTTAACTGATACAATTCTCTGTCCTGCTTCTTCTGGGATTCCTTGTACTTTCTGAATGCTTTCTTTCTCTTGAACCTTCACTGCTACCTCCTTTGAGAACCATAGTGGTTTCTTACATCGTTTGTTTTGTTTATTTGTTTCACACAGGCAGTTACCTCTGTGATGGCAGTTTTATTATTCCCCATTGTTCTTCTACCCTCCTTCCTGCCCATTTGCTAGTGCATTCCTTAGGCACTCACACATTTTAGTAAAGTCAGCCCTCCTGAAGTCCCGTACTTTTGCTTTTGTATGGCAGTTCTATTGCTGTGTTTATTGTGAACCATACTGTTCGATTGTCACTAGTTCCCAGATGGCTACCACTTCTACATCTAGATCCTCTCTCATCTCCATTTGAAGAACCAGGTCAAGATTGTTCCCTCTCGAGTGGGCTGCAATACTAGTTGTCTAAGGCATGCCCTGTAGGGCATCTAGAATAACCCACTCTTAGAAGTGGCTGCTGCAACTGCACTCCAGTTAACATTTGGCATATTCAGATCACCCATCAGCAGTATCTCCCTTTATCTGCCATTCTAAGTATACTTTCTATCATTTCTTGTCCATTTCCTCCCCTGAGAGGGGTCTGTATCTAACCCTGTGCGGATCGTGGTGCCATTGCCTGCCTCCAAATTGACCCACGGTGCTTCTTCTCCTCCCTGTTTACCCTTTTGTTCTGTTGCTTTGATTTCTAAGAAGCTTATGATTTCTAGGAGAATAAAACAAGGATGTCTATTGACACCACTTCTCTTTAATATGTATGTATTGAAACCATGAGCAAAAATATCAAGTCCATTGATTCTTTTGCACCTAGGATAAATAATGAGTTAATACAATTATTACTATATGCTGATGACATGATTGTTACATCACAAACTCCCTTGGACATCTGAAGAGCCATGTTAAATATTATGGACTCATTAAAAACAATGAACTTCAATTAAATGTAAACAAATCTAAAATCTTAGTTGTTGGGCAAAATAAAAGTGGAATATTAGTAAAACTGAAATATAGGAGGCAAGCAATTTGAAAGTAACAGAATATATATATATATATATATATATATATATATATATTGTGAGATAATAATCGATAAGAAAGTTACTTGGCAATAGCACTTGACAGAGATAAAGTCTATCGTATAGAACTGCTGGTGCCATCAGAAGTTTTACTATCAAATTTGCTAATAATTAATTTATAGCAATGAAAAAACTTTGATGCCAAATAAGTATCCAATTACTATATGGCAGTGAATTTGGGGTATGTATATGGAAAAGCAGAATAGAGAAGCTTTCAAAACTCTTTTTAGAGTAACTTTAAATCTGCCAAGAGACTGTCCTGCAAGTTTTTAAGAGTTGAATCTGGGACTCATTCAAGTAAAACAAAAATTTTAATTAGAGATGTAAGATGACTGTGCAAAATATTGAAAATGAAGGATAACAGACTACCAAAATGTGCTGGAACTATTTTACAAGCAGCCTTACATTGCATGCCATAAATAATAGTTGGTTCATGAGATTGAATAATGTGATGAAAAAGATGGCTTTATGGAAATTTGGAGTGGAAAAGTGGTAGATAATAGTGGATCTTATATGAATGAAGTAGAGAGACTAGGAGATATTGCAATGAAAGAAAATCTAGGAAAATACATGTGATAGATACCAATGGATTATATTCCAATATTAAGCTACAGTGGGGAATGGAAGATTATCTTATAAAATGAAAAATACAATCATAGGAATATGCTATGCATGATAAGACTGACTAGTTTGGGTAGCACATACTTTAATCTAATGAACAAACTATATGGAACAAATAAGAAAAATTGTAACTGTTGCAATAAGATGGTACCAGAGATTGTACATGTACTATTCGAATGTGTGCTAGGGGAAGAACAAAGAAAGAAATGGCTTATTCCTTGATATCCACAGATGATTATTATCAAGGACATGATTTAAAAGAAGTTTGTGTTATCTCTGAATAAGATTAGGATACTGTATGGTGTTGCAAGGTTTTAAAGTAATTAAATTACTGTACTCTCAGGATTTATGCACAAGAATGTCTAAGTAAATATATGTGTGTGTGTGTGTGTGTGTATATATATATATTATGGTAGCAGGTAGTGCTACCATAGTTAGATGAGGAGCCATTTACATGTTAAACCTAAAATTTTGCACCTTAATAACTTTGCAACTACTCAACGGATTTGCCTGAAATTTGGAATAAATGATCAAGAACATATATCTTGGATCTGCTAACTTTTGTACTGTTGGGATATCTGACTGTGGAGTTATTAAGCATGATCTGTGTGCACATTTTATGCTTTTGAATTCTTTGCCTTGTCCCTACAGGTCCACGGTTTGTGTGACTGGTCCAAAACGTCAGGGGACCATGCAGCCAGGGTCCCCAATGCCTTCTGAAGATTTCATGAAAAAATATTAAGCGGTTCAAAGTTATTCAAAAAACAAGTTCCCATTGTAAGTCAATGGGAAAAGTTAACAAAAAGTTCAACACTTTCTCAAATGCAGTTTTACTTTCACAAATGGCCTTTTACTTTCGCAAATCCACCATTTTGTTTTCAGTTGGTGATCACAAAAATGCTTGGCATTTAAATTTGGGACTCTCTAGCAACACAATTATTCTTGTGTTTACCTAGTCAGACCCTGAGGGATGCTAGGCATGTCTTAATTTGAGGTTAAACACCCTAGAAATATGTTTTCTAGTTTCTGGAAAAAGTACTTTCACAAAGTAGTGTAGCACTCACAAAGTGTGGCAAATTTTGCGCAGCTTTCATAAATTGCGACACTACTTTTCCAGACTTTGGCCAAAATGACAGCAGTTCTTTGCCACCCTGCTGCAAATGAATGGTTTGGTCTTTTGGGCTGAAAATTTGAGGAAAGGCAGCCAACATCTCACAGATGTGCCTTTTAGTGGTTTAGTGACAAAATATTGTATAGATGCAAGTTCACGATACTCCAAATTTGGCACTTTTCTCTTAGACTAACGTGCGCTCCACTGCATGACAGGAATTCTTTGCCACCCTGCTGCAAAATAACGGTTTCGTCTTTTACACTGAAATTTGGAGAAAAAGTCAACATCCCACAGATATGCCTTTTGGTAGTTTGGTGAAAATATATTACAGGTGGCAAAGTTATGGCACTCGAACTTATCTTTTTCCCATAGGATAACATTACGGCGTTAGCTGTGCCTTTCAGGGCCTGTATCTCGGAAATGGTGCGAGATACAGACTTTTGTCAGAAAATGCTTAGTCCTCTAGTAAGGGATAAGTACAAAACTAGCCGGAAAGTCATAAATCATATGACTTTTACATTTTCTCGTCATACGGTTCCTGAGATATAAGCAATTTAGTATTCCAGCTTCTCATTTTCTGCTCCGAGACCCATTACTAAGCATACATTCTTTCTAGTCACTGTCTTTCTCTGTGCAGCTTTTGGGAAAACCAGTCTGTGCACTTACATTACTGTTACCCTTACAGTTTCTGCTTGCAATTCTGTTCCCATTTCACTTAACATTCACGTCTACGCCACCATGTCGTTACCCTTTGTGTTTTCCTTTGAGCTTGCATTTGCATTATTTTACCATTTGTGTCTATAGTACTGTTTCTCTTTCTGTTTCACTTGCGTCACCATGCGCATTACCATTTGCGTTTGTGTGCACCGTGTTACTATGTGACAAGATATCACGTGGCGGGGAGCACAACAGCATTACATTCACTATTTCTCATAATCATTCTCAAAGAAAGGATTAAAGGCAAAAACTCTGTTTAATGCATTAGTTAGGGTTGTTCCACAGTGACAAAAGTGAGGAAATTCGATGTTAGGGTTGAACCCCCTTGCAACCTCAGCCCACTCCCCAACGGCATTGGTGTGCACATTGGGGTCATCGGTCCTAACTCTCACTCCATTCTTCTATTCCTCAGCTTCTTTCCACATGTGATGGGGTGAGAGTTAGACCAATGACCCCAACATGCACCCCAATGCCAGTTGGGGGGTGGGCTGGAGGGGTGCAGAGGGTTTCAAACCTAACATCGAATTTACTCACTTTGTCACTGTGAAAACAACCCTAACTGATGCATTAAACAGAGTTTTTTGCCTCCTATATATATATATATACACACAATGTTAGATATGTTATAACGTTTTAATGTAATTTTTATCTTGGTATGAATGTCACAAATTATTGGCTTTTTATGCATTTATTTAAGTAATAAAGAATCTTAATCTGAATCTGAGTGGCACCACATTGGTTACTAAAATACCACCAACAGCTTAATCTGGTTCAAGGTCAGTTGGCATTCATCTGTATCCCCTCCCCAGGTTGTGCCTGCAAATAGGCAGGATTTGTCTAGTGCACTTACCCGGTCAACAAAAACTAAATAAATAAAATAAATAAATAAATAAACTATCCCTCACTAGAGTAAGTTCCATTTATCACAACCTCTGATGCCTATCAATTAATCAGTTTGTTACCCAATTTACAACTTTGGCTCCTACCCATAGACTCCAATTTCATCATCAGTCATCTGTATGGTACAATATCAAAGGCGTTGATGAAACCACAAGAACCAACATCCACTGCCTACCCTGTTCTATTTCATGGTCACCCAGTCAAAGAAATCTTTCAGATTTTTCTGACATGACCTTCCATTGTTAATTCATGCTGTGTTTGGTCTTGCAACCCCTGAATTCAAGATATTCCACACATCTTTCTTTTAACATGGTTGCCATTAATTTCCCCACCATTGATGTTGAGACTGACTGGTCTATAGTTGCTTGCCTCCTCATTACTACTGTTTTATGGAAAGAACCTATTTCCAATGAATTGCTGAATAAGGCTAACAGTGGTGCAGCAAGCTCCTCCCTAAGTTTCTTTAGCACCCCAGGATGTATCTCATCCAGTCTAATGGCCCTATCCACTTTCAGATGTGTGTGTCCCTTCAATGCATTTTCCTCTGTAAATGAAGTTGTGTTTACCCCTCTTTCTGTGTTCCTGCTACTTCTTGTTTGTCCATCCCCATCTTTCTCCACTATGGAGACTGACAGACATATCAATCAATCAACTTTATTTAACTAGGCATAAACCACCTTTGAGCAAGCTCATTTTCATAGTGGTCCTGGACATTAATACAGTACAACACAGTATAAGACAATACATAGTTACAGATATGGTAGCCAACAACGAAGCAACATTGAACAGGTGTAGGCCAAAGGAGGCCTATACATAGGTCTAACAGTACATTCTATACATTCCATAAGTGATTACAGGAGTGTGAGAAGATGACCATCCAGGCTGTCTCCACTAATTAGGAACAAGTACCTTTTACTAATAAGCGAGAGAGGGAAAGAGAATAGTAAGGGTGGAGGACAGGAATGAGAGTGCTCTAGAAGAGGAATAGACTGAGGAAGATCGAGTTTAGGGAGATAAAAACTAGTAAGTGCTGGATATAACATGCTAGGAGAGGAAGTGGGTGAAATGTGGATTGTACTATTTGTGGGAGGGACCAATGGCTAAGGTTTGGAGTTGTCTAAAACAGCTGCATGTATCTTTCAACATGTCCATTATCAGAGCTCTGAATGTGAAAATACTAGGGAGTGAGAAAGCTTTACGGAACTTTGCATAGCGTTCCAAAGCATTGGTAGTGAAACATTGATTGCTGCTGAACCATAGGATGTGTTCACTCTAGGAATCTGGAAGCAAATCATGGAGAAGCATCTCAAGCCATAAGATCCCTTAGCACTTCAAAGAAACATGAAATGTATGCAGGGAGATTATCAGTTGTACTCTAAAGAGCCAAGGAGAGCATTTCTTTTCATCCTGATTGAGGTGAGGGCCATCTGACTCCTGGTGTAATAGACAGTGATGAGTACAATGGGGTAGGTTAAGAATAAATCTTAGGGCTCAGTGGTAAAGGTGTCAAGTTTGTTAAGCATCGTTGAGGGACAATGGCTGTAAAGGAAGTCAGCATAGTCCAGTACGGGTAGAAATGTGGATTGTACTAGTCTCTTTCTGGCTTTTAGGGTAAGCAGATGTTTAAGGCGATATAAATTACTGTTCTGACCAATAATGTCAGAGGCCCTCACACCTATTCTTTGGTTAATGTCTGGTGAGACGAGGGCATGAATATAATGAAGTCATCCCTTTTGAGTGATACCATGGTTTAATAAAAGGGTATATCGTGGTATAAATTACATATCTGTTCAGCATTCTGCTTTGTCCTGATTTTCCTTGGTGCAATCACTATCTACTAACTTTCTTATCTTCACTGTCCTTCCCCATACCTTCCTTTGTTGCTTGTGTACCTGGACAAAGTCTGGATCCCTTCTGCCACTCCTTTGACAGTCCTTTCCTAAGAATGTAAGCCAAAGTTATAATCACGTTGCATAATCATTCACGTATACATATCTTTCAACCTCAGTATTGTCAATTATTTACCTCACTCCATCATTTCAATTCCAAACCAGTCCTTGCAGTGTCATACAGACACAGGAACCTTCTTCAGGACATTCTACCCCTAGAGGTGCCACAGAGATGAGGGTCTTTTGACCCAGCTCTTCCTGTGTCCATTAACCATTCCTTCATTAGGAGCCTGATGGTTCATTGAATTGGAAGGCTTTTCCCATAGTTCCCTGAGCACCAGGCACCCATGCCATGCCACCAACCAAGCTATTCTTAAACTGCATCGCCTATGCATCCATGGGTGCTCGGTGTGTTGCTACCATCATCCACCCCCTCCAGTGGCACCTCTCTTCTTTAGGGTACATTTGGTCTAGGGGATCTCAACCCCTGCAGCACATCTAGGGGTAAATCCTCTTCAAGACAATGCCTATGTCTTTAAGACACCAGAAATGGTGGTAGTCCCTACAGCAGAGGCAGAGAGAGCACAATCCAAAATTGCCATCATGTTGCACATGAATTCTACATACCACTTACCTAACTACTTCAGCATCCTCAGTATCCTCAATCAGATCATTTGCCTCCCTCAAACATTCCAGTCCTAAACTCAACAAATCTTCCCTGTGTTACCAAACCATTTCTACATGAGGAGCCTGATGGTTCATTGAAATAAGGTCCAAAATTCAAAAGGCATGTGTAAAGTCTGTTTAATACCTTCAGTGCATTTTGTGTGCTTGTCTTGAAATAGTCTTATTTTTTCTTATTATGATTCCTTGTTGACTCTGCTTGAGTTTTGACCAATACTCAGGCAGAAAAGTACTCCAGGAGTGTGTTATTGTGTAATAGCATCCCCAGCACCTAAGACCTGAGACTTTGCAGGTGTGGCGAGCACTCATGCCATAAGTTGCAACCTGCTGTGAACTGCCTTCCCAAACCCATGCCCCAGAACACGCATCATGTACCAGGGAGCATTGGGGGCTGGCCAGAGTAGCACTGGTGTTTTGGGGCAAAATGATTATTAGACCCCAGGGTCATCAACATTTGGGAGGTGGGGGACATGGATGTGTTTGGGGAGGCACAGGAAGCACAGTGGTATGCCTATCACAGTGCTGTGGGTGGGTATCCATTGAATGGCACTCATGGATGCCCTTAGAGCATCTTTGGGATGTTCTAATCCCACTGCAGCATTGTGGCTCCTAGAATAGCATAAGTCAGTTATGGCAGCTGCCCTTTTTAAATAGGGCACAGTTGCTGCCATAACCCACCAGCAATGCCATGTTGTGAGTTGCAGTATAGTGGGTGTCATATCCCACATTTGGTGCAACCCATACGGCATGGCATTAAGGTATTTAATCTAACACCAGCATAAAACATGGTGCAGGATGCGATTTACACAATGGGTTTGACATAAATCGACTTGTGCCAGCATAAGCGTCTTGGAATCAGGCACCTACTTCCATTCACAAAAGTGTATTTAGTAAATGCATATCAAATTCATTTTATGCAAACTATTAGCAATTTTAGTTTGGTGTCTGGTACTGACTTCATTGTGGTTGACTTATGGTTGGTCAACTACTGACAGTGCAAGTTTAGATGTCTTGTTGTTTTCTTTTTTTAAGACAACTCAATGCATTAATCACCATTGCAGATGTATTACTAGTGCCAGCTTCAGCATGTAACAGCAGGATTGAGAGTACAGTGTCAAGCAGCTCTGGCATGAAGACTTCAACTCTGTCACAGGATTCATGACAGGTCAATATGCTAGCAAACAGTAGGCAGTAATTTCTCTTTACATGCTGCAATGTTATGAGGTCATTTTTCTGCCTGCCTTACATACAGTGATGTTACTATCAGACAACATCACTATCACCAGAATAGTCTGACCAATCTGGATGCTAAATTTATTCATGCCATTGTATAATACTTTTTAAATTACGTATGAGATCCCAAAATCAGTGATATCAGTTGAGTGGTGGCCTAGACGGCGCTTTACATGAGGACTCCCCCTCAGCAGATGTCACCACTAGGACTACAAAGTGATAAGTGATTAAAAATTGATATTGGAGCCCCCACCCCTGAAAAAAATGACCATTTCAAAACAAACACATGGAACAGTATAGCTTTACACATGTCCAAATTTTTGAATTACTATACATTCCAAGTGTAATCAATAAGGTTTACTGTATGTTCCTTTAACTGATAAATAAAAAGCACAGCAACTACAACTATGCTACATTGTACTCAGCTCTCTGTGTGATGGTGTGCATTTCTGATAGATATTCAAACTTTAGTAGAGTGGTAGCCAGTGACATGATGCAGACTATCCAGATATATCAGGATATACTTTGTATTTATTTGTTATTTGTTTTAACTGGGTAAGGCCCACTAGGGACAATGCCTATTTTCAGTGGCGAGTCAGGGCACTGGGGAAGTTAAGTGATTTGTTTAGGGTCACAGAGTATGCAAGGAGATTGTGGGAATTAAACCCAGGTCAGCTGAATATCCCAAATGTACTAAACTTATTCACACCTCATTCCTCTAACCTCTAGGCTGCACTCTTTCTCTTTCTCTCTCTCTGTCACCTGTCCAGTTTTGTACAGGAAGGGGTTTGAGTTTGAATGTGTTGATAACTTTTGTTATTTGGGTTTTATGCTAGATCAGAATTTGATTTTGATTTTCATATTTATTTAATTCATATACATCTTTTCAATTGTACCACCTAGAAAATTGTCTAACATCACATTTCAGGAAAGTACTAGCTCAATCAATTTTACTACGTTGATTGACTAAACGCTCTATTTATAGTACCGTATAGTCTCTGAATCTTCTTTTCTTAGAATCTGGATCCTAAATACCTTTGTTGTTTTAAACTCCTAAGTTCATGTAGAATACATGATTGTGAACTATTCAGTTCATTAAATTGGTTTTCACTTGGAATTAGATGGCTTTATTACATAAGCAATAAGACAAGACAGGGTGTGTGTTAGACACTTTAACACATGGCTAGGAGGCATAGTAGGCCTGAGGCACCTGACTGAGTGCATCCAGCCTCCTAGCTGATGTTAAAGTTTCTAACACACAGACCCTGGAGTGGCTTAATGTTTCTATGAACGGGCTACATAAAATATAGATTTATGTGATAACTAAAATAGTGGAAACTTAAACGTTTTCAAAATTTTTAATAAAATAGTCCTCCGACTACTGTTTTTTTTTTTGGAGTTGAAGACTTTGAGCTGTTTAGGCTTCTGTATTTGTATTTTATTACCCATGTAGTTGTCATGGCACCTCTTACATCCCCCACTACCCAACTGAGCAGCACTCTAATTTTGTTTTCTGTTGTTGTTTTTACATATCTGGTTAATCCTATTTTTATTTAATGCAACAAAAAGTATCTGGTGGATCCTGCTGTTTGCCAGCGTCAGATGATACCATAGTTTGAGCCGAAACAGTAAGTCCATGGCAGACTGGCTTCAGACTGTAAGCCCCATTTTAAAGTCAGTTAAAATTGACCACTTCCTCTTTGGCTCCAGCAGTGTGAGTGGGTTGGATGAACAGTTAAATGCTCTGCATCTCCCAGCTGGGAACAGGGGATGGGATCAAGACCATCAGTTTCTCACCACTGTGCTGGGTCCTGGGGCTGCCGCTCAGCATCTCTCAGCCAAGAACAGGTGGGAGGGATCAACGCCATCTGTGTAGC
Organism: Neoceratodus forsteri; assembly: GCA_016271365.2. Lineage (NCBI taxonomy): Eukaryota > Metazoa > Chordata > Ceratodontiformes > Ceratodontidae > Neoceratodus > Neoceratodus forsteri. The sequence continues at coordinate 852,045,008 of CM057459.1, read as the reverse complement.
ACTGCAATTACACCACAGTATTGTGTTGTAATGCAGGTACTCTCTGTTAAAGTTGGAATTGGTGCTTATTTTAAAGCTAGTGTCATAGCAGAGGTTATTTTTTCTGTATTGCTTTAGCTAGTACAGTGTGTGTTTTAGTGGGGAAAGCAAGATGGCTGATTTTAAATGTTGAATATTCTATTTGGGCAAACTACTGGAATCAATACACATGTAATCATATCAGATCTTTGTCATGTGTGTTAGAAATATTAACACACACCTATTGACCAATGAGATTGTTTTATTTGTGGTTTCCATTTCATAAACAGTCTTAAACTGTTGAAAATGTGTTAGAAATTGTGAGCAATTTTCATTCATGGCTGTGAAGCTACTTCTACGTTTCATTAGACCAGGACTCGATATTCAAAAAATTTATATGCAAAATGGGTGTTTGCTCATGCAAACAGGGCTTTGCACCAATGTGTGTGGAGTGGGGTCCAGGACCATTTTCAGACACCCCAGTAGTGTAGGCAAACCCATTAGCATCTAAATGCTAAGGTACTGCTGCACCTATGCAAAGGAGGGGCCCTCAGCATATGGGTGCAGCAGTATATTCAGAGGTTTGCCTAGCAGTAATTCCACCCATACTGGTACTAACTACTGACATTTAAAACACACTTTTAATGGAGCACAAAACCCTTGCAGTGGCCAGATGTACTACAGCCACCTACACTGGCCCAGCCATAAAAGGATGGTCCTGATGCCCAGTGATCCTCCCTCCTCTTGACTACCTTGCCACCCATAGCGAATAGTATCCCTGGTACCCACTGGTCCCTCCTCTGACCGCAGACCCAACAGGTGTCACAAAACTTTCTGGTGTCCTGCAGTCCCCCACCCTCTGATTGCCATCACATTAAAGGCATAGACATCCCTGGTGTCCAGTGGACCTACCTGGTCACTGAGACCCTGCCATGGAACACAAAACAAACTACCTGACATTCAGTGGAACCCAAAGGACAAGAAATACAAAATGCAATCACACAGAAATAAATCCAGTATAATAAATTTGTGTAGTGGACATCATAAATTTAGCAGCTTTGAGGGATCACTGTCTTCATCAGGGACTCCTGATGAAGGCGTGATCCCTCAAGTGCCGGGAATGTATTTGTTGTTCTGTTTATGCCTGTTAAAACACAGATCCACAGATGACTGTATAGCACGTTGACCTGTGTTTGATTCAGTGGAATTCCCTGGTCCTGATCCCAATTTCAGTACAGAACTCAGATGACCTGGTGATTAGTGTTACCCATTCCCCCAATCCCTGAACTTCTTCCCCATAACAAATACTGTAGCCTGTCTTGTGCAGAAAATCTGTGATGCACAAATTTATTTACATTAAAACATCATGCCATAGTTCCCTGGATGGAACAGTGATTGGAGGGAAGGGGACACATTGGGGCACCAGGAAAACTATATGCTATGGGTGGAACAGCGATCGACTGGCCGGGAAACACTGGACGCCAGGGAATTCATTGTATCCAGTGAGGATAGTGACTGAATATGGGAACTGTCAAAATGATGACTCATATTCAGCACTATCCCCATAGAGCTACCCTGCAAGGGTAGTGACCCTACGTGAGCATCAAGCATAGGGAAGGCGACTGGAAGGGGATAGCAAGGAGAAGGGAGGGTCAGGAAGGGGTTTTGGGGACTGGTGTACCTGCTGCAACTAAGCTAACTGTGTGGTGTGGTGGTGTGGGTAGCTAGTTCTGACTCAGCAGGTACTGGGTTCAGGGCTGGGTACCAGAGTGTAACAATTTTGCTGCTGCCTGAGGCTCGCGGGACTTAATTTTGTTTTTAATTTGGAATGTACCCCCTCAAACATGCACCCCGGAGTTGAGAATCTAAAATCAGGGGTGAGGCAGAGGAACAAGTCCCCCATGGGGGTGCATGGGGGCTCCCCAAAAATGCTTTCTGTTTTTATGGATGTCAGGTCACTGGCAGTGTATACCTCTTTGATTTGTTTTCGGTGATATACACTTGCCATAATACCAATCGCTGTTTCACGATCGCTATTATGACATGGAACCAAATTCATTATATCTATGGGACTGGACCATTGCAGTGGGGGCAGTGCCATGCAAACCTACTGCTGCTACCCATGCAAATGAGCTCATGATGGACATGCAAATGGGCTCCTTAGCATCTTGCATGCCAGTTGGGCTCATTTGCATGGTCCCTCTGAAAATCACTGCTAGCACTCCATCACCATGCACTCTAGTCATGCTATTACCTGCAATGCAGGAATCCATGTTGGGGCAGTGCTACTTCACTTAGTGCTGCACCAGTATGGCCCTACCTTATATATTCAGTCAGATAGCACCCTGTGCTAAAGAACATAGCAACCTCCCACTCCTGGCGTGGCTACATGCAGTAAAACTTTGTGCTCTGCTTTGCCCATTTCTAATATCTGGCCCCAGATCTTCTCATGTCTTTAATATCAGATAATTGTGTTTTAAAACATGTTTTAGGCAAAGATCATATCTATATCATACAGCTAAATTCTTGAATTTACTTCCAAGCTTGGTTCAACAAATCAATATGATTCTGTTCTAAGACTGTACTTAAAATCACTGTCTTAAAATTCAAAATGTCAATGTTCTGTGCGTAATTATTTTATGTTATGTTATATTTTTTGTATGTAGTCATACTTCATACAGTATATAGATTCATTTACTTAGATATTTATTTCTTGTGCACTCTTCTGGATGTATGGTGAATGTATGTGTCTAGTCCCCATTGAAAATGGGCATTTATGCCCTTCAATTTTCACCCAGTTAATACATTCTAAATAAAAAAATTTATAAACTGCCAGCCCATTATCACTGAAGTCTCAAGTATTTTTAATTGGATTTCCTGTCATATTGTGTAGCATATCTAAATATATACTGTAGTACAGTACATGTTGTCAGTAGTGGGCAGGTATCCCTGTACTGTACAAACCTAGCAGAAACATGCACATAAGCAAGAAATGGTGCCTTCCTCCCGGTGATGTCTACCACTCTATGAATAGTGAAATGGTTTGGACAGTAACTATTAGCTCTGACCTAATTGGTGGCAAAAGGATATTAGACTGATGGATGCTGCAAGCATGCCAATATTTATTTATTTGCTTTTGTTAACCGGTAAGCACACTAGACAGCAAAGTGCCTGTTTTCAGGTGCGACCATAATACTTCTAGGAGAAGAAACAGTCATTAATCAACAAAATGTACAATTTGGCTTTTCATTCAGTCTCTGTTTTTTGTAGAGAAGGGCAACTTCCTCTTTTCATCTTTCTATCTTTCTCTTTCAGGCTGGGTCTGAAGCAAGCTGGATCACAGTAGTCTTTGCCTAATTCTCTTCCAAAGCCAAAAGCTCCAGTTGCCAGCTTCAAATCTGGTGCTTCCATCTTTTCTGATATGCTCTTTTAAGGAAGTGCTTCTCACACACTAAACATTCACCATATGTGGTACCATCATCAAATCTCCATTCTGGCATGATCCAGGAAACTTTCTGTGACCCCACTGATCCATAGCTGTTCCGATGATATTAGTCCTGCACCTTATATACAGTCCTCTCTTCAATCCTTGACTTCTCCTGGATCACCAGTACATTCATCAGCAATAGCGCCAGTGTGCCCTCCCATCGGCAGTCACTGATGTGCAGTCAGTTGCCAGCATCTATAGTCATGGGGTCCGATTCACAAATGGGCTTAGATCAATGTAAGCAGCAGCAAGAGCAGTTTGTGCTGAAGCCTTATGCACCAAGGACTCTGCACCAGATTCAGGTACAGGTGGGGTCCGGCTCCAAAGTCCCCACTCTTTACGACAATCTCTTCCATGCGACAAATGTCCAGTGCACAGGAGAGCTTTGCCACAAACTCCTGCAGACATGGTAAGCAGCCTGCCCCATCCCTGGGGTCAAGTGGTTCCTCTCCTCACCCTGATTCTGCCTGCTATTGTGTATAAAAAAATAACCTTGGTGGTCTAGGGGTCCCTCTCTGCCCAATGTGTCCAGAACTTTGTTTAGAAATAAATGTAACCCTGGTGGTACGGTCTGTTCCCCACCTGATATGCCAATTATGTTGTTCACCTATCCCAATATTGCAGGTATTATGCATGTAGAATGTAATTTACTCTGGTGGTCTAATGGTCCCGCCCCTACCCTGACATGTAGTGCCACCCCCCATAACCCATACCCTGAGCAGGCATACCACTCCTCATTACCTCAGCTGGCACTGAACTGTCACTGAGCCCTGTACATTGAGGGCTGTATGATAAATACAGTACTGTATTGTAGTACAGCCCTCAGTTTACAGTGCTTAGTCACAGTTCAGTCAGCACCAGGAGGTGGTGTGAGGAGGAGTTTGCTGGGCTGGCTTGGGGTATGAGTCGGGGAGAGGGGTGGCACTACATGGGGGTGGGACCACTAGACGACTAGGGTAAATAATGTTTATATGTACAACACCTGCATCTATCAGGTGGAGGAAACAACATAATGGTCATATCGGGTTTGGGGGAGGGACCACTACCACTAGGGTTACATGTATGTTTAAATAAAATAACTGGCATATCAGGGCTGTGTGTGTGTGTGCGTTGGGGAATGTGGCACAGTGCCCCAATAGGCTAAACCCCTCTAGAGGATTTTGTTCTAAGTACCCTTAGATCAGCCCTGGCTGGTCTAAGGTATTGAAATCACCATCTAGAGGAGTTCTGTGAATGCATTTCAGGGATGTGACAGCTTGTGTCTGCGCATGCTTCCTGGTGCCAGGTTGCAGCTCACTTTTGGGTACAGTGGTGGTGCAAGCCCCTTTGGGGCAGGCAGCCTATGGTTGATGCAGGATGCTTTTGTGAATCACTTGGGGGCAGCTTTCAGTGCAAGGTGCAACTTGCACCATTAATGTTTCATGCAGGCACCTTTGTGAATCGGTCCCATGGTGTCTAGCCCGGCCAGCCACCCTCTCCATCCATGAGAGGACACATGGAGTAAAATAAAATATTGCCTGTCTATCACGGCATAACACAGAAGAAGTTACCATTGGAAAATCGTTAACTGGAAAGCAGTCTGTACAGCAGGCAGGAAGGGACATGTTAGCTCTCAGAAGTAAGCCACTGGGTGCAACTTCACAACAAAACCTAAATCAAAGTAAAATAATGTAAACCCTTTGTTACCTGGGATTACTAGAATCCCAGTAAGACCTAGTGGTAGGCAGGGAAGGCAGCCTGTGAAACTCCAGTTAAATGAGTTTCACACTGTCTCACTCTGTCCTCAGTCAGAGCTGAGACTTGAGAGATGACATCACTATAGAACTGTCGCAGCTGCATAAGCCACTTTGGAATCTCCAGCTCAGGGGTGAAGTTTAGAACTTTGGGAAATTCAAAGGAGTCTTCTGTTTGTCCTTAAGCAGGAAGGAAGCATCAGTCTGCTGTTTGATCTCACTAAGAAAAAGGAAGTGTTCTGTGTTTACCTCTTTTAAAGTGGTGGAGACCGCTCCCCGGTCTCAGTGCCTCCCTCCCTCCCTCTGGGGAGGTGAGGGGAGGAAAGTTATCTGTGGGTTCCAGGGCAATCCCTCTCCCACCATGGAAGGAAGCTGTCTGATTTTGTTTTGTCTGTTCTTGTATAACAGCAAAGGTTACAATGCTTCAGCCTGTGGGGCACCTGCAACGAATGAGTGAGTGTCGGCTCCTTTGAAGGCAAACAAATTGTTTTCTTCAGTTGGCAAATGAATGTGGACTGCTATTTAGGAGGACTATGTCAACTAGGACAAACAAATAGAGCAGTCAAACAGTTTAAAGTTTTAAATGGATTTAAAGTTCGTTGTAGAGGGGTGCTTCAGGTCATCCACCTTCAATCTACATTTTAAAGTCTAAAGTTTTCTGTGTGTCCAGAGAAATGGCGGGTATGGGCTGTGGGAGCTGGGTGGGAAAACCCCCATCTTTAGTAACCAGGTCCACCTCTACAGATTTCTTCTGTGTTTTGCTACTTGCCTCATGCACTTGGCCAGTGATGGGGTAGGTACCCAACATGGTCGCAACTTGAAAATCTCTCTAGAGTCACAGACTTCAAGTGGTGTGAGGAGCCACAGTTTGGGAGTCTCCTTGTTTGATGGGAGTTTTGATTGGAAGTGCAGAAACAAATCTCTTAGGAGTTGCAGACTTCAAGTGGTGTGAGGAGCCACAGTTTGGGAGTCTCCTTGTTTGATGGGATGTCTTTCAAGTAAAGTTTGGGATCATTCTTCAAGTGGACTGCCAGCCTATGGCCATGGGGAGCCAGCTAGTCGGGCTATGTATCCAATGCGCATGCAAAGTCTGGGCTGAGTGCCTGGTGGGTCCAAAGCCAGACAACTGTAGTAATGTGTTCATTCCTCAAATGGACCACTGTGTTAACCTCTAATCTGCACATACAGTAACGTAACCCTTTGGGGACCATGCAATGCTTTGTTTATGTTCAGTTAGTTAATAAATAAAGCCACACTGAAAAATCCCAATTCTGGTTCTGGACATTACAGTTATTGCTTCCTGTAGTTGGATTTACTTGGTGCCCCTGTGCAGAGTAGCCAAACCTAGGTCCCTTGTGCCAGGTAACCTCATCCTTCCCTGAACACAGATATGTTACAAAAATAGAGGCACCGCTTTGGATTTGTTCGGGAAGGAAGGTGCTTGGGCAAGTAGGCTAGCGTTTTGGCTATCTGGCTTGATCGATGGCCAAAAAAGTTGAAGCAGTTTCCCTAGTGTGTTGCTGTGTGCTGTGAATCTTGTGCTGCTGTTTAAAAATGCCAACTGTTTACCAAGGAGCTGTAAAGCCAAAGTGTGTGTCCTTGTCCTGCATCAACATAGTTTACAGCATTTGTCAGTTTTAAAATAAAGTTCTGTGAAGGAAAGTGTGGAAAACTAGGAGTAGCAACAGAGAAATTATGCCTGGACGTTGGAAATGCTTTCTGTGCAATGCTAGAGACTGCAGAGTTAATGGCAATGTTACATGGTTGAAATGGGCTCCTGCCGTGGAGTCAGTAGAAAAAAAAGTGCATCTTTTCAGTTTAAATTTGCCTGTGACAATCGCCGTGAGGAAGGAGCCTCGTGAGGAAGAGGAGGCTCATTTGCATAGCGTCGTGTGGTTGGTCAGTTTGCCATTAGTCCGCCCCTCAGCCAGCTCTTCTGTGATTGCCTCCAGCATTCGAGAGAGAGACAGAGAGTAGTGCGTGTACTGGCAGAGGAGGAGCGTTCGCGAAATGTTCAAAGTGCTGTAAACAGTAAAAAGTGACTTTCCAGTTAAAATCAGGCTCAACCCACTTATTGATCGTGGGATCAGTAAATTGTGTGGTTAATACTACGATCGTGGAAACTGCCCGCCCATTTGCAATCTGAGGCCTTCAAAATCTGGCTGCAGGCCGTTTACCCATCGCAGCAATCTGCTACAATAACAGTGAGTAAGCAATTAAAACTGCTCAAATCAGTGATTTTCAGTAATGCCATATAAAATGTGCATGCAGTTGTATAGTCGCTTTGCAAGTAGCGATTGTGTGATGTCCTGCTGGCAAGTGCAAGTCTGTAAAGCCATTAAATGTGTGCATAGCAATGAAAGTAGCCTCAGTTTAAAGTTTGCAGCCAGAGAGAGACTGTGGGTTGTAAAATAAGTGCAACACTAGTAGAAGTAGGCAATCCTGTGCTGAAACCTGAAGTTTTAAAGGGACTGTAATTAAATGAATGTTGCCAGCATGTGAAAAGTCCAAGGAAAATCCTGTAAATGTGAACAGCCAGAACAGAGCAAGTTGTGCAGTTTGAGTAAAAGTTATTAGTAGCTGATGTAAATTGGGTGAGCAGTGGCTTGACCCAGAGTCTGAATGTTGATGCACAGGAGTGCTGCCGCCGCCATTACAGGGTGGGGTGATAAAGTAAATGCAGCAGCAGAGGAGCCATTTAAAGCTACAGAGTGTGTTTATCAAAGTGGCACTTTCAGTTACAGTGAACTTCTGTTTGTTTTCTGCAGTTATGGCCTCAGGACCAGCTCATTACCGGATCATGCCGGGTTGCAGGAACAGCAACATTAAATAGATTGAGAGATATTGAAAATTGGTGCTATAGAGGGCAACTCCCTCCTGATGTGGCAATTCCTAATTATCCAGTGCATGTATGCCAGATGTGCTTGAGTGCTGGAAAGGATGTCTTCATGATTCCTCACTGTGCTGGATGTCTACAAAAATATGGCTTGTATCAAACGCCTCAAATTCATTTGGCTCCCACATGGACACAACTTCAAGAATCTGCAGATGGCAGCACACAGCATCAGGCAGAGCCTGTGGAGGAAGGTCCATCGGGGAGTGTGCACAAAGTTAGAGAGTGCAGAATAAGAGACTGAATCTGAAATTGAAGCATTGGATGCTGGATCTCAGAAGGCAAGTTCAGATAAAGCATCAATAGTCCCTGGGTGGGGGGCTAGCCCAAGTCTCGAGGGTGAAGATGAGATTGGGAGGCCTTTGAATGGGAGGTGTCGACCTCCGCTCCCAGTGATGAATGGATAATCTCGGGGTGAGAACTACTGCTCACTCCTGGGCTCAGATCCTCAGTGAAGAGGAAGATGAGGAGGAACTTATGTGGCCTTGTTAGAAAGGAACGGGTACACAGCCTCAAGATCTTGCCATGGAGGAATGTGTTCAAGATGGTGGTGATGCCACCTGCCCTGGCTTCACCAGAAGAAGAAGTCAGGGATCCATTTTAATTTCATTGAGGATGCAAAGCTGGCAGAACCAGGACTGGCCACCCCAAGCCAGGCCAGCGGTCTCAGATTGACCAAAGCAAGTAAAGAGGAGAGACTGGTTCGTAGAAAGGCCAATGAAATCTTTGGTATGACCTTTCCTACCTTTCCTCGGAGAGTTTGGGAGGAGATTGAGAACTGCAGGAAATCCTGGATCTGGGATGAAACAATGAAACATGTGCTTCCTGGGATAACCAACATGTAAAGAATAGACTGTTCCATGAAAAGTATACACAGTGGAAGAGGGCAGGACACTGTTTATGGACAGAGTGAGAATAGTGGACGGAGAGGGCATAAAGTCTACCACTGTGTGAATTATGTGCATCCAGACGGAGTAATAATTCAAGCCCTGACCCCTCTACTATTGGCCTCAGTGCAAGGACCTCCCAGTAATTAAGCCCGTGCCTACAAAATGGAGAGCTGAGCAGTGGTAGTCAATACTGCCACACTAAGACTGTGAAGTGCCCTTATTGAACTGCCAATATGAATAAACAAGGAATCAGGTGCCCCATATTCTTCAGTCCACAGTGTACTGACCTGTTCAGCAACCATCTACTGGCACCACCAGATGACTTCAGATCCAGAGAGGACACCAGCCCAGCTGTTTCCTGTTCATCGCCTAGTAATCGGATGACGCTCGGACCAGCTGTTTCTCTTTTGTTCCTGTTCTAGGTTCCTTCTCCAGTTATGACATCAGCCCAGCTGTTTCCAGATGTGCCCTTCTGTGGGTTCCCGGAAGATGTCCGCCTAGCTGTATCAGAAGAAATGCTGCCAGGAGAGTCTTGGAAGGGACCAGGTTTGTGAAACCGAATACTTCAAGAGGCTGGTAAGTCCGAAAAACCTTTTATTCTATCTTATGACATTGCACACACACCCTACACTACAGACTTCAAACAGTGTGTGAACTGTCCAAGAAGACTCTCCCTTCGGGATTATGGCCTTAAAGGACTATGTTCACAGGGCTCCGCCCAGGAGAGACTCTTTAATGGACTGGCCTTCAGGCCTTGTAGTCACTAGTTGGGACATTTAGGGCACTCCATCACCCCCAAAGGTGTATTGTTACCAATGTCATTACTGTACTTTAATGTAAATACTGTTTTCTACCTTTCTAAAAAAAAATTTTCTTTTTGGGATTGTTCAGTGCTTTTTTTTTTTCTGTATGGTAAGGGCTGTTGTTGTCGTTGTTGTTTAGATAGACTGTACATGCAGATTAGGATTTGTTTTTGTTTTTGTCTTTTCTTACAGGTGTTCCTGGAAGACAGAAGAAGACAAGAGGAGGAGTGGCTCATCGGAGTTCCTCGTCAGTGTTTATGGTGTAGAATTTAAATGTACTGTGTTATTATTGCTAATGGTTGTAGTTGCAGTCTGTCCAAGGTCGGGAGGTCCCAGGTTTTGTTTTGTTTGGGATATTATGTTAGAGGCAGATAGGTTTCCCTAGAGGTTAGGGGATAGACAGGCTGTGGTCCTGAACGGCTGTAGGGATTGCAGTGCTGATCTATCAGGGCTATGCTCTGGACGGTTCTACCAGAGCCACTAGGTGTCCATAGTAAGTGGATAGAGTAGAGGCTGACATGTCAGCTATAGGCCTCTAAGCCCTTAGTGTTGCCTACCTGTGCTTGCACATGGTAGGAGGGGCCTGATCACCCCCTCCTGAGGTAGCACATAGGGTGGGATGGCCTAAGGCTGGGTGCATAATGACTACGGACAGTCATTTTCCTGGTCAGGGTGAGTGTAACCCCTTTGTTGCAGGGTTACTAGAATCCCAGTAAGACCTAGTGGTAGGCAGGGAAGGCAGCTTGTGAAACTCCAGTTAAATGGGTTTCACACTGTCTCACTCTGTCCTCAGTCACAGCTGAGACTTGAGAGATGACATCACTATAGAACTGTCATAGCTGCATGAGCCACTTTGGAATCTCCAGCTCAGGGAGTGAAGTTTAGAACTTTGGGAAATTCAAAGGAGTCTTCCGTTTGTCCTTAAGCAGGAAGGAAGCATCAGTCTGCTGTTTGATCTCTCACTAAGAAAAAAGGAAGTGTTCCTGTGTTTACCTCTTTTAAAGTGGTGAAGACCTCCCCCAGTCTCAGTGCCCCTCCCTCCCTCTGGGGAGGGAGGAAAAGTTCTCTGTGGGTTCCAGGGACAGTCCCTTCTCCCACCATGGAAGGAAGCTGCCTGATTTTGTTTTTGTCTGTTCTTGTATAACAGCAAAGGTTACAGTACTTCACTTGTGGGGCACCTGCAATGAATGGGTAAGTGTTTGGCTCCATTTGAAGGGCAAACAAATTGTTTTCTTCAGTTGGAAATGAATGTGGACTGCTATTTGGGAGGACTATGTCAACTAGGACAAACAAATAAAGCAGTCAAACAGTTTAAAGTTTTAAATGGATTTAAAGTTCGCTGTAGAGGGGTGCTTCAGGTCATCCACTGTTCAATCTACATTTTGAATTCTAAAGTTTTCTGTGTGTCCAGAGAAATGGCGGGTATGGGCTGTGGAGCTGGAGGTGGGAAAACCTCCCATCTTTAGTAACCAGGTCCACTCTACGGATTTCTTCTGTGTTTTGCTACTTGCCTCATGCACTTGGCCAGTGATGGGGTGGGTACCCAGAAGTGGGTGCAACTTGAAAATCTCTCTAGGAGTCGCAGACTTCAAGTGGTGTGGGGAGCCACAGTTTGGGAGTCTCCTTGTTTGATGGGAGTTTCGATTGAAATACGAAAACATCTCTCTAGGAGTCGCAGACTTCAAGTGGTGTGGGGAGCCACAGTTTGGGAGTCTCCTTGTTTGATGGGATGTCTTTCCAAGTAAAGTTTGGGTTCATTCTTCAAGTGGACCGCTGTCAGTGGCGGCGAGGCCGGGCCAGTCGGGCTATGTATCAATGCATGCAAAGTCCAGGCTGAGTGCCTGGTGGGTCCAAAGCCAGACAGCTGTAGTAATGTGTTCATTCCTCAAATGGACCGCTGTGTTACCTCTAATCTGCACATACAGTAACGAGCCCTTTGGGGACCATGCAATGCTTTGTTTATGTTCAGTTAGTTAATAAATAAAGCCACACTGAAAATCCCAATTCTGGTTCTGGACATTACAGTTATTGCTTCCTGTAGTTGGATTTACTTGGGTGCCCCTGTGCAGAGTAGCCAGACCTAGGTCCCTTGTGCCAGGTAACCTCATCCTTCCCCGAACCCATAGATATGTTACAAATGTAAATTAAAAAATATATATTTCTGTGCTGGGGTAGAGACAGAGTTGTTAGAGAAGAGACACAAACACCAATGCCCTGTACTCACTCAATAATATGTACTGTACAGTGTGCTGGCTGCAAATTTAGAACAAAGCCTACATAAAAACAGTCTTTCTGTACTGAAGGAGAGACAGAGTTGGGAGAAGAGATACAGACACCAATGCCTCTACTCACACCTTGATATATAGAGTGTGCAACTCTGCAGTACAGATGGGACTATTTTCTCTGTTTTGTATACTTAACACTCGTCAGCATACTTTTAAAATAAGTATTTATTTTTTACTGGGGAGTTGGAGGGGCACATTTTATAAGCACAATAATACACTCCAAGGTGTGGGTTATGTCCTAATAAGAGCACACCTATGTGCATAAGGCACCTGCGTGCTCTTATCATGATATAATCACACCTCATTGTGTGTTATTGCTTGCTAATTTCCCAGGGTTCTATAAAACTGAGTCTTTTCACAAACAAGGTGCTTTATAAACCTAGCCCTTTGAAACAAAACAAACACACACGGGCCAGATATTCAAAACCTTGCTCCAGGGCTAAATTAGCACTGCCCAGTGTGGCAAACTTAGCTCGAGTAAAGGCAAGCTATATTCAAAAGGAATAGTTTGGTGCTAATCCTGCTGAATATAGCATGCTAAGGAAGCCGGAAAACTGGTCTGAGTGCAGGGCAAAAATAGCAAGGAATAATACAGCACTGAATATAGCAACAGGGAAGTGCAAACTGCAACTGCAGCTCATTAGACTCTGTAGCAAGCCAGTGTTACAGGTGGAGAACATTGTGTGATTGCACAGAGATGTCTCACATCTACTACAAACAACAATGTAAGCCACACGCTGCAGAACTGTGCTATGCTGAAGTGAGGTTTGCCTGGGGCTAACCTGATTGCACAGTGTTAACACATTAGCCCGGGGCAAACTGGAGCTATATTCAAAACTCCCATGCAAATGAGCCTACTTAAGTAATCTGTAGGAAAACAGGCACATTTGCATCTCATTACTGCTGCTTAGCATACATTACCATGCAGTTAGCCAGGTGCAACTGCATGGTACACTAACTTCACCTTTTGGTTGGAATGGAAGTACAGGCTGGGCGCTGCAGGCCAAGGCATGCCCACAGCATCCCCTGTTGGTTGGAATGGACTACAGAGCAACATAGCCATATACATACAGGTACACACACATACATATATATATATATATACATGTATTTGTGTGTGTGTATATAGGTATATATCTATAAATATATATAGCTACACTGCCTGAGTCCAAACACACCCTGGAGGACAGCCCTCATACCCTCCAGTGTCCCTCATTATGAAGGACAGCCTTCATTTGGCCTCTGAAACTGCTCTGTCCCTCAGCCATGCCTCATGGAAAAGGTGCCACCCACACAGTGAATGTGCTGTACATCAGACCTTACAACAGAAACACTGATATGTAAAATACTAACTCTGAAATATATTCTGTACAGGGTAGACACTATGGTTTGCACAGTGGTCTGGGCGTATCCCCATGTTTGAGGATATGCCCTTATTCTGAAGGTCTGTGTCCCTTGTTGTCCCTCAGTTTGAGTGTCCAAAGGTCCATGTCCCACATTTCAGTTACAAATGACTGGGGATATGGCTCCCCATCATGATCCCGCCCTCAATAGCCCTGAAAATCACGTACAGCCATGGTGGTTTAGTGGTCCCCCCCACCCCTATCACAATCCCCAACCCCTGGTGGCCCAAAATCACTTCAATACCTGGTGGCCTAGTGGCCCCCAGCATACCTCTCAACTGTCCCTAAATTTCAGGGATGTCCCTGATTTCACCTAAAAAACTACCTCTGTCCCTGCACAGTAGGGATTTGAAGCAAGAAATTATGACACTCATTAGTGTAACATCATATTTCTCCTATGAAAATGCTTTTATATTAAGCTTCACAATGCAGAAAGCTTCTTGAGCATATATTCCGTCTGCTCTGATTTGTCCCTGATTTTCATCATATTTCACTGATTTTTCTTAGCCCTGTCCCTGATTACAAGACAGGAGGTTGAGAGGTATGCCCCCAGCACAATCCTGACCCCTAAGTAGCCCCAGCCTACTTCAATACCTAGTGGTCTAGTGGTCCCCCACCCGGAAGTGTGATGCCCGTTAGACCATAGCAGTGCATGTGTACAGAGCTGGTGACCGGCTCCAGCCCTCCTCTCACCACCACGGCCGGCCGCCAGATACGCTATGCATCACAGTGCTGGTTGCACTCATGCATACCACAGTCAGGAGCCGGCCGTGTTGGTGAGAGGAGGGCAGACCGGTCTCTGGCTCCATACATATGCATGTTACGGTCTCAACAGGCATCACGCCCGGTAGGGGACCACTAGACCACCAGGTAATAGAAGTGATTTTCAGGGCTTCAGGGTTGGGGATAATGCTGGGCAGATGGGGAACCACTAGACCACCATGGAGTTATGTGCTGTTTGGGGCTACAGGGTCGGGATCATGCTGGGGTGAACCACTAAACCACCATGGAATTATACGTTATTGGGGCTACCAGGGTCGGGGGATTGTGATGGGGAGGGGTGGAGATGATACCACAGCATTACAGCCAGCTTTTGCCAGCGGTATTTGGCGCCAATTTCTACAGGTCATGCGTATTATTTGTAACGCTGTGTGCTGTCTGTTTGAATATGCCACGCTGCTGGTATTCCTGGCCACTCCCCCAGCTCCTTCCTTGCATACATTTCTTTTAGCATTGGCACTATTTAGGGTTTCTAATATTGCAGCCTGGTGCAAATCCAACGCTGTTCCAGCGCTACTGGCTTTGCACCAGGTGCAAGGCTTTGAATATCTGGCCCACAGTATCTTATTTTTAAATGCCTTTGGCCCTTCTTGAACCTTCATCATTCTTTTGTCCTGCCCAGTCCATGTTTTTCCTAATTTTTTTAACTTCTTTCCCTTTCCTCAAGTCAGTACGTATAGTAAGTTTGCCATTCTTGCCTCTATCTACAATCGTACATTTTCCCATACTAATACTGTTTTGGTTCATTTTGGAGAACCCACATTGCTTTCTAGGATCCTGTGTTTTTGTATTTGAGTATCTGATGTTTCTTGCTCAGACAGTACTTAACTTAACTTAGTGTATGTTTATCCATCTGCATAACAGTACTTTTATTTTAATGAATTTTGTATTTATTATCATATTTCTGCTCAGGCATTCTTGCTTTCACTTCCTGTTGCACCACTCATCAAGTTCACCCTGGAAATGAGCACTGACTCAGTGTCTTTCCCAGTTAACACATTTTAAACAAATTAATTAATAAATTGGAAATATTTAACCTGTTTTGAAGATAAACTAAAGCTTACCTTTTGAAATGAGTTGGGAAAATCCAGCTTTCTGAATGGTCAACTCCAGTTCTAACCCACTGGCATATGGAACAAGTACCAATAGGTAACTACAAGTTCTGCCAATCTGAGCAAAGTACAAAAACAAAGTTTTGAATGTCCAGCTTCAAACCAGCTGCCATTCCCCCTCGTTTAACACTTCAGCAGTGTAATCTGTGATCTTTGCTCCAGACTACCAAGCAATCCTCAACTCCTGCCTGATGTGTATTTTACTTCCTACTTCTCCACTTCCAGTTACTAAACTGTCCATACACCCTTCCTTCACAAATGTCCCAGGCACTCATTGCTGAAAAGCTCTGATCTTGTACTGACTTTTGCTATCCCATGTGAACCCTCCTGTGAATTCATGCTCACTGCAGAATACTCCAACAAATATCTCAGTACAGACAAACAATACAAATTGTCAACAGCTGCCTTGATCCAATAAACACACAATAATACACACAAAAACATGACAGTTTCCTAAAAAAAAAATACAAAAAAAGGCTTTAATGGGGAGGGGCTGAGAGGCAGCAAACAGACAGACCCACCAATTACAGCAGTAGCTTCTAGAGACAGAGGGACTATTTTAGTAAAGTACTACATTTTTAAATGGTTTCACAATTTGTAAATATTTGTTTGAGAATTTGACCAAATAAGTGCAATAAGATGTTTCTCGGTGTTGGTAGTAGTGTGATCACCACACTTCCAGGGCAATAATGCCTTCTGTTCCACACTGTTGTGTCATTTGCTTACATCTTGTAAGGGGCTTTCCATGCCTTTCCATTTTAACCAAGGAAAAGCTATTGTCTAATGGCACAGGCAGGACATAGACAGAGGTATCTGTCATGGATACAAAATATCCTTTCAATCAGGTACTGCCACAATTTGATTTATTCTGTAACTTGACAAATTGTATCCACTCAACACTGAACAGAATGACTGTAGCTTAGTTACCCACTTTAAACTATATATTTTGGACTCTCTAGCTTCACTTCATCTTAAAAGGACATAATCCTATTACTATCTTCTTCCTTCTTATGCTTACTTGGCGTGGTTATGAGATTCATGCCATCTGCCTCTAGCAGTGTGCAACTCTGTCAGGTACTCACTTCAGGGTCTATGCAAAGCTTCCAAAACCACCTGCCAACACTGACAGCTGGCTCCTCAGTCCTATGCAAGCAAAATAAGCTCTGTTTCCTAAGCCACTGATATCATAATGGGCCTGCAGTTATTCATAAGTAGCCATCCTGCCGGGGTTTTGTAGCTGCTTATAGCAGCAGTATTGAGAGAAATCTAAATGATAATGTGGAAACACACAGAAGCTCTGGGACTCACAGCACTGTGGATATGAGGCACAATTCTGAAGCCAGTGTCAAAGAGGGATTTGTCTACATTCCAAAATACATCACCATTTCCAAAGTACTGAAGATAATTGGTGATACAGCTCTTAGTACCAATACACAAAAGTCAGACTCCAGGGGCAATTTCTGTCAAATGTCAACCTGTCTGATGCCTTCCTTACAAATGTCCATTCAATATTAATGAGAAGAATGTGGATCCTGGTAATTGTGAATCAGCTTTAAAGTGGTCTCAGTTGTACCTGACAGGCACAAATTTGTCTCTTTACTGAGTGGAGGTATTACTGTAGAGAGACAACAAAAGGTGCCCAGAGCTCTTTATGGACACTCATGTTCTCTATCTTTATAACTGATCCATCAGATTTATACTGTTTCTCAAAACACACTCTATGCAGAAAGCCTGCTGATGTAATATTGATTAAAGATCACATGATTATTCATTCCAGTTGCATACTGCTATTTAACTCATTTTCATTAAAAAGTGCAGATTTCTTTGTGCAGTAAAATAGAGTATGTGGGGCGTTTAACCCACTAACATAGCTATATATCTTTTGCATTATTAAATAACAGTTTTACAGTATTTAACTCATCATGGTATTCACATCCACATGATGTTGGGGATAGTGATTGCATAAGGATCAGACAATAGCATATCAGTAATTAAAAAACAAAACCAAGGCTTGCTAAAACAATCTCAGTTTATGGAATCACTATGAAATATGATTATCTATATGCTATATGCAACACATAATGTACATATGCTGTACCTTTGGATATTGTTAGGTCTCCAGTTGCCATCACTTAATGTGACTTTTCCAGTTGTCATAATATTACTATTTACATTGGCCACACTCATGTATTGCAAGTGTATCTGGGTCACCATGTATAGTATTAGTTATTATAAAATGGCAAGGAAAGACAGCATCCTGATTACATTGAAACATAGAAACTTAAAATTTGATTGCAGATAAGTACCATGGCCCATCCAGTCTGCCCATTTCTCCATACCTACACTAATACCACAAACGTTACCTGATCCCACAGCTTTCCTCTGTGCCCCTTCCTTTCCACTATGATCCCTTGTGCTTATTGCAGCCGTTCTTGAACCCCTTCACAGTTTTCACCCCACCACCTCCGCTGGAAGCCTATTCCAGGAATCCGTTATTCTTTCTGTGAAGAAGTACTCCCTTACTTCTCTCCTGAATCTTCCATCTTCCAGCTTCATAGCATATCCCCATGTTCTTGAGCACCTTTTCTTCTGAAAATGCTTCCCTCCTGCACCTCATTTGCAGGGGTATTTAAAGGTCTTTATCATTTCCCCTGTCCCTCCCTCCTCTTTTCCATGGTGTACATATTGAGGTCCCTTGTCCCTCCTCATAGGGCTTTGATTCAGACCCTGCACAATTTTAGTTGCCCTTATTTTTAATGCCTCCACTCTGTCTATAACTTTCTAGAGATGCAATCTCAGAACTGGTTCAACAGGTACTCTAGGTGGGGTCTTATTGGTGATGTATACAGAGGTATACACCACCCTCCTCTCTCTGCTGATGATACCCTGTGATGCACATCAGCATCCCATTAGCCCTCCCTATACTGCCACGTTGCATGTCCTGGCCACCATTAGGTCATCTGATATGATAACCCTAGGTTTCTTTCCTGCTTGGTCATCATCAATACCACTCCAGCCATTTTGTATTCAGCCTCAGGGTTTCTGTGCCCTAAGTGCATTATTTTGTACTTTTGTGCATTGAAAGCTAGCTGCCACACTCTTGACCACTCCTCTAGTTTTCTCAGGTTTCTGATCATCCTTTCTGCAAACAGGCAGACCATCCCATCCATCTCCTTTGCAAAATCACTTATAAAGACAGTAAAGAGGACTGCTCCCAATACTGATCCCTGAGGCACCCTGCTGGTTACCCTCTCTTCCTCAGAGTGAGCTCTGTCTACCATTACCCCCTGTTGCCTATTCCCTAACCAACTTCTTATCCCATTACAGCTTTTGGACCCACTCCTAAGCTGCCCAGCTTGCTTATTAGTCTCCTATGTGGAACAATGTTGAAAGCCTTACTGAAATCTAGTAGGCCCATCCACCACTCCACCATGATCCAAATCATTTGTCATCAAGTCAAAGAAATCTATCAGATTGGTTTGACATGACCTCCCATGTGAAACCATGCTGACTCAGGTCTTGTAACCCACTGGATTCCATATATTCCACAATCCTTTCTTTCAAGTGATTCCATTAACTTTCCCACCGCCAATGTCAGGCTGACTGAATAATAATTGCCAGCCTCCTCCCTGCCTCCACTTTTAGGTAGTGGGACTATAAGCCTCTCCAAGTCCTCCAGAACCACTTCTGTTTCAAGTGAGCTGTTAAATAGAACTGTCAGAGGTGCAGCCAATGCATTCATTCAATATCTGTGGATGCACCCCATCTGGACCCATTGCTTTGTACACCTTCAGATTAGCAAGTCCCTTTAGGAATCTCACGTACAAAAGGACTGGTGTCCACCCCTCCCTCCAAAGCTGCTGTTACTAGCCTGTGGCTCTTCTCCTTCTTTTTCCTCTGTTAATAATGAATAAAGTATTTGTTCAGGATATCTTCCTTTTTATCATCCCCTTCAACAAATCCCCCTTCCCTTTTAACCATACAATCCCTAGTGGTCTTCCTCTTTTCACTGACATACTTACAAAATGCCTCGTCCCCTTCCCTTACCTCCTGGGCTATTCTCTCATCAGTTTGTCCTTTTGTGCTTCTTACTGCTTTCCTTGTTTCCTTTTGTTTTCCATGATAAACCTCCTATCCTCCTCCTTCTGAAATCTTTGTATACCTTCTGAATGCTACTCTTTTAGCCTTTACCTTTTCAGTCGCCTGTTTTGAGAACCATATCAGTCTCTTTTTCCTCTTGCTTTTGCTCACTTGTTTGACACAAAGGTTTGTTGCCTTTACTGTGCTCCATTTTATCTATGCCCATTGTTCTTCCTTCTCACCCTGGCCATCCCTCCACCACCATTTCATCCCTAGAGGCATTCATTAATCTCTAAAATCCATCCTTCTGAAGTCCAGGACCCTCACCCTTGTGTTGTTCCATTCTGCAGCTGCTCTTACATTGAACCACACCATACAGTGATTACTGGTTCCCAAGTGGCCTCCACCTTAAGGTCTGTAAAACTGTCCCTGTTAGTGAGCACCAGGTCGAGTATTGCCCCATCATGAGGGGTTCACTGACTAGTTGCCTTAGGAATAACCTCTACAGAGAGTCCAGGATGTCCCTGATTGTTGCTGAAGATGCTGCTGGTAGGCTCTAATCAACTACTGGCAGGTTGGATTTCAACACCAACAGCACATCTGCCTTTTCTACCATCTTGCCAGTGTCTTCCACAGTACCTTATTTAATTAATCTCTCTCTGCTGTTGGTCAATAGATCACTTCAGTGTGAATAGTGGCTCTATTCTGTGTCTCCAGGTGACCCACAGTACCTCTTCTTCCCCTGTATTCCCTATATCTCCGTTGCTTTCATGCTTTCCCTCACATAAAGCACCACCCCTCCTTTCCTTCCACCAGTCATTCCTGAACAGAGTATAACTTGGTATGGCTATGTCACAGTCATGGATTTTAGCACACCATAACTCAGTAATGGCCACAATATCCAGGTAAGCCTCTGTCATGATGGCCTCTAAGTCCTGAATCTTATTTCCTAGACCTCTAGCATTCGCACAGAAGGCCTTCCAGATTTTGTTTCCACTCTGTTTGTTGCCCCTTTTTCCTTTTCACTCACCCTCCTTCCACTTCTCTTTTAATGCTCCGTTTCTTTCCACTTTATCTCTACCACACTGCTTCTTTTATTTATTTGCATCCTGGAGTTCCTCTACCCTTGGGTTCTCCTTACTCTCTACTCCATCTAGTGGAAGGTGGCAGTTTCTGACTCCCTGATTCCTTCCACCACCTCCCTTGGCTAGTTTAAATGTTCACTTAAGTAACACTTAAACCATCTACTGAGGACTTGGTTACCTCCAGGATGAATGCAGACCATCACCCTGTATAAGGCCTTATCCTCCCACATGTCCCCACTCCCCAATGCAGCCAAACTCTATCTCTTTGTGCCATTTCTTAAGCCATGAGTTGAAGCTCCTGGTGCAGAAATCCTTCTCTTGTCCCCTATTGTAGACCTGTCTGACCCTCCTCAGTTTCATAAACTCCCCTGCACTATTCAGCCTGTCCCTTGACAAGTAATTAGTTCTGAGATCAACAATGACACCCTGCTCTCCTTCATTCCTGCTACCTTAGTGATCCACTGGATGAGCTTTCCATCCCTTCATGCCATGGTATCAGGTAGGCACCTAACCTGCCTCTTCTTCCCTTTCTTATTCCCAAATCAATCCCGCTCATAGTTGAGTCCCCTCCAGAGGTTGCTTCTTCCTCCTCCTCCTCTGGGGTCTTCTACTACCACTCTTTGGGTCTCCACTATGGAAGGCCACCACACCCTCCCTGCTCATTACTGTGGGTGCCTCCTACCTGCAGTCCACTCCTGCTAGAGTGGCATAGGAATTACGTAGTGGTACTGCTTGAGGAATGTGCCTCTGTACCACCACCCCACCTTTCTAGAGTCCACCATAATAAAGCCACTCCTCTTCCCTGGCATTCTTTAAGGAAACATTGTGAGACTTGGTATCCCTTGGGCATGGAAGAAGTCCCCTAATCCTAGCCAACAACCTTGAGTCTAGCACCTCCTCCCTCATCCCAGAGGTGTGTGCAGATGAGGCAGCATCTCAGTCTCCAGAAGGTCTGTCTGAAAACTACTGTCCCAGAGCCAATGTGCTTCACCGCTTCCAGCATTCCCAACTTTTATTCTCCCTGTGTTACATGGAAATACTTTTGTACCCTTACCCCAATATGGTATGTCTAGTTTTCCTTTTTTCCTGTTTGTGTTCCCCATGCTTTGTTTAAATCTTTTATACTCCTACCCTAGATTGTTGTTGCTCCTGTTCCCAGTTGTGGCCCATCTTTGACCTTCCATTGTTCCCAGGTGGTTGGGGTGGATGAATTAAGGAGCCACAACCACCTTTCAAAAACCTTTCCAGCAACCAGGATGCAACACACCTAGGTATCCATGTCTATGAGAAATTATTTAACAAAAAAAAACATTTCCAGCAGCAAAGTTTATAATGTATTAAAACTGTACAGTTATGGTTTGATACACAGTTAAAAAACACATTTTATACATTTTTATCAATATACTGATGACAAGCAATGACCTACCACACAGATAACTAGATAGAAATAAGCGATTAGACCAATATACTCACCTGAATTCGAGACCTACAGTCATAGCACATCAACACCCCAGAATAGCTACTTACCCATTTTTTCTTACCCCATCCAACTTTTTGTGTTATTCCATCCGCTCTCCACTCACCCTACTCTCCCCACTACTCTATGCTTTCCTACTAACTCGTCCTTTCTCCTTCCACCCACCTGCCCTGACAAAGTAAATTGCCCAGCTGGTTTCCTGCATTGAATATCCTAATCTCTCCTTTCTCTGAATTTAGGCAGTCCAATAGATAGCTCTTGTTTTTACTATCTGTATATGTATGTATATAGTCATTTATGTGTTACTCTATATCAAATTTCTATGCTGTATTTATAATAATGTTTTGCCTTGGGATATCCTATGAAGTCTGTATGTTATCACCTGTTATTATTTTCAAATTATTCTGTTAATGACGTGGAACCTCTGTAAATGATCTTTTCGTTCAAAGGTTGTAATTCGAGAATTCAATAAATAAAGAAATAAATACTCATTGTAACTGTCAGTTTATTTTTGTAGGCAATTAAATGCACAATGCAGAGTTGGGTCTGCAGCAGCCATAAGCAGTGCTATTACTCACCACTCCTATCCTGCAGGTTTAGTACATACATTTATTTATTTAAAAATTAGTGACTGGGAAAGGCACACTAGTCTAAGGCTTATTTCTAGGTGTGACTCAGTGGAGAGGGAAGGGGAATACAGAAAGAGTAAAATTACAAAACATCATAGTGCAATTACATAGACACAACAGTTGCAAGAGCAGTATGGTAAGTAGATAAAGAACAGTAGAAAAGCAATGAGAGAATGCACATCATTTTCTAACAGTGCTCAGTCAAATGGCATTGACGTGATATAATATAAAAGAAACTGGGCACATACCAAGGCTGAGATTCAAAATTATAAGGCTGTTATTTTATTTGCAATTACAACATGTTAGACAACAGTGCTAACACCCCTATATAACGACCCACCCTCATGGGTCTTCATCAGGAATGGAGATAGCATGCACATACACTTTAGATATATATATATATATATATATATATATATATATATATATATATATATATATATCCCTTTCAATGATTTAATCATTGATTTTCCACTTTAAAGCAGTTAATATTATCATACACATCATGTATTGTACAAGGACCTGATTTGTAACCTTTAGATAGTGATACATTTTATCTCATTCAGATAAAAAATCAAATACAAAATATATTATTCAGTATATCTAAAATAGTACAAATAATACAGACATCCATAACATTCAAAATATTCAATTACGTATAACGTGGACAAATCAGCCACAGTAACTATATAAGCATTTTAAAACATGAATTATTACATTTACAACCTTTACTTTACTTAAATTAAATTCAGTCAAGTCCATAGTTGTTGTAAACAATAATTTATCTAATTTTAACTGTTCATGTTAGCTGATACTAGATATTTCAACTAACTTTAGCATCAAGCCTATTCATTACCTGGATGTCAACTATTATGGAAAGGTCACAGCTCTGTTCTTCTCATTTCATTATAACTCAATGTCTAGCCACATCATATTTTCTACTTAGATGTTTTAATTTTGAGAACAGGAGTAATTGCACATCACAATGTTTTTTAAGCTTTATAAAAGCTCTTTCATCAAAATTAACATATATTGTGTTGAAAACATGAATCACTTTCGAAGTTCGATGGACCTTTTTATTCATAGAACTTGAATTAGTTCAAACTATTCTACTTTGCTTGTTCAAGTTTTCTAAGTTTACAACATTAGCTAACTGATTTTAATTTCCACATCTTAAATTACACACCTTCCCTTTACTTAGATTGAATTCCTTCAAGTTTATTTTGTTATAAACTATAGTTTATATTCATAGGCCCAGATAGTCAAACTGCCCCAAAAGTGTGCAATAGCAGGAGCAAGTGCAAGTCCATTGAGCCCTATGCAAGAGGCACGATATTCAAAAACTGAGCCAGTCAACTCATGCTCTCACAGTCACCACTGAATATCTCCACCACCTGCACCATAGCGCAACTAGGGAGGGAAGCTGAGCAGATCTGATGCACCATAGCGCAGCGAGGGATGTTCAGCTAAGCAGTCCAGAGGTGCCATAGTGCAACCAGGGATGCCCCCAGCAGCAGGGCAGCAATGCAACTGCACAACCAGGGAGGTAGGGGCCCACCACCCATGCCACAGATGGGCAGAGGAACATACAGCAGAACAGACATTGTTCCCCACACCCATGCACTGCACAACTGGGTGAGGGCTGGAATAACTACTGGCCCATGGAGACAAGCAACCAACCCACAGCCAGGCCATGGTGCCCCATCACACCCCTGGCAAGCTGTGACTGGCACACAAGGGAGGGCTGACCACCCGTGCCACACCATCGCACACCCTGCACCGTGACCCCCAGACACCCTGCCCAGGAGCAGCGTCCACCACTGCAGGAAACCCCATGCATGCCACCGCCCCCACTGTGACAATGCAACCCTGTGCACCACAGAACCATGCAAGGCAGCCCCACCACAAGCACCCATCAGCGGGTGGCAGCACACAGTGATGCAACGATGGCATACACCTACCACGCACAGTCCCCTGAGGTACAGCTGAGAGACTGACCATGCGTCAGCACACAAGGTACCCACATGGGACAGGGAATGCCGGACCCAACCACTAGTGGTACAGCACCCTGCACACTCTCCCAAGGACACACCCCAACCCAGCACTGGCCACAACAGCCAGGCGCAGACACCCACAGTGGTGCGTGGAAGCATGCACCACGGATGCCACACAGTGCATGGACAAACACCCACCCATACCCAAGGGCACAACAACACAGGGACGCAGAAGGGCAACCAAGCCCCAGTGTGGGCCCATGGAAACTTTGTACACACAACCTGCAGTCCTCCATGGCACAGGAGTGGCAGCCACCCTGTGCAGGCACTGTGGACCAGTACGCCACCATCATTTGCCCAGAGCACAAGTCACAGACAGTGGTACACATCCCCTGCAACACACAAAGCCGCAGCATGGAGGTGGGACAACAACTGCATAGGCCACAGTGTCACCTGAGGCAGACATGCACCACACCAGTGACAGGAGGCAACCCAGCATTGTGACAGGTACAGTGGCTGCCCTGTATGGACAGCCACCACTGACATGCCAGCAGACCGTGCAGGTCACAGACATGCAAGGTGTCAGCTGCACAGGCCATGGATGGGCTGACAGGAGCGCCATGGACACAGAGCATGCACCATGGACCACTGCACACAGTCATCCAGTGCACAGGGCACAACACACACACCACAGACACTGACTGAGAGCTACCCCACACCATAGTCACCTCCCCACGGACACACACAACACCCATGACTGCACCACCCCTGACGCCATGCACACCACTGCAGCTGAGCACCTATAGCCCACAGCAAATCAGAGACCACCACAGTATTCATATCAAAAGATCTGTATTTAAAAAACATATCAAAATTAACTATTTACAATACTATGTACAAAGTTGGGGGAGCCACAAACAAGGTGGGGGTAGGTAAGGGCAGGGGTGAACAAATGGGACAGGAAAGGAGGGTGTGAGGGTGGGTCCAGGGGTAGGGATATCAGGGGCAGAGGGATGATCAATGGGAGCCCCACTCCCTGCTCTGGCTGCTCTGCCTCTGGTGCCTCCTCTGGACCCAAGCTGGTCAATCCATTGCAGGATCTCCAAAGAAGCCCTGGCCACATTGAGGATCTCCCTTAATGCCTCCCTAATCTCCTGCAGCTGGCGGACACCTAGGACAAGGAACACAGTCAATAGGTGTGAATGCACAGTCCCATATAGCCCACCCACTGTGCATGGCATACGGCCTGGGACATGCCTCTGTGATGGTGTGTGACCACCCACAGTGATCATGTCCACAAGACCTGCCCACCCAGATGCATACAGCCATGCAGACCGCTGCACACCCACCGGCCAAGTCATGCACAGCACCACCGTGGCTGTTTAGTGACATGGCTATGTGGTGCAAAGGCAGTGGCACAGCCATGTACCGGTGCATGCATGGACCACCATCGACACACTCCCAGACATTCAGTGCCACTGGGCAGTGCTGATTATAACAAGTTGCATGCATGGCAGTGGTGTCAGTGGATGGTGGCCATGCCCCGCTGCCCACCCTGTTACACAGCAAGCAATAGTAATCATGGAGGTATGGCACTCACCATCATCGGGCCGGTCCCTTGGGCGCTGTTGACCGTCGCCCCTCCTAGTGGCCCTGTCTTCTGCTGGCGCTGCATCTCTCGGGCTAGATGCCTCTCCTCCGGTCCTGTGGTGCAAACATGGAGAGAGAACATCAGTACAAGCCTGTAGCAAAGTCCCCTGCCCCATGTGTGTGCACTCCCACCCAGCCAGACCCACCCACCCCACACCCTGATAACACCACCACAGCCAATACTGGACGGTCCCTCCCATCTTCCGGTCACATACAACTGTGATACCCATATGGAAGATAAAAAGTATGTGGATGTAACACCTACCTGGCCATGGCACCGTGCCCCTCCTGGCATGTTACCGCAGGCGGGCAAGCAGGTCTGGTTCCCTCCTCTGCAGGTCGCCATACCTGTGGCGGCACTGCTCGCTGTCCGCCCCCTGCCTGTGGTCTCTCCAGTGCAGTGGCCACCTCCTCCCACACATGGCTCCTGGATCTGTCCAGGGGTGCCTACCAAACAGTGGGCCATAGAGTGGCTCTACTATGGCCACTAGGTTGGCTAGTTCTACTTGGGTCCACTGTGCAGCCCTCCTCCACACCATTCTACTTGCTCAGTTGGCTCAAAATGGCACTCTGCAGTGCAGCTCCACCATGTGCATATGCTGCGTGGTACAGCACCGCCATTCCCTATCGCTCTGTCACCGAACAGCGTGATAGTGGTGCACCCATGCCTGATGAATGGCACCTGAGGGGCAAAGGTCGGGCACAGGGTCAAGGGTCTGTGGCGCATGGACAGCAAAGCGCCATTGGAACCCAATGTGTAGCATGATTGGATGCCTGTGTGTTACCTCCAGTAGCAGCCTACGGCGCTTTCTGTTGCCGCGTTGCACCTATGATGGCCCAGTGCCACGGCGTCATATAGGTGAACATCGCTGTAGCACCACTGGCACAGTGGTGGCCATGCCCTGCATTGCTTTCCATGCACAGCACGTCAGCAGCATGGCAGACGCCTGCATCAGCAACCCAGGCATGCGCAGGAGGTGTGTACTGGCATGTCACAGAACTGTGCCCTTGGCTCAGCACGTTTCAATACAATTGCACAAAGTGCAACAGCGCGATATTAAGTGATCATATGCAAAACAGCTAATCAGCCATTCAATGGTGCAGCACTGCAATTTGCATCGACTTAAAGTTGTGCCTCTCTCATTTACATGGGTTGCGCTATAAAGTGTGACATTGGGCTTCACTGGCCATAGTCGGTTACTGCAGTCTATTGGTGAGTTGCATGCTGTTCGGAAGTATGGACTGTGGATTTTGGGACATGCATGGGACTGCACAGTCACAGGTAACAACTGTCATTCCTACAGGCTAAATAATGACTGAGTGAGTTGTGGGAGAGGATGAACACAGTGGTGGGAGGAAGAGGAGGCATAATTTCACCAAGGCCGAGACCGATGCCCTGTTAGAGGCCTTCCTGGACCAGGAGTCACTCTCAGCGGATAGCAGGGAACACCACAGGCCCATGCTGCTGCATGGGAGGAGGTGGCACATGCAGTGAACCTGCATGGCAGCCACCAGCACTCTGTGCAGAAGTGCAGAAGAAGATGGGAACAGACAGGAGGAGGATAAAGGAGAAGGTGGCTGCCATCAGGGCAGCATGAGCTGCGACAGGTGGGGGACAGCTGGAGGTGGTACACCTGACCCCACAGGAGGAGAGGGTTGCTGGAAGCATGCAGTGTTGTGCCATTGAGGGTATTCCGGTGGTGGCTTCCAGACGGGTGGTAGCCCGTCACTGCATGGTAGGTCATGGTCTGTCTATTGGGGGCAGGGTAGGTCACATGCAGTAACACGACATTCTTTTCCCTTACAGATCCTGAGCATCTGCATGGGTCAAGCGGTGGTGGGCCTGTCCACTGGGGACAGTCAGCTGGAGATGGAGGAGGGCCCATCCACCTCCACAGGTGTACATGGTTCAGTGCGACAGTGGGCCCACCTGGCTGTCCACATTGATGTTGTTGGAACAGGTGCGGAGGGCCCTGCCGTGTCCCAGCATTCCAGCATCCACGGATGCCAGCATGCTGTGACTCGGGCTGGTGCCGGGTCCATCACCGATGAGGATGTCGCTAACAGCATGGGCAGTGACACGTGTGTGCCATGTGATGGCCACACAGCAGCTAACATTGTGGCCATGGCTGTGGGTGGTGCTGCCGTGGAGGCCTGCATGTCATCACAGTCCCAGCCATGCCTGTCACCACCAGTGGGGCAGCACTGGTGTGTGTACAGGACAGGGACTGTTGTGGCCACTGTGGTGGCACCAGTGAGCCCTGGTGAGTGGCAGCTGAGGGGCAGCATTAGCAGTCGGCCAATGGTCTTGGGGGTACAGGGTCAGGGTCAGCGCCAGTGCACCACTGTGGACATGCCCAGACCTGGTCCTGGTGTCAGCACCCACCCTCAAGGGATGCTGGGCATTAGGGCCATGCACAACCTGAGGTACAGGATGCCGAGGAGGCAGATGACCTCTTGGATGAGCACACCCACATACTGCAAGCATCAGTCCACCAGCAGATGCAGCCAGCGATGTCATGGATGCACTGCGTGTGTGGCTCTGGAGTGGGCAGAGGAGCATCGCAGCAGAGACACCGCCTGATCCTGGCAGGGATGGACCTGTTGTAGGAGGATGTGACCTCTGCCATTGACAAACGAGACACAGGCATTCACTGCTGTCATGGCCACAATGGGCACACAGTCATGTGCCCATGTGTCGCAGGACACCATGCAGTGCACTGTCCACCCCCGCCTCCCGCGCATCGCGGCACCTCCCTGTCGACACCGGGTTCAGCTGTAGGTATCCCCAGCATGCTCTGGCACAGGCATGTTTGGTGTGCTGCAGACCCCTGCATGAGCACGGTCGTGTTCACTCAGTGGAACCCCTGGGGACCATCGGTGCCACCCCATGAGGCCAGTGGTCGGCCTGTCAGTGCTGGCGGGTCTCAACGGGCTGCCCATGCATCTGTGGTGGCTGGGGCACTGTGGCACATGACTGACCTGTTTCCCAATGCAGCTACTATCTGGTGCTGCCTGTGTGCATTGTGTCTTTCAGCGGGCATTGCATGGGTGGGTACCCGCCCTGCATGTGGACACAGTCGATCTGCACACCTTCCAGCTGCTGTCCGCAGTTGTATGTGCATGATGATGCCTGCATTGCGCTGTACACCAATGTGCAATGGTGCTTCAGCATCTGACACATGCACATAGACAGGCAGTGGGCGTGGTGGTCTGTGGACATGTGTGTGGCTAGGGTGGCGTTCTTGGTCGTGTGCCTCCTACCTTGTGCATGTCTGGTGCATTGTGTGTGTGTGTGTGTGTGTGTCCATCTGCGTGGCATGTTAGACCTCACCCATCCCTAGTTGTGTGTGTGGTTCCATGCCCGCCACTTCCTTGATGGAATGCACCCTGGTGTGTGTTCATGCATGTTTGTGGGTTGTGCCTTAGCCACTGTTGGTTGCACATGGCCCCATGACTTACCTGGGTTGGCTGAAGTGCTCCTCTGTGATGGTGTCCCAGTGCAGCTGTGCCAGCCGGAGCAGTCGGGGTCCCATCACCCAAGGAGGCTGCCCATCACTATTGTCACCAGTGACCCCATCGTCTCCCCATCGCTGTCCACCTCTTCGACCTGTACGGCTATCCCACATCTATTGGCCATGTTGTGCAGGATGCAACAGGCCAGGAATAGCCCACAGGCCTGAGGAGGCTGTACTGTAGGGCACCGCTGGAGGTGTCCAGGCAACTGAAATGTGCCTTCAGCATCCCGAACACCTGCTCAATGACATTACATGTGGTGGCATGTGCCTCATTGTATCGTTGCTGTGATGGGGGCCGGGCCACCGGTAGGGTGTGTGAGCAGCCAGGGACGGAGGCATCCACTGTCACCTGTGTGTAGAGGGTGGAGGTTAGTTTAGTGATCAGCATCGCCTGCCCCAGACCATGTGGATCACTATCCATGTCACCTCTGACCATGCCCCCGGCCCTATGATTGTCCATGTGGTTTGCATACTCACCCACTAGGTGGCCAGTGGGGATAGCCCCACTCTCAGATCTTTGGCACAGTGCCGGCTGGTGCCAGATGAAGGCATCATGTGCTCCCCAGGGTGCATGGCACAGACATTGATTATGTGCCCCTGGCATTGCACACCACCTGGCAGTTGATGCTGGCATAGCCCTTGTGATTTACATATACGCCCCTCAGGGCCAGGTGGTGCTGGATGGCCACATGGGTGCAGTCTATTGCCCCTAGCATGCCAGGCATATGTGCTACCCTGTGGAACTCCTGTATGTTTGCTATGCACTCCGCCAGTGTGCTGGGGAAATGGATGTTCTCCGCAGCATGTGGCAGCAGTGTGCTGAGGAATTGGGTGAGGTGGCGTGGACGTGGCCAACTGGGTTATGCCTGTGGTGTCCCCAGTTGGTCTCTGGAAAGTACCCGTGGTGAGCAAGCACCGCAAGCTGTCACTTTCATCTCCACTGACAGGGCATGGCTCCGTCGTGTGGGTGCCTGCATCACATCACTGCACAGCTCACAGAGCCATGTCAGAATTCCCGATTCAGGCAGTACTGGCCCACAATCTCAGTATCACTGTACAGCTCGAAGCTGGTGCGGGCTCGGTACTGCCTGTTTGGGGCATACCACCGACGGGACCTTCCATGGCCATGCCCCTGCTGCCCGCCTCACCCCTCATTATGGCCTCCATCTGGATGGTGGCACTGGCCATGTCCCTGGGTTGTGTTCACCTCCTCGGCAGCTGTTCTGTATTCCCCCGCTGTCCCGGCTGCTACTTCCTGCACGGGAACACCTGCCTGTCAGCCTCACTGCTGTGTGTGGTGTACTCTTCTGCACTGTGGCTCCCCACACCTTCCCTGTGCCTGTTGCTTCCAGGTGCCCTTTTCTGCCTGGTCCTGTGTGTCCCTGCTGCCCAGTTTTCCTGCTATCTTTGGCTGTCATGTGGCTTCCTGTAGCGTTCTTGCACTCTCCCCTTGCTCCCTTTTATTTTGGCTTATTTCCACTATGGCTAACTCCACTTGCCCCCTATTGCGCATGGCGCATGTTGTTAAATATCACACTACGCCATTTATGCCATGGTTCTCCCCTTCAGTTGCGCATGCATTCATTATCATTGCGCTGTTGCTCAGCGTGATTTGGGGTGCAACTGCCTCCTGCTGAATATCGCAGAATGACGATTTTGGACTTGCGCAGGCGCAACCCTACTGTGCATGGCTCCACTCTTTTGAATATCGGGCCCTATAGTATATGGGAGCAAAACGCCACTGGATTTGAGAACTCTTGATATGCAATAGACTATGGAGATGAAGACCAGACTAAAGAGTGAGCGTAGACTCAATATCTAGCCAAAGATGCTGATAGTAAGAAGTCTGATGCTGGCCATCAACATTACCCCATTGAAAAAGTTTGCTCGCATGTAGGGCACAATAGTACAAGAAATGTTTGGGAGGTGTAAGCTCCACAAACTTAGAGGCTGTCAATTTAAAGTAAGAATAATGAATGGCAAGGCCCTTCCATAGGAAATTGTTGGGCAGTCCCTGTACAGTAGATGTAGAACCCCAAATATGGTAAGATAAAAAGCCCGGCATGCCCAAGGGATAGAGCAGGCAGGGCAACACATTCATTTTAACAATGCTCACTCTACCCCATAAGGACAATAATAGGGAAGACCATCTTTGTAAATCAAGCTTTAAGGTATGTCACAAATGAGTGAGGTTTTCTTTTACCATGCCTGAAACAGTCCATGATAGGTGAACTCCCAAGTAATTCAAAGAATGAGGTTCCCAGTCAAGACCCAAACATGTGATGTCGCTTTTATTAAGAAGCCGTTCAAAGGTAATACCCTTGTCTTACTCACATCAAGTTTATAGGAGGAGACTTGTGGTGGTTGATTTCCCTGAAGACACTTGGAAGTGTAGTAGCTGGGTCTTACAGGTCCAACAATAAATCATCTACATACAACAATAGAAGGTATCTGTACCATACCACTGGGATACCCTTAGTCTCTTGATGTGATTGCAGACTGTGTATTAGGGTTCCAGATATAAATGCAACAGCAGTGGGGATAGGAGAACCCTGGTGGGTGTCATGATGGAAAGGGAAAGGATCTGACAGAATGCCATTGCACTAAATGTGGACAGTGGGGCCAGTGTACAGTATTTTGACCCAGCAAAGATATGGGGTTGACCAAATTTAAGCAGAACTAAAAAGATAGGGCCACAAAACTTGATCAAAAGCCTTTTCTGTGCCTAGGAGACAAGGACCTCTGGAAATCTGCCTCCCAAGTGTAGAAATGAGGTGGTGAAGTTTCCAGAAGTGGTTGCTCTATAATCTGTCTCTCATAAACCCACTTGTAACAGGCTAGTTAGAGAGTCCAGAACTAATGATAAACAATTAGCAAGAACCTTGTAAAGAATTTTTAAATCAGAATTTAAAAGGATCTCAGATGATAACTGCCCAGTAAAAACTCATCTTCATTGGGTTTTTAATAAGAGTAATCAAATCCTCTAAAAACAAGGCATCTCTTACACCAGACGAATACCAAAAGTTGTACAGTTGTGTAAGTAAAAGGGCAAGTTCAGAGGTAGGCTAAGTAGAAACTACTACTAAAATCATCTGGTCTAGAAGCTTTATCTAAGGGCAATTGTCAAATAGCACGCTGAACCTCTGAAAGAGAGACTGGCTGGTCTAACATATGTCTGAGATGGATCCAGGACCAGAAGAGGAAAGGGTCTAGATAAGCTGTTATACTGTCCATTAGGGTTGACCCTGAGAGCTCCTCTGAGTAAAGATTTATGTAATAAGAATGGAATATAGCTGTCATTTTCCTAGGCTGAGTCTCTTATTAGCATCTGGGCTAGCCCATGTTCCAGCAATATTTTTGGAGGAGTCAATGTGATGGAGCTGAAGAGCCAGTAGCGATGCATCTCGGTCTCTGGACTCCAAGTACCAGAAATTAGTATGCTGTTTGGCCAATTCCTTTCGGGATAGCAAGTCTGTATATTGTACGATAATACATTAAGTTTGGACCATACGCGTATGGGGTATTCCTACTAAGGGTATTCTCCAACCTTCTAATATCTCAGAGGAGCTGCTCAAGCTTTGTTTAAATTTTTGGGATTGAACGGAAGCAAGTTTAATGAGCTCTTATCTATCTTTGAAATAATAGGTTGAAAAGCAGACAGGAATTGCTGAGCTGCAAGCATCCTCCCCAACTCCCCACAAATCCCTTAACAACCTCCTAGAGATTAGTACAAAACACAAAACTATCCACCCCCATAAAAATTCCAACTTGAAGAACACTGTACCCCAAATCAAGAATAATGGTAACTATCACCAGTCCCACAGACCACCATCCCCAAAACAACAGGACCATGATGATATCAATCCACCAACTCTAGGCCCCTTCCCCCACCTCTCACCGCAGTATATGTAAATATGAAAGTAGTAATAATGGATATAGAAAACATCACACAACAAGTCCCCAAAACAACAACCAAAAATGCCTAAACTATGAAGTCACTAAGACAATGTTCAAACAACAAGGATAAGAATATATTAAACATAACACTTTGTGTTTCAGCTCTAAACAATAAAAGGAGTTCATGAACCTGATGTATGTCACCGTTAACATTGATTAATCAGTTTGCATGCATTATTTATAGTACAGCAGAAGTATTTAATGTAATGCATCCGGACACAGGTCCCAGTAGAAGAGCCCTAGTAAATAAATACAAATGCCCAATCTCAAAAAGAGGCTACATTGCAACTTATGATCATGCTAATGAGTTTTGCTATAAAAAGTATTTATAGCAGCTAGCCAGTTACCTCTATATCTAACAATCCCTAGAGGACAGCTATTAGAAAAGGGGACCCTTCAACTCACACATACCTGCCAGCAGCAGTGATCGTCACGCCCACACCAAGTGTATAACCTCTCCTAAAAGCTATCAATAAGGCATCTAGGGAATAAGCCCACCATTACTGCCCACATCTGACCTCTGAGAGCCATGAACTTCTTTATAAGTATTAAACTCCAAGCAATAGATCCACTATGCCTTTTCTACCTTATGCATCCATGAACATCTCAACAAAAGTTCATGAGAACCAGGACTAGATCCATTACAAGGCTATTGGATCAAAGGGCTTCCTTGAGGAAACAATGAAATCTGGACACTCCACAGCAACACTGAGCTTGCCCAACAATGATTATAGAGAATGCAGAGTGGACCAACAAACGAGTGGTGCACATGGAGCCAGGTAGATGACTTATTCAGAATGGCATCTCGGCCAAGGAGTGATTCTCACCTATACCTTCAGATTACATTGTGAAGGTAAGAGAGGAAGGAGAAGCATGGAACCAGGCACCTGAGTGTATAGAAAATTTACCTGTCGTGTGATGAGACAGTTTGGAGAGGGTACATTGTCCCCTACCTTTCTCCTCTTTGCTTTAAGAGAAAGAGCTGAAAAGTACCGCTAACAAACCCCATACACTCTCTGGCCAGGCAGTGGTAGGAAGACAAGGAATCCCTAAACCAGCTGAGCCATCCATACGGGGAGAATGAGAACTAACCAGCCAACAGTCTAGATTCAGTTCACAGGTAATTATTAAAATATGAATAATACCTATATATATTACAGTAACATGGTAGTGCTACCATAGTTAGGGTTGAGTATCCCATTTAAGGTTAAATTTTGAAACTTTGAACCTTAATAACTTTGCCACCATTCAACAGATTTGCCTGAAATTTGGCAGGCAGGGGTGTAACCATAGATACACGGCTGCAGAGTTATTAAACAACATTCCGGTGTGCAATTATGGTTTCTTGTGCATTCTTTGCTTGTGCCTAAAGGTCTCAAGGTTTATGCAACCAGTCCAAAACTTCAGAGAACGTGGCCTGGAGCCCTGATGTGCCTTTTGAAAATTTCGTGAAAAATATTGAACGGTTCAAAAGTTATTCAAAACAAGCTTCCCATTATAGTCAATAGGAAAAGTTAACAAACAGTTTGACATTATCACAAATGCACTTTTTAGTGTCGTAAATGGCTCTAGTAGTGTCACCAATCCGCCATTTTGTTTTCAGTTACTGATCACAGAAATGCTTGGCATTTAAAATTGGGACCATCTAAGGACATAATTATTTTTGTGTTTACCTAGTCGAGCCCTGAGGATGCTAGCCATGTCTTTATTTTGGATTGAAACATCCCAGAAATATGTTTTCAAATTTTGCGAAAGGTGTCACAAATCATGACACTACTTTCCAACACCATGGCCAAAATTACAGGAATTGTTTGCCACCCTGCAGCAAAAGAATGGTTTGGTATTTTGGACTGAAATGTGGAGGAAGAAAGCCAACATCTCACAGATGTGCCTTTTTGTAGTTTGGTGAAAAAATATTGCAGAGATGCAAAGTTACTGCACTCCGAAATTGGCGCTTTTCCATAGACTAACACTGCAGTGACCGCCATAAGACAGGAATTCTTTGTCACCCTGCTGCAAAATAACGGTTTGGTCTTTTGGGCTGAAATTTAGAGGAAAAAGCCAACATCCCACAGATGTGCTTTTTGGTGGTTTGGTGAAAAAAATATTACAGGCAGCAAAGTTACAGCACTCCAAACTTCACATTTTTCCCATAGGATAACATTACAGCTTCTGCCACGCCTTTCAGGACCCATATCTCGGAAGCGGTGTGAGATCTGGACTTTCATTGGAAAATGCTTAGCCCCCTACATGGGGACTAAGTATAAAATAACCAGGAAAGTCATAATTCATACGAAATTTTTACTTTTTTTCTATGTTGTACGGTTCCTGAGATATATACAATTTAGTATTCCATTTCTAATTTTCTGCTCCAAGCCCCATTATTATTACATTCATTGTACTCACTGTGTTTCTCTATGCAGCTGTTAGGAAAACCAGGGTGTGCACTTATTTACTGTCACCCTTACCATTTCTGCTTGCGGTTCCATACCCATTTGGCGCGCATTTTTCCTGTATGCCACCGTGTGCTGCTACTCCTTTGCATTTTCATTTGCACTTGCATTTGTGTTACTGTTACAGTACTGTTTCTGTTTTGCTTTCCATCACCATGTGCATTATCATTTGCGTTTGTGGCTGCCTTCCATTTGCGTTTGCCTTTCATTTTGCATCATCGTTGTTGTTACTGTTACCATTTGTGTTTCAATTACTCCCATGCTGTTATGGTTTGCATTTCCATATGTGCCTGCATTTGCATTTCGTTTCTGTTTCTTTTGGCATTATTGTTGCTGTTACTGTTACCATTTGTGTTTACAATTGCGGTACCATGACCGTGCATGTAACGGTTTTGCGTTTCTGTATGCGCTTGTGCGGCGCTTTCATTACTGTTTCCTTTGGCATTATTTTTAGCCGTTACTATTTACCATTTGCATTTCCAATTGCAGTACCATGACTGTGCATGTTACGGTTTGCATTTCCATAGGTTCTTGTGTTTGCCTTCTGTTTCTGTTTCCTTTTGGTGTTATTTTGCTGTTACTGTTACCATTTATATTTGCAATTGCGGTACCGTGACCGTGCGCATTATACTTTGCATTTCCATATCGCTTGCATTTGCATTCGTTTCTGTTTCCTTTGGCTTTATTTTAGCTGTTACTGTTACCATTTGCATTTCCAATTGCAGTACCATGACTGTGCATGTTACGGTTTATGCTTTCCATACATGCTTGCATTTCTTTCCATTTCTATTTCTTTGGCGTTATTTTTGCTGTTGCATTTGTGTTTGCAATTGTGGTACCCTGACCGTGTGCATTACATTTTGCATTTCCATATCGCTTGCATTTGCCTTACCGTTTCTGTTACCTTTGACATTATTGCTGCTGTAACAGTTACCATTTACATTTACAATTGCAGTACCGTGACTGTGCATGAAGCGGTTTGCGTTTCTGTATGTGCTTTGTTGTGTTTCGTTACTGTTTCCTTTGGCATTATTTTAGCTGTTACTGTTACCATTTGCATTTCCAATTGCAGTACCATGACTGTGCACGTTACATTTTGCATTTCCATACATGCTTGCATTTGCCTTACCATTTCTGTTCCCTTTGGCATTATTGTTGCTGTAACAGTTAACATTTGTGTTTAATAAGCGGTACCATGACTGTGCATATTACCACTTTTGTTTCTGTATGCATGAGTCTCCGTTTGCATCACTGTTCACTTTGGCATCACTTTGCGCTTGCATTTCTATTAACTTTTGCGTTACCATTTCCATTTATGTCACCATGTGCGAAACTGTTAGCGCTTGTGTTTGCATGTAGATTCGGTTACTATGTCACAAGACATCAAGCTGTTGGTTAACTAGGATCTGCAGCTTATCTGTTAGGTAGGAAAATGGGCAGACTAGGTGGGCCAAGCGGTCCTTATCTGCCATCAAATTCTATGTTTCTATGTTTTCATGTGGTGGGGCGCAGGGCCCAAAGGGCCCCGCAGTCCACCACCGCATTCTATTCACTATTTATAGTCCTCATTCTCAAAGAAGGAGAATTCATGGCAAAACTTGTTTAATGACAGTTGGTTAGGTACAGCGACAAAACAGGAAATTTGGTGTTAGGGTTGAAGCCCCTTGCATCCCCCAGCCCACCCAACTGGCATTGGGGTGTGCATTGAGGTTGTCAGTCCTAACTCTCACCCCATTCTCCTATACCTCAACTTGCTTACACATGTGATGGGGTGAGAGTTAGGGTTGATGACCCCACACACCCCAATGCCAGTTGGGGAGTAGCAGGTGGGGGTTGCAAGGGGACTTTCAACCCTAACACTGAATTTTATCACTTTGCCACTGTGGAAACAACCCTAACCGATGCATTAAACAGAGATTTTTCCATGAAAATATATATATATATATATATATATATATGTGTGTGTGTTTGTATAAAGACCAACCAAAAATTATAAAATGCAAGCTGCAAATAAATATTTAAATTGGGAACCATGCTGTAGTACAGTAAAATGATAGCAACTTCTATACAAGCTTAGAATAATAGAAAAGATTCTGGGTTTTCCAGCATATTGTCTTGTCTGCAAAGTTTGGAACAGAAATCCATGCACACCACTAGCATGCAAGCTGTTCATGAATGATTTCTTGCACGCAAGTCCAAAATCAAGGTGAAAATAGACGTGGATTAGGAAGGTAGATCAAGTAAAATTCCAGTTTGATGCAGGATCTCCTTGCATGGCTGAGGAATGCCCAGTGACTCCTCATCCCAGTTCAAATCAACATTTATAGTAGGTGCGCATGAAGAAGGTGATTAGAGGTGGGTTACAAAAATGAGTGAAGAGACAGTGAATGAACAAGCAAACCATCTAAGGGAATCTAAGCATGGTCCTTATCAGAGCAGTGTCTTAAATCCTATCTCCTCCAGACTTCACTCTGCTCATAACAAGGTACCTCAGTCATGGATCCGGGATCAAGGTGAAAAATAGTTACACAGTAAGACAGTGAATCACCAGGCCATCAAATCTGCCCATTTATGCTACCTGATGAAGTGGCTAGTGACCCAATTTGGTCATTGTGTTTAGCTTTTTCTTCCTATCTCTAATATTCCTTTATTCCTGTACCATGCATGTTTGAAGCCTGTCACCATACGGGTGGCCACCACTACTTAGGGCAGGCTACTGCATGCATCCACCACCCTCTCCATAAAAGAACTCCTGACATTTCCCTTATGTGGCCACCCATCAGTCTCATGTCATATCCTATTTTTCTGGCACTACTTTTAAACTGGAATGTTTTCCCTTTCACCTTGTTCATGCCCTTGAGGTATTTGAATGTTGCTATCATTTTTTATTATTATTTATTTAGTTAGTTTTGTTGACTGAGTAAGTGCACTAGACAAGTCCTGCCTATTTTTCAGGCATGACCCAGGGAGGGATACAGATGAATGCCAACTGACCTTGAACCAGATTAAGCTGTTGGTGGTATTTTTAGTGA
Organism: Neoceratodus forsteri; assembly: GCA_016271365.2. Taxonomy (NCBI): domain Eukaryota; kingdom Metazoa; phylum Chordata; order Ceratodontiformes; family Ceratodontidae; genus Neoceratodus; species Neoceratodus forsteri. The sequence continues at coordinate 852,005,729 of CM057459.1, read as the reverse complement.
ATGAGGAAAATTTGGTCAGGACACCAGGGAAATTCCCCTACTCTGCCTGCAGGGGTGCTGTCACTTCCTGTCCTGTGAACAGGATGGAGGGCTCAGTTGCAGCCGGACACAGGAGGAGGAGGAAGTGCTGATGTGGCAGAGGAGCAGGATGTGCTGCAAGGAGGAGGCCTGGTTTCAAGGCCTACAAACTTGCAAATGGGAGAGGAAGGTCACAAAGCTATGGTTTTGGAGGCTGCAGTTTCAGCAAGTGAGAAAGACTTAAGTACATCAATGGAGGAGAATGATGTGCCAGTATGTTTCTTTGAAGATAACATGGATTGGTCTCAGATCATGGAGGATGCTGAAGAAAAACCCAGGTACCATACACCTTGCCTGATAATGTTAAGACTGTGTCAGATAAAGAGAAATTAGTTTTAGAACTGCTAAGAAAAGAAGAGCAGTTTAAATCACAACTTGAAGCGCTGCAAAAAGAACTGTCAAATTTGCCTGAAAGTTCTGAGAGTTCTGTGTGGTGACTCACATGGGAATCAGCTGTGTGATGACATGGCAAAGAATGATCTCCTGCAGGTTCTGTAACTTTTCCCCTGGACTTGAGACCTCTTTGGCTGGCAGTAGAGCAGCACAAAGCTGTGTGCCAAAAGCCAGTAAAGCCTCCTCTCCTGCAAGACGCAGACTGGGTCTTTTGAATATTCATGGAGCCCCACAATCAAAGGCCACTCCAGTGAAGGAAGTCCCAATTCAAACACCCACTGTAAATCCTGCACTTACAGCGCATTCCTCATTGAGACATACAGAAACAAATGCTGAACTGATAGCTTTAAAAAGAATTGGTCCCTGTCCATACGCTGCAGAGTGCAGGTTGGTTGCAGAATGCTTGGTACCTGGAAGTGGATTCAGAGGACAAAACTGTTATTAAATACAGGACTGAAGCTTGTCTGGAGATGTTTCTGATGCTAAAAAGCTGGATAATGTGTGCAAACCCTGCCTTCCTACTACTACTAGTCATTATTCACCTGAAATGAGCCCCAATGAGGCAAGTAACAAAGTAACATGGCCATGGTTACAGAACAAGAATCTCAAGCACCAGTCAACAAAGAGGAACTTCCTCCTAGAATGGGGCCTGCAGAACATATTTTGAGGGATCCAAATGAAAAGCTTGGTTGGACCCCATGTTTAAACTGCAGGATTTATATCAGAATAATGGGGAACCAGCCCAGAGGAAAAATGCTGGTGAGACTTATTTCTAAGGGTGGTTTGGAGGATCCTCCAGATAGGCTTTATATTGCTAAACAGCTGTTAAAGGGTACAATGCATTTTTTTCTTCCAAAATTTTGGCTCTGATTCATTTAGGTAATGGAAATTATGATGTTAGTTTCAAGTCTATCTCGAGTTTAGATAGGTTCTGGTCTCAATTTCAGTCTCTGAAAAATAGCCCTTTATGGATTCCTACATGGCCATCCTCTTACTAAACTGGCAGTTAAATACATCACTGTCATGTTTCAGTAATGAGCGTGTCCATGTAGAGGGCATTCATTCTGGTTGAGGCAAAGGTGTGAAATTCTAGATAAGCTTGTTCCTATTTTAGATAGTGAACAAATATGGAATGGTGGCTGGAAAATAAAGGTTAAATTATTTTCACAAATTATGGGCCTGTGCATCTGCCTAGTACATTTTATCTGGGAAGGGACAGGGTGTTTTATTCTACATGGGGCAACCAAAATCATGTTTTAAATGTGGTTCACATACTCATTTGAGCAATGCCTCGACACCCCAGATGTAACCATTGTTTAGATTATGGGCACAATTCCTCAGCATGTGTAAATCTTTTTAAATGCAATTCATGTGAGAACACAGGACATGGTTATGGGAAGTGCCCTTGGGCCTCCATAATCATGAAGATTGTCCCCCAGGATGGCTTTATAAATAGAGCACAACAGTTACAGGCCCAAAAGTGCTGCTGCAGCAACTCAGGGACATAGTGTTCTGGACCCCTCTCCCTAGTGTTGCTGCTAAAACAGACACAAGTAAAGGTCCCTCTGAGGACCTTTCAGAAACTTCTCCTAGCACTAGCAAAATCTCTGACAAACCACAGACTAGAATAGCTGATGTTGCTGAAGTAGAGAACATGCCCCACCCCACCTCCACCCCCACCACCCAGCCAAGAGACAAAACAAAGGAAAGCAGCCACTAAAGAGGAATAGGTCAGGCAAAACTCTTAAATGTAAAAGCAAGGAAGAGAAACTAGCACAGCTTCTGGGACAAAATTTTGGAGAAAAGGAAATAGATATGAGTCTCTTGCCCTAGATAAATCAGATGAAGATTCAGAGGCAGAGTTATCAGATACCTCTTCTACAAACACTGGCACTATGGAGGTTATTTCTGATGTGGATGATGGGGAGGATACACATATTGCCCAAGGACAAGGAGGCGGAGACATAGCAAAGCGACTTGATGTGGTTAGCATTTCTTTTTTTTAGCCTTTTAACACATGGACTCCTTACTTTAACATATACAAATGTAAATGGCATTAAAGGGACTCTAAGATGATTGTAGTTTTAAACTCTTTAGCTCAAGAGAATGATGATATTGTTTGTTTGCAGGACACCAGGCTTAAAGGCACACACAGAGTTACAAGCAGTTACAAACTTTGGGTTAAATGGCCTTCCTTCTGGTCAGTAGGCCAAGAAAGATGTGATGGGGTAGGGTTTTAATAAATAATCCTGGTATCAAAGTAACTAAACTAGTAGAAATTGACCCAGGAGAGCATTAATGCTAGACATCTCTTTATATTCTGAAAGATTCCGGATAATCGATACTTATGCACCACAGACTAAAGCTCTTAGGGTTTGTCTATTTCAAAAGTTCAGCCATACCTACATACCTCTAGATTATTAGTTTGGGCTCTTGATTTTAATTGTGGCCTTAAGACAACAGATAGAGGACTGAAAACTGACAAAATGTTTTTGATTCTACAGCCCTTAACAAAATCATTTTAAATGCAAAATTAATAGATTCCTATAGGGCAAAGTTTCAAAATGGTGGAAACATTTTTTTAAAGGACATTAATCCACCAGAATTGATTTTGTTTTGTTTCTGAAATCTTAGTGATTTTGAATGCTAATCTTTGGGGAGAATTTTCAGATCATAAATCATTAACAATAAAGGTTACTTGAAAGATACTCCTAGAACTAAGAAGAACTTGTGGAGGTTGAACAATTCAATTTTCACAGTTGAACAAGTGCAGAAAGCCTGGAGACAGGAATGAGAAGCTAAGCGTATCTGTGTTTGCAATGTATGATAGTGCTGCCCTCTGGTGGGAAGATACAAAAGTATCCTGGAAACAGTTTTTCCAGACACTTACAAGAGAGAGTACAAACAATAGGTATTTGACATACTTACATCTAAGAGCAAAACTGCAAGCACTAATTTCAAAATCGGAAACATTACAACAAAATCTAGATAACCAAATAATAGACATTAAAAACAAATGTGCTCATGGCAGTATGACAGAGCCAAAACCTTGGAGCAGGAATTAAGATTTGGCACTAACATTAAAAAGGAGCATTAGATCCCTTTAAAGACTCACAAAATAGAGTGGAACATAGGTTCCTAAATAAACTAAGGTTACATTCTAGACAATCTACTGCTTCTCCTAAAGAAATATTGAATTTGGTCCATGCACATTTTTAGAGACATTTGGTTCTGAACTACACATATCTGATAATAAGAACAGATTCCAGAATGTACCTTTACTTGTGGACAATGAAAAAGTCATTTAATTGCCCGATACAGGGAGAAGAGATAAGGAATGTTATAAAAAGTCTGAAGAGTGACTCAGCCCCTGGGCCAGATGGAATAGGGGCTGAATTTTATAAATTTTTAGTGAAGATTTGATACCAGCCAAGACAGCAATATATAATAGCATGCTACAGGAAGGTTGTCTAGCTAGTTCCATGTACCAGGCATCACTAATTCTGCTTTTTAAAAGGGGATAGAGAAGAGTTGAAAAACTGGAGTCCTCTTAGTCTTCTGAATGTGGATTTCAAAATATTAAGTAAACTTTTAATGAACAGACTGGTATCTGTTGCAATGAACTAATTAGTCCCACCCAGGCATGTGCAATTCCTAATAGAAAACAAACAGATAATCTAATTGCATTAAGAGATTTTTATAGAGCTGAAAATATAAATTGAAAGGCTACGTAATAGAAATTGACCAGAGAAGGCTTTTGATAAGATATCACATCAGTATATGTTTAATGTCCTAACAGCTTATGGGATTCCTGAAAATTTATTGGATGGGTGCAAGTTCTATATAAACATGCCATGTTGACCCCAATATAAACGGGTGGATTGGGAAAGGTATTAGTGTTAAAGGGAGGTAAGACAAGGGTGCCTCTAGAGCCCCTGCTATTTGTCTTTGTATTGATGTTTTTCTTAGAAATATAGAACAAGATGTTAGAATTCAAGGGATAGAATTAAGTCCTACTTTACCCAGGATAAAAACACTAGCATGTGCTGATGATTTAGTTTTATGTATAGACCCTGCTACAAATGAAGACGTTCTTATTGAACATTATCAGTCTTTTTCTGATATTTCTGGTTCTAAGATAAACCTCCATAAAAGTTTAGGGATAGTATTGGATGATACCCGGTTCGGAGAACAACTCATTTTCTGGGTTTAAAATTGAGAAAAGTACTATCCCTATATTAGGGTAGTATTTGGGCACACATATGGCCAGTCAGAACTGGGACACAAACATACAGATTGCACAACACTTGGTGAATAGTTGGAAGGGCCAGGAAATAGGAAAGAAAAGAGAATTTTCCTGATAAAACCATTGTTAATTCCGATTTTTTATATGTTAGCTATGTTTTTCCTCCTCCTCAGTCTAGATGGGTTACTATATATAACATTTTTTTCCAGGCTTTATGGGGAGCAGGCTTAATCCTGTGAAAAGAGCAATAACCCATAGAAAGATAGCAGAAGGAGGTCTAGGCATGATTCATCCTATTGCTTTTTATAGTATATTTGTGTCATACAATCTAGGGTGGGCCTTTAAACCTGGATATAAGATTTGGAAAGAACAATTGTTGTGCACTATCAATCTTGGTGCCTTAGCATGGTCTCAAAAGAAAACTATTTCTTTACACAGAATTTCAGATCTCCCAAAATATGGAATAGAATTGTTAAAAATATTAATAAAATGGGATATCACTAAACATATGATTCTGGTAAAGAGTAGAATAGACCTATATTCCCATATCTTAGCTGTGGAAGATAGGGACTGTCTATCCTGGGGAATGTCCTGATTCTTTTTGCAATTTAATTTGACTATGCTCACTTCTAAACGCATACCAGATTTTGCATGGGATGCAGTATGGCTCAACCTTCATAGGAAATTAAGTGCGTAATAATAATAAACATAAACAGGTCCAGGATAGATACTGCCTAAGGCAGTCATGTGTTCAACAATTGGAATCAAAAACATTTGTTTTGGAGTGTAAATATGCCTCACATTTTTGGGACTATCTAGCCAAAGTTTGGAATGAGCTGCTGTTTTCCCAATTATCATATTTTGCACTGATTTATGGACATGTGGTAGGGGCATGGAAGTATCACCCTGAAACATTGTATGTAACATTGTCAATTATAAGGCATTCTATATGGCAATCCCAGTGTTTATGGGCAACTCAGCAGAAAATGGTGTCATATGTAGAAATGGGAAGAAATATTGGCATCTCTCTGCAAAACTGAAGGCTTTGGACACAAAGAGATATGCTGAGGACAAATATATGCTATTATGGATTAATTGTGAACATTGGGCTAATCCACCTTGAAGGTTTGGATGCTATGACTGTTGAATTTTGGCTCTGCATATGTACGTTTTAATGTTTAAATCATGATAATGCCTTTCATGTATCTACATGTGCTAATTCTGTAAATATCAGTATGTTTTATTTGTCTGTATGTCTTCTCAATAAAATTCCCTACTCTTTTGACACCATGGGCTCTTTAACATCCACCTGAACTACCACCAATCCAGGCGGATGGGACCTCGGTTCAATGTCTCATCCGAAAGACGGCACCTCAGAAGTGCAGCACCCCTCTCATGCTGCACTACAGTGTCAGTACTGGGATATTAAATCAAGTGCCAGATGTGAGAACTGAACCCACAGCCCTCTGATCTCCCGGCCTCAGAGGTGAGTGTGCTACTTACTGAGCCACTGACACTGCATGTTACTCTCTCCCTCCTTTGTGCAGCATGTACAAATTGAGGTCTCTGACTCTTTCCTCATAAGACTTGAGATGTAGACCCTTCACTATTTTGGTCACCCTCCTCTGCACGTCTCTATTTTGTCAATGTCCTTATGAAGGTGTGGCCTCCAGAACTGGACACAGTACTCGGTGATGCCTCACCAGGGTCTTTTAAAGTGGAACTATTACCTCCCTTCTTCAGCCTGTGATTCCCCTTCCAATAGCTCCCAACATCCCAGTGGCCTTCCCCACTGCCTTGGCCATCTACCTTGGGCCTTCAGGTCATCTGTAATTATGACCGCCAAGTCTCTCTCTCCTCCTTAGTAACTGCCAACAGATGTCCCTCAACCTGTAGCTTGCTCCAGGTTCCTGCTCCCCACTTGCATGATTTTGCACTTCTTTTCATTAAACCTTAGTTTCCACAACTCTGACCATCCCTCCAACCATTCCAGGTCTATCCTTTCCACCCCTCCGGTTATCCACACTATGGCAGATCTTGTTGTCATCTACAAACAGGCAAAGCTTTCTCTCTAGCCCATCTGCAATGTCACTGATGAAGACATTGAAGAGAATGCCCAGAACTGACCCTTGAGGTACTCCACTGGTCAACTACCTTTCCTCTGATGTGGTTCCATTAACCACAACCCTCTGTTTTCTGTCTCTTAACCAGTTTACAGTCCAGTTTACCATCTTGTGCTCTGTTCCCAGGCTACCAAGTATGTTGACCAGTCTCCTATGTAGAGCAGTATCAAAGGCTTTGTTGAAAATCAAAGTAGGCAATATCTATTGACCCCCTTCTTCTACTGCCTTTGTCACCCTGTCAAAGAAATCTATTTGAATAGTTTGACTGGACCGTCCTGCAGTGAGTTCATGTTGCCTGGGATCCAACACCCCATAGCTTCTGAGTGCTCCACTGTTCTTTCCTTGAGGAGTGTCTCCATTATCTTTCTGATTACAAAGGTTAGATTAACTGGCCTGTAGTTCACTGCATCTTCTATACTATCACTCTTGTGAAAAGAGACATTTGCCCTTCTCCAGTCCTCTGGGACCACTCCAGTGTCTAGGGACTCACTGAACAGGGCAGCCAGAGGGGCCACAATTTCAATTCTCAGTTCCCTTAGGACCCTGGAATGTATGCCATCTGGGCCCATGGCTTTGTTCAATTGCATGGCTCAAGGGTGACCCAGACTTCCTCTGTTTATCCATGCCTGTTCTGAATCACCAAAATCATTGAGAGTTCACTCGTTCATCTTCACAGTTTGAATCAGAATATAGGTGCCAATAAGAAGGCTGTCTCAAAGAAAGTTGTAGGATCAATCAAAGAGGACATGAGTCTGCATGCAGCATATTAGGAAAATAACATGGCACATCCCTTATCTGAGCAAGGTATTCAGTCCTGATTCCCTTCAGACTTACAGAGCTCTTCTAACATTCAGCAAAAGGGTTAAGGAGTCAACAGAAAAAGCAGAAGCAAAGTCCAAAGCCCACAACTTGATCATAAGAAAGCTCATTAATGGGGTCCCATTCCAAGGGTTTCACATAGAGGATTTAAACAAATCCAGATGCATTTTTGACAATTTGGACTTAGCTTACTTGCTGGATTCAAATGTTTTGTAGAACCTATATGATTAATCTGAAGCCTGGGTGGATATAGCATGCAGAACCATATCTAGGCTGCCAAGAGTTTGAAATTACAGTGCAGACACCACTTTCTTCAGTCTAACTGAGCTGGAGAAATCCTGTGTGATCCTCAGTCTATTGACTTCCCAAGTTAGCTCCTTAACTTCCTGATTTTAATAAGCAGGCGATCTTATCCAGATAATTAAAAAATTTAAAAATCAGGGATGAGGTTGTGAGCCTGGTGGTGGAGTACTGTGGAGGGCTCGATGGGCATGTTCAACAATATAGACAGGGCAATTGGGGAAGAGCCTGCAATTTTCTCACAAAGTTTTTGGATGAAAAGGATTGCATTCTGACCTTCTGAACCCTCTTCTCGCTGATAATAACTGTGTTGTTTCTTCGACTGCATCCCTCCAAATTCTCTATGTTATCTTACATGTGAGCAAGTTTCTGACAGAGGGACAAAGACTCAGGGTAAACTTGGCTGTGCCAGTCCTCCATTGAGCTAATCCTGGCTTCAGCAGCTCCCATTCATTGAGTAAGCTTTTCTGAGGAGGCTCGAATTTTTCAACTCCTCTGTGATGAGTTGAACAGCCTCCCTGAGAGGTTGTATTTCTTGCAGGAAATTATCTTCCATTAGAGGCTGTGAGGAGATCAGTAATTTAGACATAGCCAGGGCCTGAACTTTGCTCCTCTTTGAAGCCTAGTCTCTCTATCTCCAGTGTGGTTGAGGGGTATGAAGCATTGCTGCTGTTTTCATCTTGGTGTCCATTTCAGGGCTATTTTTAGCTAACTGGATGATCACTGGATTACTAACTATAAACTAAAAATAAAAATGCAAATATGCAGGTTGAAAAGAACAATAATTATATGTCAGAATGATGAGGAGCAGAGCTGAGAATCTGAGCTGCCTACACAGTATGTGCATCACATGCCTCAGGAATTAGGGTTCTAACCCAACCCATCCACTTTTGCATTGTTTAACCCTACTGTTTGACCCTATACAACTCATTTAACCTCCCTGCTCTATGGCTTCAAATTTTCAGTTTCAATTCAGGCAGCTAAAAATGTAGGGAGCACTATCCATCCAACTGAAAGTAAAATGGTGCATCTCAGTTGGATTATTTTGGGTATAATAAAGTGTTATAAAACTAACCAACATATACTAGATAAAATACTTCCAATCATATAGTTTTCTAAATGTATTGTAAACAAGGCATGACAATGCAAAGGGAATATTTTTCCTATATTGCAGCTTAAGTAGAAGGAGGGAGATGAATTGTACTTGCCGGTCTGGCAGCAGCTTTTATACACAGGAACTGATTGTATCATGATGTTAAAAACAGTACTGTTGAACAATTTGGATTGTAGCCTTTTTTTCGTGCATTTGGCCATGTCAGGACTGGTGTCTAATAACAAAATTGCTTGGAAAACTTGTGGGTTCAGTCACCCAGGTATCACACTCCGCTGCAAATAAAATGTAATGACAACTAAATCAGTGCTACACGATCCAGTCACCGCTGTTAACTGGACTAATTAGCCACTTCAATTAATTGAAATGTTTATTCACACATATGCATATGATTTGATTAATACAGACTAGAGTGTTTAGGTTTTAATATTTCTAAATTCCATATCTGGGTGATTTGGATTTTAACAATTTATTCTGCAAATCTATTTATCCATCCTATTCTCTAAATCTGTGCATGCATCTGATCTGCTCAATTAAAAGGTAAATAGTTAAACTGCAGTTTGAAATCTAATTCACCCAGTTTACAGATCTTCTTGCTTTACAACATTAAATTATTATATTAACATATGGGCCATGGCTCTCCTCCTCCCCCATTCCAGGCATCTTCTTAAAGGGAATGCGCCACCACTTGAAGCTACTAGTGCTGACTAGGAATGGAGAGTGGGGATTGGGATGGGACAGCACAGAGGGAGGGAGAAAGAGGGCTTTTCTTTTATACTGAAATACTACACAGAGGGTGGGGGTAGGACAGCACACAGAGGGAGGGAGCGGAAATATTTTGTTTTACCTTATGCTGGGACACAGAATGGAGGGTGTGGGTGGGACAGTCACAAGGGATGGAGTGGGAGTTTTTGTTTATATGGGGACGGGAACGGAGGTGGGGTGACGCAGTGCACAGAGGGAGGAGCAGGAGGGTTTTTCTTCTACATATAGTACACTCAGCTGGTTGCTGGGGAGTCTGGTCATAAATGAAGGCATCTAGTTGCTGTCTGATAGGAGTGGCTGAGTCACCTTCAAGTGTGAAAGTTTCTTTTGCAGCAACAGTAAGCACTGTCATGACGGAGTATCTGGCCATTGGTCTGTACTGCCAAGAACCTTTGTAGGCTGAATCTACAAATAGCTCGGCAGTGACATACCTAAAATACCATTCTTAGTAACAAAACGTTTCTGTGCATGCACAAACAAATGTAATAAAAACAAGTTCATGACAAACACAACATCAAAAGTTCCAATCAGCTGCTTGCTGACCAGCTTCATGCAAAGAAAGGACTGAAGCCCTCTCTGATTAGGGCAGCTTCAGTCCTTTCAAGCATAAAGTTTCCGCACAGCAAGCAGCGCAGTGATGTCTTAACTACAGTGTGTGGTCATTGGTCTGGCTGCCGAGTCCTTCCGTCTGAACTGCAATGGGCTTGGCAGTGACACCTCCCAAATCCCATTTAATGTAACAAAACATTTCTTATACATGCACAAACGTAAAAATAATTCTCTATTATGAGATGTCAGCCATTTTGGATTTGTGCTGCAGTTTTTAACTCCTGCACATCAATCAATCAATCACTTTATTTAACCAGCACATCTATTCTAAGTTTAGCAATAACTGAACCAGAAATATGTAGCACTGTTTGGACCTGAGAACTTCACTCTGTTATCCCTGATATTATAACAGCTCCTGTGTACTGCAGATACTGCACCTCTTGACCTCTGGTGAGTGACATGTACTGTAGGTGAAGGGACATTCAAAATGAGGGAAATGTGATGTTCCTCATCAGGCATGCCATTGCAAGCTAAGAACAGTGTGCAAATAAATGCCAATAAAAGGCCACTGATTTATGATGTTTGAAGCAATAACATTGCATATTCCAGATTTGAAATTCTGGGGTTGCATAGCTAATTGATCATCTAGTTTCTGGATTTTACCTGGATTCTAGTTTCATGCTTTTAGTATATATGTAACTATTCATAATAAAAGCAGTTTCAATTTACAGTAAATTAAATTAAGCAAAAATGAAACAGAAAGGGAAAGAATTAATAGAAAATACAAGTTCTGTGGATTCACTGATCTGGTAAAAATGCCCAGTTCCTTGAAATACCTTGGGTCCGATTCAAGCCAGCTTCACCAGGTGTAAACACAGTATGCCATTCCCTATAGCGGAAATCATAAGTTATACCAGTGACTTGTGACATGTGTGATTAGAAAAACAGTTATGCATAACCGCAAGCGACTATGGCAAATGTGAGTTATGATACAGTTATGCCAAAGAAAGCCTGCGCCACTGTGTAATGCAGCTTGTGACAGGCATAACACACCAGCACCACAAAACTGCCATTCCAGAACAGCTGACGTAAGTAACACACCAGAGGAAAACCAACATAAGTTAGAACAAGGAATAGCTGTCCTAATCAGAGCACAGGCCATAGAACCCAGACCCTCACATAGCCAGACTGCAGATAGCAGTGTAGTGGGACACAACAATGTCAGCAATAGGAGCTGAACCAGGTTAGCAGAACCCCATGAGCTCAGGCATGCCAGGCTCAGCGGTAGGATCCAAAGGACCAAGTTACAGCGCCACCAATGGGACCAAGGCCACTGGTGCATAGTGGAAGATGCCAATGCAAGACCACTGAGGGCTTGACTGAGCAGCAGTGCAGAACATGCCACAGGCCATGGCAGTGTGTGTGCATGTGTCAGACAGTACATGTGAGATGTGGGGACACAGTGGCATAATGGGGCAATGGGCAGACAGGCACTGCAGTGGTGAGGTGGCTGACACTGATCACGAGGAATGCCACACATGTGAGGGCAGGAAGGGGCATTACACACACACTGTGCAACACACAGGGGCCTAGGAAGGCCACACAGTGGCATGGGAATCACATGCAGTGCATGGACACAGACAAGACAATGTGTATGACTGACAGTGCACTGCTGCATGACCACATGTGCATGCAGCAGTGCATGCAATGCAGAGGATACTGGGATGCTGATGGCAGGGATGCACACAGCAACATGCACACAACCCTTCCAACAGGTGATAGTGGAGAACTCCAGACCATGATGGAGGACACCCTGTGAGGACACCCCAGACAGCTGAGCATATAGAACAATGAGGCCCACATCAGCACATGAGGGAAATGTAGCACACCCAGACCAGCGATGTCCCATGCCAGGATGCCAAGACACCATGGGGGTGTGCACCAGTACAGTCCCACAATGGCATGTAGGATAGTTCTTGCCTGCCACAACCGCACAACAGATCACTGGCACACAGCGTACCACTGCCTGACAGTAACCAGTAGGGACGGATTGCACTGAAGGAGGGTGACAGTGATCTGGTCATCATGGTTGGACACCAGACACACAGTGGTGCAACAGCAGGCCACCGTGCATGACACAATCCAAACCAGTGGTGCACCTGAGGAGGCAGAAGGACACCACAACTGACCACACCAACACCACCATCACCACCACCACCACCCCCAGCACCACCATGGTGGCACCAGCAGCAGTACAGAGGACACATGGTGGAGCAATGCAGCCCTGACAACGACGCAGCACCCATGCTACTGACACCTGCTGCTGGGGAGGTGATTCTGGCTAGCAGGGTGCAATGCAACACATGTGGCAGCACTGAGCTGGAACAGTGCCCATGCACGATGTACAGCATCTGTGAGACATGACCGTGATTGTGGGATGGTACCACAGGCAACACACAAAGGAGCACAGCACACATGGACAATGGGCATGGAGTCACAGGAGATGAAGGACACACACAGGGCAGAGTAAAACTCTGCAATGATGATGCTGCCAGACACACTGCACCTGCCATGGCCACTGATTCATGTAAATAGTGCAACCACAACAAGAACATAGCACTGGGTGGCACAGACCTGCATACATTGCACCATTGTGTTGTGCCACTGGTGCCACCCACTGGGACCACCTGTCCCTGGGTGGAAGCGAGCAATACTGGCAAATGGCCTCCACACAGCCATGACAGGCATGGTGTGGCAGCATGTGAACGGACCTGGCACAGTGCTCAGCTGCACACAGAGCACCATGAGGCCATGCCCACCTGTGTGCACCCAAGGCTCTGAGGGGCACAGCGAGCACACAGACACCACGTGTACATTTGGGATGCACATGTGATAGCGCAGCCCTGCCACATGCATGGTCACACATGCAGAGAGAGACACACTTCCTCACAGAGACGTTCTCATGCAGAACTGAGACAGACACACAGAGCCAGGGGTGTGAACAAACCATTTAATGAGCAGAACAAACACAATAACCAGGTAATACAAGGTGCAAACATCAACATAAACAGCAGTAATAAACAAACCCCACCCTTCCAAGACTCCTGCTATGTACAGCCCAACCACAACACAATGGCACATGCCCCCCAACATCCCGATATGTACAATGCCTCCCCCCGCACATACTAGGGCACCACTCCATCCCATATGAACAATGTCCACTAAACACAATGGGAGCACACAGAAGAAGGCCCCTCCCTGGATGGATCTCAACACAGGCACGGCCACACCCATAGCCCACCCACCCTCGCATGGGATGCAGGCACACCCCTGCTTGACACTGCCCACCACCCACTGGCACCCCACCCCACACACACACCGCCATGCTGCCCCCCAGCCTATAGTGCCAACGGGGCCACATGCAAACAAAATGTCCATTGAGAGGGCCCCAGTCCACACTGTGCAGTACTATCACCTCTGCAGCACCGTGAGGAGGGCACCTAGGGAACTGTTCTGGTGCACCACGTCTCCCATAATGGCAGAGACCAGCACAACTAGCTGCTGATGACCTGCAGGTGACTGCACTGGGAAAGCATAGCCTGCAGCCTAGGCTGTCCCCAGCTGAGCCTGCCACCGTGTCCATTCCACCTGGCTGCCCCTAGTCCATGCCACCTCCATTGGACCAATGCACTGCATCATCCTTGAGTGGCATGTACACATCCACCACCTGGGCCTCCTCCAGATGCGCTGCCTCATCCACCTCCTGCTCAACTGCAGGCAGCCCACACACCCTGGCTCTGCTGAAGGCTGATCCATTGCCTCCAGTCCCACACCTGTCTGCTCTGTGGCACTGCTTAGCACCTCTGGTGGTGCACCTGCACCGCGCCACACCACTGTGCTGGTAGGCTTCCCCTGGCACCACAGCCAGATCATCGTCCCCTGCTGCCACCAGCTCTGTCCACTTCTCCGTCCTTGTTGCCTACTGTCTGCCATGTTGATATCCAGACCGTCCTCCACCTCCCCTGCTCCTGTGATGGTTGGATGGGGTGAGCCCTGCACAACCAGCGCTGTGTGCGTCACCAGTGAGGCCGCTGCATCCTCCACATTTACACTTAGCCATTGCCCACAGCAGGGCCCATTGGCAGGGTGTCAGGCTGCTCCGCACACCTGCAAGGAAGCAATGGTGGTATTCAGTGCTATGCTGGGACACACTGCGTGCACACACAACATAGTGCCGCCATCTATGCCCACACAATCTGACATGGCATGGACACAACACACAGCGTGAGGGCATGCACCTACCTGACCTCGGTGCCTCATCACCTGCAGCTGGCCCTGAGCACACTGCTGCGCACCGTCAGCTGTCCCTGTGGTCCCTGGTAGCCGCGTTTGTACCTGTAGGAAGAGGAACACAGTTACATGTGCACCAGTGCTGGCCATGGCTTGTGGCAATGTAGCACCAATGTGCAGCTAGATGTTGGTATACCCACCTGTACCTGCATCCTGGACCATGTGCATCTCCACATCCCTCCAGTGCACCATATCCAAAAGTCGCTGCAGGAGTCCTGGGTCCCTCCATGCCAGATCCTGCCAGTGGTGCTGCAGCTATCTCACGGTGTGGTGCATGCCATTGCTGGCACCTAGGCATGCCCCTATTGCTCTCCATGACCTTGCATGCTCCTCCACTGTGTGCCTCCTGCACCTGGGCAGGAGGAGTGTCTACCCACTGCTGGACCAGGTTTATCAGCTCGCGAGGTCTCAGTAGGGGTGAAGTTGAGGCCTTCCACTCAGACTCAGTCCTGTACTGCATGGAATGCTGTCTGCCCCAAGGCACCTGGCACAGAGGCGTCACGGCATGTGCGGTGATGATCTGCAAGGCAACATGTCACAGCACATGTCAGTGCACAGTAGTGTGGCAACCATACTGTCACTTCACTCTACGTGCTGCCTGGCTTGTCCTGCACTCAACAGCATGACATACAGGGCTGGGGTACAGTGGCAATGGGTGCCACAGTGCACCCAACGTGCCATCCCAGTGGTGCAGTGCGGCTGTGCTGTGCTGCACATATATGCCCTGCTGTCCACGTCTGCTACCAATGGTGTACATGCCACCACACACCACACACACTGCATGACAGGGCCATGAGGTGTCATGACCATACAGTGTACAATGGGTGACCCCACAACAGCTTCTACACCATACTCCCACACACCAGCACCGCCATACCCATCCGTGCACTGCTCTGTTGCCATCACTATGTACCCAGGAGTGCCCTGGGCACCACATCTGCCACACAACAGCGGCCTTCACAGTCACCGTATACAGTGGCCTAGTCCAGCTGCATGATGCCTGGCTGTCATGTGGTGGTTCATGGCATGCACATGTTGCCCAACAGCCACATATCACACCAAGGCTCAGCTGTGTACAGATGTGGATGACTGCCCAGACACCCTTGTACAGACATGCGGTCACTGCTAGGTCAGGTGCACCCACAGGACATGTGTGCTATCCTGCACAGCAGTCAGGCACAGCTGTGGTGTCCCACAACAGCACATGCCTGGCCACAGATGCACCCAGGATGCTGTACAGTGGCGTCGGGCTGCCCACCCAACAGACTGCTGCCCTGCCTATGTGATGCGTTGGTGCCTGCCAGTCCACAGTGTATGCCAGCAATGCCCTTGTACCACACTGTGCTGGCTAGGTCCACATGTACCATCTGCAGGCCATGCACAGTCAAATGTAACATGCTGCACAGTCCATGGCCTGCAGGTCATGTTTGATGGTCTGAACAGATAGGCAGGCAGGGAACCTGTGTGCTGGTATCCTGGGTATGGTCTGCCACAGTGCTCCACTGTCTGCCCATGTGCCTCACGGTCAGTGTGCCCTGTCCCACAATCGGGGTATGGAGGGATATGTGCAGGGCTGTGGTGGGGGCACTGTATCGGGCCCACTCTGCTAACTACCATGGGCGTAGCCAGCTAGCTCCAGCATGCACACTCCCTGCCATCTGCAGCAACACAGTACACCTCTGTACACAGCCCTGCAGACTGCTGCATCCCCACATTGCCACTGTAGCAGGCTGTCAGTTGTCACAGCAACACCCTACACAGGTTGCACACATGTACATGTGGTAGGTACTAGTATTGTACACAGGTACAGACACTGATCAGCATGCTACACTGGCACATGTCCCCCAGAGCACAGTGATAATGGCTGCACATAGGCAGTATGTGAGGGACAGGTACACAGCAACTGTACACAGCATTGTACGGTGGGTCTGCCTGCCTACACCCTTACTCAGTACCCTGCAGTTGAGATGTACAGCTGCATAGCACAGTGGTATATGGCTCTGAGCTAATACATCTGTGCCCAGCCCCCACATGCAAACATTGTGAATCTGAGCAAGGCACCTACCTTCCCTGTGCTCCCAGTTTGCACCTGTGGGCAGGCCTGCAGTCTAGTGTGTCTCCTGGATAAACAATTGGCAACACGGCATTAACAACCAGTATAAAAATTGACCATTGCATATGTGGTGGTATTGCATTGTCCTACTACTGCCACTGTTCAGGATGTGTCTCTCCTGGATAAACAGATTTGAACACAACATTATCAACTGTGTGTACTGTTGTCTGTTGCATATGTGCAGGTAGTGCACTGTCCCAGTACTCACCAATAGTCAGGTTGTGTCTCTCCTGGATAAACAGAGTTGTACACAACATTAGCAACTGTATGTAGTACTGTCTGTATGTGCAGGTAGTGCACTGTCCCAGTACTCACCAATATGCAGGGTGTGTCCCACCTGGACTTACAGTGTGTTAGGGATTTCTGTGGCTCCTACATGGCTTGGGCACCATATCCTGCTCCCAAGTCTCCCCTGTCTCACCAGTCGTTCATGTTGCTGCCTAGTAGCCTTGCCTGCACAGCTTGCCTGCACATGGTGCGTTACAGGATACACCGTGCAGTGCAGGGGTGATACCGGCATATGCATCATGCACCATGCACACCACATATACGCGACTGCCTGCTGCAATGTGGCCTATATGCACATGCAGCCTATGGGTAGGATGTGCATGTGCGATATGGGGCATGCACCTTACACAGGCACTGGATGTGTGAGACATGCGATATATTCTGTCACAGTGGTTGGAATGAGTGAGTCCACATGGATGTATAGTGCATAGTATTTACTAAGTGCAGTTAACAAAGGATGTAACAGTGCAGTGATACAGTACAGTTGTAATAATCACACACGCATACCCACACCCAGTGACAGTGCACAGCAATCACACCGTATTGTGCTATTCACAGGTGCCCACAAACCCCACACAGTGCACCCTACACACACTCACATGCTCACACACACACACCACACATCAGATCTCACTGCCCTCCCATACTGCCACATCATCCACTGCCCACCTCCCATAGCAGCAGTGCCAATAAGTGGCATGGCAGTTTGCCACCTGCTGCTACCACTCAGATCTCTTGTGATTGGCTGTGCTCATGCCGCATCCAGCACCCTGTGTTGTGGCTTAGCTGCCCCAGTGGTAGCACTGGGCCCACCCTGCACTTGGTGCATGACCACAGGGCCACCACTGTCCAAAGTTCCCACCGCACTGCCAGCTTCCAGGGTCTTCAATGCCTCCCTGGGGTGGTTGGTGTATATCTTGGCACAGTTCCTGGTCCTTTATCCTGTGGGTCACTGCCATCCGCAGCCAGCTGGTGCGCTGCCACCTGTGTTGTCTCCTGTCCATGTGGGCCATCTGGTGCTGGCCCACCCGTCTGGCACTGGTGCTGCCATATGCCCAGTGCTACACCCCACAACCATGGCAGCAGGTGTTGCTGTGACCCTCTGCCCTGTCACTCTGGCTACCTGTGGTGCCACTGGTGGTGTTGTTGGGGGTAGTGTTGTTTCCAGCTGCACCAGCACTGTGGGTGTTGTCGGCAATGGGGGCGTTGGTGCCTGTGGTGCAGGTGTTGCTGGTGGTGCCAGTGGTGGCAGTGGTGGGGTCGCCTGTGCTGGCACTACAGGGGTTTGGTGGTGGTGGTAGGTGTTGCTGCTCCAGGGTGCCAGTGGTGGTGGTGGTGGTGGGGGTGGTGGGAGGGTGCTGCTGCTGGGCCCGCTGCCCCTAGTGGTGATGGTGTTGTCGCCACTGCTGTTGGTGGCAGTTATGGTGGTGCTGGTGTGCGGTACACCATCTGTGGTGCCTGTGTGGTGGCGTCCCTCACTGATGTGCCTCACAGTGGTTGGCCCAAGTGTGCACCTGTAGCACTGCGGACAGTGCATCTGCCTGTCTGGTCTGCTGGCCACCGACCCCTCCACAGCCATGGCAAGGCAGGTGATGGCTCTCTGTGCCTGTGCAAAGGCCTGGGAGGCAACCATGGTGTCAACCAGGATCTATAGCTGCCTCTGTGGTGTGTGACCCTCTCTTCAGCACCCTATCAGGGTGCCCATTAACTCCTTCATCATTGTGTGATTAGCATCCATGCTGAGCCTAATACAGCCCAGCATCTCACCCTGTTCTGCATGTACTGTCATGGGTCTCTGGCAGAACCCTGCATAGTCCATGGGTGTATCCAGGCAGTCCAGTTGCAAGGATGGCATGGTCCCATCCAGGACCTCCTCCAGCATGTGGTATGGTGCCAGGCTTAGGTCCTGTGCTTTGTCATCCCCTAGGCTTCTGCAGCTGAAGAGATCACTCAGGTTGAGTCCCTCCTCCTCCCTCCACTGTTGCTCCTCCGCTGCCTCATGCTCCTCCACCACTGGTGTCTGGGCTGTGTCTGGCTGTGCAGCATTGGCACCACCAGGGTGTGCATCTGTGGCCTGTTGGGTGGTCAGCTGCAGGTGTTCATGCTCTGCGCCTGTGTCACCACTGTCCACTGCCCCTGTATCCACCGCTGCCCATGTGGGGATACATCAGTGCATCAGTTCTACCATATCATATCATGCCTACCATGCTTGGCTCCATCTCCACCCCTGCATCACTGTTCTAACACACTGGGGGCAGTGCTGGCTGTTGGCTTACCTGTCCCCGTGTCCACTGGCACCGCACCTGTGAGGGAATGACAGTGCATCAGTGCTACCACACCATATCATGCCTACCATGCTTGCTGCCATTCCCACCATTGCATCACTGTCCTGCGCACTGTGGGTAGCACTGGTTGTCAGCTTACCTGCCCCTGTATCTGCTGCACCTGTTGGGGAACAACAGTACATCAGTGCTACATCCCCATATCTTCACCTACCATGCATGCATACCTCTTGAATGTCCCACATTACGAGGATGTGTTCCTCATTTACTTCCACACTGTTTCTGTTCCACATTGTGAGGACTTGTCCCACATTCACTGTTACACTTTTACAGCACCATCTATAGTAAATAATGCATATATTATATTATTCAACTCATAATAGACTTTCTGACTATATGGCACACATTTTCACGGTGTCCTGAGTTTCTTAGGGAACGTTTTGATTAAGTGTTCCACAGTTTGCCCATTTGTTCCACATGTTGAGTGGCATTGTCCCACATTAAGGGGACAACAGGTTGACGGGCATGCATGCATGCCACCATTCACACCCCTGCAGTGCTGTCCCACACACTGCAGGCATTGCCAGCCATCCACTTACCTGTTCCTGCATCCATCCATGATGTATCGAGGTCATTGTCCGCATGGATGCTGTGTTGGCTCATCAATGCCAGCACCTCTCTTCATGTCCACTGAGGGGTCTCATTTCCTGTGGTCATCACAAGCTGCCTGTTGCAGGTCTCCTTGGCCTTGGCATGGCACTTGAGGTCACTGAGCTGCTTTGCAGCTAGTGTACAGTGTGCTTCATATTGGCCACAGCATTCACCTTCTTGGCAGCCTCCTCCATGCCTCCTTCCACTTCAGACAATGCTCCCATTCCCTCCCTTGCCCAATAAGAGTTCTAGTTGGGCCTCCAGTTCATCGAGGAGAACATCCATCTCCTCATGTGTGAAATTCCACTTCCTTCGTTTGCTGGTGCTTGCCACCTCTCTGCTGCTACATGCCACCTTTCCTGTAGCTCCTATGCCATGTCTGTGACTTGAGCACTGTTATATGGTCCTCAGGTTGTGACTTCGATAAGTACTCGCCTGCTATTGTGGGTTACACCATGTCTTGTGGGCATAGCTTGTGACATGCGTAAATCAGCATTCTGAGTCGTATCTGGAGATTTTTCTTGGAATGTGGCTTAGCTCACATGTCACAGGGTTTCGGTGTAACTAACGCACTGGTGTACTTTGCAACATACTCTCCCACTGTCTTGGAATTGGGCCTTTGTTTTTACCAGTGTTAAGAGATCCAAATTCCAGAATTGTACCATTTTATCTCAGCTGAAGAAATGTTTACTGGCCAGCGTAAGGGTTGGTCTTCATAGTAGTAACAATCGGTTCTATATATCAGTGGTGGCAGTACGAGGTTGGGATAGCCATCCCACATTTTGTAAGAGATTTGTTTATCAGGTTTCTAAACCCACTGGCTGAAAGTTTTCCACTCTGTTCCTCTCTTCTGAGCCACTATAAAATGTTTCTCAGCACATGTTTATAGCAGTTACAATTTGTACCTGGAAAAGTGATGCGGTTGCATGACTTTGGATAAAGATTTTATGAAAATCCTGAAGCACATTGATGCCTGTTCACTAACGTGAGTGGTGATACATGCGAAAAGCATATATCTCCCCCACGCAGCTCTGCATCCTCAAGAGATCTGCGTATTTCCGTATTCCCAAACACTGGCAAACACAGGGTTCCTGTCTGCAGCTCCACCCCCCAGCATGCAGGTTCATGGGGGGCAGTCAGGTGCAGAGCTGCAGACCCAAGCAGGCAGCCAATCAGTTGCCTGACCCATGTCCTCTGTGATTCGCCTGCGCCTGTGGGGCACCATGTTGGCAGTTGTCACATATTATGCCAGCAGTACGGGGTGGGGTGTCCCAGACCCAGTGTGCCCTGATGGCTGGTGTGGTCTCAGTGTTGGGTCTGGTGACCACCACCATCCCTCTGTGCCATTTGGTGGGATCCTGGGGGCATGTAACAGTTACTACTGCCTTCAGAGGACATAGCTGTTGCCTCTCATACCCAATGCCCTCTGCACCTTTCTGAAAGGTGTGGAGTACAGACATCCTCCCTGTGCCAGCTCCTGGTCTGCCCCACATGCGGAGCTGCACATTTGGCCAGGGGTTTGGGCCTATGGTGGGGTGTAGTGGCACTGTGAATGCCATGCAGGGGCTTCCAGTGGGCACCAACAGGTGCAGACAGGTGCAGGGTTGGCTATGTGCTGGGGGTTACACAGCACATAACCACTCCGCACTGTTCATGAAAAAGAGCCCACTAAGAAGAAAATATGAACAATTTTATAAGCAGGATTTGGTTTTGGAGGAATGATTTGTCCATTTTACAGTGCATAAGGAGCTGCAACGGGTGATTCCTAAAGACACAGCTTTTGAAAGATGAATTAGCTTCAGTATTCTCTGGAGTCCTGCACATACAGTGCCTCTCAACCTTCTGCCTAAGAAGTCAGGGACAAGGCCTAAATCAGGGACAAAGGACCAAAATCAGGACACATGTTAGAAAGGGTATTAACAGGTCAAGAAATTGCTATAATGTGTAACTTTGTGAAAAGCATTTTGTAATACAGAACTAGACTACAACACTTCTCTCAGGCATTGTATTGTTTCAAATTTCGAATTTTGTGTGATAAAAATGTCAAATGTATAAGGGATAGAGGAACTTTCCCTGTCACAGTCAGAGGACATCCGTGACAATCAGGAAAAGTTGAGAAGCTTGATGCAAACTATTTCAGAAACTTTCTAAAATAGTTTGCATGCTGCTGACCAGGTTGCAGGAAAATTCAGCACTTGGATCCCACTATAAAAATATAGCGTAGTTAGCTATCAACTACAGTGGGAACACAACTATTCCTTTATTAGGTGAGGACAATACTTTGTAATTGTATCTGTCATTTGCTTTAAAGATAGCACAGTTATCAACTAGAACTATATTCCACACTTAATGACCCACGTAATAACTCAGGTTGGGGTTGAGTTTTAGTAAGCTTATTTGCCTGATACCACAGCATGGCCATTTAAGTAGAAGATCATACAAAGCACCATCAGGATGATGAGGAGAGGCGGTAAAGCTGCCTTTTCCCAAACTTGCTCTGCTTTGGTCGCTGGCCGTGCTGATGATGAGCTGCAGGATGAGGCCCAGAATGGGGTGATAAGCTATAAAGACTCTTGGGCAGAACCACACTGAGCAGCACTGGCGTCCGAATGCTGTCTCAAACACATAACAGAACTCCATTCTGAACATTGCTGTGCTGTGCACGATCAGTCTCCTGGTCAGCTGTTTCAGAGGTTCCACCAGCCCAAATATGTCCCCATTCTCAAGCGTCTCCAATGAGAGGGTCTTCTGCTTGTCTGATGGATCCCTGGGCCCTCTGTTTTGGGATGCATTCTTGGGGTGGTGGTGGGAACCTTGGAAAGAGGTAGCTACAGCTAATGAGATAAATCACATTCTGTCTTTATCTTAAAAGTCATAAAGTCCCTCTTGGATTCCCAGTCAGTTTACCATATTTTTACTTCCAGGATTTGGTACAGAAAGTTGTGGCAACAAGTTCTCGCAGGGAATGAGGGCTGAAATGGCAACTGATACGCTTGTAATTAGCATGTGAGAGCTAATTGAGCAGTATTTAGTTTTATTTTTAATCATTTAATTTTGGATGTGGTCTCTTTGTTTTGCCAAGGCATCGCCTAAAGTAACATGTTCATATGAACTATACCCACCAGCAGTTTTCGCATATAACCTTGTTGGTTGATATAAAGATGGTAAGGGCAGGTGGGCAAGCCATATGGAGGAATAGGGAGAATGAAGGGTAGAAAGACAAACAGGCTCCTGATGTTGAAAGCTGACCAGCTGCTCACTGACCAGCTTCATGCAAATCAAAGGACCGAAGCCCTGTCTGGTTGGAGTGACTTCAGTCTTTTGAAATACACAAAGTTGCCACCCAGCAAGAAGCAAGTGGCTTCACAACCACAGTGTGTGGTCATTGGTCTGGACCGCCAAGCCCCTCAGCTGCAATTGTCTTGGCAGTGACACACCTCTGAAACTGCCTTTCATTTGTAGCAAAACGTTTGGTGCACAGGTGCAGCAAGCGTTAACTAACACCACAAATGTACTAGTAAGCAAGCACTTGCTTTCTCTTTTGTCTCACTCCTAGCCTGTCTTTGCTTCCTTCCCTAATTTAAGAAGAACACTCTCTCTTTCTCTCTCTCTCTCTCTCTTTCTCTCTCTCTCTGCTGAGTCAATGGTTTCTGCCCACCCACTCACTCAGACTGCCATCACTTTTGTGAAACACACTATTGCAGATGGCAGCATGCTGCTGGGCAAAACCATATCATAACCCCAGCACTGCTGCAGCTCACAGTGATTCTGGCAATCAGAAATCAACATATTCAATGACAAAACAGTCATCACAATTTAAAAAACAAACACAAACACAAAAGGAAACTTGAAAAGAAAACCACAGTTCTAAAATAAAATAATATCTTCATAAATATGTGCAGCACACTCAGCATACCTAGTGGCAACTCTGAAATAGAGGAAAAATTTCACAGATTTTTTTTATTATTTTATTTCTCACATTTTTTTAAACGATAAGAATGATTCTCAATGTATACCCATTTTGTAAGCACAATAACATTCTCTGTGCTGTTGGGTAGTCTGTATAAATGCATTTATAAGAACCCAGCAGGCACTTGACCTTGACCTTGTGCCTCACTACACCCCTAGGCTTGTGTTTATACAGACTAACACACACCCATTATGTATTTCTACTTACCTATAGAAATTAATTTTAAACGGCAGCACCAATTCAAATTGTTGTAATGGTTCTAAATGTGTTGAAAATACAATTGCAAAGAATGTTACACAAGAGATATTGAAAAATGATACATTATGCATATCATGCAATTATTATTTAATATTGATACATTGCATTATTTATTGCCACTGGCATGATATCATTCAACACATTATACAATGAAATACTAGGTAACTGTATCAGTTAGTAAATTACCATTTACTATATTGTATAATTTCTAATGATATCATATTGTCAGCAATTAGGGCACTGAGGAACAGACAGACAGCTGCATTTCCATTAGTTCAAATTACAAAATAAAATAAAAAAATCCAGTTTTAGTTTGATAAAGGTGTATATTACAGTTGTTATTTGCTGCATATAGTGGCAGACAGACAATGCTGGCAATCCACTTCAAAAAATTGTGAAAAACCATGAGCCCATCTATTTCATAATTGTATGTGTAACCAATACTCCATGCACTGACTCATAGGGTCCAGATCCCGAACATTATGAAAATGAGCTAACTAATGCAAATGAATAAAAGAAAACAGCCTATAACACCAGTTGACTTAGCTCAACTACTGCAGGCAACCTCACTCTATGGTTGTCAGCCGAGAGGTGACCAACAAAACTGCATCTATTATGGACCCTAGGCAATGGGATTTTGAGATACAAATAATTCACTCATTCGGTTGCTGTGTACTAGTCTATGTTGTGTGAATGCTGCAGGAAGTGGCCATTAGTGAATGAAAGAGATGTGTCAAACTACTTACAATATGTAACCTCATCCAACATCCAGTAAGAGTATCTCCCAATATCTACAGCCATCCCAATTTCAAAATCCTTCAAAAGCTTACTATGGCACACAAGTGAAACAATTGCTAATAATAGCTATAGGTTACTGCCACTATATAAACTCAGTACCATGTACTTCTGTATGACACCAATCCTGCCACCCTTCCAGCAAGCAGTGTACACAATGCTGTGAGGCTACATTTGCAAATCACTGTACAACTACCACAGTAACCCAGTAGTTCTACATTAGTGGAATCCAGTTTACTGAAATGATTGTGTACATTTGCATTTTGTAAGTAAAATATGCAATACAAGTCACATAGTGTTGAACATTGTGAGCCAATCTCCTCTTTTATGACTGTGGGCGGAGCCTACAGGAGTATAGCATGTACAAAAGGAGTGATGTCATGTTTTCTGTCCATGGAACTGACTGAAGGTGTAAATAGTCTCTCCACCTTAGCCTCCTCCAAGAAATGTTTTCTGCCCTCAAATAAATATGCTTTCACGTTAGTCAATGGTTGCAGGGTACTATTTTCTTTCTTAAAGGGTGGTACAAAAACTGGAACCTGAATAGTGGAGGCAGCATTGTTTTTGGGGAAGTATGGTCCTCCCACCTCCACCCAAGAAGCTCCAAAAGGTCCATCCACCTTTTTTTTATTCATGTGAGAGGGGCATGAGGTGGATCTATTTTTCTGAAAGAAGACTCACATGTTTGGGATGTGGATAAAGGAACAAAACAATTCTGTGGAGTTCCCTGCATTTTATTAAGGACCAGAACAGAAGATACTTAAAATGCCTTCAGACTGACTTAAAAACCCTTGGAACAAATGATTATCAGAGTCACCTGGTGTCTCAAAAGGAAAGACTAAAAGTGTCTAAAAACTAAGGAAAATAGCCTTCAGGTATTTCTTAAACATTTATATACTAAAAACGAAGTTCAGCTTTTGGGATTAACAATATTTGTTAACCATATACTATCTATCTATATATATAGTTTGTCTTTTAGTAGTTTCAAAATCTGGCATTGGTGTTACTAATGCATTTAGAAAAACATTTCTTTGTAATTGTCTTTACAGATAACCTTGAAAGCATTGGTGTTACTAATGCATTTAGAAATACGTTTTTTTAATTATCTTTACAGATAAATCATGCATGTTCATGTGAGGGCACATTTTGGGGGATGGGGTTCAAATTATTTTAATCATGGGCACAGTACTTTGTAAACACAGTCTGTGATGAAGTGTGTTTTCTTTTTAAGTTTGAGAAAGCTATTAGAAGTAGAATGGGTTAAACACTTCTTGGAACTTTCTGCATAACAAGTTCCCCAGGGCACCTCACAGCATTTGACATCAACATCCTAAGAGCAGTCAGTGTGATACCTTACCGGACATTGCATAACAAGAGACCTAGCCTTCCATTTTTCCAAATAATATACCAACTTCATTCTCAGGCAGGCAGTTCTAGGCTACTGTTTATATTCTACTGAATCTTCTTAAAGGAAAACTGCATGTTAAAATCAGGAATATATGTATTGCTACCAGTTTTGAGTGCTCACTTCAATCCAGTGTTTTGTTTCTGCCTAGGCTGTTAGAGGAGTTTTCTAATTTTCCCTGGGTGTTTTATGACATCTGGGGCTGTCATTCAAGTTTGTTTTATTGCATCTTCTCCAAATTAGTCTTCTGGCGTACGCTTTAGTTTGATGTCTAATAGCCCCTATAGCAGGCCAGTGTCTTGTTACAGTGTTTTGCTTAGCACAGCAAAGAAAAAAACACTGCAGCCAGAATTCACAGTGCTATACAATATACTAGAAAGTTACATGTTTAAACACACATACACACGCACACACACCCCAAACAGAACATAGCTGGATAAGGTACCAGTATTTAGGAAACTTGTAGTACTTACTCAGAGTCTAGCAATGTGAATCCTGGTTGTGACTATGGGTGTTTACAACTGAATGATAATAACCACATTTGCTTGACTTGCAAATAGGTAGGCATTGTGTCTAATTTCTGTTTGACTTACTGTAGGTTACACATAGAATCTGATTCAGAAGCAAATGATTTGATACCTTTTAATGGACCAACATAGATGTAACACCAAGAACAAAGTGCTCTAGCATTCGGACCAACCAGTCCTTCTTCAGAAGCCTAATGGCCATTGTTTAGAAAAAACAATACTTTTATCAGCTTGATCATGCAGAAAAAACAGAAAAATCCCATTGATTTAAAATACTCATTTAAAAAATACAGATGATGATGTCAGAAAGTTTAACAGTACCATATTACCTTAAGCCAGGAGGTTCCCAGGGTCAAAGGTGTTTGGTGCAAAACACATACAAAGAATCCTACTGCATATAAATTTAATTGACATAAGATGACGCTGCTGGAACAGATGACTCTTAAATTAAGCTTTGAGTGTCACAGTGTGTATAAGGATGTGATTACTGAAAAGCAACCCCACCCAGATTAAAGACATACTAAGAATGTCTTAGGACTCAAGAGATTTCAATGCATGCATTATAGACAAGAAATTACCAGTAAAGTTGTCTTAAAAACATCAGTGCACACTGTATGGTATGTAAACTTAGCTGGACCTATCACCAGCTGTACTCTCCAGCTAGATATCATGCCCTCATAATTTCAAAAACCTCTCGTATAGTGACAGGACTTTATACAGTAAATGATCATTTAAATATAAGTTGACAGTATTAGTGTCAAACAAAAACTCTAGTCGAGGATCACCAAGGAATTAAGACCATGTAGCCTGGTATGTTCTGATGTCATTATGCACTGAGAATTTAACAACTTGGTGTACCAGAAGTGTTTAAGGAATCTGAAAAAGTGATACATTTTAATTTCTCTGCTCCTGTTCACACAAAATACACCATACCCACATCCCCATAATGCGGAGGGGGATAACTAACTTAAGGAGATACTCTCTCTCTCTTTCACACACACACACACATACACACACACACACACACACACGCTCTCTCTAGTGAACCTTTATTCACATCAGTCACTGCAATTGTTCCCCAAAAGGAATTCAACTTGTCATGAAATCCTAAGTAAAAGGGTTCATGTATCCTAATAGCTACAGAGCAAAATGTGAAACTATTTAATTGTACTTCTATCTGTGTGGTAAAACTTCCAAGGATTCTGGATAGAACTACAATGAAATAAAACTGCCACCCTCTCAGGATAAGGTAGCTAGAAGTAAATATAAAGTATGAGTGTAAGACCAGAGGTCTAACATAACTACATTTCCACAAATCACCACAATATTACCCTAATGTAAAAAGATCTGTCCAGCACCCCCATGCAAATGAGATATCACACCCCAATATGTACCAGAGTTAAAAAATATGTGACAGTCTATGATAACACTCCTGTATGTATTGTAACAGTCTAGGTAATCTGAATATGGTGTAACGGAATCAATCCACTCCAGGGCAAAGATAAATGTAAGGAGAATTAATATCCATTATGTGTGTGAAGTAAGAGTAGTAACACACTGTAACTTCCTGTATCTAAATAGAGGCCTACCTCAATGTGACAGCAAGCCCACACCAGTTATATCACGTACCTCACAACACATACACACACACATACATACTCACATGCACCCACATCCCACACATGCTGAAGTCCTATAATATGCCAATCTGAAGAAGAGTGTGGATGTCAGTTTCTGTAATGTCCCATGAAACCAAGATCAACGTTCATCCCATCTGCTGCCATATTAAGATGTAAAATAAGTTTAATCTCAAAAGCTTGTCTCTGTTGTGTGTTTTCGAGATTTCCTTTTAAGACCATTACTGTCAT
This sequence comes from Neoceratodus forsteri, assembly GCA_016271365.2. Taxonomy (NCBI): domain Eukaryota; kingdom Metazoa; phylum Chordata; order Ceratodontiformes; family Ceratodontidae; genus Neoceratodus; species Neoceratodus forsteri. Next base: position 851,976,838 of record CM057459.1, on the reverse strand, counting down.
ATCTGAAATTGAGTGGTCAGGCTAGGAGAAGTGGTGCCCCACTGGTTTTTCAGTCTTCTTTGTTCTAATAGTATGTCTACACGAGTTCATCCTAGTGTGGAGCTGTTGGCTTGTCTCTCAACATAACCTGTTTGTGGACATCTTTTGCACTGAATGAAATAAACACCATGTCGTGATGTGCATGTATAACTCCCATGTACCTTGAATTGTCTCTTTGTGATGTAACCACACAGTCCGAGGTGAAAATGAGCTCCACAAGTCTTACAAGTGCATTGATTGCAGGATCGTGTGCCATTGTGTGACATGGTATTCTGTTCTGGTGAAAGCTTGCTCCTAATAATACTACGCAGATAGGAATACAGTTAAATAGTGTCACATTTTACTCTGTAGGTATTAAGATACATGAGCCCTTTTACTTAGGATTTCATGACAAGTTGAATTCCTTTGGGGAACAATTGCAGTGACTAATGTGAATAAAGGTTCATTAGAAGAGAGTGTGTGTGTCTGTGTGTGTGTGTGTGTGTGTGTGAGAGAGAGAGAGGATATCTCCTTAAAGCTAGTTATCCTCCCGCATTATGGGGATGTGGGGTAGGGTAGGTGTATTGTTTGTGTGAAGAGGAGGAGGAAATTAAATTTCTATCACTTTTTCAGATTCCTTAGACACTTCTGGTACGCAAGTTGATACATTCTCAGGCCAGATATTCAAACTGTGCCGGAAGGCTGTGGCACAAGCTTACAGACCTGGCAATGACTTGGCTGCGCGGTGTGGACGAGGCGATATTCAACGGAGCTGTGCCACGCCACAGCATCATTGAATATTGCACCTGGCCACCTGCAGTGTGCATGGTGCAGTGGCACTGCACCAGTGCAAGTGGCCAGAGTGGAGCATGGGGATGCACTAGTGCAAGTTCCATTGCGCTATGCACAGCAACCGCGATATTCAAAATTTGACATGCAAATGGGGCCATAATGTATGCAAGGTGAAAATGGGGCCATTTGCATGTCATTACTCTTCATTGCTGCATGCAGGTGCGCGATCCCTGGCGACATGCACCTGGCACCCTGCCAAACTGAAGCCGACCGAGGACTAGCGCCCCCTGCAGCTGGCAATGTGCTCCACAGCCCGATCACGGGCTGCAGTAAAAAGGAAAAGCATAAATCCCTGGTGGTCCAGTGGACCTGCCCGCCGATTGCGGCTAAGTAAATATATAAAATCCCTATCATCCCTGGTGGTCCAGTGGACCTGCCTGCCCAATCGCGGCTGAATAAATTAAGAAAATCTCTATCATCCCTGGTGGCCCATTGGACCACTGTCTGCCCGATTGCAGGCATTTGTAAAATAAAAGAAGAATTTTGTCCAATATCCCTGGTGGTCCAGTGGACTGCTGTCTGCCGATCGTGGGCATTTGTAAAATAAAGAAGAATTCTGTCCAATATCTCTGGTGGTCAGTGGACCGCTGTCTGCCGATCGCGGGCATTTGTAATAAAAAAAATATGTCAATATCCCTGGTGGTCTAGCGGTGCCCCTCCCACCTGCCCACTGAGCCCCACTGCCGCTCACCCCGGTCAGCCAGCGGGCTGCAGCACCACCACCTGCTGCCCGCCGCCTGCCGACTGACATCATCAGTAGGGTTGTTTGCCCTTTGGTCCACAGCATGAGCCAATGGGTGTGCAGCCCATACCGTACTACACATTCAGATATGTAATGATCAATTCACCATCTGGAACATATAATGACATATGAGAACAGATTAACAGAGCTCAATATGTATACCCTTGAGCAAAGCGGGAGAGAGGTGCTATGATCGAGACATTCAAACACCTTAAGGGCATTAACAAGGTAAAAGAGTCTAACATGTTGAAATATAAGAAAAATAGCAGGACAAGATGACGCAGCATGAGATTAGAGGGAGGCCAATTAAGGGGGAATGTGAGGAAATTCTTTTTCACAAAAAGGGTGGTGGATGCATGGAATGGCCTACCTCAGGAAGTGGTGGCTATAAATAAAGTGCAGGGCTTTAAACAAGCATGGGATAGGCATAAGGGAGCAATACTGATGAGTATGAATAGATAGGCCACTGACAAAGCAAAGGCCGATGGCACATTTATAAGGTAGGAAAACAAATGGGCAGATGGGATGAGCCTTGCGGTCCATTTCTGCCATCAACGTCTATGTTTCTATGTTTCTATGTTACTATAGGGAAGATTTGTAATAAACCATAAAGCACTATTATGTAATGACTTGAGTGTTCCTAATAAAGTACTAATTGTATTTTTATAAACAATGTCTCCATTATCTAACACTGGAAAAAATAAAGATATAACCAATGATTTTCTAACTGCCAAATTAAATAATGATTTATTCCTATAAAAAAAGTTCAAGAAGATCCTTTAGTTTATTTGAAATATTCTTAATATGTAAATCAAAATTTAAATTGCTGTCAAGTGAAAGACCCAAGTATTTGTAGGAGTATACACAACTTGGTAACCTGAAATAGTATGCACATCCCTACTAATCAATTCATTACTACTTTTCCTTTCCAACAACATCCACTGGGTTTTCTTCTTTTTCAGCAAAAATTGCAACCCCATGAGTTCTTGTTGAATGCCAAGAAAATCTTTGTGTAGTACATCTATTGCTGTATTTGTGTCCTTTCCTGTACAATACACAATTGTATCATCAGCATAAAAAGATATGCTTGTGTCAGGTGAGCAGCGCCCGTAAAGATCATTAACATATAATAAAAATAACAAGGGCCCCAACACCGATCCTTGAGGTATGCCTGTGTTCACCAGTACTTTATCCAAACAGGCTCCACCCACTCTGACACACTGAAACCTTTGTGTCATGTATGAACCCTACCAGGACATGGCTGTAAAGCCTAATCCAGTTGACTTCAGTTGATTAAGTAAAATTATGTGGTGGACAGTGTCGAATGCCTTCAACAGGTCCCCCAAAATTTTTTGGAACACTGGATCTTCTGTCAAAGGCATTCAGCACATCATCCACCACTTTTGAAATCACATGAGTAGTATTATAACCTTTCCTGAATCCCAATTGTAAATGTGTAATAACATTATATGTGGTGAAATAATGAATCAACTGCTTATGTAGGAGTTTTTCCAAACATCTTTACACATATCGCTAACATTGAAATCGGTCTATATGAATTTGGGTCAGTAGGGTCACCCCCTTTAAAAATAGGAATATTAAATGCTATCTTCCAATCCATTGGTATGTCAAAACTCTAAAGTGAAAAATTAAATAGGCTAAATGCCACCCCATTATATGTAATGCAATTTTAAAAAAAAACTGGGGAAATTCCATCACATCCTGCTCCTTTACTAGTGTCCAATGTTTGCAATTGCTTCATTACTTCAACTTCTGTTATGTCATGAAAAACAAAAAATAGGCCTATCAAACTTATTTGTAAAATCTATGCCTAATTGAGGTGAAGTTAAACCTGGATGTCCCCTATCAAATGCTTGTGCTGCAGCTGAAAAAAAATTAAGTGCAGCCACTTGATTCATAACACTATATAAGGCTTTACCCCCATGTTTCAATTCTATGGGTAAAGTGGATGAAACCTATTTCCCATGTAGAGAGTTAATGCCCCCTATGTTAATTTTGAGTCTTTTGTATGCTATGTAAAGTAATTAATATAATAATTGTTTGCTCTTCTAATCTCGTGTGTGCATTTATTTCTTTTAGCTCTAAAAGCCTGCTTATCTAATGGACTCTTGATCTCTCTTGCCTTTTGCCATTGTTGAGCTTTAGTTTTTATTAACTTTTTTAACCCCCTTGTGATCCACAGAGTCTTTGTTTTTTTAACATTCTTACGTGTTATCCAGCATGTTTTTCAATTAGTTCAAGTAGGGCATTTTTAAAGAAGGACCATACTGTTTCAACATCTGGGCAAACTTACATTAATTTCCAATCAATATCTGCAACATCTCTTAAATAAGTTTAATCACAAAAGGTATCCAAAGTTCTAGCAATATCTGTTTGTCTTGATATTTTCTCCTTTTTAGTATTCCTTATACATGAAACTAACAGTGATCATTTATATCTGCCTCATGCACAGATGAAATATATTTATATAATCTATTTGTTAGAATAAGATCCAAAAGTGAGTCTTTACCAGAGTTGATATTATGTGGTCTGGTGGGTAAAGTGACTAATTGAATTAAGTTCAAAGCAGTAAATTGATCAATTATTTCTTGCTGTGGAGCTAGCATATTCCAATTAAAATCATCTAAAAGCATACTTCAAAGTTTTTCTGTCCCATGTCTTGTTCTGAGTAGTACATTTGGAAAGTATTTTCTGTATTATAATGAAAGACAAATATGGCAATAGTTTAGTTTAGTTTATTGTTTCACCAGGGTAAGGCTCCATTGAGCAAGCTCATTTACATGGAGGTCCAGGGTAGGACAGCAAAAATCAAACAACAATACTGATCGATACAGTAAATAATGCAGAACAGTACATAAAAGTAATACATATTGGAAGTACACTAGAATATACATTTTACTATATAGAATTAACAAGGAATAACATGACAGTTCTAGAAAGAATAAACAAGTCATAATTAACATGACAGTATTTTGAAAAAATGCAATAAGGAGTGTAGCAGTTAAAGATAAACATACTGAGCACTGAGATATGCAACTGCTATAGTGTAACAATCATTGTCTAAGAGTGTTCAATTGACGGCTCCATTACATGTGCGTGGCTTTATGAACTGTATAATTTGTCGATCACGGTTGTAAACAGTGTACGGCTGACTGCACTGGTAAGTTTCAGGATTTTCTGCAGTGTATTCCATGCTGTTGTCTTTGGACTACTTATAGCCACTTTTCTATAGTTGGTGTGGACCTTTGGTATGTCACATAAAATGTAATCATCTTTTCTTAGATTATATGTACTATGTGATTTTTTAAAAAAGAATTCAGAAAGATAAGCAGGAACTTTATTTGTGACTGCCTTATAGGCCCATTTATATGTTAGTAACATTTAATCTCTACTGTACATATGGTGATACATGGTGTATATTCAAAGTGATCATTTAATCCTGGCTAGTGTAGAGTGTATGCCTTGTCTGCTTTGTGTGGGTTGATGAAAGATAAAAATATTACCATCAAACAAGCAGACAAGAAGTGTGTTCAGTGGTAATATTGGCACCTCAAAATACCTACTAGATGTACAGAGATTATAGCTAAATGATGTTTCTTTTTATAAGCAGTTAACCACTGTCCCCACCCACGTCTTTAAACAGAAAAATTATGTTTTTTTTCTATTGGATTATCTAGAAAATAACATAATTCCAAAACACTTATTTGATTTTTTTTGTAACTGTGTCACATCCTATCATAGCATGCATCTACATTTTACCTTAGGTGCATAAAGTATAAACGCCTAGTGTGTACTGTTTGTCTTTTACTGCAGCATGGAAAAAAAAATTACTAGATGTACTGTTCAGAAAAAGGCATGGGACAAAAAAAACTTTGAAGTTCACAATGAATTAAGAAGTGGGTAAGTCTATTGAATTTAATAGTCCTAAATCCTTTATGAATATTTTGAAAGTATATGCATAACCACTGCCATGGTTGCAAATTGTTGCATTTTATCGAATCAGGATAATTATTTTTATAGATCTGCACTGTTTTTGCACTAATTGTAGCACTATCACTTTAAGAACATAAGAACAGAAGAAAAATGTTGGCAGATGGGATCCACGTGATCTAGTCTGCCCAAAAGACTACCCTCCCCACATTGCCTGCAAACTAACCTGTTCACAATGACTATCCCATGCAAGTTTGAAATCTCTAATTGTCTTTGATGCTACCAGTTTCTGAGGCATGCTGTCCCATGGTTCCACCATGCTCTCCATGAAGTACTTTGTGAGGTTGCTTTTGAACCTACCTCCTGCCAACCTCAAATTATGGCCATTTGTACATGCTGTTGTGTTGTGCTGAAATGGATTACCTGCCTGAGTTGTGTTTACCTTATTCACATACTTAAATGTTTTGATCATGTCACCTCTGTTTCTTCTTTGCCCAAGGGAGTGTGAATTTAACTTCCTGAGTTGCACCTCATGCATTCTGTGGTGTTGAACCTGCAACATTTTTGTAGCTCTTCTTTACACTGTCTCCAAATGGCCAATGTCCTTTTTGAGTTGAGGTCTCCAGAACTGACCACAGTATTTCAAATATGGCCTTACCAAGGACCTCTATAAAGGCATGATAACCTCCTGCTTCCTACTAGTAATGCCCCTACTAATACAGCCAAGGAAGCCATTTACTTTCTGTGCTGTCTTCTCACACTGTTTTCCTACCTTTAGGTCATCAGTGATCACTATGCCGAGATCTCGCTCTATCTGTGTTTCTTCAAATTGATGTCCTCTCAGAGTATACTTATTTCTTGTGTTCCTCCTACCGAGGTACATCACCTTACATTTATTTTGCATTAAATTTTAACTGCCAAGCCCTGAACCATTCCTCCAACTTTCTAAGGCCAGCTTTCAAGTTGTCTGCCCATTCCTGTGAGTCCACTCTGTTGTAGAGCTTAGTATCATCAGTGAACAGGCAAACTTTCCCTTTCAAATCATGTGTGAGCTCTCCTTTAAAGATGTTGAAGAGGATAGGCCCCAGTACTGACCCCTGTGGGACACCACTGGTAACACTACCTTCCCTTGACAAAGATCCATTTACTAAATTACTATAGTTTAGCAAGTTGCTGATCCAATTAACTACCTTTTGTTCAGCTCCTGTATAGTCCAGCCTGTTTGTTAGACTTTTGTGAGGGACAGTGTAGAAGGCCTTGCTGAAATCTAGGTATACAATGTCCATTGCCCCTCCCTGATCCACTATTCTGGTGACCCAGTTGAAGAAGTCAATCTTGTTAGTTTGATAAGATTGTCCTGCTGAGAAGCCAAGTTGCCTCTGGTCCATTTTTCCAGTATCTTTTAGGCATGCCAGTATCCTGTCCTTTAGTTATGACTCTGTAATTTTCCCTATGACTGAGGTCAAACTGACAGGGTAGTAATTTCCTGCTTCTTCTTTGCTCCCACTCTTGTGCTAGGGCACCACTGTTGCCCTTTTCTAATCTTGAGGTATTTCCCTGCTGTCTAGTGACTTGTTGAAGAGCTCAGTCAGTGGTGTGGCAAGTTTCTATTGAAGTTCTTTTAAAACCCTAGGTTGTATGCCATCAGGTCCCATAGGCTCGTCCATCTTGAGTCTACTCAATTCTTCTAGGACCCTTTCTTTTGTCAATGGGCTAGTGTCCAGTCTCTGACCATTGTGCTCTGTCTGACCTAACATGGGACCTTTGCCACTATCTTCTATAGAGAAGACAGAGGAAAAGAACCCATTTAGGGCTTCGGCCCTTTCCTTGTCCCTTACTGCCATCTTGCCTTCTTTGGTTGCTATTCAGACTATTCCTCCCTTAGTTTTTTCTTTTCTCCATTATGTATCTGTAGAAGGTTTTGTCTCCATTCTTACACCCTGTGCTATTTTCTCTTTGGTCTGCACTTTTGCCCTTCTGACTGCCTTCCCTGCCTCTTTCAGTTTTTTCCTGTATTCTTCTCTGTCTGTTTCTTGCTTTGTTCATTTAAATTGTGTAAAGGCCCTTCTGTTCTCTTTGATTTCGGTTGTTCCTTTATTTGAGAACCAGAGGGGTCTTTTCCTTCTTCTGGATTTGCTGGTCAGCTTCGCACATTTAGTTGTTACTGTGTGCAAAGAAGTCTTTAGAGAATTCCAGCAGTCCTCTACATCCCCTGAGTTTCTGCCTTCCATTATGGATGTGAACATAGTTCACATTTTGGTGAAGTTAGCTTTTCTGCAATCTATTACCTTTATTTTAGTGTGACTGGTATCTTCCTCCTGGCTTACAGTTAACCAGATCGACCTGTGGTTACTGGTTCCCAGATTGGCTCCGACTTGAGCTTCTGAGACCGTAGAGCTATTTGTGAGCACTAGGTCCAATATCGTTCTTTCTCTGGTGGGTGAGTTCACCAGTTGACAGATGGTAGAGTAGAATACCCATGACTTTGTGCATACAGGTGAACTCATGATGTTGGTCCTCCAGTGAAACCAGTAGATCTTGCTTGTCAGTGTGTTTGTTTGCCTTGAGGTATTCCTCACACTTCTTGTTTGCATGGATGCACAGAGCACATTATATTTAATAAAAATCGACTGTCATTGAAGGAGATCTGGTGCTACTTTTTGCACCAGGATATGACTGCAGTGCTGAAGTGCAGCCAGAACTAAAACATAAAATGAATTCAGTACTTACCAGTAAACAAAAACACCAAGTGATAAGCAAAAAATATTTCTTACAATTTTTATTTTATTTTGACGTTAAATTCTTTATTGGTAGTTTCACATTTTTTACAACATATGAACAAACAAATAAACACATGACCATACATACATAGCACTGGATGCAAGAAATATCTGATACATTTTTGCAATACACATATATAGGTGGTCTGCAGGCCTAAGTTGAAGCATTTGTTTTCACTTTTCTAGAGCTAGCCAGCCAGTAGTAAGTAGAGGTATAACAGATAACAGGTGGATAGTTGGAGGTTTATTGAGATATACCCCTGACACCCTGGATCATAGAGATCCACCACTGGAATTAAATTCATGTCATCTATGTTTACCCTGTATGTGCAACAAGGCTGACCATATCCTGGTGTATTTGGGCAAACTATCAATGGTGATATGTGACATTCTTTCCAATGTGGCAGTATGGCTAATCTCATTTACCACTCAGTGAAGGTTGGGATGTGTGTGTTTTTTGAATTTCTGAGGCATAGTCATTTTGTTGTTTTTGTGGTAGCAATTCCCCATTGTACCAAGCCTTGGTGTCCTGGGGTGTGTGCGTGTGAGTGTGTGTGTGTGTGTGTGTGTGTGTGTGTGTGTGTGTGTGTGTGGGATATTCCTAAGAGTGGTATGTGTGGGGTTTTTGAATTTCTGAGTAGTAGTCATTTTGTTGTTTTTGTGGTAGCAATTCCCCATTGTACCAAGCCTTGGTGTCCTGGGGTGTATATGTGTGTGTGTGTGTGTGTGTGTGTGTGTGTGTGTGTGTGTGTGTGTGTGTGTGTGTGTCTGGGTCGGGATATTTCTAAGAGTGCAAATGGGGCATCTATGGTCACTGATGAGGGGAGTATCTGCTTACAGAATTGTGAGATCCCATATGGGCATGATCCTAGGGCAATCCAATAGGATATGGGATAGGGAGCCTGTATCTTCTCCACATCTCCAACATGATCTATCAGGGATTACTCCTCTCTTATGAAGATATTCCGGTGTCCTATACCATCTATGCAGAATCTTTAACTGTATGAGCTGTGCCTTTGTGTTTCTATTGGATGTATGTGCTGAAGCCTAGCAAGCCCGCCAAACTTGAACTGTGATGGGGCTTCTGAGATCTAATTCCCAGGCCTTTCTACACTGCTCAGTGACCGTTGGATCTATGCCTCTGAGCTGTTTATATATGGCCTCTGACCTTCCCTTGGTTTTGTTGAGCCAGGATGTCATGTACTTGTGGGTCTGTCCTGATCCTTGTTGCAAATAAGGTGTAATGGCTGACCTGATTGCAGATACTTCCAGAAATCACTCTAGAGCAACTTATATTGCACCTACAGTGCCTGAAAGGAGTTTAACACCAGTTAGTTAGGAACACATAGGTCCAATACGGTTTCAATCCCTGCTTTCCTCCATCCCTTCCATCTGACAGTCTCGTGGCCTATGGTGAAAATGGTATTATCCCATAGGAAGGCCCATTGGGGTGGCATTCCTTTTATGTGCAGGAGCCTAGATATTCTCCTCAAGTATTTTATGGATAGCATAATTGTTGGAACCTTGAGGTCCACCTTTTTGGGTTTGTTATAGAGTAAATGACATGGGGTTTGTGTCCCAGTTAGGGCACTTTTATGTGCTACCCATTGAGGGGTAGATGTTTCCCTTTGTGGGCACCAATTTAATGTCTGGGTTTGTATGAACACTATGTGGTAGTGAACGAAATTGGGCAGTCCCCACTCCCCTTCCTTCCAATGTTTCCTTAATCTGGTTCTGCCAATTCTGGGGGGCCGGGGTCCCTCCCATATGAACTGGCCCATTAGTTTTATTTAGTTTGTGGAACCAGCTGTCAGGGATGTGGATCAGGGTGTGGGGTAATAGGTAAAGTACCTTTGGGGCCATCATCATCTTTATGGCTGTTATTTTGCCAGTAAGTGAGAGATGGAGTTGATGCCATCTTTGGAGATCAGTTGTAGGAGACGATAAAAGGGGCTTGAAACTGACCTTGCATATATCCTGGTTGAGCCTGGGCATGTGCATCCCTAGGTATTCGATACCTGTATCTGACAACTTCCAATATGTATTTGAGAAGAGATCAGGTTGGCTCTTCTGATTTAAAGCCAAGATTTTGGACTTGCTGTGATTCACTCTGAGCCCAGACATGCTGTTAAAATAGTCCAGCAACTGACATAGTGGAAAGATAGCTTTGGGAGCATCCCTCAAGATAACCAGTAGGCCATCTGTGTATGACAGTGACTTGTATTCCTCCTTGCCCACCTGTATGCCCTGAATATTTGTGTTGGATCTGAGTGCGACAGTGAGTGGCTCTATGGCCAGGACAAATAGGAGTGAAGATAAAGGGTACCCCTGCCTGCTGCTGCATTCGAGTGGGAAGAGTTGGGACAAGTCTCTATTTGTGAGTACTCTGGCCATGGCATCTGAATAGAGGATTTTCACACAGTTAGTGTAGCAGGGGCCTACCCCTCTATCTTTAAGGATATCAAAAAGGTACTTCCACTCTATGGAGTAGAAAGGCTTTTTCAAAGTCTATTGCGAGGGCAGTTGCTGGTGTTGAACATTGATTAGCGATGTGTTTGAGAGTGAGGAAGGTTCTATGGTGGTCAGATCTTTTTCTGCCTTTTAGGAATCCTACTTGGGAGGGATGTATTAGTGTGGTAAGTACTTTCTCCAGTTTGATTGTTAATATTTTAGCCAGGATTTTGGTGTCCGCATTTATAAGGGAGATGGGACGATAACAGCAGGGAGGAGAGGATCTTTACCTTTTTTTGGAAGTATAGTGATAATGGCTTCTTTCATGGTGGGTGGAAGAGAGTTAGTTTGTAGGGCTTGAGAGAAAGCTCTCTGTAGAAGGGTGGATATTATGTCATTGACCTATTGATAAAAATCAACAGGAAAGCCATCTCCTACAGGGGATTTGTTTTTGTTCAGGCTCTGGATGGCAATGCCTACAGTATTTCTTTTTCAGATATTGGGTTGTCCATTTCCTGATCCTTCACTAATGGTAATTACAGGAGATCCAGGGAAGCAAGGAAGGCTAGGGTTCCCTTGGCTCTTGGTGGGTGCTTGGATGTGTATAAATCAGAGTAGAATGTTGGCATAATGTCAGATATGTCTTTCTGGGATTTTTAGATTTGTCCTTGTGTATCCCTTAGCCCCAAGATGTGCCTCTCAGCCTGCTGCTTCCTAAGCCTATATGCAAGGATTTTATTGGCCTTTTCTCCCCCTTCCCAGAAGTTGTGTTTAAGGCATAGTAGTGTTAATTCGGCTTTCCTAAAGTAAAAAATATTGAGCTTGGCCCATTGTTCTAACATGCCCTTAGGGTCTCTGTTCGGTTGTGTCTTCAGCAGAGCTTCCTCTTTCTAAGTTGTGCCTCAAGCAAGGATAATTATCATTTCCTCTGCTATCTTCTGTGTGAGGCATACCCTATAATTTTACCTCTTAGGTATGCTTTCAGTGCCTCCCAGAGGATACCATCCTGTACTCCTCCATTGTCACTGTGGGCCAGAAACTCGCCAATTTCACTGCGGACCCATGGGATGAATTTCAAGTCTTTTAACAGTAGGGGATCTAGGTGCCAGTTCTCAAATCTTGGGGGGCAAAAGATATCCTAAGCTCCAATAGTGCATGATCGGATATTACTCTGGGGTGGATGGCTGAGCCATCAACTGTAGAGTGTTCCCAGGAGAGGTAAGCCATAGGCCTAACCTACTAAATGATTTGTGAGTGGGAGAATAGAATTTATAATCTCTTACATTTGTATGTAATAGTCTCCAAATGTCTACTAAGCCATGCTCAGTGAACATTTGTAAAGCTGCTTGTATGACTTTTACATGAGGTTCACCAGCATTCCCTGACCTATCCATCACAGGGTCTATTGTAAGGTTAAAGTCCCCCACCACTAGTAGTGGTAAGTCAGGGGAAGTTAGATGGGCTAGTATGTTGACCATTTGGGCAAAGAAGAGGGGATCATTGCAGTTTGGGGCATAAAGATTCAGGAGCCTTAAAGGCCCCTCTGGGTGGAGACTTGGAGGCGTACCAATCTGCCTTCTCTGTCCCTTTGTGTGGAAGTAATTGTCCATGGGATTGACTTGTGTATCAAGATGGACACCCCATGCTTAACAGTAATGTAGGAGCTACGTGCTTCTATACTCACCCAGTCTCTTTTTAGTTTACACCCTTCAACATGCGAGAGTTTTGTTTCCTGGAGGAAAGCCATTTTAGCTTGTAACTTTTTCAGATGAGATATAATTTGTTTTCTCTTAATAGGGGAGTTCACTCCTTTTACATTTCATGTTATTAAGGTCAAATCGTCCATTAGGGTATCTGGGTGAATTAGATGCTTGATTAGTATTGGGAAAGCGTGTGTGGTGATACTTCAAGAAACAATAACACTGTGCTGTTCCAGACATAATGAGCATCGGTGTACATGCTTGTAAGGTCTTATACAAACAATAGCCCAATGGGGGCAAATATATACAGTAGTAAGCCATTGTGTTTTAGTTAACCATGCTATTTCTGTCATAAAGAAACATTGTCCAAAACCTAGCATCTAGCTGAAACACTTGCGATGACCCAGATGTCACCTAGTGCAGATGCTGGCTCAGGTGTTGTTCCCTCCCAAGAAAATACATGAACAGTAAACTTGTTCGGACACAAAGGTGCTGTTTAAAATCTAGACCTAATACTTAAACAAATAACATTGCAGCAACTTTTTTAAATTTTAGGGAACATTTAGAGAGCTATGGTAAGCCCCCCTCAGATATTTGGCATTATACACCTGAAAAGATTTGTGGGGTAGATGTACTCCCTGCCTCTCATGGTTTACCCCGGGTGGGGCAAAATCACTTAGGAGTCAGATCTGCATAGCCATGGTAGGAAGAAGAGGTTAAAAAAATAAACCCAAAAAAACATAAAACAAAACTAAATGCAGAAATGAAGAGATATGAGCCTGTCATAAGGGCAGGAGTGGAGAGCAGAGAACTGCCCAGGTATTCCTCCCATGTCCTTATGGTTAGGCCTTGACCTAGGTAGTCTTTGTATATAGGCTCAGTTCCTTACATCCATCTGAAACACCCCCAATACTTGCAAACGCTTGTCTGGCAGTGTCCCCCCTATACCCATGCTGCTGTGGGGGTGGGGTAGAGAGACGGGAGGCATAAGGTTTCAGGCTCTCTCAAGGTTTTAATCTGTAGCTCTAAATTCCTTTCACCAAGGCGGGGTGGCTAAGGTCCTGAGAGATGCCCACCTTGATGGTATCTATGTGAGCTTGTGTAGGTGGAGGTGGGAGCCCAAACCAGAATTACAAGAGGGGTAATATGAGCAAAAATACAATGGGGGTTTGGGACCCTAATGGTCATTCAATTAGCTGTCACTTGATTAAAAGTTTGGAGCTTGATAAGTCCTGCTCCTGTTGTTGGCACTTCACCCTTAGCTTGAAAATACCCGTGTTGATGTTGCTACACAGGAGCATGCCCCTTTAAGGCAGATCGATGGGAAGCGCTATAGGCCCTTACCAACCATACATCACAGGGGCCTGCAAGAAATGATGCACCGTGAGTGTCATAGTTATTTCTCCATGGTCGGAGTGCTTTCCATCGGGCTGGACAGGAGGCCCAGAACCTGACCGTCAGTCAAGAGCCAGTCAGCTGTGGCAGCCGCCATTGTGTGCATCTCCTTCTTAGGATTTCTGCCATTAGGTGGATCGGATATTGGGAGACTATCCCTGGTAGTAGAGGATTTTTGTCGGTGTTTTGGGGAATCACCATTCTGCTATCTCTGGAGTTGGGCCTCCGATTCTTTGAATCATGTTGGAGGTGCTGCAAGGGGGGAAAACCTGCTGCCAAAGGTCTGATCTTCCAAGTCACTAATGTCTAATCCTCCTTCAATGGACCTTCTTCAGGTCTGCCATGTTGCTGCGAGTAGAGAAGGGCTTCTGTCTACTTTCCCCAGCAGTCTGTTCCTCCTCATACCTTTTCCTGGTCGCCGACTGCCATGCTTTGGAGCTGGTCTGGAGAGAGGGACCACTGTTTCTGTGCCTGGTAGGACTTGTTGTTTGGTGCTCTTCATTCTCTGGGGTGGTATCCATACTTTGATACCCCCAGCATCGTTGTTGGTCTGCTGCTTGAGCATCCAGCCATGGGGAAAGGATGAATTGCTTGGTGGCCTCTGGGTCCATAAAGGAATGGGGGACACCATTGCATTCAATGCACAGAACCACTGGATATTGGAGGCCGTAGGGTACTTTCAGGGCCATGAGAGCATGTCTGGCTCTGGTGAACTCCCTCCAGTGGTCAGATAGCACTTGCGACAAGGCTAGAAACACTTGAATGAGGTGGCCCTGCCATTTTAGTGGGCCTCTTTCCTGGTTAGTCACATGATTCTCTCCTTGACTTGGAAACAGAGAAATTTGGCTAGTATGGGTCTTGGATGTTGCCCCAGTTTGGGTTTCGGAGCAAGGGACTGGTGGGCCCTTTCAATGTCTAGCAAAGCTGGCCATTGGTTGTGTAGGATTAGTGGTAAGACTTGCTGCAAGAACAGAACTGAGTTGCAGCCCTCCACTCCTTCAGGGAAGCCCACAAAGCGTAGTTTATTGTGGCGCCCACGGTTCTCAAGGTCATCCAATTTTTCTGTTAACTGTTGTATTATTTGCTCTTGTTTGTCGAGTCGTTAGGTTAGTTAGTCCGTAGAATGCTTTTGCTGGGCTATGAGTTTAGAACTGTCCTCCACGTCATCCGACAGCTTGATAGTGTCCTTTTTGTTATCGCTAACTTATGGAGTGAGTTCTCACAGAGTGAGGAACAAAGGAGCACCAGGAAATAATGCGGTGCTTCTAGAAGCAAATTAAAAATGAAATAAATGAGAAAATCCAGCACCCGCATAGCAACCACACAAAAGTGTGAAAACACTACACATTTATTAAAGACCACCGTGATGCACATAAAAAACTGACGTTTCACTTGGCCAACTGCCAAGCTTCTTCAGAGTAAAAGACATATTGCACATACTTGTGTTTAAATATCTTTTCCAACCAAACATGTGATTTCTCATGCACCAATGAATGTAAAATACACTTCATTATCTGATTAGACAGCGAAGATCCTTAAAGCTATATACTTAAAAGAACTTATTTTACTTCCATCATTTAATATTCACTAATACAAATACCCTCCTAATTCATAAAATGAATCTTCTTTTAGTTTTAATTATTTGTATTTTTAGGAGCAGCTGCCAACTCAATATTGTCATTCAGACCTTTATTTTCACAGGCCCCAGTGTATAGATCCAGTAGCTCTCTCTTTGACCTATTCTTTTATTCAGGTCACCTCCTCTAGGCCCTAATTTTACTTGTTCCAATCCTAAAAATTTTAATGTATGATTCATACGCCAAATTTCTGTATGTGTTTCACTATTGCATAAGAGTCATCTTTTTATCAATGGCCCTAATATGTTGTCCTATTCTCACTTTAAACTTTCGTGTACGCCCCACATAATAAGCCCCACATTCACAGGTTAATAAATATATTATATTTATGCTATTGCATGTGATAAAATCTCATAATTCCATGACCTTGCCAGAGACCGGATGTACAAAATTCTTGCAGTTATTAATATACTTACAGTAAATGCAGTTTCCACACTTGAAAGTACCCGTAGGTAATGATGTAAATGTCTTCTGTTTGCTTCTAGATTCCACAAACCCCGTATTAGATACCACATAGTCCTTTATACATTTACTCTTTCTATATGTAATCTTTGGACCTTTTTCAATAACCTTATTCAATTTGGGCTCCAATTTTAAAATTGACCAATTATTTCGTATAATATGCTCAATATCATTTACTTGATTTGAAAAGCTAGTAACAAAAGGGCAATTAATTTCAGCTTTTTGGACTTTATTGTAATAAATTACTTGACTTCTGTCTAATTTGTCCACTTCTCTCATTGCTGTTGCTATACTGTTATAGCTGTATCCCCTTTCTTTAAAGCATCTTATTTGTTCAGCTCGTTTTATTTTGTATTCTGTTTCTTCAGAGCAGTTTCTAAACATTCTAATAAGCTGGCCCTTAGGTATATTAAATTTAACATGATGTGGATGACAACTATCATATCTTAACAAGGTATTCCCGGTCTGTAGGTTTCTGAAACAAAGTAATGTGTACACCTTCTTTTCCATCTTTATACAATTTTATGTCCAAAAAATTAATTTCCATCAAATTTATTTCATATTTGTATGTTAAGCAACTACCAGTGGATTCCATCCATTTAATAAACTCTTCAAATTCTAGTTTTGTTCCCTTCCAAATTATAATTATATCGTCGATAAAACGACGCCATAAATCAATTTTATGTCTGAATGGGTTAATGTCCACCTCATATAGGTGGTCCACTTCCCATTTACCAACAAACAGGTTGGCATAGCTAGGGGCCATGGTAGTGCCCATGGCTGTGCCCCTAATTTGATGGTACAATACTCCCTCAAATAAAAATATATTCATAGTCAGTACAAGCTCTGCTAACTGTACTAAAAAGTCAGTAGGCACTTTAACTCGATCTTCCTCACTCCTAGTATTCAGAAAATATTTTATAGCAAACTAGAGAAGCTAGTACTAAAAGGTAGACGTATGTATTGGCATAAAACAACATTAGAAGCCTATTTACAGGTTAACCGTATTCCCAGAGGATTAAGGATTGTGCAGAAACCGGCTTATGGGACAGATAATGTGGAATTCATGACTGAATTGATAAAGGACCTTCAGTCCGAAACGCGTCAAGTGTATCTGGGTGCTAAATAAACTGGATTTTAATGGAGAAAAAGCTCCGTGTCCGGTTTCTTGTGGCTGAGCGTGTGCTTTAGCTTTTGAGAAGTTATATAGAACTGGTAAGTGCAGATGATGTAATCCCTCAGATATGGATATATTTTAGATGTTCCAAGATGTCAGGTTATAACTTGCTGCATCCACAAGTTGCTTTCTGCATCGTTCTAGTCCAGGATTCTGTAGGATGTCTTAGAGGTAGGGGAGAGCTACAGATTCAAGTTGCTGCCATTTTGGCTTCCAAGCCACATTCCCTACTATTTTTATTTTAAACTTTGAGTGCAAATTGTGATGGCTGACATCAAAGGCCATATGCAGTATAGGCACCAGTAGTAGACTGATGACGTCACATTGGAAATAAAAATGCCTAACATTTTGGCTAGTGTTACTAGGCTTCATCAGGGATGAGATATGGCATTATATGACAGCTGCTTGCTTAAAATCTATTCTGACTTGTACTTATAAAAGATCCTTCTGGTCCCAACTTTGATATCTTCTACAGTGGCTAGAGCTCAACTGGGTCAAATAGGCATAGGAAACCTTGCAAGTAAAAGAACATTATCATTTTGGTTAAAGTTTGCTAGATTATCTGTGTAAGACTGACTAGGCAATGTCTAGATGAAATCAGAAAATATACTGATCGAGGCTACACTATCCCATGTATAGCCCATGTCAAAAATCTTCTTAGTTATCTTGTGCTTGGATCTATGTGGATCTTTCCATCATTGGAATCATGGTGCTATTGAAGTCGAAAATGTTCTCCAAGCCAACCTGTCAGCACAGTGATAGTGCTACTGTTTGTGATGCTGGCTATCCAGGTTTGGTAATGAGCCTGGGTCACTGGGGGTCATCTGGGGGGAGGATAGAGCATCCCACAGGAAATTCTCTTCCACTGAGGAGGGGGTGAGGGCTGTCACACAACCCCTTTCCCTTCACTGGTGTATGCACGGGTGGCAGTTCGGCATTAGCGGTGTATGGGGAGGGGAGGACACAGTTAGGCACTTGGCTGTGACATGCCTCATACTTTGATAGGTTCATAGGTGATGTATGAGTTCAGTAGGCTGTGAGGCTTTTTATTGAACTTGCCACCTATGTATCTCATGGATGGAAGTCATATTTTTTATCTCCCATGTAGGTAGCGAATATGTGTTTAAAAATCGTTAATTTATTACTATCAACAACATGTTGAGGGTGTATACCCTGAACAAGGCAATCGTGATTGAGCGCTTACAAAAACAGTGACTCAATTATGGCGCCTGTGTTCAGGGCTACCTGGCAGGGTAGCAAGCAGATATCTGGGTGGGCAAGATAGGGTGATGGGAAGCACATGCATATACGCACATGGGGGGAGGAAGGGGAGGGAAGCTATGTGGGAGAAGGTGTGGTGGGCAGATGCCGAGCTGGTCCACTAGCGTGGTTTGGAGGGTGGTCACATGGGAGATGCAGGGTTTGGGTCCGGTGCTGCACGGTACTCTTTTTGCTGTCAGGCGGCTTGTTGTTTTTTAAAGTATTTCACCCTCCCCCCAACATGCACCCCCCTGGAGTTGAGAATCCTTTAGTAGGGGTGTGTGTGGGGGGGTGCATCTCCTCACATAAAAAAAAATACTCAAATTTCAGGCTTCTTCCCATTCACCATGAGTGTGCATCATTGAAGTTCATTTTTGGCTATGTACACTCGCCCTAATGGGATGACATAGAATCTGTTGATGGAGTCTGTTCCACATTGTAATCACCCTTTGGGTAAAGAATCTACTCCTTTTGGTTGTTATGTTTTTATCACATATAATTTTTAAATTATTATTTTATGTTGATTTTAAACCTTCATACCCTGTGTGTCCTATTGTTCCCCTTATATGCTCATCTTTTACCACTTGGTATGTCAGGTACAGGTTTCCTCCCTACCAGGTCATAATGTCGCACACTTAATAGTGTACAACATTATGGCTAGCCTGGTACAGAGCTGCACTAGTGAGCGAATGGTGCAATACTGCGTATACTGCTGTACGTGGTATTGCACCATTCCCACTTTCTCAGACAGAGAGTAAGACCTCTGCTGGGAGTGGGTTCTGCTGA
Source organism: Neoceratodus forsteri (assembly GCA_016271365.2). NCBI lineage: Eukaryota > Metazoa > Chordata > Ceratodontiformes > Ceratodontidae > Neoceratodus > Neoceratodus forsteri. Next base: position 851,957,627 of record CM057459.1, on the reverse strand, counting down.
CCAGCTGCTGTGGCTCAATGAACATAGCCACAGCAGCAGGGATCCCAGGCAGTGCTTCTAGGTATGGGTTTGATTCCCGGTCCAGAAATTGTATTTATTTTTTATCTTTGTGCACTCCCCATCCTGAACTCCCCCGAGTTGAGAATCTATATTGTAGGGTTCGGTAGGTGAATCTTCCTGATGTCTCTCCAGCCCCCCAATCTTTAGTTTTACCATCTTGTAACCATAGTGTCATTCCTGGTGAGCCTGTCCCTACTATCCATCTTAACAATACCCTTCAGAAATTTGTATGTTTACGTCATATACCTGCTCTCTATCCTGTCCACCAGTAAGTATATACAGCATTGATGTTCTTCTGCCCATCCTTGCTTCCCTGAGTCATCTTGGTGTTCCTACTCTTCACTATTTCCAACCTGCCCCTGTCCATCTGCAGGTGTGGGTTCCAAAACTGGGTGAAGTACACAAGATGAGGCCTCAACAGAAGCCTGTACAGTGGCAAAATTCTCTCTCCTTTTCAACTAACAAAGCCTCTGCCAGTATACCCCAACATCCTGTTCTCCTTGCTGTAAACCCTCCTGCACTGTGAAGAGACTTTGAGGCTGTTGCTAATAATCACAACCCCAATTTTTCTGTGGGGCTTTGGGATCAAGTTCTGTGGTAGGGTGACCTTTTGCCACAGAACTTCTGTGGTGGTGATTTGTAATTTCTGAGGACGTTCTGCAGCACCAATAAACTGACATGTCACTGCGTCAGCTTGTCATCATGACACCATGTCCTTGGCAAATGGTATGGAAAATAGGATGGGAGAACACACAGCACCACTAGTACTCACGTGCTTTTAGAAAAAATATAAAAAAAAAATTAAAACTGAGAAAAACAAAAGAACTGTCACTTAAGGTCCCATCCTATTATATAAATGAAATACACAGAGGGGGCCTTATGAAATAAATGACTTACCTATACTTATGCTCATGAGGTCTCCATTGCATCTTACTTATATATTTATATGCAGTCTGTAACGTAATTAAAAAAAATAACTTTCCCTTTTTGTGACGGTGAAATTGTATCTTCATTCATACAGGTCCCTTTGGAACTGGAATAAACAGAACAGTGGAGATATTTCAAAACTTATTTTTCATGCCAACCCATTTCTTCTGATGCACTTCATTGCCTCATCAGACCTGACATGCACATGAACCCCCTGTGAGGGAAGGCTTCCAGCCCATAAGAAGGTGTCACCCATGAGACAGAACACTGCCAAACCTTCTCAGGCTCAGAGTGGTGGTGTGTAACAATGCTGGCCACCCCATCCTCATGCTGATTAGCCTGCTCCCTGAGCTAATCCCCAAACCAGAGTTGCCGGCATGGGAACAAAGCATGCCACCCACTGGCCCAACAGTTGGCCCTGCACACAATGTTTTTTTCATAACTTCTAGATACTTCTATCAACCCATGATAACATGTAATCAATATCCCTGGCAAAAATGTGTATAGCACAGCTGTTCATTTAATAGGTCTTTTCTTTCAACAGGTCTATAAATCATTATATTACACCTTTCTGGGCATAATTATTTTATTTCATTTGTTTAAGAAAGGTTAATTCATTTTACCAGTTATTCATTTCAGAGAGCTTCCCTATACCTCAAAGGCACAAACAAATCTGTGCAAAGTAAGGTATTCAGTTACCAGGTCTATGCTGTTGTCAAATATTTGTTTAAGTTTGTCCTTGTGTAAAAACTTAGGACTGAAGATTTTATTAGACTGTAGTACACGTTGAGCAAATATCACAGTACCTGATGTATTGTGTCACTTCCTCCTTGAGCGGGAGCAGTGTTAGATAAATGACAACTAGTTTCAGTGGCAGAATGCAGCCTGGTAATTATCTAATATACAGTACGTTATGATGTGATGTTATTGACAAAAACACATGCTGAGTATAGAGGGGTTTTGTATATAAAAGGAGGGTAAGGGAACCAGGTGCTATGCAGACACTGTAAATATTGATAAAGAATCACCAAGAACAGTGAATTCTACATCACTGCAGATATTCTGTGCTAAGTTACAATTTCTGTGCAAAACTCTGTGGCCTCACAATTGCAGGGGCCTTGCTATAATGACACCAAGGTCAATCTTTTCCTGTGATGTGTAGGCTTCTTCCTGCCATTGTGCATCATTGTGTGTTTCTTAGTATTGAGACTTAGTTTAAAGAACTTTGACTATTTCTCCAGCAGCTCCAGATCTTGGCACAACTTTCTGACCTCGTCTTTGCCATCCACCTTGCCACATAGTTTTGTGTCACCTGCAAAGTGAAACATTTTCCTCTTAATACACTCTCCAGTTTTGCTTATAATCACAATAAATAATGCAGGCCCCATGACTGTTCTAGTGGTATCCCACTGGTGACCTCACTCTCTTCTTATTCTCTTCCATTTATTACCACTCTTCGTTGCCTTCCTCCCAACCAGTTGTTCATCCACCTAGTCAGTACCTCCCACAGCCCTGAATCTTTCATGTTTTTAGGAGCCTTATGTGTGGCACAGAGAAAAATACCTTGCTGAAATAGAGGTATAGTACATTGACTGCCCGAGCAAATCCACAACTTTGGTGACTCATTTGAAGAAGATGATCAGCTGGATGTAACACTAGATTCCTGATGCAAACCTGGATTGTTTGATTTTCTGTAGCCATTTGCCCTCCAGCTTTTTCAGCATCTGTTTCCTGATTATGGTCTTCATGAGTTTTCTCACTATCATGGTCAGGTATCAACATTAATTGAGACTCCAGTCCCAGATCATTTAAAAAAACACTGAACAGCAGTTAGAATTGCAAAGATGACAGCAATTACCAATGTCAGTGTGGGGTATAACTAATATTATTTAAATAGCCATTCTACCTTGCCTATTGTAACCCTTAGATATGTTGAATATTTCATTTCCCAAGGCCTGGTTTAATAAAATTAATTCATTATAGTCCAAATTTATTTGGTTGGGAAAAACTTCACTCAGAGCTTTGCTTAAGTTATGTAGGCCTGTAGAATTTGGTGGGCTGCAACTTTTTCATGTATTAAACTATTACTTCACTTTGCATGGCTCTAAATATTTTCAGTGCACCTAACCAGTAGAGTATAAGCAGTATATCCCAGACTGGTTGAAAATAGAGCATGCTTTAGCTGAACAACATGACTTAGCTTTAAGGTCCTTTTTGTATATCCCATTCGTTAAATTTCCTACATCGCTCAAATTCACTTCAATAGGATTATACGAGGGTCCATTTGCAGTGCTATCATTCCTTGCAACTGCCTTATAAAACTAATCTTAGCCAACCCCTTTTCAATAATCTAAATGTCTTAATTGACAAGCAGCTGCTCATAGAAAGTTTAATAAATTGCGGGGATCACGTGATGAGCTGAATTGGTTCAGATGTCTCCTGTGCTGCTCCGAGGCCCTACAATAAATAAAAGGCATTAAAATCTCTGGGACCAGCTCAGTTTGAATTGAAATACGTTTAACTAGTTGGAAAGGTGCTGTGGGCTTGATTTTTGAGGATCGTGTGGAAAGTTTGTGAGAGAAGGAAGCGAGGCGATCCAGCGGATAGCAAGTGTCTGACTGTAACACTAGGCCAATTTACAGCACCAAGATGGAAGCTGAAGTCGTTGAGCCTCTGGCAGCGAGAATCCCAGCTACCAAAAGACCAAAGCCCCACTCCCCTACTCCAAACGATCAGGAGGATGAGCCAGGAAAGGAGGGGGGTTCGTGTTCGACCACTGCGGATATCCAAGAAATTAAAACAATGCTGCAGGGACTTGTGACAGATTTTGCAGCAATAAAACCGGCATTACACTCACTCACGCAAAGAACGGGGGATGCAGAGGCTCGGATTTCCTCGCAGGAAAGGAAGGCATCTGTGATGGAGCAGGAGTTGGTGATGGTCAGAAAGCAGGTTAAGAGGCTGGAAGAAAGAATAGAGGATCAGGAATCAAGAAGCAGGAGGAATAATTTGATAATAGCAGGGCTACCGGAGAGGGCTGAAGGGCCAGATTGTGTTGTATTTATGCAGGACTTGTTGCTTAAGCTGCTGGGCCCTACTCCATTTGGCAAAGTGTACAACTTAGAGAAGCCCATAGGGCATTAAGGAGATGCCACCCCTGGGTGGACCCGGGTGATAATCATGCGTTTTCTTAACTATAAGGAGAAATCCCATGTGCTGCTCGCTGCTAGACAAAGAAGATGTTGCAGTGGAATGGTGCTTCGCTCTGGCTATTTCAGGATCAACGCCCCGCGTCAGAGAAACAGAAAGAATACTCAGAAATTAAGAAGAAGTTGTATTTGGCAGGAATTAAGTTCTGCCTGCAATACCCAGCAACCCTGGTTGTACAGCTGCAATCAGGGGAGAAGAGGTTCCTAACTGCAAAAGACGCTCTAGAAGGGTTACGGTTGGAGCTCCCCGAACTATTCAAGTCGTCAACCTGAAAGGGTCCTGAAGAGAAAGGGGTTGTGCTAACCTAAAAGACTGGGACTGGGGAAGCTGAAAGGAGCTAAAAGTTTGTAATGTTTCTCTTTTTACTCTGGTTTATTGGATTAATGTTATAAATGTTGGATTCAAGGGGTCTTTCGAGGTTGGGGGGCTGTAGAAGATCTATTTTGGGATGGGGGAAGTAGGTGTTTTGACTCCATGTTACTAGGGCTGAATAGAGCGGATGTTTAAAAGCTGCTTGGAGGGGTGGGGTAGGGTGCCAGGAGATTGGAGGTGGAAGAGCTCCAAGGAAATAAGCATAGGCAGGTATTTGAAGGGAACCCACCCCATGGAGGTTAAGACAGGAATACTAATGGAAAGGGAGTGATGATTGATATTGCAGATACCCGTTTGGGGGGGGAGAGGCAACGCTTCTAAGGGAAGACAGATGAGCGAATACCGCAAGGTGGTGAGCAGTGGTTGGGGAAATGCATTGGTGCTGGGTAGAGTGGGGTTGGAGAGCCCATGAAGGAAATGTGGACAATGGCGGTTGCCATTTTTGAGGTTGGGAAACTGGCGGAAAACAGCGTAGGAGCTATTATGCCTGTGCCGTTTTTTAAATGATTGCTGTCTCTCGGAGACGGGGGTGCCCCATGGGAGCTGCAATAAGGTATCAGCAGAATATACCTCACTATATATGGGGCAAACAGTTAATATTATCGCCTCTAGAGGGTATCATCTCTGAGGTGTGTGAATTAATACTGCATTTTTATGTAAAGTAAAGTAGTCGGTACCTTGCTGCAAAGTTATTGTGGCAGAACCATTTGGAAAGTATCCTGAGGGAGATCTGGGCCTAGGAGTCCTCTGGTGGCCCCAGAGTGCAGGAGGGACTACCTATGGGGAGTGGGTGATAGGGAAGGGAAAGTCGCCTGGGTTCGTTAGGTTATTAAGAGGTGGGAGTTTGGAGGATGTCGATCTAACTTAAATATGTAGAACCTAGGGGCAGTCCCTAACCGTTGTGGGCATTGTGTACTATGCGGGAGGGGCAACATAGGAAAAGAGGAAACAAAGATATAGGGGAAAGGAGGGCTCTAAGCATTAGTCGCTCCGTGGGCTTTGGGCTTAGTCGTGGAGTTACTAAGATAAGGGTGAGGCGGAGGGATAGCACAGGAACGGGTTCATCCATGATTCGATATTGGCAGGTGGACGATCTATGGATCGGGGACTGAGTGGAGCAGCGGGGGTTACTGGGGGCTGGAAAGCGAGACAGTCCAATATAGAGAGCAAGGTGGATACAGACCTGGAGCGGACGAAGAGGGTGGGCTTAATTAAAATAATTTTGATGTTTATCAATGTCAAGTGTTAAAATAATTTCTTGGAATGTTAAGGGACTCAGGGATAGACGTAAGAGAATGCTGATTTTGAGGCATATTGAGCAAGTGGGTGGCTCATATTGCTGCTTTGCAGGAGACACACTTGCTGATGGAGGAACTGAGTGGTCTTAAGAGACGATGGGTGGGACAAGTATACGGGGTAGGTGGGGAAAGAGCCTCAGGAGGGGTGGTGATATTAATAAAGAAATCATGCCCATATGAGGTGGTGCAAGTGATTACAAGGGAGGATAACAGAGGGATATATATCTCAGGCACACTGTTGGGTAAGGCAATTTCGGTTGCCTCTATATATGGGCCAACACCCTCGGATCCTGGGTTTTTTGCCTCAGTAGAAAGGGATATAGCTATTCTCTCATCACATTCTTTGATTCTGGCTGGTGACTGGAATACCTGCCTTAGTAACCAGGAGGATAGAATACCACCATCTAAGAGGCCTTTGACCAAGGCTCAGATCACCTTGAACAGGTTACTGGAGGTGACGGCATTGGTAGATCTGATTAGGATGCATTCGAAAGGGGGTAGGAGTATGACATTTTATTCGGCAGCCCATAAGAGCCAATCCTGAATTGATTTTTTCCTGGTAAACAGGGAGGCGATCGGGGAGATTAGGGAGGTGACAACGGGGGTAGAACCTTTTCAGATCACTCTCCCATCAAATTGTTGTGGGAACCTAGACCCATCCTTCCTAGGCCGTACAGGTGGAAGCTGAATGATTCCCTATTGGCAGAGCCTTCAGTGCGAGATAGGTTGGAGAATGCATTACTGGAGATCATACAGCAGCAAATGCCCACACTGCAAAATAGGAAGTTGGCGTGGCCCACCTGCAAGGTGTTATATGCCGGGGTTGGCCAGGATATTACAGCACAAAGAAGCAGAGTGAGAAGAGCGAAAGAGAAGTTTATTTTGGGGGCAATTGACTTGCTGACACCACTGGAAGGGCCCTCTGGGGAGGTTGACGCTGAACTTAAAAACTTGAGGGAGGAATTGGTGGATATTGTTAATGGTAAAATAGAATTTTGGTTAGAAAAGATTAATGCTAGATACCTAATGCAAGGAGATGTCCCGGGGCGGTTACTGGTGGCTAGAGTCAGGGAATGGGAAGCAAGTAGAACGGTTACTTCTATTCAGTACGGGGGAAAACTTTTAACAGATTCTCAAGAGATGACGGATGCTTTTGCATCATATTTTAAAGAAATTTACCAGGCTAGAGATCTGGCTGGGGAGAAAGAAATTGAGAGTTTTTTAGAGGGGATCCCCTTACCAGCCCTGGATCCAATACAGGCCAGGGAGTTAGCGGCTCCAATAAGGGCATTGGAGATTATTGGGGTGGTGCAATCGTTACCCGCTGGTAAAACCCCGGGGCCGGACGGCCTTACAGCTAAATTTTATCAGGTACATACTGTATATAAACTATACTTCCTATGCTCCAGAAATTATTTAGTACTATAATGCAGGAAGGGGTGCCTCATCCTCCACTGTATCAGGCGTATATCACACTAATTCCTAAACCAGATAAGCCGAGGGATATGCCCGGAAATTATAGACCCATAGCCTTAATGAATCAAGACATTAAGATTCTTACACGAATCATAGCAAATAGAATTTTCCATATCGCTCCTAGTCTAATTAGTCAGGAACAAGTAGGATTTATGCCGGGGAGGGGTGCACATGATGCTTTTAGGAAGTTACATCATATATTAAGCTATGCGCCCGATTCTCAGTTACCCTTAGCCTTAATATCTTTAGATGCGGAAAAGGCTTTTGACAGGGTTTCCCATCCTTTTCTTTTTGCTACAATGGAGAAGATGGGATTCCCGGAGGGTCTTCTTAAGGGTATTAAGAACTTATATGCTGCACCAACGGCCAGGGTATTATGCAATGGCTATGTCTCGCGCGAAATTCGGTTGGAGAATGGGACCCATCAAGGATGCCCTCTCTCACCGATATTATTTAATATCTATCTGGAGCCCCTTCTGAGAGCTATTAATAGGGATGTACATATCAGGGGGATTAAGATAGGGGGGAGGGAGCTGAAACTTTCAGTTTTTGCAGATAACATACTGCTGCACTTGCAGGATCCAGCATCCAGCTTTAATAGAGTAACAGAAGTAATAGGGCGATTCTCCAAGGTTTCTAACTACAAGTTAAAATTGAATAAGACTCAAATTCTCCCTCTGACACCGCATGTTTGCAGGGCAGATTTTGCACCACTGCAAATACAATGGAGGGCAGATAAAATTAAGTATTTAGGTATCTGGATCACTGAGACTATGGAGGGGGGCGGAAACAAATATGGGGGGAATTATATCAGCAATTAAAGGGGATATATTAAGATGGAATAAACTACCTTTAAACTTCATGGCTCGATTGGGTCTTACAAAGATGAATTTACTACCCCGATTGTTATACCCGGTGTATTTAGCCCCATAACACATCCCCCAAAAATGGTTTAGTATAATTAGGAAATTAATTTCTGAATTTCTATGGAATGCTAAGCCCCCTAGGTTAAAGCATAATATTTTGTGCTTATTGCATAAAATGGGAGGGATCAAACTACCTGACCTTCACCTACATTACGTGGTAGGCCAGCTGGGCCTGATGAGTCGGTGGGTTAAAGAGTTCGATGGGGAGAGTTATACTCCAACTTGGCTCCAAATGGAGAAACAAATGCTAGGAGTCTCTGGCCTTACCCCAGAAGCAATGCTGTATGCCAATGATGGAAAAACTTTCAAAAAAGGGTATGGGAACCCAATTGCGAAAACGGCAGATGCTTGGTGGTCATTTCTTACTCCTATGCAGAGAAAGGGCCAAATGAGGGCTGGAGACCAGCCTGTGTTGGGTAACCCTAATCTGGTAATTGGGAATCAGGTAATTAGCTCACGGTGGGCTAACCAGATGCTGGGTCTGAAATTAAGGAAATCATTCAGGGTAACAGAGTGGTCCTGCCGACACGATGTGACGGAATGTCCTTTTTTCAAAGGTTACAAATTAAGCATATGATAGAGGGTGTGATGAAGAAGCTGGGGGTCACGGACAATTTTTTTCCCTGGGGTAAGCTAAAGGAAGTTGATCCGAGAGCTAACTCCCTTTCACAAATATACAAAGTACTCTTGGATTTTCTTAGCCCGAGCTCTCCTTAGAGAGTTTCATATTGGGATAAAGTGATGGCTCCTCAGAATTTAGCTTGGGATAATATTTGGGAAAGCAGCAAGTATAATATTATACCCAGCTATAAGAGTATGCAATTTTTTTTTGTCTCTAATTTGTATTTTACCCCTGTGAAACTATGTGATAGAAACCTTAGACATACAGACCTGTGTTTTAGATGTGAGAGGGGAGCAGGTGACCTCTTACATGTGATGTGGGGATGTAGTAAAATATTGCCTCTTTGGGGTGAAATTAAAAGACATATGGACCCAATGCTGGATTACTCAGAATTTATAACACCAGAGATATGTGTCCTGGGTGATTTTTCCCAAATCTCAGGTGTTATGCCTAGATGCCACCTCTCCTTGATGGCAGCGGTAGTCAAAACCTTCTTATTAAAGCATTGGAAAGATGATCAGGCATATGCTTATGATCAGTGGGTAAGAGATTTAATGGGGACTTTGGATAAAATAAAGAGATATTTATACCTGGGGGGGGAGAAAAGGGTTATATGTTAAAAGATGGGCAGCGTTAGATGCGATTTATTCGCTGCAGGTCACAAATATTCAAATATAGGCCTGTCTGCCGGATGGTGACTGACAGATGGTAATTATCTTGGAGTGTGAAATTGCTATTTCTGGTCCTATTTTGAGTTATGTGGGGATGATTAGGATCTATATTCAAGGGTAGTTCTATGATGGTAAGGGTCTGCTGGCTTAAAAGGGGGGATGGGGACTCTCTCTTTCCAGGGGACACAGCAGGATGCCACCCTTTGAGGGGAAGGCTTCAGGTAGTATATGGTGCTTTGATGCTGACAGTGAGGTTACAGTTGTAATGGGATTTAGGATACCTATGGGTAGAGTAAATTTATATACGGACCCATTACGTTAGGGTATGGAAGATATGGGAGATTCTGACTGTCCTTGGGGTGGTTTTATCTGCTGTGTATGTATATAGGTGGGTTGTACATAGTTTGCACGGTCAGTTTGGGACTGTGTACCCTGGTTTTGCCAGGTATGTGTATGTCTGTCTATCTTTTCTTTGAAAATTGAGTAAAGATGGTTTAAAAAAAAAAAAGAAAGTTTATTATATTGCAAAAAAAAAAAAAAAAAACACTGCACAGCCAAACTACTATAACTTGAGCACTAACTAATATCATTGACCATTCTAACCATGACCATTTTAGTACTCTGTTTGGGTCTAAAGGTAGACTGATGCTTTGCAAATATATTAGAAAGGTGAGGATGTTTATGCAGTTGTGAAGCCACAGCCTTTACCTACACTTTTAAAAATAAAGGAATTACATATTGGAAACTAGATGATTTGCAAACGTATCAGGATCCAGGGGAGGTTTTTCAGAAGCAACTGCATGAATGCTTGCTTCAGACTGTCCAGAACCAGTAAATTCCTTAATAATAAACTGATTATACCCTTGAAAACTGGACCCATAAACTCTTCAACAATTCCCAATATGCCATTTATTTGACATATATTTAGATCTTAGTATGTGGGACACAGTTTCAAAATAATCCCAGACAATTGCCTTACATTAATCTTCAAACCTGGAGTCCCTATTCATTAAGGGCATGAGGCCTTGTGGAAAGAGATGCTTTTTGTAGCTCAGATTCTTTTTAATTTATCCAACCCTGCCTGAGAAGAACTGTAAATAACATTTATATTTTATTATAAACAATTACACCACCCCCACAAAAGTAGCCTGATCATCCCTACTAGGATTAACAGGTCTATTTGATTATGTAATGATAATGGTCCATATAAGCTCCACTACAAAACACAAGTCCCTTAATGCAATTCTTTAAAAATTCCTTAGTTGAACCCTTAATTTTTCAGAGAGAATTTTAACTGCATATATGTTATAATATAAAAAGCTGCTAACTCCTTTTTTAACAACTTTCTTATTATTGCTTAATGAAACAATGCAAACTACTGTAGCTGCAAGTGTTACATCAAGACATGACTTTTAGTTTTGTTAGCCTAGACAATCTCATTCCCCTGTGGTAAGAGGTACATAGAAACCCTGATACATATTTGTGTGCAATAACACACGATAGAGTGTGTACGTCTGTGTCAACAATCTTACATCTCTTAAGTGTGTTGATAGTCAAAAGGCTCTTTTGCTAAGTGTCTTTAAACACACAAGAGAAAAGTGTAATTACTAAACTTAAATGCATATACCGAAGTGCCTTATTACACATATGAAATCTGAGGAAAATTTTGAAGCTTAAATAATTACAAACACAGTTTCTTTTAGATGCTGAGAATATGAAAATTTATTAATTCAATTAGTGGTATATAAAGTATTCCATTTACATAATTATGCAGAATGACTACATTTTCAACTTTAAAACTCAGGGAAAGTAATATTGTATTGGTTAGATATGATCATTTTTATATTTGTGTCCATCTTGTAACATTTTAAACAAGTTGTAAAGGTTGAAATGCCAGACATAAACAGTCCATTGTATTCTTTAAATTGTAGTTTACTACCGTAAACAGTTTATTACATAATTTAATTTAACTGAATTTAAAGACTATGGGCTCAATTTTCAAAGGGTGACACAGGGCTTGCATCAATCCCTGCATCGAACCTGTTTTTTGTTGCAGCTGCGCCAAACCCCTTTGACATAATTGCATCCAGTTTTAGTACATCGGGTGCAGTTCTGACAGTATCCTAATTCTACAACAGCTTGCACCAAAGATTTGACATAAGCTCTGCAAAAAGGGTCCCCCAAATGACACGATTTAGACCAGGGAAAATCTGGTCTAACTTGAGGCACTTGGTGCTTGGGATTAAAAATCCAGATCTCCAGCCAGGAGTATGCCGTTAGCCCCATGCACCAAACGACTGGCACACCAGAGACTTGAGGCATTCTTGGGGCTTTGAAAATCAAGCTCTAAGTTACCTGTCATGCAGTTTTGCACAGTTGTGTTGTTTTTGTGTTGGTTGGGTCCCTTTTGTTTGTAAGGTTTCCTGTGAGTGGCTGCAAGCCAAGTTCATCAGTGTTGGTTTTGCCTCTGACCTGTGAAGTTCCACAGGGGTCGGTCTTGTCACCATTATTGTTTATGGTCTATTTGCTGCCGCTGGGGGGACATTATTAGGTGGTGCAAACTGGGCTTTCTTTGCTGTGCTGATGATATCCAGCTGTATCTGTCCTGCGCACCAGGTAGCTAGATGGCGGATGCCATGCTTAACAGCTGCCTGACTGAAATACAGACTTGGATGTGTCATAACTAGCTAAGACTCAACCCTAACAAGACTGAAGTATTGGCTGTGGATTTTGGTCAATATGGTGGGATGGGGACTCATTGGGATCCCCATGGTCTTGTACTAAGGGGTAGTATTAGTCCCATCCGAGCAGGTAAAGGATCTGGGTGTGATCCTTGATGATGGCTTAACAGTTGATTATCAGGTGCCTTCCATCATTAAGAATGAATTCTATCATGTGAGGAACATCACCCGGATCCAGCACCTACTACCACCTGAAGACCTGCCCTCACTGGTACATGCCTTTGTTATGTCCTGGGTGGACTATTGTAATGCATTGCACCTAGGGCTTTCTGAAGGTAAGCTCCACCAGCTACAGCTTGTGCAGAATGCTGCGGCTCCATTACTGGCAGGCATACGAAGGTATGATTATATTATGGCTATTCTATGCAAGCTGTACTGGCTGACAGTCAGGTGGAGGATTATCTTCAAGATCAGTTTACTGATCTATAAGGCCCTACATGGTGGGGGACCAGTTTATCTGCAAGATCTCCTCGTGCTTCACTGCCCGACCCAGACTCTCCGTTCCTCTGACAGCTGCCTTCTTAGTGTTCGTAGGGTAAGACTGCATCACTCTGGTGGTTGAGCATTTTCATTGGCCGCACCCATCCTATGGGACTCTCTTCCTCAACAACTGTGGGATGCACTCTTGGTGGAATCCTTCAAAAAGATTTTAAAACATTTGTGTTTAACCATGCGTTTAATGGATTTTAACTACTGTATTATGGACAGATATTTTTTTATACAGCTGTCACAACATCTGAATTGTAGGTGTCTGTGTTTTTGTTTATTATATTGTGTTTTTAATTTTTGAAACGTTCTGAGTCCTTTTTAAATGGTTGCTGTATAAATACAATATCTATCTATCCATATCTATCTATCTATCCATCTATCTATCTATCTGTCTATCTATCTAGCTATCTAGCTATCTATCTGTCTACCTTGTGGCATTGCCAGGTTTCTCTGTGTGGTTGGTGCAAAGTCATTTTTCCATCTGGTTGGCGCTGTTTGTATCAGAAAGATGCTCCATTTTCAAAGTGCTCAGTTATCCTCCAAGAATATTGCTTTGTTTCTGTCTGTCTGTTAATGACATCTCTGCTATCTGAATTTACAATTGTAGGCAGTGATTGGTATATTTTTGGGGGGCTTCTAGTCCCATGTCTGTAAGTATGTGAACTGCTGTGAATCTGAGCAAGTGGTTTATGTAATTTAAAATTGTATTGTTGATCGGTTAAAACCATTACAACATAATATAATCTAAGAAAGACACAAGTGAAATGCATCTAAAACTACAATAATCTAATTAATAATGCAGTTATATTTGTTATAAAAGGTGCACACTAGACAGTATCGGAAGGCGAGAATATAAAAATAAACAGTATACGTTGTAATGGGGCTTAGCAAAAACCTTAAAATGCCAACCTTTAGTACATGCCCTAGTGATGAACACAAAAGGCTAATTTCATTTGGCTGCTTCTGCAACAGTATTATTCTATACATTTCTGCAAGAGTCCAGATAATAGGCTATCAGTAACTTTTTGACAGTCTTAGTTTGTTCGGAAATGGTATCAACAAGCAGCATCACTCTGTTTATGATGAAATCCATTGGTTAACGTAAAAGATGTTTTATAGCTAAAAGCATTATTCCAGTAGAAACTGATTTAGGCTCCATTTGAACCCAGGAGTCCTTTTGACTATTTGATGCAGTTTTGTAACTTTTTGTGAGTCTAAGCTTACTATATACAGTTACCTTTTGTAAACTAGCACTTGTTACAATGTCCACAACAGCTGTCAACCACTTTAGTGACCTCAGATATGTTAAAACTTCATTAAAATAATATATACAAAAAAACACCATCCCGACTTTTGGGAAGTTCATAACTTTTGAAAAGTTCCAAGTTACATTTAGGAATTAGGTTCAACACACCAGTGAACATTGCAAGTGGCTCTAATTCTTGAAGTAAGAGTCTCACATATTTGTGTAAGGCCTTTCACAATGCAATCCCGGTGAATGCAGGGTTTCTATAATAACATACTGGCTCCATAACAAGGAAGCTACCCTGCAAAATGACTCCTCAGAACTTCACAAATTGTTAAAAGTTAAAACGTCTTTTTTTTTTTAAATTGCGTTCCCCAAACTCATATAATGGAGACTAACTTTTATCAAAGAGGGAGTCATTTCATTCAGCATTTCAGCTTCTCCAGCAAGAGTCCTAATTCCAGATCAATAGTACTTTCTAATATGTGCTTTAAAAGCTGAAGGTCACAATGGTTACTCTTGAACCTCAAACAAGACACAAATGTTTAAATTAAAGCTCTAGTTTTAGTTTATAGGCATTGCAAGATTCACACACAGTAAAGCACACCAAGGCAATGGCAACACACTATTATGTTTTAGGCTGGGCATACCTCTGGTAAAGTTACTTTATTAAGTAACTACTGTATCTGTCATTGAAACAACATCTTTGGCCTGAAGAAAATGGAGATACCATCATTCAGTGTACATTCTAGGGCTCATTCTTTTAAACCTGGAGTCCCTCCACCTAGAAATTCATTGGCCAATATCTCCAAATCCTGGCACTTATTTCATTTACAAAAGATTTCTTATCATATGTAATCACTCCTTAATCAACTCTCAGGTCCTTCTCTTATTACCAGATATTTAGAAGTTGTTTCTGCCTAAAAAAGAAAAAGAAAGAAAAGAGCTCCACTGAGCGCAATAAGCTTAGTAGTTTAAGAGTAAGTCAGGACCCCCAAGCCCTAGGCAAAAGTGGCATACCTTTTCAAAATAAATACGGGCATCTCAGCACATATTGTGCAACTGAAGCACCCCATATTTACTCCAAATCGCCGCTGCAGCTACGAATCTTTACCTGTTAAACTCCACCAATATCTTCCATGCTGTCTCCAGCTACTCCTCGAGTCTGGTTCCTTCTTCAACCACAAATTCAAACCAATGGTTCATGGCACAGCGCTCCTGGTATGCCATCCAAAAAGGCAGTTACTGGCACCAAATTTCCATATTTTACTTTCAGTAAACAAAATAAACAGGCACGGGGTCAATATTTCGCATGGCAGAATGCCGTGCGGCACAATCACGTTGCGCGATTACTGGGTTTCTTTTGTTCTGTGGGGGGCTCCACACCCACACCCCCATTATGGGGGGCTGCACCCCCTGGACCCCCCAATAAAGATTCTAACTCTGGGGGGTCCAGCTCGGAGTGCTCACATGTCCGTGTTTTCACCATAATGCTGTACGCTATTAAGCGTACAACATTATGACCCAGTGCGAAATAAACAATGCTGCATGGAACGATGTGGTCAAAATCAAAGTTGGTTTCATTCATCATCTTTAAAATAGTATAAAAACATGATAGATTTTAGCCTGAGAATGCCACCTCACATCGAAGGCTGCAGGGAGCGGAGCAGCATTGCCGTCATCTTGCTGCACCGCTGCCCCCCCCCAGAAGACATGTCAATCAAGCTCTGTACATTTGCCTGTGGATCCTGTATCTTCTGTTCCAGTTAGCTTCAGATGATAATCTAAAGAGCATAATAACCACATAGTTTATGCCCATTAGCTCATGGCTAAACAAGCTTCAGTATCTTCTGTGTTTAGTTTTCTTAATCTATGTGCTTTAGTTAACAAAGGCAAATATTAGCATCCAGTGGGATTTTTTATACATAGTGGGCTGGATTCACAAAGCTTTCTGAAGGTTCAACACCTTCCCTAAGTCCCCAAACCTGCCGTAGCTATGGAAACAAAGGGTAATTTGCACTGGGTACTATTCACAAAACCCACCACAGCTGTGGAAAACAACACTAAAGACTGTGGAAAAAAAGTGCAGCTGTGGAAGTCCCTGAGGAAAAATAGGTGTGAGATAAGTAAGTCACAGCTCCTGAAAGGCTATTCACGACCAATTGTTTTCTGCAGCTGTGGTAAAGATTTTACACAAAGTGGAATGAGATGTAACTCTCCCTAAGCAAACTGCAGTAGTGCCTCAACAATTGGAATCAATTAAGGTGGAGGTGAGGCACAGGTAATAGAATCCCAGATAGTATAACAGTGGCTACTGTAACAGCAACAAAAGCACAGATTGCCATGATATGGCAACAGGCAACAACCACCAGACACAGTGCAGCCCATGACAGAGCCCCACAGGCAGTAGTGCCTGGCCAGCTTGCAGTGAAGTGCTATCCCTGCAGGCAACAGGAACATCCCAGAGACAGAGGATCAGCAGTGACAGTTGGCCACTGTGGTGCCATGGTATCGCCCGGTACCTGTGGTGCTGCAGTGGTCTCAGTTGAGGAACTGGTTGCTGGTCTCTTTGTGGGTTCTTTCAGCTTCATTCTGTGGCAGCCCTTTTAAAGTCTGCTGTTCCAGCTAATTAAGTTCACTGTTGCTGTGCCTCCTAAGCTATTTCTGCAGCTGTAGGTCTGCAGTTGTGGATTTTCAGCACATGCGCATTTTCCGCAGCTGCTGAATTTCCGCAGCTGTGGGGATTTTATGAAATTCTGCACCTGCCCAAAATTTCTTTATGAATATTACGCAACTGTGTTTCTGCAGTGCTGCTGGCCTTTTTCCCGCAGCTGTGGGATTTTTGGCTTTCTTTGTGAATCCTGCCCAGTATCATTAAGGATGGTGCAAGCTGGATGTAGGGGAGTGAGTAGGCACTTGAAAATGAAATCTTGGAGAAATTACTTATTTAATTTGTGTAGCTTTTTATGATTTTGTGAGGGTTTGCTGAATGACAGGCTGATACACTGAAGTTCCTTTTTTTTTCTTTGTGCACTTCAAAACTTTTTGGTGTGAACTAGCTTTCCCTTTCTCATCCATGGTGAACTCGTAGATCAAACCAGAACTTTCTTACAAGGCACCTGTAGTAACAAATATGGACAAAACATTGGCTAAATATAATACAGTAGAAAATTATAGAAATTACAATACTTCAGAAGAGTTTACATACTTAAGTTGAAATACATATGGGTTAAAATTATTGATATTCTTTAAAGATTTTGGTAAGGAGTTCCAATAAGAAGCAATGTGATAATAAACATATCTGACCAGCACTTTTTTTGTTTGCGAGGACACAGTTTTTATGGTTACTTAATTAACAAAAAAATGTTCTCAGTTGTCTATTCACTAAACACAGAACTAATCCACAAAGTTTCCTTTTTGGTACTGTACTTGAATAATTACCTTCACCATCTAATTTGGTCTACAGTAGCTCTTCTTTTTTTTTATTTCACAGTGTCTGCTCACTTTCTGGATTTTGATAGCTGGTAGAGCATTGTAAGAAGCAGTGGCAGCAGTTTCAGGAGAAGATACATCTGGATCAAGTCCCTCTGGATTTCCTTCAAGCCATATTTTTAGTGAAAAGACTTCAAAAAGTCATCTTTGATGGGCATGTAGTTCGCCCATGTCTTTTTTTCACAGTGGCAAAGTGGTGGATCCAGTTTTACTGTTAGATTGATGTGATCATATAGTACTTGTGGTGAGGTTGTTAATTGAGAAAGTAGTCCAGACATATAAATATAGGTCAATATTTACATGGATTTGACCTGCCCTGAACCAATCAAAGCACTTAATTATTTCTACAGATGTTTTATGCATTTATAAATGGTATATCAACCATGTGAGCATAATCAATTGATGTTCCATTCCTGACACATTACAAATAAATACGAATAGTGGCTTTTAAAAGTGACAGGGAATACAACATGTATCAATTTGAAAGATACATTGTGCCAGTTTAAATAGCAGGGGCTGAACTGTCAAAGAATCAAATCATTATTTTGACATAGGTGTGCTACTTTCACCAAGACTGTTAGACCATTAAAAATGGTCTAACATCTTGAGACAATTATTGCAAATTGCACTCCGTAAATGATGCATGCATTCAAATTCTGATGTACACATTTGTTTGTCATGAAGTGGGATGTGTTGTAAATGTTTCAGTATGTTTAACAATGGAACACAAACATTATGATGACTTTATTGTGGTGCTGCCGTGTCAGAATAAATTATGCAATATTATCCAGACTTTAAAGAATCTGGATTCTTGTCTTTAAAACGGTTGTTAAAATAGTTTGTACTTCAACTGTACACACACTTGGATTCCCAATTTTTGCTACAAGTGACATCCCCTATAGGAAACAAATAGGTAAATAAACATTTAGTGAGTATCAACTGTAACATTATTATTTCTTTGGAGCAGGCAACTTATGCCCAGGACTCCTACTGCTTATAATAGTGGTTCTTGTCTCATTTTAAATCTGTGCAAAATAATGCTTGATTTTGCAATAGTGCAAAAAAGCACATAAAAGAATGGTACTTTGTATTGCAACAGACTCGGCTATCCAGCAAAAAAAAATATCCAAAGAGCCCCCGCACTTTCTCTTACAGTCTTCTTCAGGGGGCGTGGCATAAGGAAGATTGTTAGTTGAAGAAATGTGGCTCATCAGGTGGGTTCTGCCAGACAGTGGAGTTTGTTGCAATACTGCAAGTATGCCTTTTTTCACTATTGCACAATTGAGCATTATTTTGCACAGAAATAAAATGAGTCAAAGACTACTATTATGAGCACAGGAATGCTTTATTTATGTGCACGCAATATATATACAGTATATATATCCTATTTACTATGGCACTCAGATTAATTGAGGGTACAGCTAAATGTTTTGTTCCAACGTATGCAGAGGAGTTGCTTGCCTAAGAATCTAAACTGGGCATACTTAGAATTTTTATAATAGAACATTAATTATTAATATCAGGGTTTCCTGATGGACATAATATATTTAAATTATACCAAGACATTTGACTGTCTGACCCATGAAATATTATTTAAGTCCTTAAAAAAGCTTGGGGTGCATGATAGACTGCTACCCTGGATTAGCTCATGGTTGGAGAACACAAAGGGTCCAAATATGGGGTTATTTCTCTGATTGAGGATGTGTGACCAGTGGGGTGCTGCATATTGGGACTCCTTCGGTTCAATCTGTTTGTCTCTATAATGCAGGTTTCTGGTGGGATGTGGCTCTGCAAATACACAGATCACACGAAGGTTGGGTCTATTGTAAATGATGCAACATCCTTAGAAAATCTTCAGAAACAATTAAAGAATCTGGAGAGCTGGCCTAAGAAACATAAACTTAGGTGTAACGAGAATAAGTACAAAGTTATGCATTTTGGCCATAACAACATCAGTGCACAGTATATGATAAACAACAATGTTATTGTAAATACTGATAATGGAAAGGATTTGGGTATTATTGTTAATAATATGTTAACCTTTGACAAACATAATAATGATGGTGCTAAATGAGCACAAAAACTATAGGGAATATTGTTCGAAAATTGGAAGCAGAAAAAAGGAGGTACTGGTCCCCCTGTATAGGTCCCTGGTTAGACCTATTCTCGAGTACAGTCCCCTCTTCTGTGCACCACAATGCATTGGTGGTAGCAGACAGATTGAAAGGGTACAGAGGAGGTTAACTAAATGTGTTTTTAAACTAAAGGATAAACTGTACCATGCCAGGTTTCAGGATTTGAGAGTGTTTTCCATGGACTACTGCAAAATCAGAGGGGAACTCCGTTATGTATTTAGGGCATTAACAGATGACATGCTGTAGTAATCTGCAGGTTTATGCAGGAAAACAGCCCTGGAAGGGCAACAAGGACCCACTCATTTCAATTTAAAGGGGAATGGTATATAACCACAAAGAGGAGAAGGTGGTTCAACCAAAGAATTGTGGGTACATGGAACTCACTTCCAACAGAGGTAGTTAGTGAGAAATAATTTGCCTGCCTTTAAGCACCTGTTAGACCAGTACATGGGAAATAAAACATGGGAATATGTCAACTAGATAGTGGCAAGTCCATAAATGGCTCTAGTAGCTCATGGACTTGTAATCATACCTATAAACCTATGAACCTATGAACTCACTGCAGTTGTGATTTCATTTTGTCAATAATATCATGCCACCAATGACTGCTTTCAGCCCCTCCCCATCACTGTTTTGATGGCAGAAAATAGAAAACAGGGCTGCACTGCTGTCAGTAGAATGATAGAATAATTGGGGAATGTCTACTTAAACAATTTATTAACTTTGCAGGTGGCATAGCCAGCCTGTTGGTGCTGAGGTTTGAGGCACTGGATGCCACACCTTGTGCCACGATGGTGACCCAAGTTTGGGAGCAAGCTAGCTTGCCATGGGTCAGTTTGGATGGAGGATGGGATTTGGACTGAGCAGCCAACAGGCAGCTCTCCTCTCCTCCTCTCCTCTCCTCTCCTCCTCTCCTCTCCTCTTCTCTCCTGGGGAGGACCTGGAGTCTTCCTAGCTCTTAACTGCCACTGAGGGAGGCTTGCAGGTGGTGCCAAGCCCAGTGGGAGACTCCAGTGTTAAGCCATGGGGGGAAGGGGCCATCACCGGAGCCACGGTGTGCATGCTCACCCCCACTGGTATACACAACTGTGTTCTTGGGTCCCTGGAATAGTAATGAGAAAACCAAGAAAATGCTAATGTTTCCTTGTTACCAAGGCAGGTGAGAGGTGGCAATGGGGAGCAAAAAGCTCTATGAAAAAATAACCTCTGCCTGTTAATGTACACGTGATGGGTTCTGTATATTGAATAAAGGAAATGAATAAATTGAGGCTAACTAGATGGTTAGCCCCCTGAGATATGTTTATTTCCCATTATACCAAACTTACCCATCATCTATTTTACTTATAGTACCACATAAGAATGGTTATTTTTGTACAGTATTTTGATCACATTTGCAATCGTATCAAATGTTGCTTTCATGTTGTTTGTCTCAATGTTTTTATATTTGCTTGGGTGCATGCATGCGCAAGAAACATTTTGTCAGAACTTAGGTGAGAGAGAGGTGGGGTTTTGGAAGTGCGGCACTGTGGGGGCCAATGGTCCTAGTGCCTTGTGATGCTTGGCCCGCTTTCCCCAATGTGGTGGCACGCTGCTGCTGACACTAGTTCAGCCAGCATGCCACCACCTTCAAATGAATCTGCCAGTGCAATGAGCGAGTAACCCATCATTGCAGGGCGGTACCTTGCTATCCCCGACTCAGTTCATTTGTCGATGGAGGAGCCTACTCCCTGTCAGCATACTGTAACCCTCTCCCCCATTTGTTGTGTGCCAAGTGTCAATCCCAGCATCATGCGCCCCAACAGACATTCTTTGCCAATGGGGGGCCCAATCTAATCGGCTTCAGTCCCCCTTCCTGTTCAATTTGCCAATGAGAGCCCACTCCCCATCAGCATAATGTTCCTCACAATTTGTTGTGTACTGAGGGGAGGTGCACAATCCTCTTGGCTCTCCCTCCCTCAGTATGTGCTGATGGGAGTGCAGTCCCTGTCAGCTACAGCCCCCTAAAAACCTCAGGTGGCACACTGGGAGCCCATCTAGGTGTGCCAAATGTCCTGTAAAAAAAAAAGTCTTGTGATTTTTTTTTAAACCTGTAAAACAGAAAATGGTCCTTCATTGAGGTTCAGTGGCCTCTCCCCACACACACCCACCCTCTACATACCCTGTCTCCCACACCCCACCCCATACTTACTCTCCGGAGCCCAGCACGAAGATTCGTGGACCAGGAACCCATCTGCGCTCCTCAAAGCCAACCACGAACTGAAGAAATGCCGGTAAGCTGTATAATGGCATAAATAGGGTTTTTTCAACTTTGGTGCATATCTTAGGCATTTTTGGGAATTTTGGCACCACATTTTCAACATGGGGTTATTGGGACCCCTCTTCATGAATTCAGCCACTGTCATGGCATTATTCAGTCCTGACAGGTGATTTTGCGGTCACTGCTTTGAACCACCTTTTGGGACCAAGTAACAAAACGACAGTGCCAGTGTTCTTGAGGTGGGCTCTCAAAAAGCCTATGTTGCAAATTTGGTGGAACAAAAGCAAAAAATGACTGTTTTATGAGTGTGCATTGTGCATTTTCCATGCATGCTTGTACCGTCTCAAATCTGTAATATTTTCACTCCAGATTTTCAACACTGGCATTTTTCCACACCTCCTTATGAATAGTACAGCTATCATTTTTCACATCCAGACTGAAATGTGTTTTCACACTTCCGGCGCAGAATAGTGCAGTCACTGTGGGAAATCAGTGTTTGGGACACATTAAGAAACTCACAGTGACACTGTTCATGAGCAGAGGTCCTAAAATGCCTATGTTGAAAATTTGGTGACAAAAGTCCATAGACTGACTGTGTTACGAGCATGCATTGCACAGTTTCCACGCATGCTCATAAATTTGCAAATTTGTAATATTTTCACTCCAGATTTTCAACATTTATATTTTTCCACACCTCCTTATGAACAGTAAAGCTGTCATTTTTCACATCCTGGCTGAAATGTGTTTTTGCACTTCTGGCACAGAATAGCACGGTCGCTGTGGGAAATCAGTGTTCAGGAGACATTAAGAAAATCATAGTGACACTGTTCATGAGCAGAGGACCTAAAATGCCTTTGTTGAAAATTTGGTGACAAAAGTCCATAAAATGAGTGTGCTACAAGCGTGTTTTACGCAGTTTCCACTTATGCTCGGAAGTGCGCAAATTTGTAGTATTTTCACTCCAGATTTTCAACAATGGCATTTTGCCACACCTCCTTATGAACAGTACAGCTATCATAGAAACAAAGAAACATAGAATTTGACGGCAGATAAGGACCGCTTGGCCCACCCAGTCTGACTATTTCCCCTACCTGATGGATAAGCTGCAGATTCTAGTTAATCAACAGCTTACTTCCTCCTGCCCCCCCACTAGAATTGCCTTATGCCTGTCCCATGCATTCTTGAATTCTCCCACTGTTCCTGACTCCACAACCTCCTCAGGAAGGCTATTCCATGCATCCACAACTCTCTCTGTGAAAAAATACTTTCTAACATTACCTCTGAGCCTTCCCCCCTCTATCTTCAAATTGTGCCCCCTTGTTCTTGCACATCTCTTCTTCTGAAAGATACTACCTCTTGTACTTTGCTAATTCCCTTGAGATACTTGAAAGTTTCTATCATGTCCCCCCTCTCCCTCCTTTCCTCAGGGTATGCATATTAAGCTGCTTTAGTCTCTCCTCGAATGTCTTCTGGTGCAGACCTTGCACCATTTTGGTTGCCCTCCTCTGAACAGCCTCCACTCTATCTATGTCTTTGTGGAGATGGGGTCTCCAGAATTTTACACAGTACTCCAGATGGGGTCTCACTAACTGTCTGTAGAGAGGGATAACAACTTCCTGTTTTCTACTGTTGATGCCTCTCTTATGCATCCCTGTATCCCCCCTGCCCTCCTTACTGCCTTCTCACACTGCTTGCCCACCTTTAGGTTATCTGATATAATTACTACTAGGTCTCTTTCGATTTTTGTTGTTGTTATTAACTCACCCCCCATTGTGTACTCTTCCCCTGGGTTTTTGTTTCCCAGATGCATTACCTTGCACTTCGTTGCATTGAATCTGAGCTGCCATGTATTTGACCATTCCTCCAACCTTGCTAAGTTCCTTTTCATTCTTTCCACTGCACCTTGTGTATCGACCCTGTTGCAGATCCTTGTGTCATCTGGAAAGAGGCATACCTTTCTTTCCAGGTGCTCTCCAGTGTCACTTATAAATATATTAAAGAGGACCGGTCCCAGTACCGAACCCTGCAGTACCCCGCTAGTTAACCTCCTTTCTTCACTGTGGACTCCGTTTACTATTACCCTTTGTGTCCTGTTATCCAGCCAGTTTTTTATTCAGGCTACCACCTTGGGACCCACTCCAAGGCTGGCTAACTTGTATATTAATATTTTGTGTGAGACTGTGTCAGATGCCTTACTAAAATCTAAGTAGGCCATATCCACAGGCCCTCCCTGGTCTACTACTTTGGTCACCCTGTCAAAGAAATCTATTAGGTTCATCTGACATGACCTTCCTGCTGTGAAACCATACTGCCTTGGGTCCTATGCCCCACTGGCCTCTAGGTACTCAACAATTATTTCCTTCAGAAGTGATTCCATCATTTTCCCTACCACTAAAGTCAAACTAACTGGTCTGTAGTTTCCTGCCTCTGCCCTGCTCCCACTTTTGTGAAGTGGAATCACATTTGCCCTCCTCCAGTCCTCAGGTATCACTCCATCCTCCCATGATTTGTTAAATAGAGTAGTCAGTGGTGTTACTAGTTGTACCCTTAGTCTTTTTAGTATTCTTGGGTGAATCCAATCAGGCCCCATTGCTTTGTCCACCCTCAGTTTCAAGAGATCTTACAAAACCCTTTCTTCTGTGAATTGACTGGTATCGACCCCCCTATTCAGAGTTTCTCCCTTATTTGGTTTAGGCACCTCCCCCTCCTCATCTGTTGTGAATACTGAGCAGAAATATTCGTTCAGTATCCCTGCTTTTTCACTGTCACCCTCTGCCCACATTCCTTCCTCTTTATTAAGTCTCTGTATCCCTCCCTTGGTCTTTCTTTGCTCCCTAATGTACCTACAAAAGGTTTTATCCTCCTTCTTAACAGAGTTGGCTATCTTTTCCTCAGTTTGTGCCTTTGCTATTCTGACTGCCTTCCCTGCCTCCTTCTGCTTTAACTGATAAAGTGCTCTATCTTGCTCCTTCTGTGTTTCCCTATATTTCCTGAATGCTATCCTTTTCTCCTTAACCATCCCTGCCACCTTTTTTGAGAACCATAGTGGTTTTTTCCTTCATTTTGTTTTATTGATTTGCTTCACACAAGGCTTATTGCCTCTGTATGGCTGTTTTGATTATTCCCCATTGATGCTCCACCCTCCTTCTTGCCCATTTGCTAGTGATTTTCTAAGGCACCTCTCATTTTCCCAAAGTCAGCCTTTCTAAAGTCCAATACTCTTGTTTTTGTATAGCTTGACTCTATGGCAGTGTTTATTGTGAACCACACTGTTTAGTGGTCACTTGTTCCCAGATGTCTACCCACTTCTTAATCTGGAATCCTTTCTCCTTCCCCATTTGAGAGTACCAGGTCTAAGATTGCTCCCTCCGGAGTGGGTTCCAACACTAGCTGTCTGAGGCATGCCCCCTGTAGGGCATCAAGAATGACCCTGCTCTTGGATGTGCCTGCAGCAAAGGTACTTCAGTTAACATCTGGCATATTCAGGTCTCCCATTAACAATATATCCCCTTTTTCTGCCATTTTAAGGATGCCTTCTATCATTTCCTTGTCCATTTCCTCCCACTGAGATGGGGGTCTGTACACAACCCCCATGTGGATTGTGGTGCCATTTCCTGTCTCCAGGGTGACCCATAATGACTCATCAACTTCCTGTTTACTTTTTATTTCTGTTGCTTTAATCCCTTCCCTTATATATAGAGCTACTCCTCCTCCTCTTTTACCCACCCTGTCCCTCCTGTAGACTGTGTATCCTGGTATGTTGACTTCCCACTCATGGTTCTCTGTGTACCATGTTTCAGTGACTACCACAGTATCCAGGCATCCCTCTTCCATCAAGGCCACTAGTTCAGGAAGCTTGTTGCACAGACTGTGGGCATTGGTACTCATCACCTTCCATTTATTTTTATGGTCTTACCCCTTTTAGCCCCATCCCTGTCTTTAACACCTTTTTCTGCATTTATCCCTGTCCTGCTCCCTACTGACTTCTCGCCTTGGTGTTTACCTCTCTAACGACTGTGCTTTGTGGGAGGAGGATGGGATTTCCCTGCTGCTTTTCAGTGCCTCCCCCCTTGGCTAGTTTAAATGCTTGCCATGAAGCATTTAAACCTGTCACCTAGGATTCTAGATCCCCCCTGGACAGATGCAGACCATTGCGCCAGTATAAACCTGCATCCGTCCAGGTGGATCCCCAGTCCCCAGTGAAGCCAAAACCCTGAGCTCCACACCAGTTTTTCAACCATTCATTGAATCCCATGGTGTGGAATACCCTAGCATCATCTTTGCCATAGACTGGCAGCACCTCTGAGAAGGTTACCATAGCTGCTACTTGTCTAAGGCCCCTCCCCAACTCCACAACCTCCTCTTGTACCACTCTGATCCCATTTACAGCCAGGTCATTTGTCTCTAGGTGGACAATGACATTCAGCACCCTCCCTCATGCAGCTCCTCCTGCGATCCTGAGGATTCACTTCCTGTCCCTCCAAGCCATGGTGCCAGACAGGCACCTTAAGTTGCTATCTCCTTCCTCCCCCATGTCTACCTCCCCAATGATTGAATTCCCCACCAGGAGTTGTTTCCTTCCCCTGTGGGGTCTTGTGCCACCCTCCTGTGGGTCTACATTGTGGAGGTTCCCAGCATCCTCCTTGGTCTCCACTGCAGGTGCCTCCATAGAGGAACCACTCTTTGCCAGAACAGCATATGAATTGTGGAGAGCTACAACTGGAGGGATGCACCTCTGTTCAACCACTCTCTCCTTCCCTGAGCCCACCTTGGTCAAACCACTCCTCTTTCTTGGCAACCTCTGAGGTAACGGTGGTGGCCCTTGTGGTCCCTGGGTAGAGGAAGAGGTTTCATGAATCCTAGCCAGGTCAGCCTGGAGATGAGTAACCTCCTCCCTCAGACCAGAGAGGTGCCTGCAAACAGGGCAGCATCACAGCCTCCAGAATGTCTCCTGGAACACTGCTGCTCCACAGCCATTGCACTGCACCACTCCCATCTTGACTTATTTTGTGTCTCCTCTCCTGTTGCTTTGTTTGCTTATTGACTCCTCCCTCTATGTATTTTTACACTTACTTTCCTACTGCCTATGTGCCCTTACAACTCTCACCCTTCCTATTCTGGGACAGGAACTTCCTGTAGTCTTCAGTAGTCTCCTTCCTCCATGCTTGGATTCAGACCTCCAGCAGCCAGGGCGGATAAAGAGTTATTTTATTTTTATTTTTTTAGGTTCCTTCAAAGTTGCTGAAACTAATATGTCTCAGTGATTCTTCCATTCCTACTGCCAAACAGGAAGTTCCTGTTGTCAGTCAAATTCAGTGGCTATAAAACTAGAACTGGCTTTGGGTGGGATGATGGAGGGGTGGTAAGGAGAGCAATTAGTCAAAAATCTGTAGTTCTGGACTTCTGTTTCTTGCTCTGCAACCAGTTCTCTTCTGTCAGAAACAGCTGGAAGCTGTAATTGGAGACAGGTGCTTTTGTACACCTAAGCTGCTAAGCCACACCCCCAATTAGATTCACTCTCTGCTCTCAGTAAATTAAGCTGATACTGCCCCTTCCTCAGAGAAAACACTTTTTCTTTTATTTAAATGAGACCCCCTTCTTCTAATAAAGTATCTGTTTGCTTAATCCAAACAGGTACTACTCCTGCTGAGACAGAAGTGATTAATTAGTAAAAAATCTGTAGTTCTGGACTTCTGTTTCTTGCTCTGCAACCAGTTCTCTTCTGCCGGAAACTTTTTTCATATCCTGTCCAAAATATGCATTTGCACATCTGGTACACAATGGCGTTGTCGCTGTGGGAAATTAATGTTTTGGGCAGGTTAGGAAAATCATAGTGACAGTGTTCACAAGCAGAGGTCACAAAATTCCTATGTTGAACATTTGGTGAAATAATTCCACTAAATGACTGCGGTACAAGCATGTGTTGCACAGTTTCCACATATGCTCAGAACTTCAAGCATTTTTAATATTTTCACTACAGATTTTCAACATTGCCATCTCTTCACACCTCCCTATGGATGGTACAGCTGTTATTCTTCACACCCTGCCTGATCTGTGTTTTCGCACACCTGGCGCAGAATGGCACAGTTGCTGTGGGAACTCAAAGTTCAGGACACATTAACAAAATCACACTGCCACTGTTCATAAGAAGAGGTCCCAAATGCTTTCATAAGGTGGGGATCACAAAAAGGCCATGTTGAAAATTTGTAGTGCAAATACCAACACATGCCTGGGGTGTTAGGGTTTCTAACCATAACATCACACTCTGTTCAGACAGACAGGCATCAGAGGTGTAACTTTGGATCACTGGCTGTAATGCTAATGCCATCCTACCCCCACCCCTGAAGCCAGTGACAGGTATCGAGGTGTGCCTTGCACTCTTCAGCCCCAGATGTCACCCCATGCTTCTGTACTGCACCTATTTGAGCATATGTCCTTATGAAATGGGGTGACTGTGAAGCCAAACACTCCAAGGCACACCTCAACACTTGTTGTTATCTACAGGATAGGGTGAGGTGAAATGCCATGAGCATTACGGGCAATGACCCACAGGCACACCCCAATGCCTCTCCATCTCTGCAGGGTGGAGGTGGGATTGGCGTGAGTTCAATACTTCACTGCCACTTCTATTCTGCATCTGTCTGACTCCTGAACGTCCAATGCTAATATCAGCAAGCAAACATTCGCCATTGACAAATGCTTGTTTCATAGTGTAGTGGTGTTTCTGGAGTGGTATTTGTTTTATATTCCTTAGTAATACCACAGTAAAGGATCACCCTAAATAAGGAGTAGAGATGTGAAACGTCAGGCTACTTGCCTTTGCATCCTGATTACCAAAGCAGCCCAGACTTCATAAACTGCAAAGTTTTAATTTGTGTGCTTTTTTTTAACCTGGCATTGTGTCATGGTTTCTCAGAACAAAAAGAAACACTGCACTCGTCAAGTCAAAAAGCATCAAGTAGCTAGCCCAGTAGTGCAGAGGGTTGAGGCACTACACCAGTGACCCGAATTCAGAAAGACCTCAGGTTGTCGGGGTTCCAACATGGGGGAGGGCACAACAGGATTTACCAGTGGGGAGCTATGCTCTCCTGAGGGTGGTGAGGGTTGGTTGGCACCCCCCCATAGTTCTGCTTCCACCGGGTGGAGGTCCAGTGAGTTGTGCAGTCAGAGAGGGGGTGGCAAAAGTATTGGGAGGTGGAAGGGGCTGAGCAGGTAACACAGGGTGCAAAGCATGCCTCCACATGCTCAAATGGCCGTGTGCCAGGGCCTCAGGTGGGGGGGTCAGGGAAGAAAAGAAAAACATACAGATGTGTGTCCATCACCAGTTGGCAGGGGAGGTGACAGGGACCAAAAAGCTTAATTAAAAAAAAAGCATCAAGCAAAACCTTAATTTTAAAAATTATAATATATTTAGATATTTATTCTGGCACCATGGAGTTCTAGACTAGTACCCTAATGCCCCAACACAGCAACCCAACAGGGTCTTCATCAGAACGTGGTTATAGTGGGACCAGACATTACATCATTTTTAAAGAGAAAATTTAAAGTGATCTACAACTCTCAATATTTAAATCCTTTCACACACACACAAAAAAAAACAGCCCTTAAAAGTCCCAAACCTAAGCGAATGTATAAAATATGAAAAGCAAACCAAAATTAGCAAAAATATTTAATATGGTACAAATTACTGAGTGAAGACCAATTCAGTACAGATATTCAAGAAAGGCTGCTGGCAAGAATTTCAAAACTCAGACTATAAAAATAATTGTGATTAACACTGCCAAAAAAACTATCTTTTTATAAGCTGATTTCTAATATCAAATGATGAAAAATGAGGGAAAGTTCAAGAATTACAAGCAAAAAGAGGGACAAGTGGAAAAGAAGGGAAAAAGGGGTATAAGGAAAAACAGTCTCAAAATCTCAATTAATATTAAGTGATAATAATGAAAAGAAGAGGGGAAACATAGGAAGTGTCTCCCAAACTAGTTTGCGTTATACCAAGGTCCAAGTATAAATCCCAACTTCATAAGGACAGAGATGGGAAGAGGAAAATTGGGGGGTGGCTGGGCTTTATCAGGAAGCTATAGGAACAAAAAGGAAAAGAAGGGAAAAGGGAGGTATAGGGAAAAACAGTCTCAAACTCTGAATAGAAATTAACATTAAGTGATAATAATGAAAAGAAGAGGAGAAACATAGGAAGTAGTATGCATTATAACAAAGTCCAAGTATAAATCCCAACTTCATAAGAACAGAGATGGGGAGAGGGAAAATTGGGGGGGGGGGCTTTATCAGGAGGCTATAGGGACAACAATAAAACTTATACAACTGTATGAGAAATACTGTGGGAGTAGTTAAAAAGAGGGTAATAGGAAGAATGAAAGTATGTAGGAGTTGGGGGTGGGAGGGAGGAAGGTAAAGAAAAAGGGAAGAAACTGGAACAGTGAAAATACACAGTATATGAGAAGTCCCTTTTCCCAGTCCAATGTAGGTACAGGCCTATTATCTGATACCAAGTAGGATGCAGATTAGGATCTCCATTTGGATGAGGTCAACCAGCTAAAATGGGGACAGTGGGTATTTCTCACCAGTGGTAAAGGAATCCAAGTACTTGTAGAAAGGAAAAAAGAGGTAAAAATAAATCAAAAATAGAAATACCACAATGGAGACTTATCCAAAGCCCCCATAATATAATTTACAAATTGGGACTGAAATCCATGTCTTCATTTAATTTCAATGGAAAAGCAGTTTTCTAATGTCTTAATCCATTTGTTTTCCCTTTCTAGTAAGTTCCTTAGTCTGTCCCCTCTCCTGGGGTGTCTTGCCACATGTTCCAGTACCATGAGCAACATGCATTCTGGATTTGAGTTATGGGTTTTTAAGAAATGGGTACCTACTGTAATGTACTGTGTATGACCCCATTAATTATAGTCCTCACATGTTTTTGTATATGTGCTTTGGCAGGTCTGGTCATCGTTCCCACATAGTACTGGTCACAAGTGCCACAGCAAACATACACAATAAAGTGTGTTTTTCATGTTAAGAAATACTCAATGTCAAAACTCTCATTATTTCTCATCAGTTTATCCCTAGTGTTGGCATGTTTGCATTCTAGTTTCTGTTTATTACAACACATATTGACAGGTACATGAGTCTCTTCAGTTTTTCTCTTGTTGCTTGTAGGCTCACTCTTCACCCCTGATTGTTTATAAACAGTCTTACCTGGGGACTTTTGTGCATTTTTTTCTCCATTCTTCTCCAACCACTACATACCCAGGAACACAGGTAAAATTGGTAAGTCCGACATGAAGCTCATTACCAGGGCTTCCTCAGGTTCCGATTTCTCAGGCCCTTTCCTTCCCAGTACCACCTTGGTTTTCTCCCTCTCACTCCTCAACTTGAGGCATCTCTCTTCGGCCTCTTTCCATCGACACTCTGCATCCATCCAACAGTCTTGTAACTAGCATAACAAGTTCCTTTGTTCCTGCAGTACCTCTCCCAGGTAGAGATGCAGCGAATTTAAATTCTGCTGGCGAAGTGAACGCAAAGTGGGCACTTCGCATTGCCAATCCACTACGCGGAGTGGGCAATGCAAAGTGCTCACTCCACCTTGTCATTACCACTTCACGTTAAGGCAGAATGGCAATGCGAAGTAAGGCAAAGTCATTGTTTTTAATGGACTTCGCATTCCTCATTATGTTTCTAAGTGATCCACTTGGTGTTTCAGATTTGGCAGACCGCCCACACATCACATGGCTTGTAGTACTGTAAGTCACATGCTCTTTAGCTAGGCAGGAAGAAAGTGAGTCATACAAGCCAACACTTTTACCTTCTCCTGTGCAGACGGAGAGTAGTGTGTTTTGTGACTGCTGATACTTTGAGATCAGAGTGAGGAGGAGATTTAAACTTTGATTTAGACCCAACAGCTTTTTTAAAAGCTACATTTTTTTGTACTCTTTTTTATTTAATTTGTTCTTTCTGTAAATTTTATTTTTCTTACCTTTATAAGTAGTTAGTTGTTTGCCTGTGTGACTGTGTGTGTGTGTGTTGTGTGACAGTGTGAGTAGTAATTGCTCAGACTGCGGGAGCTCAGTAGGAGAGATGGACCAGGGTGAGGGAATGTCTGGGAGGGCAGCTCTGGGATGCGGGTGGTAAGCATCAGACGTGTGCATGTTGGAGGGCTTGGGCACCATTCCTGTTGGACAGCTTGATACTTGTGAGTGTCCCCCCCGGAAGCAAGACTAGCACTGCCTCCTGTTCTGACTCTGAGGCAGTTGAACCAGCACCACCACCAAGTCCAGGTTCTTTTTGGAGCAGGATGTGCCTATTCCCCCTGGCCCAGGTGTGGATCCCATCCCTGTTCAGAACTGTGACCAGCAGGCTGCCAGTTCATCTGGCCATCCCCTGCCTGTGCCTGATCCTCTCCATACCTATATTGTTTGGCAATTTTTTTACTGTGTGGGGGGACAGCAGTGTGGTCAAGTGCCACCTACGAGAGGTGGAGGTGCACCGTGGCCCCCGAGGGACTCACCTGGGGACTGAGGGCAGTGCACCCATATGCTCAGTCTCCAGCAGTTGGAGAGGCAGGCTGACACAAAACAGATCATGCCTGCACCTGCTGCCCATTCTGTGGCAGAGGGTTCAGCTGTGCATTGTGGCATCCCTAAGAAGAGGAGGGCCACAGTAGCACTTGCTGCTCCACCAACACTCCACCACCATCACCAGCAGGTCAGCCTGTAGAATGTGTGGACCCCAGAGAACTGCATGTAACACAGGCTGACTTGGCAGTTCTCTGGAGTGCTGTTGAGGATAACAATGAGAGGGTGAGTGCTGTGGAGCAGCGGCTGGATCACATAGAGGAACATCAGTTGCAAATTATGTCCATGCTGGAACTGCTGCTGGATCACCATGGGATCCCACATTATTTTTTTTTCCTCACACCATGTGCCCCCCCACACCTTCCTTGCCGTGTTATAAAATGTATTCCTCCACCATCCCCAACCCTTGTATGTAATTATGCCCTTTTTTGTTGTCTTCCATATGCGTGACACTTTGTATTCTGAGCAGTGCAAGTATACTGTACTAAACTGCATGTGTGCATTCATCTTCTTTCCAGTCTGTGTATGTACTGCAGACACTGTCCAACTCCCTGACTTAAAAACAAACATTAATGAGTACAATGGTGGGGTGGTAAAGCATGGAGAGATACTACAAAACAGGCTTGCAATACATCCAAGTAACTATTAAAAAAAATTAATGTTGTGATTCATGACGTGATAATGAATCATGATTTGTGACTGCAATTGTGACTGTGATGATGAAGAAATGTGAATGCCTACCACCTACGGCTGTACTTCCCCAGTGAGCTGTAGCTTAAAACTCCCAGACTTAAAAACACGTATCAATGAGTACAATGGTGGGGTGGTGAAGCCTGGAGACATACTACAAAACAGGCTTACAATACATCCAAGTAACTAGAAAAAAAATTAATGTCCTGATTCGTAATGTGAATGATCATGAATCGTGATTTGTGACTGCATTTGTGACCATGATGATAAAGAACATGATTTGTATCCGAGTGACACGTGATGATGGTCCTGACTTAAAACGCATATTAATGAGTACAATGTTCATGCAGACTTAAGCACCACACCTGTCCAGTACTCTGAAGGGAAGTCAAAGAAACAACTGTGACTTAAGTTACAGATGGAGATTGGGCCCTAATTAAATGCAAATGTACAGACGGACTAAGATTGCACCGTGCACTGAAGAGATGCAGACACAAAGGCACAACACCTAACCAGTGCTTGCCATCAAAAACTCAAATCTGGAAAACAATACCTTTGCTGGTTGGGGTGGGGGACAGTGCAATGCACTGCTGCAGTAACAGTCACTAGTACTAGTACCAGTAAAGATACCACAAAGAACTACAAAATCATACAGCTGCAGTGAATGGCAGCTTCACATTGCTCAAATTATTATGGCACAATAGAAGGTGTCTGATTTGATGACATGCATCACACACATACTCACACACAAGTAATGCATAGCAAATTGAAAACTTCAGTAATATAACCACATATTTTAAACAGATTGAAATTATGCACTGCGGCAGTAACAGTCACTAGTACTAGTACCAGTACCAGTAAAGATGCCAAAAAGAAGTACAAAAATCACACAGCTGCAGTGGATAGCAGCTTCACATTGCTGAAATTATTATGTGGCACAATAAAAGGTGTCTGATTTGGTGACACGTGTCACACACATACTCACACACACACTAAGTAATGCATGCAAATTGAAAACTTCAGTAATATAACCACATATTTTAAACAAACTAAAATTATGCACTGCTGCACCACAACAATCAGCAAAAAAATGGCAAGAAATATTGAAAATATTACTGTGTCTGCATTAACACAGTTATACAAGAAAAATATCACCAAAACACAAAGCACTGTCTTTTTCTTCAAGTTAATCTACCTACACCACAGATACACCACTCCCCCAAAGCACACTTCTACTGTCTCTCAGTACACAGACTGAATGTTGTACATTAACATTCAAAATCCATACACAAGCAATAAACACTCGATGATATGAGCACAAGAGGGTTTCCTATAATCAATGAACTGAAGTTTCAGCAAAAAAAATGACTCAAAAAGGCTTTTTTAACAGCTTTTTGAAGGTTTGAATTGCAGAGAGCTCTCAGAGCAGATTGTCTCCTACAGCTTCCTACACACACTACCCCAAACTGAGGTTGGTGCAGAACAATCTAGAGCCCATGTGACCTGAAATCCCATGAAACACTGCAAAATTCGCCTTTGGAGCTTAAAAACAAGGCAAAGTAAGGTGAAGTACATTGTTTTCAATGTACTTAGCCTTAAGAATTGGTGGAGTAGTGGTTTGGGAAGGCGGAGTAACATGAAGTCATTGTTTTCAATGGACTTCACGTTACTCATTAATAATCAAAGTACTCTGTTTGTGATTGCGGAGCACTCTCGACTTCGCTTCACTCTGTGAATCACTCTGCAGAGCGATTTGGGGCCACTTCACCAATCACTACGCCCAGGCTACCATCACCACTCATCCTTTGATCTGACAGTGCCTCGTTCAGGCCACTGTTTCCATCCTGGACCCATCTCCTTCGATCTGGTAATGCCTCGTCCAGGCCATCATTTCCATCCTTGGTCCATCTACGTCGATCTGGAAATGCTTTATCCAATCCTGTTTCCGAGGTTTTCCTTCTGGTTCCTCCGAATTCCTGCCCCAATAATGGAATCTCCCCCATCTTTTGAGTCTGGGCTCTGGTCTGCACTCCAGTGGTGTTTTCTTCCTCCTTAAGTTCCATTGTATCCCCAGATTCTATTATTGTGCCATCTTAAATGTTTGTCCCAATAGTCTGAACACCAGGGCAGGTGTCAAATACTGATCTCTCCCTTTCAGCCTTAGATAACCAGTAACCAATCCCACTTGTGACACCAAATGCTGCAGAGGGTGGGAAATAGACAGGACAATGTTTTAAGATTTAAAACACACTGTTGTGTGATGTTTATTAACAAAAACTTATCTACAGAAAGGAAGAAAATAAACCAGAAAATAAGAAAACCAAAATAATAACCTTCAAGTCAGGTAAAACAAACTATTCAGCAATATTATAACAACTTGTCCCATCAGTGGTTTTTGCTTCAGATATTCAATACAGTCTTAGAATTTGTAGAACTGCTACAACTCTCAATACCTCTGTATCTACTCACTCAGTTGACTTCTTCTTGTCACTTTCCAGGCTCAACTGCCTGATGTCAAGGAGAGGGGGATATTTATACCCCTGGATCATGGTCACATGACCCAGACCCTTAACCTGTAAAGCATGTTTCTTACTCCAAGGTAGTGATTTAGGACATTTAAAAATGTTCTCTGTACAATAATCCATTCAGTCTTCTCCAGGATACCACCAACATCCCACTATTTCATAGTGTAGCTAGAAATATTAAAGAAAACACAGTAATGAGGTCATTAATTACCTAGCAACCCTGATGTAACTACCTTGGTTACTGTAAGACTGACAGTTATCAATCAGACTGTCCTATAAAAAGGGATATTAGAGGGTGCCCCACCCTTAGGAAAATCACTTTACTCCAAAGCCTGCACAAAGAAGCAGCACTGTTTTTCTACAAAACTCAGGTAATGATTTTTCCTTTTGGCCAGCCTGCATTCCTTTACAAATGGCTTCCCTGACACACATAAAACAATTGCTATACTTATTTATTCTCTTGGTATGCTGCTTCGAATGTACAGAACCTAAGGCTTTACTTTCATTTGCAAGTGTTCTTTTGCCACAGACTTGCATGCATTTAAAAGACATAAAGAGAGCCTTTAACACTCAGTACTATCAGTGTACTTTGGGACATACTGGTGTTATGCCACGGTTCCCTGATTTTATTGTTCTAATTCAGGAAACAAGAAGGACTAGAGCGCTTCTCAGTTTTCCAGGAGTGATGGCTTGCAATTGCAAAACAGCAACCCTCTCTCACATTCTGGTCCCAGAATGTGTGCATGATTTTCTAGAGCCTGATTTACTCCAGTAGCAGCCTACTACAGCTTTCATAGGAAGCTAATGACAGATGGCTCCATTCTAACACAAGTCGCCTGCAGCGTGACTTACAAAAGTGAAAGTGCTTCACTTTTACTTTCTGGCGAGCAGCTGAGATTTCCGCTTGCCGCACCTCCTCTCCTTACGCTGTCCCTTTTTATTTACAACTCCTCATCTCTCAGTGCATTAGGAACTTATACTGAGAGACTAAAAGGGAACTTTTCCAACAGTTAAACCCAAGTACTAATTTATAAAACATTTAAATATTCTCTTCAACTTGGGCGACTGCAAAAGCAAAGCACGGCTGCCCTGAGTTAACACAGCAGCTCCCATCAAGGTCTGGGATCACAAATCATAATAAAACCAGCAAGCTACATAACACCTACTGGCTCGTATATAAATAAGAAGGATTACATTTATTTCTGCTGTTCACAACATTTTATTTCTTACCACAAACGTTTCTTATTTAACAGGGGGAAGGGGTAACTGAATGAACGAAGAAAAAGTAGAAAGCAGAAGAGATACTAAGAAGAGTTTTGTGGATAAAAGGCAGATAGTGTAGCTTTATTCTAGGTGGCCTACCTAGGATAAAGGAAATAAGACAAGTAAGAATGTAAAGGGGTGCTGTTGCGCAACAGACATTTTTAGAGGGGAAGAGAAAAGAAGACAGATAAGGGTTCATCAGTTACAGTTATTCTTTATTTCTAGAGAGCATAAGACACTTTTCCACCCACCTCCTTCTTCAACAACACTCCAGTATTCTTAATAGCAGTTTTGTACTTACATCTTGGGGGGGAGGAGTTCAAATACTACGGCACCCTTCCATGACAGAGTATACTCTGTCACAGCTGACAACACAATTAGAACACATAGTAATTCTGGACTGATATATCAGTCCATGACAGAGCAAGGGTTAAAAAAGACCATTGATCTTTACCACAGCCAGTTGCTCCCCTCCCCTCATTTTGTAGTCATAAAGTGACTGTAGACTATTCTATCTCTTATATATCTACTCTTGCTAGAGTTAACTCTTGGCCTAGGGTTAATATTTTCTTTTAATATGAGGTCAATTAGAAGAATTTGCCAAAGTCTATGTACAATCCCTCCCACTCAACCTGCTAGTGGACTGTATTTAGTAATAAAGTTGACAATCAGTGGTGACCTATTTTCTCTGGCCCAGATATTCAAAAGAGTTGAGCCAAGCGCAATAGGGTTGTGCCTGGGCAAGTCCAAAATTGCGCCATTCTGTGATATTCAGCAGGAGGCAGTTGCGCCCCTGAAATCATGCTGAGCAACAGCGCAATGATAATGAAGGCATGCGCAACAGAAGGGGGAGGAACCATGCATAAACTGCACAGCCCAATATTCAGCCTGGGCCATGCAGAGTTATGCAGGCACAACCCCTACCTGTGCCAGCACAAAGTTACGCTGAAAAAAAAAGGAACAAGTCAAGGGCCACCCACAGGTGAGCTGCCGCATTTCAGGGCACAACAGCAGCTGCCTGTGGGTGGCCCTCGAACTGTTCCACTAGCACCTGGTAAGGGCCCCCTATGCCCGATTCACGGGCATCAGTATCCCCAAGTCCAATATCCCTGGTGGTCCAGTGGACTGCAAGTAGCCCGATCGCGGGCATTAACGTATTCTGCCCCCAATGGCCGATTGTGGGCATAGCGAGTATTCCCCACCAGTAGCCCGATCACGGGCATAACAGTATTCTCCCTCCCTGGGTAGCCTGATCACAGGCATAACTGTAACTTCCCCATTATCGACCGATCGGGGATCAGTAAACCCCCAAAGTCCAATATCCCTGGTGGTCCCGTGGACGAGCGGATCGATCGCGGGCGGCATTTCTCACCCCCAAGTCGAAATCTCTGGTGATCTAGTGGACCCCCCACCGCCCACGGGCCCCACCACTCTGCTCCCCTCAGTCAGCAGGCGGGAGGCGGCACCCACCGCCTGCCGCCCGCCGCCCGTCAACTACAGCTCAGTATGGCTGCATGCCCATTGGTTCAGAGCATGAGCGATGGGCATGCAGCCCATACCGTACTAGTCAGTCCAGATATGTGGATGAATTCATTCACATGTCTGGACTGACTAATCTGATATGGGCTGCATGCCCATCGGCTCATGCCTCTGAACCAATGGACATGCCACACTATTCGGTCGATAAGCGGCAGGGTAGCGAGCAGGTGGGGTGCTGCCGCCCGCCGCTGATGGGGGGCGGGTGGTCGTGTCTGTGGGTGGGTGGGGTGGGGTCCACAGATCACCAGGATTTCGACTTGGGGGTGAGGAATGCCGCCCATGATCAGGCTCCATTCGATCCACTGGACCACCAGGGATATTGACTTTGGGGGTTACTGATGCCCGCGATTGGGCTACTGGGGTGGGAATACAGCTATGCCCACGATCGGGCTACTGGGGGGGAATACAGTTATGCCCGTGATCGGGCTACTGGGGGGAGGAAATACAGTTTTGCCCATGATCGGGCTACTGGGGGGGAATACAGTTATGCCCGTGATTGGGCTAATCGAGGTCCACTGGACCACCAGGGATTGGAGACATGCATTGTCCCTTACGGGACATCCAGCGATCGGGCTGCAGGAGGCGTCGGTCCCCAACGGCTGCTTCCTGACAGGGTGCCAGGCACAAGTCGTCGGGGATCGGCACACCTGCATACTAATGGCATGCAAATGGGGCCGTAATCAGATGCAAATGGCCCCCCGTGTGCCTTGCATAAATTATGGCCCCACTTGCATGTCACTCTTTGAATATCGCAGGTGCTGTGCATGGCGCAATGGAACTCGCGCCACCGCATCTCTATGTTCCACTCTGACCACTTGTGCTGGCACAGTTCCACTGCGCCATGCGCAGTGGGGGTGGTCAGGGGCGATATTCAAAGCAGTTGCGCCATAGCGCAACTCCGTTGAATATCGCCCTGGCCACACCCCTGCGCAACTATTTTGAGTGACGCACAGGCTTGCACCACAAACTGGCACAGTTTGAATAGCTGGGCCACTATGTTTAGTGGGTCTCTGTCTATTTTTATATTTATTTATTTATTTATTTGCTTTTGGTAACTGGGTAAGCACACTAGACAGCAAGTGCCTATTTTCAGGTGCGACACGGGAGAATTACAGGGTACTTACATTGGAGAAATACATTGACAACATTACAATCAGGAGCAGACATACTCCAACAGTGAGACAGAGTAACAGTTACAAAGTTAACATTTTCAGGTGACCCTGGAGAATCACAGGGCAATTACATAGAGAGATACATTGAACAACATTACAATCAGAAGCAGACATATTCCAGTAGTGAGACAGAGTATCAGTTACAAAATTAACATAACAGTAGGGAGCAGAATATACTCCAATAGTGGGATGAACAAAGGGATTATTAAGGCTGGAGAAGAAGCAACTGAATTGCATATCAACAATCACAGATTACTATACTTACAGGCCCAGGGGCTCCAGGGTGGTATGAGACCTCCCCAGATTGAAAGACACAAAAAATTGTCTACTTAACTAGTAAAGTGCAGCACCGAGGTGGCAAGTGGGACAGAGCCTGGTTGGGGTACCAAAGCAGGTAGGTTGTGGGGCTGGGCATTAGGCGGCACACAGGCAGGTTGCAGCAGGTTTCAGGAAGCTCCAAAGGCAGGTTTTAAAGGTGGAGTGGGTGGGGGAGGCTCGAACGTGTGGGGGAAGGGAGTTCCACAGCTTGGGTGTGTGAGAGGTAAATGCCCTATCACCAGCAAGGGTGTGGGTCTTGGGGACCAGGTGGGTCTGGGACGCACAGAACCTAAGATGGTAGATGGGGGAGGCATGTTTCAGGGGGAAAGTAAGCGAGGCAGGGGCGGCCATTCGAATAATGTTGTCAGTGAAGTTGCCCATGGTGTAGATCCATTGTTTTTCAGGGGGGAGCCATTCCAGTCGAGACTAGAGCGCACATCGGTGTGTGAGACGGAGGGGCCGTGAGTGCAAAGTGGCATATGTTGTTGTATGTGGTATCCCACTTGGCTAGGCATGAGGAGGGGGCAGAGGCAACAGTGAAGAGACCATAGGAGAGGGTGGGCAGTAGTATCCCCCTAGCTAAGGCCAGCTGGGCAGCGGGGGTGAGGCAGTCCTTAGCCCTATAAGCAAGGCCAAGTTTGCCATTAGTAGCATTGCAAATGCTCCTGATGTGCCCGGAGAGGTCCAGTTGAGGGTCGAGGGTGACTCCAAGGTACTTTACAGAGTCAATTGTTGGCAGGAGGGAGTCGCAGGTACCATGAATTTTAAGGGGCGTAGTGCAGGAGGAGATTTTTACCGTGGTGCCAAATAGCATTGGGGGTGAGGCAGTCCTTAGCCCTATAAGCAAGGCCAAGTTTGCCATTAGTAGCATTGCAAATGCTCCTGATGTGCCCGGAGAGGTCCAGTTGAGGGTCGAGGGTGACTCCAAGGTACTTTGCAGAGTCAATTGTTGGCAGGAGGGAGTCGCAGGTACCATGAATTTTAAGGGGCGTCGTGCAGGAGGAGATTTTTACCGTGGTGCCAAATAGCATTGCCTGGGTTTTCTTAAGGTTGACTACAAGTTTGTGCCCATCCAGCCATACTCTGATGCGAGAGAAGTCGGAGTTGAGTTGGGCATTGATGTTGGTAACATCGTGGGCGCTGGCTAATAAGACAAGGTCATCCGCATACATGGTAAGGTGCCCTTCAGTAGCAACGGAGGGTAAACCATTGACAAACAGGGAGAACAGGATCGGTCCAAGGACAGATCCTTGTGGTACCCCACTATAGATGGGTAGGAGGGGTGAGAGGGTATGGTTGGAAGCAGGTGAGTTGCTTCCTGTCCCAAGTAAGCTGGAAAACCAGTCGGGGAATGGCGGGAGAAGCCAAGGGTCTGGAGTGTGCCGAGGAGGAGGAGGAGAAGATCTACACGGTCGAAGGCTTTGGACAGGTCCACAAATATAGCCCCGTTAACTTTCCCTGATCGGTTTGCGGTCCTGATTCTGGTTGTGACTTCAGCAAAGTGCCATCGAGGTGCTGTGGTTTTGAAAGCCATGCTGACATGGGGAGAGGACATTATATTCCTGGATGTAGTGGGCAAGCTGCGACACTACTGCTTTTTCCAGCAGTTTGCAGGCAGCTGAGAGTATGGTGATAGGACAATAGTTGTTAATGTCCTTAGGGTCACCATTTTTCAGGACGGGGACAACCCTGGCAATTTTCCATAAGTCGGGGATGACCCCTGTTAAGAGCGAGGCATTGAATATGTGAGCGAGTGGTCTGGCAATGTAAGGAGCCCCCAGTCTGAGAAGCCTTGGTTCAAGGCCATCCTGACCCACCCCCACATGGTGGGAAAGACCAACAAGGAGAGCCTGAGTCTCCCTCACAGTGATCTTCTTGAGGTAGAAGGGTGGGCGGGAGGCTGGAGTGCAACCGAGGCTGGGGCAGCTGGCAGTGGAGAGGAGGTGGCGGCAGGTCCATGAAGAGACGGTTAAAAGAGGAGGCAATGGTTAGGGAGTTACTGCAGTTGGCCTCACCAATTGTCATGTTGGTAACTTGAGTTTTGGTAGAGCCACCTACTAGACTTTTTATGTTCACCCAAAAACATCTGGGGTCATGTGCAGTGGCAATCAGCGCTGAACTGCAGTATTGGCTTTTTGCAGTAGATATAGCCCTCTTGCAGGAGTTTCTAAACTGACGGTACTCCTGGAGGTCTGTTAGGTTGTGTGACGCCCTATATTTTGTCCAGGCCTTATCCTGCCGCTTCATGAGAGATAGGAGCTCGCTGTGAAGCCATTTGGTGACCGAGCCTCTGACTCGCCTCTTGGATAGGGGAGCGTGCCTGTTCTGAAGTGGGTCAAAAGCTGCGAGGAAGAGGTCAAGAGCTGTGACGGGGTCATGTGTAACCATGACGTGGTTCCAAGACACTTCCTGCAGGTCCTTGAGGTAGTTGGGGATCGAGAATTTCGAGTAGTCCCTCATAATAACCACTCTGCTGGGGACCTTGGGTGGGTTTGAGCCCCATATGCAGTAAACCGAGGATCAAAAGGTCATTACAGTTTAGTTGCAATATTTTCTGGAATGCCTCTTTTAGAATGTGCTCTGTGTAACCCCTCCTCCAAAAATGTGATATATTTTCCCAGTCAAGTGCCAGCGAAGGTGCACTTTCTGTATTTTTTAGTCGGGTAAAGTGAAACTATGTAGTGTTTCAATTAAAAAAAAAGCCTTGTTTGTTAAAACTACTGGCCCCATTCACTTGGTTTACTCTTCTGTACTTCCTTCCTACCATCAGGCCCTTTTAATTACATTTCCCACAACCCACCCTGTGCTGTGAGAGACCCTCTTTTCCTCCCCTTCCAGAGTCATTTGCTGCCACACGCACTTATTTGAAAATAAGCTGATCAATCTTCATATAAAACCCTTCACCCACCCAGATGCAAAACCAACTGCCCTGCTTCCCCACCTTACATGATCAAAATTGTGAAGTAGATTTCCCCCCACCCAGCCTCTTCTGGCCTAAAATCCCTCTTCCCTCCTGAGCTCCTCTGAAAACAAATAACTTTTAATACCTGTAAAAACAAACTCTAGCCAGAGCCGATAGGGCTGTGAAAAGCTACCAATTGACCAAAGTTACACATGTGCGTAGAAATTATTCAATGTCCAGGTGTGACTTGGGCATTTTTTGGAGGTGTTGCACCAAATTTTCAACATGGCCTTTTTTGGACCTCTTCTCATGAAGAGTGCCAGTGTCATTTTGATCACTTGTCCGTAAAGGTGATTTTGCAGGGCAAACACGCTCTTCTGTGCCACTGGTGCAAAAAAAAAAATTGTGGGCAGGTTTTGGAAAATGATAGCTGCACCATTTTGAAGGAGGTGTGCAAAAATGGCAATGTTAAAAATGTGGAGTGAAAATATTAAAAATTGGCAGAGTTAGGAGCGTGCATAGAAACTGCGCAATGCACGCTCGCAACAGTCATTTTTTGGAATTTTTTCACCAAATTTGCAACATGGGCTTTTTGGGACCCCACCTCATGACCAGTGGCACTGTCATTTCATGAACTGGTCCTGAAAGGTGATTCCATGCAGGAACTGTAAAATCATCTTTGAAGACTTAGTAACAAAATGACAGTGGCATATTTCACGAGCTGGGGTCCCAAGAACCCCATGTTGAAAATTTGGGGGAAAAAAATCTAAAAAATGGCTCAGATATCAACATAAATTGAAAATCTCATTGAATGACATTATAGCAGGCTTACCTTTGATTCTTCAGTTCGCAGTTCGGCTTTGAAGAGTGCAGAAATGTCCTGGTCAGAAGATGACGGCACCAACCTCTGGAGATAAGTATGGGGTAAGGGTGTGTGTGGGGAGATAGATGCTCAGTGGGAGTGTGGGGATGGAGGAGGAGACTGTAGTGATGAAGAAGACCATTTTGTTGTTTGCAGGAGTAAAAAAGACTTGAGTGACAATGAGGGACCATTTTCTGTTTTGCAGAAAAACAAACATTTGAGGCACACTGGGTGGGCTCCTGTTTGCCACATAACTTTGGGGGCACAGAAGCCATGGAGCTGGCAGTGGCCAACATGGGATTGGAATCCAGATCTATTCACTATTTGGCATATGGGTTTCTTAAGCACCTAGGAAAAGTGGGACTGTACTTTTTAAATATGGATTTAAATCGATGTTACTTACAGCCAGTCCCCACCAAAAACTCAAATTATGAGGCATCTAATCCATCTGTCATTTCCCACCAATGGCTACCACTCTGTACCTCACACACTGCTTCACCTGCCAGCACTGTCCTCTTCTATTGAACACTTCTTCCACATGCCAGCAACGCCCTCTGTGGTCTCTGATGACAACACAAAGCAGGATCAACCAGATAGAATACATTTTGTTTACAAATACAAAGAAAAATGATCCATGGTACTGAAACCTTGCTCCCTTACTAAGCAGGAGCTGAGCCACCATGTTTAAAAAAAATGATTCAGACCACCCATCATAAAGGTGGTGATGCAGCTGCACATGCGCAACACTCACACAAGTGCAGTTGCAGTGAATGGCATCTTGCCATACATGATACCACCAACAGAACTGAGCATGCATGAGTCGCGCATGCACAGTTCATGTCACGGAATGTGGAAGTAACACCCAAAATATTGCGGCTGTTATTCCATAGCGGTTGATTGTGGTGGAG
The DNA here is from genome assembly GCA_016271365.2 of Neoceratodus forsteri. Classification (NCBI taxonomy): domain Eukaryota; kingdom Metazoa; phylum Chordata; order Ceratodontiformes; family Ceratodontidae; genus Neoceratodus; species Neoceratodus forsteri. Next base: position 851,912,931 of record CM057459.1, on the reverse strand, counting down.
GGTTTCAAGCTTCCTTGGACATTCAGAAGGATACTTCCAAATGTCAATGGAAGGTCCTAAATTAGCCATTTTAGAGCTACGATTCCAGTAGGTCTGTAGGCTCTGCCCACAGCCCTATAAAGGAAGCTATCTCATGTTGCAGAGACATCATCTCCATTCTGCAGTATCAGAATGAATGAATGAATGATTAAATGAATGAATTACATGTTTGCCTATAATAAAACCTGACTGAGTAGCCAGTCAGGTTTTACTATAGACAAATACATTGTTCATTCATTCTGATACTTACCACAAAACAGAGAGGATGTCTCTGCAACATGGTTTTTTATTTGTACAGATACTTAAAATTATTTTTTGGGTGCTTGAGGTATGAGGTAGATGAGGTCAGAGGAGGCCAATGGGGGGAAGTCACTTGACAATGAGGGTTGGATCAGGTATGTGGAAGAGGAGTTGGTTTTGGCATGCAGGTGGGTGAAGGGTTTTACCTGAAGATTGATCTGTTGATTTTAAAACTAGTAAGTATGGCACTGAACCTCAGTGCAAGAGAGGAAGGAGAATGGTTTTCACAACACAGGGTTGTGGGGTGAAAGAAATGTAGTTATAAGGGCCTGAGTTGTGGAAGGGGATGAGACAAATAAATCAAGTGGGTGGGGGGCACAATTGGAAAAAAAAGACTTTCTTTTAATACTTTACAATACAAAGTTGGGAACTATGCAAAGCTTTGTGAAGTGTGAAGTTTCTGACTCCACACCAACTTTCACAGGAAAAGTAATACACTTCACAGCATCCCTAATAGGGAAGCATGGCTGCAGCAGTCCATCCTTTAGTTCAAAAGGGTGTGGGCAGTTTTGACTGGTGTGGCATTTGCATTCAGAAGCATCAGATGTCTGCTTTAAGGACTGGCAAGATATCTGCTGTTGGGAGTGGCAGCTGAAGGATGTTGGAAACTATGCAGCATCATGGACAAAATTATGAGTGTAACGGAGGTTATAGACAGTGGCAGCAGTATGGAGGACATGGTGTCTGATTAAAGACCTGTTGCATCAAGGGATATGGCTGCTTGGTGACAGACAGTGGGAATTTTAGGTTATTGTAAGGCAGTTTTTTCTTTGGTCTGAATAGGGCTTTTGTATGTTTAGGAAACTAATAAGTGTGTCATATAGCAAGTTTGTTAATTAGCATGAGAAGTGGTGTAATTAGCTCCATAGTTTTATTAATTGACATATAAATTGTATAATTGAAGTTAAAGTTTGCTTTGGTCTTTCTAATGTTGTTCTCGGGGTATTTTCTTCCAATGGTACTATATACAGCTTTAACTGAAGGGAAATGACTGATAATGAATCATATGCTGCAAAAGCATGGGTTGGTATACATTACTAGAATTGAGTGCACACCCAAGGTGTAGGATGCTACATAAATCCTGAAGGTGAAGCCTGAGGGGTTTATCAAAGCATCCACCACTGAAGGTGTGCATTCAATTCGAGTATGCACACCACCCCATGCTTTATTTTTTTATAATTACTAGTAAGCAATTTTTTCCAGCCTGAGTACATTGGCATATCATCACTCTCCCAAATCAAAGTTCTAACCCCTATCTAGGGCCTCTTAGCTCTATTTCTGTGCTACTCCCTCAGTCTTCCACTCCTCCATCTCCAGCTTCTACATGTTCTTTATTACCCTCACCCCCCTTCCCTTCTTGTTAGCCCCTATTTCCCTTCAGCCTACCATCCCCTCCCTATCCTCCTCCTTTTCAATCCAAACATCCTCCTATCTCACCTTTCCTTCCTCCTGCCTCCCCACTATCTCTCATTCCCCCTGGCTCCCTAGTTCTTCACTCCATCATTTCCCATACCTCCTGCCCTCCACCTTGCTTCTCTGAGGTCCCTGCTTCACACACACCCACTTCCCTCACCACTCCACACTCTCTTTCTCCCTTCCTCCATGCAGACACATTTCCTCTGTTGTTAAGCTTCTCATCTCACTGCTGCTGTTGATAACAGGTGACATTGAGCCCTGTTCTGGCCCTGCACTCTCCCCCCCTCCCTTCCTACCTCCTCAAAGGGTTGAGAGTCACTCATCTCAACATCAGGATTCTCCTCCCTAAGGTTGACCTCCTACAACAGGTAATGGTTAACCTCCATCTGGATGTGTTAATCATCTCAGAATTGTGGATTTCCCTCAAAATTCCAGATAACTCCATCTCCATCCCTGGGTAATGCCTCACCTGGCAGGATCACTCCAGCAGGGGTGAGGTATTGCTATTTATCTTTCCTTCTCCATCCAATTCACTCCTATACTCTATCTCTTCTCTGTCCGCATGTGAACATGTACTTCTAAAACACACCCTCCGTTCCTCCCTCCCCATCTTTATAGCTGGCATCTACTGCTTCCTGGCCTCTCTTCCTCCTCTATCACTGACCTCCTTACCACTATTTCCACCCATGCTTCTCCAGGTGAATTGTTCATCCTTGAGGGACTTCAATTGAAACAGCTCTCCCTTCTCACTCCAAAATTCACCATGACACCCGTCCCTCAATCCCACACAACTGATCACTGACCCCAACTGACTCAACCATAAATCTCTCAAACACACCCTGCTGGACTGGGCACTCTTGTCACACCCTCACTACATTATTGCTGTTTGCACCTCCCAGATGCCCTTAGTGATTACCACATGGTCTACTGCATTAGTAAAATTCACCACCCCAAAGCCCTCCCCAACTTCTCCTGATCCTGTCTTCAGGTCCTTGGATCTGTCATCCATTTATGTGGTCTTAGCTGCAACCAATTGGTCACCCATCTCCACCTCCAGTATCATTGATTCTGTCCTAGACTATTTCAAGTCTAAATTCCTGTCCATCTGGGATGGACACGACTCCTTCAGAAAACCAGGATTAGAGACTCCCACCTCCCATGGATCTCAGCAGAATGTCTAGCCTGCCTTTCTGCATGGGACCTTGCATAGAAGGCTCACATGTCCTCAGGCTCCACACTGGACTTACACAGATACCAACCCTTCAGAATGCCTGCACCAGAGCCACTAGGGTAGCTAAAACTGAATACTGTTCCACTATCTTTCAGAACAACATTAGCCACCCTTCTAAGTTCTGGAAGGTCATTCATGCTTTATTCTCCTCAAGGCTCAGTCCACCATCCAGGTCCTCAGGTAGGTGATACACCATTTCTGACACTATCTCATTGGCCACTGAATTCAATACTTTCTTAACTTCATGTGCCTCCACCCTTCTCTTCTCCCTCCCTCGCCCTCCTCCTACCCCTCCCACCCTTCCTCCCTACCCCCCTCTGCTTTTCTCCTTGGCTCCTATCTCACCTGCTGATACCTTTAAGGTTCTCCTAGCCCTTAACCCTCACCCTAAGCTCCTCCATATCTCTGCCCCTTCCATTGCTCTCCTATAGCCTCCCTTCTAAACCTCTCTTTCACCCTTGCCTCTGTCCCCAGATACATGGAAACACACCACAGTTACACCACTCCCCAAAAGAGGCAACCCCATCAGCCCAGGCAACTATTGCCCTATGTCCCGATTTCCCACCCTTTCCAAATTTCAAGACCATGTGGTGCTCTCTCAGCAATCCCTCTTCCTTGACTCTTCCTCCTTCTTCACCCTTTTCCAGTCTGGATTCTGTAATTCCCAGTCCACCTCATCCTGCCTCCTCTGGCTCACTGACTCCATTCTCTCAGGAATGGATCAGGGCCATATCACCTCAGCTATCTTTGCCGATCTGGCCAGGGCCTATGACACTGTAGCCCACCACCTTCTCCTTGCCAAGCTTGCAGCAGCAGGGCTCTCTATCGCTGCCACTAATTGATTCCACTCCTAAATTGAGGGTAGGACTCAGTCATTTAGAAATGGCAATTCCATATCCCCCCTTCTTATCTGCACCGGTGTCCCCCAAGGTTCCTTCCTCAGACCAATACTCTTCTCAGTCTTCCTAAATGATCTCCCTACTGTCTGCACCTCAGCGTTGATTCACATGTATGCTGATTATACAGTCCTATTTCCCTCTGGCCCCTCACATGCTGATCTGATGACTAGACTCCAGCTGGAATTTGACAACATTCAGCTTTGGTTCTGCTCTAATCAGCTAGCCCTTAAAGCCAAGAAAACAGACTCCATAACCTTTGGCACAAGGCAAAATCTTTCTAGGGTTACTGGTCTCCCTCCTTCACCTTGGATGGGTCCACTGTCAAGTTACCCTCCTTCAAATACCTCAGGGTCTGGCTTGACAGGCTCCTCAATGTTTCTGAACTTGTGGATGCCATACACAAAAAATTTCACCCCAGATTAGGTGCACTGTACTGTAACCATAGTTGCATCCCCTTCAGCCCTCAGAGCTGTAGGGCAGAAAATGATCCTCCCCATATTCAGCTATGGTGACAGTCTACAGTGCTGCTCCCAAAATCACCCAATCCAGACAGGACACCCTCATTCACTCCTTCTTTCATTTAGCTCTGGACTGTTCACCACGCACCCACTACTGCTCTCCCTACACTTCTGTCTTCTTTCCATCCCTTGAAGCCAGAATCCTAGCCCACTGTTCCTCCTTTATAGTCAAACACTGTCTTGGTTCTCTTCCTTCATATCTAACCTCTCTCTCCTTTCCCAGCCCTGTCCACCTCTTTTGCCCTTTGCAGGTCTAACTTTCACTCCCTTGATCTCCCCCACAGGACTACCTCATCAGGCCATGCTACTTTCTCCTACCATTCCCTAAACTCTGGAATGCCCTCTCCTTACCCATCCATTCTGGTTCCTCCCTTCAATCTCTGTCCTCTCTTCTACTTAACATCACCTCTCTCTCCTGCAACTTCAGCTGATCCCCACTCTGTCTCCTCTGTTTGCCTACCTGTCTACTTCCACAGCTGTCTCCCTACTGTCCCACTTCTGCTCCACTTCCCACCTGTTATATAATCCTAGTCTCTCTTTTATTTGCTTGCATTCTTCTCCTCTCCTTTCTTGTTTCTCCTGTCTCCTAATGATGGCTCCACCTCCCTGCCAAGGGCAAATCTTACAAAGTAAAACTATAGTTACATAGTATATGCAAACATTGTGACTAAAGCAACTTTAATTACACTATCAGTACTGTTAAATAAGGTATTGCCTAGTAAGTGGGTATCTGCCCCATTCTTTGGGCAAGATTTACTAAATACCTTAAGTGTAATAATATATTTTTGAAGTGATTTAAGTACTGTCTCACTAAGAATGAATGGTCTTAAAAGGGATCCACTATTCTGAGTGTCAGTGACTCTTGATAAAGCATCTAGTGAAACTGGTCAAGTCACTGGGGGCTCTGGCTGCACTCTCTGTCTGATCAAAGGATTCTGCCACTGTACTTGTAAGTGCATTTTATCTTTTTATATGAAATAAAGCATTTGGGTTGTTAACCTGACACTCAGGGTCTGATTCTCCAAGGGGTTTCCCTCTGAAGCAAGCTGCAGCAAACAGCAGCTTGTGCCGACACCCTGTGCCCCAGAGACCTTGCACCTGATTCTCATAAAGGAGGGGTACTGGCGCCTAAGTCCCCATGGCTGCGGTAACCCTGCCCATGTGGCAAATGCATGACACATGGACAGGAGTTGCTGTAGGCCCTTTGATGTTTTGCGACCCAGTATGCCCCATGCTGGTACGGATGTGCACCAAACCTATGGGACCCATACTGCATGTGGGGCAAACATCACCTGGGACAGACTGCTGCACATGCAGTCCAGTTGGGGCTGTGGAGGTGTGTGGAGGGCATCCCCAGTCCCTGGCTCTGCCTGATACTGGGGGGTGACAGGGGCACTAAAGGCAGGTGGTAGAGGTTGGAGGGCACTGGACCACTGATGGGGTGTGCACTGTATGCCACCAATGGCATCATCAGGGGGCTGGTGGGGTTCAAACCCTGATTGCTGTTGTGGGCATATCGGGGGAGTGATGCCTTTCACCTCACTGGCCCAGGCGCACACAGGCATCGTTTCTAAGTCCTTATGCCAGCCCAGGCTGGTCTATGAGGACTTAGTTTCTGCTTCTCTGGTCACTGTCTGTGAATCACTCCTCTGGGCTGTGGATGCTTGGGTCTAGTGCAGGGTACCCTTGCACCTTGTCGCAGCCAGTTACTGGGCGCAAGGGTGGCGTGGGACCTTTTTGGGGCAGGAGGCCTGCGGCTGGCGCGAGGCCACCTTTGTAGTGCGTGGAGGCTGCCCTGGATGCAAGGTGCACCTTGCACCATGGGCCTGATTCTCAAATGCTGCACCAAGGCGCAAGGTGCGGGCACCAAAAAGCAGAATGCAATCAGCAAGCTGTGCCAAGGCGCCAAGCAAGATGGGATTCACAAATGCACCATGCACAAAGGCAAAGACCCACTACATCAAGTATCCCAAGCGCCAGCACAGTGCCAGAAGGCAGCTAGCACCATGACGCATGGTCACCTTTGTGAATTGCGTGGAGGCTGCCCTGGATGCAAGGTGCACCTTGCACCATAAGGGCCTGATTCTCAAATGCTGCACCAAGACGCAAGGTGCGGGCACCAAAAAGCAGAATGCAATCAGCAAGCTGTGCCAAGACGCAAGCAAGATGGGATTCACAAATGCACCATGCACAAAGGCAAAGACCCACTACATCAAGTATCCCAAGCGCCAGCACAGTGCCAGAAGGCAGCTAGCACCATGACGCATGGTGCGTTGTGACAAGGATAAGACATGTGGGGCCTTGGGAGAGCAATTCACAAAGGAGCACCTAGCAACAGATATCAAACACCTGCTCGCACACAGAGCTTATCCAAGGGGACTTAGAAAAAGGAAGAAAAGGAGTAGGGCAGTGATTTGGGACTGAGACACAGGACTGCAGCAGAACAGAGACAGTCAACTGCCAGGATGATGTGAGCACCACAGGCCCTACTGGGCATACAGCTGGCCAGGCAATGCCATAGGTGACATGCCCACCAGGCTGCACAACAGGGTGGCACTGCACAGCAGGTGCACAGACAGCAGCAACCCAGACACCAGAGGCATGTCAGGTGTGTGTACTGGCCCATGCACCACCCACACAGACCTGAGCGAGGAGCAGTGCATCACACGATATCAACTTGGCAAGTCAGCCATAGCAGAGCTATGCCACAACTTGACACCGACCTCAGAAGCAGGACCTGGAGAGGCCATGCCATACCAATAGATGTGAAGGTATGTGCAGCCCTAAAGGTACTGGCCACTGGCAGATTCCAGACACCAAGTGGCAACACCATGTGCATCTCACAGCCCTCTGTATCATGGTGCCTAAGGGCAGTCATGCATGCCCTCGCACACAGGTCACACCAATGGATCTACCTACCCACATATGCCCAGAAGCAACTGGCAATCAAGCAGGGATTCTACAGTATGTATGATAGGATTCCCACGTGTGCTTAGTGCAGTAGACTGCACACACATTGACATAAGAGAACCACTGGATGAACCAGAGACATATGTCAACCGGAAGGGCTACCATTCCATGAATGTACAGGTCATCTGTGACAGCAGGTGCAGGATCCTCGACGTTGTGGCATGGTATCCAGGGTCCACACATGATGCTCACATCTACAGGAACTGCAGAGTGCATGAGGCCTTCCAGAGCAGGACACTCACAGAAGGCTGGTTGATTGGTAAGGCACACACTGACACATGCAGAATGGGTGGGCATGGGACAAATGTGGGCACAACACTAACCAACACCTCCCTCCTCACAGGTGACAGCGGATGCCCACAACAGCCCTGGCTGATGACACCAGTGAGGTGTCCACAGAGTGCGGCAGAGCAATGGTACCATGATGCCCGCAAAGCAACATGCAGTGTGATGGAGCACACATTTGGCATCCTCAAGATGAGGTTCCAGTGCCTTGACAGATCAGGGGATGCACTGCAGTATACACTGGCCATGGCATGCAAACTGTTCATAGCATGCTGTGTACAGCACAACATAGCACTGGAACATGGCACACCACTGGCAGAGGATGAGGACACACCCAGCGGGGATGGTGACACTGCAGAAGAGGAGGAGGCTGCAGGGCCAGCCCATGACTGGCGACAGCAATATCAGGCACAACACACAATAGCAGGACATTGGATGCGAGCGCAGCTAATTGCAGCACATTTCAGATGAGCACACAATAGTATGCACAGTGTGCACAGCCACAGGTACGCCAACATCTCCATGCTGTGTGCAGGCCCTGAACCACAACCCCGAGACCATGGGAAGATGCATGCAGCAGTGGCACACACAACAGGCACACAGGGCAGCAGCACCATGCCAATGAAGGGAATGACAATGCAGTGCCAGGAACCCAGGGTCCTCACAGAGCACACACAGCAGGTGGACCGGAACAGCTGCCAGCCGAGATGGAGTGTCGCCGCCTAGGCTATCACACAGGCAGTGGCAGCTCAGGTGACACAGATGTGCCCACTGCCTGTGTCCATCCCAAGCCAGTGCAGCACACAGTGACACGGACAGTGGGAAGGGTGTCCGGGTGTCCAGTGCTAGCAGGGTGACATGTGCATGAGCAGCATGATGTCGGGATGGGAACTGTGTGGGGCAGTCGCACAGCGGCCATGGCACTAGGCAGTGGGACTGCATGTGCTGGGGCTGGAGCCACATACAAGTGACACGCAGCACACCATTGCCAGTGCCAACTTGTAATGGCAGTGCACAGTGAGCGCCAGAGGTAGGCGGAATGGGGACATGGGGGACTGTGTGGGTGGGAGGCCGCACACACCATGAAGCAGTACCACAGGGGATGCACAAGGGTGGGTGCAGTGTACCACAGGCAGCAGGACATGGATGTGTTATGGCACACCCATAGGACATATCATGTGGACTGGCACAGTGCCATCAGAGGCATGCCCCTCCACACATCTGAGGTACCCTGAAGAAGTGCAGTGTGTGGTGACAGGGGGGATGGCAAGCACAGCTCCGCATGGTGCACTGTGCAGCAGCAGCGGGTAGCTGCAAGTTGCACTGTACATCAGCCACAGCTACACTACCTGCATACAGGTTATCCTGTATGCAGCGCACGGTGCATAGCATGCTGCATGCTGACACAAGCTGTGTAGTGTGTGTGTCACAGAGTGCGACATGAGGAGGAAAGCGGGGAAAACATGGAACTGAGCCATCAGCACATGTAGGGCCTCGGTAGTGCATGCTAGACCACACAGGATGGTGTAGCACAGGCACAGCCCCAGTCACACTGCAGAGGGATGCAAGGGAAATCAGAAGTCACAAGGGCAGGCTGCAGGTGGCAGTCCCAGTTGCCATGGCATGCTGGAGCAGGGCACCGAACTTCACAGATGATGAGACTGTGCTTCTCATCAGCCTGGCTGAGCAGTGGAGCAGGGTGCTGTTCCCACAGGGGGCACAGCAATCCAGCCCAGCAGACAGGATGAGGGTGTGGTCCACCATAGGCAGCAGGCTCCAGGTGGTGTCTGGAATAGGATGACCATGTGGCAGGCCAGGCACCATTGGAATGACCTGGCCTGGAGGAGGGCTGCTCCTTTGACACCTGAGGGAGGGTGGCACAAGAGGTTGATGCCCAGATTTGTGGTGGACGCCCGCCGGTCAGGAATGTGGCACCAGTAACATGTCCAACACACAGCATGACAGGGACCTCGACTGCTCAGAAGTGTACTGATGTTATCACACACCATTATGTCCCTCAGGTGATGTCAGTAATGCCGAAGCCAGGTCAGGCCAGGGATGCAGGACTGGATGGACATGGTGGAGAACCCCACAGAGAGCAGCATCGGCAAGGCAGGTATGCAGCAGTCATGTCTTGTATGCAGCCATGTAGGTGACTGTGTGGGGACCAGCAGGCAGGGGGGTACACATGCAGACACACACACACACACACACACACACACATATGCACCAGCGGGCCAGCACAGGTTGCCGTGGCTGGCAATTGCTGGTGGTGCACAGGCACCATGGACACATGTGTGGGTGTGTGCCACCATGGCATGGTGGTGGCCTGCTGGGCCTGCATCAGTGGTGTGGGCAACATGCATGGAGGTAGCGCATGGGCCTGTGGCATACTCACTGGCTGTCACTTTATGTTCCAGGTGCCCATGGAGGTTCAAGGAGTGAGCAGCAGGGCCGGGACACACGGTGGCGTTCCCTGGAGTGGGTGATGTGATGCCTGAAGTGGAGCGATGCACGGGCGTACACAGCCAGGACCCAGATGATGGCCCAGGGCGGGCAACAGGTGGCACCACAGCAGGGTGCAGAGGAGACAACAGAGGAGGAAGATGAGAAGGAGGTGGAGGAGGGTATCCCAGATGCCCGACAGGGGCATCATCAGAGTGCAGGGCCATGCAACAGTGCTGTGAGGCAGCATGCAAAAGATGACATGGCCGTCACGTCAACAGGCGTGGACACCCATGGCATAGCTGGCCAGTAGGCCATCGAACCGACAGGGGATGAGGCTGCCCCCATGCATGGCGGTGGTGATGCAACCCCAACCAAGGTCCAGGGCAGCCCAGGAGTGACAGTGACATGTTGCCAGACAGGGACGTGAGGGGTGCAGGTGACATTCAGCCCCAGCCGCACAACCTCCGTGACTTTGCCAAGGGACTCGGCCTGCACATCAGGCCCATGGTGAGGCTGCTGCCCGACTGACAGGTTGCAGTGCAGGACCTGCTGGACTACCTGGACTGTATTGGCGGACGATGAGTGGCGGACAAATGTGTGCATCAAGGTCCTGGCCCCATCCATGCTATAGCGGACACACCCAGGATGGGGCACACTGGATAGTATGGACACAGGACACTGGGACATCAGGGATAATGGAGCTGTGCATGTGTTAAGTGCAGCACTGTTGTATGCCTATTGCTGATTGTGGGAAGTGCCCATTGCACTTTGTACCTCTTGGTTCATCTTGACTGTTGCTGTTTTGTGATGTTTATGTGTCCCCAGTACAATGTTGTTCAATGTGCAAGCCATGCCTGTGTGTCTCTCTCTGTACTGTGCATGCCTATCACCTGTCTTTGCTGTACACCGGTCGGGGACAGTCATTGTGTGGGTAGCAGCCCACAGGGCCTCTGCAGGGCACCTAGTGGTGACAGGGACCACCGTCCAGCAACATGTGGACAGCACTGCAGTGTGCCACAGGGTGTGTTGCTGCTACACGCAGGGCATGGTGTCAGGACATTGTACCCTTGTGGGTCTCTGCCACCTAGTGTAGGGGTCCTCTTAGTTGCACAGTGGCATGCCACGGTGGGTAAGCCAAACCACAAGTCGACAAGGTGGGATCCTGTGGTTTGGGCCTGCATGTGTCATGCATGTGTTGGTACCAGCTGTGTGGGCTGGGTGGTGTGGCAAGATTTTTGGCATACCACAGGGCCCACCCAGTGGATGGCTGTGCACAGCTCTGTATGGCTGCCATGGTGAAATGCCCCATGGTGAGTACTGCATGTGCAGGTTGGTGATGTGTGGACTGTGGTACCCCTGTGTGGTGGGGAGTAGACAGTCCTGCAGTGGCCATGCACCTGGGTGTGGGGGCATGCATGGCAGCATGGACAGATATGGCGCCGTGTGTGCCAGGAGCCATGCCTGTGCTGGTGCCCCATGCCATGGTGTGTGCATCCACTGCTCACACCGGCCACATGGAGGGGAATTTCTAATTGGTGGTGGCAAGGGGTGCACAGCTGTGTGAGTGCTGTGTGAGTGGGCTTTGGCATGCCATGGTATACGCACCCGGGTGCATGCAACAGGTCCCAGGGCCTGCATTGGGGGCCATGCAGGTGTCCAGTATGTGCCTGCAGGGGTGGCAATGTGCTGCACGCTAGTGTGTGGGGTGGGTGCCACTGTTGGGGGATCAGGGCTTGTGTGCAGGTCCCATGCTGCAGTGCCATAAGGGACTGCCAAGGCCATGGGCACTGTACAGGGGACATGGGTTACAGGTTCATGCAGCATGGGTATGAATGGCTCAGATGACTGCACATCCATGTGTGGTGTGTGTGTGTTGTGCTGTCGTCTCTGGCCATGGTCGGGTGGGCACACTGAAACATTGCATTATGGTGGGTGGCACCGTGGGAGACTCCCCTCCGATGCGCATGTCTGGCATGCTGCGTGCACCCTACCAGTGTGTGTGTGTGCTGACCTCCCCTCTGGCCTACAGTGTCCAGTTGCTCACTCTGTGTAGTGCATGGTGGCTGTACCACGCGTTGCCGCTCTGCATAGCTTTCAGCTGTGGAGCACACCCATCTGCACCCCACCACTGGTGGCACTGTATTCACCCTGTAGCCTCTGTGACTGGCACCGTGTCGTCAGGGGTCTCTGTTGTGCTGCAGCTGTCCTGGCGGACTGCTGCTGTCATTCCCCACCTCCGGTCCTGCTGCCGCTGCCAACCGTGGTGCGGGTGTCACTGCTGGTGCACCTTGCCTGACCATCTGCTCTTCACAGGCCATACCACCTGCCTCGGGGTGGGCCCTCTTGTGGCCTCAGGAATGGGCCCAGAATGCATTGTCCCAGCCTCTATGCTGTGCTGTGTGGTTGCATGGCCATGCTGTTGGCATTCACTGTACCATCCTGTGTCTCTCCAGGCTGCTCCATGTCACCAACACATGGGTGGGTGTCGATCCCCTGTATCCGTCATGGTCCAGTACCCCAGCTTGCAGGTGCACACCCTCTAGCATGTTACTGGGTGTTTGCCATGGTTGACATCCATGCCCTGTGCTGCTGTGTCCTCCTGCTGTGTGTGACCCACTGTGCCATGGCCATCCTCCTCACCGGCATCACTGTGTGGCTCTAGCCCAATCCTGCCATCTGTTTGGCCCACATGTCTGTTGTCTGAGGCATCTTCTTCTGGCTGCTGTTCCCCTGTGGCTGTGTGTGTGCCTGCTGTGTCACCCACAGCCCTGTCCTCAGGCACAGCAGTGCTTGACACATGCTGTGTCAGCACTGTGTCTGGCTGTTGTCCCGTTGGGCATCCCCAGCTGCCCTATGCCCTGTGCGCCCTCATGGCCCTGTCCCACATCCTGTCTGCTGGCTGTGTTCCCCATGCCGTGGTGGTCATCTATTGCCCCTCTGTTGTGCCACCACACTTTGCAGTCCGAGCATACCTGTGGGACTGTTGCCACACCGGCTGCCTGCTGTTGCATGCATCTTGCAATCTCCTGCAGTGCAGTTGCCATTGCCGCTGCTGCCTCTGTCTGGGCAATATCCTGCCCCATGCTGCGTTCCATGAGCATGGTCTGCCATTCTATGGTGTCCGTTTGGCATGTGACGCACAACCATATGTCCTGGAGTACCCATGACGTCTGTGTTGCTTGGCATGCCCCTTCCTGGATCCCATGTATGATGGCTGTGTGGATATCTGCCACTGTCAGCTGCAGCTGTCCCATGTGTGAGCCCATGGCAGTGGTGTGTTCCTGGATGCTGTCCTGTATCCCTTCCAGCTCCGCTGTGCTGTGTTGTAAGCAGGGCGTCCTGGCAATAACGTGTCAGGTCATCCCAGGTCGTCCTCCAGTGGCAGTGGGGTTGCACCATGTTCACATGTCCCACCTGCACCTCCATGGTCCTGTGTGGTGCTGCGGTGTGCCTGGTCACCATGGCCTGCAGTGGTGGGTGCGTTGCCTGCCTGTCCTGCCACAGGAGCATCCCCTCTGTCCCCCTGCTGCTGTGTGTCTACCGTGGTCTGGTGCTAGTCAGATGTACTGGATGCAGGCATGTTCCACCCAGTGGTGCTGCTGCTGCTGGATGGTGTGGCATTGCTGTTGATGTCACTTCCCTGTTGGGCTGCTGACTCACTATCTGTCACCCTCCTGTGGGCCTGGCTCACTGTGATGTCACCGGTGGTTGCCTGCTGCTGTTCCTCCTCACTGCTGCTGTGTCTGCTGTGCTCCAATGCCTTACTGTCACTGTGGGTCATGGCATGGCATTGTGGTGGTGTTGACTGGCTGGCTGTGACCTGTTGTCTGGTCGCTGTGGTCCTAGCACCTGCTGGGTGTACAGACAGATGTGCACAGTGCATTACCTTGGTTGCCCACATGCGTTATGTGTCTAGTGCCACGGTGCATGTCCAGCCTGTGGCAACCAATGGAGGAGTCACCCCTGCATCTCCTGCATCTGCATGGGGACCCAGGCCACTCTGTGTCCCTCTTCACCTGCCCCAGATCCCTGTCAATGTGGGTCCCTGGTGCCCCTGTGGTGCATCAGCCTCCACTGGTGGTGCCACATTGGCTGTGTGCCAGTGGTGCCACCCACCCCATTCATGCCTGGTGCTTACCTTGTGCATGTTGTTGCCGATACAGGTCCAACTCTGTGTCGCCTGTTTGCTACTCATGCTGATGTGTGCCAGTACATGTTTCTCATGTCTGCTAAGGGGCTATGGTTGCATGGTTCCTCCTCCCATTGCCATTGTGAGCGCCTGTTGTGGGCTGCCTTCTCCTTGGCATGGTGCCTGATGTCACAGTGCCACTCTGCAGCTAACTCACACTTCACTTGCTGGGTGCCACTGCATTCACTAGTCTGGCTACCTTGACCCATGCCTTCTGCCACTTTGCCCGTAGCTTCTGGTCCCCTCCCTGGGATAGTAGCAGGTCCACCTGTTGGGTGTCACACACTGGTCAGAGCCTTGCACCAACGCACCATATAATCATGTCTTCCTGCCACACATCACACCTACCTGAGCCTCTATTGCATCCAGCAGGATGTCTGTCTCCTGGCCTGTGAAATTCTTTTTCCTGGAGTGCCCAGTCTTCTTCCTCCATGTCCCTGGGGTTGGCTGCCCCTGTCTCCTTGCTGCATCCTCTGTGGTTCGGTCAGTCCTCTGCCCCTTGCATTTAGGCACTGTCTGCACCTTGCTTGTTGCCTACGCAATTTATCTGACACACCGTGCATTCATATGCCATGTGCGCTGCATCTGGCATTTGGGTCATTCCTTACAGAATAGGATGCATTTTTATTTTATTTTATTTAGTTTTTGTTAACCGGGTAAGTGCACTAGCCAGCAGGTGACTATTTTCAGGCACGACCCGGGAGAGTACAAGACAAGATACATACTGAGGAATGTATAACATATACCATACAATTAGAGAGGCAGTACAATGTAAAAACAGAGAAGCTAATTAGGCTAGAGTAACATAGTGTCCACTAATCTAAGAAAAAAACATTGATTTGTATAGCATATACAGACAGAGCGGGTACTGGTACAAGGACAGAGGAATTCCTTGAATCCATGGAAGACATAGCTCAGGAGGTGGGAGATGGAGGGTAGGAGTAGTGGAGGGGGTTTAGATGAAGAAAGGGGGAGGACCACAGCTTGAAGCAGCTATGCCGCTCAAATATGGCATTGGTGGCTCAGGGTACTAACAAGTGGCTGGGCTCACGGAACTGCTCCCTGGGAACGAATACGGCAGCATCCCTGATAGCAGACTAGCCCGGGGCATAAGGCGAGATCCATTTCTGTTGGTCCTAGGGCAATACAAACTGACAATTCAGGTCCTTGAGGTGCTGTGGAACCTCAGCAGCTCTGGTGCAAGGGAGGAGTGAAACAAAGTCTACACAGGAGAGATTAGGAGAAGAATTTAGCAAAAATTATAAAGTTTACGGCTTTAGCGGCTATAAGTAGGGACAGTCAGCCGAAACCATGGTTCTGTTGCAGGGCAAGGGAGCAGCAGGTTTGGAGGGTGTGAAGGCAATCTTACGGCTTTAGCGGATAGGCGTGGGGATAAGTAATGGGGCTCATGGAACCAATGGTGGGCATGAGAGCGGCATGCGGTTGGGGTTTTAAAAAGAGGTTCGGCAAACTTATGGCTTTAGCAGTTAAGCATAGGGATAAGTAGCCGGGCTCATGGTACCGTAGGAGGGCACGAGAGCGGCGTGTGGTCGGGGTATAGCGGGAGAAGCGGTTGTCTTACGGCTTTAGCGACTAAGCGTAGGGACAAGTAAGCAGACTCATGGTACCATAGAGCGGGGCATGAGATCGGCACACAGCCAGGGTTTTGTGGGAAATTCAGCAAGATTCATGGCTTTAGTGGCTAAGCGTAGGGTAGGTAACGGGCTCAAAGTACGTTGGCGGGCATGAGAGCGGCATACATCCGGGGTTTTGTGGGAAAGTTTGGCAAAACTTACGGCTTTAGAGGCTAAGCATAGGGTAAGTAACCAGGCTCCTGGTACTGTGGCGGGCATAAGGAGTGGCAAGCGGTCGGGGTTTTGTGGGAGATTCGGCAACCTTACGGCTTTAACGGTTGAAAGAAGAGACATGCAGCTGGGCTCATGGTTTCGACACTGGGCATGAAAGCAGCAAGCAGTCCCGGTCCATGGGCATCCAGGGGAGTAATACACTAGGAGGGCAGGGGAGAGTCAAGGACCCTAGTTGTACCAGTACCTGTCTAGTCACAAGCAGACCTGTTGTATAGAGAAGGCATGTAACAGTTAACAATAACAGTGGGTAGAGTAAAGCAGCTTAGTTCAGTCATCATAACAGCAAGTAGAGAGGAATTAACATATAACAGTAAGGGCTTATCCTGAAGAAAACATTAATTGTACTTATCATTAATACGGTTTGTATGGAACAGTATGCTATAAAACCAAGCAGTTATAGCTGGGGTACTTAAAGAGCAGCAGGTAGTTAAGGTGTGGGAGCATACAGGAGAGAGTAGGCATGAGGAAAGTGGGTGAACTAGAGGGGAGGGAGTGTAGGAGTAGGCAAGACTGTTAGGTAGTGTCAAAACAGGTACATTGGTCAGAGGTGACCAGGTGGTGTCTTAGCCCTCATTTGAATAGATGGTGCAATGAGGTATGCCTAAGATCCTGTGGTAGCATGTTCCACATCTGGGGGGCAGCATGACTGAAAGCTCCAGTTCCTTTGGAGGTGTGACAACGGGGGGACTTTCAGTAGAGATTTGTCTGTAGATCTCAATTCATGACTTGAGGTCGCGGGATGAAGCAGCTCAGCAAGTGATGCAGGCAGGCCTAGCCTGATGATAGAGTCACATAGACAGCCAAGATAGTATAGTCTGGTGGCAGCGGGGAGTAGCCATCCGAGGTCACTATATAGTTGACAATGATGTTGGAGTCGTGGAGCCTTAGAAGCATCCGACATACATTGTTGTATGTGACGTCCCATTTTTGCAGGGCTGTTTTATGGGCAGTAGTCAGGATGGGAGCACAGTAGGTTAGTGTTGGTAAAAGGATCCCTCTGGAGATGGCCAACTTGGCTGATGATGTTAGCATATAGTTGGTTCTGTAGGCCACCTCCAGCTTACAATTTACGGTTTTACAGGTTGTTTAGATGTGGAGAATTAGGTCCAGAAATTGGTCCAGTAAGATGCCAAGGTAGAGGAAGGTGGTGATGACCTCAAGAGAGGACCCATTAAGGTCAAGTATTTTCAGTGAGGAGGTGCAGGATCAAAGTTTCTGGACAGTGCCCAGGAGCATAGCTTTAGTTTTGCTAGAGTTAAGGATAAGTCGATGAGAGTTTAGCCAGTTTTGTGCGCTGTTGTAGGCTGTGGTTAGAGATAGGTTTAGGTGATCCACATTTTGAGAGCTGGCATAGATGACCAGGTCATCAGCTTAAAGAAGAGAGGAGCAGGCTGGGATATTGCTTGGTAAGTTGTTTATGAATAGGGTAAAGAAGAGGGCCCAGTATCAAACCTTGAGGGACACCAGTGTTGATTGTGGTGCTGTCGAGATTGCAGAGTTGATTTTACAGACTGGGTCCTGTCGGTTAAGTAGCTCCTGTACCAGTTTAATACAGGGAGGAGAAACCTATTGTTTGAAGGGTGGACAGGAGCAAGGGTGATCCACAAGGTGAAAGCCTTGGTAAGATCAATGAAAATAGCTCCTGTTAGCCGACCTTCATCCATGTTCGAAAGACTGTCCAAGGTGAATTTGGCAAGGGCAGTCGTAGTGCTGTGGTTCTTTCTGAAGCCATGTTGAGCATCACAAAGCTGTTTTGTAGATTCTAGGTAGTCAAGGGTCTGGTTGGCCACAAGTTTTTCTAAGGTTTTACTTAGTTCTGATAGAATAGCTATCGGCCTGTAGTTAGAGATTTCATTTTTGTTCCCTTTCTTAAAGATGGGAGCAATCTTGGCAGTTTTCCAGAGATATGGTACTGTACCACAGGAGAGGGAGAGTGTGAAGATATTTGCCAGAGGTTCGGAGATGAGATGTGCAGCAATTTTAACAGGCGGGGTTCCAGAGAGTCAGATCCAGGACTGGTGTTGTCTGATATAGTTTTTGGGAGATTCAAAACCTGAGAGCTTGTTATAGCTCTGAAATAAAAAGCTGGGTTTTTGAGCCCTGAATGAGTGGCTGGGAGGTATGCTGGTTCGCTGTCAGTTGTGGGCAGAGATGAGATGGGAACCATTAGTAGTGTAGAGGTATAGGGTGAGAGGTCCGAGAACATATTATTGAAAGCATTCGCTATGGTGAGGAAGTCATTGCAGTGGGTGCCGTAAGGACCATCTCAGAGGGGTAACAGATTGTGATGTACTAAGGAAGGTCTTTATATGGCCCCAGAATTTTCAGGGGTCGTGGGATGAGCTGGTTAGTAGGTTCTGACAGTACCTGCTTTTTGCAAGCCTCATATGCTTTTTACAGGAATTTCTGTGTTGCCTGTATAAGGAGTGGTCACTGGGCAGCCCAGTGCTTTTGTAGTGCTTCAAAGTTTATCCCTGTGCTGTAGTTGCAGGAGCAGATCTTTGGAGCCA
Organism: Neoceratodus forsteri; assembly: GCA_016271365.2. Classification (NCBI taxonomy): domain Eukaryota; kingdom Metazoa; phylum Chordata; order Ceratodontiformes; family Ceratodontidae; genus Neoceratodus; species Neoceratodus forsteri. Next base: position 851,894,258 of record CM057459.1, on the reverse strand, counting down.
TCTAGTTTGCTTCCCGGACTCTTCTTTTAGCTTTGGTGCATGCCTATTTTGTACTGCACTGAACTTTGTCAGGAATACTTTTAAGGCATCTTCAACTTTGTCAGCATGGTGGATTTCAGACCAATCTATGTTAGATATATCAAGGAGGAAGGCATTGATGTCCAAATGGGCAAAGTTTGTGAAAGTGACCAGTCGTGGGGAGGCGGACCCGGCGCCATTGACAAAAGATGGGAGAGTGGTCAGTAATTGTGTCAGCCATGCCCCTACCTTGGTCGCATGTTCAGGTCTATTAGTGAGAATCCAATCGATCAGTGTACCAGACTGCGCGGTGACCGTCCTAGTGTTCTCAGTTATCAGCTGGTGGAAGTTAAAACCATGGACTAGTGATGCGAGGGCACTGTGAGAGGGGCCCAGACAATTTAGGTTCATGTCGCTGAGGATGATGGCTTCATTCATGTTAATGGTTTGTAGTGTTAGTTTGAGGACTTCCTGAGAACCATCCACTCCTCCAGAGGGCAGGTTGTAGAGGCAAATTATGTGCAGTTTCTTAGCACCGAGGGACAAAATTGCATGTATTGACTCACAGGTCATTGGAGGGTCTTGGGCAGGGGCTGTACTGATGCTGAGGTGAGACTTGTGGTAGATGGCAAAGCCCCCACCCCTTTTTGACCCGGGTCTGTCCTGCCGTATAATTGAGTATCCAGGTATGTCACACAGGGTATCAGGGATTTGTGGTTTTAGCCAGGTTTCCGAGAGGCACAGTATGTCGGGTTCATAGATTTTGAACCAGGCTTCCAGTTCAGGCAGGTGGCTCTGTAAGCTTCTGATGTTCATATGGGCTACAAAAAGTCCTTTATTTGACTTTCCATTTGAGTTAATGGGAGCGCTGTTGCAGGGGGGGTCTGGATTCGGATCTATGTTGCCAGCTAGCCTGAGCAGGAGAGATGCCAGGAACTCTAGCCTTAAGCTGTAGTGACTTATGGTTGATTAATGTTTCCTCCGCCATTTGTTGAGGGTAAACAGTATGTGATAAGTGCACCATTTGTTGAGGAGAAGGTATTGCCAAGTGGGTCTAGGGTAGTGCTGGGCAGCTAGCAGGTTTGAGAAACTGAAATCAGTGACTGAGGGGGGTACTGGTGTGTCACACATGGTGGAGTCAGAGAGATTACATTCAGGCTCCGAAGAAAGAAGAGGCAGATTAGTATAGGTAGTACCTTTAGTCTGCCACTTGGGGGCGGCAGGCCCGGAGGAAGGAGAGACATGACAGCGCTTATGAGCAAGGCCACTGTTTTTCGGTTTTTACTGGAAAATCCAGTAAAATTCCAGAATTAGGACTGCCTGAAGACCAGTAAAAACAAAGATTTCATGGAATCTGTCATTTTATATCAGATCATTAAATCTACAAAACTTGTGTTTTTTTATTTTAATTCCTTCGTGTACTATTTTCAATTTGCTTTATTTAATGCTCTGTATATTAAGCTGTCTTTAATTCTGATTATTTATGCTCATACTAAAAGAATGATAGCAGAATCCTGGTAAAATCCAGAAATTAGAGTAACAATCACCATTGTATTCCGGAATCTGAAGTCTTGAAAATGGAATTTCATTGTTTTAATCACTGTAAATCAGTGGCCTTGCTTATGAGACAGTAGCTTGGTTAGCTTGAGCAGCAAGGATTTGCAGGGGAGGTTTGCTAAGGTAACACAGCTAGAGCAAGGTTTAGAGATTTAGAGGAGAGGGACACCCAGGACAGAGAGGAGAGGGAGGTGGGAGTTATGGAGGAAGAGAAAGGAGGAATTTAGACCATTAGGTTAGTTCCAGAGAACTGAGGCAGTATTAGGGAAGGCGTTTTGCGGCGAGTGACCTATTTGTTGGAAGGCGTTGAGCAGGTCGATCACCCCAGTGGTGAGAGAATTTATGTATTTATTTATTTATTTGCTTTTGTTAACCGGGTAAGCACACTAGACAGCCAAGTGCCTATTTTCAGGTGCGACCCGGGAGAGTTACAGAGGACAACTTCACATAAACCATTGAGGAATCAAAAGAAATACATAGCATAACAACAGGCAATTCAAGACAGGCTCTAAGAACAACAGGCAAATTCAAGACAGGCTCTAGAGGACAGTAGGCACAGAGTACATTCATGGACAGCTGAGGGATTGAGTAAGTTACATAGGGTAAATGAGGTTCAAGGCTGACTCTAGAGCGAGGTTGGCACCATGTTCATACAAGGACATTTGAGGAGTCTGTAAAAAATACCAGAAATAACAGGCATTTGAGGCTGGCACTAGGACAAGGTTGGCACAGTGCATTGCAATAGAGAGGGGGTGGAATGAAATGGGAGGTGGACAGTGGAGTAAAACAGAAGCAAGACAGTGGTAAGTGCCTGTGGGGAGAGAGGGGCCCTAGGCAGGAGGCCAGTCCAGGATTCCTGGCGAGTTACCAAGAAGAAGTGCAAGAAGCGCTGAGGCCTCCACCTACCAGATTGAAGGGAGGAGAGGGCAGAGGAGTAGGGCTACAAGGAGCAGGAACAGGAGGAGGGAGGTTTCAGGAAGTTCCAGAGGAGGTTTAAAGCTAGGATGGGAGGAGGAGGACCGAGTGGACTCGGGGAGTGAGTTCCAGAATATAAGGAGCCAATGGGAAAGTGGACACTTAGTCATATGACCAACAGAGTCCTATAAAGCTAGAGGGTCGACCAGGGTGGGTGGGACAAATACTCACAGGAGGAGCTGTACCACTTGCTGATTGTAACCGGGAAAAGGATCTCCTCAAGCGGGGAGAGTGGGCTGCTCACACCGGCATGCGGCACTCCCAGTCCCGGAGCACAGTAGGCAGTCAACAGTCAAAGTTAGCGGTGAAAACAGCCACTTTTGCTGAAAAGGTACAACCCAGGCAGCGCCTCAGGCTTAACTGAAGGGAGCCGGCAGCTGAAAGCAGAGTAAAACGTACCTTCGACACACTACGGCTTTAGCGGCTAGAGTACCAGCAGCGGCCGGGCTCCTGGTTCGCTTCTGGGCGAGTGCGGCGGGCGGCGGGCGGCCCCTGACAACAGACTTCCTGGAGGAGCGAGGCACAAACTTCGGCAGGTGCCGCTGGGCAAGCGGGTCCTGTGGTGGGTTCCTTGGGCTACAGCGGTGGGTCCACGACAGCGCTGGGGTGTGAGGAGGAGTGATCCACAGCCCCGATGGGCCTGGGGAGGACCTAAGGAGGACAGCAAGGGAGAGGCTTTAAGTAGGTAAAGGTGCAGTGAGGTAAGGTTTAGCAGACAAAGAAAAAGGGCGGGAAGTGAGAAAGAGGGGTGGAGATTGAGAAACAGAGGGAAATTTGAGCAGTTTTTACAATTTTCAGGCAGGTATACTAAGGCTCTACACTATTAGTAAAAAAGTCAAAGAACTTCATACAATATTCACAGGACAAATGGTCACAGGAGGAGCTGTACCACTTGCTGATTGTGACCGGGAAAAGGCTCTCCTCAAGTGGAGAGAGTGGGCTGCTCACACCGGCGTGCGGCGCTCCCAGTCCCGGAGCACAGTAGGCAGTCAACAGTCAAAGTTAGCGGTGAAAACAGCTGCTTTTGCCGGAAAGGTACAATCCAGGCAGCGCCTCAGGCTTAACTGAAGGGAACCAGCAGCTGAAAGCAGAGAAAAACGTACCTTACGGCTTTTACGGATTTAGCGGCACAAGGTACCAGCAAGCGGCCTGGCTCCTGGTTCCGCTTCTGGGGCGGAAGTGCGGCGGGCAGCCCCGACAACAGGCTTCCTGGAGGTGGCGCAAACTTTGGCAGGTGCCGCTGGGCAAGCGGGTCCAGCGGTGGAGTTCGCTGGGCTGGCGGTTGGTCACAACAGTGCTGGGGTGCGAGGAGGGCGATCCGAAGCCCGATGGGCCTGGGGAGGACCTAATTGCATTGCTGATGGCGCAGGGGGCTTTGATGCATGCTGCATCTGATGCACCTGCGCCACTCTAAAGCATTTTGAGAATCAGACCCTATCTATTTGGTACAAGCACCTTGCGTCAGATGCAGGGCTTTGAAATTGGGCCTTCAGTGTCAGTCTTCTCTATTGCTGATAAATTTGTTTGGTACTAGGCATTGAGTACTTGAGTGGAGCCATGATTGGTGCCTTGTTCTGTGTCTGATATGTACTGCAGTATGTTGGCTATGGTGTGCTGTTTTTTCTCAGACAGGACCAGGTAGTTGTTAATACTTTGTAGGCTGTGGTGTCCTGAGATTTGCTGGACCTCCTTTGGTTGGACATAATGGTCGATTAGTCTGTGTGTAGATGTCTTACAGGTCAAGTGATTTGTTATTCTTTTGTGCTCAGTGACGCCAGCATCTGTTTTCATTTGGACCATCATTTTGTGGAGTTTATTCATGCCCACATTCATGTTTCAGGCAGTGATGCCAGGGCAGCATTTATGTTAGGGTCCAGGTAGAAGGGAGCCTGTAGTTGTGGCATAGGTTCTTATCTTTTTTTTTGGTATATGTCATAGGCTCTTAGTGTGTTTCTATCTGGGTTCTCCAGTGTCTCATAGATTTGAGGTTTGATTGGTCAGACATTCAGGGGTTATGCCCGTTATATGTGAAATAGTAGTTTCCTGACTTTCCTTTCCCTCTACTATATCTTCCCAGGTCAGATCATAATGATGTTTTGTTCAAGGAGCAAACTGTATTCCAATATTAAGAAATGTGTTGTCCAGTAGTCCTATGGGTGTTGTCTTATTTAGGGTGGCTGTTGAATGCAGTAGATTAATATCTTCTCTGTCAGAGGTTATGATTTGTGCAGCCTGTTGCCTTTGCTGAGCTTCTGTAAGTACTTTTGCTTGGTTGCTAGTGTGCACTTCGTTTCCAAGAAATCTGTTTGTATTCTCCTAAATATTGAATGAGGATACTTTTATTTTACCGGAAATCTGTCCATTGAGGCAATTATACCCCTTATAGTCCCTGGCTCATACTTGTTCCCATTATTTTTTTAAACAATAAATAAAGTTGGAAAGGATGCTGTCTAGCTTTGACAAGGGAAAGTCTGTAAAGTTTAAGTTTTCACATGACTCTGTGTGAAATGTATGAAACAACCTTAAATCACTTTCAGTCTGTTTCTTGGTATTGACATTATCTTGGTCTTTTATGAGCTCTTCCTGTCATGAACTGTGACTATTTCAAACCTCTAACTCAAGTTTTTTTTTTTCCTTTTTTGTAGGTCCAGTACTTTCTGCTGAGTCAAGATGAATGTTTGGTGAAGTAAGTCAAGTATATGGGTGCCAATTTTATGGCTAGGATAGAAGCTGTGATCTGTTGTTTTTATTTTTAGGAGCAAGAACGTTTTTTAATGTGCAGGTGCTTTTTAGAGTACTGATTGTTGCTCATGCATACTGTTGAGAGAGTGAGTATGTGTTTACCATAACAAGTACATTGTTATCATGACAAATAATAACTGGTTGAGCCCATAGAAGAAATTGCTCAGCAGTTATTATATAAATGTAATACTACCCCTTAACCACACAGACACACACACACACACACACGCAAGCACGCACACACATGCACACACACACACAACAAAAACAACTCTGAAGGGAAGTACTGAACTTCCAAACATTAAGCAAAGCAATCGGTTCCCTACTTTACATCATCAAAGCACTGATTTTGGAGGTGGGGCTGCAGCAATCAGTGGTAGATCAGCATTAAAGGGGAAGTGATATCATAACTACATTGATTTTAATAACTAATTCTTTATTATAAAACTGTAATTTGTGCCTAGCTAGCTCCTTTGACAGGCAGCTACTTTGCATTATTTGCCTCCATCAAGGATGGCAGCTGCTCTTTAACAGTCTCTCCTGCACATCAAGTGCACACAAGATGTGGCCAATATACAACAGTTAAGGATAAGAAAAGGGTATAGGGATCATCCAGTGTGACGTGATCCACAGGTAAAATCAAATGGTCCATGTCATAATCGCAATCACAAAACAGTGATCTCTATCATGGTGAGTGTATATGGCCCAAAAAGCAATTAGGCGATATACACATGCCAGTGACCAAACATCCAGAAACTAGACCAAATGCTTATGTGGGGGGGCTTTGCCCCCTACACCCCCCTGCTTCAGGGTTACCTACTCCAGGGGAGTGCATGTGGTGGAGGGGGTGACACTCTGGTCTGGGAAAAAAAAAGAGGGCAGCGGCAGCTAGCGGCAAACTTTTTTCCCCCTAGTCCCCAACCCCACACCCAGTATCTGCTCCACTGGAACTAGCCACCCTCACCACCACACCACATGGCTAGCTCAGCCTCAGCAGGCACACTACCTCCCCAGAAACCCTCTTCCCTATGCCTCCCCTTCCCTTGCTATTCTTCTCTTCCAGTCACCCTTCCCTACTGTCACCTTCACATCGCTAGCTACCCTTGCAGGGTAGCCCATGTGAATAGCATTGTGATATGAGTCGCCATTTTGATGGTTGCTCGTATTCAGTCACTATCCTCACATGATACCTATAAGACAGTTCTCATTTACTGCATGTAAAATCACATATTTGGAATCTTCAAAGTGGATGGATGCCACTATGAACTATGATGTTTGTTAAAAAGACAACACCATTCTACAAGTGGCATATCCAAATAAAAATGTAAACACTTACTTTGGGTAGCATACACACTTGCAAAACGAAATATCAATATACATGCCCAAAAGTATTAACAGCAAATGATGTTCTGTAAAAATGGCACAGTACTTATCCAAAGTTGTCCATATTCTCATCATCTTCTGTATGAGATAAAGGGTTTTCTTTTTTCAGTTTGCTTCAATTGCTTAATGGTATCTGATGTATTTAATATACAGTGTGCATCTATATATTAATTGTAACTAAAAAACTATGTTAACACATACATTAAGGTTGAAAAACAGAAAGTGAACAAAGTAGGGAAATGAAAACACATTAGGGTTATGGGTCTCCAAATGTTTGGCAAATCAGTGATGGGGTGTTCCTTGGGGGTTCTCAATCCTAGTGCCCATCCCTCTCCTCATCCCACAGACTCCTGTCCTGAAGCACAGGTACAGCTCCAAGCAAGTGTCCTGTAGTGATACACTCTTTGGAGGCAGAGAATTATGGCTCATCACATGTTATCAAGAAATCTGTCACAGATTTCTTCATGCAGAGTCTTATGGGACCTGCAAGAAGAAAAGAGATTATGTCTGACAATGTTTGCTTAGGAGATGGGGTGGGAATTGAGATTGACAGCCCTGAGGAACCACGACACTACTGATTGTCAAGAATCTGGAGATCCACAACCCTAATTTTATGGCTGTGGGTGGAGCCTACAGTCATTTTACTATCTGTAGCTTGAAAATAGAGTATTGTGGAACACATTTTTTTGACTTTTCAATGTATCCTTCCACATCTACAAATCATTATGACAACTAAAATAATATGATCCCTTCTTTCTGTATAGAATGTTGGAGACAGAACTTCAAGCTGCTTATCAGACGGCCATTAGGAAACAGAAACAGCTTGTTAAATATTGGCTGCCTATTAAATTGGAGATTTGTTTACTCCCTTTGAAATGCAACAGCTTGCATATTTAAATGCCTAGCATTTAAAAAATGTTTTGCTACTAACTTCAGTTGGGGATGAATATCTTTCAAGAAAGATTCTTACATCATAAATGTTACTCTTTCCCAGCAAATCTTGTAAAGATTTACACTGTTTTAACTTCTCAAGACCTATCTGATAAAATGCCACATCTTTAGTGAACTACCCAGATGAAATATATAAATTTCTTTTTGATGGAAAGGGCTGTGGCCTGTTTCCCAAACATAACAGATAAGAGCTACTGAGCTCTCTTATAGTAAGTGTGTGTGTGTGTGTGTGGGGGGTGGAGAAACATCCAAACTCCTGGCAAGGGAGACCTCATCTAATAAATTAACTGCTGACAAACAATGAGTAATACAGAAGCAAATTATTTGATACCTTTTATTGGACCACCATATATGTAACAAAAAGAACTTAAACCATTAATAGAATTCCTGATCAAACAACTGTAAACAGAAGACGGTTTTCTGTCATTTTATAATATGATATACTGAATGTGTATTTACTGAGTTGCTGGATCACGGCCTTGAAGAAAATAATAACATTTAGTTAACTCATTCAAGATTCCATCAGGTGGACAGAAAAAAGTCTATGAGAATTTGTCTGAAAACTAACAACTATAAGATCCAAAAATAGCATTTGTGTATCTATATCTATCTATCTATATATATATGTGTGTGTTGTGTGTATATATATATGTGTGTGTGTATATATATATATATATATATACATATATATATATATATATATATATATATATCTATAATTTATATATATATGGAAATGTCTCTAATTTATTTGCAATAAATTTGTTTACAGGCATTACTAGTAACTTTTGAAGCATTGTGTTACTTGTGATTACTAATTTTGAGTATAGTTCATGAAATAATGAGCTTGATATTTGTTATTTCATATAGTCCTGCATTATGCCTTGTGCGTAGCATGTAAATCCAAATCATTTGAAGACCATCTTGACATATAACATTAATTCTGAGCAGCAAATCAGAGCACTTTTCCTAATAAAAGGTTGCTGATATAATAAAGAACAAAGTCATAAATAAGGAACCAGTGGCTTATGGAAAAATCTACAGAGATTTATACAGGGATTTGATTCTGCCACTGTGGGGAAAATACAGTGAAAATGAAGGCTTCTTACTGGTTAATAGTTATTTGGATCTGGGAGCACTGAATATTTCTTATCCTATATTTTGTATCCTGAATAGTGCAGGGGAGATGCTACATCTCATTGCAAAGGGATGTTCATTTACACATTTTTTACTGTATTTATTCAGACTGTCCCAGATTAGATGCAATATCTTATTTTCAGTGGGGTCATGATTTTACCATTTTTATAATGTATTTATTCAGGGTACCTAGTCCTGGGCCCCGTATTCAAAGAGATATGCATTGCATCCCGGTGGAAAAGGGAGATGTGCCACACAACTCAACAATGCACAACAGTGTGATATTCAAATGTGCAGGATGCACCGGCTGAAAGGAATGGGCCAAGGCACACACAAATGGTGTGCTGTTCAAGTCTAGGGGCAATCTCATGCATATGCTGTGCAGCAGCATATTCCAGTGGAAATGCACCCTCATAGTCCAGAGCATTGCAGCCCACAATTAGGCCACAAAAAGCTGGCCTAACCCAACCAGCCACCAACAGGCAGGCTGCAGATGTGTACCCAGGTGCACAGCAGGCTGGCAGCCCTGGTGGACTAAGCGGTACCCCTTTCCATCCCCAATCTAGCCAACTACATCCCTGAAGAGCTGAATAGTGTGGGCTCCCCAGACCCAAATGCACCAGAGGAAACCATGGTCCATATCCTTTGCCTAGAGGTCTCATCCACCAACCCCTTACACAGACACTCTGACTCCTCCCATACCTGACCTCTTGCAAAGTCTGGCACTGCCCTCCACATCCTGCCATTGCCAGCCATTGACTGCATTGAACCCAGGCTGGGGACCTGCACTCTGGAATGACCCAACTGGCTGTACTGTGCATTGGGGCACCACACCAGCTGCAGATACACCAGTGTATGCAGCCATGTGCACATCCCTGGCAAACAGAAGAGGCTATTTACATACTTCTAATGCATGCCTTGTTGATGCTGTATCTTCCTGCTGTCACACACTGCTGCAAGTCCACACTCACCCCTGTTCCCATGTGTAACATGCCACCCTCCAGACTGCTGAGGTATCCCGGGTAACAAGGGGTGTGGTATCCTGTATTGCCATTTACAGGGTACACTTCAGGCTATGGATAGTTCATCCACAGTTCCCCAGTTGTACAAATGAATGTGAGATCAGTTGTAACATGCCTGTTTTGGGAACTGTGTGAGTTGGTACAGCATCAGCCATCACCCACACTGAGCAATACAATGGTATCTCTATGATGGATCCACATATGAGTGCCTGAGGTGTATGGCCACTGGGTGTTATCACCCACACACAGCTCGTGCCTACATATAACACATTCCAGCATCCTCATGCGAGTGCTCTGCCACCCACCAATAGAGTGGTACGATTGCATTACAGAGCCAGTCTTCTCAATGGGATGGGCTGGAGAGCTGGGGGGGAATCTGTGCATCATTAAAGGGGGCCGGGGCCAATACACTATGGAGATGGCCTGTAGTGCAACTAGGGATGGCATTGGGGTCCCTTCAATATGGAACTGATAGAGCCTGGACTCCAGTATGATAAGGGCTGGTGGAATGGGTGGGAGAGTGCCACTATGCCACCAGAGACTTCAGGGCCTGTCCCATATGGGAGTGATTAGGGTTAGGGCTTGGGGGCAAGAGCTGCTCTGGTGCATTCATTCCCATGCTAACATGCAAATGGGCTGGTAATGAGCGTGCATAAAGCCCCTTTGCACCCTACATGCTCAGTTAGTTCATCTGCATTCTTGGGCGGAATATCACCCATGGGGGCTGTAGGCGCATACTGGTATTTGCACATTTCCCTGAAAGGTATTTAGTCAGGGTCACCCTGAATGCACCAGACTTGGTGGCCACCTTCAGTTGACTCCATCCAGGGTCACATTTTCAACAGGTACAATGAAACCCACCTGAATGAAGTGCAGTGTCACAGGTTTACTGCATGACAAAGGGATTAACTCCTTTGAAACAGCATTGTTTGCTGCAGTATCTCTACTGCAGAATTATGCAGTGTTGCACTTCATCCTGATGAGTTTTAATGTATGCACACCCTGTACCGGTGGCACATTCTCTTTGAATATTGTATTAGTGCCAAATGGCACACCCTCTTTGTGCAATGCATCTTTCTGCTCATGCATTGATCTGGCACTTAATTCATCCACCCAGATGTAAAATATTGTTTTTAGTGCTTTCTGATTTTACACAATGCAGCAAAATATTGTGTAGATGTAAACCCCACTGAAAATAAGATACCATTTCTTCTGTGAACAATCCAGGCTAAATATATAGCAATCAGCAAGCATATTCTAAGAATACACATTGTAAGAATGTGTAAAGGGAGACCACATTGAACTGCCTCTCCTCAGATCTGCATTGTGCAAATTCATTAGAAATAATGGGTAAAAGCATCCAAAACCTCCACAGCCATATCGGCCTACCAGAGTTTATTTTCATGTCCCTACTTTGTGTGCTTTGCTTTCTTCAATCTTAATATCTGCATTAAAGTAGGTTGCTTGTTTTTTTCAATGAATTGCCCTTCTTTTGTGATAGTGGAATCGTGTCCTCTTCTGGACAGATCCCAGGGGGACCTGAGCAAAATCAAAAGAATAGTAGAGATATTTTTAGCCCTGCTTCACCAACCAATGAACAATTGAAAGTGTCTTAATACTTGTAGTTGTACCTTTATACTGTACCATATTAACTCTTACCTGGGTCCTGGAGATTGTGGCATGGGGCTTGGTAGACTTAATGGGAACATCCAGTCATACCTGTAAAATAAGAATAGCAGTGGGTTCACAAAGGACCTGCTTCTCTTTAATAACTAACCTGGACAAACAAGGTAATCTTAACATAAAACAATACTTATCTGATACACATGGCCAGTGTACTCAACACACCTGGACTGGTGATTTGTTGTGCTGTCTTCTTTATTTCACTCAATTGTTATTTAACCAGGGGGAACAACTTTGAGTGAACTCATTTCCAGTGTGGCCCTGGAAATTGTACAAATTATAAGCCCTGGCAAGGATAAACAATACAAATAATATATACTGTACAGTGGGGTAAATAATACAATACAGATACTAGTGTAACAGATAGGGATGAGTTAGACTGATAATCATAGTAATAGCAACAACAATAGTCCAGTAAGTTAAAACAGTCAAAAATAAAGTATACATAAACAGAGACACATACCAAGATGGACTTGGAGGAGGAGGGCAAGGAACTTGGAGGGCAAGAGTAGTTAGGGTAAAAGGGAAGAAGGCAGACAGTAGGACAGGGTTTACAGTGAGAAATCAGACAGAAGGAACGAGTGAAAGAGGAAGTTCTAGGGTAGTCGGAGTAAGTGCAGCAAGAGGGTAATGAGGCACAGGTTGGGTGGGCTGCGAGAATGAGCATAGCAGCTGCATACTTCCTGAAGGTAGTGACTCAATTGGCTCTTGAAGGAAAGCAATTCCACTAGGTTTGTGAGTTTTAATGTTTTGGGTAGTGTTCCAGAGGTAGAGAAAGCATAGCTGATCGAGGAAGCTCCCAGGTGGATCCTAACTCTATGCATTTCATGCGTAATGAGGCATATTTTCTAAGGAGTATACACCCTTGGACAAGATGAAGAGATCCAAGATATATTTAGTTAGCCTGTTAGTGAGGGCCTAAAGATCCTAAGGACAGCATTTTATGTTCTCCTTATTTTCAGGAACTGCCAGCCGATTAGGTCATAAAATACACAATATTGTGTATTGAAGGGTACCAATGATGAATCTGATAGCCATGTGATATACAGCATCAAGCTTTGAGAGAGAGAGGCCGGGAGCAGTGGCTATAGATGAAGTTCACGTAATCAACAGAGGGAAGGAAGTCTGCACTAACCATACATAGGCTTCTTGAGTAATAAGATACTTTACGGTAGAACATTCCTAAAGTTTGCTTTAATTTTTTGTCAAGTTCATCCAAATACAATGAGAAGGAAAGCTGGCATCTATTCAAAGGCCTAGATTCTAGAGAACAAGGGATGGGAGGGTCTCGGCACCCAATTAACGATCTAGGTTCAAGCAGACTCGATGAACCGTAAGGCCTAATCTGCTGGCAAATAGTATGATATTTAAACTTGTCTATGGTCACAAGTGATTCCCAAGCAAGGTAAGTATCTATGGTTTATGAGCTGCAGTGATGGAAGTTGCGGTTGAGAAAGTGAGGCAAAAACGTAGTTTTAGTCTTTTTGCATTGAGTAATAGTTTCTGGTGTAGGAGATTCCATTGGAGAATGTCAAAGTCTTGTTGCAAATCAGTGCAAGAAAGCTCAAGTGACGATCTGGCAATGTACAGCACAGTGTCAGTCTGCAAAGAGATGAACAATGGCTGCATTAATATTGGCATTTATGTTATTGATACAGAAGGCAAAGAGTAAGTGCCCAAGGATAGAACCTTGGGACACCTCTTTGCAGGGTTTTAAGAATGGAGGTGTTACCTTATGTTTTACTTGTTGTTTCTAGCCCACACGTTAGCTGCTGAATCATTTTAGAGCAGTGGAATCAAGTCTGATGTTGCATAGAGTAGTGAAGAGTATGCCATGGTCAACCTTATCAAATGCCTTACCCAGGTCCAGAAATACTGCACTGACATGATTTTTAGTATGCAGGTGACTCTCCAATTGTTGGTCACCTTTGCCAATGTGGAGATGGTACTATGCTTAGGCCGAAAGCCTGATTGGAGAGGGTGAAGCAGATTGTGAGTTTCTAGGAAGTCTCTTAGTTGGCTATTAATAAGTTTTTCAAGAAGCTTAGATAGCATGGGCAGTAATGAAGTAGGGTGGTAATTATTGAGATCGCTAGGGTCTAGAGATGTAGTGAAATAACATTTCATAAGTGAAATTGCCGTGAAATCGACAATTTCACCAGGCAAAATGTTTTGTGAAATTGCGATGAAATTTCACCCATCGCCACTGGCCACAACTGTAAAATGACCGCCCTCACACACACACACAAACACACACACACACACACACACACACAAGTTGCCCTATACCCCCCATTTGTTTTATTTAAAAAAATTCCCCTTCTCCACTCCCTGGTGTCTAGTGGTCTCCCTTCCGGCCGTCACTGACTGTAAACATTAATAAGCACTCCCCCACAAAAGTTACCTTGCCACCACTGTTGTTTTTTTGTTTTTTTTTAATATATATATACCCTTCACTCCCTGGTATCTAGCAAACCCTACCTCCCCATCAGTATATAGCAGCACCCACCCAGCCCCCTAGTGGCCTAGTCAGGCCACTGAATCAATCCCTCCACTAACCTCCATGGCCAGCATCCTGACTGAGCACCACTGGTGCTTGAATGAATGAGCACAGTACCACACTCGTTCATTCAAGCACTCAGTGGTCTCAGCTCAGGCTTATCGCTGTGGAGTGAGGTGAAGGCTGCTACAACCCAGTCAGCTACTGGGGGAGTTGAGTTATGCTGCTATATACTGATGGAGTGGGGTGGGGATCCACTAGACATCAGGGAGTGAAGGGTATATATATATATATATATATATATATATATATATATATATATATATATTAGAGGCAAAAACTCCGTTTAATGCATTAGTTAGGGTTGTTCCACAGTGAAAATAGTGAAATTCGCTGTTGGGTTGAAAACCCTTGGACCCCACCCACCCCAACCGGCATTGGGGTGCGCATTGGGATAAATCAGCCCTAACTCTCACCCCATGACATGTAAAGCAGCAGAAGTATGGGAGAATGGGGTGAGAGTTAGGACCCCACGATCCCAATGCACCCCAATGCCGGTTGGGGGTGGGCGGGGAGATCAAGGGTTTTCAACAACATTCACTGCTGATGGAACACCTAATGCATTAAATGGAGTTTTTGCCTCTACTCCTTCTTTTGAGAATGATAGCAGAAATAGTGAATGTAATGCAGCGGGAAGGGCCCCGCGCTCCCGCTGCATAATGCGTGGGCGGGAGCATGGGGCCCTTTGGGCCCCACGCTCCCGCCACATGATGTGTTGTGGCATACTAACAGGGACAGCAACGCAAACAGAAATGCTAACAGTGGCGCACATGGTAACACAAGCACGAATGAGAACAGAAAGGGTAACCCACATGGTGGCATAGACGGGAATGGTCTGCCACATGATGTGTTGTCACATAGTAACATGGTGCCTGCAAACAGAAATGTCAATGGGCATGGTGATGTAAAGTGAAACAGTAAGATAAACAGTACTGTAGACAGAAATGGCAAAAAATAACAAGCATGAAGCATAAATGAAAAGCATAAAGGATATACGCACATGGTGGCGCAGACATCAATGGTAAGTGAAAGCAGTCTGGATCCATAGCGGAAAGGGCAACAGTAACAGTAATGTAAGCGCTACAGGCTGGTTTCCCCAAAACCTGCATTGAGAAAGACAGTGAGTACAAATAATGTATGCAAAATAATGAGTATGGCAGAAAATGAGATCTTGGAATACTAAATACATTATATCTCAGGAACCGTCTGAAGAAAAAAAAAATTAAAAAGTCATATTATTTACAACTGTCTGGCTAATTTGAATCTTAGCCCCTGAGGCTAAGATATTTTCGACGAAAAGTCCGTATCTCGCCGTTTCGAGATACGGCCCTGGAAATGACAAGCGCCGTAATGTTATCCCATGGGAAAAAGAAAAGTTCAGAGCACCATAACTTTGCCTCCCTGTAATGTTTTTTCACCAAACTACTGAAAGGCACATCTGTGGGCTGTTGGCTGTCTTCCCTCCAAATTTCAGGAAAAAAGACCAAACCGTTATTTTGCAGCAGGGCTCCAAATGATTTCTGTTAAGTGTCGGGTGCCGTAATGTTATCCTATGGGAAAAACCATCAATTTTGGAGTGCCGTAACTTTGCCGCCATGTGATATTTTTTCACCAAACTACTGAAAGGCACATCTGTGTACTGTTGGCTGTCTTCCCTCCAAATGTCAGGAAAAAAGACCAAACCGTTATTTTGCAGCAGGGTGCCAAAGGATTCCTGTAATGCTTCGGGCGCCGTAATGTTATCCTATGGGAAAAACTATCAACTTTGGAGTGCCGTAACTTTGCCGACGTGTAATATTTTTTCAATACAACACTGAAAGGCACATCTGTGAGATGTCGGCTGCGTTCCCTTCAAATTTCAGCCCAAAACTCCCAACGGTTATTTTGCAGTGCAGTGCCAAAGAATTGCTGTCATTTTCCCACAGACTAGAAAATTACTGTCGCAATTTGCGAAAGCTTTCACAAAAATTTGCGACACTTTCGTGAGCACGAAAGTAATTTGCGAAAGTACTTTTTCCAGAAATTTGAAAACATATTTCTGGGGTGTTTACCACAAAATAAAGACATGGCAAGCATCCTCAGGGCCCGACTAGGTGAATACAAAAAATTAGGTTGCTAGAGGGTTCCAAATTTAAATGCCAACCATTTTCTGATCACTAACTGAAAACAAATGGCGATTTGCAAAAGTAACAGGCCCATTGCGAAACAAAAATGCATTCTGAAAAGTGTTGAACTTTTGTTAACTTTTCCCGTTGACTTATAATGGGAAACTGTTTTTGAATAACTTTGAACCGTTTAATATTTTTTCATGAAATCTTTGAAAGGCACATGAGGACCCGGCTGCATGTTCCCTGAAGATTTTGGGCCGGTCACGCAAACTGTACGACCTATAGGTGCGACCACAGAATTCCAGAAATGCGTAAACGTGCACACAGATCACACTTAATAACTCTGCAGCTGTATATCTGACCAGTACGAAACTTGGCAGATCCCAAGGCCTATGGGTCTTGATCATAAATTCCAAATTTCAGGCACATCCATCAAACATTTGCAAAGTTATTAAGGTGCAAAGTTTTGGGGTTTAACATAGAAATGGCTCCTCAACCCTAACTATGGTAGCACTACCGTGCTACCATAATATATATATATATATATATATATATATATATATATATATATATATATTAAAACAAATAATGGAGGTGGTAGGGTAACTTTGGGGGGACTGTATCAATGTTTATAGCTGGGGGGGAACACTAGACACCAGGGAGTGAAGGATATATATTAAAAAAAATGCAAGCTGCAGGGTAACTTGAGGGGGAGCTTATTAATGTTTAAAGCCAGTGATGGCTGGGGTGGGGCACTAGACACCTGGGATAAGTTTTAACATAATTTCACTGCAGGAGATGAAATTTCTCCTGCAGGTGCAAAATTTTGCCATGGATGGTGAAATTTCACCCCGGGGCATGAAATTTCACCCACGAGCAAAATTTCTCCGGTTTGGGGGGAAATTTCCTTTACAACCGCCGGCGAAATTTCACATTTCACAAAGTGAAATATTTCACTTAATGGGTTAATTACACAAAATATTTTGCACGGGTGAAATATTACAGTTTCACACAACACTACTAAGGTCCCCTGATTTAAAAAGTGGGATGATGTGGGCTACTTTCCATTGACCAGGCAACTGTCCTTGAGAGAGGGACAAGTTGAACAGGTGGGTGATAGGAGTGACCAAGCAGTGGTACCCCAGTTTTAAGAATAATGGTTCAAGGAGGTCTGCTCCTGCACTTTTCTTGATATACAGAGCCAGAAGGAGGTCTTTGACCTGCTTGTTTATGGCTGTGATGAAGGAGAATTTGGATGCAGGTTTAGTGATGGAGGAGGGTAAGGAAGTGGTGGTGGAGTCCCACAGCTGATTTCACAGGTTGTTCACAGAAGAAGCATTGAATGTGATCCCTGAAGATGCAAAGTGATTCTTTAATTTGGTTAAATATCCTGTTTGGTGGTAAAGACAGAATTGCTGTTTACAATTTTAGATGGTAAGGATGATACATGGTTATGTTCCTCTATATCTTTCAGTATTTGCTAGAATTGTGCTGCATTGTGCTTTGAAGAGTCCAGAGCAGCCTGGAAGTATTCAGCTTTGGTGGCCCTAATAAGCTTCATGCAGTGATTTCTTGCTGCTCTAAACAAGACCCAATCAGCAGGCAACTTGGTCTTGAGTGCCTTCTTCCATAGAGCATCTCTCCTGCGTAATTCCATCTTGACTTTGACATTTTCTTTTTTCACTTTGTCAAAATGGGAGATTGCCTCAGAAAAGCACTAGCAAACAAGCAAGAAGAAGGAGTGGAGAAACAATGGGAAAACATAAAACTGCCATCACAGAGGCAGCAAGCCTTGTGTGAAGCAAATAAACAAATCAAAATGAAAGAAAAAAACACTATGGTTCTCAAAAGGTGGTGGGGGAAAGTTAAGGAGAAAAGATAGCATTCAGGAAGTATAAGGAAACACAGAAGCTGCAGGACAGAGAACTGTACCAGTTAAAGCAGAAGGAAGTGGGAAGGCAATCAGAATAGCAAAGGCCCAAAATGAGGAAAAGATAGCCAACTCGGTTAAGAAGGGAATAAAACCTTTTATAGGTACATTAGACATCAAAGAAAAACCAAGGGAGGGATAGTGAGGCTTAATAAAAGGGAAGGTGGGTGGGCAGAGAGAGACATTGAAAAAGCAGGGATACTGAATGAATACTTCTGCTCAGTAGTCACAAAAGAAGAGGAGGGGGAGGTACCTAATCCAGTCAATAGAAGCACTCTGGATAGAGGGGTCAATACCAGTCCTTTCACAGAAGAAAGGATTCTAAAAGAACTCATAAAGCTTAAGGTGGACAAATCAATGGGGCCTGACAGGATTCACCTCAGAATTCTAAAAGAAGTAAGGGGAGAACTAGTGACACCACTGACTACCCTTTTTAATAAATCATGGGAGGATGGTATGGTACCTAAGGACTAGAAGAGGCTGCCAGATGTGACTCCCTTTACAAAAATGAGAGCAAAGCAGAGGCAGGAAACTACAGACCTGTTAGTTTGACCTCAGTGATAGGGAAAATGATGGAATCACTTCTGAAAGAAAGAATTGCTGAGTACCTAGAGGTCAGCAGGGCACAGGACCCAAGGACAAAAGGATTCACAGTGTGAAGGTGATGTCAGACAAATCTAATAGATTTCTTTGACTGGGTGACCAAAGTAGTAGACCAGGGAGGGGCTATGGGCATGGCCTTCCTAGACTTTAGCAAGGCATTTTCCACAGTCCCACACAAAAGATTATTTAACAAATTAGCCAGCCTGGGAGTCAGTCCCAGGATGGTAGCCTTGGTGCAAAATTGGCTGGAAAACAGGACACAGACGGTAACAGTAAACGGAGTCTAATCTGAAGAGAGGGGGGGGTACTAGCCGGGTACCACAGGGTTCAGTACTGGGTCCGGTCATTTTTTATGTCTTTATAAGTGACATTGCAGAAGGACTGGAAGGAAAAGTATGCCTCTTTTCAGATGACACAAAAATTTGCAACTGGGTTGATACAGAAGGAGGGGTGGAAAGGATGAGAAGAGACTTGGCAAGGTTGGAGGAATGGTCAAAAGTATGGCTGCTTAGATTCAATGCAAAGAAGTGGAAAGTAATGCACCTGGGAAACAAAAATCCAGGGGAAGAGTACACAAACAGGGGGGATTAACAACAATACAAATGGAAAGGGACCTGGGGTAGTCATATCAGATGACCTAAAGGTAAGCAAGCAATGTGAGAAGGCAGTAAGGATGTCTGGGGGATACTGGGATGTATAGGGAGAGGTATCACCAGTAGAAACAGGAAGTTGTTATCCCTCTGTACAGACAGTTGATGAGACCCCATCTGGAGTACTACGTGCAGTTCTGGAGACCAAATCTCCACAAGCACATAGACAGCTTGGAGACAGTCCAGAGGATGGCAACTAATATGGTGCAGGGTCTGCAACAGAAGTTATATGAAGAGAGACTAAAGGAGCTTAATATGTATACCCTTGAGGAAAGGAGGAGAGGGTGAAGTGATAGAAACTTTCAAGTATCTCAATGGAATTAATGAAGTCCAAGAGGGTAGCATCTTTCAGAAAAAGAGATGTGCAAGAACAAAGGGACACAATTTGAAGATAGAGGGGACACAGCTCAGGGGCAATGTGAGGAAGTATATTTTCATATAGAAGGTGGTGAACACATGGAATGGCCTCCCTGAGGAGGTCATAGGGTTTCAAACAGTGGGAGAATTCAAGAATGCATGGGACAGACATAAGGCAATTATGGTGGTGGGTAGGAAGAAGTAGGCTGTTGGTTAACTATGATCTGCAGCATATACAATAGGTAAGGAAATGGGCAGACTAAGTGAGTCAAGTGGTCCTTATCTGCCATCAAAGTCTGTGTTTCAATGTTTGAGGGAAGGGCGACCCAGAGGCAGGATAATTTCCTTGATCTCCTTTCACTGGGGGTATGCACATTTATCACCTCATAACCAACTTCAAGAATATTTTGTAAGCTTCAGAGATGGCAGGTACAAGATAGAAGTCTTGCCATCTGATTGATGCTAGGTCAGACAGAAAGGCTGAGGATTAATGTTACAGAGGTTTCTTTTGAGGTGGGGAGGGAAGGGGTGGCAGGCTTGACAATGGTCCACATGTGTGTGATGACCCTATGATCACTTACATGATTGTGGAAGAATCCAACATATGCAAATTTATGTGGCTTATTGACCAATATTACATCCAGTAGGGAACTATTATCCAGTGTTTTTAGATTGGGGCAAGTGAATTCCTGGATTAGTTGAGAGAGTCCATAAGTGTCACACCGATCTTTGAGTGGATTGGAACAAGGAGAGTGTCATTCCAGGTTAAGGTCACCCAGGATAATTGCTTCAGAGTTGGAAGCTTCCATCAACTTGCTTAAGTCATCCAGTAACTGGACACCTCCTGAATGGGGGTCTATAACTGCTGGTGATTATAATAGGCTCATCAGATGGCAAAGAGATCATTAAGATCAAGCTTTCAAATTCTTTAGGGACAGTTGTGGAGTCCACTATGGGGGCAGCAAATGTGTCAATAACATGTATAGCAACTCCCCCTCTTCGTTGTCTATCAGTTCTGAAAACATTGTAAGATGGGATTGTTAATGGCTTTATTAGGCTTGGCCCCTTTAGCAAAGATTCAGAAATCACGAATATGTCAGGTTTGGTATGACACATCTAGGCCTAAATGTAGTCAAAATTTTAGTAATCTGCAGGTGATGACATAGAGGAAGCTTAGCCCTTTTAATTTTAACAGATAAGATGGGGCATTGATCTGAGTAGGAGGACCAGGGTTAAGTTCTATGTTCCTGAGCAGAAGAGCAGTAAGTATAAGCTTTTTGAGTCAGCTGAGAAGGGCTCTTTTTGTGAGGCACTGCCATCTTCTATGGGCAGAAGGCAACATAGGTGTGGAGCAAGGTAGATCATACAGGCAGGAGATACCAGAAGCATAGGGGTCATGCAGATCAGAATACTCAAAGAGGATGAGGCATGTAGGTTTCAGCAATCTAGAAGAGAGTGCATTCCACGGAGTAAAGTATTGGTGCCAGTCGAACAGTGCAAGGCTGAGGGGGGGTAGTACACTGGGCTGAAGAGTGGGTGAGGCTCTGGCTAGGAGACTAAACTCAGAGGAAAGGAAAGCAAAGACCAGAAATGCCTATAGTGGAATAGGGTACTCTGTGATGTAGGGGTCTTTAACATCATTTTTGTCCTGGGACAGAGTCTAGAGGTAACTACCAGGTTGGCAATTACAGTGATCACTATGTTAGTTGGTGTTAAGCAAGGGAAAGTATGGCTGTATACAGAAATGAAGGATCCATGTACTGTAGCAGGAGTAAATAAAGGCTTATGGGTAGTTAGCACAGTAGTGGGTGCTTCTGAGGTAAGGAGCACTGCAAATGCACTGATACAGCTATGAAGGGTCAAGTGTTATAGTAAAGAGATTATGAATTAGGGGAAGACAAAAAGTAAAAGATATTGGGGTGAAATATATAGACCTATGGGAAGACTGAGGGATGTTAGTGTCCCTACACTATACAGCAGGGGAGTGGAAAGAAACAGGAGGCAGAGCAGATTAGGTGGGTAGCAGTACAAGGGGACAAAGAGGGAACTATGCTTGTACTCAGTTCAGTTCAGATGGAATACGCAGTATGGGGGGGGCTGAGTTGCAATTAGACAGGTAACACGGCAGGAGGTACCAGAACTGCAGCAAGAGTATTTAAAGAGTGCAGGCGGAGGAGGGTGGGTGGGGGAAAAAAAAATCAGGTAAAACGGAACTGATGAGATAGTGGCAAAGGCCAAAAAAGCAGCTTTTCTTTGCGGAGCAGTAGTAAAGCCAATCAAAGAGAAGTTGGGCTGTGAGTGTGGCCAGTCACTGGAGAGCTCAGTTTGGGCACCAGAAATTGAACCCAAGGTGCAATTCAAAGGACCGTACTTGGTGCAGGAGTCTTTGCAGCTTTGGGGGTAGTGGGTGGTGGCAGAGATGGAGAGCTGCCCCATTAGTGTTGAGCACCTGATCAAGGGCTGAGCTGTTGGGAGGAGAGAAGAGAGGGAGGTTAGTTTAAGGCTTGGAGACATGAGAGTAGGGGATAGCAGGTCAAAGGCAGCAGACCACAGGGGTCATGAAAAGTTCAGATCGGAGCCAAAGGGGGAGTGGGGACCTATAGGCAGAAAGTGAAAAATATGTAAGTATGATTAAAATAAATACTGATCAGCTGCGTTGGGTGGAAAGGGATTGCATTTTTTTGGGAGAGGTGTTAAAGTGGGTTGGTCAGGAATGTAGGCACTGGTACCACAGCTGTGGTCTGGGTTTGGCAACTTGAGTTGAGTCACTCATGGATGCCAGCATGGGGGATATGGACGTGATTCAGTGTCCCTAGGCCCACTTTCCATCTTGGAGGGAGGGCAAGTTGCTATGCTCATCAACTGCCACCAGGGTAGGATGAAGCCACGACCTTTCGCATGCACTGAAATATCTACAGGGTGATAGACTTGCAAAGTGGCTGACAGTCGGGGGGGTGATGTCCATCTCCCTCCTATCCCCTTCATGGGGGAATCTGTGGGGGGAGGCACCAAAGGTAAAAGGTAAATTCCTAAGATGGAAGGTGATGGGGCTGGATGGCTGACAGCAGTAGGGGGCCAGATGTTGGTGGGAATCCTGCAGTGACCTGACCTTCCTCCTACTAGGTAAATTTTTCCTTATGTTTCTTGCCACCACATGTATCCCAATGCAGTACATGGGCCAATCAGGCCATGACATGCATGCCAACCCCTTGTGAAGAATGGCTCCCCGGCCAGCCACAAGGTGTCATCTGTGTGTCACAACACTGCTCTGTCCCTCCTCAGGCTAGGGCTGGTGCTGCATGTCACAACACCTTTCTTCCAGCTTTGGACCACTCAGCCAGCTCACTGTGCTCACACCCAAACTCAGGTCAGAAGCAATGTGGTCCCCAATGAGCCAACCGCTGTCCCTACAAACAATGTTACTTCATTTTTTTTTTTTTGTAAAATTTTGACCTCAGATTCTTAACATAGTCTTGTCATGACTCTCCTTCTGAACATGACAGTTGTCATTTGTAAAATACTGGACAAAAGTAATTTCACACCACAAGTGCAAAATTTTATTTTGGTCAGGATGTGAAAAACAACAGCTGTCAGGTTCATAAGGTGGTGTGAAAAAATGACTGTGTAACATTTTGGGTTAAAATATCGAGAATTACTAAAGTTATAAGTGTGCATAGAAAAATTACAACATAACTGAATAACTCTTTTTTTTTAAATATTTTAACCCCAACTTGTCAACATAGTTTTCTTAAGGCTCCACCTCATAAACCCCGGTAGGTGACACTTTTCAAATCCTGGATGAGATGTCATTTTGTGTCACAAATGCAAAAACACATTTTGGCCAAGGTTTTAAAAATGAAAGCTGCCACATTCATAAGGTGGTGTGAAAAATGTCTATATTGACAATTTGGGTCAAATTGTTAAAAATTACCAAAGTTATGAACAAAAGTTGAACAATTTAAATGTACTTTCATAACTTTGTTGTCTTTTAATATTATTACCCCACATTTGCAACTTAACATTCTTATGATCCCATTTTATGAACCCATGAGGTGAAAATGTAATCATCCCACCTGAAAGTTGATTTTTTGCAGCAACTGCAAAATCACCCTTTGGGACGGATTTGAATAATTTCACTGCCCTTGAGCTTGAAGTGGGGTCCTAAACAGGTCATGTTGTAAATTTGCATAAATCATTAAAAAGCATCTAAGTTATGAGTAAAAGGTCAAAATGCATTAAAATGCATTATACAGTACTTTCCCTTTTTCTCAGTTCCTGATCCGGAAGAGTGAAGACATGTCCCTGCAGAATGAAAACAGAACAATGGCACACAAACAGGGGCCAACCCTGCCACCTGGTAACTGATAGTTTTTTTGTAATATGACCACACGATTTGATTTGGTCATAAAAGTTCAGACATCCTTAGAACACTGTTTTTTAAACTGCGCATGCTCAGAAATGGAACTTTTTACTTTAGTATCATAAAACTTATTTAGGTTTGGAAGAGAAAAACAACCAAAATGAGTACCTTGTCACAAACTCTATGAAACCTTCAATTTTCATGTTTCAACTCTTACTAGTTTTTGAGTTACAGGTGAGCAAAAATAGGTCTTAATTTGTGTGATTTTTGTGTTGTTTGCTCATCTGTAACCTTTCACCCTGTGAACTGACTGAAGAAATGTTCAGGATCCTGAGATCCTATCAGCATCTCTGTACATTCCAAATTTCGTGTAAATTGGTTAAATGGGAGCAAAGTTGTTAAGGTGCGAAAGTGGGCTTTAACATTAAAGTGCTTACCCAGCCCTAATATACAGGTATTGATGTGAATGCACCAGTTAGGTTTCAACTTCATGCAATAAAAGTAGGAACTTGTGGCATTAAGGTTTCCATCACAGCCACATCAGGTAAGACAAACAATATACAACTTTTTCCAGATGACCCAAATGAAGAAGAACTGATGTGGTACCATTTTTAGATTTGTGTCTGTGACTGCATAAGCACAGACTGCACAGTAACCTGTGCTTTTGCAGCCAGACCTGTGTATCTGTGTCGAACAGTGTGTTCTGATGACAGAAGGCCACATGGGGCATTGGCTTCTGCAGAAACAAGTACTGATGTACACTGTGCAAGGTACTTCACTAGATTGCATGATCCGCTACTGCATGGTTTTGTATATGCAACTGCATAACTGAGAACCCGATACCCCCTTAAACAATTTCTAGATATGCTGCTGAAACTACGATACCCATATTGCAACAGTACTTTAGTCTGCATAGTGGCAGACCCCACAGGGGCTTGTGCTTCTGCAACCACAAGTTGCTGTGTATGTCTTATGCCTGTGGCTGAGGAGGAGCAGGCCCATCAGTGGCCTACATTTCTGCAGACAGAAGTAGCTTTGCAAATTTTGTATCTGAAAAACTGCTACCCCTGGAACAATTTCTGTCTCATCTGTTGAAACCATGACACCCAGATTGCAACAGTACTTCTGTTTGCATAATGGCTGGCCCCACAGGGACCTGTCCTTTTGGAACCAGAAGTCAGTGTTTATGTCTTACAACTGTGGCTGAAGCAGTGCAGACCCTCAGAGGCCTGCACTTCTGCAGACATAGGTACTGTTGCAATGTTTGTATCATGAATTTTGGGGCTGTCATGCTTCTCCAATCAGAGGTCAGTGTGTATGTCTTACATCTGTCACTACAGAAGCACAGGCCTATCTAGTGTCTTTATGTTTTATAGTTTGTATGAGTACCTTAGGGTACAGAAGTGCAGGCTCCTTACAGACCTGTGCTTCTGCAGACAAAATGCTCTTTGTAATTTAGGTATCATGGATTTATATATGTGGATGCATGAGCTTGTGCTTCTGCACACAGAAGCAGTGTTGTCATTTGAGTATCCTACATTTCTATCTGCAACTACATCTGATTGTGTATGTCTTGTGGTGGGCATTCCACAGATAGAAATCCACAAAGGAAGCACATCAGTGCTACTGTATTTGTGTCATTCTATATCAGTTCTGCTGCATTTTTGTCATCTGAAGACAGTTGTAGGTTGTTTGTCTTACCCGATGATGGCTATCTGTGGTCATTTGTATGGGTTTGTGTTTTTGCTGCTGGGGGGGGGGAGTTAGGGTTGAAAACCCTAATGCCACATGTCCCTACATTTGTTGCTTTAAGTTGAACCCTAAGTGGTACATTAATGTAGTTTTTGTAATGAATTTTCTTTTTCCTTTTGAGATAGTCGACTATAACCTCCCTTTGGGATCTGCACAGACAGATCCGTCTGACTCTGCAAGTAAAAGCCCACAAGGTCTTGCACTTACATGTGTCTACAAATGCAGATATGCAAGACTCTCTGGGCCTTAAGCCAAGTGAGGAGTTCATTTGAGTGCAGACGTGTATGGCCATATGGGTCATCAACTTACATGCCAAGTGAGAGTCCATCTAGTTGCATATGCACAGGACCCTCTTGGCCCCATAGCTCCATGTGGCTACAGATGCAAACATGCAGTGTCCAATGGCCACTGTGCCAACTGAGAAGTCTGGCTGCAGAAGGGGCCATGTGTTTCGTGCAGCTAAAGATGCAGATGTGTAGGACCCAAATGTGGACACTGTTCATGTTGCAGATGCACTAAAATATTCCAACTTTGTGTCATGACTTGTTTGCTAAAAGGGACCAGTGGTCTCAGTGGACCTACCAGATTACAAGATTCAATAAATCAATAAATAAATATTTCCTTATCTTTACACCAAATTTTCAACATAGCCTTCATATGACCCACTTCATGAACCAGGCAGGTGAAGAGTCTCACATCTTGACAAATTATTATTTCACAACATAAGTGTGAAAACTCATTTTGCCAGAATTTTAAAAATAACAGCTGTCACGTTCATGAGAGGGTGAGAAAAAATGACTATGTTGAAATAAGGGTTAATTTTGAACATTACCAAAGTTATAAGCATATGTTGGAACATTTCAATGTATACTCATAACTTTGTTGTTTTCATAATACTCACCCAAATTTTCAACATACTGTAGCCTTCTTATGACCCTCCTCATGAACAAGAGTGAAGAAAATTTTCAAATCCTGCTTGAAAGGTCACTTTCAGGACAGGTTTAAATAATTCACTACCTTGTTCTGGTGGAGAGAGTGGTCCTAAAAGTCCATGTTGAAAATTTGGTGTCAACATTTTCAAAAATGACAAAGTTATGAATTAAATTCAAACCCCATTGAAATACAATAAACTGCAGTTACATTATTTTCTAATATCACTGTCACCGATTCCAGCAGCAAGATATATGTTTAATCGAATTTGATCTATATCATGGGACATGTTAGGTGAGTGAGGTGTGTGTGGATGTGTGTGGTGGTGTGTGTAGTGAGACATCAGCGAGAGGGTGTGGGGATCAGATCACCCATGGACCATTTCTTTTCTGGTTGAAAACAACAAAAACAAACATCAATGAGGGACAGTTTTCCTTATTATGGGGCACTGTAGCCTACAATGGGGACTGGACACTGCAATGATCTTCAGCAGCACTGGTGTGGCATGGTATATGTTGCATTATAAAGGTGGGCTGCTAACCTGGAGGAGAAGGGGCAAAGAAGTGATACTGGGGTGGGCAACCCTGTCTGCATACCATTTAAAATGAAAAGCATTGGGAAGCGGTGGGGTGGGAGACCTGCAGGAGGAGGGGAGAAAGAAGCATTACCAGAGGTGGGCGACTCAGTCCACTTAAGAAAAAATTTATAATTAGACTGATTACACAGACAAAAAGACAGATAGATAGATTGACATATATAGAGTGAAAGAGAAAGATAATGAGAGACAGATAAGGGTGTGGGGGGGGGCGGAGTGCTGATGGACCATTTTCTTTTCTCATGTTAGAAAAAGAATAAAAAAAGATCAATGAGGGATGGTTTTTTTTATTGTAGGGATTCCATAGCTGACACTGGAGATCGGGCACGCTAGTGTTGGGATGATCTTCAGTGGCAGCGGTGGTGGGAATCTCAGTGCTGCAACACATATTAAAATATAAAGGAAGGGTGTGGCCTGACTGCAGGGAGTGGAGGGCAAGAGAAGCAGTATTGGTGGTGGGCACTACAGTCCACTTATTATTTAAAAACAATCCATTGGAAAAGTGGGCAGGCAGCCTGGAGGAGAGGGGGAGAAGGAAGCAGTACCTTTTGTGGGCACTCCAGTATTCTTAACAAAACATTTTACTAGATTCATTACACAGGTAGATAGATAGATAGCTAGAGAGATAGATAGATAGATAGATGAGATAGATAGATAGATAGATAGATAGATAGATAGATAGACAGACATAGACAGACAGCAGGGTTGTTCAAATATCTTTTTCCAAATATTTAGGCAACAGGAATATTGGGCTACTTCCCTTTACAACTGCACTTCTTCCCCTTTCCCCTATGCTGCTTTAGTAGTACTGTTTACAATTCCATTCCCTCCTCTTACCTTTTGCTAGCTGCCCTAACTTCTTATCTCGGGTCCCTCTATCTTTACTTCACTTTCCTGCCCTTACTCCTCCTAGTACATTTATCCTACTACTACTCCTGCTGCCACACATCCACCTTACCTGTTATTTGCACAGCCTCACTACCTAGGGTCCCCTTTATCGCTGTATTCACTGTGCTGCTACTATTCCTGTTCCACATGCCCTTCTCCTTTTCTTTACTTTTGCCTACTGTGTTTCTCCTTCCCCTCCTATCTACATCTAGTTTTGATCCTATAGCCTCTCTATATCACCCTTTCCCTCCTTCCACTTCTGATATCTGTAACTTCCCTCCCTCTGGTTGACTTTCCTTCCCCCTCAACTCCTACTCCCTCCCCTCTCCTTCTCCTACCTTCCCTCCTCCTGTCTTCCCCCCCTCTCTCCCTTTCCCTTGCTCCTGACTGCTCTCTCCTCCCTCCACCACCTCTTGGCTCCACCTGTACTCCCTTGGATCCTCTGTTTGCCACTGCCCCTCTGCTCTCCTTCATCCCCCTTTGCTCCTTGCCCACAACACAAATGCATCTCTGACTCAAACTCTTCTTGCTGCTGCTTCTTGTGGAAGGTGATATTGAGCCCAAACTAGCCCTGTACACTCCCCTCCCACTTTTCTCCCCAAAGGGTTGAGAGTGGCACATATGAGTGTCAGAATCTTTCTCCCTAAGATAGATCAGTTGCAGCCTCTCTTGGTTACTCTTCAACCTAATGTGATAATCATCTTAGAGTCTTGTCTTTCTCCCCAAATCCCTGACACTGCAATTGCTATCCTGGTTACACTCCTATCTGGCAGGACCATGCACAAGAGAGGAGGTGGTGTTACAATCTACCTTTCTTCTACAGTCCAGTTTACTCCTGTACTCTGTCACCTCCCCCTCTGCCTATGTACTGCTCCTCCTCAAACTCTCTATCCCTTTCTCTGTTCCTATCTTAGTGGCTGGTGTCTACTGCTTCCTGGCCTCTTCCTCTTATCAGTCATTGTGCTCCTTACCTCTCTCTCCTCTCACAACCCACACTGTGAGTTACTCATCCTTGGGGACTTCAGTATTAATTGGCTCTCCCCTTCACAATTAAAACTCTGCCAAAATATTAATTCTCTCCAGCTAACTCAACTAATCTTGAACCTAACCCATCACAATCCTAGATCTCACAGTCATTCCTTACTGGACTGGGTACTTACCTCTCACCCTCACCATATCAAAGATACTGGCCCCTTCTGGATGCACTTAGTGACCATCACATGGTCTATTGTGTACAAAAATTCATTGCCCCAAGCCCTCTTAAAATTCTCCAGATTTGATTCTTCTGGCTGCTTAACTTGTCATTGGTCCATGCTGACGAGGTAGCCACTGACTGGTCATCCATTTCATCATCCAGTAGCATGGACTCTGCTCTCAGCCACTTTCACTCCAAATTTATGTCAATCTGGGATCAGCATGCCCCATTCAGGAAAACCAGGGTCCATGGTTCCCACCTCCCATGGATCTCAGCCAAATTACTGGCCTGCCTATGGGCAGACAATCTAACCTGAAAGACTCATAAGTTTTCTGGTTCCCCAATTGACCTTAACATGTACCGAGTCCTTTGAAATGCATGTAACAGAGCCACCAGGCTTGCCAAAGCTGCATACTTTTCCTCCTCCTTCCTCATTAATCTTAGTCACACTTCCAAGTTCTGGATGGTCATCCTCCCTCTTCACCCCACCACCCAGTCCTTCACCCCTGTCCTTGGGTGGGCCACACCTCATTTCTGCCCTCTTTTGTTGCCTCACAGTTCAACACCTTCTTCACCTCCTGTACCTCCTCCCTTCTCTCCTCCCCCCATACCCCCATCCTCCCTGCCCTCCCATCTTTCCATCTAACTCCTTCTCCTTCTCTCCTGTTGCATCCCTCAAGACACTATGGGCTCTCAACCCACTTAAGGGTGGGAGACCTAAGGGTTTGAACCCAAACTCGTATACCTCTCTACACCTGCCATTGCTCACTCAATCACTTCCCTTCTCAATCTCTCCTTCTCCTTTGCTTCTGTCCCTGCTTCTTGGAAGCATGCCAGAGTCATACCACTTTCTGAAGATGGTGACTTCTCCAGCCCTGGCATCTACCATCCTATCTCCTTGCTTCCAACTTTAGTTAAACTACAAGAGCACATTGTGCTGTTTCAACTCTCCACCTTCTTTGATTCTTCTTCTTTTTCCACCCCCTTCCAGTCTGCCTTCTGTAAACACCCTGCCACCACCTCCTCTCTCCTGCAACTTACTGACTCCATTCTCTCGGGCATGGATCAGGGCCTCTTCTCCTCAGCCATCTTTGTCAATCTGGCCAAAGCCTTCAACAATGTTGCCCACCTACTCCTCATTGACAAGCTCAGGTGAGCGGGGCTCTCTGACTCTGCAACTAACTCGTTCTGCTCCTACCTCTAGGGTAGATCACAATCTGTTAGGATTGCTGATTTCCTCCCCTCCCATCCACTCTGGTGTCCCCCAAGGTTCAGTCCTTTGCCCATTCCTCTTCTGTCATCCTTAACTTCCCCCCCTCTGATTGCTCATCTGTGTCCATCTTTATGTACATGAATGACAGTCATATTTGCCTCTGGTTCCTCCCCCTCTGAGCTGACAGCCAGGTTTCAACTGGATTTCAACAATGTCCTCCACTGGTTCTGGTTTAATCTTCTATCCTTAAATGCCTAGAAAATGGTCTCTATGACCTTTGACACTAAGCAGAAGCTATCCAGACTTACCTGTCTCCACACCTAAGATGGAGACATACTCAATGATGTTCCCTCTTTCAAGTACCTGGGGGTCTGGCTTGATTGGCTCCTTGACTTTTCTGACAATGTGGACGCCATCCACAAAAAACTCCACCCTAATCTTGAAGCGTTATACAGGAACAAAGGCTGCATCCCTCTTCCTGCTCACGAGCCATTATCAGAAAATGATCCTAACCACTCTTGACTATGGTGACATCAACTTTAGTGATGTACCAAATACTACCCTAGCCAGACTGGACCCTCTCTTTCACTCCTTCTGCTGTTTTGCTTTGGACGGTCTGCTTCAATCACCATTGCTGCTTATACTCCTCACTTTCCTTCCCCTCCATTGAAACTAGACGCCTTGCTCTTTGCTCTTGCTTTATCTCAAAATTCTGGCTGTCCTCCCTCCCATCTTACCTTACCTCTCTCCTCACCTCTCATCCACCTTCCTCTTACTCTCTTCATAACTCAAGTTATCATTTCTTCAGAAATTCAAAAAACAGGCCAGTAACAAAATAGTGTTTTATTCATGCAAGGAGTACCAAACAACAACGGACTCCCTCACCCCGTGCTTTGACTTAAACCAAGTCTTCCTCAGGGGTGTGGTAACAATACGAAAATGTCATTCTTTAAATACATGTATCTACTACATAATACATGAGATACTAGTGATGCATTCAAATATCAGCCTTCATAAGAAAAAAATATGTCTATGTAGGCAATTAAATTTACAAGAGGAGGAAGAACTATTACATGAACTCGGTGAAGCAGGGACCTCCACAATTAAACAGGGGACAAATAACGGAGAAAGAGGAAAACAAGGAGAAGTCAACGTGGGGGTAAAAGGTCAAAGAGAAAAACGGGCTTACCCATTGAGGGAAAAGAAGAAATAGACAAATTACAGATTATTAATCTCTCCTCATTTATTCTTACAGAACATCAGACTAAAGTTCTGAAAAAGGGACTTAGTTTCATACCTACACCTCCTGTTAATGACTTCCAGATTTTTGTGGACTTATTTAAATTCTTCAGGAAACTGAGACTGAAACTGTTTTTCTCGGACAAACAGATAATAAATCAAAACATCATGTGCCCCCGCTCACCCATTATAGCATCACCACATGCTGGGGGAGTAAACATTGACATTCTTACTAATACTAAGTACAACTGTGAAGTACCGTCTGAAGTTTCGTAAGATCTTGATTTTTTGATCAACGCATTACAGACTTCTGTGCCTATAGACCCCATAGAGCAATCAAGCTCGAGTAAAGACTATGAGAATGAGACTGTTTTTTCATCTTCCCAATATATTAACAATATGTCTATGAATATGAATTATGCACCAGACCGAGTGAGTAATTTTACTTCTGTCATTAGAGATCAGGAAACAATTCCTATCTCCAGAGATAATAATTCTTTTGATGAATTCTCTACAGATCTAGAGGTGTTAGACTCACTTTTACAGGAGCAAGGTTTTGATT
This sequence comes from Neoceratodus forsteri, assembly GCA_016271365.2. NCBI lineage: Eukaryota > Metazoa > Chordata > Ceratodontiformes > Ceratodontidae > Neoceratodus > Neoceratodus forsteri. The sequence goes on along the minus strand of CM057459.1, from coordinate 851,861,848 downwards.
CTGATTCTTTGAATGTCCTTCAATTCAGAGACAGAGGTATTTTTTTCTGTTAAAAAACATTTATTAAAATAAAGAAAGCTTCTGTTTAAACCTAAATCAACTTTTCTTCCTACTGTTTACAATATTGCTATTAGTACTTTGAAAAGGTGGTATGTCAGCAGGTTAAATCTGTTCTTAATGAAAATGTTACACCTCAGTATAATGTAACTCGGGCAGAACGTAATGCTGTTAATCTTCTGTCCGAGAACACTTCCATGGTGATTAAACCTGCAGATAAAGGTGGAAATATAGTTATACTCAATAAGGCACAATATAGAGATATTGTTTTAACATTACTTAACAATGACACTAATTATGAGAAACTCAAGTCAGATCCCACTTTGTTTTTTAAAAAAGAACTACAACATCTTCTGTTACAATATGTAAACAAGGGAGACATTACAGAAACTGAGTACCAGTATATTTGGCCAGACTATCCTGTCATCCCTAGTTTTTACATTTTACTGAAAATACACAAAAATAAAGAAAACCCACCAGGTAGACCTATAGTCTCTGGTATTGATGTTCTTATTCAGAATTTGGGTAAATTCATTGATTTTTTTCTCCAACAAAATGTTCTAGAATTAAATTCATATATTAAAGACACCAAGGATCTGTTGCCTAAAATTAAAGATTTGGGCTGGAATAACAACTTAACTTGGCTAGGTATAGACGTAGAGTCTCTATACACATCTATTGAACATAACCATGGTCTTACAGCAATACAACATTTTTTGGACAAAACTATTTTGGATGACACCATTCCTAGAAAATTTCTGGTAGAAGCTCTTGATTTTGTGTTAAAATACAATTACTTTAAATTTGAAAATCAATACTATCTACAGAAATGTGGCACAGCAATGGGTGCAGCAATGGCACCCAGCTATGCCAATCTTTTTCTAGGTTATTGGGAATATATGGTCAATAATCAAGAATTAAATCCATATTTTTCACATAGTAAACATTGGTTTCGTTTTATTGATGATATATTATGTATCTGGCAAGGTAGTACAGAGATGATACCAGAATTTATGGAATGGTTAAATGTCAATAACTTTAACCTTCGGTTTACTTTTGAAGCAAACAAAAAAACATTGAATTTCCTAGATTTGACTCTTACAGTAGGCGAAGATCAGAAAACGATTCACACATCAGGTTATCGCAAGCACACAGCTACAAACTCAATACTACATGCTGACAGTGCACATCCTAAAAATCTCAAGGATTCAATACCATATAGTCAGCTATTGAGAATTCGGAGAAACTGTAGTTCGGAAGTTATGTTTCACAGACAGGCAGAAGAACTGATAGACAGACTCCTGAAAAGAGGATATGATTTCACACTCTTAAAAACATTAAAAGAGAAAGTCAGTAAGTTAGAACGAACTGAACTCATTACAGGAATAAGTCGAGAAACTCCACCCATTAGTCAAACACCTTGCACGTTTATCACAGAATATAATCATAAAGCAGGGAGAACTGGCAATATTATCTATCGAAACTGACATATCCTACATTCGGACGAAACAGTAGGGATGGCAGTGGGTCCAAGCCCCGAGTATCTTTTAGCAGGGCAAAGAATCTTAAGGATTTTGTGGTTCAAAGCAGATTACAGACTACATGAACAGAGACAACATCTACATGGTTACCTCAAAAGACCACAAGGTTTTTTAAGTGTTGTAAATGCAACATATGCAGATACACTGTATCAGAGAAAGTATTCCAACATCCAATGGAGCTAACACCAGTGTCGTACATTAGACAACTAATTACATGTGACACTAGTTATGTGGTTTATGCCCTTTGGTGCACTTGTAATTAATATACATTGGGAAAACAGTGCACCCATTGAAACAGAGGATCCAAGAACACATCAGATCCATACTTAATAAAAGACAGACACCAGTTGGCATGCATTTTGTAACATCATTTATCTAAAGCAGAAGATGTTAAGTGCATGGGTTTAGAATGGATTCCACCTTTCATACAAGGGGTAACAGACCAAACAGACTTTTGGAAAAAGAGAGTTTTTGGATATTTAAACTTAATAGTGTTAAACCCCATGGCCTGAATGAAAGGTGGGATTTAAAACCATTCTTAAATAAATAAATGACTGAAGCTTTAAAGTTTTACTATATGAGAGCCAGTAATGTAAAATTCAGAGATATAAGTAATCTCTTCCTTTTCTTTCCATCCTCTTTTTAGATCATTTTTTACCTGAAATGCACAAGAAATAATATTAGTCCTGCAGACACAAATTCAACTGGGATGTTTTCTTCACTTACATGCATAAGTTTACTGATTATGGAGAGCGCCTGTGGCAGCCTTCAACTAACAAATGCATTGTGTATCTTAAATTTGTCATGCTTACAAGTGAAGTGCAATTCTGGTAATAAGAATAACTTTTTAGTCATTTTTTGTTAATACATTGTCTAATATTTTGCACACTGTTTAAAGACACATTTTTTCTTATGAAGGCTGATATTTGAATGCATCACTAGTATCTCATGTATTATGTAGTAGATACGTATTTAAAGAATAGCGTTTCATGATATCCACACACCCTGAGGAAGATTTGGTTTAAGTCGAAGGCTGGGTGAGGGAGTCCTGTTGTTTGGTACTCCTGCATGAATAAAACACTGTTTTGTTACTGGCTTGGTTGCTTGCAATATTTTCAAGGAGAGATCCGAGTGCCACCTGTTTTTTGAATTTCTGGTTTACGCTACGGGCTGGCTGCTTGTTCTAGGTGAGCACCGAATCGACCTGGCCCCTGTAGCGGCGTTTTCCTTTGTTATCATTTCTTCACACTGCCTTGATGTGAATCTCTTTCTGGCCAGGCTGCGTTTTCCTACTCCAAATTTTGGAACTCTCTCCCCCTAACCAATCGCTCCTCCTTTTCACACAAATCTGTGTCCTCTCTTTCCATGACTTCACAGCTCATACATACAACTGTAGTTGATTCATCTGCCTCTTAACTTCCAGATACCTCCTCCATCTTTCTGCCTCCCTCTTCCCCTGTTCTTGGCGGTTGATCCCTATGTTGCCTCTGCAATCTGAACTACATTCCTGAACCCTCCTGCAATTGCAGTTACACCTGATTCACCTACCTGCTCCATTCTCAAATACCCACTCCCACCTTCCCTCCTTCTCCCCTGGTTCTCTCTTATGTAAACCCTCCTTATCTTCCTTCCCTCACTGAGCAACCTAACTTTCTGCAACTTAGCTTACGTTTGACTCTACAGTCTTAGTATGTTCCTGAACCCACTGGGAGGCTCCCGTTGTTTATATATATATATATAAATATATATATATATATATATATACATACACACACACACACATATATACACATATGCATACACATACACACATATACATATATATATATATATATATATATATATATATACACACACATATATACATATTTATAAAATGGGGTGGTAAAATCATAGAAATTCCACTAACATGATTGGACAGAATGCATCACATGACCGTGCATTATTTCCCAACGACCGCACGCCTCCCAGTACGACCGCATGCCTAAACTACTTTCCAGCCCTCAAAACCTTCTCACCAGCACTGAGATCACTCCACGCCTAATGCAGTTAAGCACCCACACACACACACACACACACACACACACACACAAGTGGCACCCACAGGCATAACTAAATATATGACTAGTAATCCCACACTGTACAACCTGATGTACTTGATCCCACCACTCCTTTTTAAATAAACTATCATCTAAAAAATTCTGCCTGCCAGTTTCACACTCTTACTGCAGAGCCACTAACTTTTAGTACTGCACACTGTGTCACCACCCTAAATTCTACAAAACAATATAATGCAAGCCATTTAACACAAACCTAACTGTGTAGAAAAAAACAAGACAAACTACAGTTCCTTACTTCCTACTCTCACTTTCTGTTAAAAATCTCCCTTTCTACACAGAGTTGTCCGATCCTTCAGCACTTTCACTTTTCCTTCCTGAACTATAGCGTGACGAGGCGGTGCGCATTGCAGGAAGTGACAAGCTGTCATGAGTTGAAAGTAACTCATTTCTGTTTAAAAAGATAAAAGTGTTCTCCCTGCTGTGAGTTTCTCTTAATTTCAGTAAAACAATCTGAGTCTATGTAGAATGGAGCGAGGAGACGCCGAGTAACCACAGCTTTGCCCCAAACGCGATATTCCCAACCGAACAGCAGCTGAACCACCATGAGAGCCCTCTGGTACACTCATCATGGAGCAGCAGCCCGCCTTTTCCACAACGAAACACTGCCTCCGACATACATACTGGCCAGGTCCCACAGAGCACCAGAGGACAAACAAACTCACCTGATCCAGAATAACACAGACTCCAAACATAACGAAGAAGACTTCCCCACAGATGCACGAAGATGATCAACAGCATCCCCATACAAAATTCACCCGGAAGCTCGTAGAAATAACGTGCAGCCCCAAACAAAGCCGTCCTCCAACCATCCCTCACAGAGCCAGAAAAAGCGCTACAAAACATAAAAGAAACACAAGGCACTGAAAGAAAAATGAGCCTCAACTCCCACGTTAAAGTTCAGCACTTCTTGGCACTGTAAAGCATTAACACTTCCTGCCAGAGTTCAACACACGTTTTCTTCCCAAAATGAACCACTCTTAAGTGACAGTACTCATTAATGTTCAACTGTTTAAACAGCCTATTCTGAATGTTCAACTATTGTATTCACTTACACTGTTATCCAGTTAAATGTTTATTCATTAAAATAATTCAAATTAAACAGCCTATTCTGAACTATTTATCATCTCCACGTAGAACTATTTCATCACAACAGGGCCATTTTATAAGATAGATATACCACTCTCGGTGTCTTGATCGCGCTCTGATATCACGCACGCTTGGTGGTTGAATGCACACCAAGGCATGATATCAGAGCGCGACCACACCAAGAGTGGTATATCTATTACATATATATATATATATATATATATATACACACACATATATATGCACACATACATACATACATATATATACATTTATACAATGTATGTTGTCAGATAAATGAGAGTATAAATCATCATATCTGACATGGTAGTGAAGATAACATTGTTATCTTCATGTTCCTATACGTCATATGTTATCTCCATGTCTTATACGCTGAAGAGTCGAAGGTCTTGTCTGAGCTGATCTCGACCATTGTATTCAGAGTAGACAGTGATTTAGCTGGAGTGATTAGTTAGTAACAGTTTTTACCAGACTGGCAAATTAGAATTTGCTCTGTATTTTCTAGCTGGACAAGAGCACGAGCTGCCTGTTGCCAGGCAACAGACGTCATGTTCATTTTACTTTGAAAAGTCACGCTCGTCAATGCTGCACTCTGTGTGCAGTTTGAAGCTTTTAACAAGGAACTACAAAAATAAAGACAAATTCTAATTTACTGAAGTCTGGGCACATTCTAAAAATATTTACTAAACTACAAATCTCCCCAGTCTTCATAGCGCTCGGTCACGCTACACTTCTAGTGAAAGTGAAATTCTCTGAGTGGCAGGATCAACCAGATAACCATATAAAACGTCACTTTTTCCCCAAATAAAAGTAGGTCAACCAGATATTTTTACTAACTTTAAACTGACAGGATCAACCAGATATTTAAAACCCTATATAATCTATTATGTTGGGAAGCATGTGGAGCCCTGTGTGTGTGTGTGTGTGTGTGGGGGGCATGGTATGATAAACCAGATAATGCTTCTTAAAACTAACCATAAATAGCATAATCCACTAAATATTTCTTAAGCAATAAATGACATCTGCTGTTTTGGCACCGTTTCTGTAAATGGGGTTGTATTGCTAGGGCCATCACCTTTTGTTCACCCATTGCATTGAGAGGAGCACGTAGTGAGTTGTGTTGGGGCAGGGGCAAAAGCATACGTTGTATAAACCCGAATATGACATGGCCCGACTGAAGATATCATATTTATCTTCACTTTCGAGGCCAGTGACATCAAGATATCTCACCGTGGCTTCGCCACTGTGAGATATCATGATATCACTGGCCTCTCGTGAAGATAAATATGATATCTTCAATCGGCCATGTCATATCCATATATATATATATATATATATATATGTGTGTGTATATATATATATATATATATATATATATAATATATATAATATACATATACATATTTTATTGCCTATTGTATGTATTGCCTATTGTATATCTTGCCTGTTGTATATATTGATTATTTTATTACTTAGCCCTAGTACTGTATATTTTTATTCTGTTTTCTTGCACTCCTCCTTCCCATTCCTGAGGATGCATCTGGAAATGAGCTGTTATCAGCTCAGTATGTCTTACTGATGAAACTTTGTAAATAAATAAATAATAAATATTCAGCATTTGGGCATCAGGTAATCGTTATTCAGCTGAATTTTCAATATTCAGTTAAAGAAGGCAAAACAGCCCACCACCCTCCTCCCTAGCTGAGATCACTTCAATATAGAAGCACCCCTTCCCCTCACCCTCAGATAGAATCCAAACCCCCATCCCCCCACCAGCAGCACCCATGTTCTAGTAAAATCATAGAATCATAGAACTTGATGGCAGAAAAGGATCCCATGATCCATCCAGTCTGCCCTTATCCCCTTGTTAAACTATTCACCTCCCTCCTTGCGACCCCACCCCAATCCCCCATAACCCCTTATGTCTGTCCCAAGCCCTCTTGAAACCAGACACTGTCTCCACCCCTACAGCCTCCTCTGGAAGCCCATTCCAGGTGTCTGCCACCCTTTGGTTAAGAATCACCCTCTCATGTTACCTCTGAAATGCCCCCCCCCCATAATCTGAGGTCATACCCTCTTGCGTTGGTGCCCTTCTTCATTTGTAATAAGCACCCTGGGCCTACTTTGTTTATCCCTTTGATGTATTTGAAGGTCTCTATCATGTCCCCAGTCTCCTTTTTGGTCTCTAGTGTGTACAGCTTCAGCTCAGTGCATCTCTGTTTATATGGTTTGCCCTTCATCCCTTGCACCATCTTGGTCACTCTTCGCTGAACCCTTTCAAGCAGATCTATGTCCTTGCACAAGTAAGGCCTCCAGAACAGGACTCCACACTCTATGTGCGGTCTCACCATAGCTTGGTACAGGGGCACCTGGACTTGTCTTCTTCTTTTGGTGATTCCCCTGTTTATACTTGCCAGCATCCCATACACCGTCCCCACCACCCTTGCACACTGTTTTCCCACCTTGAGGTTGCTGGAGACTACGATACCTAGATACTTCTCCTGTTCCATAGTTCTGATTCCCCTCCCCTCCCATTTTGTACCCTGTCCTTGGGTTTCTGCATCCTAGGTGCATAACAGCACACTTCTTGATGTTGAATTTAAGTTGCCGGGTCTCTGCCCACTCTTCTAGCACCCTCAGGTCCTGTTTCATGTCCTCCACTCCTCCTTCAGTGTGAAGCCTATTGCAGATCTTCATGTCATCCACAAAGAGTGCCACACATCCCTTCAGTCCATCCGCTATTTTGCTGAAGAGGAGCGGTCCCAACAATGACCCCTGGGTTACCCCACTTGTCACCTGCCCCATCCTAGAGTGCACTCCATTCAATATGACCTTCTGAGTCCTTTCTGCTAGCCAGTTTTCCACCCATCTAGTTATTTTGCCCCACCCCCTTACTTTCCAGTTTGTTGACCAACCTTCTGTGGGATACGGGGCAGAAGGCCTTGCTGAAGTCCAGGTTGTCCACATCCACCACCACCTCTGGTCAATTACCTGCATTACCCAGTCAAAGAATTCTATTAGATTGGACTGGCATGATTTCCCCCTTTGAATCTGTGTTGGTTGTTGTTCATCAATCTGTTCACCTCTAGGTACTGTGTTACCCTTTCCCTGATGAGTGACTCCATGACCCTCCTGGCCACTGCAGTGAGGCTGACTGGACAATAGTTATCCTTTACCTCTCTACTCCTTTCCTTGTGTATTGGCATGACTGTAGCACTCTTCTAGTCCTCTGGCACCCTTTCAGTGTCCAAGTACATGTTGAATAGCCTTGCCAAGAGCAGCCAACTCCTTCTAGCCTCCAGATCACTCTTGGATGCAGGCCATCTGATCAATGACCTTGTCCACCCTCACCCTGCCCAGTTCCTCCTTGACTCTTTCTATGCTAAAGGATTCATTTCCACCCTTTACCCCTTCCTCAAATCTGGCCTCTAGCCTCCCTCCTTCATAATAATCGAGGAGATGTACCTGTTTAGCTCTTCTGCTTTCTTGCAGTCATCTACCAGTGGCTCCCACCCTCTCCAGAGCCTTGCAATCTCTTAAACAGTCTTCCTCCTATCTCTCCACGTACCTGAAAAATGTATTTTACCCTCCTTGGCCCACTTTACATCCATTCCCCATGTAGGCCTTAGCCCTCCTAATCTCCTTCCTTTCTAGCCTCCTCATTTCCCTATAGGCTTCCCTGTCTTCCTTTCTCTGCGTTTCCTTATATTTTCTAAATGCCCTCCGTCTGCCCCCTACCACCCTCACCACATCTCTGTTGAACCACAGCAGCCTCCTATTTCTTGCTCCATTCCTTACCCACCTTATACATGCATGTGTGGCCTCCCTGACCTGGTTTCTAATAGCCCCCCATAGTTCCTCCTCTTCCTTTATTTCCCACATACCATCCACCACTCCCCCCACTAACCTTCTCAACTTATTAAAGTTTTCCCTCCTGAAGTCCAGCACCGTTGTGCTGATTAGGTCCACTACCCCCCCTCACTTTAAACCTGATGGCCCTATGGTCACTATTTCCCAGCTCCTCTCCCACCATCACCTCCTCTACATTCTCCCTGTTAGTCAGGACTACGTCCAGCAGGTTGTTCCCTCTAGTTGGTTCTCTAACTGCTGAATGAACACTCCCTACAGCACCTCCAGAACATCCCTGATTCTGGTCAAAACTGCAGCAGGGATGGTTCAGTCAACAACTGGAAGGTTTAGGTCACCCAGCAGTAGCATTTTCCCTTTTAGAGCTGTTCTCGCTATGTCCTGCGTCATCTTCCTGACCTCCTCTTCCACTTGGGTGGGTGGTCTGTACATCACTCCAACTCTCAAGGATTCCCCTGTCTTTTGCTCATTCTTGCCCACAGTAATTCAGCTTCACCATCACCCTCTCACCTTTCCATCACCTTCACATCTTCCATAATATATAAGGCCACCCCTTCCCCCATCTCGTCCTTTCTGTCCTTCCTCATCAGTCTGAAGCCAGGAATCGCTGTCTCCCAAGTGTGGACTGCCATCCACCATGTCTCTGTGACCGCTATATGTCCAGTCTATCATGTGCAATGATGGACTTAGCTCTTCCATCTTCTTTGCCAGGCTTCTAGTGCTGACCACAAAGCCTTCCACCATTCCCCCCTTCCTTAGCTCTCCCCAAAGTGCTTACTAGAGGCTGTGTACAATTTCACCCCAGGAGGCACCTAGGGTCCCTAACTTGGCTGTGGAATGGTGTGGTTCCACATCCAGCATCCCTTTCTCAGTTTAAATTATATTCCTTCTCAAAGACTTCCCCAGCCTGTACTTCAGCATGGCTGACTCATCCTTGTTGATGTGCAGCCTGTCCGGGCAAAGGCTCTCATCCTCCCAAGTTACCCACAGTCCCCTATCATTCTGAACCCCATCTGCCTACTCCATCTCTCCAGGCAGTCGTTAACCTCTTTTATCCTATGCTTTCTCTCATGCTGGCACTTGTGTGGTAACACCTCAGAGAAGGCTAGAGATTTAAAGCCACCCCCACAGAATCTAGCTAGAGCTTTAAATCTCACCTGTGCTTCCATGAGACTGTTTCCAGCCAGGTCATTCATTCCCAGGTAGAATACCAGATGCACATTTTTATCTTGGTCCCTGCCCCATGATGGGATGTAGTGGATTACCTCCAGCACCGTCATTCCCGGTATGCACTCCACCAGCACTGCACTTCTTCTGCCCCCCCCCACTTAATCCCCTTTAAGACAGAGTCCTCAGTCAGAAACACCTTGCACTCCACTTTCCTCTGGTTAATCTGCATCACAGTTCTCCTCCCTCGAGGTGCTGGTGTCTAAACCTTCCTGTCCATTGTCACCCTTCTTTCCATCCCTATGCCCTGATCCACTTTGCCCTCAAACACTGCATTCTCCCTTCCACGTTTCCTTTTTTCTTCCTGTGCCCCTCACTGTCTTTCCCTATGTTATGGTGTGGGTTCTACAGATGGACACAGGACTCAGTAATTAAGGTGCAACCCACGTTGGCTTGTGGGATGTTTATTAATCTTCATAAACTTTTCTTCTACGCCATCAAAGAATAACATAATTTATTTTTGAAGTTTAACAAAAAACAAAACAACTTTGTTAATACAAAGAAAAACAAGTATGATCCTTATAGCAGGACCCTTCTCTCTCCACTGGTCAGAAGATACTGACCCTATCTAACAGGTACCAGTTCAGGAAGGATTTATATACCCGCCTACCTGAATCAGGTGACACAGCATCATCAAAATAAAAATATCTTTTAATAGCTTCCCAAACAATTTTGTACATATTCCTTAGTATATTACTTGATACAAACAACCTGATTTAATGGTTATCTCTTGAAAGTATTTTTTGGTTAAACTTTACCATGCCATAGAATGTTCTGCAGACAATGATTGACAGGTTCTTGTTATAAATGTGGGCCACTAGGGGCCACTGATCCCCTAAAGGAACAGTCAGACTGCAGCAGGCTTTCTCAAAGAACAGGCCTTCCCTTTTTGTTTCCAGGAGCAGCCCAAACAGAGTTCAGGTAACCTCCCTATCTGGACATTTCTTTCTCTAATACCTTCTTGTGGGAATTCTGTACATAACCTATTTTTAGGTCTACCATAATGTTTGTTTTGAATGAAGGGACATTTAAAACAAATTTAAATGGTATTTGGTTCTTCTTTTTTCCATGATCTCTTCAGAACAGGGGACAAGCTTGGCTTTTCCTATAGTCCTGGTAAAACTGCAGCTGATACACAAAAGGAACAAGTCTCAGTGCAGCAGAACTAAAACAAAACAGCATTCTGTACTGCAGGGTTAATGCTTGCAGCAGGGAGTGTGCTTATCACAGAAACCCTGTTCAAAACAAAAACAAACTCTCTTTCTCTTAGTGAGACTCTCAAATGATAATTTATAACATACAGTCTCCTGCCTATTTTCCAGACTGCAAATGAATATTATTCTGTCCTTTTCTTGAACAGAACCAGTAAATAATACTGGAATCAAACAAGTATTCCAGGGAAATGGAGTCTGTATTTACCCATTACTGCAGGCAGTTAATCTGTTATTTCAATAACCTGATATTTAAGAGTACCCGAGGAAAAAGAGAAATAAAGCATGAAGAGGGTAACAGAGATGGGGGGGGAGGTGGCTGTGTAAGGAGGTGGCCTGCCTCCAAACAGAAAATACAGGGCTAGCCTTAGAAGAGGGGAGGAAAGTGGTTGCAACCAGAGAAAGAAATAAAGGATGGGTACTTTTATTTAGTGGCAGGGACTTACCCTGTCACATTTACCCCAACCTTAAAAGGAGGGAAGACGTTACAACAGATTCCCCCTCCAGCTACCCCAGAGGGGGTGGAACTCCTACCCACCCACTTTCAGGAGTTACACCCCATGGTCCCACAACAAAACACACTGACATAAAACATGTCATTAAAGAACATACCCTGGAATATTTAACATCATTTGGGACAACACAAAGAGTGTATGCAACAGACTGAGAGACATAATGTCCGTCTTTTATGATCATACACTGTCATGTTCTAAAGTCCAACCCCCTTACCATACGAGGGTTGGAGGAGCTCCGGCCCACCCACTCTGTGAAGCTCCATCCCAGGGTCCCAAATACATTAGCACCAAAAGTGCCAACACAAGCAAAAAGGATATATTACTATTACTTTAGAAAACGGCATCGGAAAATAAACGTATCTCATTGGTGAAAACATGTCAGCAGAGATGCATTTATTTTCCGATACAGACCGGGTGAAAACTAGAGCCTACTCATGGAGCCCCATAACAAAAACAATCAGTGTGCACCTCGAACATTCATAAAATATGTCCACCATCTTGCTCAGCTCGGCAAAGCATTTAAATATTCACCGGTCAGGCCGTTGCCGTGTATGAAAAAAATAACAAGACTGCACACTTAAAATAACAATAATTAAATCACACAAGCACAGAAAAAGTTTCCGGTGAACAAAACAACAGCTGTAGTAATTCTCCCTGCAATCTGCTTGACAGCATGAAACAGAGCATGAGACCGTATTTCCTCAGATCTCCGTGACCACAGCTGTAAGCCCATATGCGTATGGAACTACTAGCAATTACCGTGATCTCCCAAGTAGCACAGAATCCTCCCTTAGATGGCAAGCAAGGCAGTAAGATGTAAGTAAAGCATTCTTCTCCACCGCATAAAATAAGTTGCCCTCTAGCTGTACACATAAGGAAAAAAAAATGAGAAAAGAAGCCAAAGTGTCTTTTACCAGGAGTAACCTAAGGCAGCCCTGAGCTGTACGAGCAAAGCACGTCCGTTTCTCTCATCCCTCATTCTCTGTTCCCACGGTGTCCTCCTGGTACAGTACAAACTGACATGGTACTACAACTAACTGCACCGTAATGTACAAAACCCCTCACATTCAAAGTCATAACACTGATTGACTTTACCTCCTCGGCGACAGTGCTGTAGTCGCGCATGCTCCTCATTGCCTTGAACAGCTTCACATCACTCACTATTTTCTCCCAATCCGGGCTCCCACTACAAATCACTGAACCTTCCCCAAAAAACTAATTCAGCCACAACTGCTGGTTTCAGCAGTGGCATTTAAACATGAAAACAGAACCTTCAACCATGCTTCCCTCCTGATCCAACATTACATTCCTTTTCTACCTATCAAGCCTTAAGCCCTGTTACACAGGTGGAGGAACTATTTTATTAACAAACTTATTTCAAACACTTTTTATTAATAGTTTTTTATTACATTTATTTTTTTTTACACTGCCCATTTTCTAAGTACAATAATACCCTCCAGGGTGGGCTTTATTAGGAAATGCAGACCTTCAGGGCTACAAGGCCTCGCCTGCGGCCTTGGGCCTCATTACGCCCCTGGGCGGTCTGGTATTTCCCAGTAAAGCCCACCCTGTTGGGTTTTATTGCTTACACATTACCCTGGGATCTTTATTAAGTACCATTTTCCACTATGTACTTTCAGTTCAATTTCAATGTTCAACTATTAACCCATCAGTAATTATTTCTTAATGTTAACAGCTGAATTCTCGATTCCTGCCCCATATTGAGAAAGGAAATCAGCATTAGCGTGTTCACTTCCCTTTTTATGTAACACTATGAACCGGTATGGCTACAAGGCCAAACACCATCTCATTATGTGGGTTTTTTTCTCTCACATCTGATGTAACCAACAAAGGGGGTTGTGGTCTGTGACAACTGTAAATTCTGCCCCCCAAAGGTAATACTCAAAGGCTTCAATTGCCCATTTAAGTGCCAGACACTCTTTCTCGATGGTTGCATACCTACTCTCCCTTTCATGTAGTTTCCTGCCCATATAGATAATGGGATGCTTTTTGTTATCTATAACTTGCATCAGGACTGCCCCCAAACCTACCCCTGATGCATCAGTTTGCACAATGAAGGGTTTAGTGAAGTCTGGGCTTCTCAACACTGGATATGCACATAGGGAGGCCTTTATTTGTCTGAAAGCTTCACCACATTCTTCAGTCCACTTTACTTTATTAGGATAACTCTTTTTAGTTAATTCTGTTAGAGGGCCTGCTACTGCTGAGAATCTGGGAATAAAGTGTTTATAGTACCCCGCTAACCCCAAAAAGGCATGGACCTGTATCTTGGTCTGAGGTATATCACAGGTAGAGACTGCTTCGACCTTGCTTATTTCTGGGCGTATAACCCCATTCCCTATAATAAAGCCAAGGTATTTAGTCTCAGTCTGTCCCATACAACATTTTGTGGGGTTGACAGTAACTCCTGCTTTTTGGATCGCCCCCAGAATTTTTTCTAGATGCTGTAAATGTGTCTCCCAATCAGGGCTAAATACCACCACATCATCCAAATAGGCAGCACAAAAAGATGCATATGGTTGAAGCATTTGGTCCATGAAATGCAGAAAGGTAGCCAGCACTCCATGGAGGCCAAAGAGCATTGTAATGAATTCAAACAACCCTACAGTGGTACTGGATGCTGTTCTCTCTAGACTGAGGGGTAAGAGGTATCTGCCAGTATCCCTTTGTGAGATCAAGCATGGAGATGTACTTAGCATTCCCCAGGTGGTCAATAATGTCGTCTATCCTTGGCATGGGATATCTTTCTAGAAGGGAGACAGCATTTACCCTCCGGAAGTCTAGGCAAAGGAGGATACTGCCTTCCTGTTTGTTAACAATTACTAAAGGAGATGACCAGGTGCTATGGGAAGGCTGAATGATTCCCAACCATTCCATAGATCTTACTTCATTTATTACCTCATCCCTTACATGTATGGGTAGACGATAGGGTTTTTGATGTATAGGAGTACTCTGTGTCATTCTGATGTCATACTCTATGCCAATAGCTCAACCAGGTACATTGGTAAAGGTGTCTGTAAAGGTAGTTAACAACTGTTGCATTTGGGTGTATTGGTGAAGCGTTAAGGCAGGGTTAATTTTTACTTCCTGAATCTGTCCAGGACATTCTAATCTCCTATAGGCTACCTCTAGTTCAGATTCTTGAGGTTCTGTCTGGACGTAACAGCTCAGCCTAGGGGGATTCTGGTCTCTCATGCCATAATTTTAGCAGATTGGCATGGTATATCTGCTTATTGCACCTCCTATTAGGCAGGTGGACCTCATACGTGACCTGTCCTACCTGTCTAATAATTTTTTAAGGGCCTTGCCATTTCATCAAGAGCTTGTTCTCACTGGCAGGTAGAAGGAGTAATACCTGATCTCCAATGGAGAATTGTTTATGTCCTACCCCTTTGTCATACTCTGCCTTCTGTTGGACTTGCTTGTCTAATAATGTACGATGGGCCATTGTGACATATTTCTAGAGGGCGCTGCCTTAATGCTGTCATATACTGTAACACTTCCTGTTTTCCTATTTGAGAATTTTCCTCCCAATGTTCTTTGATAACATCTAATGGCCCACAGGGGTTTTGGCCATACAAGAGGAAAAATGGGGAAAAAACAGTTGAAGCTTGGGGTACTTCTCTGTAGGAAAACAGGAGGTAGGGCAGAAATACATCCCAATTTTTCCCTCCTCATTAATAAACTTCCAGCATTTTTTGAGCATTTGGTTGAACCTTTCCACCAACCCATCTGTTTGAGGATGGTATGGGAGGTTCTCACAGCTTGTATTCCAGCAACCTATATAGTTCTGTGAGCATCACCAAAGTAAAATTGGTACCCCTGTCAGTTAAGATCACCCTTCCAATGCCCATTCTGCTAAATACCTTAGCCAGCTCTTCTGCAACCCTTTGGGCTGTTACAGTTCTCATCGGATTGCTCTGTATACCTGGTAACATAAGTCACAAATGACTAGAATAAATCTATTACCCTTAGAACTAGTTTCTAGGGGCCCTACCACATCCATGGCAATCCGATCAAAAGGCTGGCTAACTAAGGGTATACTCTGGATGGGCACCATCTCCTTCTTCCCTATCTGGGCTACCTTCTGGCATTCTGGGCAGCTCTGAATATATTCAGCCACTCACTCATCAATAACCGGCCAATAGAATCTACTCAGAATTCTATTCAGAGTGGTGTCCCTCCCAGAATATCCTGCCAGAGGGATATCGTGAGCCAAATGTATGATGTCATTTTGATACTTCTGGCGGACAACCAATTGCATTACTGTATTCCCATTTCTGGGATTGGTACACTCTCTATACAGTATATAATTTACCAACAAATATCAAGGAGATCCATCATCAACATGTTTTCCAACCTGAGAAAAAGAATTAGTTAGTGATACATCTTGTTTCTGGTCATGAGCTATAGTTTCTGGCTTAATCTTCACAGGTCCCATAATGTTTTTGTTTAGCCAGTCTTTCTTTTCTTTCCTTTTCACTGCTTTCCTTTTCTTAGCTTTACCTGGTGCTTCAAACAGTTCCTCGATAAAGGGAAAGACCTTGTCCAGCTGTTTGTCTATATGTTTAGTTTGTGACCGGGTTGTTATAGCCACAACAGGTGACATCTCATTATTTACCATCAGGGTGGAAAAGTCAGGGTGATCCTGTCCGATAATTACTGGAACAGGCAGATGTGGAACAATCCCAACAGTCAACTCTTGAGTACTTCCATTTATTGTTAACTTCCCTGATGTAGTTGAATAAAAATGCATATCCCCATGTATGCATGTAACCAAGGTCCCTCTTCCTGATTTCTCTGCCCCTTCTACCAGGTCAGCTTGAACCAGGGTCTGACAGCTCCCAGAGTCTATAAGACCAAGTACCTTATGGGGACCCATTTTAACAGCAGTAATGCATGGTGCCAGTTGGCTAAAGCCAAATGTCCAAACTCTCTTCTTACTGCTGGACAGTTTCTTATCAGGTGACCCTTTTTCTGGCATCCATGGCACACTATCTCAGATAAGGGTACCCTCTCTCTCCTTTCTCTTCTTGCTTCTGGATTTGGTCTAGCATTATTATTATTAGAAAAGGTAGTTCTTACCAGATTCATAGAAGGAGAGGATGCAGGCCCTCCAGGATTCCTTCTCTAGCAGTTCATGCAGTCAGGAAATCCTCTGCCAGGGTGATAATTTTCTCTGCTCCCTCAGGCTTATGTTCTCAAACCCACAATTGGACATCTTGTGGTAGTATTTTAATGAACTGCTCAATTGTGATGGCTTCCATTATTTGTTGAACTGTTTTAGTACCCAGCTGCAGCCACTTATCACTCAGATCCTTCAGGCTAGTGTAAACCTCCCTCGGGCATCCGTGGACTGCATTTTCAGGAACCTAAAACATTGCCTGTAGGTCTCTGTGTTGATGTCATACCTTTGTAAGATCTCCTTTTTTCACCAGTTCATAGTCATCTGCATCTTGTATGGCCAGACAGCTATACACCACTTGGGCTCTTCCGGTTAGCTGAGGGGCAAGGGGTACTACCCACTGGTCTTTGGACCACCCACATGTTTGAGCTACCCTCTCAAACATCATAAGGTACACCTCAATATCATCAGAGTCTTGTAAGCGGGCCCAATTTAATGTCTCTTGGGCCTTGTGGTCTTTCTGCATGTTCAGTTCGTATGGCCTGTAACACCTGCATGGTGTCTGCCCACTTGGCGTCTTGTCTCCTCCGGTCAATCTCTCATTCTTTATTCAGCTGAACCTGCTGGACACATAGCCATTTTAATAGCTCCCCTATATCTTCCATAGGAGCTTGTTCCATGTAGGAAGCATCCACCTCTTTCTCCAGGTCTTCGGTCTCCAGGGGTTGCTCCAAGGGCAACTCATCTCCAGGCTCACTGTGCTCTTCTTCAGCCCTCTCAGATGGTTGTCTTTTAATTTTTGGTCGAACATCAGGTAAACCAGCCAGCAACTGTGCCCCCATCTGGGCCGCCATACTTCTTGTAAGGGTGCCTTGTGCCTGGCCATCCGCTGCCATGTCCACCTCGAGTATCAGGTAATACCCACCACAACATCTCCCTTCTTTGGCAAGATGAAGCAGGCAGTAGAATCCCACTTCTATCACCACTTGTTATGGTGTGGGTTCTATAGATGGACACAGGACTTAGTAATTAAGGTGCAACCCATGTTGGCTTGTGGGATGTTTATTAATCTTCATAAACTTTTCTTCTGCACCATCAAAGAATAATATAAACTTCAAAAAGAAATTAACAAAAAAACAAAACAACTTTGTTAATACAAAGAAAAACAAGTATAATCCTTACAGCAGGAACCTTCTCTTTCCACTGGTCAGAAGATACTGACCTTATCTAACAGGTACCAGTTCAGGTAGGATTTATATATCCGCCTACCTGAATCAGGTGACAAAGCATCATCAAAATAAAAATATATTTTAATAGCTTCCAAAACAATTTTGTACATATTCCTTAGTATATTACTTGATACAAACAACCTGTCTTAAGGGTTATCTCTTAAAAGTATTTTTCAGTAAAACTTTACCATGCCTTAGAATGTTCTCCAGACAATGATTGACAGGTTCTTGTTATAAATGTTGGCCACTAGGGGCCGATGATCTCCTAAAGGAAGCCCAGAGTTCAGGTAACCTCCCTATCTGGACAATTCTTTCTCTAATACCTTCTTGTGAGAATTCTGTACATAACCTCTTTTTAGGTCTATCATAGTGTTTGTTTTAAGTGAAGGGACATTTAAAACAAATTTAAATTGTATTTGGTTCTTTTTTTTTCCATGAGCTCTTCAGAACGGGACAAGCTTTGCTTTTCCTATAGTTCTGGTAAGAATGCAGCTGATACACAGAAGGAATAAGTCTCAATGCAGCAGAACTAAAACAAAACAGCATTCTGTGCTGCAGGGTTAATGCTTGCAGCAGGGTGTGCTTACCACAGGAACCCTGTTCAAGCAAAATAAACTCTCTTTCTCTTAGTGAGACTCTCAGATGATAATTTATAACATACAGTCTCCTGTCTATTTTCAGACTGCAAATGAATGTTATTCTTTTATTTATTTTATTTATTTAAAGAGATTTACCAGGAAGGCATGCTGAGCGAGTACCACTCAATTCCAGATCGCCCTGGGGTTTGAGTTACAGTGGAAACATGATACAATCAGAACAAACATACAGTGGAACATGATATAATCAGAACAACATACATAATGTGTTTAGAACAGCAGTGGGTAGCATACATAATGTGAATAGAACAAACTGAGGGTAAGCAGATTTTAGTACAGTAGCGTAGGTACAGTTTTTTATATTTCACAAGAAACAGATCAACAGTGGAGAACCAGACTTGATGCTATCACTGAGGCGATTCAGGAGTGAGGGGTCAGGGGGTTACTTTTCTTGAACAGAACCAGTAAATAATACTGGAATCAAACAAATATTCGAGGAAATGGAGTCTGTATTTACCCATTACTGCAGGCAGTTAATCTGTTATTTCGATAACCTGATATTTAAGAGTATCAAGGAAAAGAGAAATAATGCATGAAGAGGGTAACAGAGATGGGGGGGTGTGTGGAGGTGGCCTGCCTCCAAACAGAAAATACAGGGACAGCCTTAGAAGAAGGAGGAAAGTGGTTGCAACCAGAAAGAAATAAAGGATGGGTACTTTTATTTAGTGGCAGGGACTAACCCTGTCACACCCACTCTCTCCACCCTGCTGCTCCTGCGAGGCGTCTACGTGGACTGTAGATCCTGCAGCCCCTTCCAACTCCTTCATGCTGCTCCCATTTACTCCAGTGTTGCCCTGTTCCCCACCTGTCCTTCCAGTGCTCTAAGTTTTACCCTCCTCATCCAGGTTAATATCCTCCTCTTCTGCTGCCTGCTGGTCCCTTTTCACCTGAGAGCTCTCCTTCTTCCTCACCATCCCATGTTCATCCCTCCCTGTTCCTCCAGACCCCCAGCGTCCCTTCCCGTGCTTCCTCTGGACACTCTACTAGTCCTGCTGCCCCTCCTGCTGCATCCTCCTCATCCCATTCCTGCCTCCTGTGCCCTTATTTTTCTCTTGAGTCCCTGTCATGGTTCCTGCCGCTATGGCCCCCTGCCAATGTGGAGTACCTATTTGTGACAGGAATCCTGGCCTTGATGTCTTACCAGTCTCCCCTCCCTGCAATGTAGCCCCTTGTCATGGCCCATAGAGGCCCTTTTCCCCTATTTCCAACAGCCCCCACTTTCTGCCATCCTTCGCCTTCTACACAGTCCAGTCCCCTTGGTCTTTCTTGCTGCCCCCCCAGGCTGGCATGGCCTTCCAAGGTTCTGGTTGGCCCTCCATCCCCCTGCTCCCTCCCTTTCAGCCTCCCTCCAACTGTCATTATAAATGCACCTCTCAATCCCAGCCTCCATGCCCTTCACTCATCTCTTCAGCTCAAACCTAAGCCTACCCAACTCTGCCTCCAGTTTCATTAACCTGGCACGTATAGGACATCATCCTAGTCTCCACAGTGTATTCCTGGCCACAGCAGCTCTATATCCACTACATCCCACTAGTCTGCTTCCCCTCTATCCTGTATCTGCAGTCCTCCCCCTTGCCAAGTAGTTGTCCCACTCCTCCCAGCCACCCCTGTTAGTTGTCCCTGCCATCATCTCCCTCTATCACCCCCACCACTTTATGCCCACTTCCCCTGTCATACCCCATCTTGTTCCAGCCATTTAGTCTTTTAAGCAGTACACCTTCACCCAAGAGATGCATTTTCTAAAATTTGCAGGCTGTTTAAGAAATAACCCTGTTGTGAACAATTTCAGTCAAAGTTCAAGTAAGCAAAGCCCTGAGCCACCCCCACAACAACTCAGTTCAATTTCAGCCAGTGGCAGTGCACAAATATACTCTACTGAGCCCTGACAACATGAAAGGATCTAAGCAGTGAAAACAGTTGAAGTAAAACAGCCCTGTTGTGAAAAAGTGTACCCAATGTTCCAATACCCACTGCTCAATTTAAACATTTTTGCAGTCTAAAGTTCAAGCAACATCAGCCTTTTTTGGAACAGCCCTGTTGTGACAGAGTTCTGTCCACTGCCCAAGTAAGATTCCAGCCAAACATTTTTCAGTCCAAAGTTCAAGCAGCATTAGCCCTTTTTGGACAGCCCTATTGTAACAGAATCTAGTCCACTGCTCAGTAAATTTCCAGCCACAGACCAAGCACAAACAGTCCTTTTGTGAAAAAAAAATGTTTAGTCCATCCTCCTGGTCAATCCTTGAGTCCTTCTTGCTGCATGCTCCTCCTCCCTGTCATTTAATAGAGGTTGGGGTTGGGAAGGCAGGCAGGATGAAAAAAACTCCTCATTGCAGCAGCTCCCAAGTTTAGAGGCCTGCCTCCTGGCTTTTAAAGCCTGGCTGCCTCTGAACTCTGGTGCCCTCTTGTCCTGATTGGCACAGCCATCTTCCTCAACCACCAATGTGTCTAATCAGGGACCCCTTATCTCTGAATGTGGTAATCAGTTCTTTCCCATCTGATCTCAGCCCCCCCTGCTAACTGCAGCAGGAGCTCTTGGGGCAGTGTGTCTTCCTCCTTGGCCACCATTGCAGCTGCCGAGGTCCTCCTTTACTCCAACAATGTCTGGCCTGCACGACATGCTCACCCTGGCCAGGCCATTTCAGACATGTGCTTCAGTTATGAATGACAGTCCCTCCTCTGTTCACCCTTGTGGCACTGCCATTCTAAAAGAACCAGGACACTCATAGCACCCCAGCATCACAACTTGGAGCCTGCCACATGCAAGAATTGAAAAAAATGACCAACACAGCCCACCCTCCTCAGTCCACAGCTGGCTGACTTCTTCTGAATAGAAGATACTCTCATGTCTTGTTTGCATAGTAAAACCAGCTTATCACATGATCAGCCTATTTTACTGTGCAAAACCAAGCACGAATATCTTCATTCAGAAAAGGTAACAACCATGGACTGAGGAGAATGAGCTAATATCCATCCTGTCACAATTCTTGCATGTTGCTGCATGTGTGACAGGAGGTGTTATGAGGTCCTCATTCTTTAGAATGGCAGTGCTCAAGTGGAGAGTGAGGACTGTCATTCAGAAATAATACTTTTGATTAAGTCAGCAGCCAGCCATGGAGATGAGTGAGTTGTGCCAGCTGCCCATTGCAGAAAGTGGGGCTGCTGCTGAGGGTGAGAAGGGTGGTTTCATGCTTACTGGGGTGTGGGGACAGGGCTTCTGTATTGAAATAATCTTGGCTAGGAAGTGCTATAGGTGGAGGCTATTTCTTTCTTCTTTTTTGACATTAGGGACAACTAGTGCTACTATTCATTACCTGGGATCCGAATAATGAACAATGAATTATTCACGGTATTTGGGAAATATTATTCATTGAGTGCACACTCTTAATAGATAGATAGATAGATAGATAGATAGATAGACAGGCAGATAGCTATAGACAGAGAGAGAGAGAGAGAGATACATAGTCAGGGTTGTGGGAGGGGCAGCTCACTGATGGACTGTTTTCTTTTTCCAGGTTAGAAAAGAAAGATCAATGATGGATATTTTTTTTATCCTAGGGCACTGTAGCCAGCAGTGGAGATTGGGCTCCCTGGTATCAGGATGATCTTTGGCAGCACTGGGGTGGGCACCTGGTATTGCAACATGTGTTACATTATAAGGGAAGGGGGAAAGCAGACCTGGGAAGGAGGGCAAGAGAAGTGGTGCCAGGATGGGCACCCCAATCCAATCACTCTTTAACAAAAAAGAATGGAGGGGTAGGAGACCTGGAGAGGAGTGAGGAGAAAGAAGCAGTACTGGGTTGAGAACCCAGGTCTGCTTAAGAAAATACAAAATTACATTGATGATTGATAGATAGATAGATAGATAGATAGATAGATAGATAGATAGATAGATAGGTAGATAGGTAGATAGATAGATATTTAGTTAGAAAGATAGATAGACAGATGAATAGATACCGGACTGTTCTTTTGTGAGATGTCATGAAGCAATACTAGTTCTTTCATATGATCTCACAAATGAACTGTGAAAAAAACAAGTCACGACCTCTTCTTTCATGAGACTGTCTTCTTCTTTCATTAGTTCTTTTATGACTTACAAAAGAAGAAGGTCAGTTCATGAAAGAAGATGGTGTGACTCAGTTTTGGGGGGGTTCCTGTGCTGACATTCTTCTTTCATGAGTCATGAAAGAACTCACAAAAGAAGAAGATCTCCTCAGAATAGATAGTGGGACTTAATTGTTTTTTCATAGTTCTTTCATGAACTGGCCTTTTTCTTGTGTGAGTTTTATGACTCATGAAAGAAGAAGGTCATCTCAAAAGGAACTATTAAAAAAATGAAGTCCCATGGTCTTCTTTCATTAGTCAAGATTCTTCTTTCATGAGCTGAGATTATTTTTTCATGAGACTCACTAAAGAAGAATTTTAGCTCATGAAAGAAGAATCAGGACCCCTCACTAAGACTTCCAGCTGGAATTTTATGGATGTCTCAAAACCATATTGTGTGGTCTTTTTTATGTCTCCAACCCATATTTTGTTGCCTTTGTTTCAAGAATCAAACAGCAGAATCTAGCTAAACAGTTCACATTGCGCTAGATTAATGTGTTTGTTTCTCTCCAGGGCATTATTTTAATGGGGTTTCAAACTTTTTGTGGTAGATGCAAATAAGATTTAGGTGGTAATTGAGACAAGAAGGCTGCCACATGAAAGAAGAATATTTCCTCATGAAAGAAGATTCTTGTTTTGTGAGCCAGAAATTCTTTTTTCATATCAAGCGTAAATGAAAGGCCATATTCAGCATGCTCAGAACTGAAATTGTAACCCCTTATAACTCAGGAAAGAATTAACATTTTTCCCCAAACCAATAAAAACACTATTCTTGGGAAACCCTTTCTACCCTGAGGATTTCAAACACAATTCCAAACTTTCTGGGCTGTAGGTTAGAACACAAAAAAAAAAACCTGCAAAAAAAAGAAAAGTTTCCAGTTTTTGTGTTGCTATCTGGATTTTGGAATCCAGACATTCAACTGGCATGAAACATGACAAAATCAAGAGACCTTCCAACCAGACCACACATGCAAACTTTCATGCTATTCCAAAGAACAATGGCAAAGCTATTATGATGCAAAGTAAGAGGTTTATATATAGTATATGGTTATGGCTTATTGTAAGTATCACATCAAAAGGGAGAACCAAGAATGGCAAGTGTCAAAAGGCAAAGGAACAATGGGGCAAACACTTTAGACCAACCCTCATTTTGGCCCCATCCCTAAGTTACACCCCAAAGTAGGAATCTAAATAAAGGGGTGTGAGGCAAACCCACAAGAAAACACTTTCTGAAAAGTGTCCGTGCTCTGTGTTAAGCACCGTTGTGATGGTCGCCATAATTCATTGACTTTATGACATGGAACTCTTTTGTGTATGGAATTCAGAGACTGTCAAAAGTTGTTATCATTGCTGAAAAGTTGTGCACATAATAAAAATGTTGTGCACATTCTATGATCTAGTGCACCTGTGTCCTTGCTCATGCTGACTCCCACCTGCCAGCCCATTTTCATTTTAATTTGGCGCTCCTGCTCACACTGTCTCCTGCCTGGCAACCCACTTTTATTTTCACTGAGTGTACTCTCGGTGTACTGGTGCTGCTCACAGCTCCACTTACTACTTCCTCTACAAAATCATATATTATGAAAATAAAATATGGGTGAAAAGAGATATTCTTGAGCTCGGTGCAACACCAAAATTTGAGCTTTGCAGAATTTGGGTAGTTTATAAAAACTCTGAAACTTGATTCATGTGATTTACATGAAAATTTTGACAAAATTGTGTTTTTTTCTGTGAAGGCAAATTTTCATGGGTGGGAGTACACAATTTGCGGCACAGTTTCTTTGTATTTTGTTGTATTTTGCATCGTAATCCACTAAATTGGTGGCTGCAAATTTTGCTAAATTGCTCTGCAAAATCAAAAATCAGCAAAGTAACTCACGGTGTGAATTTTGGTGACTTCGCACATCTCTAGTGACCATACACATACCTTGTGTTTCCATCTTGGGACTGCGATGACAGCATGGACCTCCTGAGCTTCACTCTCAAGATCTGTATGCTGTTATCTCTACCACTCAATGGAAACACAGCCTTGATGTTTATGATCACTCAAATATTATTCCTTATATCATCTTCTCTTAAAGAAGGCTTAGTCTTAATGGCATTATGAGGGAGAAAGCAATCTATTGCCACAAAGCTTGCCTACACAGTATTCAATACTTTCCACATGGTGGGTTGCAAACGATAATTCTGGAAAGATTAAAACCAGCCTGTCACCTAACCTTCTTCCTTTAGCATCAACAGCATCATTAAAAGCAAGTCTCTTTCTCACAGTGAAACAGACACCAAGATCATTAGCCCTGGATTCTTGCTGGACTGCAAGGATTTCTTTTAACTGGGATCTGCACAAATACCAAAAGCATTACCCCTGGATTCTTGTTGGATTACAAGGACTTCTTTGAACTGGGTCTAGTATTAACACCAGGGTGTGAACTACCTCAGTGTCTAAATAAGTATTTTAAAATAAACAATCAAAGGATTATTTTTTAGACAAAAGGCTTCGAGGAATCCATTTGTATTCAAGTAAGTTTTCGAGTCTTAGGCAGTTGCTTTACTTCAAACATCATTTTACTAATGGACAGCGAGGGGCAGGTTTATATCATTTTGAAATATAAGAGGATCAGTGGCTGAGGACTGTTTCATGTCACTTTACAAAACTTAGCATACCACTATTAATATTTTGGGATAGTATCATTAAGAAATAATGCATTCCATGGAGTGTGTACCAAGCTGGGATAACATCAGAAATTTGCATTATACCAAATGACCACACACCCTTAGTGTGCAGTGGCTCATTTTTAGGTATAACAATGCTTTTTAAAGTGTTGAAACTTCTTTTTTCTGTAGGAGGCTATTTAAAAGAAATCGATTCCTATTTTCATTTCGTCCACTAGGGTTCTGCGCTGTACAGTGTTACCTGTGTGCATCTCTTTCCTCTCCTGCATTGCCTGGCCACTTCTCTCACTCTCCCACCCACCACCAAAAGTTGTTATTTTAGCCCAGAGGGAGACTGTTTAATTTCTATGTTAAAAGCAATTTTCTATGTCCTAGGTGACTGAAAAAATATATAGATGCCAATCACGCTAATGGATTCACTGAAATTGAGTGAGTGAGAGCAGAGTGGCTATGCTTTTCTATTTCTGTTTCTCCACTTCAAGCACTTGACTCTATTTAACATGTAAGTGGTATTTAAATAAAGTAAATCAAAGCTATAAAACAGTAATTTAAATTAAAGTTGTCTGTGAAGACGCGCAGTATCGGATGCAAAAATCTGCATGCTGTACGTTTCATAAACTGCTCACTGGCTCACTCATCTTTTTGAATTAAAGAAATAAAATCAAAGAAAACAAACTGAAAAAAAGATATTCCATGGGTTTTTTGGGAGTGGGGAGGCAGACAGCGACATGGTGAAAGGGAGGTTTTACATGTCAGACATGAGCGTGTAGTAATCTATGCCTAGTAGAAAACGTGAAAATGTCATACATGTCCTGGACAAAGATGCAGTGATGTTGTGCTGGGATAACATCACTTTTCAAGGTGGCCACTGACCAGTTACAGAGCAGGACTTTTTTTCTTCCAGTTTTAACATGGTCATTATACAACTGTTATAAATGAAAGCTGGCCAGTCCCTGTGATAGTGCAGTCATGCTTTGATACTGGGAAACTAGAATCCTAAGCAGACAAAAAAGCTGAGTGCATCATGAGCTCATCTAGTGTAGAGTGACATTGGTTACTGCCAAAGCAGTGACCCTCAGATTGGACGGCTCCCTTGTGAGGGGAGGAGCATGGCCTTGACAGCACAAACCTAATATTGGGGAGATAGGAAGTAGAAAAAGGGGAACAATGACCATGCCATTGTGCTGATGGCCCAAGACACTCTTGCATCCTTCACAATGGATCCAGTGGATGGAAGAAATAATTATATGAAAACAAAATGAGAGGTGGTCTCCCTACTGATTTTACCACACTTTACATTGAACATGTTATAACTTTTCACTCCCTTACAGTACCTTCCTTTAAAAAATGGAGATATAGCTTGAGACTTCAGAAGCTTACTTAATATAAACTGAACCTTCAAATGTCTGATGCAGTAAGTATCCTATAAAATAATTATTTTTAAGCTGTTTGTTTAGATCCTGAGTTAGACATCATCATGCCCATTAAGCTTGTAACATAAAGAGATGGGTTCTCTTCATGGAACAGAGCTTTTGTGACATGGAAACATATAGAAATATAGACAGTGATGGCGAGAAAAGACCATAGGTCCATCCAGTCTGCCAACTTCTCTGTAATCCAGGAATCTACTGTTCCTCCAGGGTATTAACCCTCCCCATCCTCCGTCTATTCTCCTCCTTGGTCCTGTCACCCCCGGTAAACACATTACCCTTCATTATGTCCCAGTCCTGCTTGAATCCCCTGACTGTTTTAGCTCCCACCACTTTAGCTGACAGGTTGTTACCAAGATTCTAACACCTTTTCCATAAAGTAGTACTTCCTCACATCTCTCCTGAACCTACCTTCTGTTAATTTCCATTTGTGTCCCCCTGACTGCGAATTGGAATTCAGGCTAAATAGTTCCATGCAGTTCACTTTGTTAATACCTTTAAGGAACTTGAAGGTCTCTATCATATCTCCCCTCTCACTTCTGGTCTCCAGAGAGTACATATTTAGTGCTTTGAAGTGCTCCTCATAGGATCTGCCCTGCTGGCCCTGAATCATTTTGTTACTCTGCTGCATGTCTCAACCTACCCTTTTCTTTTCTGGGGTGAGGACTCCAGAACTGGGCACAGTACTCAGGTGAGGCCTCCCCAGTGATCTATAGAGGGGAAGGATTACCTATTTTTTTCTGCTATCAATATCCCTCCTGATACATCACAGCATCCTGGTAACCTTGCTATAGGCCTTGTTGCACTGACTTGATTGCTTATGTGAGTTGCTAATGATAACTCCCAGATCCCATTCCTCAGCTGTAATGCTAAGTTTCTCTCCTCCCATCCGGTACTCTGTCTCTAGGTGTATTACCTTGCATTTTCTAGTGTTGAATTTTAACTGCAGACCTTTGACCACCCCTCTAGCTTTTGTAGCTTTCTTTGCATTTCCCCTTATGCCCTCAACACTATCTACCCTTCCACATAGTTTTGTGTCATCTGCAAAGAGACATAACCTGCCCTGGATTCCTTCTCCAAGGTCACTAGTGAACATGTTGAAGAGGACCGGACCCAGGACAGATCCTTGTGGAACCCTGCTCATAACCTCCCCTCTCCTCTGATTTAACCCCATTGACCACCACCCTCTGCTGCCTCTCCTCTAGCCAGTTAGCCACTCAGTTCACTATGGGTTTAGTTGCACTCAGGTAGTCCATCTTCTTGAGCAATTGTTTGTGAGGTACTGAGTCAAAAGTCTTGCTGGAGTCAAAGTAGAGCAGATCAACAGCATGGCCCTGGTCTAATTCATTTGTCACCCAGTCAAGGAAAACTATCAGGTTAGTCTGACAAAATCTTCCTGCCAGGAAACCATGCTATTTAGTATCCTGGAGCCTGTTTCTCTCAGGTAGTTTCTAAGGCCCTTTTTTATCAGTGACTCCATTAGCTTCCCAACTATAGAGTTAGACATGGTCCAGTGTGGCTAAATCTAAGCCCTGCACTCATAACACTTAAATTTGAACATTCCTTTGTACATAGATGCTTCACATATGCACTCTGAGCTCATATGTAATGTATACATAATTTAAAAATGATTTTCATAGATTATGCACCCAACCATGTAGTAATATAAATAAACTGGCCTGTGCTGTCATCAAGAATGCCTCTGATGTTAATAATTCTAATTAGCCACAGCTTACTAAAGAGAAGAACACTCATCACAGAGTCTTTGATCCTCCTACAAGCTGGCTGCCAGTCCCATGCTCATCCTATGTCAAAATGTGATGATTATAACCCATTCCTCACAAAATGATGAGCACAGAGCCTTAGACCAGTGTGTCGGACCATTGCAAAGCTCCAGAATAACTGCTCTTCAGTATAGTGTCCTGTTGATTATCGCTGTTGGAAACATGAGTAAAGTTGGTTTTGGATACAGCTAATGAGTGGTGTCAAGATATAAGGTAAATAACCATACTATTTTAATAATGCAACATGTTTTAATGACCCTTACAGTGGACATTGGCAGCATACTCACATATTATACTGTACATGAAATAGTGTTCTCTTTTAGCTGCATCTTGTCATTTGCCCATTCCATCATGGTACAAGCTCCTTCTGTAATTAA
Organism: Neoceratodus forsteri; assembly: GCA_016271365.2. NCBI lineage: Eukaryota > Metazoa > Chordata > Ceratodontiformes > Ceratodontidae > Neoceratodus > Neoceratodus forsteri. Next base: position 851,832,807 of record CM057459.1, on the reverse strand, counting down.
GTTTTATGCAGACAACATCTACTGAAGTTTGACCACAAAATTGTTTCATCTGACAAGCCCAAACCATCCAGATAAATTTATAAGTTATGCTTGTAATTGTTCTTTGCCTTTGCCATTTGCAGGCTTAAATGTTTTGGTTGGCTATAATCCATTCTCAATTTTGTTTTATTTCCACCTATTATTACTCTTATTTGTCAAGTGTCCTCCTTGTCATCTGTATTGCTTGTTAGTGTATTGTCTTCTGTGTTGGTTACATGTTCTGGTACCATTGACTAGACCACCCACTGTTGAATTTCTTCTGTAATTGTCAACACTGACTCCAGAATCCTAAAGCCTCCAGTGGCTCAACTTCCTTTTTATGGCTACAGAGGGCAGAGCTATGCAGCCATTTTGGGAGCATAGAAAAAAGGATCTGACTGGGTACTGTCCACTCCTTTTCATCAAGCGCTCCAGTAGTGGGAGGGGTGTGCATACACCACACTTTGTTTGGTAACTGGAACATGACACTGCCTGCCGTGTCTAGTATGGCTGCTGGTGCTTACTGTGAATGCTCAAGTTCCCACACATGTTCAGATAACTCCAGTGCCCATTTTGGGCATGCCAAACTTAAAGATGAAGACCAGCCATTGCAGCTCAGGAACCATTCAAAATTCCCCTTTCCTCTGTGCCTTTTCAGTGCTGTAGTGTGAATGCTCTTACTGTGATGTTCCTGTGTTGCAAGTCCTTCTGTGATGATTCTGCCTTCACTCCCAATGCAGCACGTCATTTTCCCTGGTTGCCCTTTGTTCACCAGACATTTGCTATGTAGATAATGGCAGAGTAGTTATGAACTGTTGAATTCCTATGGGAATGATCTACAGTGATCTGTTTGTTGCAAACAAGGATAGTGTTCTTTTTCTTCACTTTGGTAAATCCCTTTTTAGTACACATGTATGTAAATTTACAGCTTTCTGTGCTTATGTATAATTTTTCTTGCTAAAATGTAGTCCTTGTTCAGACTGTGAAAATGAAACAACACCACACTACTCTGATTAATTAACACAACAGCCCTGTGCAGAACAACTGACAGGACCTAATAGCGTCCCCTTTTCCATGTAATTACATAAAACCCTGTACTTTGCTTGATCCAAGAAGCAGTCTGCTGGCAGCCTGTCACTGACTTTCCACCACCTGTCAAGCCCCCCCACCACCAACAACCCTTCCATCTCCATGAATAAACTTGTTAGCAAGGCTTCTGATGTTTTGCTAAGCAGAGTAGTACCAGTACAGTAGCATCTTTTCCCTCTCACCCCACATAGTTTGCATATGACTTACTTAAAAATGCATCAGTTTCTTATGGTTATACTGCACTTGTTATTGTACATATAATATAAATTACATCCATGGCTATTTAGAGATGACTGGGAGAAAACATGATCAAATAAAAAAAAAAAATACATAGTCCAGATCATAATTTCTTCCATGAGCTCACTAGACAGAGAAACTAAATCTAAGTCGCCTACAAGCTGGTATTTTGAGGTCACAAAAATGATATACATTTGCAGGTGTAGTTCAATTAAATCCTAAAATGGTAGTATGTCAGTGGCATGTATTTCCACAATTCAGTTAGCATGTCTCATAGATTCAACCATGTCAACACACCATACCAATATGAAAAACAATAACTCAAGGGGCTACAGCAATGCTGCCACAGACAAAAGTCCAGATTGGTCCTAAGTTTTGAGATACATGTCTATATGTGCTTCAAATAGCTTTCTGTAACCTGTAAAAATCAAAGTGTATTAAAAAAAAAATGTGTTTCTTTTAATGCTTTATATTGTCTTGTGTCTCTCCACCCCCTGTAACCACCGTGGAGCCATTGTATAAATACTGTCTGTACTGAAACCTGTATATAATTGCTCGTTCCGTCTGTCTTCCTTGTACTTGGTTCTCCCTACACCCCCTGTAAATGATGTGGAGCCTTTGCAAAAGAGTCTATGACTCAAAGGATTGTAATTCCAATTATACAGTAAATAAATAAATAAATAAATGACATGACAGTTCATAGTTGTAGCAATTATAACAGCAAATCACTTTAGGAGTAAAAGCAGTATTTGGTAAACAAATTGCTTAGTAATATATGGATTATTTTGTTCAGAACGTGTGAGGCTGAAAATGCATTAATACAGCATGCACCAGGCTCTCAACAGGCTATGCAGTTATATAGTCACTCAGATTCACTCCTCAAAAATATATTTTCATAATTGCCTTCTCTCTCTTGGCCACCCTTACTCTCACTAGCAGTGCTAAGGAAGGTAAAAGTACTCCCACTGCCCATTTATCATTCGCATGTCTGGAGAATGCATTTTCCATTATGCCCTGATTGATCTTACTGATATGCTCCACAATGCACATCTTGAAATTACTAGCTTGCCAACTGTATTATGCCTTGTAAACAACAGTAGCGATTCTACATCTAATCAAGTTTCCCATTAAGAAATACTGACATTCCAGGAACTGTGATGGATTCACAGAAACAAAGAAATTGTTGGCAGATAGGGACTGCCATGCCAGTTCAGTCTGCCCGTAGGCTCTATACATTGCATAGGCTCTATACATTGTATACATTGACCCTATGAGAACAATGGCTTTTCATCACTCCTTTCCCACTCAGTCTTCCCTTGTGCCTGTCCCAGGCATGCATAAACCCCTCCACTGTACTTGCTCACACTATCTCCACTGGCAGACTATCCCAAGTGTCGACTACCCTTTTCTGTGTAGAAAAACATCCTTATATTACCTCTTAATCTACCACCTCCAATTTCATATCATGCCCCCATGTTCTAGTACTTTTTTTACATTGAAAAAGGTCCCCCCACCTGCACCTTCTTTATGCACTTGAGGTATTCACTAGTGTGTTTTAACAAAGTGGGACCAGTGAGTAGAACAAGCCTTGGCTACATCATGTGACTGAGCATAATAAGTCATAACCATGTTGAAACCATGTGAAATGATTTTAACAGATCCCTTTGAAGACAGCGACTTTGGAGTGTGGACAGCAAGTCGGACTCAGAGAGACAAAGAGAAAGAGAAAGGGGAAACTTGTTAACAGTGAATGGCACAGTAAGCCAGGTCTCATTTCCAGGTGTAACCTGGGAGCATACTCTCAGCTGCAATGAATTCACCTTAGCATCATAGTTTATACAATTAAATTTTCCCATGCTCCTCCAAGGTTTTGTGATATTCTTAACATTATTACTGCTATTTTGGACAGACACAAAAAATGGGACACTCTGACATCATCATGAAACCTTCACTCCTTCCCCATGGCAGCGACAGTTGCAGGTTGCAGCCCTCAGCTGTTTGATGGGCTTTGAAGAAACAAGATGCAAAGTCAGACCACTATCCAACTCACAGTGGACTTTGTAACCTTTGTTGTTTTCACAGCTAGAGCAGGATGTCATAATTAAACCGTGCCTGTGTTTGGCCTTTCGCTGTTCAAAGCAACCCAAGATGGACAACAGTGTGTCTGCCTATTAATGTATAATGGTGTCAACTGTACTGTGCAGCCAGTTACTTTCACTGTCGTTTTATTTTGGTTATATATTGTGGTTGATGCCTTCCCCTGCTGATGAAAATACATTGAAAATGAATATAGCCCACGTTAGGATACAGTTTTTCCACTGCGTAATGCTATCAAGCTATTGTACTGAATCATTTAATTTATAGTGTTGGTTGGTGCAGTACATTGTCAGCCACCACAGTTGGTGTAGAATACAGCTACCTACTGCAGCCCATAGCAGAAAGCAATATCATTCAGCTGCACTGCTATGTAGATAAATGCTGAAAGTAAATGGATCCAAAAACGGCTGACCATCAGTGATGTGTGCCTGCAGTACTACCTCCCAACATCACCACTAAAACAAATAAATACAGTACAGCATATACAAATTGCAAGATATATATATAGTAGCAAGCTTCTGGGCACACAGAACCTGAAATGGCAAACCAAAATGAAGCAAATGAGCTGGTGGAAAGAATTGCTGTCACTGTGTGGTCCCATGGTCACTTACCACAGTGACTGACTGTTTAGCTAAGCTTACTCTGCCAGTTGTTTACTAGTTTCAACAGTTTTACATTCACTTCAGACCTATTTTTAAACTACAATATTTGCAGGGAAGGGCGTACTAAAATCGCCAATCAAACATCACTGACCAGATGATACAGTTACAGTCTACATCCCAAGTTGATGGCTCCTTTCATTAGCAATGTGAGCAATACAATCACAATTGGTCCATGAAATGTAATTTGTTTTTGGGATTAGGTTGCTGAGGAAAACAACTCTGTAGAATATTGCAGTAATTACAAATGGAAAGATATACATTTTGCAAATGCTTTGTGTGCTTCTGAATTTTACAAGGTAACAAAGCAACCTAAGAAAGCCACTACGGGAAAAAAACAAGCATAGAAAAATATTCACCTCTCCCCACATGAAGAATCAAACTCAGGACCTTTTTAATGATAGTCAAGAAACTAACCTAGTAAGTCACCAGATCTTCGTAGAAGAAAGGAGGTAGTTTTTGTTACTGTAATTTTACTATTGATCTTGATGTCGTTGTAAATGTCTATAAGCCAATAATTTTTTTTCTAACATGAGAACCATAAATTCTCTTAAAAAAATATTGTGGACATCTCTGTACATCCTAACTCCCTAAGCGATCACTCACCAGTAACCTTCACTTGGTCCTGTTGGCTAGCAAAACCTGTGCCCAACGTGGTCTTCTTTTGTCTAATCCAACCGGTAATCTCTTTAAACAAGCAGTACCTTGCCCAGTCGACTGGTCACCAATCGACCGGGCCCAAATGTGATGTAGCACTTGACTATTTCACCTACTGCTTCAACAAGCCCCGCGACATCTTTTACTCCCACTGGTCGAAACCTGTACTTGCTAACGAGTGCACCATGGCTCACACTATCGCTGCTCCAGCAGCTCCGCCACAGAGACAATCTCTAGCATAGGCCATTTCCTCAGGTAAGCCTCAGAATAGACAGGCTTACAATGCTGAGCTTAACAGATGCACATGGGCCATTCCCAAGGCTAAAGCGGAGTTCTACAGATCCTCACTAGCCTCCTCCTGGGGGTCTGCCTGGAACTTCTGGGACAACATAAAGGAATTAAATTGGGAAGTCCTGCTCCCCCCGTCCCAACTCAAAATTAATGGGACCGCTATCACTGACCCTGCTAATATTGCTGACTGCCTTAACTCTTCCTTCTCAGACCTCAGCGCAGTTTTCCCTAGTAATTTCTTCGACCCTACCCCCCAGCCACAGCCCCTCCCTTGTGCACCTTTCTACCTGAGAACCATCTCACCGCAAAATGCCTGGCACTACCTAGCTAAAGCCTTCAGTGGCACCAGCCCTTCTTGTGACCCCCTGGACACTAGGCTCATACAGCTGGTCCTTGATGTAGTGCTTAACCCCTGACTGATTTACTCAACCATTCCTTTGCCTAGGTCAGTCCTCCCTAGCATGGAAAAGGCCCTCTCCTGGCAACTATAGCCAAATCTTTATTCTTCGCCTCCCTCTAAAGCCCTGGAAAAATAGCGGCAGACCAATTATCTGAATATCTTGCCTCCCACAATCTACTATGCAGAGAACAGCATGGCTTCCATCCAGGTCATAATACGACCACAGCTCTTGTAGAGTTTTCAAACTTCTTTCACAAAACCTTTGACAAAGGTGACCTCTCAGGTGCTGTCTAGATTGACCTCTCCAAGGCATTTGATATGGTCGGTCACCCTCTCCTACTTGACACACTCCTTCAACTAGGTTTTTCCCATGGTCCACTGGACTGTTTCTCTAGTTATCTCTTCTCAAGGTCCCAGTGTGTCAAAATAAACAACACCCTCTCCAGCACCAACCCTGTTCTCTCAGGGGTTCTGCAGGGCTCTATCCTGGGCCCTCTTCTTTTCAATCTCAACCTAACTGACCTACCCAACTCCTGCTCCAGCAAGGTCCTTCTATATGTGAATGACGCTCTCCTCTTCTCCTCCCATCCTGACCCCTCCTCTCTGCAGGCCTCCATCTAGGGCTCATTCAGACAAATCAAAAACTGGTTTATCAACCGCAGGCTGGTCATTAACATTTAAAAACAAAAGCCATGTTGTTTGCTCACCATCAAAACAAGGCAAAAAACTCACCCCTCCATACACTATCCAGCACACTCCACCCACTAGAGCAAGTCAGCAACTACAAATACCTGGACATTACCTTCGATTCTGCCCTCACTTTTCCTCTCGTATCAACCTGCTCCTGTGTAACTAACTTTGTGCATAGGCCTTCTCTACCATCATAAGGACTGCCTCCCTCCGGAGGCCCTCAGGCTGGCTGTCACATCCTCAGTCATGTAGCTTGTTGACTATGGCCTCCCTGTCTATGCTTCTGCTGATGCCACCACCCTCAGCAAAATCCAACTGTCCCTAAATAAGGCCTGCAGGCTCCTAACTGGCGCAGACAGATGGACTCATGCATGCACTCTATACTTCCTGGCCGATATACTAAATCTAGAAGAAAGATCACAATATCAGACCTGCCTCTTGGCTAAAAAAATACTTCTAGGTCTCTTCCCCCCAGGGATGTCCTCCTGCCTCCACCCTGCTCCCCCTCAGCCTCCACTCATAGTTCCACCAGGGCCACTTTCAGAGTCCCAGGTCAGGACCTCACACACCCAGAGATCCTTTTGTTACAAGGCACCATACTGGTTCAATGCCCTCTGCAGTTCAATCTCCTCACTCACTTACTAAAATAGGTCCTTTTAAGACAGCTCTCAAGAGCCTCATTCTCACCACCCACAGTTGGAAATGTGCTTAACATGTGGAATCCTAGACTTCCTGGTGCCTTCCCCTTCGGGTCTCTTAACTAAATTCTTTGATGACAAACACCTCCTATGAGGCTACACTACCGAACTACTGCATGTCTATTCTAACCTAGCTACCACCCTGTATAGGTCTGTGTGTCATTGTTGTAAACTGTAATTTGACTGAGCACTGTATTGCTCTGTGCTCTACGATATTGTACTACCACCAACGGATGCATGGTTGCTATTTTTTCTGTAATTTGATTGCTATGTCACAAAGTTTCTGTAATCACTTGTTTTGTAATTGCACCCCTGTCTGTTTATGTATTTCATCTGTTGATTCTGACATGGAGCCTTTGGAAACAAGTCTTTACTCAAAGGGTTGTAATTCCGATGTTATTACAAATAAAATTAATAAATAAAAATCAATGGAACAACATTTGTGCTGTTTGGCGAGTCAAGTCCACAAGCTCTAACATGAAAGGTAAGCATGTAATCTGCTGAGCCACACATGCTAACTACTATGTAGCTTCTGTTTATGAAACTTACTTCTAACTATGCAAAGCCATGTTAACTGTAATGAATAAATTTTGTATGGTCTCATCAGGGCATACTTCCAGTGCCATTTAAAGTGGGCTTGAAAACATATTATTCGAGTTTTTCCTCAGGTGATCTAACTTATTTGCACAACTCGGATATTTTGGTGCAGCTTGGGTAAAAGAAAATGTCACTTTCATTACTTTTCTTATTCTGACACAAGCTGTTGTAGTAGGTAGACAGTTGTAAATGTGCCAAATGTTTTAAAACATTTCAAAATAGAGCTCAATTGTTTTGTCTTGTGATCTCATGTTAAAAAAATATATTTATTGGCTCATATACATTTACAACGACATCAAGCTCAAAAGTAAAACTACAGGAACAAAAAATACATTCTTTTTATCAAGAAGAGCTAGTAGCTCATGGGATTAGTGGTTTGTCTGTGAGTGAATAGTTTCTGGGTTTGATTCCCATGTGGGAGAGTTCTGAAAATGTCCTTCATTTTTTATGCTTGTTTTTTTATTAAGAAACACAATAGACAGTTAAACATTTTCAATACCTGCTCTTTAACGATAGGTAGAGAACATCATACCAAATTCATAATTGGTCCATGAATACCAACTGTGGCATAAATAGTTGCAGAACATGATCAGTACAGACAGACCACCACCTAAGCTAACGATCACCGACAGACTTAGCACTTTTCGCATGATTGGGTTTGTCACTATAATTGTCTATCGTACCAAACGACTGTTGCTATTTTTGATTGTTTGAGTTGGGAGGCTCTGCCCCCACAACCCCATGTCATTTTAGCATGGGGGGTGTGAGGGGTGAAACCCCAAACAAACAAAAATATCAACAATTATTCAATACAATAAATAATCACGTGTATCACTCTGTTGTTTGAGTTAGGGGCTCTGCTCCCTCCCATGTCTTTGAACATGTGGGGTGTGAGCAAAGCCCCTGAATTCAAACATTTTTGGCAAAGCAGTACCTGGGCAGAGCACGAGTCATCTCTACGGTGTCATGCCATGATGTAAACGTAATTGTACACATTTGTCACATCATCTCGCTACGGAAGTGGCAGTGGTCTGATGTTCTCCACCAGTGCCCTCTTTAAAGCTCAAAATCATGCTTTACCTTCTGTAAACAAGTCAGACATTTTTGGAGCAAGTGGAGAAAAATACATATTCTGAAAGAGCATTTTGAGCTGAGGTGGGCAAAGTAAGTTGTGAAAATGGGTGCTCAAGATATAAAATTTGAACTTTAAAAATGAAGCCATGACTCCGGGCATGTGAATTAGCACTGACACCAATGCACATGTACAGAGTCATGGCTTCACTTTCAAAGTTCAATTTTTCTGGAGTGCTCATTTTAACTAACAAACTCAAATGCTCTTTCAGAATATGTATTACTCTCTACTTGCTCTGAAAATGCCTGACTCCTGCATGCATGAGTTTACAGGAAGTAAATCATGATTTTGAGCTTGTGAACACGCTGGGGCATTGAAGTGTTCCACTGGACCTCAGCTGTCTGCACCTTAGCTGCAGCTGTGTTAGCTCTTGTTAGAACTTGTTTAGAAATTAGGTCAGTTTTAATTTTGCAGTTCTCTTTGCACTCTCCTAAATTCATACATCTCCATACAGTTATATTATCTATCAGTAACCAAAAAAAGTGTATGCACAAAACAGGAAACCTACTGTTAGTACAAATAAAAGTGTCATGTAATTAAATTGTAAAATGGGAAGGGAAAAAATCCTACAAGCTGATAGACTGTTACCAGTGCATTGGATCTGTCTAATGAACAGGTGCAAACAAATGCTGACAACCTGGATGCAGCACCAAAAGAAAATGAAGCAGCACGTTAGAGCCTTAAGTTTTCTCTGAAGTTCAATAGCCACCATTTTTAAAAATCTGAACAGTCCCTGGAATCAGCCTGATGCCTTACAGTCACACACTCACACACAGTGCCCCACAGTTTTACACTTCTTGCCTAGACTGAGTCAAATAATTGTTTAATTAATTTTAATAAAATAAGATTTTACCCAATCTCCGCCCTCTTCTGTGCATCTGTTGCTGATTATTAGTTCATTATTGAGAAACATTAGTTCATGCTAGTACCTCACATGCTGTAAAACAGTCACAGAAAGCTAGAATACGGCTCAAAATGCTGCAGATTAAACAGACACTTCAGGTCAGAAGCTGGTGTACGTTTTCGGCTATGGGTATAGCCTAGCAGACATTTGAATTCAGAAAAGACTAATGTCATTTTGCTACCAAACAACATGACAGAGTGTTAAAAATAGATTCCTCCAGGCCGATAAGTTAGACATTAGCTCTTCTGCCGTCTGCATGGCTGCTGCTGATAAGTTGCTCCCCAGTTCCTCTTGGGGATGCACAGCTAAGGATCTCCCGTCAGGGCCACAGGATGCCCTCAATATCGAGATGAGCCAGCTGCCAGACACACAACAGTTTTTAGAAGGTTCTACACTCCCACTGATTCAACCAGACCCTCCAGGCTTACCTGAAGATCAAGAGCCAGAGGTGGGCACTAATCTGGAATTTATCCCTCCTTTGTCGGGTCAGTCTCTTCCTGGTTGGCCCACTGTGCCTACTATTAATCCTTCCAGGACCTACCATCAGGACCTCCTCTACCCAAGTCCTTGTGCAGCAAGTTCCACAATCTTTGACTCTGGCTCCCCAGGCGATGGCAGGTCTTCTGTTGGGTTCTAATCATACCCGATGCTTAGTGACCCTTCACCAGGTGACCCTTCACCGAGTCAGGGTATGACTAGCACTCGGCCATTTCTCAAATATTGGACTGCCTTCTGTCAGGCCCTAGGTGCTAAATCTTCTGGTGCCAGACATTCCTGTGCCTGAGTCAGTGCCAGACCCTTTGATTGTCCCTATGGGATTGCGCCTGGTCCTTCTGGACCTATTGCATGGCCTTGAGCCCCACCTCCTGCTGGGCCTTCAGCTCTGCCTCCAGTGGGACCTATGGGCAATGTCCCAGGCTATCTGCCCCACAATAGCCAATGTACCCTTTGCTGGGGTATCCAATGCCTGGTCATCAACCTCATTATGTACTGGGGTACCTGACAGCAGGCTATGTTTAATCAAGGGTATTCTCCTTCTGGCTTTCCCTACTCCTATCAGGCTCATGGATACCCTCAATATCAGACACTGGGCTATTCATTATACTAGCCTCCTCCTCCACAGCCTCAGCCTCTGCCTCCTCCTCCACAGCCTCAGCCTCTGCCTCCACAACAGCCTCAGGTGGATATCCAAGCTGTGTTTCAGACCTTGATTCAGGAGGCCAGGACTCAACTAGCCTCAGAGCTTGACTGTTGGAAACCAGTGGCAGCTTCTACTCCTGCCTTCTTTCTGACCTCCAGATCAGCCTCTCCTGTGGATTCCTTCCTTTCTGGAGAAGGCTCCTTTAGAAACCAGGTCAGGGATAAAACCCAGGACACTCCTCTAAAAAAGGGTTCAAAACTCCAGAATGCACTCTTCGGACTCTGACTTGTCCTCCAGTTCTGGTATGCATACACTTATACAGCCTCAGCATAAGTAGTCCCTGAAGTCCCCTCTGGAGGACCCTTCCTTTGCATACTATACAAAATGCCTGTGGCTGGGCTATCCAGGAAAAGGATCCAAAGGAGAAAAAGCTTGTGGAGCATCTAGACATTACTGACACAGCTCTTATGCCCATACTGCCTTAGACTGGGCCCCAAGAAGACCTGACATCCACTATCTGGCAACAACCTTCCTCCATTCCGGCTGTTTCAAAAAAAAGGCAGACAGGATGTGCCACTCCCTATATGGGGTCACACACCTTACTGGCCATCCTAATGCAGACTTGCTTGTTATCTTGGCTGCTCATGACCGGACCTCTAAACCTAAACATTTGAGCATGTCTCCTCCTGATAAGGAGTCTAAGCAGCTGGATAATTTCAATCACAAGATCCATTCCTCCTCCACTTGCACCCTGAGCAGGGTTGGACAAATCCAATAGCCCGACGTCCCGGGCTATCAATGAAGAGTCACGGACAAGTATTTTTCCTGGAGCCAATAGTCTGTGGACAAGTACTGCAGCCCAAAATAAAAAAAACCAAAACATGTTTTTCCTGTTGCACCACTCAAGCATCCCGCATTGTGCAGGACTTCCTGCATTTGGCCTGATTTGCAAAAGTGGTCTCGCTGTCCCGCCAGCACCTGTCATTGTCCCGCATTTACAATGACAATCAGGTGGGCCCTTTAAATGTATTGTATTGTGTCTCTGAGATGGACTGGGGCATGCGCACAGGTCAGGCAATCACTGTGGTGGGCCGGTGTATAGTGTTAAGCGCTAAACTTGCTGATTTGTTCAGCAAGCAAGCAGAAGTCAATCAACTCATCAGGCCCACCACCCGATAGATCGCCAGGTGAGTCATCTCCTCCTTATCTTTTTTTGTAATTAAAATTTTTATTGTTCTTTCAGCAACCACTATAACGACCACACAGCCATATTAGTATTACAAAGAAAGCATGAAAGCTCAATACTCATATACAAACTTCGGGCATAATGCTTTCCAACAGAATAACAACAATCAATAATAACTACCCCAAAACCCACAACCCTCCCCTACCCCACCCCCCAACTGTAAGATATGGGAGGGAAGGTACAAAATAACCGTAGCTTAAAGGTGCTTGCTTAAAGAGTCAAATATTTTTAGTTAGACAGTCTGCAAGTCAACAGAAAATGCTCAAATGGACCCCATAATGAAGCAAAGTACTCTCGTTTACCCCTCATATCTGCTATATGTTTTTCAAGTTGTATAGCCAGCGCGCATTCCCTGTGCCACTCAACCAATGATGGGACCTTATCCGAGGTCCAATGTCTCAGAATTAACAACTTCATCACAGCTGAGACCAGGGAGACTCGAGCCCTCCAGGCTTTGGTAGTGGCAGGGAAGGCTTGTAACCAAATCTCTGGGGGCCCAATCTGGGAGAGCCAAGGATAGGGTCCAGCAGGGTACCCACAGATCTCCAAAGCCTTTGAATCTCCAGGCACTGCCATAATAAGTGATACAAGGTTCCATCTTCTCTTTTACATTTCCCACAAAGAGGAGAACTAAGCACACCCCTTCTATATAAATGGGTAGGAGTTAAGTATAGGTGGTGCATAATGTTAAAATGGACCAATCTTAGCCTGTCTTGCTTGATATATCTATACGCTTGTGCTCCAAAGAGCTTGCCATACTCGAGGAAGCACTAATATTCAGGGCCTCTACCAATAAAACATATTCGGAGGGAAGTCTGTGATCCCATTCTTGGAGAAGTCTGTGAACCTTGGCTACTGCATGCTGTTGCTTAGCTGTCATAAAAAGGGTGTGGACATTTATCTTTCCTTCATCAGCTAAACCAACCGAAGAAAAGACCTGAGTCAAAGCCTTGCTGACCTGTAGCCATTTATAAAAATCAATATCTGTAAGACCCCATTTTTTTAGGACCTCAAAAGGGCAAGGTCTATCCTGATCCCAAAAATCATTTACCGTGCAATTGCTTATCTGAGGCCAGAAAGCTACAGGAATAGGATATCCGTTAATTTTAATTTGAGGTTATCTAAAATGGGCTGGGAACCACAAGACCACCAGTGGGCCCCAAAATAACATTGCAACTGATGATAGGCTCTAAAGGACCATCCCAAAGGATTCTCTTTAAAGGATTTGGGTAAAAGAAGTCAAAGGGCAGACAGTAATGCATATAAGAGCATTTCTCCCTCGCCAGAACCCGCTCAATGTCCAACCAGAGAGGGTATAAGCTGCTCTTGTCTGGTCCCCTTCCAAAAGGCCAATTTACTAACATGTTGGGCTAGGTAATACATAAAGGGAAGGGCAGCTAATCCGCCTTTAGACTTGGGAGCCGTGAGTTTAAAATATGATCGACGGTAGCTTTTACTTTGCCACAGAAAGGAATTAAATAACTTCTGTAGCTTCAAGAACCAGTTCTTAGGTAGGTAAGTTCTAGCATGTCTAAAGGATAGAGAATCTTTGGGAGAACCATCATCTTTATAAGATTGAGCCTACCCCATAATGATAAGAAACTGAGCCCCATCTCTTAAGATCTTCGAGATCTCTTGCACTATAGGGCCTAAATTATCTCTAAACATTTGAGAAAGATTCGCATTGATGTGTATGCCCAAGTATGTAATGGATTTGGTTTCCCATGCAACCCCTAAATCCTGTAAGTCTGCTCTCCTCATAAGGTGATTTAGAGGAAGACTTTGGTTTTAGCGCAGTTTAATTTATATGAAGATACTCTAGAGAAGCAAATAATCTCTTTAGAATAGAAGGAATCAAGTCCCTGGGTTTTCTATATGTAATAGCACATTTATGTATGCTGAGCATACATAACTGGAATCCCCTATTTGTATGCCTTCGATCAAAGGATTCTTCATAAGCCTTTGCAGTAATGGCTCTAAATACAGGTTAAATAATAAAGGGGACAAAGGGCAGCCCTGTCTAGTGCCACTCTCTAACTTGAAGGCCGGTGACAGAAAACCATTGCATTTCACCCTCGCCAAAGGGCAAGAATATAGGATTCTGATCCAACTTAGGAAATTTTGGGGAATACTAAAAGCTGAAAGGGAGGCAAATAAAAAAGGCCAAGATACATGATCAAAGGCCTTTTCGGCATCGAGTGATAAAAGTGCCATTGGAATTTTGGAATCTTTAGCTACTGCCATAAGGTGAATAAGCTTCCTCATATGGTCATGGGATAATCTCCCTTTCATAAACCCCACTTGTTCCTGCAGGCAGTCGATCCATCACCTTTGACAGTCTATTAGCCAAAGTTTTGCGGTATTTTAATGTCGGTATTAAGAAGCAATATTGGCCGGTAGCTGTCTAAACTAGATGGATCCTTACCCGGCTTTAGAATTAGGGAAATTGTAGCCTCCAAGAACCCCGAATCAGAGATACCAGAGTCGAACCAGAATCTGAAAGTATCAAGTAAAATTGGTGTGATATCCGGCAGAAAAGCTTTGTAAAAATTACTCGGAAAACCATCAGGGCCTGGGGATTTATCAACAGGCAACTGAAGGATAGCCTGGTGTATCTCAGAGATTACAATTGGTGCTTCTAAGATCTTGGACTCAGCCTCAGATAGCTTTGGCAAGTACGCTTCATTTAAGTAAGCTGCAATTTCTGAAACAGAAGAACTAGAGTCGGGCTCCTGTGCATACAATTTCTGAAAGTAATCCCCAAAAATTTTTGAAATTTCTCTCGGGTCTGTACAGATCCGATCCCTTGATCTACTCCCGCCTGCTATGAACTGTGATGAATCAATTTGTTTTACACGCCATGCTAAAAGTTTGCTAGCTTTTCTCCTATATCTAAATATTGTAGCTTAGCACGAGAAAGAGCCAGTTATGCTCGCTTGAAAACTATATCCGAGTATTGGCCTGTAATTGGTGTAACTTAATCCACTGGAATCAGTTGAGGTGCGGGATAGACTGTGTTCCAACCTTTGAATAGAAGATAACAAAAGTCCAACCTGTCCCTCTGCTCCCGCTTCTTCCTAGAGGCCATCTTAATCAACTCCCTCTCAGAGAGCATTTTAGGGCAGCCCATATCAAATCTTTTGAACAATGGAATCTCTATTATCTGCCATAAAGTGTGTTATGTAGTCCCTGATGCTCCTTAGTGAACATTCTTCCTTTAAAATTTGGGTATTTAATCTCCATTGTGTAGATCTACGCATCTCTGGACAGGGCCTATACCTTACACTAACCGGAGCATGATCAGAAATCACCCTTGCCGAGATCTCTACTTGAGAGACGTTGGGAACTGCAGATAAGCTCATTAAAATATAATCTATTCTCGAGTAAGAGTGATGTACTGGAGAGTAGAAAGAGTACTGTTTCCTTTCAGGGTAAAATAAAAGCAAGATATCGACTAAGGTTAACTTATTGATAAAGCCTTTCAGGGCTCTTTGGGTTGGGGTAAGGCCCCTACGTCTATTATAAGACCTATCTAAGTCATTTTGAAGTACCAAGTTCCAGTCTCCTCCAAGAATGGTGATATTCTGAGCATCTAGGTCCATTTTATGGCAAAGATCCTTGAAAAAATACAGGCGATTCACTATTAGGACCATAAATCGAGCCCAGAACTACCGGTTGAGATGCTAACATAGCATGGACAAGAACAAAATGGCCCTCCGGATCCCAACATTCATGTACCAATTTAAAGGCTACACCCCTTGCAATAAGGATAGCTACCCCCGCTGTCTTAGATGATGCCCCAAGCCCCAAAAACTTGAGCTACCCACATTCTTTTGAAATAATGAAGGTCCACTCTTTTTAAATGGGTTTCCTGAAGGAACGCAATATGCGCCCCCAGGTGAAGGAGGTGTTTTTAACACCACCTGCCTCTTGACCCTATCCTTGGCTCCTTTGATGTTCCAACTGACAAAATTATACGGTATAATCATAGAGCTGACAAAGAATCATGATGGGGACCAGTCTGGGAGATAACATGGGGTATTAAGATGTGAGCTACTATCAGAACAATGCAAGGACCCATGAGAAAAAGAGAAATCCAACTATTTACATACCCTTGAATGTGAGAATTCCTCAATCCCCCCCTCCAGGTAACTCGCTCACGCCAGCCCCCCTCTCCCCCACCCTATAACAAACCTTTCTAACCACCGCCCACCCCTGCAACATACCCCTGTTCAGAAAAACTGCACTCCTCAAACTACTCTGCCACATGATATTCGTCCAAACAGCCCAAAACTGAATATCCCTCACTCCCCGGCCGGAGCCCCCCAATCCCGCCTCACATGAGACTGTCCCACAGCAGACTAGATTACAATATGTAGATCCCATGTTCCTCAAAAAGTACTTATCACTGAAGTAGATTAAAAAAAAAAAGGCAGGGAAAAGGCCTCAATATCCTTCTTCCGTTCTTCATTTTCACTGTCTTCCTTCTCTTGCCATGATCTGATCCTCTCACTTTTGTACTGTTTCTTCTTTAGCTCGGGGAGTGGGGGTCAGGTAGATTGACTTACTACGAATCAATGTAACCCAACCCTGTAGTAAGCTCTAGAGTCCAGCCCTGCCCCTGTAAGAGAAATCCATTGTAGGCCAGTCTTCCAAAAAGAGGAGAGAAAAAGGAAAAAAAAGGGAGGGGGAAAGGGAAGAAAAATCACTCCTTTGCAACAGTCAAGAAAGTTATGTCCTGAACAAACACAAATCATACGCTCATCACAGGACGATGAATGAGAGTCCAACAAGTACAGATGAATAATATGAGAGTTCACTTAAACAGGTCAGGTAGTATCCACTGCAATTCTTGCTGGGCCTGTTGCTGAGACTCGAAGGATAACCATTTCCCCTCATGAGATACCATTAGTATGGCAGGATATTTCACCTTGAATGGCTTCGACGCAGCAATAAGCTTGAAGACTATAGGATGTAGCTCTTGCCTTCTAATCCTCACAGAATGAGGCAAATCTTGTACAATCCTGATTCGGTTGCCCTCCCATAACAGCTCCTTTATCCTCTAACTTTGTCCAAAACATGTTGTTTGTCCAGAAAATTGAGAAATTGCAAAATCAGAGGTCTGGGGGTTGCCCTGTTAGGCGCAGAGCTGGATGTAGCTCTTTCTATTACATAGTCTCCCTCTCCGAGGAGAACCTGCGACTTTTGCAGCAGAATTTTTGCATAAAAGTGATTGGGGCATTTCCTTCTTCTTTTCAGGGATGACAATTATCACCAAATTGTTTCTTCTGCTGTGCCCCTTCAGATCCTCAAGCTTATCTTCAAGCTTCTTGATTCTCCTTTTAGCCATCACAATCTCTGAGTCTGCAGAAACTTGCCTATTCTCTATTGAAGATATGTTGGCCTCTGCATCCCCAATCCTTCTAGAGAGTGAATCCACCAAAAGCTTAATTTCCTGGATATCCCCCGCTAAGGTGGAAATGGAGGCTTGCAGAGGTTTCATAAACTCAAGAAACTTTTCCTCCATGAGCGGGGAATCCACAACGGGGAGCTGTGTCAAGCTAGTGGCCTGCTGCTCTCTCTTAGCGGCCTGTAGTTTTTAGTCTTGCGTTTCGGGCGAATGCTTGATCACGATTTTTTATGAAACCTTCCATCTCATCACCCGATGTTCAGCTGCAACCTAAAGAAGACCTCGCCCGACTGATCGCTTCGTTTTTTAAGCGTTAAGATGCTGTAAAATTGTAAAAATGAGCGAACGATCGGCGGAGCTCCGGGAGAGTGCGACCTTCGATCAGGCTGTCATCACGTGACCCCTCATCTCCTCCTTATCTACACAGTTAGCCAATCAGGATTCAGAAGTGCATGGCGGCAGTGTGGTGACAGCACTTGAGATGGCACGCTTGTGCAGTCATAGAGGAAGAAGGTCAGCTTCATAGGACTCTACAGCCATAGCTAGCCTCAGCCTGTGCTAAAAAAAAAGTTGTGCAACTTGTGCCTGCCAAGCCTTCCCTTGGTTTCTCATTGGCCCGCTGTTTTTCCCGGCCAGTGTGCGAATCTGCATGTGGAGTTCCGGAGTGTGCACTGCTACTAGTGCCAGGCCAGGCCAGCTGCTGAGGTCGGGGCATCGGGCCAGCCTGGGATTGGTACTCATTCTCTTGCTGCATGCAGCAGGGCAGCTGCAGTGCAAGTCCATCATCCGTCCATGTCCTTCAATTAACCAGAGTCACCAGAACATTACGGTAACTGTCCTGAGGTGAGCAGGAGCCTGAAGAGAGAGGAAGTCACAGAGACAGAGCCCCATCAGGAGGACTAAGAGCCATCATCACCACTGCTGGGCCTGGGACACTAGTACTGTGTGCTGCTGCCTGTTGTCAGAGAGGAGGAGGTAGGTCCATGATCATCTCATTATTCTCACAGAGACAAGTGAGGCAGTTTGACAGTCACTCACTAGAGAAAGAGAATTGTGTGTAATTTATTTTATTCTAACTGATTCTGTCACTGACAATCTAGTCTGCACAGACAGTAATCCACATACTGTAGATCAAAAAAATAGATAGGATCTGGGAGGAGTTTCAGGCTATGTTATGGTCATAAAGAGTGTGTTAAATTATTAAAGAGCTAAATTTCTGATGTCCCTCATGGTGTCCCTCATTTCAAAGTCCTGAGGTTGAGAGGTATGCCCACTGTCCGTGGCCATGTAAGTCACTTCAGTGCTGGGAAGCAGAGTTACATGTAGAGGAGTCTGGGAATTCACCAGGTGCATCACTGCGGATGAAGAGCGGGCATGGGAGAGGAGAGGAGCAAGCGGCAAAGCCAAAAGTCATGAATCAGCTACTGGAGTGGCAGATAGGAGCATGCCGCCAACTGCATGCAGGTACACAGGGGAAGGGAATCTACTGTCTGCGGGGCCACTGTTGTCACTGCTATAAAGGACGTGGATTGTGGAAGGGAAGGTGCACTTTTCCCTCAGTCTGGAGGGAAAGGACATGCTCGGCTGTCTCGTGTAAGACCTGGAACACTGTGCAGTGCTTTTTTTTTTGTTTGTCTTGCTGCTTGCTGTGGATAAGGTAGGGATCGGAAGTCCTGAGCTCTGACAAATTGTTGGGGCACCAGCAAAAAAAAAAAAAAACTACATAAAATTAAAAACATGAAAAGAGGGAGATGAAAGTGACTGGTGGTGATTGGGGATTGTAGGGGGGACAGGAACCGTGAGGTCAGGTCTGCCAAGTGCCTACACTCACAGGCCAGGGAGACAGGAAAGAAAGATGACTTCTGTGTGTGATTTGGTGGAGGCATGGTCTGGTACTGAAGAGCTCCATCCAGGGATAAAGGACATTGTGGTTGGTGTCTGTGATGAATGGCTCAACTACTGAGCCTCAGTACTTTGCCATTTAATTAAGGGGAGAGGCACGGCTGAGCTGGTAAGTTAGCTGCCACTGCCAATCCTACCATTAAGTTGGGCAAACTGAATAAAAAAATACAGTAAAAGCTGAACAGTAGTAGGAAGGGAGGGTGTAAGAAATTTCTTTTTTTTTAGATCCCATTCCAGTGTACCTCACCCCCAGTGAAAGACACCCACCACACAGTGATTAACACAAAATACATTTTATTAATATAATAAAGTGGCCAAGCAAGCCTACATCTATATAATATTATTGCTACAAAATTTACTTCATTCCTGCATATTTTTGTTTTAAACATCTTTAAAATATAGTCTTCCAACCATGGACTACCATTTGCAACACTGGGACTACCATTTTTGGCTAGGGCACTTGTCCTGGACTAGCATGTAAATTTAAAATTTGCCGATCCCTGACCCTGAGGTCCCTTAATTATATGGCTCATATGATTTCCTACCAGAAATCTTCCCTGGCCTCACTCAAGTCCAAGCTAGAAGCTATCCAGGACCAGGAGTTTAAGGCTGAGATTGACAAGACAGTGAGAATAGCTAAAATATCCTGTTGTCATGCCCTCCAGGCCACTTATGACACAGTAGACTCTGTTGCTTGCACTACAGCCACTGCTGTCTGTATAAGGTGACATTCGTGACTCAGCATTGCTGGCCTGGCACAATACGTCCAGACCTCCATCCTGGATGCCCCTTTCAGGGAATCCATGTTTTTCAGAGGTGATGCCAAGGATATTATCACTGAATTGCAGGACCATGGTAAATCCAGCCGCGCTGTCTGATTCAAGTACCGAGGGAGTTACAAAGGCAAACACCCTTTTCATTGGCAACAGAGAAACCAGGACCACAGGGTACTAGTGTCTGGGTACATGAAGAAGGATCTTATTTGGTGGCAGAAGTTCTCCAATCTCTTCACAAGGGTTCCCCTTTAAACCCCCTGCTCCTACCATGACCCTTTCAATGGATGCTTTGTGTCAAGGCTAGGGAGCCCACCTAGGAGACCATCAGACCCAGAGAACGTGGTCTCAGTTGGAAGCATCTCTACACATCAGTGTATTAGAAATGTGGGCAGTGCTGTATGCACACCAGACCTTCTAGCCTATTCTATGTCCAGGGACACTCCTAGTTCAGATGACAATATGTATGTGGTCTGGTACCCAAACAGGGAGGCACTCACTCATACCCTCTATGCCGGGAGAAGATGTGAGTGTGGTACTGGGCATTCCAGCATGACCTCCACCTTACTGCTGTCCATGTGCCGGGCATCAGCAGCATCCTGGCAGACAGTCTCAGCTGCACCACTGTCAGGGCTCATGAGTGGGAGCTAAATCAAGAGGTGGTTGAAAGCTTATTCAACCTGTGGGGTCAGCCAGAGACAGACCTCTTCATCTCTCCAGCCAACACAAACTACCCAATGTTTTCTCACCGTTCCTCTGGGTGGTGTTTTCTGGTGAGACGCTCTGTCGCTTTGCTGGACAGGGAGGTTTGCTGGACAGGGAGGTTATTATACACCTTTTCTCCCTTCCCAGTGCTTCAGAGGGTTCTCCTGAAGATACAAGTAGTCCCTCTTTGGCCTCATCAGATTTGGTTTCCTCTGCTTCAACAGCTATCGATGGAAACCGCTCAACTCAATAAAGGAGAAGATATGGTGAGTATGTGGATATCTTTGGGCTGGTAGACAAGGAGATTGCCAGAAAGTATGAACAGAGGGAGTCAGTGGGCAAGTCAGAGATGGCAGTAGTGCTGCCAGTGGTAGGGCACAAGTCAGAGGAAGCCTGGATTAAGGGGAAGGGCATAGATACATGGTAAACAGTTTTCCTAATTTACAGCATGCTGGTCTTGGAGAAACAGCAAGACCTGGCAATCCCACTACTGACGTACATGGCAATTATCTGGGATGCGTATCGGATGAAGCTGGGTTTTGGGTGACTCAAATACAATGAGGCATTCCAAAGGATAATGGCGATGAAAAAGGTGACCTGAGGTGGGACTGTACCCACTCCAAGTTGTGGGTCAGAACGCTGTCGGGTTCAATGGGGGGCATGTGGCAGACCAGGGTAAATGAGTAGCCCTGGCCCCTGGGGCCCAAGCATACTGGGATTATAAGAGGGCTTTGTGCACATGGCCTAGTTGCAAGTTTCAGCATGCCTGCTCACGATGCAGGGAATTGCATCTGGCGATGGCTTGCAGGCAAGGGGATGACAAGATGGGGCAGGCTGGTGGTCAGCTGCAGGAGCAACCCTTTCATGGCAGCTGGAGGGAGCCGGTGGTGATAGGTAAGCCCGGGAGAGGGGATACATCTCTAACTATGGTTGGAGTTATGGCAGGAACAAGTGATGGGCAGTGGGGCTACACCAGGGCCTTCACCCCATCTAAGTGGGGGTGGTGCCTGGACAGAGGGCTACCCTGACAAGAGAGGGTGGACCTCTTTAGAGCGGGTTTTAGGGAGGGTTTTCCATTGTGGTTAGAGGGGTCATCGGTAGGGATGCAGGCTAAGAATCTGGACTCAGTTAAGGGGAGAGAGGACATAGTACTGGGTAAGATTGGGAAGAAAGTCAGAGCAGGGAGAGTTGAGGGCCACTGGATGAACCCCTCTGTAGACAGTTCTGAGTGTCACCCCTTGGGGTGGCATCTAAGAGCTAGTGGGGGAATTCTGGCTCATACATCACCTGTCTTACCAGGAGGGGGTTCTATGAATATGAGGATCCTGGAGGTGCTGAGCATGGTCTCTTACACATCACTGGATTGGGTGGTGGAATTGATATGGGCAACTGAGGGGGCCTGGCTGGCGAAGACGAGCATTGAGTCCACAATCCAGCTGTTACCAGTCTGCCCAGCAGAATGGGATCTACTAGGTTTCCAATTCAAGGGCGACTTGTATTTTGACAAAGCCATGCCCATGGGGTGCTCTGTGGAGTGCTCAACATTCGAGGTATTCAGTTCATGGGAAAAGTGGGTGTTTGGGTCCCAGTACAGGCACAGGAGGGTGGTCCATTACTTGGACAATCTCCTGTTGATAGGGGACAGCCAGGCGGAAACCGAGAAGCTGCTAGGGACTTCTAGGACATGTGTAGCATCATAGGGATCCCCTGGCAGTGGGTAAGATGGAGGGCCCAGCCTGCAGGTTGGAGCTCCTGGGGATTAAGATAGATACTGAACAGGAATGTTTTCACCTGCAGGGATAAAGTGTCCCATTTGAAGGGGTTGCTGGCACTAGTGGAGGGGAGGAGGAGGTGCTGCTGGTACAGGTAGATCAGCTGCTGGGTCACCTTATTTTGCCTGCAAGGCCATAAGCCCAGGCAGGGCTTTTAAGTGAGAAGTTTCAGAGGGTCACGGGCAGGGCCAAGCAGCCCCATTACTGGGTGAACATCAGTAGAGGAGTGTGGAAGGACCTCCAAGTTTTTCTTTTCCTGGAATCATACAAGGGGGTGATGTTCTGGCAAAAGGAGTGGACCCACAATACAGAACTTGAGCTGTATACGGACATGGCTTGGAATTTCAGGTTAGGGGCCTACTTTCAAGGGGAATGGGTCTCAGAGGCATGACCAGACCAATGGAGAGAATGGGGGTGGACCAAGGATATCGCATTTCTTGAGATCTTCCCCATGTGGGTGGCTTTAGAAATCTGGGGAGAATGAATGGCAGGGTGGAGCATCTCCTTCTGGTGTGATAACAAGTGGGTAGTGCAGGTGATTAACAGACAGAGTGGCCATACAGAATCAGTGGGCTAGGTCCTGAGGAGCTTGTTGTTGTTTGGGTTGTGTTTGAACTTGTCTTTCATGGAACAGCACATTGAGGGGATATGGAATGAGGTGGCTGACTGTCTTTCTCATTTGCAGATAGACAGATTCCGGGACTTGGCACTGCAAGCCACACCTACCCAGACCAGGGTCCCAGATTGGATGTGGGAGATTGGAGGGAGAAAGCCACGGCAATGTATAGAGGTTCATGGGTGGGCAACACCTTGAAGACCTAAGAAGGGGCTTGGGAGAGCTTCCAGGCATTTTGATCAAGGATGGGTTGGGGACAGGGGAGCCAGCGCAGGAGGAGCAAATCATGCATCATCTAGTGGCAAAATGGGAAGAAGGGGTGGCCCACAATACCATGGTAGTGCAGCTGGTGGGGATCAGCTGGGCTTGCCAGGACCGGGGGTGGTTGGACATAGTGGGCAGCTGGACCATCAGGCAGATGGTCATGGGATAGCAGAGGGGGCAAGACGGGAGGCAGGATGGGAGGAGGCCCATACGGGGCCCCCTACTCAAGAAGGTGGTAAGGGTGTTGGACCATGTTTGTCATTCAGTGAACGAGGCTTGTCTGTTCCAGGCCATATTCACAGTTATGGTAAGAGGGGCTTTTCGGGTTGGGGAAATGGTGGCACCCCAAAATGGGGCAGCCGCTGTGGGTCTGCAAGAGCACAACATATGGGTGGAGGCAGATATGGTGATCATCCAACTCCAGAGGTCCAAAATGGACCAGCAGGGTGGGGACACCACCATGGAGATACGCAGACAGGCAGATGGGGTTTGTGTACTATCCAGGCCATGATGGAGTATAGTAGAGTACGGGGTCCCCTGAGTGGGGTCTGGTTCATGCATGGGGATGGATCCCTGGTGATTGGGCTTCAGGTGGGAGCAGTGCTGAAAAAGGCAGTGGCATTTGCAGGGGGGAGAACCCCACAAGTTCACCCCCCCTTCATTCTGGAATGGGGCAGCAATGGAAGTGGCTGCCTCTGGGGCTGAGGAAACTGAGGTCAAGCGGGTAGGGAGTTGAAAGTCAAACTGATACAAGAGATATGTGAGGTGTTGACAATGGCTAATGGGTTTCCCTTTTGCTTTTCAAACACCTAAATCTGGGAAATGAAAAGTCCTTTAAACAAAGAAAGTCTTTCAAAAATTTTTGTTCTTCAGACTCGTGGTGAGATGTAGAATTTATGCAAAAGCCAGAATGCTGAAGTCTGTAACATCCACTTTTATTCTTTTAAATGACAATGCCCCTCACGTTTCTGTCTCCAGCTTGGTCACGGGCTCTTACCATCTGAATAAATCATAAATAATATTTGAATCAATAAATGCTTCACATTAATATCACATACAATTCTTATAACAATCTTCTACCTCAAAATTAATTACAAGTAAAAAGTATTCTGTTCACCTTTGAATTAAATTGATTCATAATATACTTACTCCTTTATCCAATCAAAACATTGATTTCTGCAATAAACATCATAGAACTTGGTCAGTTATATCCAATATTATACAGTGCCTAATAATAACACTCAAAGCCCCATATAATTTATAGTATGTTACATCACATACCTTTTGTTCAATTTATTTAATTGAGATTCCAATGACTGTGTTTTCTCTCTATAAAGTAATAATGATCATGAGAAACCACCCTTGAACTCATTAATATAATTTCCAATTGTTAAAAATGTTTTTTATTTATTTAAGTTCTATATAAATCATATTGTTACAAAATATATTTACTGCAAAAACTTGATCCAACTTGCTGGTTGTTATACCCCAATTCAATGAGTATCCTTTTAATGTGGAGATTGAATAAAGAAATGGGCTCCTGAACCTGTAGAACTCGCTGTGCTGTAAATGCACTTTGTATCAAACAATCAGCTACGAGTGAGTGTAGCCTTTCAAATATAATTAAGATTCACCCGTTGTAAATTAAATGTCCTTCCATTTACGCGTTTGGTTTTAAAAATGGTCAGTGGTGCCGTATTTTCCTCCAACTAGTGAAAGTCTCTCTGACGTCCTGAACCCAGCGATACCCCAGCACAAGAAGCTTTAAAAAATGCCAGTGCTGCAAAACTTCATTTTAAATAGCAAAAAACTTCCCGCGGTTCAACCCACGTGATAGGTATCAACCTATCATTCTAAACCTCTTCTAATCAAGCCTACATCTACTGAATATTCATTCTCATGAATATTCAAAAGGTCTCCATCTTTAATACAAATAAATCTTGTTGTAATTTTGATAATATCTTACAACAACCGAGTGCAGCTTATATTTTATATCCCATTTAAATTTAATGAATTCATTAACAGTTACATGCTAAATGGATTCACTGGTGGTTTCTTTGATATTATAATTATGTATTTGTTATTCTTAATTTTCTAAAGCAACTAGGTAATTTATATTTGTTCGTTCCATATAAATTACTATAAAAGTCAATTTATGGGGCTTTGTTTAACAAATGTTACCATCCCCTATGTTTTGTAACATTCTGCAGTATAGGATATACTTATGTGTTGTCATGCATTTCAATGCACGCAAACTTAAAACACAAATACTGAACAATTCTTATCATAGATATGAACAAACAAGTTGGCAGAATAAGAGGTTGACAATGAACTTATAATTACTCATCAGAATATAAAACAATTAAACACTGGTCATTTATTATTGTAATTATGTTTATAAATATTTTATATCTGTGTTGGGACACACCAACATATATATATAAATTTGCCAGCTATTTCAATTTTTATAAAATAATCACATAATATGAACATAAATAAATGTTGTCTGGTCATATATATTATCCACAGTTAACAACTCATGATAACGAATGCACAAACATTAGATATCACCATACTTCTGTTATTGACAAACCTGCCAATTACTTTCTAAGTTCATTCCTATTCTTTTGTCTAATGTTTTCAATTCAAAAATCCATTTCATTTCCTTACGTTCAAGTAATTTTTTGTAATTTCCACCTCTAGTCGGTTGCTTAAATAGTTCCAGACCCCAAAACCTTAGGGACCCTTCAGTGTGTTGCTTCATTAAAATGTAACGCTACAGGAGTTTTGTCATTTTATTCCTTATATCACTCTTATGTTCTCCAATTCTTACTGTCAAAGCTCTCTTAGTTTGTCCACATATAGTTTGTCACATGGGCATTGTATTATATATATATAACCCCTTCAGAATTACAATTAATGTGGTCCTTGATACGGAATTCCTTGTTGAAATGAGGATGTTTAAAAACTGATTTTCTACTAGTATTATTACAGACCGCACATCTGCCGCATTTAGTCATGCCTGGTTGTAGGGGGCCTAAAAGTAGTTGTTTCTAATTTACAGTGTTATACATGAACTGGGAATGAACCAACTTGTCCTTAAAATTCTGAACCTTTTTTGAAACCACAAATGGTTTTAACTGCAATGACTGTATATGTTGGTTGTCCATCGCAACCAAATGCCAGTGTTTATTAATAATGTTTCTAATTTGGGTAATTTTATGATTATATCTCATTGCAAAGACTGTTCTATCTTCCTTTGATATAGATTTTTATTCAATAAATCCATCCTTGTAAACCTCTCAATTTTCTTTTTAGCTTGTTCCAACACTTTTCTGGGATATCCTCTATTTTTAAATCTATTAACCATATCTTTCTCATGATATTCATAATCCTCCACATCAGTGCAATTACGTTTAACTCTAACAAGTTGGGAGTATGGAATGCTATTTTAAGTTTTGGATCATGAAAACTTTTATGATGCAGTAATGTATTTCTATCAGTAACTTTTCTATATAATGAAGTACTACATATAGAATCTATAACTTCTTCTAAATCCAAAAATGGGATGTGTTGTTTATGGTAATTCATAGAAACTTAAGATTCTGATCAAAATCATTTAACATTTGGTCAAAAGTTTCAAATCATTCTCAGTTCCAGACCATAAACAAAAAATATCGTCAATGAAACGCTTCCAAAATTTTATTTGATTCAAAAAAATGTTCTTATCAACGTTAAATATATAATCTTCCTCAAAAATAATCATGTAACTATTAGCGTAACTTGGAGCCATTGTGCTTCCCATTGCTGTTCCTTTGTCCTGTTGATAGAATTTTCCATCAAATTCAAAGTAATTATGTTTTAAAATAAAACTTGCTAACAAGCATTAAAGATTAAATCTAATTTCATGCCTCCACTAGATAAAAACATGGAATTGAATGTTTTGTAAAATTGTGGAAAAAGAAATTATGGATCTTTTAAAGATAACTCTTCACTTCGGCCTCCTTATTACAACCTTAATAGGGACCAATTTAAAATACTAGATCAATTAAGTAAAGATACAAGTATTGTGATCAAGCAGGCAGATAAAGGAGGAGGCATAGTTATCCAGGACAAGGATCAATATAGAAATATGTGTTTAGATCTACTGAATAATAGGATAATTATTCAATTCTAGAGGGTGATCCCACTCAGAAAATTATGCATCAGTTAAGAGAAATGTTAGCGAATTTGTAGATATGAACTGGCTACAAGAATGGAGATGAGATTATTATTGTTGGAATATCCTAGAATTCCTACCTTTATTCTTTACCTAAGATACACAAAAATGTTTATAATCCACCAGGGAGACCCATTGTTTCGGGCATAGACTCAGTATTTGATCCGATTTCTAGATATGTGAATTATTACTTGCAACCTCTAATAGCTTGTAGTAACACATATATACAAGATTCTACAGATTTTATTAAACGATTAGAAATGACATTAACAGTAAATGAACAATCAGAATACATTTTAGTCACATGGGATGTTAAAGACTTATATACATCTATTCCACATCAACAAGGAGTTTTAAATATGGGTAAAATATTATCAAGAAGACGGGCAGATAAACAACCTAGAACATAGAGGATAATGTATGGTCCTCTATCGTTAACCGGTCAGTTAACAGTCGAGAGGTTGCCAGGGTGACCATGTAAACCTCGAGAGCGAAGCTCGAGAGGTTTACGTCGCCATGGCAACCTCGAGACGGTTAAAATTGACCGGTTGCCGATAGAGGGACCATACATTATTTTTTATAGTGTATGGTCCCACTATCAAAAAAAAAAAGGAGCTTACGTTTTAAAAGTCACCGCTTGTGACCTTCAGTCCTTCCCGTCGGTTTCCCTTCAGTCCGGTTTCCGTGTCGAAAAGCCAAGACATAAGAGACTATCACAGTTAGTTATTCCATCGATGTGACGAGACATAGGTTAACAACATATCTACGCCACATCGATAGTTAACAACCTTAGGAAATGATGATTTCCTAAGGTTAACAGCGTTCTAACATACATTATAGCCTTGTTACAGGAGTTAGCAAGTTTATTTTAAAACATAATTACTTTGAATTTGATGGAAAATTCTATCAACAGGACAAAGGAACAGCAATGGGAAGCACAATGGCTCCAAGTTACGCTAATAGTTACATGATTATTTTGAGGAAGATTATATATTTAACGTTGATAAGAACATTTTTGAATCAAATAAAATTTTGGAAGCGCTTCATTGACGATATTTTTGTTTATGGTCTGGAACTGAGAATGATTTGAAACTTTTGACCAAATGTTAAATGATTTTGATCAGAATCTTAAGTTTTCTATGAATTACCATAAACAACACATCCCATTTTGGATTTAGAAGTACAAGTTATAGATTCTATATGTAGTACTTCATTATATAGAAAAGTTACTGATAGAAATACATTACTGCATCATAAAAGTTTTCATGATCCAAAACTTAAAAATAGCATTCCATACTCCCAACTTGTTAGAGTTAAACGTAATTGCACTGATGTGGAGGATTATGAATATCATGAGAAAGATATGGTTAATAGATTTAAAAATAGAGGATATCCCAGAAAAGTGTTGGAACAAGCTAAAAAGAAAATTGAGAGGTTTACAAGGACGGATTTATTGAATAAAAAATCTATATCAAAGGAAGATAGAACAGTCTTTGCAATGAGATATAATCATAAAATTACCCAAATTAGAAAGATTATTAATAAACACTGGCATTTGTCATGATGGACAACCAACATATACAGTCATTGCAGTTAAAACCATTTGTGGTTTCAAAAAGGTTCAGAATTTTAAGGACAAGTTGGTTCATTCCCAGTTCATGTATAACACTGTAAATTAGAAACAACTACTTTAGGCCCCCTACAACCAGGCATGACTAAATGCAGCAGATGTGCGGTCTGTAATAATACTAGTAGAAAATCAGTTTTAAACATCCTCATTTCAACAAGGAATTCCGTATCAAGGACCACATTAATTGTAATTTGAAGGGTTATATATATAATACAATGCCCATGTAACAAACTATATGTGGGACAAACTAAGAGAGCTTTGAAAGTAAGAATTGGAGAACATAAGAGTGATATAAGGAATAAAAATGACAAATCTCCTGTAGCGTTACATTTTAATGAAGCAACACATACGGGGCCCCTAGGTTTTGGGGTCTGGAACTAGTAAGCAACCGACTAGAGGTGGAAATTACAAAAAATTACTTGAACGTAAGGAAATGAAATGGATTTTTGAATTGAAAACATTAGACAAAAGAATAGGAATGAACTTAGAAAGTAATTGGCAGGTTTGTCAATAAGCAGAAGTATGGTGATATCTAATGTTTGTGCATTCGTTATCATGAGTTGTTAACTGTGGATAATATATATGACAAACAGACAACATTTATTTATGTTCATATTATGTGATTATTTTTATAAAAAATTGAAATAGCTGGCAAATTTATATATATATATGTTGGTGTGTCCCAACACAGATATAAAATATTTATAAACATAATTACAATAATAAATGACCAGTGTTTAATTGTTTTTATATTCTGATGAGTAATTATAAGTTCATTGTCAACCTCTTATTCTGCCAACTTGTTTGTTCATATCTATGATAAGAATTGTTCAGTATTTGTGTTTTAAGTTTTGCGATTGAAATGCATGACAACACATAAGTATATCCTATACCCCACGGGAATGTTACAAAACATAGGGATGGTAACATTTGTTAAACAAAGCTCCATAAATTGACTTTTATAGTAATTTATATGGAACAAACAAATATAAATTACCTAGTTGCTTTAGAAAATTAAGAATAACAAATACATAATTATAATATCAAAAGAAACCACCAGTGAATCCATTTAGCATGTAACTGTTAATGAATTCATTAGATTTAAATGGGATATAAAATATAAGTTGCACTCGTTGTTGTAAGATATTATCAAAATTACAACAAGATTTATTTGCATTAAAGATGGAGACTTTTGAATATTCATGAGAATGAATATTCAGTAGATGTAGGCTTGATTAGAAGAGGTTTAGAATGATAGGTTGATACCTATCACGTGGGTTGAACCGTGGAAGTTTTTTGCTATTTAAAATGAAGTTTTGCAGCACTGGCGCCTTAAAGCTTCTTGTGTCAGTGCACGCCAGGTGTCTGTGACGCTGTGAGAGACTCTACTAGTTGAGGAAATACGCATCACCGACTCATTTTTAAAACCAAAACGCGAAATGGAAGGACATTTAATTTACAACAGGTGAATCTTAATTATATTTGAAAGGCTACACTCACTGCACAAGCATTGATTGTTTTGATACAAGTGCATTTACAGCACAGCGAGTTTACGGGTTCAGGAGCCCATTTCTTTATTCAATCTCCACATTAAAAGGATACTCATTGAATTGGGGGTATAACAACCAGCAAGTTGGATCGTTTTTTGCAGTAAATATATTTTGGTAAGCCAATATGATTTATATAGAACTTAAATAAATAAAAAAACATTTTTTTAACAATTGGAAATTATATTAATGAGTTCAAGGGTGGTTTCTCATGATCATTATTACTTTATAGAGAGAGGAAACACAGTCATTGGAATCTCAATTAAATAAATTGAACAAAAAGGTATGTGATGTAACATACTTACTATAAATTATATGGGGCTTTGAGTGTTATTATTAGGCACTGTATAATATTGGATATAACTGACCAAGTTCTATGATGTTTATTGCAGAAATCAATGTTTTGATTGGATAAAAGGAGTAAGCATATTATGAATCAATTTAATTCAAAGGTGAACAGAATACTTTTTACTTGTAATTAATTTTGAGGTAGAAGATTGTTATAAGAATTGTATGTGATATTAATGTGAAGCATTTATTGATTCAAATATTATTTATGATTTATTCAGATGGTAAGAGCCCCGTGACCAAGCTGGAGACAGCGAAACGTAGGGGCATTGTCATTTAAAAAGAATAAAAGTGGATGTTACAGACTTCAGCATTCTGGCATTTGCATAATTTCCCTTTTGTTTTCCCTGCAGTAGGTTCCAAGCAGCTAGTGTGGATCATGGGGCACTCGTTCATATACTGGGCAGAGAGGTTTGCAGCCACCATGAGGATAGGGACACAGCTGCACCCAGGAGCAGAGCATACCAGAGCATGATGGAGGGGCCTGAGAGGCATGAGGTGATCACAGTTACTACCCCTGCTGGAGGAGCTGTGGGTGCATTGGGGCCAACTGGACTGTGTTATTATGCATTTAGGGGGCAATGACTTGGGGACATTGCCTTGGGGGTCCCTGATGAAGGACGATATTACAGATTTGGAGAAGGTGAAAAGCTGGTGGCCCAGGGTGGTGATAGGTTGGATGGAGAGGAGTGAAGGGACCAAAAGTGATAGAGGTGGCAAAGAAATGCTTAAACAGGAAGGTGGCCAGGGCACTGATTGAGATGGGGGCTTCACATTCAGCATAGGGACATCTCATACGAGCAGGAGGCTGAATACTGGACAGGATTCACCTGACTGAGTTCGACATTGGGCCTGTTCCTCCGCCCCTTCGGGAACTTAGTCGGGGAAATTAACAAAAAAAGTCTGAGGGGTTAATCCACAAGGGGGGAGCCCCATCTTCCATCGCATGCAAGAAATGGGTGAGTGGCAGGGGTGGGAGCAAGAGGGAGAAGGGGGCAGATAGAGAGTGGAGGAGGTATGTACCATGGACTGGGGACAAAAGAACTCAGGCATGAGAGTAAAAGGGAGGGTGGAGGGATGTAGCATTATGGGTGGATCATCGTGTCCACACCTAGTGGGTGGAGAGTGGTCTGCAAGTGTGGTACCTGGTTATGGTGATGGAAAGAGGGGGCCGGATCACAGTGTCCAGACCCAGAGAAGCAATGTGGCAAGAGGAGCAGAGCAAGAAGAAGAACCACACGAATGGGAAGACAGGACTGTTATGTCCTAGAAGTGATATGGACTGTTATGTCCAAGTTGTAAATATGGAATTGCTAGAAATAAACTGTGATGTAAATGTATGAATATAATTGTGCCTTTTATAAATAAATTATTGCCAGCAAGCATCCAAAGTTTAACAAGCAGTAGCCTGAGTTTTTCTGAGTGGGATCCAGGGACAATGAGGCTTGCCATTAAAAGGCAGGCCAGGTTTTCCTGGGAGCCAGCTAGAAATGAATGCTGAGAAGGGAAGGAGATGGGGAGAGGGAGGGGGTCTTGCAGAACAGGGGAGGGTCTGTGACCTCAAAAGGGTCATGACCAGATCAGAGCTTGCTGGCTATTGAAGCCAGGGAGGGGCCAGTAGGGGTCCTGATCAGGGGTCCTTAGGGTTATTTACAGCATGTAACCTCAGTTAGCCCTCTTTCTGTTGCACATTTACTCCACCCACCCTCCCAGCAAGAAAGAGGAGGGGAATGTGGAATAGGCACTGTATGGCACAGCCATTACGGTAGAAGTGCCTAAGGGCGCCTGCATGGGCCAGGTGGAGCCCCACCGCAGTTGTTCGAGACAAGGAAGAGCAGTTCAAAAAGGAGGAGTGGAAGGAGTGGGAGCAAGAGGAAGGGGCAGGTAGAGGGGTGAGGGTAGGTACCATGGGCTGGGGACAAAAGAACCCAGGCGTGGAGTAATGGGGGAGGATATAGAACTAGGGGGTGGATCGCCATGTCCCACCTATTGGGGTGGAGTGGTCCAGGTAAGTGTGGCACCTAGTTATGGTGATGGATGGGGGCAGATCAATGTGTCCGGACCTCGAGAAGCAATGACAAAAGAGGAGCAGAGCAAGAAGAAGAACCACACAAGAGGGAAGACGGACTATTAAGTCCTAGAAGTGATATGGGACTGTTGTCCAAGTTGTGAATATGGAATAGTTAGAAATAAACTGGGATGTAAATATATGAATATAATTGTGCCTTTTATAAATAAATTATTGCCAGCAAGCATCCAAAGTTTAACAAGCAGTGACCAAGTTATTTCTAGGTGAGGATCCAGGGACAATGTGTGTGTGTGTGGTGGGGTGACAGCTTGATACTAACAATAAGCTGTTGCAGTCAGTAAGTTTCCAAAAGGTCTGTCAACAGGGTACCATCTTCTTGTTTACTAATGGTGATGTCCAGAAAATATATACACTGAATTTGTGCATTAACCTTAAACCTTAAATTAGGGTTGGTGCTTCAAAGACTTAACAAAGTAGAACGTTCTTCCCTTGTATCCCTCCATAAAAATACTAAATAATCAATTAATCTTTGTAAAACTCCACTTTTGACCCATATATAGGTTGGCGAACTTGGTGCCAAGGTGGCCCCATGGCTTCCATTCAGTTGTACATAATTTTTTCTTCAAACATGAAGACGCTTTTAAGCGCCTATTTCAGTTAGTCCCAATAGAAAGTTAATCTTATTTTGTGACAATTTGTTTGTGTTACAAAACATGTTCAATGGTCAAAATGCTCTTCATGGGGTGTTCATGTATAATGAATCAACATCCATGGTGACTAGGAGCCATTCGATCTGCACCTGCATGTCACCAAGATATGTCTATAGTTGGCTGGTGTCTAAGTGGCTCTGAAGTTTAGAGACTAGTGGGTATATGTAGCTATCTATATATCTGGATAGGAGTTCAGTAATCCAGCTTATCCCAGATATGATAGTCTTCCGGGGAAAGAGGATCCTTGTGCACCTTTGGCAAGGTATATATGACTGGTTTCTTGGAGTTAGATACTGATAACACAGTTCATTCATGTCAATTATACCATTTTCAAATCCTTCCAAATGAATTGCCTCAGCCTTTTTCTGATTGTCTTTGGAGGGGTCACAGTTTAAGTTTGTATAACATTTCTTGTCAGACTACTAGCTATAGATCTCTGTCACATATTTTTCCCTGTCTTGGACCACCACTGACCCCCCTTATCTGCAGGTTTGATTTCAATGGACAAATCCTGTGCTAATGTGTTTAAAGTTTCTTTTTGAAGTTTGGACAGTTTGCAGTACTTGAAGTTCCCTGGTTCCCTATACAGATCTTCCAAATCCCTAGAGCAACACTGAAGGAATGTATTTAACCTGGGTTGGAAGGGTGGGCAAAAGGTGGAGTAAGATTTAAGATGTGCACTGTATATGCCCATTTCTTCCTCACTATCAATAACATTTCCAGTTTCATTTCCAGTTCCCTGTTCTGCCTGTTCTAATTCTGGATTACCATTACCAGATTTATCTGTGAAAAGCTAAATTCATATTTCTAGCAGACTTTTTAATATCCACAAAAGCACTAAACTCAGGTAGTTTTTACGTGAGAACAAAAGATAGACTCTTAGACAGTACCCGAATCTCCACTTCAGCCAATGTCCTGCTCAAAAGGTTCATAACATTTGTATCTGTTCATGTATCCCCCCCTCAGCCTCCTATTTTTCCTCTGGCTATGCTGCGTCTTCCTCTTCCTCTTTTCCATCCTCTGTTGCATGGGCCCAGTTCTTTAGGAGGGAACTTAAAATGTGTTTGGTGGCTGTTCCTCCTGGGAACACTCCCAGGAGGAGTATCGACTAAAAAAGGCACCCCTTCATTATCTATTTCGTTCCCTTCTTTTGGCTCTGAGCCACTATCCCCAGAGCTGTATTTTAGTTGAGTTTGTTCAGTTCTTTTCAGGATCAATCACATTGGCATCCTCCCCACATTATCCACGGTGCTTGCGCTGTTGTTGGCCCTTAGTTCCAATGTCACAGACTGCATTTCCAAGGTTGCCCCTGTATTCCGTGATTCGTCCAATTGTAAACCCTATTGATTCTATAGTGATCATAGTCCTGTGTTTGCTTTTTCATCTTCTGTGCTTTGATTTTAGAGTCATAAAACTTCAAATACTGTTGGAATATATCCTAGCACTTGTGAAAATCTGGGTGATCATGAAATGTTTGAACAGTTTGTTCTTTCTCATTCAATTGTCTATTAACTTCTTCTATGGTCTTCTGTCCTTCTTCAATAATAAGTTCAATTAGCTTCAGGGATGCCTCATCCATAATTGCCTTCCATTTTTTTATGAAGGAGATTTTTTCATTATCAAAGGTGACCATTTTAAGATACGTAGCTCCTGAGATATGTCTTCACATAAATAAGTGTGCATTGTTTTTTCTTGCTAATATAGTCTCCCAGCTCTCATGGCAATCTTCTCCAGGTGGAAAAATGCATTGTGAATGGAGTTGGAAGGAATTGCCACACCGGAATCAGTCTCCACTGGAGTGTCAGTAGCAGCTCCCAATGCCGTTGGCAGTAATGTACCAGTTGCATCATCTTCACAAAATAAAGACCCATAGATGCCTTCTCCTTGTGGGATAGCTTGCTCACTGATATTAATCTGTGGTTCACTCATTTTAAATAGATGGGTAAGTGGCAGTCCTTTGTATATTATTTTAAATCTGAACCCAGTGCATAACCTGAAAGTACAACGGTTAGGCAAGAGAGGGTTTGCACTAGGGAGGGGGTGCTATAAACATAGCAATTAGTCCATATTTAAAGGAAAACAATGCACTTACCCTAACATTACGGACCATAAGCCAATGAATACTTAGGTGCATTCTAGAACATAT
Source organism: Neoceratodus forsteri (assembly GCA_016271365.2). Taxonomy (NCBI): domain Eukaryota; kingdom Metazoa; phylum Chordata; order Ceratodontiformes; family Ceratodontidae; genus Neoceratodus; species Neoceratodus forsteri. The sequence goes on along the minus strand of CM057459.1, from coordinate 851,796,880 downwards.
TTGTATTCACCATCCAGTGTTGAGCACTCAGTGTAGCAAGTTCTTACCTTTCACCATTATGGCTTCATCAGATAACAGTGATGCATATAAAGTGCCTTTATGCCACTTTAAGTATGTACCTGTGGTTACCAATTGTTTTAATAACATATGCACTATTGTGATTGGTGCGTCAACTAGACATGATGGTATATAACAGGCACTTTATATGCACTTCACTATTCTCTGATGAAGCCATAACGGAGAAACATAAGAACTGCTACTACAGTGAGTGCTCAATGCTGGATGGGTGAAAAACAATATGTTCCAGAAAGAACCAAAGTATTCATTTGCTTATGGTCCTTAATTTTAGGGTGAGTGCAATGCTTTCCTTTAAATAAAAACAGGAGTGGAGTTTACCCAGAAAGATGCCATGATCAACAAAGTTGAAGGCCTTAGATAGATTTACAAAGATGGCACAAGTGAGCTTGTCTTTGTCAGAGTTCCTTAGTCTATGGTCTATGAAACAGGGCAGAAAACAGAAACAAGAAAAGAAGAACAGGAGGAGAAAGGGGTGCACGGGGACAGAATGATCAGATACATGTACCACAAGGTGCAGGTGGAGGTGGTGGAAAATTAGCTGGTCAAGGTGCGACAAAGTGTAAGAGAGATGCCGTGGCCAGGGGGCTGTGAACACAAAGGCTGGGAACGTGGTGCAGCTAAAGAAGCCACAGTTCATTAGTCCCTAAAATGCACTGGTTCCACTCCATTGTTGTACAAGCAGGATTCCCTTTGGTCATCTTGTGCATCAGGTGATGAAACAACCCTGAGAAATCTAGAAGCACACCAGTCACCTCTTCCAGATACAAATGTCTCCTGTTCCCCTGTTAAAGATAAAAATGATCAATCCAGAAATGTAAAGTCTAATTTCAAATCATTTTGCATTTGCTGCCCTATTCCTAAACCCTCCCCCCACCATCATCACTAGCAGCTTCTGAAAACAATGTGAGAGTGGGGAATCAAATGGCAAGGCCAAATGATTATGTCAATTTAATGATTCCTGTTTTCTTGAAACATAAATAAATATATCATATGGGTGTGGACGCGCTCCTATATTTAGGGTTCAGTCTTCAGGCTCTGTTAAACTCAAAATTGTGCACTTTAATAACTTTGCAACCGTTCAAGCAATTTGCATGTGCTATCAGGAGCCAAAGATATCTTGATGTGCCAAGCTTTGTTCTGGTCACATGTGTGGGTGTGGAGACATGGATTGTCAAAAATGTGAAAATGTACCATTTATGTTGATTTTTTTGGTCACGCTGCTGTGCAAAAATGGTGTGGAAGTTTGGTCTGAAATTTTTAATGTATATAAGTCATGAATCACAGATGTACCTTTTGAAGGTTTTGTGAAAATATATTAATCTGTTCCAAAATTACCATATTTTAAAGTTTCCCACTATTTCCTATCAGACCATTAGATGTGAGCCTCAAAAAAGGATTCCTTATCAAAAATGCAGAATCCTTTCTCATACATGGCATCTTTTGCCTCAAATGCAGAATCTATTTTCATGCTGCCACCATCTTATTTTCAGTTAACTGTGAGAACAAATTTAAATAGATTTTAAAAAACATAGGCTTAGTAGAAAAAAAAACACATGTTTTTACCTAATCAGACCCATGCATTCCGATTCTGGGGTTAATTTTTTGATGAGTCAGTTAGAAATTTGTTTTTATTACATGCAGAAACCTTTTTTTGCAAACCGTGGGGAAAAATAGTCAAAAAACAGGATCTTTTTTCACAATTTGTGAAAAAGGATTTTCTTTAACTGCAAATCATGAAAAAGGAATCGTAAGACAGGATTCTTTTTCACAATTTGTGAAAAAGGATTTTCTTTAACTGAAAATCATAAAAAAGGTATCACAAGACAGGATCCTATTTCACAATTTGTGAAAAATTATTTTATTTTTCTGCAAATTACGAAAAAGGAACTGCAGAAAAGGATTCTTTTTTGCAATTTGCAGAAAAGGAATTTTAAGACTGCTGTTTCTTTGTCACTCCAAAATAAACAAACGGCTGTTGATTTGGTCTGAAATTTTCAGGGTACAAAGGGCTTGCCCCACATATGTGCCTTTTGCTGGTTTGGTGAAAATGTACTGCTTTGCTGTGAAGTTCTGCAGCTTTAAATTTTGATTAATTTCCAATAGGATAACTCTGTAATGCAAGGTTTAGACAGTTATTTCTTTGTTGCTGCCCTGTGAAGAAACATGTTTCAGTTTTGCTCCGAAATTTTCATGGTACAAAGGCCTTTTGCCACCAATGTGCTTTGTGCTCATTTCATGAAAATATCTAAATTTGTTGTCTAGTCACACAGGTTTCACATTTTGCTGTGTTTTCTATAGGATAACATAGTAATGTGAGATGTTTTTTGGCACTGCACAGTATGGGATGGTAGACCTGCACTCCTACAGGTAAGTAAGGATACCACTACACTATCTCAAGAATTGTGAATGGCTGGGAGTACAGGGCCCTCTGGCCCTTCACTTCCTTTGAGAAATAGGGATACAATTGCAATCTATAAAAAGTTATGAATGGATCTGATTATACTGTCTCAAAAAGTAAAGAAATTCTTGGCAAAAAAAACTTTGTTAATGCATCAGTTAAGAGTTCAGTGACAAAAATTAGGAAATGTGGCTTTAGGGTACAACCCTAACACACACACCCCCATCCTGCACACAACAATAGGCGTGGGGTGTGCTTTGGGGTTGTCAATCATAACGCTTATCCCATTCTCCTATACTGTACCCAACTCAGCTCATTTACTCATGGAATGGCAAGAGTGTTAGGGCTGACAACACCAAGGCACACCCCCAATGCCTGTTGCTGCATGCATGATGGGGTTGGGGTGTTAGGGTTGGAAATCCTAACACAACATTTCCAAATTTGTGTCAATGGAACCCTAACTGATGCATTAACAAAGTATTTTTTTTTAAATTAATATATATATATATATATATATACACACATATATATATATATATATATATATACACACACATATACACACACACACACACATATACATAGTCATGGCAAAAACTCTGTTTAATGCATCAGTTAGGGTTGTTCCACACTGACAAAAGCAAGGAAATTCGATGTTAGGGTTCCCACCCCCACTCTGCCCCCACCAACAGGCAATGGGGTGTACTTTGGAGTTGTCGATCCTAACTCTCACCCCATCCCATGTGCAAACAAGCTGAGGTGGTTCAGTATAGGAGAATGGGGTGAGAGTTAGGACTGACAACCCCAATACACACACCGATGCCTGTTGGTGGGGGTGTGGGTGGGATGCAAGGGGGGTGGAAACCCTAACATTGAATTTCCTTGCTTTTGTCACTGTGGAACAACCCTAACTGATGCATTAAACAGCATTTTTTGCCATGAATTTCCCTTCTTTTTGAAAATGTGCACTATAAATAGTGAAGTAACGACAACACAAACACAAGCACAAACACTAACGCACATGGTGATGCAAATGTAAATGATAATGCAAACGGTAATACAAACACAAGCACAAATGTTAATGAAAACAGAAATGCAAATGCAAACGCGTATGGAAATGCAAACCGTAATGCACATGGGCACAGTAACGTAATTGGAAACGCAGACACTTACATTAACAGCAATAATGACACCAAAGGAAACAAAAACAGAAATGCAAATGCAAACGGAAGTGCGTATGCAAATGCAAATGGAAATGCACATGGTGATGCAAAAGGAAACTCAAATGTTAACAGTTATGCAAACGCAAGTGAAAACAAAAATGCAAAGGGTTACACACACGGTGGCATAGATGGGAATGGTAACGCAAATGGAAATGTAAATGCAAGCATGTACAGAAACACAAATGGTAATGTGCAGGGTTATGGTACCTTAATAGGAAACGCAAATGCTAATGGTAACAGCAATGATAATGCCAAAGGAAATGCAAACAGAAGCGTGTACGGAAACACAAATGGTAATGCACACAGTGACACAAAACAAAACACAAACAAAACTAGTAATGAAAATGCAAATGTTAACAGTAATGCAAATGCAAGCTCAAATGAAAATGCAAAAGGTAACGTACACGGTGGCATAGACGGAATGGTAATGGAATGCAAGCGATATGGAAACGCGAACTTGGTAAGGCACACGGACAGTACCGTAATAGGGAAATGCAATGTTAATGGTAACATCAACGATGATGCCAAAGGAAATACAATGAAGCACGCACAGAAACACAAATGGTAATGCACATGGTCACGCAAAATGAAACGCAAACAAAAACAGTAATGGACATGAAAATGTTAACAGTAACGCAAATGCAAGCGCAAACAAAACACAAAGGGAACACACATGGTGACATATACAGGAACGGTAACGTAAATGGGAATGCAAATGTAAGCATGTACAGAAATGAAAATGGTAACATGCACACTCACGGTACCACAATGGGAAATGCAAATGCTAACGGTAACAGCACCGATGACGCCAAAGGAAATGCAAACGTAAATGGAAGCACGTATGCAAATGGTAATGCACACAGTGATGCAAAACAAAACAAAAACAGTAACAGTAATGGAAATGCAAATGGTAATACTAAGGCAAATGCAAGCGCAAATTAAAATGCAAAGGGTAATACACATGGTGCACAGACGGGAACGCTAACGCAAACGGTTACAGAAACACAAGTGGGAATGTTAACTGTGACAGTAATGAAAGCACACATCCTTTTTTTCACCAACAGCTGCATAGAGAAACACAGTGAATACAAAGAATGTATGCATAATAATGGGCCTCGGAGCAGAAAATGAGCACTTGGAATTCTAAATTGCTTATATCTCAGGAACCGTATGATGTAGAAAAAAAAAATAAAATTTCATATAAATTATGACTTTTCTGGCTAGTTTTTTACTTGGCCATCTAGTGGGAGGTTAAGCATTTTTCTGACTAAAAGTCCATATCTCAAGCGCTTCGAGATACGGGCCGAAGGCTCGGCAGATGCCATAATGTTGGTCTTTGGGAAAAGCATCAACTTCAGAGTAGTGTAACTTTGCATCTCTGTAATATTTTGTCACCAAACCAGCAAAAGACACATCTGTGGGATGTTGGCTTTCTTCCTTCAAATTTCAGCCCAAAAGACCAAACCGTTCTTTTGCAGCAGGGTGGCAAAGGATTCCTGTTATTTTGGCCATAGTAACAGGTGCAGTGTCGCAAATCACGACACTTTCACAAAAATCGACGTAAAGTGTCGCAAGTGAGACACTACTTACACACTACAGTTTATGAAAATTTCAAAACATATTCCTGGGGTGTTTAACTCTCCCCAAAAAGACATGGCTAGCATCCTCAGGGTCCGACTAGGTGAACACAAAAAGAATTGTGGCCCTAGAGGGTGCCAGATTTAAATGCTAATCATTTCTGTGACCATTAACTGAAAAAAAATGGCTGACTCATGACACTACAAGGGTGATTTGCGACATTAAAAACTCCATTTGCGACACTGTTGAACTTTTTGTTAACTTTTCCCTTTGACTACAATGGGAAACTTGTTTTTTGAATAACTTTTGAACGATTTAATATTTTTTCACAACTTCTTCAAAAGACACATTGGGGACCCCAGTTGCATGTTCCATGAAGCTTTCTGACTGGTCGTGCAAACCATGTGACCTGTAGGCAAGTGCAAATAATGCACAAAAAGGCATAGTGTGCTATGGAATGTTGCTTCATAACTCTGCAACCATATATTCGACTGTTACGAAACTTGGCAAATACAGAGATCTATGCTCTGTGCATGAAAAATTTCAGGCAAATCTGTCATATAGTGGCAAAGTTATTAAGATGCACAATTTCACACTTTAACCTTAAACGGGTACTCAATCCTAATCTATAGTGGCACTACCGTGCCTCTATAATATATTTAACAATAGCATCACAGGGTGTGATATATCATGGGATATCATCATGCCACAGGTGGTTGGGCATTAGGCTGCAGGCCGAGTGCATCCAGCCACCCGAGAAGTGACAACATCCCATGATATACCACACCCTGGAGTGCCTTATTGCTATTATGAACAATATCAATTGATATTTTATGTATTTAATATAAAAAAAGAAAGTTTTAAAATATTTTAATACTGTTTTCATATGAGTGTAGGTAGACATTTAAAAAAAGTTTGTGTATTTCATGTTTTGGGCAGTAGGTGGTGCTGTTGCATGAGGATTGTGTTAAAAGTCTCAATTTTCATAGTATTGCTGCTCCTCCTGAAGTTTAGTTTACTTGGCCACGTTATGTGCTATGGAGCAACTAATGATATTTTTGGGCTCTTTTTATTCGAGGAGGTGAAGATGGTTTTTTTTGTTTGTTTGTTTGTGCCAAAATGACGATGTGAAGAGAAAAGGAGCCATAGCTGGTTAGGCAATTAACAGCCTACCAATATGCACCATGGCTCCATACAGTGAGAGAAGTTTTTTTATTGTTATGATGTCTGGTAAGATTCCAAATTTAATGTGTTTTGCCTGCAGTACTTGAGTCGTGCCGTGCTTTTGAGGAAACCAAGATGGTAAGGCTAAAGTGGTGGTATTCTTGAAGAGTGGGTTGTACATTTTGTCATTTGGCAGGAGGCAGCATGGCAGTGAGGGTCAGGGGTGCAGTTTTTCATGATGCAGCAGTTGGCGCTCTCAAAGGAAGAAGAGAGATTTTTTTCTTGAAGAGCATGTGCTCAGAGATGTAACAGGGGAAAGCTGTGAGGATGCTTTTTTTTTTTTTTATAAATAGTGTCCAGTGGAGGTCTGACTTGCTTCACCTGTGGGGACATAGAGAATGTTGTACTGGGAGGAGGAGGCTGGTGGCTGGTGGCTGTAGTTTTTTGAAGCCGTGATGATGTAGCCCGGTATCATCACAAGCTTCAGAGACCTCTCAGCCAATCACCTTCCTAGATTTGGTAATCCATAGTTCATAAATATATATATGTATAGGGTCTGGTATGATTTCGACTTGCATTCTCCAGTCTAATAGTATCCCGATGTTATTTTCCCAACTACATTAATCCCACCTGCACACTTGCCCGTGGTACTGTCGGCCATCACATAATGTCAATATACTGATCAAGATTAGCAAATACACTGATATACTTATAGGTACTTATAGGTACTGCTGAAACAACTCGCATTGTGCCATTGGCATATGCCTTGATGTCTGTGAAGTCTAACTAGTGCTATCTAAAGCTGTCCCATGATTTAAATGATGCAGCAGATGAATTTGACTACAGCCTTTCTCCAAAATTCATTTTAATAGATTTCAAGCAGGCTGCAATCCACGCTACTAAAGTTGAATTCTGATGCAACAAACAAGGGTTGCTTGTTTCATCTGGGACAGATATTGTGGAGGAAGATCCAGAACTGCAGTCTAGCAGTTACTTATGGCTCTGATCCTGAGTTTAGTTTACTGATGTGGCAACTAGTAGCACTCGCCTTACTCCCACCAGATGATATCCCAACAGTGTATAGTGAAATCAAGGGTGAAATGCCTCCTGTTAGTGTGCCAGTCCTTGAGTGGTTGGAAGAGACATACTTGTTTGGCAAAGTATGCAGGAGGATGTGAAATAACATGGTCATCAGAGCCAACCCCCTGTACCTACCGCAGTTCTGGTCAGTACATGATCTTACAATGAATGGCATGCTCAGAACTCAGAATAATGTTGCGGCATGGCACCGATATCTGGGCACACGGATTGGAGGCTCACATGTGGGGGTAACAAGATTTACAGGTATCAATGAACTGAGGCATGAGCAAATGGTAACTGACTCCACTACTGAAGAAATTAATCCTGGACTGCCGAAATCACCTTTAAAAAAGAAATATGCTAAGCAGGAAGAGAAGATTAGCAATATTCTGTGAGACTGAGAAGCAAGATCTGGCAAAGACTTTGTGCAAGGGATTGTGCACAATATGGTGCTGTAAGGAGTGTAGCAAATGACTTGAGCGATTTTAATCTTCTACAATAAAGATATGACTTGAGCGATTTTAATCTTCTACAGTAAAAATATGATTTTAATTTTGTAATATGACATCTACCGTAAGTGCTTTATTTAGGATCACAATTGTTTCTCTGTAATAAAAGCAGTTTCTATAGGCTTTAAAATGTATGTGGCAATTTTCGCAAATCAGTTTCTCGCGCTTTTTATTAGTTGTTTCAGATGTTTCCCATTGGTTACCTGCTAATTCTCAAATACTCTAAAATCAGTTTCTGCAATTTAGGATAGCAAATGCTCTCTGTACTAAAATCAGTTTCTCTGAAAGCAGTTTCTATGTTGCTGCTGCTATGTGCTTTAAAATGTTTCCTATATGGTTCTGCTGCTTTGTATACTACAGATGTCGGGAAAACGACGTTCGGGAAATAAAATGTCGGTAAACATGCTATATCGGGCAACCGACGTCGGTCAATTAATTGTCAGGAAAACACATTACAGGCAACTGTATGGATCCCTATGTATATTATAGTAGCACAGTAGTGCTACCATAGTTAGGGTTGAGTACTCCATTTAAGGTTAAATGGTGACATTTTGCATCTCAGTAACTTTGCCACCATTCACTGGATTTGCTAAAAGTTGAGAGGCACAGGGCATATCCATAGATCTTGGATATGCCAACTTTCATGCTGGCAGATATATGGCTGTGGAGCTATTATGACATTCCGTGCATTTACTTTTTGCACATTTTTGGTCCCTCTTACAGGTCGCATGGTTTGCGCTACCAGTCCAAAAACTTCAAGGAACATGTGGCTGGGGTCTCCAATGTGCCTTTTAAAGATTTCATGAAAAAATATTGAATGGTTCAAAAATTATTCAAAAAATAAGTTTCCCATTATAGTCAAAGGGAAAAGTTAACAAAAAGTTTGACAGTGTCACAAATGCACTTTTTTTAGTGTCGCAAATGACCCTAGTAGTGTCACCAATCTGCCATTTTGTTTTCAGTTACTGATCACAGAAATGCTTTACATTTAAAATTGGGACCATCTAGGGGCATAATTATTTTTGTGTTTACCTAGTCGAGCCCTGATGATGCTGGGCATTTCTTTATTTTGGGGTTAAATACCCCAGAAATATGTTTTTCAAATTTTTGGAAAAAGAAGTGTTGTGCAAGGTAGTGTCGCACCTGCAACACTGTCGCACTTTCTTGCAAAAAGTGTCGCAAATCACGACACTGCTTTGCAACACTATGGCCAAAATGGCAGGAATTGTTTGCCACCCTGCTGCAAAAGAACGGCTTGGTCTTTTGGGCTGAAATTTAGAGGATAGAAAGCCAACATTTGACAGATGTGTCTTTTGTTTGTTTGGTGACAAAATATTGCAGGGATGCAAAGTTATGATACTCAGAAGTTGACACTTTTTCCCATAGACAAATGTTGCGGCATCCACTGTGCCTTTCAGGGCCCATATCAAGGAAACAGTGCAAGATACTGACTTTTCATTAGAAAAATGCTTATCCCCCCCCAAACAGGGGCAAAATACGAAACTAACAAGGAAAGTCATAACTCATACAAAATCTTAATTTCTTTTCTACGTTGTATGGTTCCTGAGATATAAGCAATTTAGTATTCCAACTCCTCATTTTCTGCTCCAAGACCCATTATTATGCATTCATTCTTTGTACTCACTGTGTTTTTCTATGCAGCTGTTGGGAAAACCAGGGTGAGCATTCCAGTTACTGTTACACGAGCATTTCCATTTGCTTTTCTGTACCTGTTTGAGTTAGCTCCTTTTGACGCCATCATGTGCATTATCCTTTGTGTTTCTGTTTGTGCTTTCATTTGCTTTAATCTTACCATTTGTGTCTACAGTACTGTTTCTGTTTGTGTTTCGCTTTTATGCCACTCATGCACATTACCATTTGCATTTGCGGCTACCTTCCATTTGCATTTGCATTTATCTTTCGTTTTGCGTCATCATTGTTGTTACTGTTACCATTTGTATTTCCAATTGCATTCCAGTGTGCATTACGATTTGCATTTCCATATGCGCTTGCATTTGCATTTCTGTTTCCTTTGGCATTATTGTTGCTGTTACTGTTACCATTTGCGTTTCCAATTGTGGTACTGTGACCGTGCACGTTATGGTTTGCATTTCCGTACATGCTTGCATTTGCATTTCTGTTTCCTTTGGCATTATTGTTGTTGTTACCGTTACCATTAGCACTTACAATTGTGTTACCATGACCATGCTCATTACGGTTTATATTTCCATATGCGCCTGCACTTGCGTTTCCATGTCTGTTTCCTTTGGTGTTATTGTTACTGTTACTGTTACCATTTGAATTTCCAATTGCAGTACCATGACTGTGCACATTACGGTTTGTGTTTCCATATACACTTGCATTTGCCTTTCCATTTCTGTTTCCTTTGGCATTATTTTTGCTGTTACCGTTACCATTTGCAATTTTGTACCGCGGACCGTGCATGTTAAACTTCATGTTTCTGTGCACGCTTGTGTTTGCCTTTCCATTTCTGTTCCTTTGGCTTTATTGTTGCTGTAACAGTTAACATTTGCATTTACAATATCAGTACCATGACCATGTGCAGTACCCTTGTGTTTCCATATGTGCTATGCCTGGCTGGCGCCACTGTTCACTTTGGTGTCACTTTGTGCTCCGCTTCTATTAACGCTTGTGTTACCATTACATTTGCATCACCATGTGCGTAACTATTAGCACTTGCGCTTGCATTGCAGTTACTGCTGCTATGTCATTAAGACATCATGTGGTGGAGCACGGGCCCAAAGGCCCACACTCCTACCACTGCATTCTATTCACTATTTATAGTCCTCCGTCTCAAAAGAAGGGAAATTATGGCAAAATCCATTTAATGCATCAGTTAGATTGTTCATTAGCAACAAAAGTGAGGAAATTTGGTGCCAGTTTGAAAGTCAATCAGCACCCCCAGCCCACCCCACAACTGGCATCGTGGTAAAGCAAGTACGTGTTATTGGTCCCAACTCTCACCCCATTCTCCCATACCTCAGCTTACTTACACATGTGATGGGGTGAGAGTTAGGGCTAATGACCCCAATGCACACCCCTATGCCAGTTGGGGGACAGGCTGGTGGGTGCAAGGGAGCTTCAATCCTAACACCGAATTTCCTCACTTTGTCACTGTGGAACAACCCTAAATGATCCATTAAACAGAGTTTTTGCTATAAAAAAAAATATATATATATATATATATAATTTTACATTATTGTTCCAAATATCATATCAGATTATTTCAGATTATATTATCATTTTGTATATCATATCTGCTGCAATTTATTCCATACCCAATGACATCTGAAGGCATGCCATTCTAAAGTGGACAGATAACAAGAAATCACATTGTAATCCCCCATCCACCAGCAATAACCCCCCGGCTTCTGCCACCACCACAGCTTCACTGTGTCTGAAAAATTAAATGGTTCCTCTACAATGTGGAATTATTTTAAAGCTAACACTACAAATCAATAAAAGCACATTGCAGTCATTGCAGTAAAAGATTGTTCACACTCAGTGAAGTCTACTCAGTCTTTGGCAACCATTGTTTATGAAGATGATTTAAAATGTGAGCATGGTATTCTCCTTTCAGCCACATCTCCTTCCAATCTCCATTCAGGCCAGATGAACCAACAGCACCAGCAGGGACAGTCGTGTCTGGTTAGGTATAAGAAGTGGAAGGATATGATGGTTCATTCAAGAAAGCTAGCCACCATGGCAGTTGTATGAGCCAGGGTTGGCACTGCATCACAGAAGATTGAACAACCACCAGCCAGAACCAAGTCCAGCACACTTATCCTTGCCAGTGCTGAATTTTTGCAAAAAGGAAAAAAAAAAGTACACTGCCTGAGTCATTACATATATTCACTAAACTGCCAAGCTTGTTTACTGCTTCTTCAAGTGCTGATGGTTCCAGAGACATCTCATCTTGACTGTAGCTTCCAAAAACAACACATCCTTTTCATCAGCATGGACTCTCTGAATAAAAGTGTGGGTTATATGCAGAAAAGGCATGTATATCACCCATATAGCTACATGGCTCAGACAGTTGCAGGGTGCATGGTATTCATGTCCACAAGCACCCCCAGGGCACCTGTCTGGCAGCCCCACCCAGGACAGTGGGGGGAGAGAAGGATGGGTGCAGAGCAGTGGATCCAGGCAGGTATCCAATCAGATGGCCAAAGCAGCAGGGTAGTGTAGGAAGGTGTGGGTCTGGCAGTATAGAAAGTAAAGGCACACATCCAAGTGGCTGCCCCCAACCCTCCCCATCTGCCCAGTAGACTGAGGCAGCAGTGTTGCAGTGGTATGGGTGCCGCTGCCAGCAGCGGATGTCCATGGAGGGGTGTGTAACACCTATGGCAGGGTCCCCCCTGCTGCAATTTATGCCCCCATTGTGAAGCACTACAAACCTTTGTTAATCACATGTAGTGCCATTACACCCCCAGCACTCCCCCTAGACTGCCCATGGCACATAGCTGCCGGGGCGGCTATGGGATCTGGTGCACAACTGGCTAGTTCACCAATTGTGAATGAGACTGGGGGTCCATTGGACCTCTGCTGAATGGTATTCACACCAAGGGTTGTGTAAGCACTCACATACGTGATGTGTATGCATAGCATAGAGCTTCTTATAAGTAAAGTCAAATTCAATAACGTAACTACTACTAAAAATAACTAGTAATAATGATCAAAATAAAGTAACACAAAACCATATAAGTCAATTGGTTTCAAAATAAAACTTCCTCTATAGACTTCTCCCCTCTTTCTTCTGTTGCAAGTCATGTTTCCACTGTGTACAAATAAAGAAAAATGTATTTGTAATAAAAATAACTTATCAATTCATTTAAAATAAAAACATACATGTTGACTGATTCTGAAATGTAAACATCCTCTTCATCCTCCTCCTCTGCATCATGAATCATGTTTTCACAGGAAATAAATAAATACTTTTTCATTATCATTGGTGTTATTATTATTGTATATATAAGGTCTTGCTCAGTGTGGAATATGGAGCCAATCTGGCAGTCCTACAAAGCTATTTGGTGCCAGACTACCCTCAATCTCATATTACTAAATCACATTTTCAAGACAAATAAATGAACAAACAGTAAATACATACTTGCATAATAATAGTAATAATAATAATAATAATACAGTCTCACTCATCTGAAGTCCTCATCATGCATTACTGCAGAAGGTGGGTAACACCCCACCACCTTATTCCTAGAAAACTGCATAGCAGATAAACAGTGTGACTTGTGTTCATCACTACAGGAGGTGGTGATACCACACATTCATCTCAGTTATCAAAGCAGCAGCAGAAGTGGCAGGGTGTAGTCCTCATTAGAGAAGTAGCAGAGGTGGTTCCGAAACAAAATGCAGGCAGTTTGACAACATTAGATTGGACACAACTATCTGGCATTACATCACTACTGGATCTCAGAAAATAGATGTGTTCATTCCCGTGGATACATAGACTATATCAAACAGAAACTGTTGCACACACTTGTGGTGAGGTAGCAAAGCCAGCACAAAGAATCCAGCAAGACTGTGTATACACACTCTCCTGATTGTTCTTCTGCTCTTTATCGACTTCATGTCAGGGCTAGAACCTGAGAATCTTGAATTCTTAGCCTTTTTCAGACTCATCGTACAATCATAATTTATTATTCACTATAAAACAATTGCCATATACTAATGCTTCTGCTATTGTAGGTCATGTTGGCAAGTCTACCCAGACTTCCTCAAATTATACTGGCACCACAGTCCAGCTCACTGCTCCCAGTAGTGGTACAGTACAACTCATTTTCCTGATGATACCTACTACATGTTTTTCATTGTCATCACCAACAAGCTCAATATGATCAGGTGTGTACTGAGTACATGAAGCCAGCATCAGTTAATCCATCCCTTTTTGCACTATTTAAATTGGCATTATTGCTGTTAAAAAGGAGTCATTTGTTTGGCCATATCTGGTGAGGGGTGATACTGGAGGTGGGATGGTCTACGAAAAAAGAAAGAAAAAGAGGATTGCTAGACATCAAAAGAAAAGAAGAAAAGAGGGCAGGAAGAAAAGAAAGGAACATCCCTACTTGAGTCACGACCTACCATACACAACAAGAGGTATGCTTTTTATTGTTGTGCTCTACAGTATATATGAGGCATAACCTTGTCATGGTGGCACTGCTTGGCACTAATGATTCTGTAGAGCCACATTTGTTGAAATACCATGCATGCACACATACACACACATGGCTATTGTGGACATGGATACTTGTGTTCTTTACTAACATTCAACACTTCAGAAATAGGTGATTCTATGATACGTGCTATTTTTCACAACTGCAGAAAATGTTTTCTCAATATGCAGAAGATAAACGAGCATGCAGTAATTATGTTTTGCATCTGCAGGTTACTGGTGCTAAATTGTTTTCACAGCTTGGCATTTTTATTGTAAGTCTACTTTCATGAATCAAACTTGCATCTGAATCCACTTTTTTTTCAGGGAGTCCTGAGTTCTCAAAAATCAGTCATTCCAATAGCTCTGAACATATGTTGCTAATAAACAGTGTAATTATATTGTTGGTGGGCTCAGAAGGCAAAGCTATGAACCCAGAGAACTAGTTTCAAGCTCAGTGTTGCTGCTTGTTCACTTTATGCCAAGGGAATAGGCAGGCAGCTTGGCCTTGTGGTTAGAATGCAGAGTTGTAAATCCTGTACGTGGGTTAGTTTCCAATGGTTGCCACTCACTTTGGAACACTGAGCAAGTAACTTAGAGGGGTTCCAGTTAAACCAGCTGCAGAAATGAGTAGAAGCAAAACACCATCAGAAATTACAGTAAATGTTGCATCTCACCTACAGTATGTTATCTTGGGTAAATAGACTGCAACATGTCATAAATGTATTGTTCTTTGGTCCTCTGTTTCCTGTTAATATTTGTTTTTTTCAGATTTTCATCAGGATTACTTTCACAAAGCAGCTCCCTAACTTGGACTGGTGAGGAAAGAGACATTGCCGTTTCTTAAAAGAAATGCATTAATGTTAAAGATTTATCCATTAAAAGGTGCAGGGAATGAATGAACTGAAGAAGCACAAAGCGGGTATGTGAAAGCTATTGGTACAGTAGGTATGAGCACAGGATCAACACTGGGGAGGAAGTGAATAAAGGAAATTATGGTATGGAGTTGAAAGCACCTTTTGTAGCTATTCTACAATGTATATAGTAAATAGTGTTGCTCTATTGTATACTGTATGTACTGTATGTATTGTATGTACTGTATGTTGGAAAAAAAACACAACATATTTACTTTCAAAGATACATTTTATGTAAATCAAAAGAAAATAAAAACACACACACAAAACTTTATTGAGCTGCCATGACTCTTTTCTATGTTTGCTTGTGTGCATGCGCAAGAAACATTATGTGTCAGCTTAGAAGAGAAGGGGGCTGTGGAGTGCGGCATCAGACAGCCAATGGCAGCACTGCATTTGGGGCTTGGCACTGGTGGACCAATGCAGGCACACTGTGCTGACAACATCGGTTTCAAAAGTGCCACCAAGTTGAAATGATTTCACCGCTGCAATGAGGGTTGCCTCATCATTGCAGTGTCAGCCATTCCACTGCAATGAGGAGTGACCTCCGCTGCAGGGTGGTATTTTGCCTAGTGTAACATTTTTGTAAACATGGCAGCAGCTTGCCACTGCCTCACAGCCCCATGAAAGCTGACAGGGTGGCTGGTCCTGCTATCGGCATGCCCCTCGACCCAGTTTATTTGCCAATGAGGAGCCCCTCCGTCAGCATAATGTAAACCCCTCCCCATTTGTAGTGTTCTGAGGGTTGCCCAGTCCCCATTGGCATCATGTCCCCTTAAACAGTCATTATGTGCTGATGGGGGCTAATCCCCATCTGCTTAAGTCTCTCTACCCCAATAAAGGCAGGTGGCACACTGGGAGCCAACCCCAGTGTGCTGAAAGCAAGCCTTAAAAAAAAAACCTTCCCACGATGTCTTTCTATTTTTTTTTCTCCCTGAAAGAAATTAAATTGTCCCACGCCAGTCGCCGTCCCCTTCCCAAACCTGCATCCACACACACCCCTCACCCATACTTACCTCCGGAGCCTGATGCAACGATCTTCGGTGGACTGGGAACACATCTGCACTGTTCAAAGCCAACCATGAACTGAAGAAATACTGGTAAGCTGTATAATGGCATAAATAAGGTGTTTTTCAACTTTGGTGCATATCTCAGGCATTTTGGGAATGGTGGCACCAAATTTCAGCATGGGGTTATTGGGACCCCACCTCATGAATTCAGCTATCATCATGAAGTGTTATTCAGTCCCAAGAGGTTATTTCGCAGTCACTGTGGGGAATCACCTTGGGACTGATATATTAAACAATTGTGCCAGTGTTCATGGAGGTGAGCTCTCAAAAAGCTTATGTTGCAATTTGGTGAAAAAATTGAAAAAATATTGTTTCACGAGAGTGCATTAGCCAGTTTCCATGCACGCCATAACTTCATGAATTTGTAATATTTTCACTCCAGATTTTCAACATTGCCATTTTTCCACATCTCCTTATGAACAGTACAGTTGTCATTTTTCACATTCTGAGCAAAATTGTTTTCGCATCTCCGCACAGAATAGCGTGGTCACTGTGAGAAATCAGTGTTCAGGACATATTAAGAAAATCACAGTGGCACTGGTAATGAGCAGAGGTCCAAAATGCCTATGTTGAAAATTTGGTGATGAAAGTCCATAAAATGACTGTGTTTATTTATTTTATTGACCGGTAAGTGCACTAGACAAATCTTGCCTATTTTCAGGCACGACCCAGGGAGGGGATACAGATGAATGCCAACTGATCTTGAACCAGATTAAGCTATTGGTGGTATTTTTAGTGAATGAGGAAATTTGGCCAGGACACCGGGAAATTCCCTACTCTTTCGATAAGTGCCATGGGATCTTTAACATCCACCTGAACTACCACCAATCCAGGCAGATGGGACCTCGGTTTAACGTCTCATCCGAAAGACGGCACCTCAGAAGTACAGCACCCCTCTCATGCTGCACTACAGTGTCAGTACTGGGATATTAACCCAAGTGCCAGATGTGGGAACTGAACCCACAGCCCTCTGATCTCCTGGCCTCAGAGGCGAGTGTGCTACCTACTGAGCCACTGACACTGACAAGTGTGTTACAAGCATGCATTGCACAGTTTCCACGCACTCTGATAACTTTGCACATTTGTAATATTTTCACTCCAGATTTTCAACATTGACATTTTTTCACACCTCCTTACGAACAGTACAGCTGTTATTTTTCATATCCTACCTGAAATATGCATTTACAAGGCTTCCATGCTCCATTAGGTAACCGTATGGGTCTTTTTGTGGGTTTGGGTGATGTCTAGGCTTCTGACACCCTAGGCAAACACAAAGAACCTCTATTCTATATACTAATTAGTACAACTATATATACTTAGAGATAACAATAAGACACATCATGCTTGTTTAGTCAACAGATAAGTGGGTCATAATAATCCATAGCTATGTTTCAGGTACCAGGCATTAGTCCTATTGTTAGGTATTTAACCCACCCCTCTTTTGGGGGTGACACATCTGGTAAAGGGGGTCCAACACTTTTCATAGGGTTCCAAACAATCACTAACCAGATAGAAGAGTCTGTCCATAGTGGCTATCTGGACCATAGATGTCAGAAGTTCCCGGGTACTAGGAATCTCTGTGGTTCTCCATCTACAGTCTAGCAGTCACTTGGCCTGCTTAGCCCACAGGGCTAGCCATCAGTGTTCTAGGTCTCAAAGGTCATACCCAGGAGGAGGAGGAGGAGGAGAGACTGGGGGATAGTGTTTTGCAGTATTTTAGCCCCTCTCTCACAGACATGGTCCCAAGTCCGTTGTATTAAGGGGGGGTACATAGGATATGGAGCAGGTCTCCAGGTTGGGAGTTACATGTCCAGCATAGGTTTGAGCTCAACACTACTGCCTTGTGCAACACCACCGGCGTACAGTACCATGAATGGAGAATCGTATTTTGTACTATTCTACTCTTTGTGTATGTAAAGTATTTTGGGCAACTTTCTAGCATTCTCTCCACTGTAGGTCTGTGAACTCAAGGTGCAGGACCGCCTCCCATTTCTGTTTGGATTTCTCAGTTTGACTGGGTATAGTATCCCAAAGGGCAGCATATATGGAACCGGCCAGCCCCCGACCAACTAAATTTTTAACAATATACCCCCCTCCCACCCAAGCTGACCCATCAGCACAACAATAGCATAACTACTTGTAACATCTACAGCCCAGTTTCAGGAGAGATCTTGGGTCACTGAGGGCCTGCCAGGAAAGGAAGACTGAGAATTCCATGGATGGCTTTCCTCTTTCAGGGATTGTGAGAACTGTTTCCTGCACTGTGACTGCCACCTATTGGAGATGAGGTAGTACTGCAGCAAAGGACACAAGATGGTGAGAGATGGAGGCTACCAGACACCAGTACATCAGTCACATGATTGTGCATGTCACTGCACTGTCAGGTAGCAAGAGGACAAAAAAAAATCAGGAGAAAAAAAATGTCTGACGGGTGATGTCTGCACCCTCACACAGGCTCACACACACTATCAAACTGCCACTCCATCCAACACCATTGTGTTTCGGGGAAAGTGGTGGGTTTGTAAGTGCAGGAGAAAAAAGAAGGAGCGGTGCAATCAAGGTTGAGAGGACCAGATGAGAAAAAGTTAGTGAAAAAACAATTGCCCCTCCTATGCCCCTCTTGCAGGCACTTTCTAACTTGTTTCCTAGGATAGTTTCTTCAGCACAGTTTCAAGATGAAATAAATAAGTAATAAGACATGAAAAGATGTTCATTAGACATTTCTAACACATGGCCAGGGATGTAATGAGGTGTAACACCACAGGCCAAGTGACTTCAGCCCCTGGCAATGCATTAGAAATGTCTAATGCACACACCTGAAGTATCTTATTGTCCTTATGAAATGGGCCTCAGTATTTTACATGCATGTAAATATTCAATGTAAAAAATCTTCATAAATGCACCAATTAGGGTAACCTAACTCCACAAAAGTAGGAAAATGTGGCATAAAGGTATCTAAACTTAACATCTCTCACCCACCACCATGCAACAAATAGAAAAAAAAAACTTAGGGTTTTGGGTCTCCTGAGTCTTGGCGAATCAGTAGTGGGGTCTTCCTTGGGGGTTTCAGCCCTAATGCTCACCCCATTCAGTGAGCAAACAATGTCTCATATGATCTTCTTTCTTTACTTGAAGAAAGGTACAACAAATTGTGTTCACAGCCTGTGGTGAGACATACTTCCACCTTTGAAGAGTGTATTATAATGAGGCAGTGGCTTGAGCTGTACCTTGTGCTTCAGATTGTAGGCTAGGGGCTAGGGGAAGGGTGAGCATTAGGATTGAACCCCCCCCAAGAACAACCCCACCATTGATTTGGCAAGACTCAGGTGACCCAAAACCCTAATGTTTTTTTCCTTTTGCTAAACCTAATGCCACAGTTCCCTACTTTTGTGGCATTAAGTCACTCTAACTGGTGCATTAACAACATTTTTTTAATCAATTTCCATACTTTTTGATATAGTATAATTAAATCATCGTTTGTCTGTTGGCAGTCCCTCCATAGATGTGTACATGGAAGTTAGTGTGGAAGCACAGGGCTCTCAGGGCGCTGCACTTGTATTTGTAGCAAAACAGCAACCAAATTGCCAGCATAGCCTTCTTATTACCCCACCTCATAAACCTGGTAGTGAAAATGTTCAAATCACTGCAAAAACATTATTCTGTGGTATCGAAACATCATTCTGAATCACAGGTGTGGAAACCCATTTTGGCCAGGATTTGCAAATTGACAGCTGTGATGTTCATGAGGTGGTGTAAAAAAATGGCTGTGTTGGAATTTTTAAGTGAAAATTAGTAAAGTTATGAGTATACATTGAAATGCTGCAATATTCACTCATAACTTGGGCATGTTACTGTATTTTTACACCAAATGTTTGACATAACCTTCTTGTTATCCTATGTCATGAACCTGGTAGTAAAAATGTTAAAATCCCTGCTACAATGTCATTTGCAGGATCGAAATGTCATTCTGCACCAGAAGTATGAAAACACATTTTGGCCAGGATTTGAAAAATGAAAGCTGTCACATTCATGAGGTGGTGTAAAAAATGGCTATGTTGAAAATTTGGGTTCAAAATATTTAAAATGACCAAAGTTACGAGCGAGCGCAATAAAATTTCAACATATGTCTATAACTTTGCCATTTTTACATATTCTAGCCCCACATTTTCAACATAGCCTTCTTATGACCCAACCTCATGAACAAGTGTGATGAAAATGTTCAAATCCCACCCAAAAGGTGATTTTACCAAGCAACCACAAAATTGCAGTTCTGGCTGGATTCGCATAATTCCACCGCCATTGTTCATGATGAGGTGGGGTCCCAAAAGGCGATGTTGAAAATCTGGGCTCACTTTTGGGCTCAAAACATGCAAAAAGGCAAAGTTATGCATCTAAGTTTAAAAAATCCCATTGAAATACATTGAACCGCACTTATCTTAGTTTCTCATATTGCAGTTGATGGTTCCAGCAGTAAGATATGCCCTCGATCAAAGAGTGAATCTTCACCCTGTGGCCTCTTCAAATCCATGAGGCTGTGTGGGGGTGCACTGGGGGTGCACTCGCGGTGGTGAGTGCTGAGTGGGAGGTGGTGGTAGAGGGCTCAGATCACTGAGAGACTTTTTTTCTGCAGGTTTTAGAAGAAAAAAACACTGAAGGACCTTTTTCTTTATTTGAAACAGGAATGGTCATCGAAGAGGGGTAATACTAGACACCAGGAAAAGACAAAAAAATATGGGGATGGTGACCATAGGGAGGAGGTACCACTAGACACCAGGGAAAGAGCCACTTATTACTGGGACACAATCAGATGGTAGAGGTGCCTCTCGACACCAAGCAAAGAATAACAAGATTACAGGGATGGTGATCAGAGTGTGTGGCTGCCACTAGACACCAGGGAAATGGAAATAAATCACATGGACAGCAATCAGAGGATGGGGTGCCAGTAGACACCAGAGAAAGACAAAGACATTATGGGGAAGGCAATTGGAGGGTTGGGGATACCACTAAACACCAGGGAAAGATTAAATAAATATCGCAATGGTAATCAGAGGGTGGGGCTGCCACTAGACACCAGGGCAATGTCACATATATAAAGGGACAGCAGTTAGGGGGGTGCACTAGACACCAGTGAAGCTGCAGCTCACTGCTGTCATTGCAGCCCACAGCATGAGTTCCAGATACGGCTGAAGAAATGAAGAAAGTTCCATCATTCTTATACACAGAATGCAGATGAATGGCTCCTCTTGGTAAGCTGGGCACCCAGGATTTTGGGTGGCCAGAAAAGGTTTTTTCTGGCCCTTACTGTAAAAAAACAACCATCATAATCTAGCTAAATGGGGCCAGCAATATTATGTATTTTTCATGCTTGTTAGTTCGTGGAGAAAAACAACAAGATGGAGATTCTCATGGCACAAAAAAATTTTTGGTGCGTTGCCAGGCAAGTGGTGAGAAACCAAAAGCAGTCCTCTGACATCCAATTTTTCATTTCACACTAGAATGTTAACTCAGAAGCCTTACTGCACATGTTGAGAACTGGAAAACACAAAACTTAAAAGCCTTATTACTCCAGAACTGTGCAATGTTTTTTGACCTAGCTTTTCAAAGGCATTAAGTTAGGACATGCAAACTGTGCCCTGCAAGTTTGGAAAAAAATCACTTTCCATGTAGGCAGTAGGTGAGCTAAGTATAGGAAAAAAAATGACATTTACAGAAAATGACATATGCAGATCTCAGAAACCATGCAAGCTGCTGCCACAAAACTTTCCACAGATCAAAATGTTGCCTACTGGGCAACACATGCAAATTTTAAGCTTATTTAGAGTAAGGGTGCCAAAGCTATTAATGTGCAAAGTTAGGATTTAACATTGAACAAGCTACTCAAACTTAACTATAGGGGACAGCAACACTCCTATAATCAAAGTGTTTATTTTCACAGAGAGAAAAATTTTAATTTGTTATTATTTTGTTTTAAAATAGTTCCCCACCTCCCATAGATAGCTGTATTTTTTTGCCCCTGGGAGTTTTGCCCTAGTTTGACCACCATAGCTGTAGCTCACCAGCTCCACTGCCCCCCCCCCAAAAAAAACCTCTACACTAAAAAGAGATCATTTTTTTCACAATGTTTTGCCATAGTTTGAATATAACATTAAAATGTACTGATCATGGTGCAAGTGAGTGGGTGGCCAGGCAGCTGAGTGGCAAGCAAGCAGACAAAGTGAGTGGATGGTCGAGGGGGAATACACTAACTGAATTAAAATATGATACACTGAGAAAGGGCAGTTATAAAAATAATGCCACCGTAAGTATTACAGTTACCTAAATGTTTCACATTTTATTCTATGCACTGTTATAGCAATCAACTCAACAGACCTGGGCCATCATATAAATGAAGGTACTGTACATTAATTGCAAACACTGCTGAGACAACTTAAACACAATGTTGAAACATGTTTAGGAAGACATTTGGTGTGTTTAATTGATTTTTTTAGAGATTGCTTTACAATAAACACACATAATTAGTATAATATAAAAGTGCATATACCCAAATGTCAATGTCAATCTTACAGCTCAGACACAAAGGGAACCCTAGGAGTTATACACCAAGTGTGGTTCAGCCTCCAGCTTTACTGTCTGCTGAACTTCACTGATCTTCATCAACTGGGAGAGAGACCACTCATGGAGGAAAGGTAGACTCTGACAGGTGCAGAAGCAGGGATTCCTTGACAGTGATTCTACATGAATCCTTCTTGGAGTGCACAGTCCGGGCTCCTTTCTCCACTAAGGCAGCTTCTCTCCTCACTTGTTCTGCTCAGACCCAGTCAGTGGCTACTCTTTCAGCATTAGGAACTATTGGAACATTTAATCCACAACTACTTGATATAAAATCAATTTCCCTTTCCATCCTATCAGTTCTGGGTGTACTTTGATTTTATATGCAGTTGATGTACCAAGGGCTTGGTACATCTAAAAGGCAGAACATATTAACATATTAAGAAGCCAGCAGAGTAGGCTGTATGGTCTGTCGAGTTTGCTCAGGGGTTGATGCCCTTTTGGGGTACCGTCTGCTGCCTCCCTCCCTCCCATCTCCCCAATGTCCTCCTCCCCCTGGTTTGGGATCCCCTCTGCTGACCCTGTTGCAATGTACCCTCCCTTATACCTATCTCAGCCCTTCTTAAACCCCTTTACAGTGTCCATCACCACCAGCTCTACTGGCAGGGCCTTCCAAGGTTCCACCACCCTTTCAGTGAAGTAGCATCTCATCTCCCCCTTGAGTCTCACACCCACCAACCTCATTTTGTGCCCCCTGGTGGGCCCCTCTTCCTTCGGCTGGAACAAACTATCCCGGCTTACCCTATTAATCCCCTTGAGATACTTGAATACCTCCATCATATCCCCCATCCCTCCTCTCCTCCAGTAAGTATAGGGTGAGCTCCTCAATTCTCCCCCATAGGACTTCTCCCTCAGCCCCCACATCATCCTGGTTGCCCTCCTTGGACCCTCTCCAGGAGTGCAATATCCTTTTTTAAATATGGACACCAAAACTACACACAGTATTCCAGGTGCGGTCTAACCAGGCAATTGTATAGCAGCAGAAGCATGTCCCAGCTTCTTGAGGTTATTCCCCTGGCTATACACCCCAGCATTTTGTTTGCTCTTGCCACAGCCCTTCCACACTGCACTGAGCCATTCATTTTGGCATCCACTATCACCCCAAGGTCCCTCTCCCCCCTTGAGGCCTGCAGTGCCACCACTTCCAAGGTGTACACATGAACTGGCTTCCTGGCCCCCGGTGGAGAACACTGCACTTTTCATCATTGAACCTTGGCTTCCATGTACATGACCACCCCTTCAGGGCCTCCAGGTCCCCCTGTAGGGCTAACCTACCCTTCTCCAAGTCTATTAATGCCCACAGCTTGGAGTCATCAGCAAAGAGGCTTGTCTCACTCTCGATACCATCACTGATCTCCAAGATATAAGCGTTAAACAGGAGGGGCCTCAGCATTGATCCCTGTGGGACCCCACTAATGACCCCCATGGAAGATGAAACCTATCCCCAACTACTACCCTCTGTGAATTCCCCCAAGCCAGTTCCTGATCCACCTGACCTTCCGCTCCCCCACCTCCATGCCCCTCAGCTTCTCCAGCAACCCAGGATGTGGCACTGAGTCAAACGCCTTGCTGAGGTCTAGAAAGAGGACAACTACCGGCTTCCTCTGGTACAGTGCTCTCATCACTCAATCATAGAACTCCACAAGGTTTGTCTGACATGATCTGCCCTGGACAAAGCCATGCTGATGATCATCCAGATAGCCCCTTGACTACAGGACTAGGGATGCAGCGAAATTAAATTTTGCCAGTGAAATTCTAGCAAAATCACTAATTTCGCCTTGTGGAACATTTCACAAATATAAGACCTTGGGCAGGAATTTTTCCTGTATAGTGAGGTGCAATTTCACCTATATTGTGCAGCAAAATTTCACCTGTAAATTTCCCTTCCACTGGTAAGTTTTGCCTTAGCATTTAACTAAGGCAAAATTAGGAAGAAATGCATGCCACATGACTTGCTGTCTGAAGCAGACTGCAGGTCACGTGTGTGCCTGTACTCAGACAGGAAGCCACTGAATCTACATCCTTTTCCTGCAGTTTGTAGTATAGAGACCGTAGAGGAGACTGTGTGTGTGAGAGAGAGAGACTAAAAAAACATATAGTTTGGTGACTTGTGAGTGAAAGAGTGAGAGTTTGTTTTGTGCGTATGTGTGTTGAACTTCTGTTCATCCCCTATTTCTTCATTTAACAAACATTTATCTTCCTCTTGTGTTCTATTTTCTCTCTTTATCTTGTGTAAATGTGTGTGTGTGTGTGTGTGTGTGTGTGTGTGTGTGTGTGTGTGTTTCACTCCCACCTTTTTTCAGTTTTTCTTTAGGAGTTTAATAAAACTTTTTTTTTAAATCATGATGCAAGGGAGTGGGTCTGACTGTGGAGCTGGACAGAGTGGAAGGGAAGGGAAGGGAAGGATGATGAGTTCACCTTAACAGATGTGCATTTATAAGATAGCACCCCTTCCCCAGCAGCAGGAGCAGCTGGCCCTGGCTTCTGCTCCCCAGCAGCATCAGGCACTGGTCTTGGCTCCTAACCAGCAGGTTCCCCCCCCCCGGTCTGCATCACTGTCAGCAGGAGCAGCATTCCCCTCCCGGCAGTAGGATGTGGACCCTGCCACAGCCACCCAGCAGCAGCACTCAGGCTCAGGGCCCATTGCCCCCCCAAGGAGGATCATGTGGCTCCTTCAGCTACCAGCCCCCAGCATGATGATGTAGAGGGAGTGCCCCCCCTGGCCTGGACATCAGCTAGCGCCCCCCCAACCAAAGATCATCAGTCTGGTCATTTTGTACCACAAAGGCAGATGCTATAAGTGTGGTTGTGTGCAGCCTTTGTGGTAAAAATGTAAAAAGTGGGAAACCAGAATCCCACATTGGGACTTCTGGTCAAAGGAGCCACTTACAGCACCACAATGCAGTAGAGTTGCTCTCAAAACAGTAAGAGACAGCATCAGGAGGCAGCACTGAGGCTTGAGGGCACCATACCAGGGGAAGGAGGAGGTCTAGCAGCAGGATGCACCCAGAGTCAGAAGAGACAGAAGCATCACTCACCTGTGATGCATGATGGAGGACCAGGTGGTGGTGCCACTGCCCTAAGCATCCTGCAGTACCCCTAAGTCAGGTGGTGGTCACCAGGGCAGACCAGGACACTGTGTGCACTGAGGTTCAAAGTGTCCATCAGGACATTGACCAACCCTGCCAGAGGTCAGGGGGGACCTCCAAAAAATAATGGCAGACCAGAAGAAGGTGTTGGACCTCCTGTTTGAGCTTCATGATGGTGGTGGCTCAGGTGGCAGTGCCCAGCAATGAATGGCCTGTGGCTGTGGTGGTCATCCAGTATTGTTTTCTTTCTTCTCCTTTCTTTGTTATTGCCACTCTTCTCATTCTGCACCATTCCCTTAAAAAAGAAAAACAAAACAAATAAAAAAACATAATAAAAAATAAAAGTTTCGGTCCTCTTTGTCTTCCAATCTATATCCTCTTGTTTATTTAATATTTTCCAGTTGTTTATGCTCCCTCCCTTTCACATCCCCTCTCATGTATGAATATGAATAACTTTTTCCTCTTGACCATGTATGTCCCCTGTTCCCACCTCCCCGTCCCCCTATTGTAGTACCATGCCCATAAACTGTGTACCTTTCTACTTTTATCTTACTCCATTTTTCTTTATATGTCTCCTCCTTGCTCCTTCTATCCTATCCAAAAAACTTCAAGTATAAGAACTTTACTATGAAAAAACATATTTTTCAAAGCTATGTGAGAGTGTATCTTGGCTCTCCTCATGTAAAACAGGTCCTTCAGGTAATGAAATGCTTCCCAAAAAATGTTACCTTAAATTCAGACAGAAATTTGGTCTCAGTCATGATGTTTTATGGTGCCCCCCACCACCCAGACATTAAAATGCTGTTTTGGTCACTGTTTACAATTGCTTTTAGGCCACATCTTGCTTCTGCGAGTGCAGCACAGGCAGTACATTCCCACAAATGTTTCCTAATAGATGGTACATTAAATTTAGACAGAAATCTGGTCTCAGCCATGATGTTTTATGGTTCCTCCCCACCACCAGTCAGACATTAAATAGCTGTTTTGGGCCTGTTTGCCAAATATTTCTGACTGAACGCACTGCTGCTTGTGCCAAACAGGGCCTACAGGTCCAGAAATGTTTACCAAAAAATATTACATCAAATTGAGACTGACATGTGGAATCACTCCTAATGTCTAGGGTGCCCACAAGTACCAAGACATTAGATTGCTGTTTTGGCCACTGTTTACAATGGTTTTTCAGCCACATCTTGTTTCTGCCAGTGCAGCACAGGAACATGTGTCCAGAAACATTGCAGAAAAAATGGTACACTAAACTGAGACAGAAATCCGGTCTTAGCCATGATGTTTTATGCTGCCCAAACCCCCACCCAGACCAAACAATGGTCTTTGGTCCACTGTTTACAAGTGTTTTTCGGCCCCATCTTGTTTCTGCCAGTGTAGCACAGGCAGTAAATGTCCAGAAAAGTTGCAGAAAAAATGTACCTTAAATTGAGACAGAAATCTGGTCTCAGCCATAATGTTTTAGGGTGCACCTCCACCACCCAGACATTAAAAAAAATGTTTTAGGGCCTGTTTGCTAAATATTTCTGCCTGAAACTCACTGTTGCTGGTGCCAAACAGGACCTATAGGTCCAGAAATGTTTATCAAAAAATGTTACATCAAATTGAGACTGAAATGTGGAATCAGTCCTGATGTTTTAGGGTGCCCATAAGCTCCCAGACATTAGAATGCTGTTTTGACCACTGTTTACAATTGTTTTTCGGCCACATCTTGTTTCTGCTAGTGCAGCACAGGCAGTAAATGTCCAGAAACATTGCAGGAAAAATGTTACATTAAACTGAGACAGAAATCTGGTCTCAGCCATGATGTTTTATGGTGCCCAAACCCCAAACAATGGTCTTTGGTCCACTGTTTACAACTGTCTTTAGGCCACATCTTGTTTCTGCGACTGCAGCTCATGCAGTAAATGTCCAGAAATGTTACAGGAAAAATGGTACATTATATTCAGACTGAAATCTGGTGTCAGTCCTGATATTTTACGATGCCCCCCCGAGCAACCAGTCATAAAAATGCGGTTTTGGCCACTGTTTACAATTGTTTTTTGGCCCCATCTTGTTTCTATGAGTGCAGTTTAGGTAGCAAATGTCCAGAAATGTTACAGGAAAAATGGTATATTAAATTCAGACAGAAATCTGGTGTCAGTCCTGATGTTTTATAGTACCCCCCAGCAACCAGACATAAAAATGCTGTTTTGGCCACTGTTTACAATTGTTTTTTGGCCCCATCTTGTCTCTGCAAGTGCAGTTCATGCAGTAAATGTCCTGAAATGTTACAGGAAAAATGGTACATTAAATTTTGACAGAAATCTGGTGTCAGTCCTGATGCTTTATGGTTCCCCCTCCCCCCAACAACCAGACATAAAAATGCTGTTTTTGCCACTGTTTATAATTGTTTTTCAGCCCCATCTTGTTTCTGTGAATGCAGTTTGGGAAGTAAATGTCCAGAAATGTTACAGGAAAAATGGTACATTAAATTGAGACAGAAATCTGTTCTCAGTCATGATGTTTTATAGTGCCCAAACCACCACCTGGACCAAATAATGGTCTTTGGTCCACTGTTTACAATTGTTTTTTGGCCCCATCTTGTTTCTGCCACTGCAGCACAGGCAGTAAATGTCCAGAAAAGTTACAAGAAAAATGGTACATTAAATGGTCTCAGCCATTATGTCTTAGGGTGCCTCCCCACCACCCAGACATTAAAAAGCTGTTTTAGGGCCTGTTTGCCAAATATTTCTGCCTTAAACTCACTGCTGCTGGTGCCAAACAGGGCCTACATGTCCAGAAATGTTTACCAAAAAATGCTACATTAAATTGAGACTGAAATGTGGAATCACTCCTGATGTTTTAGGGTATACCACCACCTCAGGGACCTAAAAAGGGGTGTCAACCCATGCAGAGAAAATGAATTCCTCCTGCAAAATGCTGCTGCTACTTGCAATTTTTTCCTTCTGAAAATCTGGCTTGAAAATATTGCAAATTCGCAAAGTTACAAGCATGCATAGCAACTGCCCAACGCACGCTCATAAAACAGTCATTTTTGGGATTTTTACCACCAAATCTGCAGAATAGGCTTTTTGAGAGCCCACCTCATGAACACTGGCACTGTTATTTCATTAATGGGTCCCGAAAGGGGATTCTGCACAGTGACCGTGAAATCACCTTTCGGGGCAGAATAACACCATGACAGTGACAGAATTCATGAGGAGGGGTCCCAAAAACCCAAGTTGAAATTTGGTGCCAAAATTCCAAAAAATGCCTGAGATATGCATCAAAGTTGAAAAAAACTATTTTTTCTATTATACAGCTTATCGGCATTTCCTCAGTTCATCGTCGACTTTGAAGAGTGCAGACGTGTTCCTAGCCCACCGAAGATCATTGCACCAGACTCTGGAGGTAAGTATGGGGTGGAGGTGGAGGTGGAGAGGCAGAGTCGCAGTGGGTGAGTGCGGGTTGTGGGAGGGGCAGGGAGACCATCGGGGACATTTTCCTTTTTACAGGTTAAAAAAACAGACATCACGGGACTGTTTTTTGATTTTACAGGGCCTGTGGCACACTGGGTGGGTTCCCAGCATGCCAACGGAGTCTTTTTTGGGGTGGGGCAGCTGTAGCTGATGGAGAATTGAGCACCCCTACTGGCACACAACAAAAGGGGGTACATTATGCCGAAGGGATTAAAATTCTGCTCGCACACAACAAAAGGGGGCAACTTTATGCCAATGGGGATTGGGCACCCTGTCGACAGACAACAAAAGGGGGTACACAATGCTGACAGAGTGTGCTTCCATCAGCAACATAAACCTTGGGCCACTGAAGCCGACAAGGATTGGGCCCCATCGGCAAAAAACACGGTGGGGTCACATGTTGCTGAGGGGATTGGGCCCCCTCAGTGGAGGGGTTAACATTGTTTGTGAACATGGCGGCAAGGCGCCACCATGTTCACAAACAATATCAGTGCTTCAAGGTTCAGCCCTGCAATGACAGGTCGCTCCCTCATTGCAGTGAATGGCTGACGCTGTAATGACGAAGTGGCCCCTGATTGCAGCGGCTACATTTTAACAAGGTTGTGGCATGCTGGCTGAACTAGTGTTTGCAGCAGTGTGCCACAGCATTGGGGGAAGCGTGCCAAGCCTTTAAAGACTGTGGGGGCATTGGCCACAACAGTGCTGCGCCTCCACAACCTGCTTCTGGAGAAAGCTGCCACAATATGTTTTATGCACATGCATGCAAGCAACATAAAAATTACTCACCATAGTAATCTTGTTTCTTCTACAGGAATCTTACTGTATTCTGACTTATGCAGTATTGTCTCACCATAGCACTGCCCGGAGTCAAAATGGTTAATAGAACCTATGCAAATGATGGAATGCTAGGCGCAAGCTCGGTTTTCAAATCACTACCCCTGGTAAACAGTTCTAAACCATCAGATTCTTATGAAGCCTGCACTAAGCAGTTTCCTACTACTAAAATTATAACAATAATAATAATAATAATAACAACCCTCCTCAACCAACAGTAGGGTATGAATAAGGGATTTACCCCCCCTTTGAAAAAGAACTATAAAGTGGCATCAGTAAACCTCAAGTCACAGAAGCCCAAAAACAGAACACAATAGACCTCTAGGTTTGCAACATCTCTACCACAGCTGTTGTGCATTAACCATAGATATTGAGTAGGGAGGGAGGGAGGGAGGGAGCTCAGAATACAATAAGATTCCCTTAGAAGAAACAAGATTATTATGGTGAGTAATTTTTTCTTCAAACCCCAGGAAATCTTACTGTATTCTGACTTATGCAGATTACCAAGTAGTGTCTTTGGAGGTGGGTCTATAACCTATTTAGGAAGCAGGATCTGTAGGATTGCTGTACCAGACCTGGCATCACCTCTGGCCTGGCCATCCAGACAATAATGTTTGCTGAATGTGTGGACTGATTTCCAAGTTGCGGCCTTGAAAATGTCCATTAGGGGGATATCTTTAGCAGCTGCTACAGAAGTTGCAATACCCCTAGTTGAATGGGCCCTTTGGCCTGCAGGTGGTTGCTTGCCCACCTTGCTATAGCAAAACTGAATACAGGCGACAATCCGTCTTGCAATGGATCGATTTTGTGAGAGGTTTTCCTTTTCCCACCACTCCAGAAATGAGGAAGAACTGGGTTTGATTCCATCTGTGACCCTTTGTGTGGTCAAGATAGTAGCTGACTGCCCATTCCACAACCAAGCTGTGCAGCCTGCGCTCTCCTGAGGTGGAATGGTCTGTGAAGAATACTGGCAACATCATAAACTGGTTGAGGTGGAACTCTGATACCATCTTAGGCAGAAATCTCCTGTTAGTTCTCAGAACTATTTTGTCTCTATGGACAGCAACATACCCAGGCTCTGTGGACAGTGCCTGGAGCTCAATGATCCTTCTAGCAGAGGTAATGGCTACCAGGAACACTGTTTTTCAAGTCACATATTTGAGGTCTGCAGTAGATATGGGCTCAAAGGACGACTGCATGAGTTGGGAAATACAAATGTTCAAATCCCACATGAGAGCAGGCTCCCAGTGTGGTAGGTGTAAATACAGTAATCTCTTAAAAAAACTTCTGGAATATTGGCTTCAAAGCCAAAGAAGATGCCTTACCTGCTGATAAATAAGCTGAAACAGATGCCAGGTGCACTCTCAAGGTGGAAATACTTAACCCTGTGGAATGCAAATGGGTCATATAGTCCAGAACTGTAGAGAGATTGGCTTGGGTATGGTCTAACCCCTTACCCTGACACCAAATTGAAAATCTCTTCCATATGGAAGCATAGGTTTTCTTGATAGAAGGCTTCCTGGAGGCTCTCAGTATATCCATGACTCCTTCTGAAAGGTGTAAATCTGCATACTGTAAGTCTTCAAGAGCCATGCTTTGAGTCTGAGGGATAGCAGATTGGGATACATGATCCTGCCCTGTGAAGACGACAACAGATTGCACCTCCTGGGAAAACTGATTGACTTGGCTACTGACAATGATAGGATCATGGAATATCAAGGCTGTCTGACTCAGTCTGGGGCAATGAGAATCACTGGGTCTGGTTGAAGCCTGAGTTTGTTTAACACTTTCAGTAAGAGAGGAAAGGGAGGGAAAGCATACAGGAACCTTCCTGTCCAATCCAGCAGAGGTGCATCCAGAGGAACTGTGCCCCTTGATGGGAGGCTTGCAGCAATACTGTGGGAGTTGGTGGTTGTCTGGAGCAGTGAACCAATCCACCTTTGGGGTGCCCCACCTCCTGAAAATGGTCTCCAAGACCTGCTTGTTCAGTGACCACTCGTGATGGTTCTGATTTATTCTGCTGAGGGCATCCACCAAGACATTGTCCTTCCTGGAAGGTGGACAGCTGAGAGAGAAACATTCATAGAGTAAGAAAATTCACAGATTCTCATCACTTCTGTGCAGAGGGGAGTTGACCTTGTGCCCCCTTGCTTGTGTATGTAGTGCATGGTGGTTGTGTTGTCTGTTCTGACCTGGACCACCTTTCCTTTTATCAGATTGTGGAATGACTGAAGAGCCAGAAGAACTGCTCTGAGCGCCAAGAGGTTGTTGTGCAGGAAGGATTCCTGCTTTTTCCACATGCCATGTGCAGTGTGATCCCCCAGATGTGCTTCCCACTCTAGGAGGAAGGCATCTGTTATAAGTACCAGAGAGAGAACCTGCTACAAGAAGGGTACA
Organism: Neoceratodus forsteri; assembly: GCA_016271365.2. Lineage (NCBI taxonomy): Eukaryota > Metazoa > Chordata > Ceratodontiformes > Ceratodontidae > Neoceratodus > Neoceratodus forsteri. Next base: position 851,764,286 of record CM057459.1, on the reverse strand, counting down.
CCTTGCCTGAATTTGCCCTTTTCCTGCCACCACTGAAGGGTTTGGAGAAAAATGGCTGCTACTGGCACTAGCTTTGAGAGAGAATCCCTTCTCTGGAGCAAGTGATCTCTTAAATGAAATGGAATATCTCTCATCTGGAACCTGGCCCCTGACACGTTTGCTGTAAAAGCTGCCATATGGCCTAGCAATTGCAGGAAGTGCCTTGCTGGCCTGGAGATGTGAAGTTTGAAGGAACTGACCACCTGGATAAGGTTGTCCACCCAGTCCTGAGGCAGGTAATCCTTTCCCTTTTTTGGTATCCAGTTCTGCCCCTATGAATCTGAGCAGCTGGACTGGCTCCAAAAAAGACTTTTTGTGATTCACCAGAAACCCCAGTGAGCAGAGAATGTCTTGTGTTATTAACAGGGCCTCCCTTACTTGCTGGTGTGACTGGTCCACTGTGAGCCAGTCATCTAGGTAGGTGAACACTGACACCCCCTTGTCACCTTATGTGTGCCACTGCCACAGCTAGACATTTTGTGAACACCCTTCGACCAGATGTCAGTCGGAAAGGCATTGCCCTGAATTAGTAATGACCTGATGGCAACCTGAACCTAAGGTACTTTCTGTGTGACCTTCTGATTGGGATGTGAAAGTAGGCGTCCTTCAGATCCAGGGATGCTAACCAGTCTCCCTGTCTTAGGGTGGGTAGTATGGTAGCCAGGGTAACCATCTTGAATTTTGGTTTTGGCAGGTGCTTGTTTAAGTATCTGAGGTCCAGAATGGGTCGCCACTCCTCTGTTTACTTTATTGTGAGGAAGTACCTTGAATACAGGCTTTTTACCATCTGGTTGGAAGGCACTGGTTCCACTGCCTTTTGTAGCAGAAGGCTTGAAACTTCCTTTTCCAGCAGGTCTGTTTCTGATGAGGAAAAGGGTTTGAAAACTCTTGACCTCAGCTGTGGCATAGCTTTGAATCTGATGACAAGTCTCTGGCCCACTACTTCCAGAACCCAATTGTCTGTGGTGACATTTTTCCACTCCTGGAAGTAGTGGGCCAGTCTGCCCCCTACTGGAATTGGGGAGGCGAACTGAACAGTCACCCCAGGGTGTCTGTTTGGACTGTGCTACTGGCTGAATACTAGGTGCAGTGTGCCCACTGCCCCTTCTGCCCTGCCTCTGAAGTATCCCATGGGCTGATACTGGGGAAATACCTGAGGCTGGAAGAATGGCCTATAAGTTGGCCTGCCTCTGCCACCATTTCATGATGCTTCTGGGTGGTAGCTGCTCTCTCTTTGGCTGCTGCACTTTTATATGCAGCCTTGTATTGTCCATCTTTTTCATATATGCCTCTGTTTGCTCCCCAAACAGAGACACAGGGTCACATGGAAAATCCATGGCCTTAGTTTGGGTATCTTGTGTCAGGTTAGTGGTTTTAAGCCAGGCAAACCTTCTGAGGGACACAGCAGATGCCATCTGCCTGGATGCAGTGTCATTTGAGTCCACTGCCATCCTGAACTGTGTCTTAGCAGTTACAATACCCTTTCTGCAGCCTCCTCTAGGTCAGCAGCCATGGGGGGGGGCTGCCATAGCAATTTGTAGAACTGTGGTCCACATATGTTTTTGATATCTGGCTGTATAGGCCATGTAAGATGCCTGCCTACAGCCACAGAAGAACCCAAATACACTTTTTTTGCTATGGAATACAGCCTCCTAGAATCCTTGTCTGGAAGGTGAGAGGCCAGAGAGATCCCAGCTTTGTCACAAGCTGAAGCCTGTACCACACCTTCATGCTGGGGTGCCCAAAGAGGAACTTGGCCCTAGACTTAGCCACACAGTATTTCCTATCCACCTTCCTGTCTGTGGGTTGAATGTAAGTGGGGGTTTGCAGAACCTTCATAATCTGCTTTCATAGAGACTTGTGGAGGGGGGGTGGAGTAGCCTCTTTGATGGGAACACATCCATCATCTCCTTATAATCCTCTTCCTCCTCATCCTCCACAGATTCCTGGGGTGGGAGGTTGAGGGATTGAGACACTTGCTTCATAAAAACAAAATGAGAGGTAAAATCCTCTGTTCCCTTGTCCGGGGAATCTGGTCTGTGAGGATCAGGGGAACTATCTGGATCAATAGGGTCCCAAAAATCCTCATCATCTTCATCGTCATCAGGCTTATTTCCAAAGTCATTGTCCCCATAAGGATCCCCACCTTGGTCTATTAAACCGGGATAACATTTAAACAGGGAGTTTGTGGAAATGGTTGCTTGTCAATCGGACCCAGGGACTGTAATGACTGGATAATCCTAATCGTGTTAGCAATCTCCTCGGCAGAAGGAACCACGGTTTGTTTAGGATGTGGTTTCTGGTGCTTTTCCTTCTTCTTTGTCTTGACCACAATGGCTGGTTCAGCAGCCTTATCTGTGGTTAATTTTTTTAAATAGAGCTATTGCCCCTTTCAAAGGGCAGCTCTCCCAGTTCATCCGGTTGGTCTGTGGCTGGGTTAGCAGCTTTATCTGCTATTTTTTTCTGTCAGTCTTTTAAACCAGCCATCTAAGGTGGACTACGGAAAGTGAGCACAGATCTCACAATCTGTCTGTAGGTGGTCAGACCACAGACAGAATAAACAGATTAAGTGTGGATCTGCTTTTGCAGAAAGTTCCCCCCACTCAGAACAGTGCTGGAAACCTATGGGTCCTGTTCTCTTTTTAGTTTTCTGTGACATAACCCAGATCACCACACCAAAGTAATTTTTTTTTTTTTCGGTTACACGAACCAACAGAAAAAACACTCGTTACCCCAGAATGAAAAATAGAGTAAGATACCAGGAGTTACCATGGCTGAACTCAAAACAAATGAAACCAGGAGTTACCCTGGCTAGGACACAGATATATGCTAAAAACCCACTATACCGAGTCGGTACAGAATTTTTAACTCTAATTGAATTAGTAAAATGACAAAGGAAGACTGTCGGTTTCTCCCTTGGTTGAAGAACCAGGAGGAAAGCGACTACTTACCCCTACTTGACTAAAATCTACACAATTACTACCTGAAACCAAGGACTGTGAAAGGAATACCAATAAAATTAATTTTACTAGTAAATAAACAGAAAAATAAAGTTTCTTCAAGCGATGAAGGAGAGCTCTCTGGAGACGTCTTACTGAGGCAAGCGGAGTAAAGAATCTGATGGTTTAGAACTGTGTACCAGGGACAGTGATTTCAAAACCGAGCTTGAGCCTAGCATTCCATCATTTGCATAAGTTCTATTAACCATTTCGGCACCGGGGCAGTCCTATGGTGAGACCATACTGCATAATTCAGAATACAGTAAGATTTCCTGGGGTTTGAAAGGTACAATTATCATTTCCCTATACCTATGCTGCTGTACTGATTGTCTAGTTGTGTTGACTGACTGACTCTGTGGTAGTAGCTTGCCTGGCGATGGGGAGTGAATTACATTTTTGGGCACTGTAGCTTGCTGTCTGCTGCTGTCTCTGACTACTACTTTCCAAGTTGCCACAGAACTACTATTCTGGATGGTTGATGCCTGGTGGATTATCTTAACACAGTCCATACTGCTGCTGATGAACATGTAAGTATCTGTCTTCATTTTTTTTCCTGTGCAAGGTAAGGGTGTTGGTGGGTTGGTACTATGGCATCTTGAGTTCTAAAATGCTTGTACTGCTCTTATATTATTTTTCAGTGTGCTGTGGATGACATCATCATGACAGGCAAGGAGGGAGGGAGATCTATGGATCTTTGAATGCACCGCATTTCCTAATTTCCCAATGCAGATGGTAAGTATTGGAATTTTCATACTAGTGCAGTATGTCTGTTACTGCCATCTGGTTGTCTGAGCTTGATAGTAATTGTGTTATTTTTTGCTTTAGTCAATATCAGGAATTCCTGTGAAGTTAAGGCTTGTTCCATCCTGCTGCTGCTGCTGGCTGCTCAACCAGATCTGGGGGATTTATTTAATTGTGCAATGGTTCCGCTTTCACAGTCCTTGAGGTAAGTATTTCTTAATTTGTTATTGTCTTCTATGGTGGTGGGGTGGATGATCATGGGTGGTGGGGGGTGGTTGACAGTCACGGGTGATGGTGGGGGAGAACTTTTTAATAATCCTGAAAATATGTTCTTATTTTTTTCTTATTTTAAGGTTCGCAATGCTGATAGGGGAAGGGGAATGCCTGCTAGTGCTACTGTGCTTCATCATGGACCTTGGTCTGGAATCATGTGAGCCATACAGCATGTTCCTGTGGGGAATGTCCACAGTTTAATGACATCACGGGGTAAGGTAAGTCTACATTTTTTTCTCTGCCTCTTCTTCCAACTTGTTAGGTAAAACCAGGGATGCAGACTGATTAGCATTCAACATTTTTTCTTATCTTTGGTCTCGCTTAGGTCACTTTCCTCTCTTGAGGTTTCATTGTATGTCATATCTTGATGACTACATGATCAATACAGGCCCTGCAGGAGCTGTGTTGTGTCTGTGGAAGACAGGGGTGTTGCTTGAACTGCAATGTTGGCCACTGGACTGGTGTCCATACCATTACCATTAATGAGTAATCACCACTGCCACCCACATACAGGGAGGAACTATATGTGAAAACAGATGGTTGAGATGGTGTTTAGTAAATAATTAGGTGGAGGGGGTTAATGTCTTGTCTAATCAATAGAGATTGGATAGCTGAAGTAATCATGAACATTTTGAATCCATTCCAAAGTGAGGAGAGCAGGACAATCACCTTGCCTCCTAACCCCGGAATCATTGCGGTTTCAGTGTACCTTTAACTGGTACTGTAGCATAAGTAACCTTTTAAGAGGATTTGATGTTGAAAGCTGTTAAACCTCTTCATGGTTACTTTTGTAATTAATGACTCACATCATTAAAGATGGCCATCATTCACCATTTCTCAAAATGTGTTCAACCTGTGGTGTTAACTGTTGAATTAGCAAGTTACATTCATATATTATTTATACTAGTCTAGGATCCAGGGTTCTTGTACATGTCACCGATACTAAGTGGCAGAAACATTTTTTTCAGTCGCATGGAGTGCATGGCTGTATCAGGTTAGATCAGGTGATAAGAGGGGGCAGTGGGGCAGTGTGGAATTTGCCGTCATGGGCACTTTTAAGGACATCCAGACAACATATCTTTCTGTAAGATGGGGTCGATATAGTCATCATGAAAAGTAAGATATTTTTTGGAAGAAAAACATTATAACTGCAATCATGCAATTGCAAAATCTTTACGGTTATGGTAATTACATTGCTGCTGCTTTGTATAGGCTTGGGGGACTGTGGTGGTGAGGTGACCAATCAGTGGGTTACCAGAAAAGGTGATCAAATGAAACTTATACACACTGCAGCACATAAGAACGCATTACCATAACCAATCCAATGGTACATAGCTGAAAATAAGGTATAACATACACACCCCAGCCACCATACTTAGTTGAAAGTTGTTGGGGGTGCCTTGGAGTAAACTCAGTCTTTTTCAGCTTTCAATTCCATATCATCCAAGAAGCACCCCTCACAGTCTTCAAGACTGCAGTTCTCATCAGGTGGGAATTCTCTCAACATTGCTGCCTCATCCATCTCGCTGCCAGTGGATGCCTTAGTTAAGGGACCATTATCCTTGTCACCAAGACACAGTTCTTGTGGCAACACCACTGACATCACTGTGTTGTGTGGAATATGCCTTTCATTCATTTATATGAATGTTAGTATGGACACATTCTTGGGTGATAAATTGGTCCTACGGTCACTCACAATTGCCCCAGCTGCATTAAACACTCATTCCACAGTGACACTGGATGGTGGGCAGCTCAGTGATTTCACAGCAACTGATGTGAGTGCTGGCCAGTCAGTCATTTTATGGCTCCAGTACAGCAGTGGCTAGTCAGTATTGGCAAGGTGCTTTGGGTCCCCCATGTAGGCCTCCACCATTCGTTCTGCTGCGCAGAGTCCAGCTGCCTCATTTGATGCCTCCTCCTCCTTTTCCTCCATATCTTCCACTCCCACCTGAAAGAGAACATCTCAAGTGGGATTGCTTGCTGTTTTCTGCTCTGCCTTGCCCATTTTCTCTGATTCGGTTGCCTGTGAGCTGCTGGCGGTGGTAGCAACACCTGTTTTTGATGCAGTGTGTGCATTTTTCATTTGTGCAGCATGTATCAATCTAATGAGGTTCTCTGTCAACTGTTGTACTCACTGTTGTACTCACTGACAACCTCCTTCAATTATAGAGGGTAGGCCACGTTTGTAGCATGGATCCAGCATGGTGGTGAGTGCAAAGTCAGCTGACCGTAAAATGCCAGATACATGGGTATTTGTGTCCAGCACATGAAGTATGTGATCCATTAGATCACAAGTGCCATGAAACCCACTTGCCTCTGTCTGGTGTCTCACATTCACTAGTGTCTGCCTCAGCACATGTATGAGGGGTATATACTGACTTATACAAGCAGTGTCCCCACTCACTACCCATGTAGCATGCTTGATTGGATGGAGAATGCATATTAGCCCATCAATTTGGTGCCACTGCTCTGTTGTTAGAACAATGGACACTCCAGCACTCTCATGGGTGGTGTGCATCAGCAGGTATCGTGACACAGCCTTATACTGTTCATAAACCGGTCAAGTATGTATAGTGTAGAGTTCCACCTGATGATAACATCAAGCTTCATATGGTGCTGAGGCAGATGATTATTGCGCTGTAGCTCACGTAGTTGGTCACAGGCCTTTGCAGAACAGGCAAAGTGAGCACAGATGCGATGAGCAACAGTAACTGTTTCCTTAATGTCCACATGGTTGAGAAACTGCTGAACAACAAGATTAAGGCAGTGTGTCAGGCAGGGCACTCTGAAAAAACAACCATCACTAACGAACTTCACTACATTGGAGCCATTATCATTTGCGGTGAATCCTGCTATGAGTGACTGTGTTTGTAGCCAGCCATCAATCTCGCCCAGCAGAACAGTAAGCATTTTCACAGCCATGTGAGAATCTGTGACATTTGTCATAGTCAGGGTTGCATGCTGCCAAATACCAGGTGTGTTGCTACCACCACAACTTTGCTTCATGCATGTTTTGCCAGGCCCAAAATCAAGTACCGTCCCAGGCAACTGTGCCCAGTGTGCTGTTATGCACAGATACGAGCTTGCAGCTGTTTGTCCCCTGGTTCACATATCCATTCAAAGATGGATATAGTGTGATGCATTATGCTTCAATGTATGTCTATTGTAATCAGCAACTCTACTGTTCAGCTCTGGCATGGCATGCTTAGTGAAATATGTTCATGATGGAAACTGCCATTTGGAACATGCACAGGCCATCAGCCTGCAGAAACCATCATTCTCTATGAATGAGAATCAGCATTTCAGCAGTGGCAGCATTTAACTCTCATGCAGTAGCATGACTGGGTGGGTACTTTGTCTGTTGCTCAAGGATGGTCTTCAGAGTGGGCTGCATTTTTGCGGCTGTCCGACCAGAAAGCCGTACTTGTTGCAGCAATGATTTTCTTTTAAGGGTAACACTTGACTCTTGGAGCTATGTAGACCGGATGAAACCAGTTATTTTGGTTGTTTGTGGGTGTGGTGGTGTACTTTTCAGACTCATGGGACTGGGACTCGCACCGCCACTGCTATGCCCACTACTTGAGAAATCAAAGGATTGCTCACCCTCCTCCTTCACCACCACCACCGACCCACTCTGCCCTTCCTCCTCCTCCTGCTCTTGCTGTACTACATGTAACCTGCTACCAACAGCTCTGGCATCCTTCTGGTGTTGCTGCCATCTCAGCGGGTGCTTGTTTTTCAGTTGGGCTTGTTGGCCTCTGGTGCCTATGTGGCTTCCCTTTTTCCCCTGACTAACAAGGGCTTGACAAACTTGACATATTGCTATGGCCTCATCAGTAGGACCTTGCACATAAAATTCCCAAACTAGGGACTTCAGATACTTCTGGGACTGTGATAGTTCAGAAACAGGTGTGGAAGTGTATGTTTTTTGGGCTGCTCTCATCACTTCAGTAAAACTACATTTGGGAGGGGGGTTACTTGATTGCTTGGAGGTTTGCTTATAGGCTTAGTGACAGACTGACCCACGGGCTATACATGTAAATGGCCTACATCATCCTTGACCTTTTTTGACTCAGGCTCCCACGTGGGATCATCACAGTCATCATCATCACCAATATCAATGATGTCCTTGTCTTCCTCCTCCTCCTCCCATCACTGTGTTCTTGGAGGACAGCACCTTTTTCTTTCTCTACAACCATCTCAGGAGGCTGACTATCCTTATCTCCAGGATTATCAGACTCTTGTTGAACACTATCATCACCAGCTCCTTCAGGAACAAGGACAGTCACACTGACGCACTTATTATCTCCCTCCTCAGAGTCCTTCTCATCACTGTCAGCATCCCCCACTAGCATGGCTGCAACACTTTGAGCTTTAAAAAAGTAAGACACAGGTATGCCTGACCCAGTTCGGCCACCAACTCATTTGCTGGTTCCACCCTTACCACCAGGGCCTACATCAGAAGACACTAATGCAGACATATGTGTGCTTTCACTGCTATGTGGAACTGAAACTGAAATTTTCTCAGCAGACTTCTTAGCTGTCTCATCCCCCTTGCCACGCTTCCCTCCCTGTATTTGGTTGCCTCTTAGCAGGCATTTTTGCTGACTGCTGCTTCAAAGCTTTGCCTTTCTCTGGGAGTATTTGAAGAAAGGATGTATTACTACTAACTGTGTGAATAACACCTCACACATGAATGATGATGTCACAGACCTACAGTACTAGCTTCCTTACAAGTCCAAACACAATCAGGACAGGTACCAGCACTTGGAGTACAACTAATACCATATATAGTAGGCAGTGTTCTAGTTTAAAACAAAAAGGTAACTTTTTCCCCCAAACAGGATAGGAATGAAAGAAACACACACAAGGAAAAAGGGCACAAGTGGGCAACTTTAAATACAGATCACCTATGTCTCTGGACAAAAAGTACTGTAATGTGTTTATATAAGGCAGAGACAACCATAAAACCACAACAAAGGAAAGTAGTACCATGGTATGGTAGCAAGTCTGGATGGGAGGGATCACCAAGAAATCTCTTGAGAATGACTATTTTAATATATAATGTTTTATAATGCGTGCATCAGGTGTTATGCAAACAATGCTATAACACAGAAAGGGTAACGTAAATTAACTAAAACAGGAACACTGCGCAGTGTGCAGAGCCAAGCTCCAGCAATAACATACAGGGGAACAATTCAACAATGCAGTGCAACTGTAAATGGACAAGTTCAAGTGATCAAGTAGAAGTACTTAAGTAAAGATACAAAAAAATATAGAACTGATGATTTTCACAGTTTAAGTAACACAAGTTAACACTCCAGCAAACAGAACTAACCACAAAACAAATAAAACAAAGGATCCATTATGTGTGTTTAAAACTTTAGAAGTCACAACCAATTCACAACTAAAAGCGGAAGAATGGTATATAACACAGCTAACAGTGGCAGGAACTCTCTCAAGCAGGACAGAGAAACTTTTCAGAGAAAAATAAATGGCAAGATATAACAAAATTGATAAGAAATAACTGTAAAAAAACTAACTCGCAATTTTGAGTAAATACCAATCTGCTTGGCTAGAAATAGCCTGCACTGCTTTACACTCCTACCCTACCCCGTACAACTCTTTCAAAGACAGAGAAAAAAGTAAAACCTAATTTAAACTATTATACAAAAATTCACAAAATTAGAAAATGTTCCTAACAGCACAAGAGCACTAGGAAAAAACTTTATATTTTGCAGCAGTTAGCTCTCAAAAACAAGTTTTAGCTATGTTTTCAAAGGTTTTATTGGCTCTGATACACTACAACAAACTGTTCTTAACATGCAGCAGAATGAGCTGTAAACAAGCTACACGTGAGTATTTACTCAATGCATTGCAAATTTCACCTTGGACCTAAATCTTGCCTGTCAGATTATGCTACAAGGTGAAATTTGGAGCATCAATGGGCAAATTGGCAGACCAATGCATTTAGGCACGTACATCTATTTATAAAATATGAAACAACAAGCGAAATTTCCTTTGCATAGGCAAAAAATTTCACAAAGGCATGTTAATCAAAATTTCGGCATTACGCGAACTCAAGAAAACAGGCAAAATGTTGTTTTGCATAGGCAAAAAATTTCATGTAATTGCAGAATTATGCAAAATATTTTGCCAGGCGAAATATTTCAATTTCGCACAACACTATACAGGACCCCCGCCAGCTTCTCCTTTAAGATGACCTCCATCGCTTTGTCTACCACTGACATCAGGCTTACCGGCTTGTAGTTTCCCTGCTCCTTTTGCGAGCCACCTTTATGGATAGGCACAATATGGAATGTCCTCCAATCCTGGGAAACACATCCTGTCTGGAGGAGGAGTTAAAGAGGTTTGCCAGGGTAGCCAGATATCCACCACCTCTCAGCACCCTGGGATGAAGGCCATCAGAACCAGAAGCCTTTCCACTCTAGGGCTTGAGGCCTTCTTACGCTTTACCAACAGGGATTTCATCTTCCAAGGCCTTCTCCCCATCAGCAGGAATACACTGCCCCACCTCATGCAGTGCTGCCCCACCATCCTCCCTAGTAAAGACGGAGGCAAAATAATCAATTAGTACCTCTGCCTGCTCATCTGCTTCCTCCACCCATCCAATCCCCAACCTCAGTCTACTAATCTGCTCCTTCCAATTTCTTCTTCTTCCAATACACCTGATGAATCCTTTTTCCCCTCTGGTAATCCCACAAGCCAGTCTTTGCTCTGTCCTTGCTTTGGCCAACTTCATCACCCTGGTAACCTTCGTGGTGAGTTCATCATACTCCTCCTTGTCTATAATTCAACACAAATGTCTACATCTGCTGTAGTTGGCCTTTTTTTCCCTTACTGCCTCCTGGTCCTCCCTAGTCCACCAGCTTGGCTTTCGCTGTAGCTGTCCTTCTTTTCCCTTACTGCCTCCTGGACCTCTCTAGTCCACCAGATTGGCTTCCTGGCTCTAGCAAACTTGTGTCTCTCCTTGGTGTATACCTTGGTAGCTTCCAGGAGTACCATTTAATTACTTCCCACTGACTCTCAGTATCCATGCCTGGCGTGATCCCCTCTGAGCAACCCCTTAGGATCCACTCCATACCCTTGAAGTCCGCACCCATAACATCAATTAGCATTATTTTCATGTGATCCACTCCCACCCCCAGGTCCAGGGAAAACCAGACCGTAGCATGATTGCTATCCACCAGTGAGGTCCCAACCACAAGGTCCCTGATGATGTCACAGTCAGACAGGACCACATCCAGGATGCAACCCTCTCGTTTGGGGTCATGTCATGAGCTGGGTAAGGAATGCATCCTGGATGCCATCCACCAGACACTGCTCCCTAGCTGATGAGGGTGCCATGGTTCCTCAGTGAGTCCCTGGCATGTTTAAGTCACTCAGCAACACTGTCCTGCCAAATCCCACCCACAATGGCCTTTAGGATTTGCCACTAGACCTTCCTCCAGGTCCTCCCCCTGAATGGGTGGTCTATATACCACCCCCAACTTCACTCTATTGCCTCCAGGATCCTGCAAGGTGACCTAAAACAGCTCTATGTGCCCCTCAGCTTCCTCCACCTTGCATATCATTAAGCCCTCCTTAACAATAAAGGCCACTTCTCCTCCACTTCCCACAGTCCTGTCCTTCCTGAGCATGGTGTACCCAATCAGGTTTAGATCCCAATCAGCCCACCAGGATATTGGACAGAATTCTTCTTTATTTTACAAATGCCCATAATCGGCATTGGGGGCACAGCCAGGTGCAGCCGAGCTCGGGTGGCCACCCACAGGTGGCAGCTGCTGTGTTGCTTCCTGCACGCGGCAACTCACCTGTGGGTGGACATCAGTTGTTCCTCTTTTTTTTGGATCAACTTTGTTCTGGTGCAGGTAGGGTTGCGATGCATGGCTCTGCACATCCCGGGCTGAATATCGGGCTGTGCAGGGTATGCATGGGCATGCCCCTCCTACCTGCCTGCATACATTACTGATGCGCTCGGGCGATCGATTTGTGCCGAGACTTTTCCCTTTTTGAATATTGGCGCCAGGCGATTCATAGTTGCGATGTTGCAAACACTGTTGCACCATGCACAACCCTTTTGAATATCTGGGCCTTAGTGTATATTGATATCAGTACATATCAGACTACATGGTCTTAATTCCTTGGTGGTCCTCGACTAGATTTTTTTGTTTGACACTAATACTGTCAATTTATATTTAAATTATCATTTATAAAGTCCTGTCACTATACTAGAGGTTTTTGAAATTATGGGGCATGATATCAAGCTGGAGTGTACAGCTGGGTGATAGGTCCAGCTAAGTTTTACACATCATACAGTGTGCGCTGATGTTTTCAAGACAACCTTACTGGTAATTTCTTGTCTATAATGCATGCATTGAAACTTCTTGGAGTCCTAAGACATTCTTAGTATGTCTTTAATCTGGGTGGGGGTTGCTTTTCAGTAATCACATTCTCATACGCACTGTGACACTTATAGCTTGATTTAGGAGTCATCTGCTCCAACAGTGTTATCTTATGTCAATTAAACTTATATGCAGTAGGATTCTTTGTATGTGTTTTGCACCAAGCATCTTTGACCCTGGGAACCTCCTGGCTTAAGGTAATATGGTATTGTTAAACTTCTCTGACATCATCATCTGTATTTTTTAAATGAGTATTTTAAACCAGTGGGGATTTTTTCTGTTTTTTCTGCATGATCTAGCTGTTAAAAGTATTGTTTTTTTCTAAACAACAGCCATTAGGCTTCTGAAGAAGGACTGGTTGGTCCGAAAGCTAGAGCACTTTGTTCTTGTTGTTATGTCTATGTTGGTCCATTAAAAGGTATCAAATCATTTGCTTCTAGATCTGTTCTTGCAAGGACCAATACGGCAAATACTAAATCTAGATTTCAAAATAGAATCTGAAAAATTCATAACATGCTGTATTGTGATTAAATGAACTGATGAATGGGGATTTTGGTTTCTTTTACAAATTCATTTTTTCTGACCATAGATACACTAAAACAAAAATTTCTCAACAAAATGTTTTTAAACAAAGAGTTTAACTCACAGCAGCAGAAGAAGCATGTTGGCATTAAAAGCTTAGTGGCGTGGATGTAGAGTCACCAGTATTTAAGCATGACTTTGGTAGAGGATTAATTATGACTGGGTGGTGAGGGAGAGAGTGAGTCTTGATATCTGTAGCATAATGGTTTTCTGAAACTTCAACCTTCAATGGGTTAGACTCTGCAGCCATCTGTACAGTATATCACTAAGCCATATGCAGTGTGGTATGGGTAAAATCCAGATCACCAGACTAGGACCAGTGCTGTAAAATCTGCACTGGGCACAGTTTGTGCAAATAGTGCTGATCCAGTGGATCAAATAAATATGTGCAAATAAATACTCGGCTTCACCTTGTGCTTAGTCCCACCCCAGGAGTGACATTATTGCATGATAACACACACCCTGTTGTGCCATATTGCTTAAATATGCCCTTTCTCAATGTACTATACTTTGATTCAGTTAGTGTATGCAACAGCCATCATGTGAACACTCTGGGCTTCTCATTGACTCCTGATGTATATTTGCTTTAGCTATTGTATATTGTTTGAACTGCTTTGGTCTTCTTGATGTGGTGTCTGTGTGCCTAAACTATGTCATCTGTTTATCTACTGCTGCCCATTTGTCTCCAGTGAATGGTTGTTATAACTGTCTGCTCACCAAGCCATTGTTTTTGGACTTGTTAACTGCGCTGTCTTTGCATTAGTTTCGAAGAGGTGCCTTTGTAAATGAGTCTGTGACTCAAATGTTTGTAAATCTGATATTTGTTTAAATAAATAAATGTGTATGTTTAAGCCCATGAAACACCCTTATCTAGTTAATGCAGTCACAGTCATAGTGGCTCCGCCATAGCTTGTTCAGTCAGGTGCAACCCAATATGTTCCCAGGATTAAGAAGCCAGCCAATGGAAAAAGTGAGCCCTGCCTGTTGGCCCACCCAACAGACTCCCAACTCTTGGTGCAGGTTCCATGCACTCATTGACTAAGGACACTTGTCCTGCTATGGAAGAAGATGAACTAGGGGAGGGGTGACCAACTGGACCTCCGATTCCAGTCATAGGATTCTACCCCCAGCTGCAGGGGGCACAATTACCAACAGATACAGCAGAAAGCCTTCTTCACTTTGAGAATTCCCTTCTAGGTATGCCAGGAGTCTGTTATGCCTCTGTTCCAATGTTGAATTCCCAGCTGTCATCTGTCCTCCATTTCCAGGCAGGTGAAGCAGTCCTTGTCTAGGGATCCCCACTAGTGTTGCAAGGCAACCTGGCTATGAAAGAGCATCCTTTGACTGTGACCTTTTTACTGCCATCTGGCTCCCTGGAACACTCATTTCCTGCCCTGGTGGGAGGGTTGTAGGGGGAATGATTGATACATGGTTCTTAACTGTTCTACCACATGTGGAAGACCTGCCAGGTATTGCTTAAACCTGCACTGCACCGTCTTACACATGCTTTGGTTATAGTTGTAGCAAAACACTGTCTCTGCCACATTCTGAACTAGAAAAGTCTGCACCCTTCTTTTCAGAGAAGGGGCCCTCCTAATTGAAAAACCACTGTTAGTGTTCTGCACTCCCCTATGTTCAAAGGCCCATAACAGGGTCATGTGCAATACCCACCAATGCCTGATAGGGTTGGCTTGTTTCTGTCAATGGAACTCCTCATCATGCTCCAATTAACCAAACCCCAGCTTATTGCATTCATGGCCATTATTCCAGTTTAATAATTCCACAGTACTTGAGTCTTTTGGACTGCCTGTTTGATTGTGCCTGCAATTAAGACAAATGCTGCTGCCCAATTCAACCATGTGCAGTGGCTTTGTGCATATCATCTGGCATCTACCCCTTCTTCCCTGTTCTTTTGCAGCTTATCCTCCTCAGGCTCTCTGGGCCAGCTGAGGAGTGAAAAGATGTGAATGGACAGGGGAAGGTTAGTGCCACCTACAATGAGGCATGCTGAGTGACACTACAGAGCAGAGCACATCATGCTATTACTTGTGTTTGTTTAATAAACACATGGCTGTGACCATTTCTTCCAAAACACTCAGTATGTTCTGCTGCTCAGGTAACAGAGATACGGGTCCAGATCAGATAAAGATTGCTTATAAAAACATGGAATTTGTTAATAGAGAAAAAGCCCTGCAGTCCAAATAGTCTGTCTGCCCTAGCTCTTATTTGTGTAGGAAAGCAGACAGATTCCTCATAATGAAGAAACTGTATCAGCAAGACTGAAAGCAACCAATCTGAACAGATTGCTAAAAATTATATCAGTGTCAGTGGCTCAGCAGGTAGCACATTCACCTCTGAGGCTGGGAGATCAGAAGGCTGTGGGTTCTATTCCCACAACAGGCACTTGGGTTAATATTCCAATACTGACACTGTAGTGCAGTATGAGGGGGGTGTTGCACTCCTGAGGTGCTGCCTTTCGGATGAGACATTAAACTGAGGTCCCATCTGCCTGTTCTGGTGGTAGTTCAGGTGGATGTTAAAGATCCCATGGCACTTCTTGAAAAGAGAAGGGGAATTTTCCTCAGTGCACTGGCCAAATTTCCCCTCATTCAATAAAAATACCACCAACAGCTTAATCTGGTTCAAGGTCAGTAGGCATTCATCTGTATCCCCCTCCCCCGGGTCATGCCTGAAAATAACATAGAAACATAGACACATAGAATTTGATGGAAGATAAGGACCGCTTGGCCCTCCTAGTCTGCCCATTTCCCTACCTGATGGATAAGCTGCAGATTCTAGTTAATCAACAGCTTACTTCTTCTAACCCCCCACTAAAATTGCCTTATGCCTGTCCCATGCATTCTTGAATTCTCCCACTGTTCCTGACTCCACAACCTCCTCAGGAAGGCTGTTCCATGCATCCACAGCCCTCTCTGTGAAAAAATACTTTCTAACATTGCCTCTGAGCCATCCCCCCTCTCTTCAAATAGTGCCCCCTTGTTCTTGCACATCTCTTCTTCTGAATGATACTACCCCCTTGCACTTTGTTAATTCCCTCGAGATACTTGAAAGTTTCTATCATGTCACCCTCTCCCTCCTTTCCTCAAGGGTATACATAATAAGCTGCTTTAGTCTCTCCTCATATGCCTTCTGGTGCAGACCCTGCACCATTTTGGTTGCCTTCCTCTGAACAGCCTCCACTCTGTCTATGTCTTTGCGGAGATGGGGTCTCCAGAATTGCACGCAGTACTCCAGATGGTGTCTCATTAACTGTCTGTACAGAGAGATAACAACTTCCTGTTTTCTACTGTTGATGCCTCTCCCTATGCATCCCAGTATCCCCCAAGCCCTCCTTACTGCCTTCTTACATTGCTTGCCCACCTTTAGGTCATCAGATATAATTACTCCTAGGTCTCTTTTGATTTTTGTTGTTGTTATTAACTCCCCCCATTGTATACTCTTCCCCTGTGTTTTTGTTTCCCAGATGCATTACCTTGCACTGCTTTGCTTTGAATCTGAGCTGCCACATATTTGACCATTCCTCCAAACTTGCCAAGTTCCTTTTCGTTCTTTCCACTCCACCTTGTGTATCAACCCTTTTGCAGATCTTTGTGTCACCTGTAAAGTGACATACCTTTGCTTCCAGGTGCTCTCCAATGTCACTTATAAAGACATTAAAGAGGACCGATCCCAGTACTGAACCCTGCGGTACCCCGCTAGTTACCCTCCTTTGTTCACTGTGGGCTCCGTTTACTATTACCCTTTGGGTCCTGTTATCCAACCAGTTTTTTTATCCAGGCTACCACCTTGGGACCCACTCCACGGTTGGCTAACTTGCATGTTAATCTTTTGTGTGAGACTGTGTCAAATGCCTTGCTAAAATCTAGATAGGCCATATCCACAGCTCCTCCCTGGTCTACTACTTCAGTCACCCAGTCAAAGAAATCTATTAGGTTCATCTGACATGACCTTCCTTCTGTGGAACCATGCTGTCTTGGGTCCTGTGCCCCACTGGCCTCTAGGTACTCAACAATTATTTCCTTCAGAAGTGATTCCATCATTTTCCCTACCACTGAAGTCAAACTAACTGCTCTATAGTTTCCTGCCTCTGCCCTGCTCCCACTTTTGTGAAGTGGAATCACATTTGCCCTCCTCCAGTCCTCAGGTACCACCCCATCCTCCCATGATTTATTAAAGAGAGTAGTCAGTGGTGTTACTAGTTCTACCCTTAGTTCTTTTAGAATTCTTGGGTGAATCCCATCAGGCCCCATTGCTTTGTCCTCCCTCAGTTTCAAGAGTTCTTTCAAAACCCTTTCTTCTGTGAATGGACTGGTATTGACCCCCCTATTCAGAGTTTCTGTCTTGTTTGGTTTAGGTACCTCCCCCTCCTCTTCCGTTGTGAGTACTGAGCAGAAATATTCGTTCAGTATCCCTGCTTTTTCACTGTCACCCTCTGCCCACATTCCCTCCCCTTTATTAAGTCTCTGTATCCCTCCCTTGGTCTTTCTTTGCTCCCTAATGTACCTATAAAAGGTTTTATCCCCCTTCTTAACAGAGTTGGCTATTTTTTCCTCAGTTTGTGCCTTTGCTATTCTGACTGCCTTCCCAGCCTCCTTCTGCTTTAACTGATAAATTTCTCTGTCCTAATAGGCAGAATGTGTCTAGTTCACTTACCCGGTCAACAAAAACTAAATAAATAAATAAATAATATAAAAGATGAAATATTAGAAATGTTGCCAGCACTTGTAGCTATCAATTAAACCACAGTAAATGTTTTCAATTTTATTCATTTTGCTGTTTTCTTTTTATTTAATACAGTTGAAGACAAAGTTGGAATGAATGTAAATTATTTAAAATAGACATATACTATACAATAGAAAATAATGCACATGCCACCATATACAGCAAAGCTGATATTTCCACTCAGTTATAATTTAGGGGCAAATCAAATACACTCTGAAATGGGGACTCTACTCTGAAACTTGTGGCAATACCTACCCTTGTGCTAATGATGACTACGATACAATCACAACAAAACCCAATCATTTTTTTTCAATATTTAAAGTTTCTAACTTTCTTTTCTGCATGGTGTCTGCTGTGACATCTTTCAGACTGATTACATCCTAATCTATGAAAACAACCAATTTGGAAAAATTGTGTCTGCTCTTTGCCTTTAAATGCACACTGGATGTTTATTGAATGTCAATGTTCATATTTTTTTTTAGATTTATATTGTGCTTTCATCAACAATGATGGAGTAGTAGTTTGCACACTGCAGCTTCTCATCCTGAATGTTATTGACAATGTCAGTCATATCTTCCTGAAAAACTTATATGGGCTCATATGGTGTTCAAATGTTGTAAACCTATGAGCATTCAAAGCATTCAGCTGCTATACACCCTGTACCAAACAAACTCTGCCCATAGCTGATAGGGTTGCAGCTCAGGAATTCTGGGGGGAAAATATTGTAAGTTATCAAAATTACATACCTCAATTTGTGAAATGTAATGTAGGCTCATAAATCTGTTTTACAGTATTTTTACACTAAATTTTCAACATAGCCTTGTTATGATCCTGCCTCATGAAGATGGGCAGATAAAATGTTCCATTCCTGGCTTAAATGGGATTTTGTGCAGGGACTGTGAAATCAACTTTTGGGACACAAAAACACATTTTGAGCAGGAGTTGAAAAATGACAGCTATCACATTCATGAGGTGCTGTAATGAAATGATTATGTTGAAAATTTGGGGTGACAATAATGAATATTACCAAACATACGAGCCTGCATTCGTAAAATTTAATGCAGGCTCATACATTTGTTGTTTTTTTTATATTTTATACCAATTTTTTAACATAGCCTTCTTATGATCCCACCTCATGAACAAGGCAGAGAAACTGTTCAACTGCTCCCCTAAAGGTGATTTCATGCAGGGACTGCAAAATCACCTTTTGGGATATAAAAAAAATATCTTGGTCAGGATTTGAAGAATTACAGCTATCACATTCAAGAGGTGCTGTAATGAAATGACCATGTTGAAGATGTGGGGCAAAAATATTGAAAATTACAATATTACAAGGCTGCATTTGCAAAATTCAATGTAGGCTCATAAAGTTGTTGTTTTTTTAATATTTTCACTCCAAATTTTCAACCTAGCCTTCTTAGGACCCCATCTCATGAACAAGGGCAGAGAAAATGTTTAACTCCTGCCTGAAAGATGGTTTCACACAGGGACCACAAAATCACCTTTTAGGACAGATCTCCCTGATGACAGTGTGATTGTTCATGAGGTGGAGTCCCAAAGAAGGCACATTGAAAATGTGGGTCCAAAATATGTAAAAATGGCCAAGTTATGGCTCTAAGTTCAAAACCCCATTGAAATACATTGAACAACATACCTGCTTCTTTAGTTTGTGGTCCAGATCTGAAAAGTGAAGACATGTCTGCTGTCCAGAGTTAATTACAGTGTTGTACACTCGATGGGTAAGTAAAGGCTTGTGGTTGCAAGGTGGTGGGTGTTGAGTGAGGAGGTTGGGTGGTGGGACTGTTATGGCCACAAAAGTCATCAATGGATGATTTTCTTTTTCCAGGTTGAAAAAACATAAAAGGGACTAAGTATACTTGCACTAGGGTATTGGGCACCCCCCAGTGTCAATGTTAAATTTGTGGGGGGGAGTTGGGTGGTGAGTGCCAAGAGGGAGGATTGGGTTGGGTGAGATGTGTATAAATCTATCTATCTATCTATCTATCTATCTATCTATCTATCTATCTATCTATCTATCTATACACACATACATACACACACACACACACACACACACACACATATCGACTTACACTACAGACACACAACTAGAGAGAGAGCATTCTCCATTCTGTTTCCTGAAGTGTGTGGGCCTGATTCTCAAAGGTGGCTGCATTTGGCACAAGCTGTGGCAAACAGCAGCTTGCACCAAAGCCCCATGTGCCATGGACCCTGCACCAGATTCTGGTACAGGAGAGGTCCTGGCACCTAAGTCCCAAAGCTTGCGGCAACCTCAGCCATGTGGCAAATGCATGGCACATGGGAGGGTTCACCTCAAGCCCCTTGGACTGTCAGCTGCATGGTCCATCCGAATAGGGACCGGCCGCGGAGGTGTGAGGAGGGCTGTTTTGGTCCTCTGCTCTGTCTGGGGGGGTCACTACCTGCATGGGTGGGGGCATGGGGCACCAATGGGAGGGCTGGAGGCATTTGTCCTGGTACCAACTGGGACACCGGGATCTGGAGGGGGCACTGCCAACATGCCAAGGGGCACATAGAGGATCAGGTGGGTGTTCCTGCTCTGGATGCCCTATGGGGGAACAATGTGGATGGAAAGTCCACTATGTGGCACTTGTGGGGCACAGTGGGGTTTGGGAGGTGGGACATGCTGCACTATCCACAGGACAGCTCACCCAGGGGAGCGATGTCTAAGAGGGCTGGTGTAAGGGGACTTAGAATTTCTCCCACTGGGTGCTGTCTGTGAATAGCAAGCTGCAGCTTGCATCGGTGTAGTGCACCTAGCACCATGTTGCAGGGCAGTGCAGGGTGCAGTGCTAGCACAAGCCTTGTTCAGGGCAAGCAGCCTGCAGTCGATGCAGGTGACCTTTGTGAATTGCGTGAAGGCAGCCCTGGATGCAAGATGCACCTTGCAACATATCTGTTTGGTGCAAGCACCTTGCATCAGATGCAGGGCTTTGAGAATCAGTCTGGTGTGTTTCTCTCCTCTTTGCCCAGCAGCAGACATCCATCTGATCATCTGAGCCCCTACAGCCTTGAAATGTATGCTGGGTGTCTATTTCTCTCTCTGTCCCTCACTGTGCCACTGTGGCATGTATACACACTGGCCCGGATATTCAAACGGCGCCAGGCTGTGGCGCAGCTCAACTTTGTTGCACAGGGGTGTGGCCTGGGTGATATTCAACAGAGCTGTGCCATGGCACAGCAGCTTTGAATATTGCACCCTGGCCACCCCCACTGTACATGGCGCAGTGGCACTGTGCCAGCACAAGTGGCCAGAATGCAGCATGGAGATGCGCTACGCAAGTGCCATTGTGCCATGCACAGCACCTGCGATATTCATAAGGGGACATGCAAATGGGGCCATAATTTATGCAAGGCACACAGGGGGCCATTTGCATCTCATTACAGCCCCATTTGAATGCCATTAGCATGCAGGTGCACCGATCCCTGACAACTTGCACCTGGCACCCTGCCAGGCAGCAGCTGTCGGGGACTGACACCCCCTGCAGCCCGATCACGGGCATTTGTTTAAAAAAAAACAAACCCTGTCCTATATTCCTGGTGGTCCAGTGGGTCTCTATGTGCCTGATCACGGGCATTTGTCCTGAAGAGTAAGCCCCCCATCCTATATCCCTGGTGATCCAGTGGACCGCACTCAGCCCAATCGCAGGTATCAGTAATAGAACCCCCAAAGTCCAATAATCCTGGTGGTCCAGTGGACAAATCGCTGCCCGATTGCGGGCATCTGTAAATCATCAAATACCCCTACTACCTTGGTGGTCTAGTGTACCCCCCACCCCACCCGCCCATGAGCCCCCGCCCGCTCCCCCATCAGCCGGTGGGCAGCAGCACCCTCCCGCCTGCTGCCCGCCTCCGACAGATATTTCGGTGGGGCTGCGCCCGTGGTTCTGGCGTGAGCCAATGGGCATGCAACCATACTATACTAATCAGTCCAGATATGTAAATGAATTAATTCACATATCTGGACTGAGTTGTATCGTTGCAGTCACCATTGGCTCACACTGTGAACCAATGGGCTGCAGCCCTCACTGAGCTGTGAGTTGGCAGGCGTGAGCGGCAGGCGGTGGTGCTGCCGCCACCGCTGACGGGGGAGCGGGCAGTGGGCTCAGTGGCGAGTGGGTGGGGTACACTAGACCACCAGGGTAGTAGGGGTATTTGATGACTTACAGATGCCCATGATCAGGCAGCGATCGGTCCACTGGACCACCAGGGATATTGGACTTGGGGTGGGTTCTATTACTGATGCCCGCGATCGGGCTGAGTGCGGTTCACTGGACCACCAGGGATATTGGACAGGGGGATTTCACTACATGGATGCCCGTGATGGGGCATGGGGGGCGCTGCCAGGTGCGGCTGGAACTCGGGTGACCACCCACAGGTGTCAGCTGCTGTGTTGCGCCCTGCAGTGTGGCAGATCACCTGTGGGTGGCCATCACTTGTTCCTTTTTTTTGGGGCTTAACTTTGTGCAGGCGCAGGTAGGGGTTGCTCATGCATGACTCTGCCCATCCTGGGCTGAATATCGGGCTGTGTAGGTTATGCATGGGCAGCCCCCCCAACTGTGCCTGCATACATTACTGATGCGCTCCGGCACATTGGGATTTGTGCAGTGCACTTTTCCCTTTTGAATATCGCGCCGGGGCGCATCAGTGGGTTGTGCATGGTGCAACACTGTTGCGCCATGTGCAACCCTTTTTAATATCTGGGCCACTGTATCTATCTCTCTCCCTAAGGGAATCAAGGGTGAGATGTGTGGGCTGGGGGTGCTGGGTGGGTGCTGTATGCCAACACCTCGAAACAGTTCCCTGAATTCACTGTGTGTCACCACTACCTGCACTGTGCTTCTTTGCAAAATAAGCATACCTTCAATACATTCTGGCAGGAGCGGCTTAAATATTTCAAAAGATGGAACAACAACAGTCACTCGCTCTCCACACAGTGGACTCTATTTCCCTCTCTCTTCTTCACATTGCCACAATGGGAGATGCTCACTGTCACTCAGATCACTTTCTGTGACTCATGGACATGAAGTGCAGAGATGAGAAACACATCCATGGTACAACTACTTTCAAAAATGGCATGCAGTCCCTCCATATCTCACTCTCTCTCTGTCCTGCCCAGTCTTCAGTGCTCTTACATTCTCTGCATTCCCATGACAACTGGAGAATCAGGTGGCAAATGTGCCGCTCAGCAGAATGAATGTTGGGGAAGGGCACAACTGCAATACACTCAGGGACAAATGGACCACAGTGTGAAATGTACTGCAGGGGGACAACTACGGAAGGGGCATGGGTGGAGGAAGAATATGCAATCTGGCAAGGGGCTGAGCAGCACATGAATGGAGAAGTAGCTCGCCTGTCACCATTGTGCAGACAGAAGTTTATGTGCAGCACCTCACTTGTCCTGTGTGTCTGTGTCTTGCTCTGTGTGTGCCATGATTCTACTGACCTCTGAACTCCTCACTGCCTCCTGTTTCATGGATATTTAAATGGCTGTCATTGGATTTCAGTGTCTGGAGCCGAAATGAGTCCCGGGGACACTTTACAGAGTCACTCCACAGAACCCTGAATTAATGCTAACTTAATCCATGGGCACACAGAGTGACTCCACCAATTGGATTGCTCATTTTCTCCAACCCATGTTATAACTGCCTATGCAGACAGTGAGAGATTGCTTGACAGAGGCAGAGGCGAATGTGTTGTCACTCCAACATGTTGTTTGTTCACAAGGAATGCAAGGAATGCAGGAGTCCTTTTCTCATAGCAAGAGGTCTGCAGGGGTCTGACCACTACAGCCCTGAAAAGCAAATGACCTCATAATTGGGATAGAGTGGAGGAAAATATAGGCCACTCTAATGCCCACTGACATATCTGACAAAAAGAATAATAATTATGTATGTTTTAATGGAGACCTACAGTAGTGATCATAAAAAGCAATATTTAAAAATAATTCAGTAGCCTATAGAATGGTACCGAAAGATATAAATAATTTCACACAATCACTGTAGTGCACGATTACTTTTAAACTATTTACAAATGAGCTAATTCTTCAAGCTCCAAATATCTTGTTGTATCCATTTCCAAGAACATCTTTCTGTCTGTCCTGTGCCATGAGTGACTAATGTCACATCTTATATCCCATCACACATAGAGGCAAGCAATTATCATACTTAGATCAGCAAGACAAAGAATCTCATGCCTTAAATTAAATTTCAGAATTGCACTTTTCTTAGATTATTTTAAATGTTTTTTTATTCGAGGGTGGGGGCAAGAATATATATTTTTTTCAAAGTTTTCAATAGTACCTGTCTCTTTTTGGTACTATGCTAATATTTACAGTCACCTATCTATTCAGTGAATGAAAACTTTTAATTGTGTGTTTGTAAGCAACAATTATTAGCATTAGCGTGTGTACCTTCTCCATATCTAATGTGAATTTTCATTAAATACTGAATATATTATCACCTGAGTTATGATTTTGTATTTAACAGTGGTATTTATTAGTAACAAATCATGTCGCATGTGTTTTCACACTTTATTGTCACAATTTGCTTTTTTTTTATTCTTATTCCATACTGTTCCAGTGGTATATGTCACTTTATGGACTGCAAGTAAAATGACAGTGAGACTTCTAGGTGGATGCCCCCAAGGTTGCACTGGGTTTGTGAAACCACTTGGGTTTGTGTAGGACAGGGTTGTCTTTGCTTTTTTTTTAATGTGTCACTTTGTCTAGTATTTGATTTTAAATATACTTTAACATGGTGGTAATAGATTTCCCAGCAACACTGATTTTAGTTACTGTGCAATCCTGTTTGTTATTATTGGATAGAGCATTTATCCAGGAATGGCCTTTTAAGTCAAATATGAATCTCACAAATTTGAGTAGTTTTAGGCCTATTTTGAATCTCCTCAGCAGAGTGTGGTTGTAAACAGAGTACATTCTGGAGAACGGAGGGTGATTAGTGGGGTGCCTCAGGGATCAGTACTGGAACAAGTCCTCCTTAATACCTTTATCAGTGACATTGCAGAGAGAAGTTGGAAGAGAAAGTCTCCATCTTTGAGGATGACACCAGCATTGGTAATAAGGCTGCCAGATTGGGGGGGGGGGATGAGCTGAGACTTGAGAGAACTTGAGGATTGGTCAAGCATATGGCAGCTTGTTTTCAATGAGAAAGAGTGCAAAATGATGCACGTAGGGCACAGAAACCCAGGGGGCAGAATACAAAATTGGTGGAGTGGTAATGGTGACCACCAAACAGGAAAGCGACCTGGGGTAGTCAAATCTAATGATCTAAATGTGCCAGACTTTGCAACAAGGCAGTTGGGAGGGCTTGCAGGTTGCTGTGGTACATAAGGAGGGGTATCACCAGCAGAAAGAAGGAGTGGTGTTGTCTCTGTATAGATCTCTGGTGAGACTCCACCTAGAGTACTGTGTACAGCTCTGGAGACCACAGGCTTGATTCTCAAAGCATCCCTGAATGGCACAAGGTGTGGCCTGCAACAAAAGATGCACTGAGAGTAATTCTCAAATGCTGCCTGTATTCAACGCTGGCTGCATGGTCCAAAGGGTGCTTCCACCATCCCTGTGGCACAAAATGGGCTGTGGCATGGTGCCAGGGGCCTTGCAGCAGACACAGGCTTCCATATCCTGTAATTCAGGATTTTCTACCCCTCCACAGAAGGCACATGTTTATTTAGAAGTATGTCCTCTGGAAGTCTAGAGATTTTGCCCATCCCCACCCCATGTGTGTCTTGAGACTTCCCTTGACATAAATGAATGTCATTCCCTGGTAGTTAAGCAGTACTCACCTCCCCATCCCCAACCACCCCCTTAATAAATCATACATCTTTTTTGGATGGTCCAGTGGCACCCCTCCCAATCCCTCATCTCTCCTTAATAAAACATATATCTTTCCCTGGTGTTCTAGCAAGCCCCTGCCTACCCTCAATCTGCCCCATATATTATAACACATAACTTTCCCTGGTGGTCTGGTGGACAGAGTATTCCATCTTGCCACCACCCTTCTAAGAAATAATTCCTCCTCATTTCCTCCTGAATCTTCCTCCCTCCAATTTCAGACTGTGTCCCCAGATGTCCCTTTAAAGAAGCATAGACATAGACGTTGACGGCAGATAAGGACCGCTTGGCCAATCTGGTCTGCCCATTTCCCTACCTACAAGATAGGCCACAGATCCTAGTTAACCAACAGCCTATTTCTTTCTACCCCCCACAAGAATTGCCTTATGTCTGTCCCATGCATTCTTGAATTCTACCCACAGTTTTAGACACCACAACCTCCTCAGGAAGGCTGTTCCATGCATCCACTACCCTTCTCTGTGAAATAATACTTCCTCACATTGCCCCTGAGCCGCCCCCCCATCTTTAAATTGTGTCCCCTTGTTCTTGCATGTCTCTTTTTCTGAAAGATGCTACCCTCTTGGACTTTGTTGATTCCACGGAGGTACTTACAAGTTTCTATCATGTCCTCCCTCTTGCTTCTTTCCTCAAGGGTATACATATTAAGCTCCTTTAGTCTCTCCTCATATGGCTTCCCTTGCAGACCCTGCACCATTTTAGTTGCCCTCCTCTGAACTGCCTCTATTCTGTCTATGTCCTTGTGGAGATGGGGTCTCCAGAACTGGACACAGTATTCCAGATGGGGTCTCACCAACTGTCTGTACAGAGGGATAACAACTTCCTGTTTTCTGCTGCTGATCCCTCTCCCTATGCATCCCAGTATACCCCCAGCCCTCCCTACTGCCTTCTCACATTGCTTGCTAACCTTAAGGTCATCTGATATGATTAACCCCAGGTCCCTTTCCTTTTTTGTTGTTGTTACTACCCCCCCATTGTGTATTCTTCCCCTGGGTTCTTGTTTCCCAGGTGCATTATTTTGCACTTCTTTGCATTGAATCCTAGCTGCCATACTTCTGACCATTCCTCCAACCTTGCCAAGTCCCTTCTCATCCTTTCCATGCCTCTTTGTGTATCAACCCTGTTGCAGATCTTTGGTCATCTGCACAGAGGCATACTTTCCTTCCAGTCCCTCTGCAATGTCACTTATGAAGACATTAAAAGGACTGGACCCAATACTGAACCCTAAGGTACCCACTAGTAACCCCTTTTTCTTCAGTGGACTCCATTTACAATTACCTTCTGTGTCCTGTTGTCCAGCCAATGTTTTACCCAGGCTACCACCCTGGGACCCACTCTCAGGCTGGTTAATTTGACTATTAATCTTTTGTGTGGGACTGTGTCAAATGCCTTGCTAAAGTCTAGGTAGGCCATGTCCACAGCCCCTCCCTGGTCTACTACTTTGGTCACCCAGTCAAAGAAATCTATTAGATTCATCTGACATGACCTTCCCGCTGTGAACCCATGCTACCTTGGGTCCTGTGCCCCACTGGCCCCTAGGTACTCAACTATTCTTTCCTTCAGAAGTGACTCCATCACTTTCCCTACCACAGAGGTCAGACTGACAGGTCTGTAGTTTTCTGCCTTTGTCTTGGTCCCACTTTTGTGAAGAGGAATCACATCCGCCTTCCTCCAGTCCTCGGGTACCACACCATCCTCCCATGATTTATTAAAAAGAGTAGCCAGTGGTTTCACTAGTTCCCCCCTTAATTATTTTAGAATTCTGGGGTGAATTCCATCAGGCCCCATTGCTTTGTCCACCTTCAGTTTTAGGAGTTCTTGCAGAACCCTTTCTTCTGTGAAAGGACTGGGATCAACCCCCCTATGAAGAGTGCTTCTGTTAATTGGATTAGGCACTTCCCCCTCTTAAACATAACCTCAGTATTAACTCTGTTTATGCCCTTTAAGTATTTGAAGGTCTCAATAATATCTCCTTTCTCCCAAGCTGGCCCCCAGTGCAGTGGTTGGATTTCCATTTGTGATGCCTATGACCCGGGCTCGGGAACATACCCAGGAGTCAGAGGGCTGGCCAGGGAAAAGGATCGAGCATCATGGGGACTGCTCTCCTTCTTTGGGGGGAGGAGAGGAGTGTCCCATGCTTTACGGACCCCTAGCAGAGGCTGGTGGTACCGCCGCAACCAGCACCATCATGTTAGGGGTGGGGAAGACACTGGACATCATTGCACATCCCTGCCCACAGGGAGCTAGCATGGAAAAAAACCCTAGCCCCTCAGCATTATGACCAACTCTACCGCATCATCCACTGCCTTCGATGTCCACCGAGGGGGGGTCCCACTCCCGTGGCCCCACCCTGGGGGCTGGGTAACTGGGACTTGCCAATAGTGTCCATTGGAAGGGCCCCTTGGTAGCTAGGGGCAAGTCTGGGCATGGGGGCAGTGGTTGGAGTGGGTCCGAGGATTGGGAGAATCAGACAAAAAAAATATCCCCTCTCTCCCTTCTATTCTCCAGGGAATACATTTTGAGCTCTCTCACTCTCTCCTCATATAGTTTGTCCCCTAATCCAAGGATAATCTTTGTTGCCCTGTGTTGCACCTCCTCCAGTGGTTTGACATCCCTTTTCAAATAGGTGAACCAGAAATGCACACAATACTCCAAGTGCAGTCTCACCGGGGAACTGCAAAGGGGCAGAATGACTTCCTCTTTCCTAGAGGTGATTCCCCTGGTAATGCACCCTATCATCTTATTTGACTTTGCCGCTGCCCTCCTACACAACACTGAGTGATTCATGTCCTCTGTTACTAGTACCCCCAGATCCTTCTCCTCTGCTGAAGTGGATAACTGCACTCCCCCCCAACCAGTAGGAAATCCCAGGATTTCTGGCACCCAAGTGCAAGGGGACATGCAATGAAGTTGGATGGGGTAGATTCAGGAAAGGTGTGAGGAAGTACTTATTCACAGAAGGAGTGGTGGAAGACTGGAACAGTGTTCAAGTGGTGATGATTAGGACAAACACAGTGGTGGAGTTCAAGAATACATTGGATAGGTATAAGGGAATCTTAGTGGAAAGGGGGTAGTCAGAGAGCAAGAAGGGTCTGCAGTGACACTGTATGTAGAGAAATTAAGGAGTCTGAGTGCACCAAGTGGTCCTTATCCGCCAACAAATTCTATGTTCCTATGTTTCCTACATAGCCCAAAGCTAATTAAAAAAACTATGTTGATCATTTTCATTATCTTGGGTCATCTAAATGTTTATGATCCTGGATCATCTAAATTGTCATGGGCAACCTTTAATCTGATTTTTAAACAGGATTTAGTACAGAAAGGTCCCTTATTAAAGTGACAATTTTTTTTTGCTGCAGCTTACAGTAATATTTCTGTGCTATAATTGGTTGAAGTGCAGCATTTGACGTTGTTAACTGCAGTATCTTTATTGATAGTCTTCATAATGTTGTACTAGAGGGACACTGAAAACCCAATTAGTTCTCAAAGTGTCTCCAGTTTGACAATCTATTTGATGATTGCTCACATCCTGTAGAATTTGCTGAAGTAGCAGGTAATCTGATTCTGATTCCTTCTTTCATTTTAGAAGTGAAAAACAGACTACCCACTATACTAGTGTTACCACACAAACACGTATTTAACATCCATGTTCAACTCCCATTGCATCTTTCCTAGACTTGGAAACTCCCTTAACACTGTCTAGACTCTCAAGATGGAGTGGGAGGAGAGGAGACTGTTGCATCATAAGTGACTTCATGATTTGGGGGTGTTCCTTTCTACTGTCTGGGGGTGTCCTAATGGTCAGGTAGTATACAGTAAGAGTGGTTATAGGATTTGAAACAAAACAAGGTTGGGCATAGTTTCATTCTTATCATGTATTTCAGTCCTGCTTGAAAAGGAAGCAGATAAAAAAGCAGCAACATCAATGAATTTTAGAGAAAGTAAGCAGTCCTAAAATGTGTATTTTCTGCTAGAAATCATATGATGCAGTTTTCCTTAACTCACACTGTGCTGTCTTGTTTAAATATTATCATCTTGCATGTATCAAGTGGCAATTGGTATGAATACTTCTTTAATGTTATAACTTGTAAATATTGTACCCCATGGGTCAATTTAGGTCCAGTTTTCTTCAACATTTATGTGGCCCTCCTAGGAAGGCTTTTACAGCCTCATGGAGTGTTGCACCATCTGCATCATTGCAACAACTAGCACTAATGGAATGTCTCTATGTCTGCCTAGTAGTTGATCACAACTGTTGCAATAAAGGTGAAGAAGTTAGAGGAAGAATTTTTTTAATGATGTCAGACTTCTAATACAGTAGTACTTACAGTAGCACTGTAGTTTGTTCTTAAAATAGTTGTCACATTCTTAATGTTACTATTTTTTCACTTGAGAATAACAATATTTCACAATTCCAAACTGTGTTTTGTGCTGAATCTTCAGTTATCGATCATATCATTGCCATGTTTCAATTTACTGAAAAATAAGTGAGACTATGAAAAATAAAGTTACTGCATAGCTTCGATTTGAATCCACACTCAACTAGTAGCCACCATTAAATAATATCCTCAAAATGAATATGAACTTCTTAATTGAAGCTGCCCCTGAATACAAGCCATGCATACTATTAGAGGCACAAATTCCAATACACAGTAATAGTATTATATTACTTTAATGTAATGAATGTTTTATTTACTTTTTTAGGTTTTTTGTTTTACTTCATGCATTACTTTGAGTGCATCAACCATGACGAGCATGCTGACTATGCCAGCAAGGCAAATTATGTGGCCAGTGGCATTCATTTTAATTTGTTCTTGCCATTCTTAGATTGGTCACCCTCCCCCTACTCCATGTCTGAGCTATCAAACTCCAAAGTGGACTCTGGAATCAAGTTTTGGGTTGAACTTAAAGCCTCTGGATCTGCTTCTGACGAGATGAGGTGAGGTGAGGTTTGATGTTTTACTGAACTCTTTCATGAAGGTTTCTGTTGGACCTAATGCCATGCCATCCTTTCAGGTATATGAAATAACATCAGAATCAGAATGCATTATCCCACAGACCTGAAAACCAAAAAAAATTAGATGAAGCAATTTATAACACCAGCTATAGTATAAACAAGCCATTATCTTTAATGATTTAATGGTATCCTTTGTGTCAGCCTGACAATGTCTTTACCCAGTCAAGCATCTTTTCCCTAGAGATGGCTCTCTTGGATTACCAGCAGGAGTCAGTTGACTGTTCTGTGGCTAGACAATTGCCATAGCAGTCCCTATTCTTGGCCCTGCATGGGTCATTCTACAATATATAGGTGTGCTGTAAAAAATTTTGTGCACCCCCCAGGAATGGCAGTCATGGTCATTTTTTTTTTGCATCTATCTTGACAGCAGTACTAATGTGGCATCTCAATGTGTCCCATATGAAGAGGTGCTGTTTAAAGCTGATGCCACCCCAAACCTTCTCTATCCACTGTAGTTTAAGCTTCTCATCAATCCATCCATTGCTAGACAAACCATTACAATACCTGGGAAATTCATTAAGTCTTTTTGTAAACATTTTCTTTGAGGACAACAAAGGGTGGAGGGGAGTTTACTGCCATCTGCCTTAGTAGCAAGGCACACAGGAATATGTTGTTTGTCATGCCCTGTAGTTAGAAGCAGGACTGACTGGGGTAGAACTAGTGTAAATAGATCCTTTTAGAAAAGGCAAAACTTGAACTTATTTAATACTATGTATACTGTATCTTGGAGTAGATGTTTTCAGATGTGGGTGCCGAAGTCTGCCTGGGAAGTTGAACCAAAAAAAGTTAGTGTAACTGTCTGGATGACTTTCCACACTTGCATTGCAAAAGCAGATGCAAGTCGTACAGTTGCAGGAAAATTGCTGTAAACTGCAGGAAATGTTACAAATGTGTCCCAATGTCTGTGAGTAGGTTGCTGACATCTGGGTGCAGCTGCATGAATGCAGCATAGGTCAGACATATGGACACAAGAGCTACATCCACAGATCTGAAAATACTACACAAAATATGTAAAAGTAATGAGTGGAAAAACACAGTACATGTCAGAAAATCAAGGCAAAAGACTTGACCAATGTAATTTTGCAATTTAACATTAAATATGGGGCAATACACTAAATGTTGCCCTCTTAGCTGGTTAGATAAAAACATGAACTGTCAAAGTGGGTTATTGAAAACATCAATGATCCTATTTTTTATCTTTTTATCTTTTTGTCTTTATTTTGGGATGTTCATCCCAACCTGAGCCACCAATTTCCTACAATTCTACAGTGAAGTCATTCATGACTCAAATTTTAGCATGGTATATTTTTAATGCCAAGAGTATAATTAGCAAATTTTATTTAATCAGGGAATGGATTGTTGACTGTCAGCCAGATGTGCCTGTTACAACCGAATCCTGGCTAAACAGAAAAATTACTGATTTGCAAACTAATATCCCAAACTACCAAGCATGGTGGAAAAACAGGAATAAGAAATGGGAGGAGTATTAATTGATGAGAATAATGGATTGGTACAGACATTGTTTCAAAGAAGGATATGGGAAGTTTAGAATGTTAGAATTAAATTTACAAAAAAAATTATCAATAACAAGTGTGTATCAACCACCAAATGTAAAATTAAGCATTTTTCAAGGACTGCAGGATCTTCTCTTTGCCTTAATCAATTCATACAAATTGCCGGTGTTGGATCATTTTAATGTCAATTGGCATCTTGTAAATAATACTCATGTTTTGACTGATTTCCAATTATGTTTGGGACTCAGCCTAATGACTGAAGAATTTAGAAGGATACACTCCCTAGACTTCACTGCATCCACTTTTCTGGATCTTATTTTTACAAACAGTCCTTCCAGTTACAGCCACAGCAGGGTCTTTCTAGATGCATTCTCAGATCACCAGGTTTTTTTTGTTTCTTTTTCTCTGTAAGAGAAACATTATTTATTTATTTATTTAAAAGAGTTTTACCAGTAAAGACAACATTGAGATGTAAGGCTCATTTCCAGATTCATCCTGGGGTGATTGGGTAAGAAATGAGTACAACCAGATGAAGCAATGTAATACAAAATACACAATAAGTATAGTAAAAAATATATCCAAAAAAAGGCAACAGTAATAATACATTATTAAAGTCAAAGGTGTAGTAGCGGTCGTTACTAGCCTGCAATGTCAGGAATATTGGCCAGAAAGAGACCAGTCAAGTGGAGGTGGGAGACATAAAGAGGAGGAAGAAATAAAAATTAAAGAAAGGAGAGTGAGGATAAAAGGAGAACAGACCAGTGTTAACAAGATTGGGGGGCAGGTGTGGGAGAAAAAGTTGAGAAAAGAAAAGGGAGAGGTAGGGGTAAATCAAGGTGACATTGTGAGGTCAGAGAAGTAAGAAGAAAGAGATTATGGATATGAAGTAGGAGTGGTGGGAGGAGAAGAGGGGGGCTGCGATGGGGTGAAGAGTGCAGAGGTGGAATAGTTAGGGAGTAGAATGAGGTCATAGGGCTAGGGGCATTTACAGGAGGGGGCAGTGTGGACTCCGAGTAGAGAGTAAAGGGAGTGTTTTGAGGGCTATGAATGAATGGTTTGAGAGAGGGACTTCCAGATATTAGGAAGGCAGTAGGAATAGCCAGACTGACCAGCCAGGATTTATGAGAGGGAACCAAGAGTGAACAATGACCAGAGTTATGGAGAGATTATGAGGATGGTGCAAAAGGGAGAAAAGAGAGCTTAGGTAAGGAGGGAGCGAAGCCAACCAAAAGTTAGAAATAAAGGAGGCACAATGGGTGAGGCATCAGTTGTTCAAAGAGGGGAGGTACAGCTCAGTACAGAGAGAACAGTGGTGAGTGTGGGATGGACAGGCCAAGGCAAAGTGGCAAAAGGATTGGAAGACGGGATCAAGTCTGGCCAGGGAGGATTTTGGGGCAGTACCATAAACAATGTCACTGTAATCAAAGATGATCATGATCATCTTGATGATGATGTCATGACAGGCTGATATTGGGATACAGCTCTTGTTCCTTAAAAGGGCACCAAGCTTACAGTGAAGTTTTTTTGTACATGGCATCAATGTGTTGAGAAAAACCAAGGTGACGGTCTAACCATAGGTCGGGGTATTTAAATGAGGGTACATCCTCAATTTGACCCCCATTCAAGGTGTGGAAGGTGGGGAATGAAGGAAGTCTAGAAAACTTCTGCCAAGTGCTGAAACACATGGAGAATGTTTTTTTCATCATTAAGTGATAATTGATTTACCCTGAACCATTTCTGCACAGAGGCAAAATCAAGCTGAAGCTTGGATGTTAACTCAGCTGGAAAGGAACCAGATGAAAACAGGACTGTGTCATCTTCATACATGTGGATGGATGTAGAGGAGCAGGCTGAGGGGAATTCATTTAGGAATATGGAAAATGAGGAAAGGGCAGAGGACAGGACCTTGGGGAATGCCGGTATAAATGGATGGCGGGGGGGGGGGATTAGCGAGTTCTCACTGATTGAGATCTACCATTAAAGGTAGGAGCTGAACCATTTGGTTGTGGAGTCAGAAAGACCTACATATTTGAGTATTACCGAATGGAAAAAGGTAGGAGACAGTGCTGAAGGCTTTTGTTTTCGACACTCTGGACCATAATATCCTCCTGTTCAGGTTTATATTTAAAAGGGTAACAACAATGGGTAGCCATTGTTGATTATAGATCTAACTTTGTAGCCAGGGATGGAGATGGCAGAGTGAGGAATAAAATGTTTAAAAATCAGGGTTCAACTAAATGTTAAAGATGGAGGTCCTTTACAATTTTCAGCTATGTGCAGTTTATGCTAGATTTGGGAAATGTTCAGTGGGAAGGAAAACAATTGGTACAAGTGCCTAGAGATTCATGGTTATTGTTTTTAAACTAATTTATAAAAATTTGCAACAAATATGTACCCATTAAATGTAAATAAATAAATGTGTACAGTAATATCCCTTGGTACAAACTGGACTTAAAAATTAAACAAAAAGGGATCCAACATGACAATGGGAAAAAGCAGATAATTAAAAATTTAATTGGGATCAATACAGACAGGCCTGACATAAATATTTAAAGGAGATCAGACTAGAAAAATGCATTTTTTATAAAGGCAGCAATAAACAAAGTCCATGTGACTTTTGGAAATTCATGTCACATCCCCTGAATAATAATAATAATAATACAATGATGGGTACCCACCTACCTCCCTGGACAGGATGTGGTTGAAAGTTTTAATGGTTGTTTTGTAAAGATGGTTTAAGAAGCCGTAGGTACCGCATCTCAGCAACACCAGCAGATTACCAATCTTGAAAAATAAATTCAACCCTTCCCCCCTCATTTTCTTTTTCGGATATTACTACTGATGAGGTGAAAACAGAGCTTTTAAAATTGTATGTACATAAGACAACTGGTCTGGATAATACTCCACCCGGGTTATTAATGTATGCATCCCCATTCGTAGCATTTTCACTAGCTCAAATTTTAAACATATCATTAAGGACTGGAGAATTTGTGAAAGACTGGAGGTGGGCAAACGTAATCCTGGTATTTAAAGCAGGAACCAGACCTGAAAATGAAAATTATAATCTTATTTTCCTACTACCCCAGGTATCAGGATGTTTCAGGAAATTGATCTGTGCACAAGTAAAATCTTCCTTAAAAGAAAAAAAATAACAAATTTAAGTCAAGTTTTAGGTCTAACCACAGCACAACCATGGCCTTCATAAATTTGTGTAAGGTATCCAGCTTGCCCAGGACAGGAGGATATCTGCTGGATCCATTTTTGTTGGTTTGTTGAAAGCTTTCAATACTCTGGACCATGATATCCTCTTTTCCCAGTTGACCTTGATAGTCCTGGCTGAAGGTTATGTTAGATGGTTTAGTTCATATTTAAAAGGGTGACAACAGCATGTAGCCATAGGTGATTATAGATCTAACTTTGCAGCAAATACTACTGGAGTGCCACAGGGGCCAATATTGGTCCCACTTCTCTTTAACATCTACATGAATGAAGTGTTTCAATGATACATGTATTTCCTATTATTTATATGATGATGAAGCAGTAATCTATACAGCAAGTAACTCGGGTAATTAGATTCAAGAAAAATTGCAATGTGTTTTTATTCATACTCAGTCCTCCTTTAAGAATCATAAATTTGTTCTGAATCCAAAAGAGACACAAATAATACTTTTCAGTAGGGATAACAAAATCAGGTGAGATAATACATATTTAATAATCAAAACATACAATAATATTACATTACAGAAAGTAAACTCCTATAGATACCTGGGAATGTGGCTAGAGAAAGGGCTGACAGAGGATATCCATATTGATAAACTATTAGGAGACTTGATATAGGAGACTGGGAATGCCACACCAGGTTAAGATATACTTGTCCAAGTGATAACCTCAATGATATTTCCACTGCTGGACTACAGAGATATTCTACACACTGGGGCATTAGGGATGGAGCTTGCAAGACTGGATATAAGTTCCAATAGGCTTGTTGGCTTGATCCTCGATACCCTTTGTATAATGCATCTTTGCAAATTGTACTCTGATTTGGGTTGAATGTGTCTGTTGCACTGAAGGAATGAATATTTATTGACTCTTTTATGTGTGTATATCTAGATATTATATATAAATATAATAGTGGCATGGTAGTACCACTATAGTTAGGGTTGAGTACCCCATTTAAGGTTAAAGTGTGAAAATTTGCATCTTAATAAGTTTGCCACTATATGACAGATTTGCCTGAAATTTGGTAGGAATAGAGCGGTACCATAGATATCTGGATCTGCCAAGTTTTGTAGTGGTCAGATACACAGTTGCAGAGTTATAAAGCAACATTCCGTAGCACATTCATGCTTTTTTGTGCATTCTTTGCTCACTCCTACAGATCACATGGTTTGTGCGACCAGTCCAAAAACTTTGGGGATCATGCGTCCAGGGTCCCCAATGTATCTTCTGAAGATTTTTTGGGAAACTATTAAACGGTTCAAAAGTTATTCAAAAAACAAGTTTCCTAGTATAGCCAATGGGAAAAGCTAACAAGAAGTTCGACAGTGTCGCAATTGCAGTGTTTAGTGTTACAAATGACCCCTGTAGTGTCGTGAGTCAGCCATTTTTTTTCAGTTAGTGGTCTTGGCATTTAAATTTGGAACCCTCTGGAGACACAATTCTTTTTGTGTTCATCTAGTTGGACCCTGAGGATGCTAGCCATGTCTTTTTTGGGGGGTTAAACACCCCAGAAATATGTTTTTGAAATTTGTGCAAACTGTAGTGTCGCAAAAGTGACACTTTAATGATTTGTTTTGCAAAAGTCTTGTGATTTGCGACACTACTTTGCAACACTATTGTCAAAATAACAATAATTCTTTCCCACTCTGCTGCAAAAAAATGGTTTGATCTTTTGGACTGAAATTTGGAGGAAAGAAAGCCAACATCACACAAATGTGCCTTTTGGTGGTTTGGTGACAAAATATTACAGGGATGCAAAGTTACAGTACTCCAAAGTTGACGCTTTTTCCCATAGACTAACATTACAGCGTCCACCTCGCATTTCAGGGCCGTTATCCCGGAAACGCTTCAAGATACGGAATTTTCATTGGAAAAATGCTTAGCCCCCCCCCCGCTATTGGGCTAAGCAGAAAACTAGCCAGGAAAGTCATAATAATTTATATGAAATTTAAATTTTTTTTCTACGTCCTACAGTTCCTGAGATATAAGCAATTTAGTATTCCAAGTGCTCATTTTCTGCTCCGAGGCCCATTATTTTGCATAAATTCTTTGTATTCACTGTGTTTCTCTATGCAGTTGTTGATGAAAAAAAGGGTGTGCACTTTCGTTACTGTCATAGTTAGCATTCCCATTTGTTTTTCCGTAGCCATTTGCATTAGTGTTCCCATCTATGCCACCATGTGCGTTACCCTTTGCGTTTTCATTTGGAGTTGTCTTTACATTACTGTTTCCATTTGCTTTTCTGTTACTGTTTCTGTTTGCATTTTGTTTTGCATCACCGTGTGCACTACTATTTGTGTTTGTGTACGCGCTTCCATTTGCATTTGCATTTCCTTTGGCATCATCGTTGCTGTTACCGCTAGCATTTGTGTTTCCTATTGTGGTACCGTGACCATGCGCATTCACATTTGCATTTCTATATGTGCTTTTGTTTGCTTTTCCATTTGCGTTACCATTCCTGTGTACACCACTGCATGTTGCCCTTTGCATTTTCATTTGCGCTTGCATTTGCATTACTGTTAACATTTGAGTTCCCATTACAGTTTTTGTTTGTGTTTTGTTTTGCATCACCATGTGCATTATCATTTGCGTTTGCCAACATGCTTCCATTTGCGTTTGCATTTCTGTTTGCATTTCCTTTGGCGTCATGGTTGCTGTTACCATTAGCATTTGCATTTCCTATTGCAGTACCGTGACCATGCGCATTACCATTTGTATTTCCGTACGCACTTGCATTTGTGTTTCTGTTTGCGTTACTGTTCCCATCTACGCCACTGTGTGCGTTACCCTTTGCATTTTCATTTGTACTTGTGTTTGTGTAACTGTTAACATTTGCATTTCCATTACTGTTTTTGTTTGTGTTTCCTTTTGCGTCACCGTGTGCATTTCCATTTGCATTTGCATTTCTGTTTGTGTTTCCTTTGGTGTCATAGTTCCTGTTACCGTAAGTGTCTGCATTTCCAATTATGTTACTGTGGCCGTGTGCATTAAGGTTTGCATTTCTGTATGCTCTTGTGTTGTGTTTCTGTTTTCATTAATGTTTGTGCTTGTGTTTGTATTACCGTTTGCATAATCGTTTACGTTTGCATCACCATGTGTGTTAACATTTGCACTTGCATTTGCCTTGCCATTACTTCACTATTTATAGTGCACATTCTCAAAAAGAAGGGAAATTCATGGCAAAAAACTCTGTTTAATGCATCATTTAGGGTTGTTCCACAGTGACAAAAAGCAGGAAATTCAGTGTTAGAGTTCCCATCCCTTGCACCCCATCCCACCCTGCCCCAGCAACAGGCATCAGGGTGTGCATTGGGGTCATCGGTCCTAACTCTCACCCCATTCTCCTATACTGCCCCACCTCAGCTTGTTTGCACATGAAGTGGGGTGAAAGTTAGGACCGATTACCCCTAATGCACACCTGATGAGTGATAGTGGGAGTGGGTGAGCGGATAACCCCAATTCAATTTTTAATGAACATTTGTAATGTGTACTGATTATAATGGAGATTTTTGCCATATACTGTATATATATTCATGGAAAAAACTCCATTTAATGCATCAGTTAGGGTTGTTCCACAGTGACAAATGCAAGGAAATTCAGTGTTAGGGTTGAAAATCCTAACTGCGCATTCCCTCCCCCACCACCACACACACACATACATGCAAGTAGATGAAGGACCAAGGCAACACAACCAATCACACACAACCAGCAGGACGTGTATACCTATGTTACTGTAGGAAGTGGAGAAATCCAGCTTCAGATATCATACATTATTTACAAAGTTGTTCTACATAGATACATAGATACATAGACAGTGTCAGCAGATAAGGGCCTATGGTCCACCCAGTCTGCCCATTTGAGCTTGTAAGTTCAGTTTATGTTTTCCTTGAAGTCTGTTGCCCCTTACCCCTGACCTCCAGAATTCCTTTATGTCTATCCCATGCATTCTTAAATCCCATGATTGTTTCAGCCCCCACCACTTCCTCTGGCAGGGTGTTCCACTTGTCCACCACCCGTTCTGTGAAGAAATTCTTCCTCATGTTTCCTCTGAATTGTCCTCCCTCCTACTTCATCCCATGCCGTCTAGTCCTGGAACATCTTTTTCGCTTACAAATAGTGTATTCCTGCACCCTGTTCCTCCCTGTAAGATACTTGTATGTCTCTATCATATCCCCTCTCTCCCACCTCTCCTCCAGGGAGTACATGTTCTGTTCCTTCAACCTGTCTATAAGGTTAGTTCACATAAGGGTGAACCAAGCTGTCAGTAGTGAAAATGGTGTACATCGCTTCATTTTCAACCTATGGGTGGCAAAAGGCATCATGGGCACTGCAATGTTAGTCTATGGCAAATTGCTCAATTTTGGAACAGTGTAACTTTGTCATCCTTAAGTATTTTAGCACAAAAGCAGGAAAAGACACATCTGTGGGACAGGTCTTGCCACCCTGCAAATGTCAGCCCAAAGGACTCAAGCATTTGCTTGCACGATGATGGCAAAGATGTGCAGTCATTAGGAGCATACTTTCACAAAATACTTTCTCAAACATGAAAGTGTTGCAAACGGAAGACACGAAAGTGTTGCATTTGTGGAAGCATATAAAGTAGTGTTGCAAAATATTGTCTCAAACATGAAAGTTTCACAAACGAAAGACACGACAGTGTTGCATTTGCAAAAGCATGCAAAATAGTGTCAAAAAACTGTCACAAACATGAAAGTGTCTCAAATGCATAGTACAACACTATCGCATTTGCAAAAATGATTTTCAAAATTATTTCAGAGAATGTGCAAAATCCTCTTTTGGCTCTTGCGATCCCCAAAATACCATATGTGTACACTGTGTTATGTGTTGTTGACAGCGTGTGGCCCAACATGCCCAGCTGTCCATTGTGATATGTGTTTTGTGGTACATGGAATGTATGGGTTTAGAGTTAGCAATGATGTCCCCATGCCACAGCCCAATGGGAGCATGGGTGTGTGGTTTCATGCATTAGATAGTTGTATGTTATTCCTGTTACCTGCTGCTGGTTGTGTGTGATTGGTTGTGTTGCCTTGGTCCTTCCCTTACTTGCATGTATGTGTGTGTGTGGTGGTGGTGAGGGGGGAATGCACAGTTAAGGTTTTCAATCTAACATCGAATATATATATATATATATATATATATATATATATATATATATATATTCTATGCAAAAACTTCATTAATGCATCAGTTAGGGTTCTTCTACAGTGAAAAAAGCAAGGAAATTCAATTTTAGGGTTCCCACCCCTTGCACTCCACCCCCAGCCTGCCCCCACCAACATGCATCGGGGTGTGCATTGGAGTCATTGACCCTAACTCTCACCCCATCCCATGTGTAAACAAGCTGAAGTGGTGCACTGTAGGAGAATGGGGTGAGAGTTAGGGCCGACGATCCCAACAGGAAGCATGGTGTATGGTCGGTGGTAAAAATGCTAATCCACAGAGACAACAAGGAAACACCACACAGGACCCTGATGCACCTCACCACAGACACTGTGTACCCGACACCACAGATGCACAGGATGCCCTGATGATAATCATGGCAGCAATGCAGCAGCAAAGTGCACGACCGAGCCTTCCAACGGTAATGCCGACCGACAGCACACATCACGAACAGCCACCTGATGGACAGGAGAGGTATGACGGTGAAGACCATGAAAGAACCTCAGTGGAAACCCCCTGCACAGGGGTACTGCGGGCAGTAACAGAACTACAGGGTGCAGGGGACCTAACGGTGCACTGCAGAAGGGTACAGACTGTGGAATGGGGCACAGATGCTGGGCAGGGGGTGCCCTGACATAGGCACCTACACCTGAAGGCTGATATTCAATGCCAGCACAATCAGGTAGTCTCTACAGCTCCTGACACTGTATGCACTGACAATGTTGGTGATGCACCAAGGTAACTCCCTCCAGCACCTCCTGAGACCACCCCACAGTCTGGCTGGACAAAGCCTGCTGCAACTTCACCCTTGTCAGCAATTCCTCCCCCCACAGGATGTCCAGGAACCACCACAGGGTGTACCTCATCAAGCAGGGCGTTGAATGCCTGGTGCCACCCCTCGATGGCATTATTGGTGCGGGGCATTCC
This sequence comes from Neoceratodus forsteri, assembly GCA_016271365.2. Taxonomy (NCBI): domain Eukaryota; kingdom Metazoa; phylum Chordata; order Ceratodontiformes; family Ceratodontidae; genus Neoceratodus; species Neoceratodus forsteri. Next base: position 851,722,713 of record CM057459.1, on the reverse strand, counting down.
ATCCAGTACTGCAACATGGCATTTCCACATGGGGATGGGGAACAGAGGCTTGCGGTGGTGGCTACTGCGAACAGGCCTGCCCAACCAGGTGTCCTCGAAATAGTTGAGGACAGAAGCAAGTACATCCTCATGGGAGGTGAAGTACTCCCAGCCATAGAGCTCCTCATAGGTGGTGCACACATCCACAGGGGGCATGAATGCAAGGGGCTGGCAGCATGTGGAGGTACATGGCACAGCCCTCATCAGAGCAATACAGATGTGCGAGGTCTGCATGCTGCTGGATGTGCCACCAAACACACTGGCACAAGTGGAACAAGCACCCATGGACATCCATGTCAGACAGCACCATGTGGATAGCCCTATAGGCTGCAAGTTCAAAATCAATGAGCATGCAGTGGGGACAGCCTTCAGGGCACAGCTCTGTGATCTTTGTGTACATGGCGATGTAGTCTGTGGCCATTCTCTTCACCATCAACACATACACTGCAGGGAGTACAGTTGTCCCATCCACCACATGCAGCATTTACAGCTGCTGGAACAACCTGTGGCAGCAGTGGAATGTGCCATCCCCAAGCCATGCTGGGCTTTGGCCCAGGAATTCAAGGTTCCTCTCTGTACCGAAGAGGAGGAACCTGTGTTCCATGCTGGCCTCAGCACCTTGTCCCGAATCGTACAGCAGAAATTACTCACCTGTCAGGGTTCTGGTGTAGTCGTCGGGTATGGTGAGCTTGGACAGCTGTTGTGGGTCCACTTATAGCACACCTGCTGCCCCTCTGAACACGTTGTGCTGATCGCTTCAGGAGGGTTACAGGGGGTAGGCATCCCCCAACTACCTCATTAACTCCAGAGCAGCATGCCACTATGAACTGCTGGCTCATCTCATTCATGTCCCAGACCCTCCACTTTACCGCTGCCCTCACCTTGCAGACCCAATGGCTGTGGAGTCAGGCACATGGTTGTGGGTGCCTGTCAGTACCAGCATTTCCACGTCCACAGTGAGAGCATGGCCCCTGCACCCATTAGCTGTATATTCACAGCATTTCCAATAGTTCCTATCACCCCTTGTCCATTCACGCTGGTAGGTGTACCCAGACACCACCAGCAGTCTGTGCCCCTTGGCACTCTCCACAAACTTTACCGACATGCCTCCTCCCACAGTGGACCTGTGTGGGCAGGTGCAGCGTGCCTTTTTCAACTCACCACCGATGCACCTTCTGATGCTGTGGTGGGGGGGTGGCCTCCTAGCTGTGTCACTGCGGTGGAGTGCACACTGGCTGTGCTCAGTGTGCAGGTTGCAGCATTGTATTGTTGGCCTGATACCGTGCTTCTGGCCCCAATGCACACCCCGATGCCTGTTGGTGGGGTGGGCTGGGAACCCTAAAATCAAATTTCCTCACTTTATTTGCTGTAGAAGAAACCTAACTGATGCATGAACAAAGTTTTTTGCATAGAATTTCCTTACTTTTTAAGAAAGAATGGAAAAGTAGAAAGTTGCATGAGTTGGTGGGAGTGTGGGGCCCTTTCGGCCTTGCATTTTCACCAACTTGTAAGTGTTGGGCCACATTACACATCCAATGACTAAAAAGTACATTGACAACAGCAAGGCCAGCCATCAAACAAGTGTTAATCTAGTAGAACAATAGAAAACGCTGTCCACAAAATGTAAACTGCGCCACACAATATCTCCACAAAAAATATATTGCCTGACATGTAAACACCACAATTAACATCTACAGGACATGCCGTCAACACCCTCCAAATTTCAAGTAAAAAGACCAAACCGTGTCCAAGATATAACATGTAAAAATGTTAAATTTTCATTCATCAGAGTGGCACAGTTTCACACCTGTTGACATTTAACACACACAACAACTGAAAACTACATCCATGACACTTAGGCTAGGCACTCTATCAATTTGAAGCCACCAGCACAATCCAAAACACTGTCTGCAGCATGTAAAGTGCGTCACACAATATTTCCACAAAGATAATTTTCTCTGACACGTAAACACCATAGTTCACATCTACAGGACATGCAGTAAACACCCTTCAAAGTTCAAATAGAAAGACCAAACTGTTTCTGAGATATTCAATGTTAAAGATTAGTAAAATTTCCCTATCTATTCCATTATAAAAAAATCTGGCCATCTTGTCTCTCCCTCGTGATCAAAGATGGCGATTGCAGAATCTCACGATCAAAGAATTTGCAGGCTCATGATCAAAGAATTTTCAGGGTCACAACTAAAGAATAAAAACTATTGTAGTTTAAAAAATTCCAAGAATTGCGGTAAACCACCACCATGCTTCATCAGAACAAAGCCCCCTGAGTGAAACCCACCCTCATTTGTCTTCCTAGGACACCCATGAACTGAGAAAATTGATTTTTTTATCTGGCCCTCTCATCCCTCGCTTGTGATGCACAATCGCGATCAAAGAATTTGCAGGGTCACGACCAAAGAATAAAATCTTTTCTAATTTAAAAATTTAAAAAGAATTGCTGTAAACCACTGCCATGGTTCATCAGAAAGAAGCCCCCTGAATGAAACCCACCCTCATTTGTCTTCCAAGGACACCCCTGAGCTGAGAAAATAGATTCTTTTATTTGGCCATCTCATCCCTTGCTCTCGATGCACGATCGCGATAAAAGAACCTCACGATCAAAGAATTTGCAGGGTCGTGATCAAAGAATTAAAACTTTTCTAATTTAAAAATTCAAAGAATTGCAGTAAACCACCACCATGGTTCATCAGAACGAAGCCCCCTGAGTAAAACACACCTTCATTTGTCTTCCTTGGTCGCTCGCAAATGAAGAGCGAGGGACGAGATGACCAGATTTTAAAAAATTATTTTCTCACCCCATGGGTGCCCTACAAAGTTAAATGAGACTGAGTTTTGCTCAGGAGGCTTCATTCTGCCCCATCTGATTAAAAAATATCATGTTTTAAATATCCCTGGTAGTCTAGTGCCCCCCATCATAATAAAATAGATAAAAATCTCTAGTAGCTCCCTCAATGTCTTTGCAATAAATATTGCTTTTTTTTATATCCCTGGTAGTCTAGTGGCCCCCTCGATCTGTATAAAATAATAATTGTAATTCATATCCCTGGTAGTTTAGCACCCCTCCATCATAATAAAATATATTCCCATCTGCAATTGCCTGGTAATCTAACGCCCCCATGTATATTTGATAAATATAGATTTTTTATCTCCCTGGTAGTCTAGTGCCCCCTCCGATCTGTATTAAATTATAATTACTGTTCATATCCCTGGTAGTCTAGCAGCACCCCCTCCATCATAATAAAATAAATAAGGATGTCCAATTTCCTGGTAGTCTAGAGGCCCCCCACACCCACACCAAGCTGTGCCAGCCCACCCAGCACCCCACCTTCCCTAGCCAATGACTGGCAGAGCCACCTCTCACCTCCATGGCCAGCTGCTGACTGTGTGTATTACAAGCGCTAATGCAAAGAGGCATTCTGAAATTATTTCTGAGTACCACTTTGCATTAGCGATGCTAATACACACAGCCTACAGCCTGCAGGTTTTGCGCAGTCATTTCAAAAACTTCAGGGAACATGCAGCCGGGGTCCCCGATGTGCCTTTCAGAGATTTTGTGAAATAATTTTAAACAGTTCAAAAGTTATTCAAAAACACTGAATCCCATTATAGTCTAGGGGAATAATTTACAAAATATTCAAAAGTGCTGCAAATGCAGTTTTTACTGTCTCAAATGACCCCTTGACTTTCGTGATTCAGCCATTTTTTTCAGTTGGTGGCCAGAGAAATGCTTTGCATTTAAATTTGGGCCCCTCTAGGGATACAATTCTTGTTGTGTTCACCTAGTTGAGCCCTGAGGATACTAGCCATTTCTTTTTTTTTGGGGGGGGTAAAACACCCCAGAAATATAGTTTTTAATTTTTTTTAAAAAAGTAGTGTTGCAAAGTACTTTCGCTTATGTGACACTTTCGTGATTTAGTGTTGCGATTCGAGAAAGTACTTTGTGATACTATGCTCAAAACCATAGGGAATCTTTGCCACCCTGCTGCAAAAGAACGTTTGGTCTTTTTGGCTGAAATTTGCAGGGAAGAAAGCCAATATCCCACAGATGTGCTTTATGGTGGTTTGGTGTAGAAATATTGGAGGGCTGCAAAGAAATTCGTCCTCTGAGATTGACAATTTTCCCATAGGAGTAACTTTATAGGCGTCCGCTGTGCCTTTGCAGCCCGTATCTCAAAAACGGTTTGAGATATGGACTTTTTGTCAGAAAAATGCTTAGTCCCCCACTAGGGGGCTAAGTACAAAACTAGCCTGGAAAGTCATTAATAATATGAGATTTAAATTTTTTTTCTACATCGTGCGGTTCCTTAGATATAAGGAATTTAGTGTTCCAAGTGCTCATTTTCTGGTATGAGGGCCATTATTATGGCTACATTCTTTCTAGTCACAGTGCTTCTGAATGCACCTTTTTGGGACAAAAAGTATGTGCATTTACTTTACTGTTATCATTTGCATTTACATTTCCGCTTGCGCTTCCGTTACATTTTGTGTTACCATTAACATTTGCGTCAACATGTGTGTTACCATTTGCATTTGCGCTTCAGTTTACGTTACCATTTGCCTTAGTGTTTCCTTTTGCATCACCCTTTTCATTACCATTTGCGTTTGCGCTTGCGTTTGAGTGACTGTAACCATTTGAGTTTGTGTAACAATTTCTGTTTGCATTTACATTACTGTTACTGTTAGCATTTGCATTTGCGCTTGCATTTCCGTTTCCATTTGCATTACCATTTTCTTTTGCATCACCATTACCGCTAGCTTTACTGTTACTGTTTGTGTTTGTACTTGCATTTCCATTGCTGTTTGCATCAACATTACCGTTATCATTAGCATATCTGTTTACGTTATCATTACCATTTCCATTTGTGCTCCCATTAATGAAACCGTGTGTGTTTGTGTTTCCGTTAGCATTACCATTAGTGTTTGTGTTTACATTACCGTTACCATTTGCATTTGCATTTCCGTCACTGTTACGGTAGCATTTGCGCTTGCGTTCCCATTTCCGTTTATGTTCCCATTTCCTTTTGCATCACCGTTACCATTAGCATTACCATTATTGTTTGTGTTTGTACTTCTGTTTCCATTGCCACTTCCATTTGCATCTCTGTTTGTGTCACCATTACTGTTATCATTAGCGTTTCTGTTTACGTTACCATTACCATTTAAGTTTGCATTTGTGCTTGCGTTTATGTAAACATTTGTGTTTGTGTTTTTGTTTTCTTCACTGTTATCGTTACCATTAGCGTTTGCATTAATGGTACAGTTACCATTTGTGTTCGATTTTGCACTTGCGTTTATGTTACCGTTAAAGTTTGTCTTACTGTTTGCGCTTGTGTCACCATCACTGTTAGCATTTGAGATTCTACTTGCGATACCATTTGCATTTGCACTTCCGTTATCATCATTTGTGTTTTTGTTACCATTTACGTTTCTATTTCTGCCTGCGTTTATGTTACCATTTGCATTATTGTTTCCATTTGTGTCTCCGTTGGCATTCCTATTTGCATTTGCACTTAAACGTCACATTTTTTGTGTGATTATAACTTTACACCTGTTGAACGGATTTCTGTGACATTTGCAATACTTGGTCTATTATGGTATTTCTGTGCATTTACAATTTTCATTTGACATCTGCATACGTGTTTTGGACAATGAAATGCCAAAAATGTATTTTTTGGCATGCGATTGCTGTTTTAACCTTGTGCTGCTCTGTAACCATTGAAGTGAGTTACATAAGATTTGGTACAGATGGAGTGGAATGGTACATATATTGATTTACCAGTTCCTATTTCACTAGTGTATATGGCTTTTGCACAGTGAAGTGCAAAAAATACAGTTTTTCCTATTTTTTTCACTACATTGAGTGACACATAGTGCTGCCAGTGTGTAGTTTATTGGTGTGAAACTTGCCACATATAATAACTGCTGTTCAAGGAACATGCCAGTGTTTGTTTGGTGAAAAAAATGTTCTGTTCCAGAGTTATTGCCATTTGAAGTTGGCCACCCTCATGGTTAAAGATTTTTTGTCCACCAGGTCTGGCATTTTAGTGCATTTTCGGCCACAATTTCCACCATTTTGTGGTGGAAAACTTCTTAAAGGTGCAGAAATGTAAAAATTGATTATCTCTGGAACTGTTTTGTCTTTTCACATGAAATTTGGAGGGTGCTGAGTGGATGTCCTGGAGATGAGAATTATGCTGTCTACATGTTGGGTAAATAATCTGCTGCAGACATACTGCATGATGCAGTTACCATTTTGTGCATAGCATTCTGCATGGTGCTACTGGTTTGAAATTTATAGCATAGGTAGCCCTACTGGTACGGAGGTGCCTTGCAGTGGTTTGGTGTGTAAAACATTAACAGGTGTAGTTATGCCACTCTAACGAATGAAAATTTGGTTCATTCCACTTCAGTAACATTCGAGCCATGTGTCCAATTTGCCTGGCATTTGGACTGAAGAAAGATTTCAAATACATCTTTGAATGTGACAACTTTTGTGTCACTAGCAGTTACGGTTGCTGAATTGTGCCTGTAAAGTTGTTGCTCGTGGTGCTGTGCGACTATTGTACAGATGTTCACACAATTCTGAACACACAGTGTGCTATGGTAAATGTCTTCTTTTACCAATTTTTGGTTCTGTCGGATGTATGGTTCTTGTGTAGCGAAATGGCAAAAATGTGCTTTTAGGCAGTCCTGCACAGTTTTCCCAACATGAAGCTGTGCAACTGTTGAACAGATTCAGATAACATTTGTTATCAATCAACCAATCAATCAAAATCTTTATTTATCCAGGCAATCACCATTGAGCATAGCTCATTTACAAGATGGACCTGGTTGGCACAGAAGCAGAGGGTATACATTTCATAAAAAAGTTACAACACAACATCCAAATAATACTATAAAAGAATAAATAACAGTGGCACTATGGTTAAAAGGTGACTCAAATGGAGAACAGTTGGAGAACAGTGATACAATACCTTCATAATGTAGAAATGTGTCTACACAGTGGCTGGGTGAACTATGCAAGGATAACAGGTAATGGTAAAATAAATTCCTTGCCTTGTGGGACAGGACAGTCAGTGTGTTCCCAGTCAGTGGATTAGAGTAGAAGGGGGGTGGCAGGCAAGGGGGAAGGGAAATATAGGTGAAGTGGTTCAAGGTACCAAGGGGAGAGATAACAGATACAGAGTAGAAACAGGATAGGGGAAGGGAGAGCACAAGAAGATAACAGAATGGTTAAATACAAGTAGAAGTGTAAGATTCAAGTAGAAGTGTGGAAGAGAAGCCATTAAGGTAGGCATAGCAAAGTAGACATACCAACAAGTTGAGCAACAGATGTAGGGGAGATCTAGGATCGATGGAAACAGTCACAACATTCCTTGACTGAATAGGCATATAGTGACTTGAAGGAGGCTAAACTGACCAAAGTACACAGCTTTAGTGTATTTTGTATTTTAGTCCCTAGAGATGACAATGCATAGCTTATAGCTGTCCTTCCGAGGCATGTTTTAAGCTTAGTTACCTTTAAGGAAATAAACAAGTAGCTTCTCAGAGCATAATTTCCTAACTCACAAAGCAGAAGACAATCAGAAATGTTTAGGGGAAGTTTTTTGATAATTTCCCCATATGTCCAAAGTACAGCATTTCTGTTTCTCCTATGCTGAAGGGAGGGCCATCCCAAGGCAGCGTAAAGGACACAATAGTGAGTGGAAAAAGGTAGACCGATAATAAATCTCAGGGCTCTGTGATACAGCATATCCAATTTAGTAAGATAAGAGTCAGGGCAGTGACTATAAAGGAAGTCAGCATAGTCAACCAAGGAGAGAAATGTTGTTTGTTCCTGCAGACGCTTGGCATTCCTCGTAAGGAAGCTGTTAATCCTGAAAAAAATGCCAAGCCTCTGCCTCCGTTTTTTTAGCAGATCCTCGATGTGGTCTGTAAAGGAGAGTCTGTTGTTAAGCCACACTCCCAAATACTTGAATTTATTGACAAATTCTAGATTTTCTGTGAAATAGATCCAGCAATGGCAAGGTTTGCTTCATGGAGAAGTGGAGAAAACAGCATAGCTTTAGTCTTTTTAGCATTTAGTAAGAATTAGTAGTTGTTTTTGAAGTATACAGAATTTAATTTGTAGGTCTCCAGAGGCAGCTTCCAGAGATGGGCGACTTAGATAGAGTATTGTGTCATCAACAAAAAGATGGATATTGGCCTTAATTACGTTGACGCAGATGTTGTTTATGTAAATAGCGAACAGTAGGGGCCCAAGGCTCGATCCCTTGAGCACCCCTCTTTGCAGGGGTTTAAGAGGAGAAAGTTCACCTTCTGCCTTAGCTTGCTGCCACCGGCCAGAGAGATAGTCAGCAAACCAATGTAAGGATAGTGGGTCCAGACATATCGCTTTCAGGGAGGAGAGGAGCAAGCCATGGGCGACAGTGTCAAAGGCCTTGCTTAGGTCTAAGGACACTGCACAGATGAAGTTCCTATTCTCCAGGTCTCACTGCCAGTCATTGGCAACTTTGGCTAGGGCTGTAATGGGCTGTAATGGTACTATGTTCTGCTCTGAAGCCAGATTGCATTGGGTTTAGCAGGTTCATAGTTTCTGAATAGGTTCTCAACTGTTTGCTTACAATTCTTTCCAGCACTTCAGACAGAATAGGGATTAGAGAAATTGGCCTGTAATTGTTTGGATCACAGGGGTCCCCTGATTTAGACAGGGGGATAACATGAGCTGTTTTCCATAGGGGTGGGAGAATTCCTTGAGACAGTGAGAGATTGAAAAGATGGGTGATTGGCACAACTAAAACATGGTAGGCAACCTTTAGAAAATCAGGGTCCAGGGAGTCAGCACCAGTGTTTTTTTTTCATATCCAACTGTAATAGGAGTTCTTCAATGTCTTTCAGCAAAGCAGGCTGCAGGGTAAAGACTGAGCTGGTAATAATAGGTTCAGTATTTTGTGCACCAATCTGGAAACATAAGGAGCATGCAGGGGAGTTATCAAATGCTAGCCCCGCAGTGTCAACGTGGTTGTTAAAAGCATCCAGGATCTCCATTTTGTCACAGATAGTGGCACTGCCAGAGGTGATCTTTGCAGGCAGAGAGGTTTCCAGTGTATGGCCCGACATGTCCATAATAGATTTCCAGAATGTAGATGAACTCATGGTGGCAGAGTCCAGTTCCAAGCTGTGAAAGGAAGCCTTAGCTTCTCTTATCATCTTAGTGCATGTATTCCAAGCTCTCCTAAAGTGACACCAGTCCATAGTGGCCTTAGTTTTTCATGCTTTTTCCCAGAGCTTGTCCCTACCCAACAATGCTGTTTTCAGTTCTGAGGAGAACCAATGGCAGGCTCTGCTCCTAATCCTGACTTTTACAATAGGGACATATTTGTTTTAGGCCCCAGACACAATTTCAGAAAAGATAACATATGCCAAGTTAACTGAATAACCTAGATAAAAGTCCTGCCAGTGCAACGAATATTTCAGCTTCTCAAGGTAGGTAGATTGATCAAGGTTATGTCTGGACCTTTTAGAGGAGAACCTTGATGAGAATAGAGGAATCTGTACTGATCTTATGCTGGCAATAATGCAGTGGTCACTAACATCAGAGAAGAAGGTTCCAGCATGGGAGAACAAATGACGTTTGCTTACTTGGATGACATCAAGTAATGTGCTATTAGCAGGGTTCTGCTTATTAGGGCTTGTAGGCTCAGCAATAAGTTATGTCAGCCCATGGGCATCACAGAACTCCTTAAGTGGTGCAGCAGCCTTGGACATCCAATTAAAGTTAAGGTCCCCAAGAATAACTGTTTCATGGGGGCCATGTCCCATAAGAGAAGTTAGGTGGGTGAAGATTTGAGATCCAGCAGATGGAGGTCTATAGCAACCTATGACACAAAGTGCAGTGGAGGATAATATTTCAATCTTTAGTGATATACATTCAAATTGATTTGCAATGGGTAATGAGTCTAGGCATGAAGCCGAGTATTTGTCCTTGATGTCGATAGCCACTCCTCCACCCCTAGTGAGCCTGTCAGTTCTAAATAATGAATAGTCTGGGATCTTAATTATCCTGTCAGGAGTAGCAGGTCAGAGCCAGGATCTGGAGACCACTAGAACATCTGGTACAGTATGACTGACCCAGGCCTAGATCAGGGTAAACTTCTTTAGCATACATTCACATGAATAAAACGCATTCCTTTTAGCTTTGCTGAGTCCAGTGGAGAAGTAAGGACTTCAGATGGGCCAGGGTTAAGTTCAATGTCTCCAGAGCACAACAGATAGAAAAGAAGGAGCTCCCTTAGTGCAGCAATAGACATTTTGTGCTCCTTTGCCCTTGTTTGTCTACAAGGGGGGATCGGGCTGAGTATATAAAGCCCCGTGTTTAGAACTTATCTCTCCTAAGACAGCAACCACTAGGACCCTGACTGTGAGCTTAATCTGGTTCAAGGTCAGTTGGCATTCATCTGTATCTCCCTCCCCAGGGTCATGCCTGAAAATATTCAGGATTTGTCTAGTGCACTTACTCGGTCAACAAAAACTAAATAAACTAAATAAACTAAATAAATAAATAAAAGATGTAGGAAGAAATAGGTGCTCTGTAAAGTAAAAGATACGCCCTGCAATGGCAGTTCAGCCCAAGTCCCACCATTAATTATAGGTTGAGTAAGTGGCTGCAGGTGGGGGAGTCTAAAAGCACAGAGATGGTTATATGATGAGTTATGGTGCACACAACCAGCCCACTGGAAGGCTATGTTCTCCCCGGCAAAAAGATAGAGAGAGGTTGTAAGCTGTACATGGCACAATGGAGAGGAGGAATAAATAGTGGAGCCAGTGGGGTCCCCACATGGTGATACCTTGTTATACATGTTGTGGTATAGTACATGTCTTCATTTACCAATTTTCAGGTCAGTGGTACATACAGTTTTTGCCCAGCAAAGTGACAAAAATTCACATGGTGGGCCACCACCACATGCCATTCACTATTTATTGTGCATATTCTTAAAAAGAAGGGAAATTCATGGCAAAAAAATTCCATTTAATGCATCAGTTAGGGTTGTTACACAGTGACAAAAGTGAGGAAATTTGGTGATAGGGTAGAAAATCCTAACTGCACATTCTCCCACCCCCACCACCACCACACACACACATATACATGCAAGTAGGGGAAGGACCAAGGCAACACAACCAATCACACAGAGCCAGCAGCAGGTAACAGAAATAACATACAACTATCTAAACCATGAAACCACACACCCATGCTCCCATTGGGCTGTGGCATGGGGTCACCTCTGCTAACTCTAGTCCCAGTCATTCCATGCACCTCAACACAAATATCACTATGGATAACTGGCCATCTTAGACCACTCTCAGCTACCAACACAGACTACACATATGATATTCTGGGGTGTTCAAGACACAAAATAGGATTTTCCACATTCCCTGAAATACTTTCAAAAATCACTTTTACAAATGCGACAGTGTCATGCTATGCATTTGCAACATTTTTGTGTTTGCAACAGTATTTTGAGAATGTATGCTCCTGATGACTGCACATCTTTGCCATCATCCTGCAAGCAAACGGTTGCGTCCTTTGGGCTGAAATTTGCTGGGTGGAAAGCCTGGTCTCACAGATGTGCCTTTTCCTGCTTTGGTGTTAAAATACTTAAGCATGACAAAGTTACACTGTTCTAAAATTGACCAATTTGCCATAGACTAACATTGTGGCAGCCATGATGTCTTTCACTACCCATATGTCAAAAATGTAGCAAGGTACACCGTTTTTGCTACTGCCACCTTGTTTCACCTTTAGGTGACCTAACCTTGTGAATCAAGTTTGGAAATACTGTATGGTATCTGGAGTTGGATTTCTCCGCTTCCTACAGTAACACAGGTATACACCTCCTGCTGGATGTGTGTGCTTGGTTGTGTTGCATTGGTCCTTCCTCTACTTGCATGTATGTGTGTGTGTGTGGTGGTGTTGAGGATGAGAAGGGAATGTGCAGTTAGCGTTTTCAACCCTAACACCGAATTTCTTTGCTTTTTACGCTGAATACATACATAGACACACACATATGTGTGTGTGTATATATATATATATATATATATATATGTATATGTATATGTATGTAGATATATATATATATATATATATATATATATATTCTATACAAAAACTTCATTAATGCATCATTTATGGTTAAAACACAAAAAGTCAGGAAATGAGACCTTCAGGGTTGCCCATCCCCCCCTCGTGGACCTGCCCATCATCCCGAGATTGACAGCTGATGGAGTGAGTCATTGGGGTTGTGAGGCCTAAGTGTTACCCCATTTCATCTGTAATCATATTCACAAGCCACAGTAAAGAAGAATGGGTAACATTTAGGCCTCACAACCCCAATGACACACCATGTCAGCTGTCAATCTCGGGATGATGTGTCTCGAGGGGAGGATGGGCACCCTAAAGGTTACATTTCCTGACTTTTTGTGTTTTAACCCTAAACGATGCATTAATGAAGTTTTTTGTATAGAATTACCTTAGTTTTTGAGAAAGAATAGAAAAGTAGAAAGTTGTGCAAGTTGGTGGGATCGCGGGCCCTTTGGGCCCCATACTCCCACCAACTTGCAAATTCCTGCCATAGATAAAAATACAAGTACAGAATATCATATGTATTGCTGGCAGTGCATATGGGTAAGAGCATGGGGCCCACCACCTTGAAAGAAAGCAAAGTGTCAGTCATCAAAGTGGCTTAATTCCACACCTGTTTACATGTCAGATACCTGACCACTACAAATTACTTCCATGGCAGTAACCCTAGGCACCCTATAAATGTGAAGCCAGTACCACAATGCAAAATGCCATACACAAAACATAAAGTGTGCATGCAAAATGTGTGTAGCAAATGAATTTTCCAACACCTAAACACCATAATTCACATGGACAGCACATCCCTTCAACAAGCTCCAAATTTCAATGTAAAATACCAAACTGTTTCCGAGATATACAATGTGAAAGTTTCAGATTTTCATTCATTGCACTGGTGGAATTCCACACCTATTAACATTTTAGAAACCTAACGACTGAAAAGTACATCCATGGCAGTAAGGCTAGCTACCTTAGTAATGTCAAGCCACTACCACCATGGAAAAAGCTGTCTGCAAAATGTAAACTGTGCCACACAATGTCTCCACAAAAAATGTATTGTCTGACAACTAAACACTATAATTCACATTTACAGGACATGGCGTCAACACTCTCCAAATTTCAAGTTAAAAGACCAAACCGTTTCCAAGATATTTAATTTGAAAAATTCTTAAAATTGTGCTATCTGGTCCTTCCAAATCTGGCCACCTAGTCCTTCCCTTGCAATCAAAAATCACAGTCAAAGAATCTCACAATCGAAGAATTTGCAGGCTCATGATCAAACAATAAAAAATGTTAAAAGTAAATTTTTAGGCAAAAATGCATGAAACTACAGCCATGTCTAAATAGGACGAAGCCCCCTGAGCAAAACCCACCCTCATTTGGCTTAATAAGCCATGACTGAGCTGAAAAGATTGAATTTTTCATATAGTCATCTAGTCACGCTCTCACAATCAAAGATCATGGTCAAAGAATCTCATGATCAAAGATTTTGCAAGCTTGCGATCAAAGAATTTGTAGGCTTGCGATCAAACAATAAAAATTTTTAAAAGTCAATTTTTAGGCAGAAATACATTAAATCACATCCATACCTCGATAGAACGAAGCCTCCAATGCAAAACCCACTCTCATTTGGCTTAATAAGCCACCCCTGAGCTGAGAAAATAGATTTTTTCAAGTGGCCTTCTAGTCATGCCCTCACGATCAAAGATTGCAGTCAAAGAATCTCCACAATCAAAGATTTTGCAGGCTCGTGATCAAAGATCGTTAGCAAGCCCCGATCGAAGAATAAAAAAGTTAAAAACTATTTTTTGACCATTTTGAAAGAAACAACAGGCATAGAGGGAAGACCCCTGAGCAAAACCCACCATAGTTTCACCTCAGAAGTCCACCCTGGGCCGAGATATTTGAATTTTTCTGACCGCAAACTGAAAACAAGATGGCGGCTGTAGCAATCAAAGAATTCCTCATGACCAAAGATTCTTTGATCATGAGCCTACAAATTCTTTGTTCATGAGGTGGAACTAGATGGCCAAAATCCCACCTTCTTTTGCAAAATAACCACATACATTTTCCCATTGACTTATAATGGGAGCTTAAAAGCTTAATAACTTTTGAATGGATTAATATTTTTTCACCAAACAAAAAGTGGCATGTTCCTTGACCAAAGCATTTCAGATGAGCCAAGTTGCAGAGCAGCATGCCACAAGACAGCTGCACAGCACCACAGACAAAATCTAAAAAAACTGCCCACATAACTGGTGAAAAGTGCATTTTTCATCATTTTGTTGTGCAAAAACTGTAAGTCCAACTAAAATGAAATTTGGCAGATCAAGAGATCTGCCATGCCCCACCGTGCATACCAAATTTCATGCAAATCCATTGAACGATCCAAAGCTATTAACGTGCATAATTTTGAGTTTAACATAGAAGTAGCTTCATAACCCTAAATATAGGGGTGTGACTGCACACCTATAATATATTCCATGTCTGAGCATGTTGACATGCTACAGTGAAGGAGAATGGGGTGAGATTTATGGCTCATGACCCCAATGACACACCCCGGCATCTGTCAGACTGTGGAGGATCATGGTTGTGTGTGTGTGGGGGGGGGGTTAGGGGTTCAATCCTAATGTCTCATTTCCTTACTTTTTTTGCTTTAACACTAAATGAAGCATTAACACAGTTTTTTGCACAGACCTTCCTTACTTTTTGAAATAGTGTAATATAAGTAGTAAAAAACATGTATTGGTGGGAGTGTGGAGCCCAGCTCCCACCAAGTTGGCAATTTTTGCATAACAATATGCATCTGGGCCCACTCTTCCATTTACACAAAGCTACGGAGCCATGCAGCAGCACTATAGGGCACCAAACCCTTGTAACAGTAATTTGCACATATCTTGGGAACCGTAAGAGCTAGAAAAACAATTCTAGCATCATTGTAATCATGACAGCGAGTACTTCACGCATCATCAAAAGACTGTACTCATATCTGACATCATTTACAAGATATGGGAACTGAAATGCACTGAACAGGTACTCTTTCAACCCTTGTGACAGTAATTTCACAATATCTCATGATCCATGCAACATATGAACAAAATTTCACTGCAGACTTACTCTATGATTTCATATCTTTTTCCAGTGGCTTAAATCACCTAAATGTGATTTAAGTCACCTGTAGTGAAAAGTCTGTAACTCATTTATTTTCCGAGATAACGGCGCCGAAAGTCATGACACAGATTGCATTGTAATCCTATGGGAAAAATGTCAGTTACGTCATTGAATGTCTCTGCAATGAATTATTTCCCCAACACCTAAGCAGCATAGTTCACATTTCTATGACATCCCCTCAACACCCTGCAAATTTCAAGTAAAAAGACCAAACTGTGATTGAGATAAGGTCATCCCAATGTGGGCCATCTGGTAATTCCTAGGGCCATCTAGTCTTTCTCATTAACATTCAAAAAATGCATAATTTTCCCATAGGATATAATGGGAATTTCAAATTGTAATAACTTTTGAACAGATTAATATTTTTTCACCAAACAAATGATGGCATGTTCCTTGGTCCAAGCTCTTTCTGTGTCCCACTAGCCCACACAGTGTCTGCACAGCACCATGGACACAAAATGCACAAAAGTGGTGAAAAGTACATTTTATGGGTGCTTCGCTATGCGAAAACTGCATGTCTGACTGAAATGCAATTTAGGAAATCAAGAGATCTGCCAAGCCAGACTTTGCATTCCAAATCTCATGCAAATTTGTTGAATGGTTGCAAAGTTATTAATGCGCAAAATATGAGGTTTAACATTAAAGTGCCTACTCAGCCCTAAATATAGAGGCGCGACCGTGCAGCTATAATTCACAAGCCACAATAATGAAGAATGGGCTGACATTTAGGCCTCACAACTCCAATGACACACCCCATCATCTGTCAATCTCGGGAGACTAGGGGGTACACAAAGTGGGGGAGAGGGCAATCCCAAAGGTCTCATTTCCTTACTTTTTGTGTTTTTACCCTAAATGATGCATTAACAAAGTTTTTTGCATAATATATATAAGCCTGGCTGGATGATTATCTGAGGGCATATTAGAAAATATTCACAGTCACCAAAAGAGAGATTTATTAAGGCCTACTAGAGATGTAGAACTCACTGTCCCTTTGAAAAATGTTGAAATTGGCAGACTGACCTTTTACTATTTGGTATCAGTCACATGGAACACAATCCCATGTAATTTTAAAACTGTAAATGGGAAAATAAGTCTGGGTCATATAAAAGATTGGTTACACCATATCACCAAAAAAATTAAACCCAGCTGTACCTTATCATAGATTCATAAATAGATTCATAGATAGTACAAGTTTGAGGGCCAGCCCAGTATGAACTCTTCACCATTTTATCCTAATGGTGGAATAGCAATTTTTTATTTCCCATATGTAGATCAAGTAGATATGTTTATATTTTTACTATTCACCACAGAAGCAGGCAAGGAATTCCATAACGGAGGTGTTCTTTGAGTGATAAAGTTGTTTCTTCTTACAGTCTTATTTGTTTCTACCTGTAGTTTTAGTTTGTGTGATCTAGTACTAGCTAATGATGCCTGTCTAACAAGGCAGTTTGTTTCAAACAAGGATGGATTTTGAAATGCATTGTATATCAGACATAATTTACCCAGAAGCGATCTGTATTCCATGGAGTATAGCCCCAGTATTTGTAGTCTGTCCTCATACCCAGTTGAATGTAGGTTTTTCATTTTTTTAGTGAGTTTTCTTTGGACTGTTTCAACAGTTGTTTTATCCCCAAGGGTGGAAGGACAGCAAAAGGGAGAACAGTAATCTATATGGGGTCTAATTAAGCTAGTAAATAATGGGAGGATGGTCTCAGGTTCCCAACTTTTAATATGTTTAAAAATGCATTTTGTAATGCCATGACATTTTTTAATGGTTTTATTTATATGGGTAGTGAATTTTAGGTTTTTAGAAATAGTAATACCAATATCTTTTTCATTCATAACTACTTGAAGCATAACATTATTGATGGTATAGTTAGCTAGTATACTGTTTTTACCCATATGCATTACCTTACACTTGGCTGCGTTGGATATCAATTTATTGGCTTGTGCCCATATGGTCAAACTATCCAAGTTTGCCTGTAAGGAAGCAATTGATGCATTGTCATTTACTATGCAACCCAGTTTGCTGTCATCTGCACATTTCTGAATCCAGACTCCATTATATGATTACATGCCAGTGATTAGGATACTGAACAATATGGGGCCCAAAACTGAGCACTGCAGTACCCCACTAGTTACGTTACCCCAATCAGACTGATGTTCTTTTATAACCACTCTCTGTTGCCTGTCCTCCAACCGTGACTTAATCCATTTGATGATTTTTGGATGTAATTTGATATTGACTCACTGCTCAATTAAGACTTTATGAGAGACAGAGTCAAAGGCCTTTTTGTAATCTAGAAATACAATGGCCACATGAAATTCCATGTCTAAGGCCTTACTTACAGGGTCAAAATAACTGATTAAATTACTTTGACAGGATCTACCCTGCATGAATCCATGTTGTGATATGTCACAATTGCCAGTAAGTTTTAAGTATGTAATGATGTGTTGTTGTAATAACCTTTCCATTAGCTTGCCTAGAGAAGAGGTAAGGCTTATTGGCCTGTAATTGGCAACACTCTGGTGCCATTTTTGTGTATAGGGGTGACATTAGCATACTTCCAATATAGTATTGCAGATCCCTCTGAGATGGATTTGTTAAAAAGTAATGTTAATATACCGGCTAGTCATTGTGAAAGATTTTTAATAAAGATTGGGGGAAATTCCATCTGGTCCTGTTGAGGTACTAGGTTTTGTGCTATGAATAGCAGACAGAACTTCCTCCTTAGTAAATAATAATACGGTTTTGGAGCTTCCCATACTATTAGGACATTGTTTCTCTTTAGGTTTAAAAATACTAAGAAAACAGTTGTTAAACTCCACAGCCATTTTATAATCATCTGAGATCACAATCTGATCTTTAAAGGGAGGACCGCCACCTTGATTATTGCCTTTGATTGACACAATATAATCGTAGAATTTTTTCTTATTATCCCTGGTAGTGTAAACTCAATTATACTCCAGAATTTGTTTGGCCCATCTAATTAAGGCATTTTTGTTATAATTGCCAGTTTTAGCAGTACTAACCAAAAACAGGAGAAACACAATGGACAGAGCACAGCAAAACCAAGCAAAGCCCAGGCCACAAGCAATGCGGGGGATAAACCCCAGCAGGCCACAAGTGAGAAGATAGAATGACAGAGCTTCTGGCCACAAAGGAAAAATGCTTCTGAATGAAGCACGAAGGAAGTGTTTAATTAGATCAGACAGGGGGCATGGCTGTTGTTTCAGTCCCTCTTGAACCACAGGCTTAAGCCTTTTAATTATATATTAACACAATGTTTGATTAGCTAAGTTTTTATATTTACTGTAGATAGTAACATGCTGTTTTTCATTTTTCATGATGTAAACTTACCATAATGTAATTACTTTTTGCTGAATGTTAATGGGAGCTCATTGTAAATTAGCTTTGGCTCAAATGAGTTTGTGTCTCTGTTGACATTCGATATGAATAAAATGTTAACGTACCATACCATATAACCCTGTAATTCTTTATGCATCAGAGATATTGGAAGACTAAAAGATGGAAGATGTGGAAATGCTTTTGTCCATCCTACACATAGGACAGCCAGCATGGACTATTTTCCTGCACATCCCTTCTCCAATTCAAAAAATGCTTTAAAGAACTCTTCTTTCCCCCACCAACCTACAGCTGTTACTAAACCCTCCATCTCCTTTTAATCCTCCCTCTACCCACATTGTACTTCCTATCCTCATACTCCGCCTCCATTTTGCTTCCTCTTCTAGCACCTACTACTTTGATTCTCCTACTCTTATTGTAAATAGTATAGGTGCAACACTTTCTCTCACCTCATTGTCCTGTCTTCATCCCATACTAATTTATGTCTGTGAATGTTTAACTCCTTACTTATTCCATAACCCTACCCTTGGTTATGCCCATAACTACTTGATCATGGCACTTCTTAGACTGTATTTTAGACTTTTAATCCCAACACTGGATTATGCTTGTAATTTACCTGAACATTGCAGTTTTAGACTGGTTGCTAGTAAACACTATACAGCTGCGTTCTCTGTAACTCCCTCTATGCACAAACATTGTTATCAAAATTTATTCAGTAAGTTTGCTCTGTTCTACCTTTTTTGTGATTTATTTCATTGTCAATGATACTGGAATTTTACTTCCCCGAGTCGCTCCTGAAAAGGGGATTTGTTAATCTCAGTGGGCTCACCTCGTCATCAAAATTCAAATAAAAAAATTGTTAAGAGTGCCTCAAGCAACCCGTGCCAATTTGGTAAGGTCTAAACTATGGAGAATAGATATTTCTACTCATATAAAACTTTGAGTGATGTCTTATTGGTTTATACTTATTAATAACAGTAAAAAATATTTTACCTCTCCTACTTGAAAGACAAAGTAATTTGGGAAAGCATAGAAAGACAATCAAGTTGGCTAGATTCATTGAACCCATATCTCTAGGAAGTAGACTTAACCCATTTGAGAACAGGTTATGCCAAAATATGTTGTAAAATCAACTACATATGAAAATATAATTAGGGTTAAATAGCAAAATGTTATTATTACAGTTCACTGGCACACTGAATGTGTGTTTTCTTGGCAGATGAAGAATAAGCAGTTTAAACTGAAGCAGATACACAGTATATTCGAGGTCTGGGGCTGGCAGTATAGCTTACAGGTTTATGGAACAAGCTGTGAAAGAGCTTGATATACCCATCAGACCTGTATTTGACTCCAATAGCCTCCACTTGCATACTGTGTGACCCTGAGCAAGTCATCTAACCTCTCCAGTGATAACAAAGGCTTAGACAAGCATAACTGCTGTAAACAGCAAGCTATAGATAAAATAGCTCATGCTATACTGATTATTTAACTGTTTCAATAATTCCTGAAACTGGAAGAGATATTAGCCTAGCAAGGTTTGCATTTCTCCTAACAATGAATTTAGAGGCACAGTATAGAACAAATAAAGGTAATCATGAACACTAGGACTTCTTTTGTTTCTTCCCTGTAAGAAAGGTTTTGATGGAACTCTTTATCACATTCTTGTTCAATGTCCACTATATCACCAGTGGGCAAATCTTTTCTTAAAAGATTGGATAAAAATATATTCATCATGTTGGTTTAATCTGATTTTGTTTTTTACTACTGCAGCCTATGGTTGCAATAGTTAATTTCTTGAATGCATTTATAAGAAAACTTAAACAACCTATCTGCAGAAGTAAATTAATAAAGGCAAGGAATGTGATTGTTTTTTCAGCCTTTGCTCTCATAGAGAATACTGAATATATAAATACCGCAACTGGCTAAGGAGTGGGCCCAGGTGCCGTGGTGGCATTTTTCAATTTTCAAGTCACCAATAGTATGAAATTTTCTAATGCACCTACTTTTCCCTTTATCAACATTGTAAACACCTTATTTCCCTGATCTGAGACAGTAAATTGATTGTTTAGAATGGGACCTGTAATTTGATGAAAAAGCACATTATGATGTATGTCTCTCCTGTGAATGGCTGAACCATTATATTCTTAAAATTGTAATGACTGTTCTTAATATATGGATCAATAAACCATCTGTTACTACTTTTGTGTAACTAAAGTATGCAGTGTTGTACTGTGGAAACTACATGAACTGTGAAACTGAAATATTCTTGACCCACTTAATTGAGCCTCTTCTCAAGTGGCAGTGTTTTTATCTTTTTGTTATCCTGAAATAAAGAAAACTTGAAATCGTGTTCTGTATGCAGATGACACACGCACATTTATCTCACTCTAAATTCAATAGAAATTTTAATGTCTGTCCTAGAACCAAGCCTTAAGGTATTCAAACTGTGGATGAGTAAAACTATTTTGTAGCTAAATGCTGCAACAACCAGACTTATTATGTTCAGCCTACCTGCTTTTGTGAACAAGCTGGGAATTAATTCCCATTTAGAAAATGTCAGCTTGCTTTTTATGATCATTGTTAGGAAGCTGGGTATCTTCTTTGACTTTAATTTCTCTTTTGAGTCCCAGATTAAAAATATAGTAAAGATTGAATTTTTGCATGTGTGGAAAATCCATAAAATGAGAAATTTTCAGACACTACAGATTTTGCTACTCTGATTCTGTGACATTGTTAGGGCCTGTATCTCAGTTTATAAAGAGGGTTAGTTTTAAAGCAGACTACATCAACAAGGCCCTCCTTTGTTGGTTCTAAATAATAATAATATATGTTTCATTCTTAATGTAATACTATTCTATGTTTTTCTATTCTAGTCTAATTTCCTATCTAAAAAGGTAGCACAATGTTATTTCTTGGTTGATTTAATTTTCTTGGCCAGCCACTTACCCTCCAGCTAATGCATTCTGTGGAGTCCCAGCCTGCAGGTCTCTGCTGTGACCTGGCAAGAGAGCATAGTCCAAAGAGAAGAAGGGAAAAGGAAAGTGACTGCCCAGTGTCTTTCCTCAGAGCTGCCAGTCCCATGCCACACTCTGCTGTACTCCAGAATGCTGATGCATGTACAGAGGCTTCAAGAAGCTGGTTGAATTATTGCACTTCTGTCTCATGACAGGCATATTCTAATGTAAGAATGGAATACAATAAATCCTCAGCTCCGCTAGTGCATGCCAACTTGTAAGAGTAGGAATGAAAAGAGAAAACAGTGGCACCGCAGGTATATGAAAATGAAAATATTTTATTCAGTGCATAGTATATGCACTGCCGCTCAGCAGTACAGACTACAACCTCAACTAGTTTCACACCAGACGTGCGTCATCAGGAGGATCTAATGTAACCCTGGGTCACTGGGAGGAAACTGTTGCTCAGCATTGTGCTAGGTTTGTATTTCTGGCCAGGGGCACCCAGATTATAAATCTGGACACAGGAAGCAATAACTGAAATGTCCAAACCAGGAATGGGATTCTAGAGTGTGGCTTTTATTCACATGACACAGAGAATAAACAAAGCAAGATGGACCCCCACAGGGCTACACTCACTAGTAATGCAGATTACGGAGGTACAGAGGACAATTCCTCACAATCAAGCCCTCAAGTTCTGAACAACTTTGGGCACACACGGCCTCAACTGGTACACTTCTCCTGTTTTCCTTGACTTGCACCCTGGCCAGTACTAGGACACTTTTCCATATGGCATGGAGGTTGATGGTAGCTCCCTAAACCACCCATGAGCACTTTCCGGCTCTAAGGGAAAATCCACAATCCAACGTCTGGGTGCTTCCTTCAAGCACTGGCCAATTGCCTGAGAGAAAGCCATAGGTGCCTAAACTGAACCCGGAGAGGTAAACCTGGTTACTCCAGATGGGGGGGGTCTCCCACCTCTTGCTTCCAAATCTATACTCGGCCATTCATTTGGATACAACACC